>OY728148.1:185712684-187176851 GCA_963277665.1 Viscum album | reverse complement strand
TCCATGTTCCACATGCTGGTGCCTCTGGAAGGTTAGTTTAATAACCCAGGGCACACGTCTGTGTACACCAGTAGACGGCGACTAGTAGTGATGGTAAAATTTAACACATGGAGTGACAATAACCCTTTTATCAAATATCTATAACTACAAAAATTATAAAAAATAACCCATTTATATTAACCATAACTAGAATTTTACAAATGGAACATAATAATATAGCACCTGAAAACTATATCGGAAATGAAATATTATATATGTCATTCCTTCCATGTGTCACGTGCCATCATGAAAACAGAAAAATAATTACCCAATTACAAATCACAAGAATGTCCCAACATAATTTTAGGTTCCCAAAATAATTTTCTTTATAAACTCATCCATTTTACATTCAAAAAATTCACTTATTTTATCTTGAAAAATGAATACTATTCATATAACAAACAAAAATATCAAGTAGTGTGTGAGTGAAACTCAGTAGGACAACACTAATGACGTCTAAAAAATACCACTATATAACAGAGTATTGATTCGTATAAAGAATACAGAACAATAAAATAAAATTTTATCACATTTAATTATTCATTAATTAACCACATAAAATATTCAAGTTCATTTTGAAATCTGGGCCATCAATACATTACTCGACTCATGAAGGAGTCTAAACTATAGCACCAAGGGATTCACAATCAAATATAAATGGATTGAATTGTTAATTTATTACACTTCATATCATATATATATGAAATCATATACTGATGTCAATATTTTGGTCTTATAATGTCATATCATCCACCTCAGGTGTATTTGAAGCATCTTTACAAGTCCCACATCCCATTGTTATAAAATATTTCCTTTTAAGGCATCATCAAATATATCATCAAGTCATATATTAGAAAATAACATATGTGATTTTGAAGCATCATTCTTTTCCCCACACATTTATATCTCCAATATCACAATATCTCATTTATCACTATTTTATATACATCAAGGTTATATATCATTAACATTTTTATCATCCACTCCCATGAATATTCAACATTTCATTAATAAATTCAATAATGTTTTTTACATTAATCACATTTAAAAATATGAACAATTCCCCATGAAACCATTAATAATCAATTAACATTATAACCCTTTAACATTTTATGGGTAATCCAACAATATCATAATTCCCACTGTCAATAAATTCATATAGTATTAAATATCTATTTCATAACAATAATGTCCACATTAAATTCCCCGAGTTCTTCTCAATTAATTTTCAATTAGACATTCCATTATCCAATTCCAGGATTCCATTAAATAATTATTCAATTAATTAATCCAATTAATTAGGATTATAAAAAAAATTTAACATTCATATTTCATAATTCAATAAACACAATTATAATCACAGCCATGGGAATTGACATTAATACCACATAAAAATATATATTTGATATATGTTCTCCAAGTGGGATATCCCCAAAATGAAAAAACAATCAATTCCACCATAAAAATTGATATCGAGAACCAAATCATAGAAATAATATCAAATGAATTATTATATATGAAAATCTAAATAAAAAAATCAGTAAAAAGAAAATTAGACACTCTTATTTCTTCGAGAAGATAGAAGTGAGTGATAGAAATACAATGTGGGGGAGATATTTTCTAAGAGAGGTGTAGATTCATCAATATTATTGTACATTCATCATGAATAGATATACTATTTCCTTTTAATATTTCTAGATGACTCTAAATTTGATGTCACGCCAATATGGTCGTGTATGTTTTTCTAAAGGTAAAATATGGGGGTACAATAATTTTAAACAACATTTTTAGTGTTTTGAAAAATGTGTGCATGGTTTTCTGGGATAGGGCACATAGTTTTCAAAATAGTGGTCCCTAATCAAGAAAAACTTCTTTTGGGGAGAAAATATATTACTAAGAGTGAAAATTGATTGACAAACCAAGATACAACCTTGTAATTCCTCTATGTGAAGGATCATACAGTTCATTTGGTTGAGGTGCAATATTTTGGAAAATCGTGTGCCAACCATGCACTACCAATTCCTCTCTGAAAACTCTGAATTTTACTTAATTAAACATTGAACATATACCCAAACACTATATACCATAACAAGGGTAGAATATTACATTTAAATTGAGATCAAGATAGATCTTTAATAGTTCGGGACCTTTCGATCTCCCTGAATTATAATAGATCATCTTCGATCTGTACTCCGAATCATGTATAAGATTATAAGGTAAAAGAATTAGGCCACTGAGCCTTCATATCTGATTATTTTATAAATTTTTACTCCAGAACATGACCCTGGTACCACAATGTATGAACTATAGGCACATCCATTATCGAATACACTTTTTATAGTCTGATCCAAAAAACCTATAAAATGATTCTCAAAGGGAGAATTAGTCTCAATATAATCATTATCCACATTGATCACATTAGATGGGTCGGGGTAATACTATCAAACTTATGACACATAAAAAAGAATTCATATTACTATAGAACTATGTAGGAGACAATCATTAGTACGGTAATTCCTTTCATGTGGTCCCAACAAATGTGAACCATGCATTACAACTAGATCCCCCTATATCAAATATTCTCTAATATAAATCCAAAATGTGTCATAAAAACAGCATTTTATCCACATGAATTGGTTACAATCGAGATCAAAGTTGTTGTCAAAAAATTCAGCAACTAAATGAAATAATTATCGAAATTTCTAGATCATTTATATTTAATCCCATTTATATTAAAAACCAAATGAGATGCTATGAAATGTTAAAAGTTCTAGATAATGCTATAATATTATTTTTACAACTCATAACTCTATGAATATGTATGAAATTCTTGGATAACACCAAATAAAAAAGAACCCTAAACATTATATGGTTCCACTAACACACCTTCCTCTAAGATACTGTGACACACTAAATGTATCTTGTGAATCTACAATTCAAATATAAATAGAATTTTTTATATCTTATTATATATATGTTTACTCAAGAAACATTCAATATATTATGAATGATCATCATGAGTCATGGAGTTCACAAAGAAATCATCCTAAAAAACCTATAGAAATCTAATCTAGGTATTGTTTGAAATACGTTTCATTGAGGAAATTAAAATTATAGGTATGTTCATAAGCCCAAACAACTCCACATAATGCTCATATATGTCATAAATATTTATAAATGAAGTCAGTGGTGTATCCATGTGTCTTAATTTGAACTGTTGATACCATAATGTCAAGATTATTTTTGATAAGACACAACATACCATTAACTAGGTAAAGATATCCTAAATAAATGAAAGATTATACATGTCCTCAAATTTAATATGGTTCATCCTCTAGTATTTAACATATATATTCACGGTACGGTAAACCTTTTTCCAAACTAAACTAGATAACACATTGAGACATACATGAATGGATACACCCATGTTCTATAAATTATTCGAGTTCAGAAAAAAGATTTTAAATCACCAATGTTTCAATTTTATATGGTTTAATGGAAACATTCCTATCTGAAATCATGAATTAAATAGTAAAATCTATATATCTCTCAGGTGGAATCCCTAAGAATTCATCAGAAAAAATATCCTAGAAATTGTCCACCTTGGGTGGAGGGACAACCTGCTTAAAACCCCCACCATCATGAAAATTACATGACACTTGAGTGGTGAGATCCTTAAATTGCTTATGGACATGAATTGAAATTCCCACCTGGATATCCCATACTCTAAGATGTAAATAACCATTAGCCTCATGAGATTTAAAATTAACTCTCATATTCTAACATTCTATGTGGACTTGACACGATAATAAGTAGTCCATACACAAAATTAAGTCGAAGCCGAATATATTGAAGTTATAATGGTCATATAAAAAAGGTTACTCCCCAACATTGACAAAACACACATTTCGTAATGAAAATTATGAACCAAATTCTTAATTTATATTGATTTTCATAATTCCTCATACAAACTCCAATGTCAGATTCAAACAATTCACAATGTATACAGATATAAAATAATTAGAAGAACTAATATCAAATATGTAAGTAGAATGTCTAGAGGCAACTATAATAGTTCCTATAAAAATCAGTGGTCCATTTTCTCTATAAAAATATGTAGGATAGAATATATGCATCTATATTTCCCATCATCATTATTATGAAACCTGATCTCCCAATGTTACAACACTCTACTCAGACAAGTGATTTTTTCTAAAAGTATTATTTCTACTGCCTTAGTTTTCACTATTACTAAAACTTTTATTTCTTGACTAATATGGAAAAGAGGATCAACATAAATCTATATAATTTATTATAGCTCATCATTGACTTCCCATATGTTGTGTATTCCTACATCAACATTGTATATTTACCATCAAATAGGAATAGCATAACACAATTGGTGGTCATGGCACTGTCTACAAATGTGACCCAGCCTACTCTCATAGTGGAATATCACTCTGGTAATGTTCTATATAACTATATCTACCCTTATCCAAAATTCATTATATCGTTATATTTGATGTTTTAATTTTTTTTCTTCCGAATATAGTTAAATGTACCTCCTTTTATTCATATAGATATCACATGCATTCCATTGGTACCATCTTTTAGGATCCCATAAAAAATAAGATCATGATTAATCAGTCATGAAAAACTTTTCTGTCTAAATATTTTAACCTAGGATATAATTTCAAAGATAATCTCATCCAAAAAAGTTTTATTGATGTATCCTCATAACCAAAAAAATGTTGGAGAAAAGTGATGAAAATTGGTTAGGTTTCTATTATAAATAATCACAATCATTATTCCCAAGTTCAACTTGATGAAATCATCTTCCCTCGCATTCCTGAGTGTCTCATGATAAAATATCTCAATGAAAACCTCTTAAATGATCATCCAAAAAATATTATTCTTTTTTACAACATGAGTTTGGATATCCAAAGAACACTTCACCACATGACATAACAAAAAAATCATGTATGACACTCTTCTCAATACGATTCTCTTGGTGGTTAAGGATCATTTGGATTGAATAAAAACATATTATCAAATACCATAGGTCCACCCTCTCTACTGATTGTTAGAGAGTAAAACTACTTGAACTCCCAATTAAAGTCACGTAATATCCACAAATCACATGTTTTATCTTTCACCTATCATTATAAAGAGAGTTATGTTTTCACAAAAAAATAATCACGTTCCATCCCTTAGAAATATCAATGGCTCAAGATCCTTCACATGAGGCACATTTCTAGTTATTTACACCATTCCTATTTACATCAAGCATCATCATGGATGTATATATCTACAATTACAAACACATATATTAATACACATAAAACAATGTTAAAATAATTCAAATTGGGGTTTCACAAAAATCGATAATAAGTCATCCCCTATATCCTGAAACACAGTCAACACTAATGCACTATCTATATCGTCATCTGTTCCAGAACTAGGTTTGGGTTGACATATTGTAAAAGCATTAAAAATTGACAATTTTCATTATTCAATAATTTATCCAAATAATGTTATAAATATTTCAATAATATTCAAATTTCAAAATTCATATTAGGAATCATTTTAATATAAATTAAAATTTCATTAAATCGTTTTCATTTAAATAATTTTTCCCAAACCATGATTTTCGTTATCATTAGAAAATGATATATCTCACACAAATCATCTTGAGATCCCAAAATGATTTATCTGTGATTAATATTCATGCCATATTGAGCCATGAAAAAAATCACAATTATCATATACAATGATAATATCACACATCAACTGCATCACTCCAGATGAAATAACATTCAACTGTAAAAAAAACATCAATAATATCAATCCCTCCCAGGGTACATGATTTTACCACTATACATGGGTTAGTTACTCTCATTGTACACGCTCTAGAGCATGGACCCCCTCATCCTAGCCTCCTGATTTCTTTTCCCACATAATTGGAAAAAATATAAATAAAGTAAAATGATTTTTTTTATTTATCACTGAAACATCATGAAGAAGCCACCATACCCCAATTTGATGATCTTGTTAGTTACATAAACTCAGGAAACCCTCCCCTTATTCTAGAGGATTATAACATGTAGTGATGGTAAAATATATAACATGATAAGTCTATTACATATTTATAAAAGATGAACAACGATACATATGAATGAAAATTAATGAAATGATTATATACATAATTAGAATATTACCAGTTTCACATGATAATCCATAATCTAAATTCATTATCCAAATTAACGGTGTATATATTAAATTATAAAAACATGTTCATGTGCTTATATGAAAAAACAATACTAAATACACAATGAAAAATCTCATGTGGGCCCTGACATAATGTTAGGTTCCCTCAAATAGTTTCCATCCTAACTCATCGATCTAACGTAGGTAACATCGCATTATCTCATCCCTCAAACATTAAGCCTATTCATGTAATGGTCAGGTAGTGGATGTAAGGTGTGGTTGAAATTTACAATTCCACCACCAATGGAATATTAAACAATAACAGTCTACGCATATGTATGAAATTGTATAATGAATATGTCACACTAATGTTTATAATAGAAATAATTATTTATTCAATAATTTACAACATAAATTACTCGGGCTCACATTGTCAGCCAAACCAAAGATAACTACTTTGGGAAAAAATAGAGTATAAAACATATCAAAATTAGATTAAAATTAAATTATAAATGGATTTAATTATTAAATTAATTTTATTTCATATCACTAACACCTAGAACTATATACCAATGCAATCATTTTTTTCCTAGAACCCTATGTCTAGCACCTCGGGGGTATTTCAAGCATTAGTTCATATCCCACAACTAGTTGGCATTAAATATACGATTTTTAATTGTCATTCTTGGTCCCATACACCTATATTAGTCAATATAATATGGTATTTTTAGGAATCTTCCAATTTACCAAACTAGTATATCATATATATCAAAATACCACATATATCACAAAATAATATAAATCAAAATTTCATATGCATAAAGGTTATGAAACATTATCCATCATATATTGCAATATAATTAAGGTTCCCTGTTATAATATTCAATTGAATCGCGATTATTTTCTTTAATCACATGGTATAATATGAAAAATTCACCATTTAACCATCATTAACCATTTTATCATATAAACTATTAAACCACTAAAGTAAATCATACCCTGCCTTATTTACTATTATCTAATAAAACATTTTACATTATCAATCAAATTTAGAAGCACATTTACAATACTCATTTTTCAATTTAAACACATTTAATTATAAAATTTCAATTCCATTAACAAATTTAACAATTTAATTAACTAATTAATTAAAAAATTAATTATTTCTTTTGAATATGCTATGGAAAAATGTTCAAATTCAAAAATCAGTATCCCATAAATGTAATTATTATATATACTATGGATGTTGATATTTATTCCACATAAATCAAGATCATTAATAGATATTATATAATATAGAAACAACAAAATTGGAATGAAATAATTAATTACACAACAATGAATTTGATCTAGAATGAAATTATCAAAATAAGAAAAAAATAATTATAGTCATTGAAAAAAAACTAATCCATCACCAATATAAAAAATACAGTACTCCTCATTTAGAATAATATACTGGAGAAAATGAAATAGACAAGGGGATATATTATTATTAGGATAGGTACACATTCTTCATGAATGAATTTTACAAGGCCTGGGAATCATTTTGGGGGCATCACCGATCAATAGAAAACTTTTACTGTTTAATGAGGGTGAAGTCTGGTCTATTCAAGAATTTTAAAATAAATAATCACATGATTAAAAACCCACACACAAGTTTTCCTATGTTTGGGCATATAGTATTCCAATGTGTGTACCACTTCATAGAAGTTAACAACTTCTAATATTAGAGTTTACGGTTTGAAAAATGAAGAGCCAACGGTGGAATTCAAATATATTATAGATTGGGTATTTTGTGGGCTGTTGGAACAGATTTTGGGGAAACTGAGAACCAACCATTAATGTACCATTACTTAGAAAGAAATATCAATTTTATATCAAAACTAATGTGAAAAAAATCCAAAACATGATATACCAAATATTGGGTGACGGAATAAATTAAAATGAGATCGATACATCTCAATCAAATATTAATGTAATGGACTAGACCTCTCTCGTCCATCCCTTTGTTGAAATCTATTATTTGAGGTGTTATGGGAGGTCAAGGTGACTCATCCCCAACACTTTTATGAATTTCCATTTCTGTGAACTGTGTTTCCAGTTTTATGAACAATGTCGTTGTGGGTCAGAAAAGGTGAGATAGAAATGGTGAGTGAGAAACAGTTTCACATAAATGCTGAGATAGAAATGGTGAGACAGAAACAGTAAGACAGAAACGGTGAGTCTGAAACGGTGAGACATAAACGGTGAGATAGAAATGGTGAGTCAGAATCTGTGACATAGAAAATGTGAGACAGAAACTGTGTCATAGAAATAGTGAGACAAAAACGGTGAGACAAAAATGGTGAGTCAGAAACAATGTCACAGAAACGGTGAGTCAGAAAAGGTGAGTCCGAAATAGTGATAAAAAAACAGTGAGATAGAAATGGTGAGTTAGAAATGGTGGGACACAAATAATGAGACAGAAACCGTAAGAAAAAAATGGTGAGACAGAAATGGTGAGTCATACATGGTGTCACATATCATGAACAATGTTTCTAGAACTGTTACAGATTTCTTTTTCCAAATTTCTAGATTTTTCCAGTTTCTCCAATTTAGTGTTTTCTTTAACATAAAAAAAAATTACAACATTGTTTAAAGGTATTTAAGGCCGAATCAAATCCCATTACTCCTATATTAATTTTCATATGTCCGGGGATGCATTTACTTATTCAAACCACGTGGTTTAATGCGATCCAATTTTAATGGGAAATCCATTGTATCATAAACCACTGCAATGTTAAATCATATAAAGGGACAAGATATCTTCTTCTATAGTTCTTTATCCTTGTTCTCTCGTGGGAGACAATTAAACCATTCCTTACTTCCTATAAGAATTGCGAGATTAAACATTTCCTTGTGGATTGGTTTCCCTCGATGTTCTTCTTGCTGTAGGTGAACCCTCTGTTTTGATGAAGCCAAGAAGTATCCATCAATATTTGATATAAGGTATTATTTATCATTTTTCTATTATGTTCACCTTATCCTGGTTTTAAATTCCATAATATGTCATGTGTTCAAGATGATTCTAATGGAGTTTCGTGGGTTTTGGTTGGTGCGGTGGTGTCGCGACATCCTTGGGTGGATGCAGTTGTCATGGGAGGAGGTTATTGTGGTCTGTTTTGTGGATCATTCTCATATGAAGACCCTTAAGAACCTTTTTAAGGTTGTGGATTCGTTTCTTCTTTTTTATTTTTACGATAAACTATAGAGTTTTCATGTTTGAGTAACTCGATCAAAATGGAATTGAAATAATAAATATTTGAACTGTATAAATAAATTGATATTAATCATATAGTATTGCCTCTAGTTTTTTCAAGATAGTGTGATATCTATGGTTTCTTTGTTTAGATAATCATTATTAACGGAAATTGGTAATGAACATAAAACATAATTAATTGATAATTTTTTGGCTTAAGAGAATGTGACATGTAAATGAATCTGGTACTTATTGTTGTATTTTCTGATCTTAGTCAAATTGGAACACTAAGAATGTTTAATTAATTTGGGATATCACATTGTTTTGGTTTCCTGAATATGGATCCTACAAATAATAAATTGGTTAATTCAAGATGGATTAAATAACTGATTGTTTGATAATTCATTTAAGGGTTCTGAGTAACCCTCTTTCTTTTTCAAGGGCCAAGATCCCAACTGATATGATTGTTGTTTTCAAGCTGCTTGTGTTGTGATGTCAGACCGGATGACTGTTGTGATATGTAGGGTCATGGAGTCCTAATGGTTGTTGTAGATGTTGACGCCTAGAGTGGATAGATGCATCAGTTTATTCATGGGGGTGTCCTGGAGGACACCTTGGATGATGAAATGGGATTGATATAAATTCCTGGTTTTCTACAGATTCTTCTTAGTTTTTTATCTACTTTACTTTCCCCACTTATCAAGGAAGTTTTTATTTCTTACCCTTCTTCTGATTAGGGTGAAGATGTGAGTGGTATGCCACATTCATTTTGTGATAAGCTTCTCAAGGAAGGATGGGTCTACCCTCTTTCAATAGGTAGAAAAGACTCGACAGGTAGTTCATCTACTCACCTTTATGTTACCCTTGTGTTTAGAATCATATATTTTATTCAAGAATGTTTGGGAATATGGGAAAGTAATTATGTAAGAAAATAATTTAATAAATGATGTTATCCCAAGTGGATTGGAGCTTGTTGGGGCACTATGTTGTGGTTGCGATTTGAATGAACAATGTACATTGGGTGTGGTACAAATGAAATTTAATGTGGAATTGTTATTGTTTAATTAATGTTTAAGGAATTAAATAACGTAAAGTGAAACTAACAAAAAGGGAATGATGTAATGTATTAAATCTATTTAAGTGGTTGTGTGCTTATAGGATACCTGGTAATAGAAGTAACAGCCCGAAGTATGAGAGACGTTAGCTGCAATTGACTCTAAGGCTAGATAATGACCATAGTTTTGTCGGGAGCTATTGTGTATTATGTACTTTTTATATTTTTTCACACTACTCCACCCTCTCAGTATGGGAAACTAACACCCTGGGGATTCTGAGCCCTGGGGGTGTGGTGTTTTCCCCAACATTCCGGTTGGAGGATTGAAGGATGACTACCGCCTTTGGCCCCGCTATCTTCTCTTCGTAGTTACTTGTGCTGGAAGGCACATTGGTTAGTTTTCAACATATATGTGTGTAGATTTCTATAATGGATTGTGGTATTTCACACACAAATATTCTATATATTGTTTTCTATGGGCAACTATAGGTGTAACATGTAAACGCTATGATGGCTTGAGGATCCTTACCCCGTGTATGGGATTTAATGGTTTGAGGTATAATACACGATGTATGATACACATTATGCGAGTTATGGTGGCTCCTAGAAACTACCTTTTTACCTTTCTTACGTCGACGTGGTGGTTTTTTTGCATTAGTTTCATGTTGCGGTTCTTCGAATAGGTGTCTACGTGAATTCTTTTTTGGAGAAAGATGCTGAGAACATGCGATGTTGGGGAAAAGCGGAAAACAAGTGGGGAAGTAGTATTGGGGGACCATTGATATTATTTATTATATTATATACTCTTGTATACGTTACATGGTGATCATATCCATGGTGGGGCTGGCATCATAGTATACATGATCAAGTGATGAGTTTGTTTCACCTGTCTTTCATTGTTCTTTTACAATATTTATTTAAATTTACATGAGAAGCTTCAGGGAGGATCCAATTGAGGATATTGTTATACTCACCATATGTATATATAAACTACATTTCAGGTAAGTTGGAGCAGTTTGGAGATCATGCTGGTTTCTACTTGCTTGCGGTTGCAGCAGTTGTTAGAGATTTTGGTTGTTGTGTTTTTACTTTATTTTGGGTACCTGCTATTTTTCCCCTTGTTGTTGTAGTAGTTTTGCATGAAATTTCTTATGTGTACATGGGATTTATTTTATCTTACTGGCTGATTTATATTTGTTGGGTGTCTATATTATCTTTCTATTCCACATGTGTTCTCATAGAGGATAATGCATGCCATTTGTGTCCTCATTGTACCCTCGGTGCATGCTTCCAACCCTGGGTTACTGGAGGATGGACTCGGGGGTCATTATCTGCCTTCTAACATTGTCTTCCCAGGATGGGGTAAACATTGTGGGGAGGGGGCGTGACAGGGTGGTATTAGAGCTAAGGTAGAGAGATAAGATTGATTTTGAGGTTAGGAACATGTGAGGTAACATGGCTTGGTAGGGAAACAATGTCATTCATGCTTCTCATGTGTTGTAAACACTAGAGACTGGCTAAGACATATGTGGTTAGGAACCCCTATAATCTGATATAAAGACCATTAAGTTTACAATTTCAACTAAACCGGGAGATACTAGTTGCTGGGTAGAGACCTAGGAAATGATCATGCATCATTATTCGTTGTTCTTATGTTTGATTGGGTAGACTATGTGTTAGGATAACCTAAAATGAATAGAAGAAAACAATTAAATAATTATTTAATGATGAGTCTCCCATTTTCCGGGATTAGGAGCTCTAAATGATTGTTATTTTATAGGTATGGCTCTAGTTCTACGTCCTCATCAAAATCGCATAGAAGATGTCCAGCAGGTTGTGCCTGTAGATCACCACTAGGTAGAAGTCGACGACGATGAAACCTATAGGAGAAAACTTCAAGAGTTCATGTGCCAGAGTCTGCAGAAGTAGGAGGGCTCTATTTCAGATGCAGTCACAGAAGACTAGTTGGAGGAGGTTGAGATTGCTTTAGTTCGATCCGTGCTCGAAAGCAGCAGTGGTTGTCCTTTGTTGTGACGATTCTATGTAGAGCAGCGAGGCAGTGGTGGTTCTAGTTCCTTGGGGATCTCAAGGACTCAATAATATCTTGGGAGGAGTTATAATACATGTTTTCTGTGAGGTTTCTATCTCATACTGGGAATGCATCTAGTCACCAGGATCATCTTACCCTTCGACTAGGGAGCTCCAATGTGCGAGAGTTTGGAATACATTTCAGGAACCTTTTGAGATATGCTTCAGACCTATTGCCAGATGAGGAGGCTAGGGAGTGTCATTTCAAAGTGGCTTTGCATCTATAAATCCAGTGCCATGTCACCCCATTTATGATTAAGACATATCTTGAGGTGTTGTTAATGGAAGAGGTCGTCGATAGAACTTTGGACAAAACCGGATCATCACGAGAGGGGAGTAGTCATGATTCCTCATGAAGCGGAGCTATAGTCTAGTGTTCTCGGTTTTCAGGGTAGAATTGTTTCTGTTCAGCCGAGGGTAGGTCTCAGGGCTCCGCATCTTGTTTCTCTAGTGGAAGAATCTCTCATGAATATACTAAGGGATCATGTGTTTTTTTCTTGTGATAGTCGAGGTCATCAGTAGAGAGAGTGCCCAAACATTCAGATCAGTCATCATGCAACTTGTTTTCTACTCCAAGTTCCTCCATTGAGGTAGTTCGAGCCAAAGTAGGAGAAGCTGGTTGAAATAGCTTTAGATCAGCAGAGGGTAGATGGGGCAGGTAGAGGATATCCTCGTGATACTCCACATCATTAGAGAGAAGAGAGCGGCCATGGTGGAGGTTTTCATCAGGGTCAGAGAGGTTCTGAAGGTGGTCTTACTCAGCTTAATGCATTAGCGTTCCCGACACCTGGAAATCCATACATCTCTATAGGTACCATTTTCTTGTTTTCAACCATGGTGTATGCCTTGTTAGATTTTGGAGTGACAAACTCTTTCATATCACCTATTATTGTCCATTCTTTGGATCTGGAGGTAGAGAAGATTCCATTTCCCTTGGTGTTGACTATGCCAGTTGGAGGTCGAGATGACTTGTTTGAAGTTTCTAGAAACTGTGAGCTAGTATTGGGGCAGCACCACACTTGGGTAGATTTCCTATGTTTAAGAATAAAACCATATGATGTCACCCTTGGAATGGATTAGTTGTATTCAGTGCAGACTATCATGGATTTCTTTCGGTGGAAGGTTGTAATTTTCGATGCAGATGTTGAGCTGTTGGTGTTAATTGGCGAGCGAGGCCCTTAGATGGGTCATAGGCATGTTCCATCATTATAATCCATGATGGAAGAGATGATGTTTAGTTCCTCAGAGGTTCAGCAGTCGGGGTTTCCTAGGGATGTAGAAGGGTACCCTGATGTTTTTTCCAAAGATGTAGTATCATTACCCCCTCAACGAGAGATTGATTTTGGGAACGAGCTATAAACATGAGTGTCTCCAATCTCTATGTCCCCATATAGGATGACCCCTTCTGAGTTGCGAGAGTTACATATATAGATTGGTGGTCTTTTATAGTGAGTTTTTTTTCGGACGACTCTGTCACTATGGGGTGCATCAATTTCTTTCGTGAATAATGTTGATGGTAGCATTCGGTTGTGTGTCGATTATCCTCACATAAACAAACTGAAAGTAAATAATCGCTTTCCTATTATGCGGATTGATGATTTTTTTGATCAATTGAAGGGAGAAATTCGGTTCTGAAAGATAGATTTGTGGTAAGGATATCATCAAATGTGTGTGCCAATGAGGATATCCCGAAGACTGCTTTATATTGTCTTCATGGGAATTATGAGTTTGTTGTAATGACTTTTATTGTGACGAATGCTCCAAATTTGTTCATGGGAATGATGAAAATTGTCTTCCATAAGATCCAGGAAATTATATTGGTGGTTTTCATTGATGTCATCTTTGTTTATTCCACATCCGAGGAGGAGCATGCAGAGAATCTACACACCATTTTGGGTGTTCATCATCACCATTATCTATTTGGGATGTTATTGAAGTGCGAGTTCTGTGATTGATAAGTATGTTTCTAAGGGAATGGTGTGTCCTAGTAGGGTGTAGTTATGGATCCATCGATGATAGAAGCAGTTCTGTCTTGGGCAGCCCCCATGATCGTGTTACAGGTGTGAAGTTTCCTTGGTCTCACAGGCTACTACCGGAGGATCGCAACCAATTTCTCTCGAGTTTCGACTCCTATGACTACTTTGACAAGGAAGGATCATACGTTCATATGGACTGATTAGTGTAAAGCATCTCTTGAGTATCTAATAATGAATTTATTAATTTTTCCAGTTCATTTTCTCTTAACAGAGGTAGTTCATTTTCATGTTTTCTGCGATACATCGCATCAGGGGTTAGGTTGTGTTCTGAAGTAGTAAATATCTGTCATTTCATACATGTATCGGTACCTACATCCTCAAGAACATAACTATGTCACCCATGATCATTATTTTTCTGCCGTGGTGTATTCATTGATGTTGTAGAGACAATACCCCATTGGAGAGTAGTTGGTAGTTTTCACCGATCACAAAAGGTTGAGGTATGTTCTATCCCAGCGTGACTTCAACTTACAACAACATCAGTGGATTGAGTTCTTACTGGAATAGGACTTGGAAATATCGTATACACCTGGAATGGGGAATGTTATAGCAGATTCACTAAGTTTAAAGTCACACATTGATACTGTACATGAATCCAGTGATTCCTAGAGAGTAATGGAATAACTGTCAGCATTGCATCTTGATATGGGTGATGTTGGGGGTACATTTTGTCTCTTCTAGACGACAGTTCAATTATCTATGTTGTAGCTGGAGGAAGAGTCCCAATTGGGGGATCTTGAGGTAGAGGTCTGGAAGGACTGAGTTTTTTATGGAAAGGCCTCTATTGGTTGGACTAAGGATGAACAACACATAGTGTTGTATAATGGAAGGAATTTTTTCCTTTGGTGTTGTGCGATTTGGTTCTCAGAGAGTTCCAAATTTCACCATTAGCGATTCACCCTAGCGTGAAAAAGATGTATCGAGCCTTGAGGGGTCAGTTTTTTTGGCATGGGCTGAAGCATGCGGTTGCAGAGTTTGTGTCTCAATTTTTAGTCTCCCAGATGTTCAAGGCTATGCATTATGTCGCCTGTGGTATGCTATAGGTGTTAGATGTTCCGCAGTGGAAGTGGGGGGACAACTCAATGGACTTGTTTATAGGGTTACCTCACGGTCCAGGAAGACATGATTCTATTTGGGTGGTAGTATATCGTTTAACAAAATCGTTCCACTTCATAGTGATTAAGGTGTCGATCTTAGTAGATGTTTTGTCAAGGAAGTATCTGGAGGAGGTGGTGAGACTTCAGCGTCTCCCATGGATGATCATTTTTGATTGAGATCCTCTCCTTTCATCCAGGGTTTAGAGAGGTCTCTATCTTTCATTCAGTTATTAGCAATTCCATAACACTACATTTCATCCTCAAATTGAAGGTTAGTTAGATCAGAACATCTAGACTCTTGAAGACATGTTACACTCTTGTGTTCTTGATTTTGGAGATTTGCGGATGAGGCACATACCCTTGTTGGTGTTCGCTTACAATAATAGTTTTCACTATACCATCGGTATGGTTCCATTTGAAGCCATGTATGGAGGGACTTTCCATTATATGCCATTTGGGACTGGGGTCAAAGAGTCAGCAATTCCCAGACCATATCTAGTGCATAAGACAACATAGATGGATCATGTGATTCGTGAGAGGATGAAGATAATTCAAGATTGTTGGAGATCCTATGCTGATCAAAGTAGGAGACCTTTGGTGTTCGATGTTGGTGATCATGTGTTTCTGAATGTGACTCTCCATTGTGGGCAGAAAAGGTTTTTTCATGAGAGTAAGTTTTCCCCCCAGTTTGTTGATCCTTTCTAGGTTTTGGCATGTGTTGGAGGTGTGGCGTATAAGATAGAGCTTCCCCCACATATCAGCGAGATACAAGATGTTTCTCATGCATCACAGCTTTGTCACTATCTTCATGATGACTCTCACATCATTGATTGGGAAGATATCAATGTTGATGATGATGTGACCTTCTAGGAGTGACTTGTGGTGATCCAAGATTGCAAATAGAAGGTGCAGTGATAGAATTTTATTACCATGGTTCATGCCTTGTGCAGATATAGTTGAATGGAGTAGAGTACCAGGGAATGTGAGTCATAGATATGTGCTAAGTACCGAGAGTTGGTTGATGTTTAATCTATTTTCATGTTACGGTGTCCCTTTTGTGGTTATAGACATTTCATTTTTATAAGATGAAATAATTTTGTTTCATATTATGGAATTCTTTATTTTTGAGAGGTATGTTGAGGAGTGTTTGATTGGACCCCTTTTCAGTTTCCATTGGGGTTAGTTTTGGATTCCCAAAGATGATAATGTTTTGAGAGGTATCTGATGTAATGGCCCAAACCTCTCTATTCAATCCCATTCCTGAAACCTTGTGTCTGAGGTGTTCTAGGCGGTCAAGGTGACTAATCCCTAACTCATTTACAAATTTAATGTTTTTGAAGTGTGTTTCTAGTTTTATGAACAGTGCCATGTTGAGTTTGAAATGATGAGACAGAAATGGTTAGTTAGAAACGGTGTCAAAAACAATGGTGGGATAGAAACAGTGAGTCACAAACGGTGAGATAGAAATAGTGAGACAGATATGGTGATTTAGAAACAGTGAGATAAAATCTTTAAAACAGAAACAGTGATTTAGAAATGGTGTAACAAAAATGGTGAGACATGAAATGTTGAGACATAAATGGTGAGTCAGAAATGGTGTCACAGAAACAGTGTCATAGAAACGGTGATGCAGAAATGGTGAGTCAGAAACTGTGAGACCAAAATAGTGAGACAGAAACATTGAGTCATAAAAAGTGAGATATAAATGGTGAGAAAAAAACAGTGAGACAAAAACAGTGAGTCATACACGGTTTCACTACTCATGAGTAGTGTTTCCAGAACTATTTCAAGTTTCGTTTTCCATATTTCCGGATTTTTCCAGTTGTGGCAATTTGATGTTTTCTTTGATGTAAAACGCTTTTATGGCCTTGTTTTAATGGATATAAGGCCGGGTCAAATTCTATAACTCATAAATTAATTTTCTTAAGTCTCGTGATGCATTTACATTGTCATACCGCGTGGTTTAATGCAATATGATTTTAATGGAAAATCCACTGTATTTTAAACCATTGATCCGTTAAATATTATAAAAGGTCAAGATATCTTCCTCCCCTATATTTTTCCTTATTATCTGGGGTGAGATGCTCTAACCTTTCCATACTTCCTATAGGAATCGGGTGATTAAACATTTCCCCTCGGATTGGTTTCCCTTGACGTTCTTCTTACTGTAAGTGCACCCTCTATTTTGGTGCATCCAAGCAGAATCCATAAGTATTCAATGTAACGTATGATTTATAATCGTTTTTTTCAGTTCACCTTCTCTGATTTCTCCTTTTCATATTATGACATGTGATCTCCATGAATCTAATGATGTTTCATGGGTTTCTATTGGTGCGGTCATACAACGACCTCCTCGGGTGGATGCAGTTGTCACGAGAGGAGGCGATCATGATTTATTGTGTGGATCGTTATGGTATAATGATCCTTAAGAACCATTTTATGGTAGCAGATTCATTTCATCTCATTTATTTTAACATGAAACTATAGAGTTACCATGTTTTAGCCACTGTATAGTAATGTAATTGAAATAATAAATATTTGAACAAGATATATAAATAGATATCAATCCTATGGTATTGAATCTTGTTTTTTATAGATAATGTAATATCTATTATTTCTCGGGTTTGTTTTTCTTTCATGATTGCAATTGTTAAAGATCATAAACACAGATTAATTGATAATTTTTTGTCTTAATATAAAGTGGCATGTAAATGAATATGGTTGTTATTCGTGTATTTTTTGAAGTTATTAAAATTGGTGTAGTAAGCATGTTTAGTTTATTTGTTATGACTTACAATATAGGTTTCAAGAATATGGAACCATCGAATAATAAAACAGTTAATTCAAGATGGATTAAAAACTGATTATTTAATAATTTCTTGATGGGTTCCGAGATACCGCTTTGCTTGTTTAGGGGAAAAGAGCCCAACTAATATGATTGTTGTTTTCCTGCTGCTTGTGTTGTGATGTGATCTCAGATGGCTATTGTGATATGTGGGGGGATGGAGGCATAATATTTTTTTAGAAATTGATTCCTATAGTGACGAGATGCATCAGTTTATGCATGTGGGATTTAGGGAGGAAACCAGGGATGATAAAATGGGTTGGTTGTGAATGTTTAGTTTTCTACTAATTCTTCTAGGTTGTTTATCTTCCTTACCATCCCCACTGTTCAGGGGAGGCAGACTCACTTAACCTTCTTCTGAAAGGGGTGAAGGCTTGTGGGGTATGTCACCTTCATTCTGTGTTTAGATTTTTAAGGCAGGATGGGTCTATGCTCTTGCTATAGGTGGAAAAGACTTGACAGGTAGTTCATCTACTCGCTCAGTTGAGCCCCTTGTGATGAGAAACCTATATTGTTTTTATAGAATTCCTGGTAATATGGGAAATTAATGCTGTAAATAAATAATTGAATAAATGATTTTAACCCATGGGGTTGAGAGCTTTCTTGGGTGAAATACTGAGGTTTTGTTTTCATGGAACAATGTACTTTGGGTGTGATTCTATTGAAATTTAATGTGTAATTTATATTGGTTAACTAATGATTAAAGAATTAATTAACATAATGTGAAACTGATAAAAAGAGAATGAAGTAATGTATTAAAGCTCTTTATATGGCTTTGTGCTTATAGGAGAACTAGTCTTAGATATAGTAGCCTAGATTCCGAGAGATGTTAGCTTCAATTGAGTCTAGGACTAGGTTATGTAAATAGTGTGTTCATGAGTTATAGTATATTCTGTTCATTTTATGTTTCTATATTTTACTACATCCTTTTAGTAAGTGAAACTGACACCTCGGGATTTCCTAGCCCTAGTGGGGAGGGGTGGGGTATTTTCCCCAACATTCCAGTTGGAGGGTGGATTGATGACTACCCCATTTGGCCCCACTCCCTTCACATGGTAATTACTTGTGATGGCATGCACAATGGTTAGTTTTCCCCATATATGTGTATAGAGGTCTTCAATGGCTTGTGGTTATTCACACACATATATTCTAGATATAATTTTTATGGAATAATATTGGATTAACGTGTATAGGTTGAGATGGCTTGAAGATCGTTACTCGGTGTATGAGATGTAATGGCTTGAGGTATAATACCTGATGTACGATACACATTACGAGAGCTGTGGTTTCTCCCATAAACTACCTAGCTACATTGCTTATGAGGACGTTGTGGTTTTGTTCAATGAGGTGCATGTTGTGGTGGTTCACAAAGGTGTTTGCAGTCATGCCTTTTTGGATAGAGATACCTAGGAAGTTCTCCATTGGGGAAAATCATCATACAAGTGGAGAAGTAGTTGTGGAGTACCCCTGATATTCATTATTATGTTATATATTCTTGTATGCTTTACTTGGTGAGCATAGCCATGGTGAGGATGGGAACATCATATACCTATTTTGCTGATTAGTTAGTTTCACTTTTTGTTTATTGTGATTTAGCATCCTTTCATTACTTTTTCATGAGATGATTCAAGGGGGATCCTACTAATTTTTTCGTTATACTCACCCTAGGTATATAAAAACTGATTTTCAAGTCACTTGAACCAGGATGGAGATTAGACTGGTTACTACTAGCTTGTGATTACAGGAGCAGTTTGGGCTTGTAGTTGCTACTACTTCACATAATTTTGGGTATTTTCAGTTTTCCCCCTTTCAGTTTTAGTATTTTTTTCACGACATTTCATATTTGTATATGGTATTTCATTTATCTTACTGGTTGAGTTGGATTTCATTGGATTCTATCTTATCCCTCTATTACGCATGTATTCTCTTAGAGGTTAATGCCTCCCATTTGTGTGTTCTCTATACCTTCGGTGATAGTCTTCAACCCGGGGCCTACTGGAATCGGGACTCAAGGGTCATTATCTCCCTTCTCACAATGCCGGCCCATGAGGGGTAATCTTTGTGGAGAGGGGATCGTGACAATTTTCATCAAAACCAAAAGAATTTAAAAACAAGGATTAAATATTTGTAATTTGTATAATTTATAACTTCTAATATAGAAAACATAATTAATGGCTAAATTGATTAGAGAAAATAATTAAAATAAATTAAAGGGATTAAGATAAAACTGATTTTTGCAATTGACTAAACAATGAAATAGGGGCTGAAATGAAATATAAAATTTTTACACACACATTTGATTGCCATATTTACAGACTTATGACATTATGATCATTGATTTTGAGTTATTGAAATACATTTACAATAAAATTACACATGTATTCTTTTAATTATGGGAATAGGAAAAAACATATACAATTATTACATTTAATTTAAATACTGAAATGGGAAAGGGAGAAAAACATCATAGATTAATTGATAAAATATTTTTTAACTATAAAGATTATTTTCCATTATAATAAATTATCATTAATAATTATATAATAATTATTTATGTAAAAAATTTTTGGAAGGCCAATACAGTAATTATTTAGGTAACAGTTAAATTAACAATACGATATTATAATATTAAAAGTTATGTAAATTTAGTGAATTGTTATTATTATGTTATATTTTAAATGAATATATAATATTAAATATCTATGAACATAATATATTTTAACTATACCAGTAACAAGGAATTGTTAAATTCATATTAAATTCATAATATCGAAATTTACATTAATGTTATTTTATAATAAATAATATTTCAATATTTTATTTATAAATACTAAAAAATGAATATTTTATAAATTTATTTTAAAGAGATAAAAAATATCAATTTGTTCCACTCATGTACTAATTTTTTATGTTATAATGAATATATGGACCCCAAAATAGTAGAAATATTTTTTCCCTATTATGGTTAAACTGGTGTTTTCCTCGTCACATGTGTTTCTATAAAAATTAACTTCCAAAAAATTTATGTTTGTTATTTTATAAATTAAATAAAATATTTTGGAATAATTTGGACTAAATTTTCTATTAATTATCACTCTAATTTATTCTTCAATCGTAATTTAACAAGGATTTAAAATTTGTTTCCTTAATAAAATCAATAATGATAAATGTATGGAAATATGGATGTAATGAATGAAAATGATAAACATGTGTTTAATATCATGTGTTCGTTGTGTGAATCAACCATAATTATGTTAATCTACATTATGTTTCCATTTTATACGCACATTATGTATGGGTTACCTCCCAATAATGAATACTTTTGTGTATATACTATAAATCGAATCCTCCAGAACTAAAAAAATGCACTCACACCCCTTGTTAGTCACACCTCAGAATAAATTTAGACTGATTAATATCATCAAAAAATATCCAACAACTTCCACCCACTCATTATAGACTCCATGCTAGATATTGAATTAAAAAATTAAATGATGTATTGCAAACCATTGTAAGAATCCCGAAAAAGATGTATTATTCTTCAAAATGAATTTTTATTTTTTTCATCTCCACCTCCTTCAAAAATTTTCATGTAATTATTATATAATAAAATAAATATATTAAATATTATAGGATTACTATATTCATATATATAAATTAATCATTAAAACACTTCTCTCTAAAGGGATAAAAAACCAATGTTCATGTGTATAACGAACAACGACCTCACAAACCGATGTCATTTGTTCTCCCATTACAACTATTAACGGTTGTAAATAATGATATATTGATAGTTTATAAATGATATTTAGGATGAAATAATAATTTTTGATTTACTATATAGTTTATACCTGCATGCTTATGAAATTATTAGAATTCGATAATGTTATTTCAAGTGTGTGGAGGACAATCGCCTCGCAAAGTGCTCTGATTTGTTCACACATTACTTGGATTGTATTAAGTATAATTTTAATAAAAATATGAGTAATATATGAAAAACATATTTTATTTTTATCATAATATAATAATATATCATTTACTTTTCTTTCTATAAATATGCCTAGAAAATTGAAAAAGCGTTTGTTGGTACGTATGGCCTACTATGTCTTTGAGTTGTTTATTTTATTTTTGATCACTAAATATTATAAATTACTCAAAATACATATATATTGAAGGTATATGATATTTAGATAATCATTTACATTAGTTTGATGAATAATGCATGATCTATGTAAAAGGAACAAAAAATAACAAGTCAATACATACTATAAAAACAATGGACATCATTATCTGAAACCCTCAAAATGGTTAATGTTTAATAAAGAATAGATTATAACATGTTATATCAGGTTATTGTAGGATATAAAAAATATTAACATAGTTATTTACTTGTTTAATAACAATTTTATAATAAATATAGAGGATTTTCATGCATGTACCACCATATGGAAAACGTGAGGTATAGGATTTCATCTCAATTTCTTTTTATTGAGGCTTATTGTAATTTTATAAACCATAATTATTTTATATGGTAAATATAATTCCAATTTAAAATCTAATATCATGAATAAATTTTAAATAATGTAATATTAGATTCAAAGTTAATTTTTTTTTCCATTTATGGGTTTTTTTATTAATTGTTTTTTGTTTTGTAAAAAACTTCATAAAAGAATTCATTTTTATTGGATTACACTACATCCTCATTATCGTTAATGTTATACGATTATATGTGATAGTAATTTTTATAGTTTTTTTGTTTCCATTTTTTAATTTTTAATTTAATGTTATAGACATTATTGATTCATTGGATGATTCTCAATTCAACGTAATTATCCTTCCAAGGGATTACTTTATAATCTCATTTTATTGGTTATTGTTTACATTTAATTACCATGATAAAATTTTATTGATCATTTTAAAATATAAAATTATATCGTATTATGTTATGGTTATTAATTATTTTTTTAAGTAATATTATCCGTTCACCATATTTAAGTACATAAATTTTTTTAGAAATGTTTTTTTAAGAAAACATGGCTTCATTTTCTCATTGGATAGAAAACATGTTTTCTACTAAAATACACTTATTCTAGAAATTTATTGATTTTTTTTTACTATTTAAAAATAATTTGATGAAATATAATTTTACTATTATTTTATTTATTCCAATTCTATTGAATTGAAACTACATATAATTTTCCAGATAGGGAAATTTTATATTGTTTTTAAAATATAATATAATTATTCATTAAACATTATACAACATGTATATATTTTATTTTTGTCATTTATTTAAAGAATTTGTTTCATGATCATGAATATTTTTTTAAATAAATGTGTATAGATATTTTTTTTGATCAAATTGATTGTTATCATGTTTTTCAAATAGAACGACCTATTTTAAAAATGAGTTGTTTTAAAAAATTTATATCTCGTCAACGAAAAAAACCATTATTCATACTTCAATAGTTATATAAAAGTAGGTCCAGGATCTGGAAAAATCCCGCCCCTTGAAAAAAATTAAAAAACTGAAAAAGTAGTAGTGCAAGGGGGTTTACAAAGGTGATAATTGAACATACCATGCACTTCCAAATCAACAAGATGTGAGCAAAATTTCAGAATGAAAAAGGACCATCGTGATGAGATCTCCATGACTTCCCTCTTGGATAGAGAATCATCAACCTGGTTTGCTTCTCCATAAACATTTCTAACTTCCAGTTGAAGAACCTCACAGAGACGTAGGCATGCAGTCCATGATGGGAGAATCATCCAATGAACATCCCTGGACCTTGCCCGCAGAATGTGCACCGATATACTTGAGTCTGATTCTACCCATAGGTGCCTCCAATCATGGCAGACAACATAGTTCACAGCTTTAATCATGGTCCATAATTCAGTTTCAAGTGCAGAACCTATTCCGATATAATGATAGAAGCAACCCTTAACAAAGCACCGATGGTTACAGAACACCCCACCACACCCAGAAGGTCCTGGTGTACCAGATGTCGCACCATCAACATTCAATTTCAACCATGATGAAATGGGAGGATTCCATTTAATCGTTTTCAACATCAAAGGCTTCTTGACCCTACCAGACACCCCAAGCGTTTTCAGTGTTATGAGAATAGAAATATTATTATTCATTGTACCTGTTTGTATCTTGGAAGCAACTTGCATTTCCTTATAAACAACAGTCAGACCACCCTTCAAATAAGGCCTACAGTTTTCAAAAATGACCTGATTTCACGGCCTCCAAATCTAAGAAAAATATGCCACAATAGCAATGAGAAGAAGTGAAAAAACCTCCTCACTTTGACCAGCTGGAGTGACCGAGTTCATGAAATCATCATGACTATTCAATGATAGCAGAGTCCCCAATACATCTTGAAAATGTTCCCAAAATCTGCAAGATAAATTACATGCAAAGAAAAGATGTTGAATTTTTTACTCCAATAGTTATAAATCATATTGATAACATCCTTTTTTCCTCTTCATATATTATGAATATTTGTTCTGTGTATATTATTTAAATTCACATCTAGGAGTCAATTTTTATAGTCATTCATATTCGATTCATTTATTATCTTTCAATTCACCATGGAATATTAAATATCCACAATATTTATCATTAATATGATTATTTCAAAAAAATTCAATTCATAGATATAATTTTTAATTTTATGGTTGTTTGATTATTTTGTGAATTATTAATAAATTTGTATTCTTTATTCAATAAGGATATTTGATATGGTAAATCGATTATGAATTAAATCAATTATTAGATATGTGATGAATTATTTGGAATAGCGTGAAATATCTTGGGTAATGATTAAAGTAATATAATGATTCATCAGTAGTCCTATGGGAAAAATTAGTTTGACACAATCCATTCATCCATGTGAACAAGAATTTTTAATCATTTCATAGAATGTTCTTGACAATACTATGATAAAACATCTTGGGAATGGTGTTTTCTGTAAATGTTCCACTATCCCGTGAAACTTGATTTCTAATTATTAATTAGTTCTTTCATTTATATTTTGGTTTTATTATATCATATTTTATCACTATGCATTTTTTGGATGAAATTAATTATTAGTTTAATTACTAAATGGCACGGTTATCATGTACTTATATTCATATATTATGTTTTCCTTATTCAGTTCTAAAATTAAAGATGTCGGTAAAATTATATTTTTTATCTGTTATATTCCATTATATATCTATTATTATTTTCCTACATATTTGATTGATTATTTGTCATGAATGATTGGTTATTTACCATTCCATATTTATTACAATGTTTTTTTAATTACTTATTATATTTTATTTAAACCTAATTGATAATTTTATCTGAAACATTTCTTGGATTCCATTTAAATGATTCAATAATGATTATTATGAATCTTATAGAGGTGTATTCTTTAATAAATAATGTTATTTTAAAAAAATAAAAATCATTATGATTCAATTCAGGTAATCAAATGTATTTTAGAACTAATGTATGTGTCAACATTACTAAGACTACTAAACTGATCATTCATTAATGATTTTTTTCCTTGTACCTTGTTCAAATTTAATGGTTGCATGTAATCATGTCTTGGATTATAGTTTTTGGTCTATATATCATTTATAAGAGAATATTTATTAGAAACCCGAGAAACATTACATAGGAAAACATTACAAAGGGAACATTACCATATGATAAAATTTGATGAAAAATATAGAAGAACACCATATGTTTTTGTAAGGTATAGATTATGTGTAAATTTATATGAATAAAAACCTACATTTTTATTATCATTGGATTATGAATTTATGAATTTAAATTTTTTTCAATGAACTACAAATTCCTTTTTTGGTTTTTTGTGATAACATTCAACAATGTTAACTATTTTTTTAAATATGTAATGCATATAATTTTTTATTAAACTCATAGGAGAAAAAATATTAATCATGAAACAATTTATATAACATTTTAGGTTTATATATTAATGCAGTAGTTAAATTGGTTTTGTAAAATATTTAGAGACATATGAAAAAATATATCACTTTTTTATGGATGTTACTATCTAATAAAAGTGAATTAAAGTTATATATACAAAAAAATTATTTTTCAATTACATAAAAAAATAGATTAATTGGAAATTTATTAATAACAAAAAAATGATGAAATTGATTATATATGAATACGTCATGATAGTATGTTTAATTATATTGTTTTGATGTATATGAGTTCCATAATTTTAAGACTATAATCTTGAAAAAAACTATTAAAGTCATATATTTTGAATGAAATGGTCCTTTATATCACATCATATTTATGGATTTGAAGACTTCAATGTTCTTTTGATTGAATCAATTGATTGCGATCAATTATCTCAACCACTCACTTTGATTACTTTTGTTTCCCACTATGTACATCTGTTCACATTCCGTTAATGTTATCCTACATAAAAACCCGATTTTATGTTATTGACTATGACTGTTGATCATTCATTACATTATTATTAAGACTATATTTTTTTATCCATTTTTTATATGGTTTTATATCAAAACAATTTAAAATTATCAAACCATAAAATACAAATATATATATTAAAATTAAGGACATGATTAATTTATGTTACAGATAATAAATCACCACTAAATTTTAAAACATTATCAAGATATTAAATATTGTTTCTGATAAATTAAATATCGAAATGAATATTACCTTATAAGGAATTATTATATATTTAATATTTAAACTAAATTAAAATTATTCTATATCTTTCATTTCACACAATACGGAGATTTCTAGTGTTATAAGAAATCATCAGTTCCTTTGATAGCTTGTGCAACATGAAAGACCGGATTTTACTAAAAAATAATATATTATTATTATTATTATTATGTAATATTAAATTATATACTCACCATTAAATTTTAATTAATGAAAAAATATTATAAACCATATGAATGTAAATAGTTAAATTCATTGGTTATCATATTTATGAAATGATTATGAAATCCAATAGATTATAAAGGATTTTTTTATAAAACTATTATTTTTTACTTGGAAATGGAAATATACATTAATAAATAATATATTATAATATTAGTTGATGATAAAATTAAAATCTATATAATTCACATTCTACAAAATGTTTTTAAATTCATCCAACAGATTTAATGAGATTATGATAAGAACAAATACTATTTTATGCATAAAATGATGTATTTTTATTAATGTAGTTTTATTGTCTTTTAATGGGAAATATTTTTTAAAGTAAATTTATAATAATTTCATAATGATAATTTGAATTGAAAATTAATTTTTTTAGATTTTAATGTAAATATTATTTTAGGATGATGGTCTATTATTTTTATGAGACATTTTTATTATTTCATTAAAAAATACTAAATTATTATTAGAAAATACCTTTTCATCTACAAAATTTATAATGATAAAACATATTTTATATTTTATTAACAGAAAAAAAATTTCAATAATACATCAAATGTTAAAATTTAGGTCAGTTTAATCATAGAAATTTTGAATTTAGTTATAAAATCATTGTAATCAATTGAATATTTTTACGTTAAAAACCTTCTTTCTCATCCCTTCGACATGAATAATTTTAAATTTATTCTTCCCACTAATGTGAATATTTTTTTAAAAATGTATTCCATATTTTGAACAATGATTATTTACAATTTTTTATGAGGATAAATTAAGTTTTTTTATTTTATTATTGATAATTGTTAAATTTATCTAAATTGATTAAAAAACAATCAATTTTACCATGGGACTGAACAGTAATATTTATGGGTAAATGTACAATAATCCTGTTTAACGCATATATAATGTCTGTATGTAGAACCTTATGATTGTATTATAGAATTTTTATAGTTATTGGTTCACAATACCATGAGGTTTACACATATAAGAATTTTTGTAAGGGAAAAGACCAAAATGATTTTTTCTTCCATTTAAAATATGTAAATCATTATGAAATAATGAAAAACATCATTTTTTGGGTTCTAAACATTATAATGAATTATAAGTGTACTTTTTTCCATCATATTAATTTATATTTAATTATTATAGTTGAATTTGATACAGAAAATGAAGATAAATCTATAACATAGTAATTATTTTGTAAAACTAAAATAAATTTACTAACACAAAAATATTAAAATTGAATTATAATGAAATAATCATTGTGATAAATTATTTTAGATGAATATATATTTTTTAATATATTTTAACATAATATGTTTGAATTAAATCATTTTATTTATTTTTTTTAATTTCTATTAAATTAATTATTTCAATAACGACAGTAATGTTATTCTAAATAAATTATATTCTATTAATAGATTTAAGATTAGTTAAAATACTATATTCTTAATTATATTTTCAAATGTTATTAAATATCATATATTTTCCATTCATTAACTAATTTTTCTACTATGATAACTAATTTGACCCCCACTTTTTAAATCAATGTTTTCATAGTTGGGGTTTATAATGTATTTTTGAATGTTGTCTGCTATTCTGTCAAAATAAATTTACTTCATACAAGGGTCTGATATTTTATAAATTATATATCATAATTTTATACATATTATTCTTAAATTTCTAATAATTCTCAAACTAAATTAGTGTTAAATAATAAAATACATATGATTGAATACTAGTCTCCTTCATAAAAACTAAAATGGTAAAAGTATAGAAACCTATTATTTAAGGAAAAAATGATAAGAATGTTTTTTTATTCTAGGAGGTGTTTATAATCATAAATACCATTAAATATATTATTTTCCAATTCTATAATATCATGGAAAATGTAACACCTCCGAATATTTAATACTCTTGAGTATTTACAAGAATGTCACAACTCATCAACTATAAAAACGCACTCACTCCCGCCACATATTAACATCAGTAAATCCATATGTATCATACTATATCCTCAAAAAATAATTCTTATATTCCCTAACATCATTCTAGAATCCCTATTATGGGCATAAAAAATCATTAATTATATTAATTAATACATATGCAGGAAAACTAAAGAAGAAAAAATATTATTCCAAAATCACTTTTATATTATTTATATTTCCTCCTCCTTCAATAATTTTCATATGATGATTATTTAATAACATTATTATCTCAAATATACTAATATTTTAATGTTATTTAATATAAATATAAATTCAAAATCATCAATCAAATGGGATACACATTCATTATTTGTATGTATTGCAGATTACCTCCTTAAAAAACAATGGTGTTCTCACATTAATTACCACATTTCAAGGTTAGAAATAATAAAATATTTATATTTTATATTTTATATTTACTATATTTATGATTTAATTTTTCTTATTGAAATGTTATATGACATATCACTTCACTATTTCCATTATGTTGAAAAATGATATCATCATTCGTGTGTGTGGCGGAATACCACCTCATAAAGCATTATGATTCCTAAAAACATTAAATGGAATATGTTAATGAATTTTTTTACAAATATGAGATATATATTACAGAAATATAATATTTTTATGATAATATAAAAATAAAAAATTAAAATTTATTTCATTCAATATGAAGTGAAAATTGGAATAATGTACATTCTTGTGTGTTACCATCAATCTCAATTAATGGTGAATTTATGTTCTAGTCACATAAAACTAATGGACTATTACTAATATATTTATACTAAAAATATATTATATTTACAATATTATTTTCATTATAGATATTATTAAATAATTATCTGATTAATACGAATAATAAATAAAAGATAAAAAATAACTGAAATGAAAATCCAATTATTACATGGATGGATTAAAATAAATAAAATATTATTAATGAATGAGTAATAAAGTGTTTAAAATTAATTATATATGATTTAATTATTAATTATATTATTAATTATTAATTTAATAGTATATTTAAAACAACTATACATGATGTTTATGAAATTATATAAAAAAGTGAGGTAAGTGAATTCATCCCAATTTCATTTCATTGAGAAATACGATATTGTTATGAACATATATTTTTTATATGTTGCATATAATTCCCCAATTAAATGAAATATAATTAATCATTGGACAAAATAAATTGTATTATATAGTGGTAGGGAAGTATATTTTGGAAGGTCACTCCCCTTATAATGAAAGGGGAAAAAGGAACAACTTTGTTGATGTGGTTCGATCCACTACCAACCACACCTTCTCAAACATTTATCATCATACTCATTGTTGGATTATCAAGAAGTGAAGGATATAATATGGTGTGGAAAACTAAGAGGTTGTAGAAATACTTGTACACCATTTATTATACTCAATTATTATAAGATTCATTGTTCAAAGCGGTGAGATGTTGTGAAAATTTATTGATCTATGGGATTATATTATTGAGATTTGGGTCTGTAGTGATTGGATGATTAATTATATAGTGTAAAGAATAGTATCATGTAGTATTCACCCATCAATACTATATGAAAATGGCATGGATCATTTTGTAATTGACATTGAGGCTTGGATTATTTCATAACTAATAGTGGGATATGAAAATTCACCCAAATATAGTAATGATTACTCACAATCATTTTTTATTTGAATATACCAATATATGTGGTTATATTGGCCCACTGCATATTCTATATGAAATTGATTCTTCTGTGAGGAATTTGATAATGATGGATATACTTAGTGGAAATCTGAGTAATGGACAGTAGTTTATGATCCCTGTTGAAGATAAAATGTTTGTCACTATTATGGATGAAGTTTTGTAACCCAAAAGGGATGATAATATTAATTAACAGATTAAATATGTGATATGTAAAAATTTCAGCATGAGTTGTATGTTCTTCAATCATATTATATCGAATTTCGAAAGGGTTGTGGTGTTTACCTTTTTTATATGATGGGGTATGAAGCTTACCTTTATATAAATAATTAAGGAATGAATAGTCTAACTCAGGGCCCTGGTCCATCTTTCGAACCTCAAAAAATGGATTTCTCTAAGGTAAATGTGATTAAAAACCTATAGAAGTCCAATTAGTATTCTCAACCCTCCTATGATGACACCCTTATTGGTAACATAAAGGAGGTGGTGGATGTGCTGGAGGAATAATATCATCATGACAGAGGGTTTGCATCTCTCAAAATCCCTCATGATCAATTAGAGACTCCACACCTTCCGTATAGTGATAAATACAATGGTATTATGACAGATATGGATTTTGATAATGTGAATCAACAAGAGGGGATAAAATTGATCATGGAATAAAATCATGTTACAAGTTATGAAATGGGTAAAAACATCTAAATACATTTCAATATGGGGATATAAATGATTGTAATGCAGGTACATCACAGGGTTACGAATTATATCAATATCTATCTATGGTAATTCAATTCAATGGTTTTCCAAGGGTTGCACCAAAAAATTTAGTTTAAAAAAATGTGAAAAATGTATACAAAATTGAACTACAGGGAAGACACTAGAATCCTCAAAATTAACATATAGTATTTAAGAACATGTCTAATGTGAACCTGAATGATAAAATGAATCAAAAAAAGGATTGAATATATGCTCTTTTAGAAGGTTCCCCCAAGAGCCTGGATATAGGGAGGAATTATTCTGAATGACTAAACTAAACAGGGAGTTCATTACATATTACTATGTACATTGATGAAATTTTAATTAATTGTCAATATATTATAATTTAGGTCTCATAATATGATTTTTTAATGACAAAAAGGATTCATTTCTACATGTTTCTCCTTATATGGAATCCAGGAAGCTACTTCTTACAATCACAGAAGTTGATCCTATGTCTACCAAAATAACTATTCACCCCATTGAGTTGTAGGTTTTGGTTTGATGAGGCTGATGATTATCAACTCTCCGTAAAGATAGAGAGTTCTGAGAATAATGACGATAGTATTGGATAAACTACACATTTGTAGGGGTTAGGATACCCCCAAAAGTATGGAAAGTGTATAGTTAAAAACATTAGTTGAAACTGTATTGATATGGTACCAAAGTAGGGAGACCTGTAACATGGGTAATGATCTGTATGAAATGTAGATCTTATATTGGAACAATCAATAACTTAGAAACCCCCTTAAGGAAAAATCCCACATCATTTCATTATGGCCAAAAAACACATGATAATTGATATAGAAGAACTAAAAATGATGTTTGACAACTAGATGACATTAAAAGTTTCCCCTCATGGATACTACGTTGTCTCCTATAATCATCATAATTTTAACATGGGTAACGAATGGGTTCTCAATTATGATGTAATTTATATTTCTACATGTAATCTGATATATCAAAGCACCACTGTCACCCTCAACACCTTATTTTTAATGATATATATTTCATTCTTGAATGATTCTACATTTTGTATCAAGATAAGAGATATATAGAGGGAACATGGAGAAAAATATACGAATGATGTTCATAAGTGTGTGTTTATGTGTGACTATATCATTGTATAGATTCTAGAGGAAATGACTGGGTTCAGTTTCAATATGGTATCTAAAACATACATCACATATTTTATTTATCATCAAAATTATTTGGATGTTCATATTGTGGGAGGTGAGTTCATAAGAAGTATGCACTAAATGAATGGGAGTAAAAAAGTAAATCTTGATTGATTCATTGTGTAAATTGATTTTATAAGTCATGCTAGTGGAATTTTAGTATAATCAATACCAAAACCCCATTATGACCACAATCCCATTGTAACGACCTAAATCTAGAGCCACTCAACTGGTGCCCCGTACCCGGTTCAACACATGTCCTCAAGAGAATTTCTGCAAATTCTAGATGCTATCGACTAGCATTGAGGGCATTTGTAAGTTATTGGGGAAACTATACCCTCATTTGATAAGGTATACAGTGGAAATGAAATAACACTCAATAGTGGAAGTAGTAAACGACATATAAAAACCGAAACCAAACAGTGGAAGCAAAAAATATATATATTAATGATGATAATGATGCAGCAGGTACAAGTATCTAAGGGAAAGAAGCAAACACAACAACGTGCTGAAATAAAATGGAAAACAAATTACTAAATGTAAAAGAATCTCCAACAGCATCACAAGACTATGCTCGATCCTATTCTCTCTATCTCCAACCAGCAATCATGTACCTGAAGTAGAAGGGCCACAATCCCAATCCACATCTGCAACCATATAACCTGTTTGGTCTGAAAATCATGACCCAAAATAGGGTGTGAGACTACTCCAAGTAGGCAATCACCACATGATCTGTTCCATACTATCAGTGAGCAAAATAGAAAAAGTAAAGGAAATAAATGCACTAGAGAAACAGAGGTACACCAAATTAATAATCCTACAAATTTCCATTCACATTTATTTATTAATTTAATACAATCATTTAATTATCAACCAATGAGTCTAGAAAACTTCTCTATATTCTCAAGGCACAATAAGTAACACAACAGGTATCTCAACAGACTAGCTATACAATAAGCAGCACAAACCAAATCTTGTTCTTTGGATTGGTGGAATCATCACAACCAACCAAAAAAATAGTAATACTGACTCTCTGGGTGGATCCTACTGGCATAACACTCTAGTAAAATAATCATACAAGGCACAGATACACTGGGAAGCTCTCATAGTAAATTCTCATATAGTCTTGCAACGATAGCTACAGACTCTCTGAGGAAGCACTTAGGTCTAATTACTCTTATGGTCTCGATACATGAGTAATCTAAGGACACTCTTGTGAAGCAACAAATTCCAATTCCTATAGGTCCTGCGTATGAAACTAATTTATAATAGACTCCCTAGGGAATCCCTTAATCGTCAATTCCCTTGTTAGCTAACCGCACCAGTTTCACACAGCCCTGAGAAGTCTAGTCATGTGTAATCTACTATCAACATCCCTAAGTAAGTTCAATAACAACTTGGATAATATATACAATGCATCAATAGAATATAAATAGCATGCAATACATGCAATCAACTATAACAAGGCAGACAAATAATGCTACAAGGTTTTCCCACAGGCAACCTAAGCCAAACTATGATAAAAAACAAAAGAAAGGGAAATCACCCATGGGTGATCCTCGAACATGCAACAAAGAATATATTACTATCAATTAACCTCATGAAAACAAGAAATATAAGGCAATTAAACAATGGAATGAAAATCATTAACCCGGGATAGCCGATACATGTGTATCCCCCACTCTTTTTTCACAAAACCTCAAAGACATTCAACATAGGGAAACAAACCACCTACCTCGACCCTATAATATTGATATACTTTATCCATAAAGATTGATTCTCCTTAGAATGACGAAGATCTGAGAAAAAGTCCAAAATTCTCAATCCATGATAACATGAAAATGAGGATGAATCATGAAACAAGGATAACGTTGAAGATAGATCCTATCGAGGTGATCCCAATGCAATCGATGGTGGCTGAATCGGAGATCGGACGGCAGATCTGGGGCTCGAAGAAGGATGGCGGACGTATCAGAGCTCTCGGCCGAACGAATCCTAGATGATGTTCATTCTGGCGATTAGGCATGACCCCGGTCCGTTTAGTGAAAAAATGAAAATACACAGTGTGTACTTCTGGGGTACACGACATGTACTCTATTTTTCTATACACCGTTTTAAGTGGCCTCCATATCACCCTTACACATTGTGTGTGTGGCCCGGACACAGTTAGCACACGACTTGGAGCGGCAAGGGATTACACAAAGTGTACTCATAAAGTACATGGCGTGTACTTCAAAAACATTTCCAGAAACCCCTCATTTCTCAAAAACATCAGGAAAAAGGAAGACAGCCCTGAAACGAAGATCTGAGTTCTTATAATCTTCCCCCCTTAATGAAATTCGTCCCCGAATTTCCTAATGAGGAGAAGAAGAAACCCAGAATAGCTCCGACCACTATGATCGTAGATCAGCCTCTCTTTCCCAATTCTCATCTTGTATTTTATCGTGCTTCCACAGCACCCGTACTAGAGGAAAATTCTACCCACATAGAACCTTCATGCTGGAATCTTCAATCCGGATAGGATGATCTTGAAACGATGCATCTGCTTCGGGCTCAACCTCCTCGGGATGAAAGACATGAGACATGTTTGAGAAATAGCGTCAAAGATGTGAAATGTGGAAGATTTCAGGCATAGCCTGATATCTCTAAGGTAACTGCAACCTATAAGCAACCGGCCCAACTCTCTCCAAAACCCGAAACGGCTTGACGTATCTTGTTGAAAGCATACCCTGTCTCCTGATCATCTTGTGTCCCAACCTCGAGGTAACACGTAAGAATACCTGAAATCCGACCTCAAACTGCAGAGGTCATCTCCGCTACTCAGCACAACATTTCTGACCAGACTGTGCAGTAGCCATCCTCTTCTGAATCATCTCTAGCTGCTCTGAGGTTGCCTGAATAAGATAAGGTCCCAGCAACGCTGCCTCTCCTACCTCCATCCAACACAATGGTGATCAACATGACCTACCGTACAAATCCTTGTAATGTTCCATCTGAATAGTCACCAAAAAATTGTCTTTATAGGAAAAAATTGCAAGAGGATTATGTTTTTCCCAAGAACTGCCAAATTCCAGAATGCAAGCTCAGAGCATATCCTCATTCACCTGTATCGTGCACTCTGACTCACCATATATCTGAGGATGTTATGTTGTACTTAGAAGTACCTGAGTACCCAAATCATTCTGTACCCCCTGCCAGAAATAAAATTCAAGTGGGAGTCCTTATCCAAATTATAGTACTTGTAACCCCATGCATGCACACAATCTCACAGATGTAAAACTGTCCAAGATCATAGGCACCAAAGGATTGCTTTATCGGCATGAAGTGAGCAGCCTTCCTGAGCCTATAAACGAAAACCCATATCATGTTGTTCCCTCTCGATGATCTCGGTAACCCTGTAATGAAGTCCATCATGATATCATTCCACTTCCACTCAAGAATTGGTAACTGCTGCAAAAGCCATGATGGCTGTCAGTGTTCTATCATCACTTGCTAACAAGTGGAACATCTCATGACAAAACCAGCCACATCTCTCTTCATACCTGGATACCAGTACTGGTGGTGTAGATCATGATACATCTTGGTGAAGCCAGGATGAACTGCCCAGATAGAGGAATTAAAGTCTCGCATCAGCTCCTCGCGTATATCTGCTGGCACCCATACGCGTCCCTAGAAATGCAAGATCTTATCCTCACCAACGGTCCATCTGGGAAGATGGTCCTCTACGGAAACGCTTTCTCGTAGGACTTGGCCTTCAGAATCTACTAACTTCCACATTCGAACTCCATCAGGGGGTGTAGAGGTAACAACTACAAGAGATAGGAATGTCTTCCCCAGCATGTTGTGCTCCTCCAAATGCATTTCAGAGAACATAAAAATAAGCTTCCACTCACTGCTAGCCTCCTGAACTGCCTATATCTGAGTTCTCTTGAACAGTGCATCAGCCACTGCGTTGCCTTTCTGAGGTGTATAAGAAAACTCGAGGTCGGAGGACGGGAGATACTCGACCCACCTCCGCTGTCTCAAATTCTGGTCACGCTGTGTGAAGATGTACTTGAGACACTTTTGGTAATTATATACCACAAAATGCTCTCCCAGAAGGTAATGCCTCAAACAACTCAAATCATGAACAACCGCAGCCAACTCCAGATCGTGTGTAGGATAATTCTTCGCATGTGGCCTCAACTACCGAGAACTATACGCAACAACATGATCCTTCTGCATAAGAACTGATCCTAGCCCTATGTAATATGCATCACAGAAAACTATATAACTCCTACCCGGCTCTAGAAAAACTAGAATCGTTTCTGAATACAACCTCCCCTTAATCTATTGAAAGGATAAATCAACGGCTTCTGACCAAAAAAGCTTTACCCCCTTCTTTGTTAATCCCATCAACAGAGTTGCTAAGAGGGAGAAGTCCAATATAAACCACCTGTAGTAACCATCCAGCCTCAAGAAACTCCGTACCTCGAAGACATTCTTTGGATGCTTCCGGGTAACTACTGCTCTCACCCTTTTTGGGTCTACTGATACACTTGTCTCTGAGATGACATGACCAAGGAAGTGGATCTCTTCCACCCAAAATTGGAACTTTGAAAGCTTAGCATATAACGGATTCTCCCTCGGTGTACTCAATACGATCTCAAGAGGGGTTTCATGGTCATGTCAAGTGTGAGAGTCCCACAAGATGTCGTCCATGAAAACCACCATAAAGGAATCCATGTAAGGATAGAAGACTCTGTTCATCAGCACCATGAAGACTGTCGGTGTGTTCGTGAGACCGAACAACATAACCATGTACTCATACAGACCATACCTACTCCGTAAGGCGGTAAGGGGTATATGAGATGGTCTGACACGCAACTGATGATAGCCGGATCTCTAGTCGATCTTCGATAATACTTCGTTTCCTTGATGCTGATAGAAGAGATCATCGATCCTCGTCAAGGGATATCTGTTCTTGTCCTTAAACTGGTTCAACTTCCGATAATCCACACAAATACTAAGGGTACCATCTTCCTTTTTCCCAAAAAGGACAGGCGAACCCCAAGGATAAGTACTGGGATGGATGAAACCCTTTTCCTTCAACTCCTCCAAATACTTTTTGAGCTCTTGCAACTCAGGTGTAGCCATCCTATAAGTAGGAATTGACAATGGTGCTGCTCATGGAACGAGCTCAATCGAAAAGTCTACCTCACGCTCTGGAGGTAAACCTGGAAATTCCTCTGGAATGACATCTCGGAGACGATCCACCACTGGAGGAAATTCTAACTGTGAATTCCCATGGTCATCCAAATAAAGACTAGAAATATTGGGTATAACCCCTCATATATTATGATGCTATTGTCCACCTCTAACTTCCTGGACATCCCACTCACCTCTATGAAGGAAGGACCATCCATCTGTTGATACAATACTCACCATGCGGCGATAGCAATAGACGACTGCCGAGAAGGTAACCAACAAGTCCATTCTGAGAATGACATTGTAGCCTTCCATCTATAGGACATAGAGGTCCCATAAGAAGTGAAAACTTGTAACCTCTAAAGGGAATTATTTTCACTGACGTACGCTAGATATCCTCATTCCCAAGGGCGTGTCAAGAGTCAACATGTCAGTAGACAAAAAGACACAGAGCCCAAGGAACTCCATGACAAAAACAAACATAAATATATATGAAGCACCATTATCGAAAAGAGCTGATGATAAAACTAAGGCTACTAAGATCGTACCTTGACTGTAGAGGGTCCGGGGTCCTGCTCCTAATAAATCTCCTCTACAGCAAAAGTATGTCCTGTACTGCGGCCCTGTGTAGCAGCATGAAAACCTTGAGCTGCTCCTACATGAGACCGACCACGGAATCCACGGCCTCTACCCTGACCTGGACGACCTGAAGAACTCCATCCCCCAGTCAACAGCAGAACTGGTAAACCTGCTCCTATACGCGGGGTTGAAACTGATTCTCCTTCACTAGCTGCTGGAAGGGGAACCTTTCAGAAACGCTGCAGATGAACCATCATGCAGCAAGATCACCTCTCCACTATGTCTCTCGGGAACTGGGGCTTCTTATGCCTGATCCATTCACACTGATAATATACCACCTGGGTTCCATAAGTAGATCTCGTCTACCAGAAGGAATACCTCACTTCCTAAGGCCCCTCGGGTAGACTCTAGGTGGCTCTTCCTCTTGTCTGTCTGAAATGAATATGCCCTGGATGTTGAACCGCCTTGGTACACATCTCTAGTCTCCCTCAGGTTCCATTCCGTGATCAGCGCCTGGTTGACTATCAGAGTAATAGAATTCAACTGGAAGACATTCACCTGCGATATGATCTCTCGTTTGAGTCATTCCTCAAAATTCCTTGCTCAGACAACTCTTCATTCCATAGAACAAGAGTGAAACACTATAACTATGTGAAATGGGAGAAATACTCCCTAACTGAAAGAGTACCCTACTGTAGGTTCATGAAATCCCTAGCTCTACCAGCCCTCAGTGTCGCTGGGTAGAAGTAGTCATAGAACATATGCTGCAACTCATCACAAGCCATAGTCTGTTGGTGCCCTGACTGAGAAACAATGTCCCACCATATTTTGGTGGATTCTCGCAGCATGTAAGTCGAAATCTTCACCCTCATGTATGGGGGTGTCTCAAGATGTTAGAAGATGGATAACATGGATTCTAGCCATGTCTCCACAGCCAGTGGTCCTCCATCCACTGTGAATGTGGGAGGATGATGCTGTTGAAAAACATGTGTCAGCTCTGCCATAGTCTGGGCAGGATTCTGAACACACTAAAAGGTCTGCATGAATCTCATGAAACTCTATCTGAATTGAGTGTCATCACAAGTTTTCAGAACCACTTTAGGTTCCATGTCCAGAACGATAGGCAGAAAAACTAGTAGTCCATGATCGGTCGTATTAGGCGTGCAATCCCTTCCTGGTTCCTGTTGTGCAATGAGAGGACGTCTTGGTGCCATAGCTCTGAAAGATCATAACACACCTTTATTAACATTGAACACAGTTGCAACATTAGAGAGTAAAATGGAATAGGAGGTAAAATCCTTTAAAATTGGGAAAAACATAACACAGCGTGTTTCTAGAATTTTTACCCTGGGCATGTAACTTGGCCATATATGGCTGTGTAAACAACCCGACTACACGACATGTTCTCAAAATAAACATCATTTACTGACCCTTTTCTCCCTGCCTGGTTACTCCTACACGACTAAGTCCCACGTACTGTCCTCCCTAAAGACTACACGGTGTGTTGAGGAAGACACGGCGTGCACTAGACATTCCTTACCTGGCCCGTGTTGTTAGCGATATGGCCTGACACATGGTTGAAACTACATGGAGTGTTCCCAAGGTACATGGCGTGCACATGAAGAAAAATAAAGGCCCATGTGGTTATTTATATAGACGATTACACGACTGACCCTTACACGGTGTGTTCTGAACAGAAACTGTGTGTATAATAGAAGATAACACCGACCCGTGTTGTTTGTGACATGGCTGGGTACCTAGAACAAGACTACACCGAGTGTTCATACCAAACACAGAGTGTACTACCAGAGTTTTCCGGACCCTTGTTGTTAGTGACTCGGCCAGCGACACAGTTTACCACTACACGGCGTGTACATAACGTACACGGCGTGTTCCTAAATTCCATTTTACAACCCCATGTCCTTGTCCACACGGTTAGTGACATGGACAAAAACTACATGGAATGTAGTTATAAAGTACACACCGTGTGTTATTGGTTTTTCCGGACATTAGCCTTAGAACTGCACTGGAGCCCAAAAAACCCAGAAAACAGAGGTTAAGGTGGAAAATTCAGATCTGTGGGGTCCCATACTCCACGCGAATCAAATCTTGACATCATAACAAAGCATATAACAATCAATAGTATAACAAACTCATGGCCCACCAAATTTCGATCCTCGAGGGCCCATAAAACCTCTAATTCAAAATTTTTTCATCAGTGATAAAGAAGCTCTAAACAAATGATACCCTATTCATATAGTAGGTATTTTATCACAGCAACTATCACAACATCATGCATTTTCTATCACGAATTCTATCACAACATCATGTAATCTCTAATGCAACGTAGATGGCATGGAAAAATAATGTAATGTGATTTTCTAACATGTGCCTATATGATGCATGAGATGGCATACCCTCATCATATCGAGTTGCAAAAAAAATAGAATCGCAATCATATAAACAGTAATATCACAAAACAAGTACATCACCCAACGGGGAAATCAATTAAACTGTAACATTTGGAGAACTCGAAAATTACATCATTCGAGGTAATCTGGATTTTCCCATGTACACGGGTTCTAGAACGCCCGAGCACAGCTATTTACCATTTACCTATTCCATAATATCCCTATCTAATGTCGCCAAACAGTATGTCAAATAGAAAAGGAAGAAATATGCCTCTGATACCACTTTGTAATGACCTGAATCTGGAGCCACTCAACTGGTGCCCTATGACCGGTTCTCCAAATGACCAGAAGAACATTTCCCCAAATGCCAGAGATTGACGACTGGAAATGAGGGACTTGGTATGTTATTGGGGAAACTATGACCTCGTTTTGTAAGGTATACAGGGGGAAAGAAAGAACAGTCAATAGTGAAAGCAGTAAACGACATACAACTAAAACCAAATAGCAGAAGAGTTGAAGATATATTGTAATGATGATAATGATGAAGTAGTTACAAGTATCTAAGGGAAAGAAGATTACACATCAACATTCTGAAATACAATGGAAAAGAAGAACTAAAAGTAACAGTAGCTCCAGCAGCATCGCAAGCCTATGCTCGGTTCTATGCTCTCCAGCTCGAACCAACAATCATGTACCTGAAGTAGAAAGACCACAATCCCTATCCACACATGTAACCATATAACATGTTTGGGCCGAAAAGCAGGACCTAAACAGGGTGTGAGACTCATTCGAGTACACCATCACCACAAGATCTGTTCCTTACTATCAGTGAGAAAAATAGAAAAATTAAAGGAAATAAATGTTGCAGAGAAACAGAGGTACACCAAAGTAATAATCCTACAAATCTCCATTCAAATTTAGTTATTAATTTATTATAATAATTTAATTATCAATCAAGGAATCTAGGAAACAGCTGTATATTCTCATGGAAAAACAAGTAACACAACAAGCATCTCAACAGACTACCTGGACAACTAGCTGCACAAACCCATGATTGTTCTTTGGCTTGGTAGAATCGTCACAACCAACCAAAATAATAATAATATTGACTCTCCGGGTGACTCCTACTGGTAGACCCCTCTAGTAAAATAAACATTCAAGGCACATAAAATCTGGGAAGCTCTCACCATAAATCCCCCTATGGTCTTGCAACGATAGCTACAGACTCTCTAGGGAAGCACTTACGTCTAATTCCTCATGTGGTCTCGATACATGCGTAAACTAAGGACAATATTGGGAAGCACAAAGTCCAATTCTTGTAGGTACTATGTATGAAACTAATTCATAACAAAATCCCTATGAATGCCCTTAATCGTCAATTCCCTCTTTAGTCTACGCACCAGGTTCACACAGCCCTAAGCAGTCTAGTCGTGTGTAATCGACTGTCAGCAGCCCTCAATAAATTCAACAACTACTTTTATAATAGCTATAATGCATAGAATTCATATAAACAACATGAAATACATGCAATCAGATATAACAAGGCAGAAAAATAATGCTACAAGGTTTGCCTCATAGGCAACCTAAGCCAAACTTTGATAAACAGCCAAAGCAAGGAAAATCACCCATGGGTGATCCTCGAACATGAAACCAAGAATATATTAATATCAATTAACATAATAAAAATAAATATATGACAATTAAATAATTGAATAAAAATCTCTAACCCGGGATACCCGATACATGTGTATCTGGCACTTTTTGCACAAAATCTCAAGGACATTTAATGTAGGGTGACAAACCACCTACCTCGAACCTAGGAGATCGATATACTTGAGCCACGAAGATTATTTCTCTTTAGAACGATGTAGATCTGAGAAAACGACCAAAATTCAACCCATGATAACTTGAAAACGAGGAGTAATCATGAAACAAGCCTAAAGACGAAGAGAGAGCTTACCGAGCCGATCCCAACGCAATCGACGGTGGCTGAATCATAGATCGGACGGAATCTCGGGGGCTCGTAGAAGGATCACGATCGTACGGGAGCTATCGGCGGAACGAAACCAAGAAGAAGTACATTTTAGAGATTAGGCGTGACCTCGATGCTTTTAGTGAAAAAACAGAAAATACACGGTGTGTACTTATGGGGTATACAGTGTGTACTCTGTTTTTTTTGTACTCCGCTTTATGCGGCCTCCACATCACCCCAACACACCGTGTGTGTGGCCCCGACACGGTCAGCACACAGCTTGGCGTGGAAAGGGAGTACATGACGTGTACTTAAAAAAAATTCCAGGAACCCCTGATTTATCAAAGGTATACATCACAATATCATTTTATTCCTTATTTTTTACACATGAATATCCAATAAAGGAGATTATTTTATCATTCTTTAATAAAACCTATAATTTTCATCACAACTGGTAAAAAAATTATTTTCAGGTAATAATAATTTTTATCAATTTCTGATACATAAGATTATATAAAAGGTGTTTCTAGGACAACTTGACTTCATTTATATTTTTTGTCAGAAAAAATGGTTTCTTATAAAGGAAAAAAAATTCAAAAAAATATTGGAAAAAATATTTATCCATTCAATCCATCTTATTAAAATACATAATATACCATTTTCATATTTTTAATATAAAAACTAAAATTAATAATCTATTTTTGTTATAAATATTTCAATATTATAATGATTTTATAAAGGAAAATAAATGTTCTCTATACCTTGTAAAAAATTCATGAAATTAGTAACTCTCATTTTTTTTATTAATTCATTGAAATTCCATGAATATAATTGTAATTCAAATATTTTAAAATTTTATTTTCAAAGAATAGTATTTTCAAAATAAAATCCAAAAGGGAAATGAACATCTTCGAATGAATGGTTATAATGATTTTTTAAATTTCATCAATGAAAAAATCTATATTTTTACTCCAATGGGTATAAAAAATATTTATATTGTCATTATTATTCAATTTTAATGATTATTATTATTTTGAACATGGATAGTGTTGAAATTGACTTTCATGTATCCTTTTTTATTCATTAACATCCAACCAAGTAATTAAATATTAATTGAAATTGGCAAATAAATTTCCCCAATATACCCGCATTAGTTGTCCTATAAATGATTCTTTGCTAAGACATATAGAATTTTTAACGATGGTGTTTACATACATAGTTATGTCATTATTTGTTTAAATATTGAAATAACTAAATTCACTACTCAATAAAAAGATATGATAAGGAACATTGTATATCAGTTATAAAGATTTTGTAATATATGAGGAATGATTTGGAATGGTGTAAAATTGGTTGGGGAACAACTAATATAAGAACCTCGATGCATCAATATTCTAATGGGATGAAATCAGTTGGCCAATAAACATCAATTCTACAATAAAGTATTATTATACTATCTTGTGAAATGTTTTGATATTTGAATGATAAACCATCTTATAAAATGTCTTAACAGTAAATGCTTTGTGTTCCTTGGAAACATAACCACCAATTATTATGTATTTACTTTATATATATTCATTTATTATTATCCTGAATATTTTATCTATGAAGATATATAATGTTGAATATCTTTATCATGTTAGTGATTAAATGAATGGGTTTATGATATTTACCATGACATTTTTTTAATGTTGGAGTGGAAGCATCCTTTTATTGTGAATGGAATGTCCTTTATCTATCTAGGTAAAGGGAGACCCATTATATAGCCAATGTGACTGAGGCCAAGAGGCCCATGAACAATGTACAATGGACCATTACAAATTCATACCTGAATAAACTTCACGTGTTTTCTATTATTTACCATTCCATATTTATTATTATAATTGATTAATTATTTCTTCTATTATACCTAAATAATTCCATGAATTTGAAATCATCCTTGTTTTAATTCAATTATCAAGACTCCATGATGTTTAATATTACTCATATATAGGAATAATCTTGATGAAATAAATTTTTCTCAAAATATAAAAGAAAATAGTATATTTTATAATTTTGGTATTCAACTGTGTCGTAAGTCTCGTGAATTATTTCTAGTTTACCAAGACAACTAAACAGACCAATCCTTCATGATGTATTACTTATATAATATTCTAATATATTGGAAGCAATAAAACCAAGTAGGATTTGTCATTACGATCTCCACAACATAATTATACAGTTTTTATTAGTTTTTCTTTAAATCATTTCCCATCATTTTGAGGAATATTAATTTGAAAATGAATTTTATATTTTAATTTAATATGTTAAAATTATATTAAAATAATTTTTCAATATGTTTCAACAAAAAATAAATTTTAAATGAATAGTAAATCATATTGGTCATTTTTATAATTTAATTTCATTTTAATGTTTTTTAAAAGACCAACTCTATTTTGGATTTTATATAAAAAATAAATATACCATTTTGAAAAAATAATAAAATTATTTTCCTTATAATTATTTTAATACATAGAAATTTTTATAAAATGATTTATGCACATTAAAATAATTTTTTAAAACAACCCTTTTAAATCTCATTTTACGGGTTTAATTTTAAATTAAATTCAACCAGATCTAATTTTTGAATAATGAAAATTGTATTATATATCTGTAATCATAAGGATCAATTTATTAAATATTCCATCTTTATTTTTTCTCTATTATGAAGAGTAACATTATTTAATTAATTTCAACTTATTGAGGGTAAATATGGTCAATTATATATAAAAAGAATATAGAATAACACAAAAATTGAATTATAATTATTAAAAAGTAATATAATATCCATTTAAATTTAAATTTAAAATATATGACCTTTTGTTTCCATTTGTCAATTAAATTGGACTTTCATTAATATTATATAATGAAATGTCAAATATTCAAATCTCTTTATTTAATAATAATAAATTCACTAACAAAGGGATAAACATGGTATACGTTCACCTCTGCATATTTATTTGGAATAAATATGATACATTCATCATTATAATTTTTTCATGTTTATTTATGAAATAATTAACATGAATTCTAATGAAACACTAATAGAGTGATTGTGAAAATAGAACTGAAATAATTAATATCATATTTAAATAACTATAATATTAATATCTTTTGTGTTATTTATAATATACCATGATTTTTAATTATAGTTGTTAAAATAATTGAGGAGTTTTAAATTGTTTTTATTCATTTTAAATCTTTTTGTGGTATTTTAAATGTTAAATTAAATGAATAGTTTCGGGAATGATAATAATATTACATAATAAATCTATTTTTATTAGTTGATTTAAAATTCCTTAAATAAATAATTTTTTAATAGTGATTGGGTAATAATTTAAAATATCAACGATAGTTCATTTATGGGATTCATTTACATTTATGGTAAATATATTTATCCCAAAATTAATGAAAACATTTTTCTCACATTAATCACCAAAATGTTTAACGAGGGCTAAAAATTAATATAATGGTAAAACCATCAACTAAAATTGTTTAAAATTTTATATGGGATAGTATTTTTGAACATAAACAATGAAAATTTGAATTAAATCATTTTTTCATTAATAAATGGAAGATAATTTATATTAATTTATGATTTTATACAATTCCAGTTCTTTTCTGCCACTCACATATAGAATGAAATATTATCATCTCATTTCTTCAAAATTAAAAATAACTATTATTAGGTATTTTACCTCAAAAACCATTCCTTATATCACACTCCACATCATATATACCTTTTTTTGATCAGAAAATAATCCTCAAAATGCTTATGGAGTAAAACTTAAGAAGATTTTTGGTGTAAGATGTTGGACCTTGTTTTAAGGTATGTTTTATTTTTCGGGCCGTTTTTTGTAAAAGGAGAATTTTTTTGAAATTTACAAAGTAAGAGCCATGTACTTTATGATTACACGCCGTGTACTCGGTTACCATGGGTAGTAGTGTGTTGGCCATGTCATGGACCCACACAAGGCCATGTGGGGGTGACCTGGAGGCAGCCTAAAGCATTGTATGAAAAAAACATTACACGTTGTGTACTTCAAAAGTACAGGCCATATATTTTCTTTTTTTTATTAAATGGACCATGTTCAGATCTTGTCGACTGAACACCAATCTTCTTGGTCTTGTTAATATTAGAGAACCCGTATGTCCATGATCTTTCTCTGAGCCCCTGAGCCTCCGCCCGATCACCGATTTGACCGCCTTCAATTGTGTTGGGATCACCATGCTAGGATATTCCTTCTTCTAGAGCATTGTTTCATGATTTCTTTTATTTCTCTTGTTATCCATTGTTTAAACTCTTAGAAACTACTGTAAATTTTTGGAATTCTAAGGATATTCAATCCCTGAGACTCAAGCATAGAAATCTCTCAACACTGAGGTAGATGGTTTGTACCTTTCCCTTGAATTTCTTTGAGTAATATGTTCAGTTTTTTCCAATACCCTTTAACGGGGATTACAGATTTACCATTTCACCCGTGGTAATTGTCTGCCATACTTTTCTTCTTGCGTAGAGGTTAATTTGATACGAATTGGGTTGATTTATTATTCATTGATTTGTTTTCCCATTCTTTTTTCTATGTTTGATCGTTGGTGCGATTTAACCTATTAGACAGACTTTCATGATTTTCCTTGCCTAGTTGTAGAATGATGCAATTATTTTAATCTGACATGCTTGATATGCTATAGACTATTTAGCCACATAGTTTAGAAGCATTACTTTGTCAGTATTGGAATACTATGATAGTTTTACTTACACCAAGCCAAGGGAACCTGGTGTAGTAGACTATATAAGGGATTAAACATGTGAGCTTCCTCAGAGAGTCTTTGATTACTTTTCACTATAATGTATTTTGACCTTATGAGCTTCTTCAGAGAGTCTTTGGTTACCTTAGTCTATAAGTGGGATTGAACAGGTGAGCTTCCTTAGAGAGTTTGTGATTACATTAGACTATAAGAGTACTTGATCGTTTGAGCTTCCTTATAAAGTAATTAATCCACTTTTGGCTATAAAGAGAATTGACCATGTGACCTTCCATAGAAAGTCTTTTACCACACATAGCTATAAAGGAAATTGACCATGTGACGTTCCCCAGAGAGTAATTTATCACTTTAGACTATAAGGGGAGTTGACTGTGAGATCTTACCCAAAGAGTATTTTTATATTCTTATAGTTGAACCAGAGGAGATATGTTGTGTGTACTTCACAGAGGGTTACCTTCTTTAATTAGCTGTTTATTTGATGTGAGAAATAGAATACATGAAATTATTGGATTGTTTACTACTCTGTTACATTTTACATGACATATTTATTCACTGACTATTAGGCATAGATCTTTGGGTGGTTTCCTATTGGGATTTTTTCTCACACCCTATTTGGGTCATTATTTTTGTCCCAGACTAATTAAAATGATGTAGGTTTAGATAAGGGAAAGCACCCTTATACATCAGGTTCTTGATAGACTGTGGTGCTGGAGAGCATGGGACAAAGCTATGGCTTGCGATGCGGAGGAGTTTTTTACTTGCTTTATTTTTTATATGGTTTAGTATTGTTGTATTCCAGCATTTTGTTTTGTTTAGTTTCTTTCCTAGGAATACGTGTCATGCATCATTAATATATATATATATATATGTGGGTGTGTGTGTGTGTGTGCTCTTGTTTATTATTTTTCAGTCTTTTTTTGTTTACTTTTTTATGGATTAATAAAGCCTCCGCTATTACTATTTATTTTCTTCTATTGTGTTACTATTCCAATGAGGGAATTGTTTCTCCCTTATTGCACCCAAGGTCCTCACTACTAGTATGCAGCCTCTGGTGTTCCAGGAAATGCTATTGTGGTCATGTGACCTACCGAGTACGGGGTGTCTCTGGGTGGCTTCTGGAATTGGGAAATTACAATGTGGTATCAGAATAATTCATTTCCCTTCACATACAATTTGGAGCCTTTAGCCATGGATATGGTGGAATAGGTACTTTGTAATATGTTGTGTCTGAGAGTAGCTAACTTGTGTACATGGAAAAGACAATCTACCTCATGTAATGAAATTTTTCTTGTTTTTCAGTATTAAAGTTGATTTTAATTTCACCATTGGGTGACACACATGTTTTATACAATTACTGGCGATGTTATTGTGGTTCTATTTCTGTCATAACTCGATTAGATGAGGGTATTCCATCTCATGCATCATATAGGAACTTGATAGAAATCACATTTCATGCTTTCTTTCCATGCCATTTAGGTATAATTAACGATTGAATGTTGTTGTGATAGGTGTTGTGTATAATATGAAAGTTGTTGTGATAGATGTCATGATAGAATACCTTCTTTTTGTTACATCATTGATAGTGTTTGGTTTTTCTTTAATGAATGCCAATATTTTGTTCATGAGGTGTTGCGGGCCCTCATGGACCAGAATTTGGTAGATCATTGCATTGTTATCATTGCTTATTACTTGTATAAGATGACCAGTTCTGATTCGTGGGGAGTACGGGCCCTCGCAAATCAAAAAATGGCACTTAAAATACCATTTCGGTTTTTTCCAGGCATTTTATTAGCTTCTGAGGATAACTGAAGATAATAATCCAGAATACACGCCGTGTACTTTTGATTACACGCCATGTCTACTTCTGTTCGGGAAAAAATTGTTTTTCTTATGTATACACCATGTACATTATGTACATGTCGTGTAGTCTCTAACCATTTCATAGGTCATGTGGGTAGAGACACACGATAGGGAAATTATCGTGGGAACACATTATGAACCGGATGTACACGTCGTTTTTCTAGAACCATTGTTCACCCGTTTGAGTATAGACATAGAGGGACAAAATCTTAAGTTTTACACATCGTGTCGGTCTTGAAAATGTCGTGTAGTGTGAGCCGTGAAACTAGACATGTAGCTAACAACATATGTTGGAAATGTTTGTCTAGTACCTGTCGTGTTCAGAATAAACACGCCATGTTGTCTTGTTCTACGAGAAACCATGTTGTTTAGCTGTGTGTAGGAACTCGGGCAGGGAAAAAGAATTGAAGTACATGTTGTGTAGTGGACATAAAATCCATCTATCCGTGTTTTGTAAAACATGAGGTCATTCTTTCTCCTGTTCCCATCTCGTTCTTCTAACAATCATTCCTTGATAATCTTGTCCTAAGGTGTGTGCTTGACCTTGTAGAGTCATGACACCGAGACGTCCATCATTTGTATTCCAGTTACAAGGCGGTGATAAAACACTAGACATGGATGATCAGGGACTTCCAGTAGATCCTCCAATTTTGCTAGTCGTGCCACCATCCATTGTACCTGACCCAGGTGACCATGCATAGTTCAAAGAGGGTTTCATGTGGATAATGCAGACCTTTCAGGGAGTGTTGTGTCTTTCCCTGTTGATGGCAGAATTGACGTCAGTCTTTTAGCAGCAGTATCCTCTGACTTTTTCAGTGGATCGAGGACCCCAAGTTGTAGAGTCATGAATAGAAGCCATGCTGACATTCATCAAGCATCTGGAGATATCTTCAGAGAGGAGGGTGAAGCTCTCTACGTACATTCTTTGAGACTCCAACAAAAGGTTGTGGGATGTGTTCTCATAGGTGGGACGCCTAGAGAATATGGTTTGGGATGAGTTTCAGCACATCTTCTACGATTACTTATATAATGATACTTTGAGGGCCGATTGACCCTAACAGTTCATTAGTCTACAGTAGGGTACTCTTTCTGTTATGGAGTATTCCTCTCGCTTCATTGAGATGGAGTTCTTTACAACCTTTCTCTGGAGAGATGAGTTGTTCCTTTCATTAAAGTTTGAGGAAGATATCAGGCAGGATGTATGATCCCAGGTGAACATCTTTAGCTTGACTTATATGTCCTCTATCATCATCCATTTTATGATTAAAAAGCGTAATTTTAGGGATTATGTAACTAGATCAAGGGAGGTTCGGCATCCAGAGTTAGTATTCCTTCTAATGATAGCAAGAAGCGCTACTGGGAGACTGCACATGGATATTAGAGTAGGCGGGATTATTCATTGCGTAGTCGGGTGGTGTGCTACCATTGCTGAAAGAGCTGTCATACGAGGCCCCATTTCCTGAGAGTCCCAGTGTTGTTCCGATCATGCAGCAAGATGGGTCACCTTCAAAGCTTAGGTCATGTCTTCTCACCAGCAGCTAGTGATAGGCGTTCTTCTATGACTCCTCGTTTAGGAGTAGCACCACCAATTTCTCACCAATCTGGGAACTATAGTTCTTCTGACTGTTCAGGGTGAGGTAGAGGTCGTGGCAGTGGCTTCCAGTCACTAGGCTTTTAGCAACCATAGGGTGGATCAGCTCAGAGTGGTCAGGCTAACTAACATGGATGTGGTGTAGGCCAGACTATTGAAGTGGTGTAGAACCAACATGATCAGGATCTCGGGCCCTTTATAGTTTGATGTACGATCTTAATATGCTTATTTTTAGCTTCTTCTTTTTTCCATTTAGGTGCTTCCATTAGCATTATACCTATTGCTATATTGGAGATCCTTTTCCTTTTCATATTTTCTTCTACTGATATCTTAATGCCAGACACACCATTGGGGATGAAAACAGATATTGTATGTCAGTGAAGGTAGTTCCCTCTAGAGTTTTGTGGATGTCACTTTTTATGGGACCTCTATATCCTAGAGATCACAGGCTATGATGTCCTTCTCGAGATGAACTGGTTATTTCTGTTCCATGAAGTCGTCGACAGTTACCACCGTAGGGTGAGATTCACATCACCAGAGGATGGATCGTTTCTTCGTAGGGGTGAGTGTGATTTCTAGGTGAGCAGAGTAAGACTCGTTCATCATAGTATTAGAGGAGGTACTACCTAGATTTCTACTCTATACCTAGTTTTCCAGCGTACTTCACAATTATACATTCCTCCAGTGGTAGATCGTTTGAGGGATGTCCTCATAGAGGACATTTTAGGTTTTTCTCATTAGTGAGTGGTATACATTCTTATTGAGCTCGTTCCTAGAGTGGCACCGCTATCCATTCCTACTTATAGTATGGATACCCTAGAGTCTCAATAGCTCATGAAGCAATTGGAGGAGTTACAGGAAAAGGGATTCATCTGACCCAGTACTTCTCCTTGGGGTTCAACAGTCCTGTTTGCGAAGAAGGTAGATGGTACCCACATGATTTGTGTGGACTATCAGAAGTTGAACAAAGTTGACGGTCAAAAACCGATATCCCTTTCCTAGGATTGATTATCAATTTGATTAGCTTCGAGAAGCCCACATGTTCTATAAGATTGACCTAATATATTGTTACCTTATGTTGCGTGTTAGACCATCATATATACCTCTCACATTCTTCAGGGACAGGTATGGTCTATACGGGTATATGGTTTTTCAATTCGGTCTTATAAATGCACCCATAGTTTTCATTGAAATGATGAACCGAGTGTTCCATTATTACTTGGATTTTTTTCATGGTGGTCTTTTTGGATGATATCTCAGTGAACTCTCACACTCGACATGACCATGCTACCCATCTTGATATCGTTTTGAGTACACTAAGATAGCCGTAGTTATATGCTAAGATCACAAAATTCCACTTATAGATAGACAAGATTCACTTCTGGGGACATGTTATCTCAAAGTTAGGAGTATTGGTAGAGCCAGAGTATGAGATAACAGTAGTTTTCTAGGAGTATCCGGATAACATATTTGAGTTGTAGATTTTCCTAGGATAGGCTGGATGCTACAAACACTTCATACAATACTTTTCATGTATAGCAGCATCACTCACGGGATATACTAAGAAGGGTGAACATTTATTTTGGTCAGATTATTGTGAGTAAGCCCTTCAGGGGATCAAAGGGAGGTTGACTTTAGCAACGATACTTATATTTCTAGAGCCGGGCAATTCTATAACGTGTACAATGATGCTTCATGTATCGGGCTCGGAGCTGTGCTTATGTTGGGAGAAGGAGTTGTTGCATATAGGTCTTGGCAGTGAAGACCACATGAGAGGAATTACCCGACGCCTGTGCTAGGGGTGGTTGTAGTTGTTCATGCCTTACGCTTTTGAAGACATTATATTCTGGGAGATCATTTTTTGGTTTTCACCAACCAAAAGAGACTCAAGTACATCTTCAACCAACATTATCTCAATTTTATACAGTGAAGATGGGTTGAGTACCTTGAGTATTTTGACATTGAGTTTGCCTATACATCTGGGAAATGCAATGTAGTGGATAATTATCTGAGTATGAGAACTCAGATACAGGAAGTTCAAGAGGCCAGCAGTGAGTGGCAGCTTATAGCTCAGTTCTATGAGATGCATTTGGTGGTGCATGACAGACAGGGGGCATATATTTAATTCTTCTCTAGCTGTTACCTCTACTCTTCTTGATTGAGTTTGGATGAGGGAGATATCAGATTTAGAAGGCCTAGTCCTACTGGAATGTGTGTCAGGAGATGACCCTTTTCTTTGATGGGCCATAAGAGAATACGAGAACTTGCCTTTCCAGGGGAATATATGGGTCCCAGAAGACATATACAAGGAGCTGATGTGGGACTTTTATTCCTCAGTTTATGTAGTTCATCCTAGTTTCACCAAAATGTATCGTGATCTACACCGTCCGTATTGGTGTCCATGTAAGAAGAGTGATATTTCTGGTTTCGTCATGAGGTGTTCCACCTGTCAGCAGGTGAAGGAATTGCATCAGCAACTAGCATGGATTTTAAAATAGTTACCCATTTTCGAGTGGAATTTGAATGATGACTTGATGGTTTTCCTGACAGGTTTACTGAGGTCGCCTCTATGGAATGATGCATTATGGGTTTCCCATGAAAGACTCGCGAAATTTTCTCACTTCTTGTCGATCAAGGATACCTTCAGTGTTGATGAGCTAGGATGGTTTTACATCCGTGAGATTGTACTTCTGCAAGGAGTTCAACACTCAATTGTTTTATATAGGGATTCTTGTTTTACTTCTCTAGTCAGGAAAGGGCTTCAGAAGGCTTTGGCTACATAGGTACTTTTGAGTACAAAAAAACACCCATAGACAGATGGTTAGTCTGAACATAGGATTCAGGTGCAAGAGTACATGATTCGAGCATGTATTAGAGATTTTGGAGGTTCTTGGGAGAAGTACATACCTCTTTTGGAGTTTTCTACAATAACAGTTATCAAGAAACTATTCAGATGGAACCTTACGAGGCATTGTACGGTAGGCCATGCCGATGACCCTTAATTTGGATGGAGACAGGAGAGGAAACTTTTATGGGACCTCGTCTTGTTCTTGAGATCATAGATCAGATATATTTGAATCGAAAGAGGATGGTTACTGTATAGTCTCGATAGAATTTTTATACTAATCAGGGGAGACGACCTCTGGCGTTCGAGGTCGGGGATCAGGTTTTCCTACATGTCCCACCGAGGTTGGGGCACGAAAGAATTAGCAGACAGAGGAAGCTTTCACTGTGGTACGTTAGGCCACTTGAGGTTTTGGAGAGAGTTGGTTGGTTGCCTATCTATTTTAGTTACCCAAGGGGTATCTAGCTATGCACGTTGTTTTTCGCGTTTCTCTGCTCTGATGTTACATTTCAGACCTGTCTCATGTCTTTCAACCAGAGGAGGTTGAGCTCAAAGTAGATGTATCGTATTAATAGAATCCTATCTAGATTGTTAATGGTAGTACAAAGGTTCTCTATGGCCGGTTTTTTTCTCCGGTACGGGTTCTACTGCAGCACGGGCGAGTAAATGACGAGACATGGATGAGGGAGGCTGATGTACGAGCATAGTGGTCGAAGATGTTTGGGGTTTCTTCTCTTATGCCACACTAAGGAAATTTGGGGATGAATTTCATTATTGGGGGAACATTATAAAAACTCATACCTACATTTCAAGTATGTTTTCCTTTTCTGGTCGTTTTTGAGAAAAATAGGAATTTTTGGGAATTTCCAAAGTACACATGATGTACTCAGTTACCACGGGTAGCCGTGTTCTAGCAGTGTGCTGGCCATGTAGTGGCCACAAACCCGGTAATGTGGGGGTGACATGGAGGTTTACTAAATCAGAGCACGAAAAGGGCATGTACATGTCTTTTACTTAAAATGTACACAAAGTTTATTTTTTCATTAAATTTATTGGGGATGCCTCTAATCGATAGAACAACTTTCTTCTAGGTCTCATTTTTCTGAGAGAACCCATACATACACGATCCTTATCCATTACCTTGAGCCTCAGTCTGATATCTGATTCGACTGCTATAAATTGAGTTTGGATCACCTCGATATACTCTTCCTTATTCTAGATCATCGTTTCAGGATTCCTTTTATTTCTCAAGTCATCCTCTGATAAACGTTTTAGATGTTTTCGTAGATCTTAAGCATTCTAAGGTGATTCAATCCTCGAGAATCAAGTATAACGATCTACCAACACTAATTTAGGTGGTTTTTTCCTTTCCATTGAATGTATTGGATTAATATGTGCAATGTTTTCCAATACACTTGAACGGGGTATTGTGGAGTTACTATTCTACCCTTGTTAATTTTCTTCCATGCTTGTAAGTTTGCGTAAAGGTTAACTGGATATTAATATGGTTGATTTCTTTTTCTTGGATGTGTTTTCCCAAGATTAGTTTTGTGTATTAACGTTGGTCCTGTTTAGCATGATAGGCCACCTTGAAATTCTTTTCTATGCCTATTTGTAGGACGATGTGACTATTGTTATCTAACATGCTTGATATGATATAGACTATTTAGCCAAATAGTTTAGATGTTTTACATTGGACATATTTCCCTAATATGCGTGTTTATCTTACACAAGGCCGTGAGAACCTTGTGTAGTAGAATATAATAGGGATTGAAAGTGTGAGTTTCCTCAGAGAGTCTTTGATTACTTTAGAATATAAGGGGTATTGACCATGTGAGCTTCCTCAATGATTCTTTGATTACATTATACTATAAGGGGGATTGACCATTTGAGCTTCTTCAGAGAGTCTATGATTACTTATGACTATTAGGGGAATTAACCAAGTGAGCTTCCTTAGAGAATCTTTAAACAAATTTTGGCTATAAATGGAATTGACCATGTGAGATTCCTTAGAGAGTCACCGACCACACTTGGCTATAAAGGTAATTAACCTTGTGAACTTCTTCAGAGAGTCATTTATCACTTTAGACTATAAGGAAAATTTACAGTGAGTGCTTTTATAGAGAGTCATTTTTATTCTTATAGCTAAACCAGAGGGGATAGGTTGTGTGAACTTCTTAGATGGTTACCTACCTTGATTAGAAGCTAATTTGGTGTGAGAAATTGTATGAATGAAATTGTGGTTTTGTTTACTGCTCTGTTTCTTATTTCCTAAAATATTTACTCACTGACTGTTAGGTATAGATCTTTTGGTGGCTTCCTACTGGGATATAGTGTCACACCCAATTTGGGTCTTTCTTTGGTGCCCAAACAGATTATATTGTTGCGGGAATAGATAAGGCCAAGCGCCCTTCTACTTCAGTTTCTTGATTAACTGTGGCGCTAGAGATCCAGGGGCCAAGCTATGTCTTGTGATGCAGAGGACTAGTTTACTTGATTTCTTTTGTATCTAGTTTAGTACTGTTGTATTCAAGTATTGTGATTTGTTTGGATGATTTTTTAGAAATATATATCATGAATAATTCATATATATAAATATATATATGTGTTTGTGTGTGTGTGTGGTCCACTTTATTATTTTCTAGCCTTCAGCTATTTACTTTTGTATGGATGATTAATGCTTACGATATTTCTATTTTTTTCTTTCGATGTGTTACTCTGGATATGTGGGTATAGTTTCCCCACTATCATACCCAAGGCCCTCGCTACTAGTCGTCAACCTATAGAGTTTGGGGAAATGTTCTTGAAGCCATGTGACCAATCGGGTACGGGGCACCTCTAGGTGGCTTCCAGAACTGGGATGTTACATCTAGAGAAGTAGTATATTTCATAACTAGGAAATTTTTTATTCTTCCACCTCCATCAAATCATGTTAAACCATACTAAAATAATATCTCCACTATCTCACATATACTATGATTTAATTATTCATAGGTACTAACTGACATCCATTTATAATTCCATCAAATTTGTAATGAAACCATTATTCATGCATAATGTGGAAAACCGCCATAAAATTAAATGCAATTCATTTTCAATAAACTTTTATTATGGGATAATTTTAATTATTTATTTAATTTATATGTTTGATATCGATGATATATTTATCATTTCTATAATGTAATATTACATTGACTTTCATATGAATTCATTCCAAAAATAGGATATTGTATTTCATGTATACATGTGTACTACCACCTCCACGAAGAGATATTATTCATTTTTCATCACCACAACATATATATGGTATATATAAGTTTTTTTAAAAAAATTATTTTTTTAATAATGATATAATTATATATATTGTATAATTTATTATAATAATCACTCTAGAATTATATAATATTATACTAAAATAGAAGATGACTTTGATATTGTTAGAATAGAAGTTTGTTATGCTAAAAAACCACTTACTATCACAAATAATCCAAAAGGATTAGGATATTATCAGCACTATCAAAGAAAAATAAATGACACCATTTATGAGAGAATTTTATTTATTACGAATAAAGTTACATGTTATCGGTGCTTCTATAAGCACTGATAAAGGTAAGAACATCAGCGTGATGTTATTATAGAATATTGGAAGAAGATATGGAATACTATTGTGTGTTATAACATAACACTACACAATGGGACATAATACAAAAATTTAGAAAAATTAGATAAAAATATTGTGTTTTGAAGAAATAAAATTTCAACAAAAAAAAGAAATAACACTATAATATATAAAAAGATCAAACCAATATAAAAGAGAAATACACAAATGGTCGATCAAAAGATCTCACTTATATAAGAAACAAAATTATTTTATTAAAAGTATAAGAAACAAAATTATTTAGATCGTGTTTATTTTAAACTAAACATTTAGTCATCCTATGAACATTTTTAATCAAATTATGTTTTGGATTATTTTTTCACGACACATTCCATTTAATTGTTCATCTACCTGAATATTCATTATAAAAATAATACTATTATGTATAAGATAAATATCCTATGAAATTAATTTAAGTAATAGAAGATAGAATGTTGGGAAAATAATGTAGGTTTATTTTATCAATTTTTGTGATGTGATGCAGATTGTAAACTAAAATGAAACTAATATATTAAAATTCTTCCAATTGAATTATGGATAAATTTTTTAATGTATCAGTAAAATAAATTTAATTAACTTTGTTCTGAATATACCACTTTGGTTTTCAATTAAATTGACATTATAAAATAGGAACATGCACATTGAGTAATACAGGTTACATCATGTGTGGGTTTTAAATGAGACTATCTATTAAAAAAACATAATTAATTCTGAAATATTGTCCAATATTATATATAAAATTAGCGATTGTTCCCTTGATTTATACTGAGTGGCACTTTTTTGTATCCACATGTCATTTTGAAACTAAAAAATTAAACATTCTGTATGACCATGAAAATCATGTTTTATATTGAGGTGTAGATTATTCTGACATGTAAAAAATTTCTTACAGATATTTTTATCAATTTACCCAAACAATTTTAAGGAATTTCATTGGATTTAATAATGTCAGTTCACTTTTTTTCCAAAATAAATGTTTGTTTGGATAATAAGACATAAATTGAGTCATATCGATCACAATGTGCCTTTGATTGTGGATTGAATCATTATAAAACAATACAAAACGTCATATGGATCATTTTCCTAATGTATTAAAAAAATACGGAATGTGTTTCCACATTTTGGAGTATTCCACTTCTGTTTTTTCATAAATTAACATTTTAAACTGAAAACACATAATTTGAGTCATAAAGGTCATGTCACGTGTAAGATTGATGAGAGGAAAATTACTACATTTAAGAAATGAATTATTACTAAATTTATTAAATTATCAAGAATATCTCATCAATTTTTCTTAGATTTTAGTGAGAGGCATTTTTTATTAAAATGAATATTTTAAAATGATAACAGATTCTTTGACTCATATCGGGCACATCAAATATCATATTGAGTTTTATTTTATTCTAGTAAGTAAAATAATCCATAAGGATAAATTTATTAATGTATTATAACAATCCTAAAGTTCTATCTTGGTTCTCAGTATTTTAGTTTTATTTTTACTAAAATTAATGTCAATTTTTGATAAAAAGAAACAATTAAAGTCATACCATACAAACCATGAGTTAGATTGAGGATAAAATGATTTATACACATCCCAAAAGACATATTTCTCTTTTTTACTAGTGTATAAAAACTATCCAAATGGGTTTAATCAATTTTGATAATTCCAATTATGTTCATTGCTAAAATTTTGTTTTAAACAAGAAATATGACCATTGAGTCACAAAGGTTGTATCATATATTGGATTTATATGAGACTAATTCCAACACATTAATGTTGACTTATTAATCCATGTTATGAACAATCAAAAAAATACAAGTGTGTATTTATCATTTATCAAGGAGTGAGTTTGTATTAAAATTAAAATTTTAATCTTATAAGGGACAGATTGAGTCATACTATTCAAATAATGAATCAAATTAATTTTAAGCTAATTCCAACATGTAAAAATGACATATATGTTATTTTAAAAATGTTTTGGAATAAACATAATCCATTTTATATGTTTAAAGTATGTCTATATTCTTTTGTGCTAAAATTAATATCAATTTTGAATAAACATATAAACATGGAGTCATCTATGATACACAGTTCATTGAATTGAAGTGAAGATAATTCTATCACATCACAAATGAACAGATGAAAATTTCCCTAAATTATCAATTAAACATACTTATGTTTTTTCAATGTTTTTGAGTACACATCGTATATTTGTTACTAAATATAATTTTAATCTGGAATCAAGAATATTGAGTCATATTTGTAACATCATGTATGGATTGTACATAATAATGATTCGAATAAATCAAAAATAAAATATGAATCATTTTCATAATTATAATGATATTCTATATTTGTTTTCTTAATTTTCAACAAGTAAAACATATCTATTTTAAAATGTCAGTTTAAACAGATAATATCCACTTCGATTAATATCGGGAAAAACATGTACCAGATTGAGGTGTGACAGACTACTACATGTCACAAATGACTTATTTATCATTTTCCAAATGTACCAAAATATACCATATGTGTTTTCACTGTTTTGAGGGTTTCAATTGTAATTTTTTGGAAAATTGATATAAATTATTAATAAAAAGTCACAATTGAATCCATATTGGTCACACCGTGAATTTTGTTGGGGAGAGGCTAATTCATACACATCCCATACAAATTATGTATATTATTCAAAAGTATCAAAACAATACACATAAATTTCTAGTTTTTTTGAATGTCACATTTGTTTTTTAATAAATGGGTTTTTATAATAAAAACAAAAATTTTGAGTCATACTAGTTCCATTGTAACAGATCAAGATTTTATGAGATATATTATTTGGTGTACGCTACACCAAGATTATCTTGCACTATACGCAACACCGTATTAGTTTACAGTATATGAAACACTATTCTTGGATCGTGTTACACACAATTTCATGTCTGTTTGATAGTAGTTATTCTACGCAACATTGAGCGTGTATATATATATATATATTCAATGTATAAATGAAATATGGTTGGATTCTGTTATACACAACAACAAAGGAGTCTTTCACTACACTCAACCCTGACTTGGATTACATTACATTCAATCACGACCTTCCTCGGTAGCATGTGTTGTACGCAATACCGGGTTTCACTAAACAAAAATATGTTATTAAAATATTATATAAAATAGCCGTTATGAATAGTAATACACACTTTTTGAAATTTTATAAATTTTATCATTCAAACTGGACTTCCTTTTTGGATTCTACATATCGAAATTAGCCTAGGGTGAATTTTTGGTATTTTTCAGAAAACATTAAATTTTTGATGAATCGTGAAAAAACTGATTTATTGGGTAAACCCAAATTTTTATATAAATAATCAATTATTTTATATAAATTTATTTTAGGTCAAAATATATTCATAATACCTATATATGTTCAATGTAATTTATTGGAGTCATTTTATAATAAATTTAGATATATAAAACTTTTACTGAACTTTTCACCGTCTTTTACCCACCTTCTAGGAGAATTTGCAAATTTACATAAAACATAATTTTACCTCTTCTGTGAGTGGAATTTCAAAAATTCAAATGACATGGTGGGTATCAATAATTAAAATTTTGTTCCATATGATATAAATAATTTTTGGTGAAAAGTAACTTTTTACTTTTTTAACACGGTTAAAAGTTAATAGGGTAATTAAGGGTAAATAAATTATTATTATTATTACCCTAACAGATGTCCTAATTATATTGGATAAGTTTAATTCACCAAAAAACAACCTTAGGAATAAAATATGAACCTATTTTTTCCACATGGATTAGATTAGTACATTTATTATTTTTTAATTCAAAGAAGAGTAAACATAGTTAAAATCAAAGTATACTAACTAAATAATTTCTAATATAGGGTTATAAATAAGTTAAATTATACTATTAATATTAATTATAAAGGTAAAAGGATTTACTACATAATGATATTTTATTTATATTATTTAGACATTAAATAATTTATTTTATTTATGACACAATGATGATACAGAAATTACCTTATTAACGAAATATTAACATAATTGATATTATAAATACACATATAAATGTAATTTTAGACTTTTTATGAATTACACTAATTTTATAGGTTAATAAAACATATTAGGGTTGGTTAGAGGAATTGGTTTTGATGTAATAGTACTGTTATGAATTTAGATAAAGCAAAATACCAAATAGTTTCAAAATTGACAAAAAAGTGTTTTTTAAACAAATAATATATTATTAATTGATATAATGGTGATAAAAAATAATTTTCTTCTAAAAGACTTATATAATAATATATATGACATTAATGACCCAATTGAGTATCGATTGGTAGTTTATAGCATGTTTATTAACCATATAGTGTAAGAAAACAAGAAGACACTGTAAAAGTTAAATTATTTAACTTAGAGTTAAATATAAATGATAAGGTTAAAATGGTAACCAAAACATGTATAAAACCTATTGATTGAGAATATTTAGAACCATACTCACATTATCTTATAAATAAGTCACTTTGGAGCCATTATAAACCGAATATGACTTTATTATAAAATAATATTTTACGTTTTTCCTAAGGTGCCCCTCAACCATCTTATAAAAGGGAACCACCTCCCTCTCTTTCACAACACATTGAGCCTTCATGCTCGAAAAAACCATGATAATTTCTCTTCCCCACTTCCCTAGCAACATTATCGAGTTTTTGGTCTTCTAAAAGGCCAACTCTAGTCCCATAAGTGGAAGCATAAAGGAAGTGTGTCGAAGAAGATGTAATCTCTTATATTGATTATTTCAAGTTTCTTTCTTCATAAAATTCTTCTTATTTAGTTGTTTCAATGTAAATTAATATAATAAGTATCAATAATATACTGATATGACAATATAATTATGAAGCCACCCCATTTCACCTTCTATCCATCCAACGGAAAATGAAATCACCGCACGTGCGTACGTATGAAATACCGTCTCCACACCGTGGTATAATTCGTTTTCCCCCACCACAATACTTGGATGGGTATAACGGTGTAAAGAATAACTATATATGGTTATTATAACATCATACTAATTTTGAGATGTTATATCATCCACTCCAATTCTATTCATTAATTATGGGAACGATATCATCGCTTGTGCGTACATACGGACTGCCATTTCCACGAACGCGATGAGATTCATTTTCCATGATTAACCATTAATGTATGATTATAAAGTATATTTAATAAATAATCAGGAAATATATTACATAATAATGATACTATATTTATGTACATATATGTTTAATTTACTTAATTCCATTCAATTCACTAATGAAACAAAAACAGTGTTCATGCGTACGTACGACCTACCCTCTACATGAACGGTGTACTTAATTACATTTATAAATCTATCATATATATTTATATGATGAATATATATTATATATAAATAATATTTTACATTCCAGAATTATGTAAATCAGTATATAAGTAATAATATCAAGAACAACAAATCAAAACACGTACGATAAATGAAATTATTTTACCCGAAACGCTGCTTTAACATGGAATTTATAAAAGAAGAAGAACTATAATGTCATAAGTGAACCATATAAGATATCATAACAATGAATATGATTCGGTATTATGTCAATGTCATTATTTAAATCATTATATATGAGGTTTGGATACATACAAAGCATATCAAACATAAGGTAAAGGAAAATCTCACAATCTATATTTTTATCTGAGATTGTTTATACTTTAGAATTTACGGGGGGCATATTTGTCATCCACATCCATGTTTCCATAATATTTAATATTATTTCAATTACCCTAAAAAATTTTAAATCAATTTTTACCAATTGGTGAGGTTTTAATAAATGATATGAAAATAATTTTTGTCATTTTCAGTATGAAATTCTTTTTTACTTTTCTGGAAAAAGAACGAGAAAATAGTTTTCTTTTACTTATAAGGCGTAAATGGATTTTTACAGTTTCATAAAGCCTTATTTTCATGAATATTCCTAAAAACTATTTCAAGATTATTTTCAACAAAATCATTTTTATTTAAAATTCCATGGCATTTTGTGAAAATAAAATGATTTTGATGAAGAAAGGATATTTTACTCAAGAATTGATTTCAACTGTTTTGTCAAAACTATTTCCCATCTATGATGAAATTATTTAGTAAGGTTATGTATCAAGTATAATGTATCTATTATTTACATGGTTTAAATTTTTTTATTATGAAATAATATCTATTTTTTATATGGATTATGTTGTTATGGGATGATTTTTATGAAACCCATTTTATTCTTTGGGTTTTGATGAATGATTTATGTTTATTTTGTGGCACAACTAAGAATGATTTCATTATGTGATGGATGTGATCTATATATACCTCCAATTTATTAGGTAACTATTTATATCTCATGAGATAGACATGGATGGAAAGGATGGTTAATCCGGTTTTGTTATACTGGACTTGAACGAGGAGTGAACTCGATTCAGAAAGGGACTTTGTCCACTAGGGTGGTCTTGGAAGAAATTCCTTGGCTACTATGGAAATTATAACATGTGATTAATGGTTTTCCACAATTACATATTTTATTCCCATTCTATTTTATCTTTATTGATGTTCCATTATGATCTATTCCGTACGTACTTCCACGTTTTTTTCATTGCTCAAAAATTTGATGGTTAAACATTATGTTCATGTTTTTAAGTTCAAATGTATATGGTTTATTTTATTTTCTCCATTATTAACCTTACATAGAATTTGAGATCATCCATTATATGTTTTATTTTCCCCCTGATATAAAAAAAGGTTTTAGGTAAGAAAACAAAAGTGGAAGATCTTTAAGGGTGATGTTGACGATCATTCGCCATGATTAGAAGATTATGTTCCGAGTTTCCAAAAACACTAAACTATTACGATCCTTGAGTGTTGGTTATTTTATGTATTAAGTATTCTGAAAAATTAATGTAATGTCCATGTACGTCAAGTTTGGGTTCCCTATATTTGGTATCAGAGGAAAGGATTAGTTAACCTTTGGAATCTATGATGTGAAAACTTTAGTGAGATCCTTAGAGATATTTCTAAAGTATGTCTAGGGATGTCGCTAAGGTTAAGTATAAGTACATGTTATAGTCCTAGAATTACGGTGATGATATTAGAATTAAACCTAAAATGTTAGATATTGAAGTTAATCCCCCTTTATTATGTTGTTTTCCTAGCATGATTATTTCCCCTCACACTATTATTTTTGGGTTTTAGAATAAATGGATGGAAACAAGATGATTCATGATAACGGACGATATGATGGACAATGGAATGATATTCTTCATGAGAAACCAAATGAAATTGGATTTGGAATCTGAAACATCATTATTATGACTAATCTAAAATCTCATAATATGATCAATAATCTTAAATTTGGTATGATTCTGGACTTAGCTAATAATATAATGATGGAGTTTCATGATGATAATAACAGAAAGAAAGATCAATATCCCTAATGTAAATCATGTGTGAAGTGGAATCAAGGAGAATGTTTCAAAGGAACTAGAAGATGAATTGGGAGTAGAAAAGAAAGACACAAAGCCTATAGTTTCAAAGGAAAAGGTTCAGTTAACACAATGGACAAAGATATTGGTATTACTAAGACATCAACAATTGTTAAATGTTTTAAATGTGGAATGTACATGCATTATGCAAACCCATGCCCTAATGGAAAATCTCATGAAGAGAATCAGCATGGTCATATGTGTAGTATTAATGTGGATGATGATAAAGAGACTACATGTGATATATGAGTAGAATGAAGTGTTGAGGAATAAAATGATGATGCTCAGTAAGTGGTTTAAGAAGTTAGTGTAATGTTGGAATGTTTATTAAGAATAACTTATGGTACTATGGAATAAAGAAAAATCTAAGGATTGTTACATTGTTGTCATTCCTTGAGTATTTTAAAGTATATGATGGATGGTACCAGTTACCATGAAAAATAATTGAAATATTTTTGGATATAAGATGATATGTGAATAATGAAGAGATAAGGAGAAATGATATGTTGGATAGTATTCATGAGCTCATGACTGATATAAGGAAAAAGTGATATCATGGTTTGAGTATATATAAATTTTCGGATTTTGGTATGTGGAAAGAGTTAAATTTGTACAACATTCATGTTTCACTAATGCTTAATGGGTATTAATTTTTTTCAAGATAATTCATGGTTAAGGAATTCACTTGTTTGGAATGTGACCAACTAGATATATCTTATGATATACGGGCGATAAATGATTGTATTCAATGCTTGGTAGATGACATTTCCAATAATCATTTTACTTATACTATTAGATTAGACAGAATTATTTTTGATTGACCTAAAGATTGGAATAGATTAAGTTAGACATCAGATAATATGGTTTAAGGCTATAAATTTTCGTTATGTTATAATAGTATAGTTTTAGAAATAGGACAACCCGTAGTAAGGGAAAAAAACCATCGCGTCGGACAAGGATGCGGGAATCAAACACACAACAGAAGTGTGACAGGCCATTATCATCTACCCCTGTACTACAAGAAGTCCTTGGTTTGTAGAAATTAGTTTTATTTAGTCAAGTGGTATGCTAGAGAATGTATATGTCCATTTTAGAAACCATATACGATTAATCTCAGCAAAGACGGACTTATGTATATTTGATAACTTTTGCTGACCTTTTTTTAAGACAGATGGAATGACCCATAATTCAATCACATGATCTGTTAACACATAAAGAATTACAAATTAATCTTCTTTTCTTTATGAGACAAAGTGTAAATTTTTCAAGGAACGAACAACGGTGAGATTGTACCGAAATAAAGTAAGTATTTATTCTAATTCTAATTCTTAATATTAAGGGAAATGATCTTGAAAACCAAAAATGTTTTCCTAGTGTCCTCATATCCGATGAATCAGATGGTACCTTAGATCATCACAAATATATGGCTTTGTTATTGTTGGATTTTTCATATCAATGTTCTCTACCACTCTCCATTAGAACTTGATGGTTAGATTTCCCTGCCATATTCATATTTTCAACAATATTTTCATATGTGGAAACCCAGTGATGAGTTACTTTGGGTATCCGTTATGTTTAAAACATTCATCTTTAAAATGATGTCTTAGTATTAATTTTTACGATGTGGGTTTCTGTGAAAGAAACATTCAACTAGTAAACCATTTATAACCTCGACGAATTTTGAGGGTCAAATTCATTTTAAGGGGGTTAGAATGTAACACCCCGAAATTTTATGAGATATATTATTTTTAATTTAATTCTTATCTTCTGTTGTACGCTACACCAAGATTATCTTGCTCCATACGCAACACTTTATTAGCTTGCAGTGTACACAACACTATTCTTGGATCATGTTACACACAATTTCATGTTCGTTTGATAGTAGTTATTCTACCTAACATTGAGTGTATATATATATATATATTATATGATTAAATGAAATATGATTGGATTCTGTTATATGAAACAAAAAAGGAGTCTTTCACTACACGCGAAGCTAACTTGGCTTGCATTAAATGCAATTGTTACCTTCCTCGATAGCATGTGTTGTAAGAAATACCGGGATTCACTAAACAAAGATATGTTATTAAAATATTATATAAACATTCCGTTATGAATAGTAATATAAATTTTTTAAATTTTATAAATTTTATCTTTCTAAATGGACTTCATTTTGGGATTCGGCATATCGATATTAGCTTAGGGTAAATTTTTGGTATTTTTCTGAAAACATTAAATTTTTGATGAATAGTAAAAACACTGAGTTATTGGTTGAAACCGAATTTTTATTTAAATAATAATTTATTTTATTTAAATTTTTTTAGGTCAAAATAGATATATAATAACTATATAAGTTCAATTTAATTCATTGGAGTCATTTTATAATAATTTCTGATATATAAAAATTTTATTGAACTTTTCATCGTCTTTTACCCACCTTCTTGGAGAATTTGAAAATTTACATAAAACATAATTTTTACCACTTCTATGAGTGTAATTTCACAAATCAGAAAGACATGGTTGATATTAGTAAATAAAATGTGGTTTAATAAGATAAAAATATTTTTTGGTGAATAGTAACTGTTTACTTTTTTACCATAGTTAAAAGTAAATAGGGTAATTAAGGGTAAAAATGACATTATTATTTCCCTAACACATGTCCTAATTCTAGTGGATATGTATTATTAGACCAAAAACATCCTTACTAACAAAATATGAACCACTTTGGTCCACATAGATTAGATTAGAACATTTTTTATTATTTAATTCAATTAAGAGTTAAAATAGTTAAAATCAATGAATAATATCTAAAACATTTCTAATATAGGTTTATAAATAAGATAAATTCCTCTATAAATATTAATTAGAAATATAATAATATTTTTGACATAATTATATTTTATTTATATTTTTTAGACATTAAATTATTTAATTTATTTATGACACAATGATGATGTAGTAATTACATTATTAATGAAATATTTACATAATTGTTATTATAAATACCCAAATAAATGTAATTTGATACATTTTATGAATTAAAAAAATTTCAAAGGTTAATAAAACATATTAGGGTTGGTTATAGGAATTGAGTTTGAATTAATAATATTGTTATGAATTTGGAGAAAACAAAATACTAAATATTGTCAAAATTGATATAAAAGAGTTTTTAAATGAATATTATATTATTAATTAATATAATGGACCTAAAAATATAAGTTTCTTCCAAAATACTTATATAATAATATATATGACATTAATGAACCAATTGGGTTTTTATTGGCAGAATATATTATGTTTATTGACCATATATTGTAAAAAAACAAGAAGACACGGTAAGAGTTAAATTATTTAACTTACAGTTAAATCTAAATGATAAGTTTAAAATGGTAACCTAAACTTGTCTAAAACCAATTGGTTGAGATGATTTCAATCCATCGCCACTTTATATTCTAAATTAGTCACTTTGAGGCCATTATAAACTGAATATGACTTTATTATAAAATAATATTTTATGTTTTTCCTAAGGTGCCCCTCACACCTCTTATAAAAGGGAACCTCCTCCCTCTCCACTTCACAACATTTTGAGCCTTCATGATCGGCCATCCCTTTCCCATTTCTGTCATCCACTCCTCAAGAAACATTCTAGAGGTTCTGGTCTTCTCATATGACCAACTGTAGTCCCTTAAGAGGAAGTTTAAAGGAGGTACGTTGAATATAGGTAATCTCTTTTATCGATTCATTCAAGTTTCTTTCTTCTTCAACTTCCTATTCTTTAGTTTATTCATTGAAAAGTAATATAATAAGTATAAATAATATACTGATATGATAATATAAAAATGAAACAACCCCATTTCACCTTTTATTCATCCTACGGTAAACGAAATCACCACACGTGTGTACGTACGGAATAACGTCTCCACGTCGTGGTGTAATCATTTTTTCCACCACCACCTTACTTGGATGGGTATAATGGTTTAAAGAATAAATATGTATAGTTATTATTACATAATACTGATTTTTAGATATTATAACATCCACATCAATTCTATTCATTAATTATGGGAATGATATCGTCACTCGTGCGTGCGTACGGACTACCGTCTCCACAAACGCGATGAGACTCATTTTCCATGATTAACCATTCATGTATGATTATAAAGTATATATAATAAATAATCATGAAATTTATTACAAAATAATGATACTGTTTTTATGAACATATATTTTTTCATTTACTTAATTCTATTTAGTTCAATAATGAAATTAAAACAGCGTTCATGCGTACATACGGCCTACCTTCTCCATGAACGGTGTAATTCATTACATTTATCGATCTATGATATATATTTATATGCTGAATATATATTATATATAAATAATTTTTTACATTCCATAATTATTTAAATAATGATATAAGTAATAATATCAAGAACAACAAATCAAAACACGTACAATAAATGAAACTATTTTACCCAAAATGATGTTTTAATAAGGAATTTAAAAAAGAACGGGTTATATAAAGTCATAACTGAACCATATATGATATCATAATAATGAATATTATTCTTTAATAAGTCAATAAAATTATTTAAATCATAATACTGGAGGATCGGATATATATGAATTATATCAAACATAAAGTAAGGGAAAATCTCGTAATCTCAATTTTTATCTGAGATTGTTTATACTTTAGTATTTACGGGGGCATATTTGTCATTTACATAAATGTTTCCATAATATGTAATATTATTTCTATCCCCCTACAATTTTTTAAATCCAATTTTACCTATTGGTGTGTTTTAGGTAAAATATGTAAAAGGATTCTTTGGTTGTTTTCAGTACGAGATACTTTTTGACTTTTCTGGAAAAAGTACGTGAAAAATGTGTTTTTAAATTATACGACGTGAATGATTTTTACTGTTTAATAAAGCCTTATTTTCATGAACCTTACTCCACAAGATTTCATGATTATCTTCAAAAAAAATATTTTCATTTAAAATTTCATGGCATTTTGTGAATATAAAATGATTTTGAAGAAGAAAAGATATTTTCCTCAAGAATTCATTTCACGTGTTTTGCTAAAACTATTTTCCATATTATATTAAATTATTTAGTATGATTATGTTTCAAGTATAATGTATCTATTATTTACGTTGTTTTATTTTTATTATGGAAAAATAATATCCATTTGTTTTATATAGATTATGTTATGATGGAATGATGTTTATGAAACCCATTTTATTCATTGGGTTATGATGAATGATTTCGGTATATTTTTTGGCACAAGTAAGAATGTTTTAATTATGAGATGGGTAGGACCTATATATCCCTCCAAAGAATTGGGTAATGATTTATATCTCATGAGATAGACATGGCTATAACATAAAGAGAATCCAGTTCAGTGATACATGACTAGAACCAGGAGTGAACTCGATTCAGAAAGGGACTTTGTCCCACTAGGATGGTCTTGGGAGAAATGCCTTGGCTACTATGGAAATCATAACATGTGCTTAATAGTTTTCCACAATTATATGTTATACTCCGATGATATTTTATCATGATTTATGTTCCATTATGATCTATGCCTTACGTACTTCCATGTTTTTTGTCATTGCCCAAGATTTTGATGTTTAAACATTATGTTCATGTTTTTAAGTTCAAATTTATATTGATTATTTTATTTTCACCATGATTACCCTTACATAGAATTTATTCTCACCCTTTATATGTTTTCTATTGCCCAGGATAAAAAGAAAATATTTTAGGTAATAAAACAAAAGGGGAATATCTTTATGGGAGATGTTGAAGATCTTTCACCATGATTAGAAGATTATGTTCCAAGTTTACAAAGACACTAAACTATTACGATCCTTGACTATTGTTTTTTATGTATTTAGTATTTCATAAAATTAATGTAATGTCCACGTACATCATGTTTGGGGTTTCTATAGTTGGTATCAGAGGAATGTATTAGTTATCTTTTGGAAACTATTATGTAAAAACTTTATTGGGATCCCTGGATATATTTCTAAGGTTTGTATAGGGATGCCCATAAGGTTAAGTATATGTATAGGTTATAGTCCTAGAAATACGGTAATGATATTAGAATTAAACCTATGATGTTATATATTTAAGTTTCTCCCCCATTATTATGTTGTTTTCCTAGCATGATTTTTTCCTCTCACTCTATTCTTTTTGGGTTTTATAAAAAATGGCTGGAAATTGGAAGATTCATGATAATGGAGGATATGATAGACAATGGAATGATATTATTCATGATAAACCAAGTGAAAAGGGATTTGAAATTAGAAATATCATTATTATGCCTAATGTGCAATCTTATAATATGATCAATAATCTCAACTTTGGTATGTATCCTAACTTAGCTAATAAAATAAAGATAAAGTTTCATGATGATCATAGCAGAAAGAAAGTTCAATTTCCCTCATTTAAATCATATGTGAAGAGGCATAAAGGATAATGTTTCAAACGAACTGAAAGATGCTTTGGGTGTTGAAAAGAAGGACACAAAGACTGTAATTGCAAAGGAAAAGGTTCAGTAATCACAATGGACAAGGATAATGGTATTGCTAAGACATGAATAATGGTTAAATGTTTTAAATGTGGAATGTACGAGCATTATGAAAACCAATTCCCTAAGGGAAAATCTCATGAAGAGAATCCGCATGGTCGTATGGGTAGTATTAATGTGGATGATGATGTAGAGACTACAAATGATATATGAGATGAAAGAAGTGTTGAGGAATAAAATGATGAAGCTCAGTCAGTGGTTTAAGAAGGTAGTGTAATGATTGAATGTTTATTAAGAATAATTTATGTTACTATAGAATAATGAATAATCTAATGATTATTACACTTTTTTCTTTCCTTGAGAATTTGGAAGTATATGATGAATGGTACCGGTAACCATGAAAAATGATTGAAATATTTTTGGAAAGAATATGATATTTGCATTATGAAGGGATATGGAGAAAATAATATTTTTAATATAATTAATGAGCTCTTGACTTATATAAGAGATAAGTTATATCATGGTTTGATTATATAGAAATTTTCGAATTTTGGTATGTGGAAAGGGTAAACTATTGACAACATTCATGTTTTCACTAAATTTAAATGGGTATTCATTATTTTAAAGAGAATACATGATTAAGGAATTCACATGTTTGTAATGTGACCAAAAAGATATATCTTATGATATACCGGTGATAAATTATTATATTCAATGCTTGGTAGATGACCTTTCTAGTAATCATTTTACTTATACTATGAGATTGGATAAAAGTATTTTTGATAAACCTAACGAATGGAATAGACTAAGTTAGACATCAGATTGTATTGTTTAAGGATAGAACTTTTTGTTATGTTATAATACTATAGTTTTATAAAAAGGAGAACCCGTAGTACGGGCGAGAACCTGTCGTGTCAGACAAAGATGCGGGAACCGAACCCACAACCGAAGTGCGACATGCCTTTATCGCCTACCATTTTACTATAGGATGTCCATGGTTTGTAGAAAATAGTTGTATTTTTTTAGTGGTATGATTGAGAATGTATAAGTCCATTTTAGAAAAAATTTATTATTAATCTCACCATTGATGGACTTATGTATATTTGATAACTTTTGGTAACCTTTTGTTTGAGATGGATGGAATGACCCATCATTCTGTCACATGATCTGCTAACACTAAAAGAATGACAAATTCAATATCATTTCATTAAGAGACGAAGTGGAAATTGTTCAAGGAACAAAAAATGGTAATATTGTACTGAAATAAAGTATTTATTTCTTCTAATTGAAATTATTAAACTTTTGGGAAATTATCTTGAAAACCAAAAATGATTTCCTAGTGTCCACATATCCGATGAATTAGATGGTAACTTAGATCATCACAAATTTATGGCTTTGTGATTGTTGGCTATTTCATAGCCACGTTCTCTACCACTCTCCATCAAAACATGATAGTTATTTTTCTCTCTTATATCCATGTTTTCACCTATATTCTCCTATGTGGAAACTCAGTGATGAGTTTCTTTGGGTATCTGTTATGTTTCTAACGTTATTTTTTAAAATTATGTCTTAGTATTCCTTTTTACAATGTGGGTTTCTATGAAAACAACTATCAAGTAGTAAACCATTTATAACCCCAAAAAATTTCGAGGGAGAAAATCATTTTAAGGGGGTATAATGTAACACCCTGAGATTTTATGTGATATATTCTTTTTAATTTCATTATTATCTTCTGTTGCACGCTACACCAAAATTATCATGCAGTATATGCAACACCGTATTAGCTTGAGGTATATGAAACACTATTCTTGGATCGTGTTGCACACAATTTCATGTTCGTTTGGTAGTAGTTATTCTACGCAACATTGAGTGTATATATATATATTCAATGTATAAATTAAATATGGTTTGATTCTATTATAAAAAACAACAATGGAGTCCTTCACTACACAAAACCCTAACTTGGCTTGCATTACACGCGATTGCGACCATTCTCGATAGCGTGTGTTGTAAGCAATACTATGATTCACTAAACAACAATATGTTATAATAATATTATATAAACTAGCTGTTATGAATAGTAATACCCACTTTTTAAAATTTTATAAATATTATATTTCAAAATGGAATTAATTTTTGAATTCAGCATATCAAAATTAGCCGAGGGTGAATTTTTTGTATTTTTCTAAAAACGTATAAATTTTTATGAGTAGTGAAAACATTGAGTTATTGGTTAAAACCGACTTTTTAATTAAATAATAATTTACTTTATTTAAAATTATTTTTGGTTAAAATAGATACATAATACCGATATAAGTTCAATGCAATTCATTGGAGTCATTTTATAATAACTTTAGATATATAAAAATTTTATTGAACTTTTCACCGTCTTTTACCCACCTTCTAGGAAAATTTGAAAATTTAAATAAAACATAATTTTTCCACTTCTGTGAGTGTAATGTAAAAAATATGAGAGACATGGTTGACATCAGTAAATAAAATGTGGTTTAATAAGATAAAAGTAGTTTTCGTGGAATAGTAACTTTTAACATTTTTTACAACAGTTAAATGTAAATAGGGAAATTAATGGTAAAAATTATATTATATTCACCCTAGGAAATGTCCTAATTGTATTGGATAAGTGTAATACGACCAGAAAGAACCTTAGGAATAAAATATGAACCTTTTTTGTCCAAATCGATTAGATTTGGACATTTATTATTATTTACTTCAAAGAATACTTAAAATTGTTAAAATTAAAGTTTAATAACTAAAACATTTTTAATATAAGGTTATATAGAAGATAAATTAGACTATAAATATTAATTAGATATATAAAAATATTTCATACATAATTATATTTTATTTATATTTTTTAGACTTTAAATAATTTAATTTATTTATGACATAATGATGATGCAGTAATTACCTTAATAATGAAATATTAACATTATTGATATTATTAATACACAAATAAATGTAATTTGAATCTTTTAGGAATTACACTAATTTTCTTGGTTAATATAACATATTTGGGATGGTTAGATTAATTATGTTCGATGTAATAATTCTGTTATAAATTTAGTGAAAAAATTACCAAATAGTTTCAAAATTGACATATAATAGTTTTTAAAAAAAATATTATATTATTAATTGATATAATTGTCCTAAAAATAAGTTTTGGACAAAAGAAATATATAATAATATGTTTGAAATTAATTAATCAATTGGGTTTCGATTGGAAATTTATAGTATGTTTATTTACCATATAGTGTAAGAAAACAAGAAGAAATGGTAAAAGTTAAATTATTTAACTTATAGTAAAATCTAAATGACAAGGTTAAAATGGTAACCTAAAATATTCTTAAACATATTGTTTGAGATGATTTCGAACCATCCCCAATTTATCTTCTAAATAAGTCACTTTGGATTCATTATAAACTGAATATGACTATATTATAAAATAATATTTTTATGTTTTTCATAAGGTGCCCACACCCATCTTATAAAAGGGCACATCCTCCATCTCCTATTAAGAACACTTTGAGCCTTCAAGCTTAGAAAAATCCGGACCATTTCTCTCTTCCATTTCCCTAGAAAAATTCTGGAGGTTCTGGTCTTCTCAAAGGACCATCTCTAGTCCTATAAGAGGAAGCTTAAAGGAGGTGCGTCGAAAAAGAGGTAATCTCTTCTATCGATTCTTTCAAGATTCTTTGTTCTTAAAATTCTTCTTGTTCAGTTTATTCATTGTAGTGTAATATAATATTTATCAATAATATAATGATATGATATTATACATGTGGTTCGATATATATGAAGCATATCAGACATAAGGTAAGTGAAAAACTCGCAATCTCAATTTTTATCCGAGATTGTTTATACTACGGTATTTACGGGGGCATATTTTTCATCAACATCCATGTTTCCTTAATTTGTAATATTATTTATATTCCCCTGATGTTTTTGAAATCCAATTTTTCCTATTGGTGAGATTTTATTAAAATATGTGTATGTAATCTTTTGTCTTTTTCAGTACAAGGTACTTTTTTACTTTTCCGACAAAAGTACGAGAATTTTTTTTTTAACTTATACGGCAAGAATGGATTTTTACGGTTTTCATAAATCCTTGTTTTCATGAATCTTCCTCCACAATATTTCATGATTATTTTAAAAAGAGTCATTTTCATTTAAAATTTCATGGAATTATGTGAAAAGAAAATGATTTTGAAGAAGAAATGATATTTTCCTCAAGAATTCATTTCAAGTGTTTTGTCAAAACTATTTTCCATATAAGATGACATTATTTAGTATGATTATGTATCAAGTATAATTTATCTATTATTTAAATATTTTATTTTTCTTATGATGAAATAATAACCATTTGTTTTATATGGATTATGTTATGATGGGATGATGTTTATGAAACCCATTTTATTCTTTGGGTTATGATGAATGATTTATGTTAATTTTATGGAATAATTAAGAATGATTTCGTTATGAGATGGGTGGGACCAATATCTCCCTCCAATGCATTGGGTAATGAATGATATCTCATGAGATAGACATGGCTTGAATGACAAGTTAATCTGGTTCAGTTATACATTTGTGGAACGAAGAGTGAACTCAATTCAGAAAGGGACTTTTCCACTAGGATGGTCTTGGAAACAATGTCTTGTCTATAATGGCTATCATAACATGTGCTTAATGGTTTTCCTCAATTACATGTTTTATTCCCATGATATTTTATCATGATTGATGTTTCATTATGATCTATGACTTATGTACTGCCGTTTTTTATGTCATTACTGACGATTTTGATGTTTAAACATTATTTTCATGTTTTTAATTTCAAATGTATATGGTTTATATTATTTTCTCCATGAATACCCATACAAAGAAATTGATCGCACCCTTTATATGTTTTCGTTTACCTAGTATATAAAGAAATGTTTTAGGTAAGAAAACAAAATTGTAAGATATTTATAGGAGATGTTGAAGATATTTCACCATGATTAGAAGATTATGTTCCGAGTTTACAAAGACACTAAACTCTTATGATCCTTGAGTGTTGGTTTTTTTATGTATTAATTATTCCGAAAAATTAATGTAATTTCCATGTACGTCATGTTTGGGGTCTCTACATCCATAATATTTGTGTTAGTTATTGTAATAATTCATTGACATCCGGAATGAATTATAAATCTTTTTTAAATATTATCAAGGCAATTAAAGTGTGATTTCTGTTTTTTTTATTAAGTGACATTTTTTTATTAAAACAACAATTTGAAACTAATAAATTATATTTGATTCATATGGGACCCATAATGTATTAGATTTAGGTGTATATGATTCCTACAAATATAAAATTACATATGGATCGATTTCTTAAAGTAAACAATCATTCTAATTGGGGTTTATTGGTTTTGAGTATGCTAGTAAGATTATTTACAATTTTTTTTTTCAATTTTTAAATAATCACAATTTGTTTTATGATATATTATTAACTTTAAAAAAATATAATAATTATTTATTCAACAAAATCCGAATATCAAAATAATCATGTATTTTTAATTTCTTATTCTGATGAGTTTTTATCAATGAGGTTGTGAATGTGGATCATTGGACATAATGAATTTTCACATGAAAAATTATTGATACATGTATATATTTCAAAATAATTTTTTATATTAAATCATGAATCTTATTAATGAACAAAAACCCAAAATAATTTTACCACAGAATCATATGAAATAGTTTTATTTTTCTTTCATGAGAAATCATGAATTGATCGAAGATAATTTTTATTTATTTATATTTTTATTAGTTTTGAATCAAGATTCTAACTAATATTTCAAAGGGCTATTATTTTGGATTTTCTGTGTTGGAAGATATCATTTGTGTGGGGTTTTTCATTTTTTTGGGATTTCTTCCAAAAAAAAATTCATTGGATGTCATGTTTCCATTAATAACATACCTACTTAATGAACATGATCTCTCAATGAGATTTATATTCAAATAGTTATCTCAAAAACATTATGGATGTGGAGGTTGTTTGTAGACATAATTATTCAATCATTTAAGATGGATTGTTTACATATTTGATGACTTTATTGGTGTGGTATAGCTCTCAGGGGACTAATGGATCAACTAATAACACCATTTTATTTTTATAATAGATATGTCATTGGAAAAAAACATTATCTACTTTTTTGTTATTTTTCAGTTTGTTCTTAGCGAGCGATATCTTTCATAAATAATTAATATTTTATTATACATTGATGGTGATAATGGAAGTATTATACCATTAAATATCTTTTGAGACAATAAGAAGTGATTGATATGTTTATAAAATAATAATCAACATATATTCTTATATAAAATGACTTTAAAAATTTGTTGAAAACATATTTTTTGATAAGCCACTTGTATCATTTGGATAATGTAACTTATTATACATTAAAAGTGTTCTTCCAAATTTTCAACAATTTTCTCAAAAAAATATTTGTATGATCCTCATTTTAGTAAATTTTCAAAAACATTTATTAAATACAAGCCAATGATTCAGATACCCACCTCATCGGTATCTTCTATAGTATTTAATTATTCCTCATCCACAACCAAATTCTCCTACTCCATATATAACTTGATCACTACATCTTCATCCCCCTACCACCTCCTCTACCTCAACCTCCACAATTTCCCAAATTTTTAAAAGTTTTCATTGTAGAAATTCTTAAAAAGTTTTCTTATCCATTATAAATATCATTGACAAACAGATCACAATTAATATACAATCATTCTGAAACTAGTTATTCAAACAGAAAATATACTTATATGATCATTAATTATACTATATCACAATAATGGAATATTATTATGTAACATTTTTTGTTAAATATATGGACACCATCTATGTATCCCAGCCACATCTAAACATATTTCTTTCATTTATGAAGTAAAGTTTTAACCATATTCATGGTACAATTAAAATATTTATAAAAATGATTATAAAATATTTTTATTTAAATTTTTATATAATTCATAAATTACCTACTATGGGATGTTGTTAATTTCATTCTTTATGATCACTATTGAATAGTTTCAAACATAATCTCTATAACCTTGGCCATTAACAGTCTTTGATAACTATAGAAAAAATTTCCAAAATAAATATATTGTTTTGAAATTTTTTGATTGTTATATATTCTCATATATACATTAATTCATTTCTTTTTTAGTAATCCATGTGATTTATATCTTTAGACACTGACTTCATCCCATTATTTATCCTATATCTAGAGACAACAATGTCATAAGAAAATTCTATTTTAATCACAAACATAAACATTTAATTAAAATTTTATCAATATAATATTTATTTTTGTATATTAAAAACTCACAATATATAACTTGTGTAGTTTGTGGATTGGATATCCTTGAATTAGATAAAAAAATAAATATTTCATGTAATCAGATTGACCACGATCAGTATTTAGTTCTAACATAAAAATAAGAAATTAAACAATTTTAAATATATTTTACATTATGGGATTTTAGATAATTAATTCCTCATTTTAGACCTAAATATCAATCTCCCATTCATTATTTTTTGATCAAACCCTTTGAGAAACTCACATTTTTTTCCTCTCAATTTCTTCTGCATAAAACAATGATTTTTCTTATAAATAGTATATGGATTAAATAATATAAATCATCATTGCATAATTTTCCCTTTTTATAGGTGTAATATATTATCCTATTGAAAATGTTAATACTTATTACCCTTAGTAAACATGTTATATATAATATTTATATTTATGTATTATCGAAATTTTCCTTATGTAGGTATCCAAAACAAAGATTCCAAACCATTCATTATTGAGAATATCATTTATAGTTTCATGAAAGATTATGCATATAATGATACATCCATACATTTCACATTCTTATATAACTTAAGACATATTTTCATATTAAATGTGGATGTTCATGATGTTGTTAAGATAATAAATGTTTGTCATGACCTAGCAGGGAGAAAGTACACTGAAAAGTTTGTTTTGAATTCTTAGACGATTGAAAATATTTTCTTGATCTACCCTTCTATTTGACAACAAATTATTGATTTATAATATCCCACCAAAAATAACATATTTTTTTAAAAAAATATTTTTTTTCATTGAAATAAATTTTCAAAGACATGAATCATACAGGATTATAATTTTAGAAGACCTTGCTATGAATAAATTAATAGAATCATGGATTATTGTAATACCTAAATCATAAATTGTAACATGAAAATCAATAGTTTTCCAATGAGGTATATCAATCCAAACTATCATGTGATCATTTATATAGTAGTTATGGTGTATTTTATCTACCATAATGTTGTACACTGTTCGAATTTTAACAAGGCAGTGCATGGGTGTTTGCTAATACAAAACACATACAAATATACCCTGTTAAATTTTAGATAAATAATGTAATTGGTAGTTTTTTTATTAGTATTTAGGATAATTTTTAATGAAAAACAATAATATCTCTTCATAGAGTATTTTTTGGGTGGAATGAATATCATTAATGATAGTGGGATCATTTTTATCTATTGTAGATCATTTTTCCACTATTGGTTCACTATGAACATTTAAAATGCCTTTGTTTATCAAAACAGGCTAATGAATAATATCTTCAATTAAGTATATCTGTGTCTAAAATGTTATCAATATATTATATGTGTATTTTATTGTCTTACATACTTGAAATATGTTGAAAGAGTGACTCAAAAACCAAATCCTCTTAAAGGACCATATTGTTTTAGCCTCTTTTAATCTACAAATAATAGATTTTATAATTGTACGGATGACACTGATTCTTGTGTATAAATAAAATATTATCATAAGTATATATATATTTTAATAATATTTCAAATATTAACAAGTTTCATTTATATCATACGTTTACATGATTATTATTTTGTTTTTTATTGAATAAACTAGTCTTCCATCCATATTTTCACGAGCCTCCTTCCATGTCACATGACATGGGATAAAAGTGGATTTCAATTTTTTTCATCAATAAAAATAAAAAAAGAACATATTTTTTTTCATTTCACACAATTAAAATTCTATTAGTTATTTATAAAGGAAAAAATTTATTCCCAAATGATGTGTACCCAATATTTACATTGTGATAGGGGTAAAATGGTTTTATGCACATTATTTATATTAGGAATAATATTTATTTATCATAAATTAATAAAATTGAATCATGTTCCGTGAAATAAATAATATAAATTAATATATTATTGATAAGAATACAGTAGAAATTATTTTTCATTGTGTTTATTGATAAAAGTAGTACAAGTTTCCAAATAGGTAATATGTGTGTAGATAACTGGGAGGTGGGGCTTGACATTCCAATTAAAATCCCTATGATGTATCATTATAATAATACTTTGGAATAATATATTAAAACTTCATATGCCCATTTAGAAAAATTTATTATAGAAATAGTATTTAATAAATGAACGCTTCAAGGACTAAAGAAAATTTCTTTAACATTTTATTTTATAATTTTTTGGAAAATAGTTAATGATTATTGAAAATTATAATAATATATATCTAAATCATATAATTTGATTAATGGTGTAATTTAGTCCATGAATCACTATCATTCATCACATACATTATCAGTCTGACCTCATGATATCAAATGAACTCCGATGTGTTGGGTGTCAATAGGGTAGTTGTGTTAATTGAAACAAACCAAAAATGTTATACACTAACATGTTGAATTAATAATATTTTTTAACATATTGATTTTGTTTCATTGGTGTTTTTTTATCATCATGTTGTTTATCCACTGATAATAATGTAAATTCATCATCAATACTTATTTATTCATTAGGATTGGTAATATCTTCATACGGAGAAGATATTTTCCGAACGAGTAATCAAAAATTTAATTTGACATGAATAACAACAACGTAAAAGCAGATAATGGATTTGAGAATGGTCATATGAATTATCTATTGAAAACATGATGAACACATTATATGAAACTTCATACTATTTTTTGTAAATTATTAGTGTATATCCATTCTTATCAAAACGTGTAATTGAATTAAACTTCATCTTCATAATATTTAACTCCATTTGCAACTATGTCTCTAGAAATAATCACAGTAATAGTCATACGATACAAGATACCAAAGATAATTTTGTATAAAAACATCTCATATTAGTTCAATAAAAAATATATAATATATATTTCATGGGCCTAAATTAAAAAAATAAAATAATAACAGTTTGGGAGATGAAGTTGGGGATGATGAATGTTTTCTATTTAAAAAAATTTAATTCACCAAAACATATTTTAAAAATTAATATCTATTCTCAAAATGCAGGAATATCTGAGAAGCTATTATGAGAACATAATTCCATCCCCACAAAACAACACTAAAACTAATTTGTTTAACATGTCCTTTTCCATCACCTGTATCTCAAATATGTGATCTCAATATAAACCTAGGTTCATGTGTAGGGTGTGAGTATTAAAAAAAAATTAAACACTAAACAAAACCATAAAATATTCACTGATTATTATATTAGAGTGTATGGTCAATGTAGTAACCCGAAAATATAAATTTTATTCATTTCATTATGTAGTATCTCAGGCACAATGATAAAAAATGTACTAACCTCATTTCGTACGAGTGAATTATATTAATCATATAATAAGATTATAGCATGGTTTTCCCCAGATATACAAATAATTTTGATAATATGTGGATATGATTAGAATAAAAGGAGTAAAAAAATATTTATCTCCCTCTAAAAATATACACCTCATAGTTACCCTTAGATTAGACCACATACCCCAATAATCAACAACTATCACTAAGGGATTAAAATCTAAAGTAATTATTTTATACAAATAATGAAATAGTTGTAACATAGACATTTTTAATAGGAATTGAATATCAAATATGGTGAAGTCGTAACATGATTTTTTTAGGAATTATCCAAATAATGGTTTTCAAAATATATTAGTTAATACATACATCGAAAAAATAATAAATAATAATAAACAACAACACAAATGTCATATCACTCTCACCTTATCCCCCATTAAATTTCTTACATGTCTATAGTAACTCAAATTCTAACATACCATACATAACCCGAACACAATACCCATCATATTCTAATATATGATAAGAATCGTGTTTATTACCTAATAATATGTATTTCTTGTAGAAAATATTGAAATCATAAATTGAATTGTATATAAAAAATAATTTCAAATTTTATATAGTGATTAGTCGACAAAAATAGTATATTTCATGATTTATCAAAATTATAAAAGAATAATCATTACGTATTACATTTAATAAAATATTTATCAAAAAAAATTCTCTACAGAACTAATTACTAGACTTGAACACAAAAAACATTATTAAAAATTCAGAAAAATTGTGTATAAAAGAATAAGTAATCCTTACAAAAAGAATTAAATTTTTCAATTCTTAATATTATTATTTCTAGAAAAAATTATTTGTAAATGTGTGTAGATTCATTTAATATTATAAAGATTACTAAAAATATTTTGTTTCTTACGATTACAGAAAAATAACACGATGGATATATTTATAATGTTAACATTTATATATATTATAAAAATTTCAAGAAAAAAAATATAAAATAAATATATAAAAACAATAACTGATATTGTATTATAATCAAAAAAATCATTAATAGAGTATTTAATCGTGATAATCACATAAAATATTAATATTAATAAATTGTTCAAAAAAATTTGATCAAGATTAAATATAACCCATGTTATTTTAATAGTAGTATAATTAATCAAAAAACTTATTGTTTTAAAATGATATGGTTATACCAGGTATTATATTAACCCTGTCATACTGAATAAATAACATAACTGAAGATTAAATTGTGGATTATAACATATAACATTAAAAAAATATAATTTACATTTCAACACAACATGCCAATAACCAAAATGTAATCCTAACAAACACTTTTATATTTAAATGTATTTAATTAATTAATTTATTTATGTTATATATTATAATAATAAGGAATATAATATATTATATCTAAGAAACACCAAATTTTGTAACATGTTTTACATGTTTAACTGAACACCTTTTATTATACATGTTATCAGTATATCATCATCTTATTATTCAATAATATACTCATCTTCTGAATATATATTCATATTTATATTCTATTTTTTTGGACAACGAAAAATAATCAAATGAATGAAAATATAATGGAACAATGATAAAATTATATCATTTAATGAAATAGGAACAATATCCATTTATACATTCATCTGTATCACATATGCGACCCTTATAATCCCAAATCTATTATGTTAAAATATAAACATATCATTATATGAATTTAATTAAGGTGTTTTGATTAGTTGATACACATATATTGATAATTCATCTTGTTGTCCTAAATAAAATTTCATCACCATTTTCATTCCGTAATATAGAAACAAGATTTGAAACATTTCAATCCACTATATTTAAAAGGTAATGACAAATAATAAGGGATATATCCAAAAAAATCACCCTCAGTTGCAATAACATATGAAGATAAATTTCAGAGATTTCACATATAGGGCTAGTAACATTTTAGAGAGTAGGGTGATGTTTTTTGGTATAGGTAGGTTATGGTGATAGATATAGATTAGATGTAGGATTCTATATTGTTTTGAAAACCACAAAATCACAAACCATGGATCACCAAGAAGAAATTAACGAGATTGGAAAATGAGAAAATAACAATCCATGAATGTTACCCTTGATTTGATTGAGAGATCATAGTGGAGCTGCACACGAAGAAGGTGACATTCAAGTGAGATTCAGAATGATGGTTGAATGATTTGGTGTTATGGTTCATTTCAATAGATAAGGGACACTTTTATCAATGATTTCAATAAAATTGATAACAGAACTATTTACCATGCTACTGTTTTAGCGATAAAGATTCCTTTTCTAGCCCTTTTTTAAATCGACAAAGGGTGGTCTTTTTAAATATTAAAATATAACTGATAAAAGGAAATATTATCTCTGCTAAAATTTTAGTGCAGATAAAGGATTCTTAATTATTATTAAAAATAATTAAATCACTAATTATAATTATATAATTATATATATTTTTATTATAAATTGTTAAATATTTAAATATTATTCCATTATTTATAATTTCATTAAAACATTTCTTGAAAATTTAGATATTTTTATAAATATGTTGGAATATATAATTTTTAAAATATAGTAAATATAAATTAATATATATATTTAAATTTAGTTTTGTTTATATCATTATATATATTATTCTAATTATATTAATATTTAATAAATAAATATATATTCATCATACTTTTATAATTATTGAAATATATTGCAAATAAATTATAAATATATGAATAATACATTTAAAAATTAATATTTATATATTTATATATTTTTAAATATATATCCCATAGAATGCAGCTCTAATGTAGGTTTCTCTATGGTTCGCAGCGAGGACTCGAGTTTGAGTCTCACTAAGCACATCACTACATTATATGTTTCCTTCTTTTCATTTTCATGATACCCCTTTCAACAAATAAATTGAGGCATTGAACTCATCTTATAGATATAGAATATTTATTTTTAAATAATATGATTAAAAAATTTAATTTTTTTTTATTTTTTATAATTATACATATTTTTAATAAAAATCATTATTTATTAATAATAATAATAAATTTGTAATATTATAACTATAAAATATATAAATTTATAAATATTTCTTAAAAAAATTTCAAAATCATTAATGAATATATATTCATTAATACATTCCTTTTTTAAAATGATTGAAATTAAATAATTAATTTTTTTTACATATTAAAAATACTAAAAAATGGATATGTTTTATTATTGAAATATAAATTATTTAAAAAAACATAGAAATATATATTGATGCAATGATGAATACGTGTTGAATGTAAAAAAAAATAATTTAATATATAGAAATAAATATTACAAAATGATTAAAATTTGGTATAAAATGTCAAATAATAAATAATTGATATAAAATATTTATAAATATTACCTAACTATAATAAAATTAAATATAAACAAATAATATTTATTCATTAAAAACGTAATATATTAAATTAATTATTTTATAATGTAACTCTAAAAAATACATAATTTTGAAAATATTACATGAATAAGAGGTGTTTGTGTTTCTATATAATATTTCATTAGTTGTGTAAATATTTGTATCGGTTCATTATATATATAAATGAAATAATTATTCATATTTATGTAAAATAACTATAATAAATGACATTTGATCTATGATATGTATAAAAATCAATGAACATTGAAAATTAATAAGCCGTTATTTTGTTTATAAATATTTCATTTTAGACATTTTCATTATGTTTATTTTTACTATTTATTAATTTTTACTATTTATTTATTTATATTTAATATATACTATTTATTAGTATTTATTATATTTAAATGTTTTTTAATTTTATTCTTTTATATAAATAGTTATTCAATTAGTGAAATGTTTAGTATTTTTCTTAATTTACACATTTTTTATGTTTATTTGTTTAATTATTTTAATTTTTTCATTTTATATATATACATATTTAATATATACTATTTATTAATTTTTATAATATATATATATATATGTATATATAACTTATACATTTTTATGAAAAATTATATAAATTTTTAAATTGATATGATTTTAAAAAAATTATATACTAATTTCGATTTAATATGGATCATTATCAATATTGAAAGGGTGATGATAACGTAAACCATCTATCATCAATTATAGTAAAGTGATAATAAATGGTATTCATCATAAGAACTGAAAATAAAGTACTGATAAAGAAACTTTTTATAAATTCTAAATTAAATCATTGATAATGTTTATCCTTTATCCCCAATTTTTTTCACTGATAAATTTGAAATTTTTATTTTTGAATTTCAGTAGCACTGATAAAGGATATGGCTCTTAAAGGAATATTTTATTGTGGTGATACTTACCTTCATTCCAAAATGAATTTTGGCAAATGGAAATTTTATTCATTCATACATAAGATATACTCTCTCTATGATTGTAACATAGTTCATTTTAATAACCATATTTCATATAAAGTTTTAAAATTTTAGTTAATTAAAAAGTTTAAAAAGTTGTCATAATTTTTAATATTCATATAATGTATTAATGAAATCATTGACATTACACATCATTATTAATACTTATTTGAAATATTAGTCGAATATCATCCAAAAATATAACATTTACATAATTAATTTACAAATTAATTATATAATGATAAAAATAAAAACAAATTGAAGATTGTTTTTTAATAATGAATATTATTAATATATAATTATTATTTAAGAAGTAAAATAACATATTAGATGATTCAAAAACCAGGTAAGGGATAGTTTAATTCAAATCCATGTTTTAAAATGTTGTAATGATTTAGTTTTTTAATTTTTTTTCATTTATTGACATGTTTTAAAAATAATTTTTATACATAAAGGAGTGAATGAATGAATTTATAAAATTTATGCCACATTTATGGTTCATTGAAAAAATTTCAAATGTAATATTTTGACATATATTCTACTGATCGTTTCGATGAAAATGACAAAAGTAATGTCATATTGGAATATATACAAAAGTGAAGAATGTTCATTCTTTGATTAATATTGTAACATCCCAGGTAAATAATGAATAAGACATACTTTATATTTATGAATTAAATATTAATTTTACTTTAAAAAGGGTTTCTATGTTCGATAGCGTATCTGATACACAACAATGGGTTTCTTTGAAATCTTACGTTGCACACTAATAATATAATATTATTATTTTAAACGGTAGTCAACTCCTAGCCATTGTATTGGCAGGAAGAACAAACCTAAATACAATATTATTATAAATATTTTTTAAATGTATTTACTTTTATCCTATAAAAATTAGAGGCTTAAAATGTGAATGAATCTAATTTTAAGCTTAATTTACATTAAAAGGACGATTTATCACCTTTTAATGGAGAAACATCTTTAAATCTAGATTCGGTCACATTAATACATTATAATTAACCAAATAAAATCCTTTTTATAATGGGGAAATCAAAATTTACGTTGTGTGAATTTTTGGTCTTTTTCTGATAAAGGTCATTTTTTAATGAATAGTGAAAATTATTGTATTTTAATTCAAAAGTGACTTTTAATCAAATTTATTTATATGGTTAGATTATCTTTTTAATTGGTATTAAATTGAAATTAAAATATATTTTTACTATTTAATCCAATGTTGGTCATTGTAATTAATTTCACTTTGAAATTGGACATAAACAGTTGTCAATCATTTAGTAGATATTGTTTCATAAAAACACGCTATTTATTTTAACAACGGGAATTAATTTTAAAATTAATTATTTCCACTTATATGTTTTTAATTGGTAAAAATATACATCAATTTGGAATTCGAAATATCAAATATATCTTAGGTAGAATTTTTGGTATTTTTCTGAAAACTTCAATTTTTTATGAATAGTGAAACCACTTAGTTGTAGTTAAAAAATGACTTTTTTTCATTTAAATGAAATTTTACCACTTCTATGAATTGAATTTCAAAAATCATACATACATGGTTGTTATTAAGGAGTCAAATTTTTTTCAATAAGATGAATTTTTTTTGGTGAATAGTAACTTTTGACTTTATTTTACCGCTGTTATAGGTAAATAGGGTAATTCAAGGTTAAAAGAATATAATAATAACTCAAAATTACCTTAACACTTGTCAAAACCATATTAGTTGAGTCATTAACGAACATGGGCATCTTTGGGTCAATTTTGGGACCCCATTGATCCACTTTGGAGTGAAAATGACAATTTAGATTAATTAATTTAATGTAATGGCAAAGTTGACATTAACAAAAATCGTTTAGTAATTAATTTTTATACGGTGATATATAATCCCTATTTTCGACTATAAATATTCATTGGAAATATAAAAATATTTCCTAAATGGTAGTATTTTGTTTATAATTTTTAGGCATCGAATAAATTAAATTATTTATGATGCAATAATGATGCAGTATTTAACTTATTAATAAATTATTAAAATAAATAAGATTATAATGATTAAAATATTATACGAAACATGCCCAATTCTGATTGGATGATTTTATTTCGACCATGAATCATCTTACCTTCTACTATATTGATTTTATGGCAATTAGAAACCGAATATCATTATATAATAAAATAATAGTTTCACACTTTTCTATAGAGCCCCTCCTCTGCCCCATAAAAGGAGACCACTTCTATAAAATTACTCACACCTCTCAAGCCATTTGGATCGTCCAAACTCTGCCCAATTAGTCACCCTACATCCCTATACTCCTCCTAAAAGCCTTATCTTAGGCATAAGGCACTCCAAGAAGTCCTTTGGTTTAAACCAAAGAGAGTTACCCAAATTAAAGGTAACAGTTTCTTTTAAATTCTTTTCTTTCAGATTACTTATCCAACCCCTAAAATCTTTTTATTTACATTATTTTCTAACAACAATAGTATCCTCAATATACTAGTATTCTGTTATGAAAATTATTTGAACTACACTTACACACACCTCCATCTAATGGATGAAGACCATAATGTTTCTGTGGATGGAAAACTAAGGCCTCACGAAACGATGATTGTTCAATTACATCTTACCGCCTCTAATGGTGGACATTATGATGAAAATGTATTAATATATGATATATATTATTTTTATTATTTCCTTATTCTTCTGTACTTTCCTTTTTATAGAATGCCTTTATGGTTTCCATAGTGGGTAAATACGATATTCTCATTTGAGGAAGTGCGGACTACTGCCCCCTCAAAGTGATGTGATTCATTAATGCCTAATGTGGGATTTATAAAGGATGGATTTAATGATATTATATATTATATTATACTGGAATTATATTAAATTTACATGTCATTATGTTTTATTTCAATTAAAATAATAAATAGAAATAGAAGTAGCGTTCATGCGTACATACGGCTTACCGTCTCCATGAACGGTGAAGTTCATTTATTACCTCCGAATGTTATGTAATATTACATATACATCTATATAACCGATATATATGATATATATGATATATAAATTATGAATTTATTCTGGATTTATCAAAAAATTTGACCACAAGGACATCTTGTAAATATAAGATGTTCATTTTTGACTCAAGTACCAAATATCGACAAAATGAGCATTATTAACTTAAATGATTACATAATATATATATATCGTGGTATTAAGTGATATAAATGAAATAATAAACTAGAAAAAGGTTCTTAATCAAGTATAAATTAACTTTAGTTTATTATTCAGGATATTAAAGAACGACAGGTTCAAGTCGGACATGAGGTAAGGGATTTTCTTATCTCACTTTTAATTCCATGACATTTCCATTATTCTCCACTTATTTATTGCATGTGGTGTATTTTTTACTACCTTATGATATATATAATCATGATTATAATTATATTCATGTTATTTTGTGATTCATTTGTTGGTTATTAACTTTTGGTCATACGACTTGATAGATTACAACGTAGTAAGGGGTTTTCATCTCACTTTTTATCCCCATGAGATTCATTTTACACTTGCCACTATTTCCTTTTGTTTTTTGTATGTACTACACATGATTATACTCTTTTTGTAATATAATATAATTTATTAGTATTTACATCTTCATTTTATGATCCTTATTTCATGTGGCATATGTTTTGTAAGTTACCAAATCTGTAAGGGAACTCCTTAATCCAATTCCCATTCATTGGGTTGAGATTCTATTTTTAATTTCATCCTATGAATATGTGTGAATGTCCTCTGATTGTTTTAGAGTTAATGTACACTTTTATTGGGTGTATTTATATTTTTCACACATAATTATGAGATTTATTTATCCTTAATTTAATGATACCATTTTTATAATGGATTTCATCTCAATTTACATTTCCATTGAGACTTCATTAATGTTATGCATAAATTACCTCTTACATGGTGTATATACTGTGATTTGACATATTATATAATGAATCCCTTTATTCAAATGATATTATAATGTTTTTATTAAATTTTGTTCCTCAATTATTTGTATTCAAGTTTCTCTCGTTTTGTTAAAAACTCTTTATCTAAAATATTGTTTTATATGTTTTAAAGATTTATTCATCTAAATCATTATCATTAATGTCCATGTTTTAAATTTTTTTTAAAGATTTATTTATATGGACATTATTGTATTAAAATGTTATGTCCTTTAAAAGCTTCAATGTGATATGGGACACTTTGATTCAAAAAGTATCTTTATTAAATGGTTTTGAAAATGGTTTGATAAAGCATTGATTATGCAAATATCTTGAAATGATATTTTGTGATTGCAAATAAAATTTTAATAGTGAATGTTTTATATTTTCAATATTTTATGTGCTATCATTATATAAAGGTACTTGGACATTTGACAGGTGGTTACGTTATAAACCATATGACGGGTGGTGTCGTGAATACAAGGACGAGTGGTTACATTATAACCTCCAATGCATTAGGTATGGAAGTCGGCTGTATGGATATTCCATTTAGTGATATGTGTGGAAGTCAATTGTATGGTTATTCCATTTATGTATGTTTATGTCCCAAGTTACCTTTACAGGTTATGTGTCCTTTATATGGGTTTTATGGAAATATTTTGGTTACAAAAAGGTAAGTAATGATCTTTTATTCAGTAAAGAGTATATAATACTTCATAAAGGTGAAAATTTTTACTTTTGTTAAAGTATCTATGGATTACTTGTTGTTTTGAAAAACAAACAGTTTTCTTTCTTTGTGTATCCCTTACTGAGCCTTTTATGCTCATCCCAAGTTTTTGAAATATTTTTCACATGACATAATGTGGAATAGGGTCAATGATGAGATCAAGGAAAAGTCATGATGTCTTAAACATGGAACTAGACATGTTTCTTTTTAAGAGTTTTTATTTTATGAAAAAATGGAAATTGTGTAGAATTGTCTACTTTGTAATATTTTGAGATGTAATAGTTGTGGGAAAACTCTCTAAAACTATAAACATGAAAAGATCCTCAATGTGAATTATTCATTTAATTCAATATTACGTAAGGTTTAAGGTCGGGTCCTTACAGTTGGTATCAGAGGTCAGTTTAGATAACTCTAGAGGTTAGGGTACAATTTAAGCATAAGTAACAATAACATAATGGTTAGGATTTTAGAAAGAGTCATAGTTATTTTTATAAATTGAATTAGTTTAAGATAACATGAATAATTATATCATAGTGTTTACCCTCCTCATAAGAAATTATATGATTTTTTAATGATATACTCACACTGACCTTTTTGGTTATAGTAAATGGATGGATCTAGCAGGCACCAAAGTAACAATGGATGTGAAGAAAACTATGACAGTTTTCTGAACGAGCAGTTGAATGATATGGGAGTTTCAATGAGAACTCTTGTGGTTATTTTTGACCTACTATCTGGAGTAATGATTGACAACCTGAACATTAGTGATTTTTATAATACATCATATACGCGAGAAACAAATCCCTACAGATGTTCAGGTAATAATCATAAAGGTATGTATGTTCAAAAACCTATGTGTCAAATATGTGGAATGAAACACAGAGGAAAATGTTTCAAAGGTACAGAAAGATGATATAGATGTGGAAATGAAGGTCATAAAGCCATAACCATCCATGGAAAAAGGAAGCATCTAGTAGACTATTGGAGAGGGAAAGAAGCCCTTTCGGAGGGATCAATTGAATGTAATAAATGTGGTGAGCATGGTCATTATGAAAAAACATACCCTATGAAGATGTTTCGGGAATGGGATCACCAGGATCGTACAAATATTCGGTAACCAATACCTAATTCCATTCCAATTGTGGATGAAGAAACTAACAATGACCAATAAAAGGTATGGATTATTTCTTAACACATGTTGTGCTATTACTTAAATCTTTGGATATGATTCATGATTTTGTATGTAGGAAAGAAGTATTTCAGAATAAGTTGTTAAAGAATGGTTAATGTATCATGAAGAATGTTGAATGAGTAAGAGGTCAACATATAAGGGATTCAAGGGTAATGGTAGATTTCAGGATGGTGATATGATTAAAAGTATTAAGGCTCTTTTGATGATGGGGTTACATTAGAAGTCTCTTTATAGTATGTGTAACCCTGATGATTGATATATGAAAATTGTAGTCATGGAATAATTATTATTTTTGTGTTTGTAGTTATAAAGAACCATTTTTGTTTATATGATCCTTGAATTTGAGAAATTATAGGTTAATTCCTTTTTGGGATGCAAAACGAATGTTATTAGATAACCTTTCTGGTTAAAATATGTTATGTTATTTTTTATGAATTTATATCTTTTTTTGGGAATGTTATAAAATTATGTAGTTTTTTAAAAGGGACAACACGCAAACCGTGTGACAACCCATCACGTCGGATGAAGATGCAGGAATCGAACCCACAATCAAAGTGTGATTGTTATTTATCTCCTACCAGTGGACTACGTGAAGTATTAGGTTAGTAGGACTAATTATTTTTAGTTATATGATCTTATGAATCAAAAATAAGTTGATTTTGGGTTATCTATGGAAATTATTAACCTATCATGGAGGATATGTGATTAGGTTAATTAATTTTCAGTATGAAACTTTTAGAGTAACTGATGTTATTTGGGGATAAATGTTAATATTTACCTTGGAAGACTATGTGATTAAATCCTTCAAAACATTGAGTTTCAATCATAGTTTGGATTAATTTGGAAAATTTTACGGATTTTATTTTATTTAATTCTGTTTCTTAAACCTTGGTTTCATTTTGTTTAATTTTGGAGAGTAATATTTATATTTCTTTTTATAATAGATTATCCTTTTGGGGATTATCTGATCTTGTACTAGCAATTTTGGTTTTGGTTAATGTCTAAAGTCAAGGAAAATTTATAGTTCATCTTTTGTGGATTATGTAATTCTCTAGACATTTATTATAGCGCTTTTAATGTGAACAAGTCATCTTTAATATTCATCGATGGGATAAAATATTAGTATGTGGTATAATTTTATTAAAGGACGAAACTATACATTATAAGAAAGTATATTTCCTTACAATATTAGTCTATTTATACAAAAAATTCTTCAACTCTTTGAAAAGGATCTTGAAAAAATTGCGTTATAACCTCTCTTTTATCATCATACTTTTACCCAACCAAAAATTCATGGTCTTGTGGCATTTAACTTTCTGTGCTCAATTTCCCTATCACTCTCTATTAATCTATGAGAGTTAGTTTTTCTTCCGTATCTATGTTTTCTTACATGGAATCCTAGTATGAGTTGTCTCAAGTTATGTTTATATATATATTTCTTTATTTTAATGTGATAGTTTTATTGACTCTTTTTCCGATGTGGGAATTTCAATGATGTTTCCGAGCCAAATTTTAAAATTGCAAGGAAGAAATTCCCAAAAGGGGGGAAGGATGTAACATCCCAGGTAAAAAAATAATAAGAAATATTTCATATTTGTTTATAAAATATTAATTGTACTTTAAGAAGTGTTGATATGTTCGATAGCGTACTCGATATGCATCAACAGGTTTCTTTGAAATAATACGTTGTATACTAATAATATAATATTATTATTTTAAATGCTAGTCAAATCATAACCATTGTATTGGAAGGACTGAACAATACTAAATAGAATATGATTATATATGTTTTTTAAATTTATTTACTTTTATCCGATAAAAATTAGAGGCATAAAATTTGAATGAATCTAATTTTAGGCTTAATTTACATTAAAAGGCTGATTTATCGCCTTTTAATCGAGAACCCTATTTAAATCTTGTTTTGGTTACTTTAAAACATTATAATTGACCAGATAACATCATTTTTATAATGGGGACATCAAAAATTACTCTGTGTGAATTTTTGGTATTTTTCTGATAATGTTCATTTTTAATGAATAGTGAAAATTATTGTATTTTTATTCAAAAGTGACTTTTAATATAATTTATTTATATGGTTAGATTTTCTTTTTAATTGGTTTTAAAGTGAAATTAAAATATATTTTTACCAGTTATTCCAATGTTGTTCATTGTAATTAATTTCACATTGAAATTGGACATAAACGGTGGTCAATCTTTTGGTAGATATTGTTTCATAAAAACACGCTATTTGTTTTAACAACATGAATTAATTTTAAAATTAATTATTTCCACTTATATGTTGTTAATTTGAAATAACTAGACATCAATTTTGATAACGGAATATCAAATATAGATTAGGTTGAATTTTTGGTATTTTTCTGAAATACTTCAATTTTTGATGAATAGGGAAACCACTTAGTGGTAGATAAAAAATGACTTTTTTTTCATTTAAATAAAATTTTACAACTTCTGTGAATTGTATTTCTAATATCCTACTTACATGGTTTTTATCAATGAGTAAAATTTGGTTCAATAAAATGAAATTAATATTTTGTGAATAGTAACTTTTGACTTCATTTTACCGCGGTTAAAGGTAAATAGGGTAATTCAAGGTTAAAAGAATAATATAATAATTCAAAATTACCTTAACACTAGTCCAAACCATATTTTTTGAGTCATTAATGACCATCTGCATATTTGGGTCAATTTTGGGACACCGTTGATCCACTTGGGAGTGAAAATGACAAATTAAATTAATTAATTTAATTTAAAGGCAAAATTGACATTAACAAAAATCGTATAGTAATTAATTTTTATATGGTGATTTCTAAGACTTATTTTCTACTATAAATATTAACTGTAAAGATAAAAATATATCCTACATGATAGTATTTTGTTTGTAAGTTTTAGACATCGAATAAATTAAATGATTTATGACACAATAATGATGCAATATTTACCTCATTCATAAATGATTAAAATAAATAAGATTATAAGGATTAAAATATTATCCAAAACATGTCCAATTATGATTGGGTGATTCTATTTCGACCATGACTCATCTTATATTAGACTGTAATGATTTTTGGACCATTAGAAACTGAATATCATTATATAATAAAATTATAGTTTCACACTCTCCTAAAGAGCCCCTCCTCTCCCCTATAAAAGATGATCACTTCTATGGAATTCCTCACACCTCTAAAGCCATTTGGATCTTCAAAACTCTTCCCAATTAGGCTCCTCAAATCCCTATCTTCATCCTAAAAGTGTTATCTTAGGCAGAAGGCACTTCAAGAAGTCCTTTGGTTCAAACCAATGGGAGTTACCCAAATTAAAGGTAACAGTTTCTCTTAAATTGTTTTCATTTATTTTACTTCTCCACCCACTAAACTCTTTTATTTCCTTTATTTTGTAACAAAAATGGTATCCTCAATATACTAGGATTTACTTATGATAATTATTATAATTAAACTTACACACACCTCCATCTAATGGATTAATAAGATAATGTTTCTATGGATAGAAAACTAAGGCCTCACGAAACGATGATTGTTCAATTACATCTTATCACCTCTCATGGTGGCCATTATGATGGTACTGTATTTATATATGATATATATTATGTTTATTATTTCCTTATTCTTCTGTACATCCCTTTTTATAGCATTCCTTTATGGTTTCCATAGTGGGTAATTATGATAATCTTATTTGAGGAAGTGCGGACTACCGCCCCCTCCATGTGATGTGATTCGTTAATGCCTTAAGAGGAATGTATAAAGGATGGAGTTAATGATATTATATACGATATTATACAGGAATTATAATAAAACTATGTATCATTATTTTTTATTTCAATTAAAATAATAAATAGAAATGAAAGTAGCATTCATGCGTACGTACGGCTTACCGTCTCCATGAACGGTGCATTTCATTTCTTACCTCCGAATGTTACTTACTATTATATATACATGTATGTAATAGATATATATGATATATGTGATATCTAAATGATGAATTTATTCTGGATATAAATAACTTTTGAACACATGGACAACTTGTAAATATAATGTGTTCATTTTTGACTCAAGTACCAAATATCAAGAAAATGAACGTTATTAACATAAATTATTACATAATATATATAACATTGTAATATTTTATATAAATGAAATAATAAAATTGAAAAATTTTCTTAAGAAAGTAGAAATTAACTTTATTTTATCATTCAGGATATTAATGAATGAACGGGTCAAGTCAGACACGAGGTAAGAGATGTTCTTATCTCAGTTTTAATTCCGTGAGATTTCCATTATTCGCCACTTATTTATTGCATGTGGTGTATTGTGTACTGACTTATGATATATATTATCATGATTATAATTATATTCATGGTATTATGTGATTAATTTTGTGGTTATTAACTTTGGGTTATACGACTCAATTGATTACAACGTGGTAAGGGTTTTTCATCTCACTTTTTATCCCCTTTAGATTCATGCTATACTTTCCACTATTTTCTTTTGTGTGGTGTATGTACTGAAAATGATTGTACTCTTTGTGTAATATAATCTCATTTATGGGTATTTAAATCTTCATTTGATGATCCTTCTTTCATGTGGCATATTTGTTTAAGTTACCAAATCCGTAAGGGAACTCATTAACCCAATTCCCATTCATTGGTTTGATATTCTTTTTTTAATGTCATCCTATGAATATTTGAGAATGACCTATGATTGTTTTAAACTTAATGTACACTTTTATTGGGTGTAATTATATTTTTCACAAATCATTATTCTATTGATTTATCCTTAATTTATGGATACAATTTTTATAAGGGATTTCATCTCAATTTACATTTCCATTGAGACTTCATTTTTGTTATGAACCAATTACCTCTTATATGGTGTATATATTGTGAATTGGAATATTATATCATGAATCCTTTTATTCTCATGATATTATAAAGTTTTGATTAAATTTTGTTCCTCAATTATTTGTATTCAAGCGTCTCTCATTTTGTTAAAAACTCTTTAACTAAAATAACGTTTTAAATGATTTAAAGATTTATTCTTCTAAATATTTATCATTAATGTCCATGTTTTAAAAATGGTTTTAAAGATTTATTTATATGGACATTATTTTTTCAAAATGTTACTTCCTTTAAAAGCATCAATGTTATGTGGGACACTTTGCTTCAAAAAAAATATCTTTATTAAATGGTTTGGAAAATGGTTTATAAAGCATTGATTTTTCCAATATCTTGAAATAATATTTTTTGATTGCAAATATAATGTTAATAGTAAAAGGTTTATATTTTTAATATTTTATGTGCTATGATTATATAATGGTAGTTGTACATTTGACAGGTGGTTACGTGATAAACCATATGACGGGTGGTGCTGTGAATACCAGGACCGGTGGTTACGTTATAACCTCCAATGTATTGGGTTTGGAAGTCATCCGTATGGCAATTCCATTTAGTGATATGTGTGGAAGTCGACCGTATGGTTATTCTATTTATGTACGTTTATGTCCCATGTTACCTTTATATGTTATGTGATCTTTATATGGGTTTTATGGTAATCTTTTGGTTACAAAATGGTAAGTAATGACCTGTTATTCAGTAAATAGTATTTACTACTTCATAAAGGTGAAAATTATTACTTATGTTAATGTATCCATGGATTACTTGTTGTTTTAAAAAACTAACAGTTTTCCTTCTTTGTGTATCCCTTACTTAGACTTTTATGCTCATCCCATTTTTTTGAAATGTTTTTCACAGGACATAATGTGGAATATGGTCAGGGATGGGATCAAGGAAAAGTCATGATTTCCTAAACATGGAACTAGACATGTTTCATTTTAAGAGTTTTTATTTTATGAAAAAATGTAAACTGTGTAGAAGTGCCTACTTTGTAATATTTTGAGATGTAATAGTTATAGCCTAAATCTCTAAATAATTAAACTTGAAAAGTTCCTCAATGTGGATTATTCATTTAATTCAGTATTAAGTAAGGTTTAAGGTCAGGTCCTTACAAATATTACATGATATGTATAATAAATTGTATTATTTGGGTTTTTAATCAATAAAAACACTCTTTTAGTTTGTTATTTTTATTTTCAAAATTTTTTATAAATGGAAAAGATATATCAAAACTGGGAATTATTTTCTTTTTGTGGATTTTTTTATTAATTTAGAGATTAAAATGAAACATTTCATGTTTTATAATTATTTTATGTAAATTGGGAATTTATTATAATGATTGGTGGTTCCATTATAATCAAAATATTTCATAAAAAATTATTATCGAATGATGGTTATTTTCATTATAAACCACAGATAGATGGGTCTGTGATACCATGTCTATTCACAAGGTATATAATTTATTTTTATGTTCATTCAATTTGTATGAGTGATATTTAGAATATTATATGTTATATCATAATGGTTAAAAGAATACTTTTTTATAAAAAATAATACATTATTCAAGATTAAAAAGGGATAATTTTTTTGTTTATCTCTTTTTATTAGTATTTCATATAAAATTCATTGTGGGAATCCATGTAAATGAGTTTTTAATTCTTTGTAAGAATATTATTACATTGATTGGAAATTTGTTTTTTTACAATGAAACGAATTATAATCAATCATGAAAAATATAATTCATTCTAATTTTATGTCTTTTATTGAGCTTTTTAGGCTCATTCCACATCAAAAAAATCATGTCTTATTTATGAGAAGGGAATAAATAAATCATGTCGAAAATCACAAATATCTTCTATAAAAATAATATATCATTATTTTAAAAGTTTTTTATTATGTGAAAATATAATATTAAGATAATTTACAATAAATGTATATATTATGTTTTTTATGAAAGAGTTATGGACTAATTTTTGAAAACAACAATCTGAAAAAGATTTTTTAAATTATAAAATGTTAACTACTGATTAAAAATCAATATTTCTAATATTTTATGGTCAGACCATTATAGTTTATATAATATAAATTTTTTATATAACACTATATTTTAGGATAACATCATCCAAATAACCTTAATAAAATTAAATTAATATTGTTTATGTGATATAGTAGTTTATTATTATAAATTTGAAGCTTCATAACATTGACTATCAAGAATGGTCTTACAAAGATGAAACCATGAAGTTTATTTAGGATATTATTGATATGATTATTTTATTAAAAATCAAAAACCAATAATTTTTTGAGTTTGAAACAATTAGTTTGATGTAGTGATGTCTCAGTTGAAACATTATTTAACTGATCATATTGTACATGTTCAGGAGAAACAATGATCGCCAATAAATAATATGACTATAATTTATGTTTTTCATGAAATATATCCCTCTAAAAATTAGTGGACCATCTTTCCTTGTGAAAGATCAACAATGGATTATTGAATTTGAAAAGATATTTAATGTCAGGGATTGTTTCGATAATAAAATATAACTCTAACTGTTTTCCATCTTGATTGTGAATTGATCTTGTAATGATCTATGGTTAGGGATCTTAGATAAAGAGAATATATTCAATCTATTGAATGATATAAATTTATGAATATTTTCCAAAATAATTTTTTTAATGATTTTTGAAAAATAATAGTGAAATATTTAATGGAATTGATAGAAAATGAAAATTATTATGTGATTCTATATGAAAAAACATTTACTATATATATAGGGTAATATCATAATTTTATTCTGGATCATGGTTGTTAATGTTCCCATTTTACTCCAAGTTAATGTTAATATATTAGTTTTTTTGGAATCTTTTTAATTATAATTGTATGAGAAACAAGTAAAATGCCTAAAGAAGGTTCAAATGTTGTTTACCTATGATCTTGTTTCCCATTATAACTTACAACAGAAATGTTCCATGTGAATTAAATTGGGGAAGAAAAAGTCCATGAAATATGACGATAAGAAAATAATCATCCCTTTTTTTGGTAGGGTTTAAAAATGGAAGGAACATTATATTCATAAAAAATCTAGAAAGTGATTCTGATGTGTTATTTTATAGAATATAGATGTATACTGTAATAAAATTGGTCTCAGATATAATGAAAATTCGATGGTCTATTGTTTTGATTTCAATGAGTTTTGAAATAATCAAATCATGTGTCTCAAAATATTTACATAACATAATAAAAATAATGATATAAAGAAAAGTTTTGAGAAATCATTTTCACTATTATAGTGAATGTTGTACATATAATTATTTGTCCACATGAATATTTTTTTATTTGATTTATAATATTTCCATAAATGACTGCAGATCATCCCACTCAAACATTTATAGGAAATTATAAACTTAATTACAATATCTTATCATGGAAAGAAAATAATGCATTTTGTGGAATCTCAATGTGGAAATATCAATTCATCCTTGATTTGAAGGTCTCTTTATAATTTTGTTAGAGGGATATTCCATCCTACTATTCATGATGAAATCATGTGTCTGTAGGTAATCAACTGGTACCTTGTGGCACCAGACTAGATGAACATGTTACGACTGCACATTGTTGTAGTCAGAGTGGCTCGATAGTTACATTAATATTAGATGTGATACCTAGACCTCAATATATTGTAACGAATTAGGTAGAGGTTTAGGTTCATGAATTATAACATTGTGATCTATGGTGGTGTGTGGGTTATGGTAAAACATCCAAATGATTATGGGTAAAACAACAAGGTTATTTGAATCATTCAATAATGTGTTTCATTCCAATAAAGATAACTCATGATTAGAACTTCATATATAATCATGTTATCAATAAATTATTCATCATGGTGGGTGACCTCTTAATATGTTTCTTAGGGTGTGTGTGATTTAGTTTATTGAAAACTAAATGTGTAGGTGTTTTCATGTGGGGAAATTCAGTTGTCCAATGATCTATTACATATTGTGGGTGGGGCCCAGTTAGGGGATAATATGTATGTGGGGAAACTAGTAATGTTATGACCATTATAAATATTATTTAGGATAGTTTTAGCTAATATTTTTTCCCAATTGTGTTTGATTATTTTTGGTTAATTGATGTACATTTTTTTGGGTAAATAATTGGAAATTTTTTTATGGAATTTTTCAAGTGAATGATTTTCCCAACAAATGTGCCCATCCAAACAATCTGTGTGAACCCGAATAGTGTGGTTTCACATGTTTGAAAAATTATTTGTCAAATTGTACACCCTAAAAGGAATAAAAATTAAAGACATAGATTAGGCATGTAGTTTAGGAACATTTATAGGGTAAATCTTGAAACTCAAGCTAGGAAACAATGTGAATGATATATGTTAACCCAAAAATTAGTTTTCAAAATAACCGAACCCCTATAATAACCTAACAAACAATTACATTCCTAGTCCAAGTCATTTTCTCTAGTTTTTTGAGGTTATCGAATTCATTCCAGGCCCTCTCGCCCCCCATTCATAGTGAATATTACATATGATTGAAGATCTTCACCAACCCCGTAAGAGGATCTAATCCCTTGTGGTTTCCTTCATCTCTACCATCTCACAGTAATATATTTTTGGTAATATATAATATTTTTTTGATATAGATTTCTCTTTTATGGATCTATATGTATAATAGTGGTGTAATGATTGTTCTATCTTAAATTAGGTTTTCCAATTTAGATATCATTCTAAGTCATTGTTTAATTCAAATTGTACATTCTTCCATTGTCGAGCATATATAAAATAATTGGCGTAGATGATATATAGATTAAATATCAATGTATATATTTTAATTACATGTATCTAATTGTAGAATATATATTTGATGATTATAAGTTGAGTTTCTAAAATTAAATTATTTAATCATGTGAATTAATTAATTGATGGAATTGTGAAATTAGTGAATATTATGTTTATTAATTGAAATAATTAATTATAGAATTAAATATTTAGACATTGATATTGTTGAAATGGAAAAATTAATTTATTAATTAATTAACGAATATTTTTAAGATTAGTACATTTATTGAATCGTTTAATTAATTTTTAAATTAATTAATTTAATAGATATACTAAATTAATATTGAATTAATTGAAGGGATGAGAATAAAAATTAATTTTGTGATTAATTAATGGAATTGATTTAATCAATTAATCTGTGGATTATTTTAAGGGATTTTAATGATTGCTTATTTATTTATATAATTTTTTAAATTTATTTAATTAATTAATTATTGAATTAATTAAATTATTTATGTGATTATGTAATTATTGATTTTTATTTATTAATTAATGTATTAATTAATTATATTTTTTGGCACATGTGAAATTTGGAAGTTGTGATATATAATTAATATGTGTCTGGGATAGGGAATAATGATTCAAATACCCATAAGAGATAGTGAGTATAAGATAGTGACTAAGGCTCCCAATACCGATGTGATATTGAAGTTAGGATAGGGGTTGAGGCTCCAAACACCCATGTGGGGGTAGATATAACATTCTATGACCATGAGTTATTATTTGACTATGTTTCCAATTTTCCGTGATGTGAAATTAAATTTTTAATGGTTAGAATGGAATAAAAATATATGGAATTCCCTGAGGATAGTTCATACTCTTAAATAGGATGAAGTGGGTATTGAGGTTCGGGTGTCCTCGGATCTCAGTGGTTTAAGTTGTTAAATAATTACTCATTGAATAAATGTGAACACTTTCCTTTATTGACTATATTTAATTCATTACCTAATGTAAAAAATTTCTATAGAATATTTTTTATTTAAATGTTGATAGTGGTATCCTACTATGTCCTACACACACCACACCCAGGCTTCCTAATCGGAAAGCGAATAGACATCATGTTTGTACGATAGGAAAATGGAAATGGACCTATATTAGATGGATTATTTGGGAAGGATCCTGGAAAACAGAACCAAACATGGTTTGGCAGTCACTTGGGAGATGATCGTGTCTTTACATTTGGGGATTCATTTTGACACCTGGAATATAAATGGACATTTTAGGTCTACTCCTTTGGTATATTATTGTATTTCAATTTTTTGTCGTCTTGGGATAATCATTTTTTCATATTTATGTTATATCTATTAGTTATTATTATTTATTTCATATGTTGAGCTACTTTGATACATATGGAATAATCTCCCTAATATTAACATTAAACCAACACGGATATTCGGAAGCCTCTATCATATAGGGAGGCACACATTAATTCATGTGTCCGACCTGATTATGGTGACTATGTGTGGTACCCAAGTAAGGATGTTACAATGTGGTTTCAAATTATGTTTTCATATTTTTTTCATTATATTTGGGATGTTTTCATATGATAATTGTATTTTTGGGTCATGATTAAGAGATCAGACATGGGATTAGATACTTCATGTATGTGGGTATGAGCCATGTATCTGTGGTGGGATTACAGATTTTTATATATGTGGTTACACTTGAATTTATTTCACCTTTGGTGATGCACATGTTCTATGATGTTATTATTGTTTCTATAAATTTCATGGATTTGACATGTTTCCTAATACAACATGATAGTTTAGTTTGTCTGAAAAATTCTAGCCACTCTATATTCATTTGTGATACAATTCATATTTTTCACACACACAAAATTGAGTTTTGGTTATGTTGTTGAACATGAACCATTTTTTATTTTCTATATTAGAATATGGAACTAAAAAAAGTAACTAATATGGAATTTTAAATTATTAAATTAAGGATAAGTTTTAGTAAATGGTTTACTAATGTGGAACATAAAAAATGATAAATTGTTTTCTCGTTGTTAATCATGATCTAAATATAGGATGTTAAAGTGTAGTGATAGCAACTTGATTTTAAAGGTGTGGTAAGGAATGTTATGAAGGGCTTTTTATGGTTTATTTTAATTTCATGGAAATTTGTTAATGTTGTGTTGTGTTTCTTAAGGTGTGTTCTTGGAATTATTGAGATATGACTCCATGATGATGCCTGTTGAGAGGAAGATATGAGGTTATTTATGAAGATTATCTAATTGTAGTGGGACATAAGGAATATATAGTTTTAGGTGATGCATTTGGATAAAATTTTAGAGAGATAATTTCTTACATCATATAGTTTATGGAAACAAAAAATGGGAAATTTTTGACAATCATGTATAAAATGACTGGGTTGTTTCTGTTATAGCACCCTCTTATTATTTAGGAGAATTTGTACTATTGGTGGAAGATTTATTATTCAGTCCATCCTGACTATACTTTATCATTTAGGGAGTCATTTTGAGTAGTTGGTCATGTTATATCCTAACATGTTGCGAGAACCAGCATATAACTAGTGGGATGTATAGGGTGGTAATGGGAATGAAAACAGGTTTTCATGGAAGGAAATTTTTTAGAAGATTCTATAACATTCATATCTGGAGATGTTGAGACGCTAGACAGAAAATGTGTCCATGTGGTTGAGTTAGAGAGCATGACCATGATAGTCTATACTAGATTCATTATTGACCTGATGTGAGTTTCTTCAAGACTGGAAGCAGATGAGACAACTATGAGAATGAGTTTCGATATTGAATATAATGTTACATTAAGTCTCATATAATCCGCTTTTGGTTAGAGATGTTGGTTTTGGTGGTGGATTAGGGTCTCATGGTTCTAGATACCTAATGGAGGCATCAATATAAGGAAAATGGTAGTTGTTTTATAATCATGAGGTACATATTCAAAGGGTAGGAAATATACCTATGAGAATGTTAGATATGGTGATAGTTATAAGGGTTTCCATGGGGATGGATCAATTACTTAGGATGATACCCGAGTTCTTTTCCACAAGAAATTTAAGTCAAAATACATTACAAAAAAATATCCCAACTACCAGTACAATGTTAATCATATAGCAGGATTAGAGATCTAAATAGGATTTTTAGGAACCAGTGATAGATGAGTAGTGATGAAGGAGCTGGAAAGAACCAGATTGCAGTAAGGGGTCTTCTACAACATATTAGAATGTTAGATGGATTTCTTCTGGCTGTGGTGGAATAGGTAGTGGACATTATGAATCATGGAATGTGAACACATATCAGTAGAGTGGTGAAACTCATGGGAGACATACTACATCATTTGGAAGACGGGTATTATAGTTGAATGTAGTTCACGATAAACTTTTGAATAGAGAGGCTACATATTTGATAGATGAAGCTAATATTATTGTAGATTCTACACAAGATAGTGCCTTTTTTCATATATTATCTTCTCAATCCATTATTATTTCACATATGGTGAATGGTTTGATCCTTGTGGTGGAGTTCGTGAGTGGGGTGTTGACAATAGTTACATTATTTGGTGTACAACATAGATACATCATCTTATAAAATGGGTGATCCCTTGATGTTTTCGAGTATGATTTTTGGTTGGATGTTTATAACATAGAAATTTCATGCATTTAACAAATAATTTGGTAAAAAATAGTTTGTATATTACAAAATCCATGTATATTTTTACCAAATTATAGTGACTTTTACTTCTCTTAAGGGTAACTAGTATATTCACTGGGAAGAAATGGGATATCATGGTGGGTCATTCATGGCAATTCACCATCTAATGGTTGATATCACTGGCCATGTTTTTTTATTTTTATGGATTATTGATGAGTAATTATTCATTTCTATACACATGTAGTAGTGTAAATTTAGGATCTATTTTTGGGTGATTTATCAGGACTACCACCTGAGAGTTATCTGGAATATATGATTGAGCTCATTGTAGTGTATGGACCAGTTTCTATTCCACCATATAGAATGGAACCGACATATATTAAATAGATCATGACTCAACTAGAGGAGTTATATGATAAGTAATTTATCCATCCGAGTATGTCTCCTTTGGATTCACCATTGTTTTTTTCTAAGAGGGGTGACAGAACAGTACATGTGTTTTTTATTTACCATTTGTTGAACCAGAAGAATATGATGAATTGATATCTTACTCACCATATTGATGTTCATTTTGACTATTTGATAGGATCATGTGTTTCCAAAAATATCAACACGAGATTTGGGTTTCATTAGTTCTAATTTTTCCTTATAATATACTGAGAACTAAATTAAGAAAATTTTACATCCAATATGAATTATTTATAATGCCATTTGGATTAAAATATTTACCAGTAGTGTATTTGGACATGAAGCACATAGTCATCCTTCTATACCATTACTTGTTTTTTTGGCTTTTTTAATGAAATAATAGTTTACTCTAAGACAAATGATGATAATACCAAACATCTTGACATCATACTGAGTATACTATGATATCATCACCTATACATTGAGTTAACTGAGTTTTATTTTCGGTTTTATCAGGTACACTTCTTGTGTCAAAACATCTCAAATAACGATGTGTTAGTGGATCCAGATAAGTTTCCATATATTGTATATTGGGGGAGGCCCGAGAACATTTTTGATATCCGTAACATTATTGGGATAGAAGGATATTATGAGAGGTTTATACATGAATTTTCTTTATTTTTAGAAACACTATTTTCACTGAAAATTATGTTGATATAGGTTGAATTGATAGAATCATGTGTGAATTTCGTCTATTATCTCATGAACATTTTGAAATGAAAAATAGTTTTAATCATACATGATTCATGGGATGACTATAAAATGTCTTTTCATGGATTTGAGATCGGACATCGAGTATGATTGAGGATAGGAGATTGAGTTTTAGAATATATGATCGAGCAGTAGAGTCCACATGAATTGAACTATAATATTAAATTACATGAGTTAGCTATAGTGGGATATGAATATAATTGAAGGTTAAATTATATGTTGGGAAAAAACATTACTCTATTTAAAAATCACATGTTCATGAGGTATATATTTTATAATGGGATCTGATAATCCAAAATAATTTGTGGTATGAGTTTTTGATGTCATTTGATTATGAGATAATATTTACCCCTAGAAATGGATCTACTTATCCTAATGATTTAACAACAAAAACTCAGGCTCATTAGGTTCATGAGTGTAGTGCTATGTGAAAGATGATGACATTACATGCTATGATGCATGTTCTAAATTAATAATGTCAGTATTATATGAGTCTCATATCTATTTTAGTGGGGTCAAAAATATAGATTTGTATCATAGATAGTATGTTTAAAGATTTTTAATTATTATCCTAGAAGGAATTCCTTGAAGGTGCGAAGTCAACTTCACATTGGACCATAGATGAGGATGATTTCATGTAGGGAAGGTATCACATTTTTTTACAAGGAGTTGGTAGGATGAGTATTTGTATGAATTTACTTCCTCAATGTGGGTGGTGCATCCTTGTGAATCGAAATTGTACCATGAACTATGAAGATATGGTTGATGACTATCCATCAAAAATGATATTTTAGGGTTCATGACATGATGCTATATTTATCAGTAGTGTAAGGATGAGCATAATCAATATGGAGAATTTCTATAGACATGGACCATTTCTTATTAGATGAGGTATGTAATGAATATGGATTTTGAGGCTGGATTCCAGAGGATGCTTTGACATAGGACAATATATTGGTGTTGTGGGATAGTTTAACAAAGGTAGCGTATGACAAATAGTATGAGAGGATTTCTCAGTGCATCAATAAGAGGAATTTAAAATTTGAGATAATTTCAATCTGCATGGGGGTCCGGGGACTCTTCTTTTTTACCGTGACTCGTGCTTTACATCATGATTTACATCATTCATCTAACCGGTTATATTAAAGGCTCTTTGTACATATGTTTTGTTGAGTATGGAATTTCACTGATAGAATTATTGGTAGTAGAAGTGTACTATATAGGTTCTTGAGTATATGAAGAAATAATGTTATATTGAAATTGTTGTGTTTATGGAGAACCACCTACACTACATCAATAATGGGAAAGGGAAGCGCTACCATTTATCAGTGTTAAGAAAAATTCGATGATAAATTTACCCATTATCAGAGCTAAAATTTTAGCACCGATAAAGGGTAACTTTATCAGTGCATTTATACTACTGATAAAACCATAGTCCCATTTTGTAAAATATGGTGCACAGTGCCCTATGTTTATCACACCCTCAAACTCTAGTGGGATTGTACCCCTGTGAAAAATCATCCCAGTCGAACCCCTTCTATGCATCCTCACCTTTCCAGACACTACTCTGCCACTACTGCCATAATTTTTCGTTGTTTCCCTTCTACACCACTAACCCTTCTCCACCACTGCTACCCTACTCCACTGCCACTTCCATACAATTCTACTATCCCTTCTCTGTCGCAACTATCCCTACTCTTCCGCTAGCCCTGCTTCTTATCCTCCCCCTAGAACCCCTTCCATGTATCCTCCTCCTCGTGAACCCTAATTCTACTCTTCCCCACTGGACCCTACTACCTGTGAAATCTTCTTTAGGTGTCCGAGATTCCTTTTTATGATGTTAGATTCTAGATTCCCATCATTGATCATTACTGATTTTCCCACTCAACCTCATTTGTTTACTTTTTTCTTATTATAATATACATTATGGTCATTTAGTTTGGTTTGGTTTGGGTTGTGTATTGTGTTTGGGATTCAATTATATGTCACATTATATAAAAAATGAATGATTGGATTACATTTTTACTAATTGAATTGTTTATTACTTATTGGTTTTTGTTAAGTTATTTCCAAGATTATGATTATTATAAACACTCTATTGTAAATGTGAGTAGTGAGAATGAGAAAAGAGGTTGTCAGATTTTTTGACGGTCTTAAGAATGGGGGAATGGGGTGATGAGGTGGTTGTGTTATTAGAGGGTCTGGTGTTGATGATTTTATAGGAAAATAATATTTTTTAATGGATTAGGAATTTTTTTTGTAGATTATAAGTGTGGGGGTATATATGAATATTTTGTTACAGAAGAGTATCCCTTGGTTTAGGTAATTTATTTAATGTTTTGGATTAAATTTAATAATTTTTAGGCTTATACTGTAACACCCCAAGCTTCAACAGTACACTTCTCATTGAAGAATATAGTAGCGTGTGTTGTACGCAACATCGAGTTCTAACACACACACCACAACCAATCAAACTAGCAGTTATGAATAGTAATACACACTTTTTGAAATTTTATGAATTTTATCTTTTAAAATGGACATCTTTTTTGGATTCGTAATATCTAAATTATCTTCGGTTTAATTTTTGGTATTTTCCTGAAAACATTCAATTTTTGTTAAATATTGAAAAATACTGAGTTATAGTTTAAAACCAAATTTTTATTTAAATAATTATTTATTTTATTTAAATTTAATAAAGGTAAAAATGGATATATAATACCTATATATGTTAAATGTAATTCATTGGAGTTAGTTCAGAATAATTTTAGATATATAAAAATTTTATGGAACTTTTCACTATCTTTTACCCACCTCCTAGGAGAATTTGGAAATTCACATAAAAATTAATTTTTCCACTTCTTTGAGTGAATTTAGAAAATCCGAGAGAAAAAATTAATATCAATGAGTAAACTGTGTTTCAATAAGATAAAAATAATTTTTGTTGAATAGTAACTTTTTACTTTTATTTACCACGGTTAAAAGAAAATTGGGTAATTTTAGGTGAAAATGATATTAATATTGCCCTAACACATGTCCTAATTATATTGTACAATTATATCTCGACCATAAACAACCTTAGGAATACAATATTATCATTTAGGACCATGTGGATTAGATTATGACATTTATTATTATTTAATTCAATGTAGACTTAAAAGAGTTAAAATCAGAGTTCAATAACTAAAACATTTTTAATATGGGGATATACATAAGATAAATTAGATTATAAATATTAATTAGAAAGATAAAAATATTTTCTACATAACTGTATTTTATTTATAATTTCTATAAATTAAATAATTTAATTAATTTATGACACAATGTTGAAGCATTAATTACCTAATTAATGAAATATTAAAATAATTGATATTATAAAAATCAAAATAAATGTAATTTGAGAATTTTAATGAATTACACTAATTTTATAGGTAAATAAGACATATTATGATAGGTTATATAAATTTTTTTCTAAGTAATAATTATGTTATGAAATTATCAAAAAACAAAATACCCAATATTGTCAAAATTGACATAAAAGTGTTTTTAAAACAAATATTATATTATTAAGTAATATTCTATTCCTAAAAATCTATAGTTCGGACAAAAAACTTATATCATGGTAGTAGTATCATTAATGGACCACTTGTGGGTCTCTTAGGATGTATATAGTAAGTTTATTAACTATATAGTATAAAAATACAAACAGACAACGGTAAATGTCAAACTATTTAACTAAGAGTTAAATATAAATTATAAGGTTAATATAGTAACCCAAACCTATCTAAAATCTATTTTTTGAAAGGATTTAGACCCATCCTCACCCTAAACTTTAAATAATCAACTTTTGATCCATTTGAAACTGAATATGAATTTATTATAAAATAATATTTCTAGCTTTTCCAAAGGTTACCCTCACCCCTCTTATAAAAGGGCACTCCCCCTTCTCTCTAATTTACACATTAAAAGCCTTTTGGCACGGATAACCCCCACCCAAATATTCTCTCAACTTCTATCACTTTAACATATAGGCCTTATTTTGATTATAATGCAATCCCAATGTGCCCTTTTGATCAAATCAAAAGGAATAACTCGATTAAGAGGTAATGTTTTCACCACCCTATTTCAAGTTCCTTTCTTCTACAACTTCTTCTTTCTTTGTTATTTAAATTCTAAAATAATAACTCCAGTATCATCAATATACTGTGATGTGATTATAAATATTTTACAACCATATTCAGTATTCTATCCATCCATTGACTGACATGTCACCATACGTGCGTACGCACATCTTACCGTCACTACGTCGTGGTGTAATTGTTATTCAACAAATTATTATGTGGATGGGACTAATAATGATGTGTAATTAATGTAAATATTTAATATGACATTATAATTATTCTTTATATATTATATACCATTCAATTATATATTATTTTAATATCAAAATAATGATATTTTTGCTCACGTGTACGAACGGACTACCGTTCCCACGAACGTGATGAGATTCATTCCCCATCGTATCCATTCAAGACTAATTCTCATTTAATGATTAAAAATATTTTTTAAAGACCTGATATCATTATTTATATGAATATGATACAACTTATCCATAACAAACATGGATTATGAAACAAAACATATGAAAGAAAATGAGTATGTTAACACCCGAAACAACGATAATACTATGATATTATTAACAAAGTAATGTTGAAAGATAATATATGATATCATATTAATTTAAATGATTCATGTATAATTTAATAACAATAATTTCACAATTATACAGGAGGTTAACCTACCCTTTACCAAGGAAATGTACAAGGTAAGGGTTTATTTCACAATCTCTTCATTATCCGAGGTTGATTATACATAATTATCTATTGGGACCTATTCATCATACACATCCATGTTTCGTAAAAATGTATTTAAAATAATTATTACTATTTTAGAGAATATGGGTTAAAGTTATTTATACCCTTGTTGACTTTTTATAAGAATTTTATAATGGAATCCTTCTATCGTTTTCCAAACAAGGTCCTTTTTATCCTTTTCGACAAAATTAAGGTAAGAATGACTTTTTTAAACTTATACGGCGGGTGTAGCTATTCTCCGCCATTATAAAATCGTCGATGTTTCCCTTACAATATTATAATAATATTTTCAATGTAATTGTTTTATTTTATAATTATGTGGCATTTAAATGATTTCCAAAAATAAGATATATTTCTCTCAAATAGTTTTGATTTCATCTATGTCATCATCCTTTGATGGATTTAAAGATTATTTGATGTTGATTTATTATGATAATAAACATCCATATTGTATTGAAGGTTTTGTGATATGTTTTACTGTAGATGTGTTATTTTTATACCATTCATGTTTTATGGAAAATTTATTGACATTTCATATGAATGTTTTAATACGAATGATTATATTATTTTTAAACCTGTTCAAATGGGAAATGAATTAGACTTAATAAGTGATGGGTGGAGCGCGCTATAGATCCTAGATGCATTGGAAGGTATCATGAGAAAAATAAGTGTCTTGGCATAAGGACTTGACAAAATCTTATTTGTAGTCTTGGAACAAGGCCTTGAATATGTGGTTACGATAGTCTGGCATTATGCATTCCATCATTATGAATGTCATTATTGATATTGCAAGTGATTACTATACTAGTAGAATATCCATGTGAATGAGTAAATGGAATTATTTCATTTTATTTCTTCCATATTTTTCAGAAGTTCAAGTTTAAAAGGAATTTTTTTAGTTATACATTACCTTAAATTTTTATTCTTATTTATTAAAGGTTCCGCTATATTGTTATCCTTACTGGGAATCTGACCTCACCCGTTTCTATGTTTTATTTTTTCCAGGATGTGAAGAAGTATTTTATGAATGAACGGTAGGGATAGTATATGGTGATATGAGCGTGGATACATGATGTTGTTGTACTTTTCACATTATGATGTAATGTCACCTTTATGATTGTATATAGTGATTCCAAGGATACTAAATTGATCAATCATTCTAGATTTGATTTTTTGTGATCATGATAATGTTATGTAATAATATACTAACTCATGGTAACTGGGGTCAGGGAATTACAGTTTGTATCAGAGAATTCTTAGTACAAACCATGAAACTAGATTTAGATAAGCCATGATTATAACACATAGACGTAAGATGGACTTTGAGGATTAGTATAGAAGAACTTCCTTGAATTTTGGTATTGTAGAGATTTTGTGAGTTTTCCGAGCAATACATATCTGTCTCGATACGAGAAAGTAGAGGATCCTTTGGCACCGATGTACCGAGTGGTAAAACCCGAAAACACCGCTTTGAGATAGACTCGAACGGGAAATGGTGCACGACAACGGGCCTTGCTGCACTCTTGTTTACGACACACCAGGGGGATATTCCTAAGATAAATCTCAATTTTTTTACAAACCACTATGAAGGGTTTATGAGTGTATACTTACTCATAGAAACCATTTTTATGATTATGGACATATCCATAAATAGTTCAATTTATGTTTAGTGTTTTACAAGTATGGAATTATGTATTTTGATTCATAAACTGATCTCATTTGTGCCATTGTTTAGAAATGGAGCCTAGTGGAAAAAATGGAAACCTTATCAATGCACACACTCCATGCTGGGATTCCCCTCCTGCTCATGATATTTATAGAGGAGCTGGTGACGAAACTGGTGCTGATCAACTAATCACCATATTTGGAAAACTCACTCAGGTTATGAATTATAACCTTACCCGTATGGATCACCCTGATCCGTAGCGTTGAGTATCAATGTTAGATTGCATCATGAGGCAAAAACCTCCAAAATTAAATGGTAGTACAAGTCTATTGGTAGATGAGCAATGGATAAGTTCCCTATAGAAAATATTTCAGGATTTAGGGAGCAGTGAAAGGGAAAAAGTTATCATGGCCGTATAACGCCTCACTGGAGATGCTGATCAATGGTGTTCATTGATTCAAAAAATGATGGAAGATGATGAAGTATCAAATATGGAATGGAGGGAGTTCAAAGATCTATTTTTAGAAAAATAATTTCCCCGTGACCATCAAGAAGACATGGAAGGAAATTTCTATGTCTGAGACAAAAGGAGGATGAGAATGATGCAAAGTATGAGGCTATCTTTACAAGATTAGAAAGGTATGCGTAAGATTATATACATAATAGAAGAAGTTTTATTGATCGTTTCTTTGATGGGTTAAATCTGTTTCTCCATCGAGCATTTTTCTCACCAACCTTCTTGTTGTACAAAGATATTGTCTCATGTGCTATCAAGAATGAAAAATAATTCTCTATGTCATATGAATTTAATGTGAAGAAAGAGAAGAAGAGATATGCTGATCAATCTGGGAATGGAAATAAGGGTAATAAGGGAAAAGTTGAATATCCATCCTGTAGTAAATGGGGGATGACACACCCCAATAGTTTCTTAAAGGAAATGGGAGTCTGTTACAAGTGTGGTGAAAAAGGCCAGCAAGCTCATGATTTCATGGGGAAGAAAGAAGCTACCAATGTTCAATGATACAACTGCAGGGAGATGGGACATTATGAAAATGAATGTCCTAAGAATCAGGGGATCATACCTCAAAAAAATACATGGGATCAGGTCCATGATTATGCTATCACTACTGCTGAGGAATAAGCTCCGAAAGATATAGTGGAATGTAATTTAATGGTTTTCTCAATTTTAGAAAATGAATTATTTGATTCTGGATAATCTCATTGTTTCATATCTTCCTAGTTTTCTATGAAAATTAGATATTTAGAATTTGACTTAAGAAGGGAGTTTTCAGTCAAAAAACTTAAGGGATGTATCATTGCAAAAATGTTTTGTGAATCAGTCCCCATTAGAGAACATAAATGTTCTTTATATGTGGAGCTCATTGTCATACCTATGATTGAATTTGATATAATCCTCGGAATGGATTGGATTTCGGACCATGATGCAAAAAATTATTGTAAGTAGATGTAGGTTACTATTTTTGATGATGATGATAAGGAACACCTTATCTTTAGAGCCTAACCATCACCACCTAATTCTTACCTTGATCCACCCCCAGTAGCTCAACTAAATTCAATTATTAGGGAGGAAGAGAATGAAATGACGGTGGGTGAGGAAAGGAATGTTCAAATAGAGGATGTAAAAATTGTGAGAGAATATGTCGATGTGTTTCCTGAAGATTTACATGGACATCCTCTAGAATGAGAAATTGAGTTTTCCATTATTTTAATTCCTGTTTCAAGGCCTATATCGAAGACCCCTTATAGAATGTCCAATGTGGAATTAGTTGAACTAATGAAACAACTATAGGAATTGAATAAAAATGTATTCAATCACCCGTGTGTTTATCCTTGGGGAGCCCCTACACTTTTTTTAAGAAGAAAGATGGATCTGTGAGGTTATGTATCGACAATAGGGACATCAATGATATAACAATAAAGATCAAGTATCCCCTACCTCGCATTGATGATTTATTTGACCAACTTCATGGATCTAAATACGTTTCAAAGATTGACCTTCGATCTGGATACCATCAGTTGTGTATAATGAAGGAAGACATTCCGAATACAGCTTTTCAAACCAGGTACAGGCATTACGTGTTTACAGTAATGCCTTTTGGGTTGACTAATGCCCCCTCTGTATTCATGGAACTAATGAATAGAGTTTTCAAAGAATATCTTGACTATTTTATGGTGGTATTTATTGATGATATCTTGGTATAATCCAAAAGTTATGAAGATCATGATAATCACTTTCGCATTATCTTGAAGACTCTTAAAAGACATTAATTATATGGAATGTTTGGCAAGTGTGAATTATGTATTCAAGAGATCTCTTTCCATGGACATATTTTCTATAAGGATGGAATATCTGTTGATCCTTCTAAGACCATAGAAATACAATAATGTCCATATCCAACGAGTATAACCGAGGTACGTAGTTTTATTGGTTTAGAAGGTAATTATCGACATTCCGTCCCGAATGTTGCTCGATTGGCAAACCCATTAACAAAGATCACACATAAAGGGGTTAAATTTTTTTGGACAAAAGAGTGTGAATAATGATTTCAAGTACTGAAGAGAATATTAGTCAATGATCCAATATTGAATCTACCATCAGAGAATGATAGATTTGTTATTTATAGTGATGCGTCGAAGAAAAGACTCTGTTGTGTCCTTATGCAGAATGATAGGGTTATTGCCTATGCATCATGAAAACTACAAAATCAGGAGAAAAACTATAATACTCATGATCTTGAGTTATATGATGTAATATTCACTTTGAAGATATGGATACATTATCTCTATGGTAAAAAATGTGATATATATACCGATCACAAGAGTATGAAGTACATTTTCACACAGAATGAACTCAACATTGAGAAAAGGAGATGGGTTGAACTACTCAAGGATTATGATTGCATGATAAACTACCACCCAGAGAAGGTATATAAGGTGGCATATTCTTTGAGGAAAAAGGATCATGGTGTTTTGAAAAAGGTTAGAGTTGAATGGGATCCTATTTTCATGGATTTATTAAAGATGGATTTGTGAATCACTATGGAAGGTGATACATCAATTCTTTTTCAAATGGTTTCCAAACCATATTTACTAGAAAGGATTAAGAGTTCTCAGACCGATGATGAAGAATTTAAAAATAAGATTAATTATGTGAATGGTGGGAGATTATTAGACTTTGTGTATGAAAAAGGGATTTTTAAATATGGGAAGATAATTTGTGTTTCCGATCTACCTGATCTGAAAAAGGTAATTTTTTTATGATTCTCATAGCTCCAATTTCACTATAAACCCTGGGAGCACCAAAATGTATAGAAATTTGAAGGAAAATTTTTGGTGGGACAACATGAAGAGGTAGATTGCTGATTTTTTGTCAAGATGTATGGTTTGTCAACAAGTGAAATCTAGAAGGAAACAGCCTGGAGGAGTCATGAAACCTCTTCTCATACTAGAGTGGAAATGGAACAATATTACGATGGACTTTTCCATGAGGCTACCAAAGACTCCTCAAAGGAACGATGAAATATGGGCTATTGTTGATCATCTTACCATGTCAGCACATTTTATTGCTATAAGAGAAGATCTACCACTGGAACATCTAGCAGGACTATATATTAATGAAATTGTGAGACTTCATGGAGTACCCCTATAGATTTTTTCTGATTGTGATCCCCTTTTTACGTCATGATTTTGGAAAAGTATTTAGAAATCCCTAGATACTAAACTTCATTTGAGCACTACCTACCACACTCAAACAGAGGGAAATCAAAACGGACTATTCAAACCTTAGAAGACAAGTTGAGATCATGCACACTCGACTTTCTGGGTATGTGGGATCAATATTAACCTCTGGTGGAATTTTTCTATAACAATAGCTTTCCTTCAAGTATTCAGATGGCACCATATGAAGCATTGTATGGAAAGAGATGTCGCACACCAACCTGTTGGGATGATGTTGGTGAAAGAAAACTTGTAGGCCCAGAACTGGTGGAGGAAACGATGAAAAAGGTGAAGGAAATCAAAAACCACATCAAAGCAGCTCAAAGTAGGTAGAAGAGCTATGCCGATAATCGAAGGAATGATTTGGAATTTTAGGTAGGAGATCTTGTTTCCTTGAAGTTATATGCATGTACGGGAGTTATATATTTCAGTATGAAAGGTTAATTGAGTTCCATGTACATAGGACCATTAGAAATTCTATAACGAATTGGTGTTGTATCTTACCGTTTGGCAATGCCGCCAAATCTCTCCAAAGTTCCCGATGTGTTCCATGTATCGCTGTTGAGAAAATACATGCTTGACGCAACACATGTACTCACATACAAGGAATTAGAACTTTAACATGATCTGTCTTATTGTGAAGAGCCCATAAGGATTCATGACACAAGAGAACAAATGATGGGAAACCAGATGACTCGTCTGGAAAAAGTTCTATGGAGAAACCATCAAATGAAAGAGGAAACTTGGAAACTGGAGGAACTTATGATGAAGAATCACCCATTTATTTCTATTCAAAAGTTATCTAGAAATTTCTAGGACGAAATTATTTGAAATAGGGGAAAATGTAACACCCCAAGCTTCCACGGTACACTTCTCTTTGAATATTACAGTAGAGTGTGTTGTATGCATCTTCGATTTCTAACGCCCACCACAACCAATCAAACTAGTCGTTATGAATAGTAGTACCCACTTTTTGAAATTTTATAAATTTTATCTTTCAAAATGGACTTCATTTTTGGATTTGTAACATCGAAATTATCTTAGGGTGAATTTTTTTTATTTTTCTGAAAACATTTATTTTTTTATGAATAATGAAAAAACACTAAGTTATAGTTCAAAACCGAATATTTATTTAAATATTTATTTATTTTATATATATTTAATTAAGGTAAAAATGGATACATAATACCTATATAAGTTCAATGTAATTGATTGGAGTTATTTTAGAATAATTTTAGATATATAAAAATTTTATGGAAGTTTTCACCGTCTTTTACCTACCTCCTAGGAGAATTTATAAATTCACATGAAACATCATTTTACCGCTATTGTGAGTGGAATTTCAAAAATTAGAGAGACACTGTTAACATCAAGGAGTAAAATGTTGTTCAATAAGATTAAAATATTTTTTGGTGAATAATAACTTTTTACTTTTATTTACCACAGTTAAAAGTAAATATTATAATTAATGGTACAACTGATATTAATATTACCCTAACACATGTCCTATTTCTATTATACAAGTGTATATCGACGAAAGCAACCTTAGGAATAAAATATTATCATTTAGGTCCACTTGGATTAGATTATGACATTTATTATTATTTAATTCAAAGAATCGATAAAAGAGTTAAAATCAAAGTCTAATAAATAAAAAAAATTTAATATATGGTTATACATAAGATAAATTCAATTATAAAAATTAATTACAATGATAAAACTATAGTAAGATTATTATTTGTATAATATAAAAATACAAAGAGACTTGGTAAATTTCAAACTATTTAACTAAGAGTTATATATAAATGATAAGGTTAATATTGTGACCCATACTGGTCTAAAATCTATTTGATGAAAGGATTTTGACCCATACTCTCCTTAAACTGTAAATAATCCAATTTGTAGGCATTAGAAAAAGTATATGAATTTATTATAAAATAATATTGATAGCTTTTCTAATGGTGCCCCTCACCCCTCTTGTAAAGGGGCACTCCCCTTCTCTCTAATTGAAAGCTTCAAAGACTTTTTTCTAGTCCAAACCCTATCCAAATATTCTATCAACTTCCCTCACGTTGACCTAGAGGCCTTTTTTTGATTAGAAGGCCAACCTATGGAGCCATTTTGATCAAATCAAAAGGAAGAACCCGATTAAGTGATAATGTTTTCACCACCCTCTTTCAAGTTCTTTTCTTCTTCAACTTCATATTTCTTTGTTATTACCATTATAAAATAAAAAATCCAATATTTTATATATAATTTGATGTTATTATAAATTTTTTAGAACAATATTCAGTATTCTATCTATCATTTGAATGATATTTTACCATACGTGCGTACGTACGGTTTACCGTCTCCACATCATGGTGTAATTGTTAATCAATAAATTATAATTTGGATGGGTACAATAATGATGTGTAATTAATGTAAATAATAAGTATACCACTATAATGATTCTGTATATAAGATATAATATCCAATTATATATTATTTTAATATCAAAATAATGATATTGTCGCTTGTGCGTACGTACGGACTACCGTCTCCACGAATGTGATGAGATTCATTCCCCTTCATATGAATTCCAGAATAATTCTCATTTAATGATTATTTATAATTTGTAAGGACTTCATATCATACTGTATAAAAATAAGATATAACTTATCCATAACAAACATGTCTTATGTAACAAAACATATAAAATAAAACGAGTAAGTTAACACCCGAAACAACGATAATTATAAGATATTATTAACAAAGAAATGTTATAAAATCATATATGATATCATATTAATTTAAATTATTCTTTTATAAATTAATAATAATTATTTCACCATTATACAGGTGTTTAACCTACCCCCAAATAGGGAAAAGTACAAGGTATGGGTTTATTTCACAATCTCTTCATTATCCGAGGTTGTTTATATGTAATTATCTACTGGGACCTCTTTATCATCCACAAACATGTTTCTTAAAAATGTCTTTCAAATCATTATTAATATTATACATACTATTGTTTAAAGTCATTTATACCCTTGTTGAAGTTTTTTATTAATTTTATAAAGGAATCTATCTGTCGTTTTCCAAACAAGTTCCTTTTTAACCATTTCGTCAGAATTAAGGTAAGAATGTCTTTTCATTTAACTTATATGGTGAGTGAGGCTATTTTCCTTGATTATAAAATCATCAATGATTCCCTTATAATTTTATTAAAATGTTATCAAATTAAATGTTTTCTTTTATAAATATGTTACATTTAAATGATTTCAAAAAATAAGAGACATTTTACTCAAATAGTTTTGATGTCATCAATGTCAACATCCTTTGATGGATTTAAAACTTATTTAAAGATGATTTATTATGATACAAAACTTCCATATTGTATTGAAGGTTTATTGATATGTTTTACTGTGGATGTGTTATTTTTATACCATTCATGGTTTATGGAGAAATTATTGACATTTCGAATGCTAGTTATAATACGAATGTTTATGTTATGTTTAATCATGCTCATATGAGGAATGCATTAGACTTAATATGTGATGGGTGGAGCATGCTATAGCTCACCGATGCATCAGTAGGTCTCATGAGACAAACTAGTGTCCTGGAACAAGGCCTTGACAAAATCATATTTGTAGTCTTGGAAAAAGGCCCTGACTATGTGGTTATGATAATCTTGAATTATGCATTCCATCCTAACGAAATTTGATATTGATATTGCATGTGATTATTCGACTAGTATAATATCCATGTGAATAATTAAATGGTATTGTTTCATTTTATTTCTACCATATTATGCTGAAGTTCATGTTTAGAAGGATTTTGTTTTAGTTATACATTGCCTTAAATGTTTATGCTTATTTATGAAAGTTTCTGCTATATTGTTATCCTTACTGGGAATCTGAGCTCATCCCTTTCAATGTTTTATTTTTCCCAGGATGTGAAGAAGTATTTTATGAATGAAATGCATGGAAAATATAAGGGGATATGAGTTTGGAGACAAGATTTTGTTTTAGTATTCACTTTATGATGTAATGTAACCTTTATGAATGTATCTAGTGATTCCAAGCCTACAAAAATAATTGGTCTTTCGAGATTTTATATTTTGTGATTATGCCAATGTTATGTAATAATGCACCGATTCTGGGTAACTGGGGTCGGGGTAGTACATATACATGTTGAATCATTATCATGGTATAGTGCACAATAAGTAGAAAGATACATCAGATAGAGTAGTTTTAAATTTCAATAGTAGGAGGTGTTGGTATTTTTTTTAGTTGGTTAGTGTGTTTGTCCAAATTTAATGATTCATAATAAAAAAGTAAGCATATTTCTATTTTACCTAAATGGGTGGGAATTTATCTAATATAAAGGGCATGCTTTAGGGAAATAATTAATTTCTGTTAGGTATTAATATTATGGAATATATTAATAGTTAGTGAGAGGAGGTTTTAGAGGAGGTTTGATTTTAGGATAGTGATGGTCGATGTTGTCCTTCTTCCTCATGTGTGAGTTTTTCAACACTAAGGGAATGTTTTCAATCCCTTTGGGTTGGAATATGATTTTTATAGAATGGATTTAAGACATGTTTGTGGGTATCAGTTACAAGTTTGGGGATGGTGAGGGATATTTATTTCATATCCTTTACATGATCATGATAGAATTTATGTTCACTAACCTCAATTTTCTTTTTTTATAATAATTTTGGTAACAAAACTAATGATATTTCATAGTAATTTTGGATAAACCTATGTTATTTTTATCCCCCATAAACCCCTTTTTGTTTGGGCATGTGTCTATAATATTAGTTTTCTTATCAAAATCGTGTACTTTTTTTCATTATATTTCAGTTTGGTCACTAGTTTTGGGTTGTTTAATGTGATTATTTTTTTATGAATGCGGTGGATGGTAGGGGTTATTAAAAGGATGTTGAATGTTTTTCTACAATGGTGGTGGGTTCTAGAACGATTTGTAAGGGGGATGGATTGTGTGTTGAATTTGATGGGGGTGGTCTATTCTTGTTCTATTGATTTCCAAATATTTATTTGAAATTGTTAGGCTCTATTAATCTGTATTTTCACATGTGGTTCTATTATACTGAATTTGGAAGTCTTGTTTTTTGTATTTTAATAATTAATAAAAATATTTTAAATTTAAATAGGATAGATATGAATAATGATCGGATGGATTCTAATCATTTGACAATAGAGTATGAGAATGCAGTGAAAGAGTTTATCATGTTTTCAAAGGATCACACAACAGATCCTTATCAATTTCATTTTACGGGTTTACGTTGTGGTTACTCTAGACTAATTACTCCAGAGGAGTAGGAAGCACATTATATTTTTAATGGAATAGATCATAGTTATACATGTTGGAATGAACATGGAGAAAAAGTGAATGTTTCTACTGGTTAGAATAAAACATCATATTATGGATCATACATGATTACAAATATGGATAATGAAGAATATAATATGGATGATGTGATTACAGATGTCAATGATGATGACTGTCTTATTGAGGAAATGACAGGGATAGTTAAAGATAAACTCTATGATTTCCCAAAATTATTTAGATGTTAAAGAGTTGTACAAATACGCCATTATATGCTAGTTTTAGAAAATATACAGCATTGTCAACTGTACTGAAGTTGTATAAATTGGAAGCATAAAGTGGATGGAGTGATGTCAATCATACATAACTACTTTCTCTCTTTAACAACATGATCTTTAAAGATAATCATCTCCCAAGAAGGATATATGAAGCTAAATGAACACTATGCTCGATGGGTATGATTTTTGAAAGAATACGTGCCCGCCCAAATGACTGTATATTGTTTCTCACAGAGAAAAAATCACTTACCGAATGCCCAGAGTGTGGTTCTTCCTAATACAATAACGATGAATCTAATCCTAAGACATTTGAATGGTACATTTCAATAATCCCAATGTTTAGTTTTCTATATGTAAGTGAAGAAACTACAAGAAAATTTTCATGGCATGCATAAAAATGATATAATGATGAAAAATTATGTCACCCATCCAAATATCTCCAATGGAATAGAATTGATCAACAGTATCCAGAATTTGGAAATGAGCCAAGAAACCTTCATCTCGAATTATCTACAAATGGAGTGAATCCTTTTGGTCTTCAAACCAGCACTCATAGTACATGGAATGTTATGTTGGTAAATTAAAAAATGACATCCCTATTATGCATGAAACATAAATTCATCATTTAATCTATGATTCTCTCAAGACCAAAACAACCGAGTAACAATATTGATTTTTATTTGGCTCCATTGATCGAGGATTTGATGTTATTGTGAGATTCATGTGTTATATTGTATGATGCTTATAAAAGTGAATACTTCACGTTGAGAGAGATGTTTTTAAGGAGGATAAATTATTTACCTACTTATGGAAGTTTTTTAGGCCATAACATTAAAATAAAATCAAGGGTGTCCTATTTGAAAAAGAAGATACAAAATCAATTAGGTTGAATCCTTCATTGAAATATGTGTTTCTAAGAAATCATAGATTTCTACCTTGTCACCATAAGTACCGTTCTTGGACGACGTCATTCAATGGAAATTCTTAGAAACACACAACACCGTCTCCACTAATAGGTGATCAGATGTTTGAGAATTTAAATGATGTGAACACTGTTTTTGGTAATCTATTTTCGAAAAACCATACGAAAATCAGTTTGAAAAAGAGATCAGTTTTTTTAATTCCCATACTGGAATATTCTATACGCAGACATTTTCTTGACGTGATGCATGTTGCAAAAAAATGTATGTGACAACATTATCAAAATGTTGCTAAATTCCTCATGAAAAACATAAGATATTATTAAGGCATTGATTGATATAGTTGACATGAAAATACACGAAGAGTTGGGTCCCGTGAAGGGTGAACATCAAATATTTCTTCCTCGAACTGTTTACACTCTTTCTAAGTAGGGGAGATATAATTTTTTCAACATCTTCAATGATGTAAAGGTTCTAGAGGGGTATTTATTAAATATCAAAATGATTGTTTCAATGAATGATTTGAAGTTAAAAGGTTTTAATTCACATGACTACCATGTTTTAATTCATGATATAATTTCTATAGCATTACGTTGCATTTTTTCCAAGAACATTCGTCATACGTTAACCAAAAATTGTTTCTTTTTCCAAGCTATATGTAGAAAAGTTTTTGACCTTGTGAAATTGCTAGTTATGGAATGATAAATTGTTATAATATTATGTGAACTAGAAATGTTTTTTCAGCCATAATTCTTTAATATGATGGTTCATTTGATGGTTATATTAAAGATAAATATTCGACATTGTGGTCATGTGCACTATAGATGGATGTACTCCTATAAACAGTATATGAATATTTTCAAAGGGATTTCAAAAATTAATGTCGGCTAGAGGGTTGTATTGTGGAGTGATATATTGTTGAGGAAGGCATTGAATTCTATAAAGAATACTTATCTGAGGTGGAAATAAATGGTCTCCTTAAATCACGTCACACTGGATATAATGAGGGTGAGAGAATTTCTGGAATAGAGGTTGTGTCAATAAATATTATAGATCGGGAGCAGGCCCACCTTTTGTTTTGTATAATAGTTGGGAGGTTTCTCCATATATTCAAACACACAAAGAAATTATTAGGTAGTTGAATCTATAAAGTGATGAAAAATAGATATCAAATAATTATAATCACCAATTTATAGGATGGTTTCGTGGCCATATTTTTAAAGAGTTTGGTGAAAATCCGAACTTAGTTTCACAAATACTTCTATAAATAGCATTTAGATCAAGTGTGTATGTATTATCTTACAATGGTTATGTAATTAATGGTTATACATTCTATACAGATGAAAATTTTGAAGATAGCTCCTTGAAAAATACTGGAGTTACACTTGTAACTGAAGTGATGCATGATTCTTGTAATTAAGACATAAAACAAATTTCTGTGAATATGTCATACTTTTGCATTATCCAAAAAAAGGGTGTTGGATTATACGACATTCCAATTTCAAATTTTTCAATGAAAATGGGATGATAAAAATAATGATGTTAAAATAGAAGAATTTGGATGTGTGAAAGTTGATTTTAGTAAAGAATGGTACAAAGAAAAACAATATATAATGGAATCACAAGCGGTGCATGTATTTTATGTTCTAGATACCGCAAACTGAAAGTGTTCGATTGTTCTGTTATCATCCAAAACTAATGAATGGTCTGTTGAAAATTTAGTTGAGGTTGATTATTTCTATATTACATCACAATCATTAAGTTGTGGTCTAAATGTAGATTATAATTTTTATATTTGAGGAGTCCACAAGTAAGGTATTTGGAATATCAATAGAGGTGTCCAATTCCATCATCCATTGAAAAAAAAGAGAGATCAATAAACAAGGTACATTGGAATTATCACTCCGAAACACATGATGATTGATATAGATTCATGGCATCATGTTGTGTTCGAGATGATGGCTGTAATCTAGGAAGAAATTCCGATAAAATTATGATATTATTTGTTTTATTTACAAAAAAATAAAATCAGGAAACAATGTTTTAATATTATAAATATCTGACATATAAAATTTATAGTTGATGATTCAAAAAATAATTATCTACTAGGGATTCTAGGAAGGATTCATTGATGTTTTCTAACTATTTTAACAAAATGTCACCTGAATGACTCCAACGGTAAAATAAACCTGCACCCACCCCTTGTCTACGCTCACCTGATATCCCAAGAAAAATGGGATGTATTTATTCACAGCTATGGGGATGAAAAGTTTCAAGTACATTGTGGCTAATAATGATTGATGTTATTATGTTCGTAAATTTATGAGAGAGATCATTTTCCATCAACAAACTATCATCCCTAAAGAGGTATTTTAGAAATGACAAATATTTAATTTAAATTATTTATCAATTCATTATTTAAATATTTTGCAGTACTACTATGACTATTGAAATCCTCATATTCACATGATGATATATATTTGTTTATAAAGGATTGGGAAACATACCTAATTGAAAATTTTAGAGAAATAATATGATGATCTGACATGGGGATGTGTACAATTGGCATCCATTTATGAGAGGTGTTAAAGAGATCAAAAGATGAAACATTGATGTATGTAAATGATCTTATGAAAATTTTAATTGTTATTAAATAAAAAATCATTTCTCAAATGAGTAATTTTTCCATTTTAATAGATGAAATGCACTGACAACATGCAAGATTGATTAATAAATTTTCATTGGGCTTTGGATTAGAAAAACAAGTAAAATCTCAAAAATAACTTCATATCTGACCAAACTCATTCAAATTGTGTGGATACTTTATAAGAATGATCCTTGAGTTATTTGTGATGTCTAAGAGACAACCCCACCTCAATATGAGGCATGTTGTTACTGGTATCAATCAAATTGTCTCTCTTTTGTTTAAAATGGACAGAATTTTAATTGAAAAAACAATTGACGTAAATATTTCTGATAAATATGCATTCTGATTAGGTTGATACATTATGATAATGATACATGGGTGATGTGTGATGTGTATGAATCATCCCCTCCTTAATATGAGGCACGATGTGGCCAGTAACACTCAATGTGTCCCTCTTTTGTTTAAAATGGACAGAATTTTAATTGAAAATAACAACTGACATACAAAAAATGGACCAAATGAATTTGTATTGTGGTGATACATTGGAAGAATGATCCATGGGTAATTTCTAACATGTACTATTCAACACTTCATCAATAAAAAGAACTGAGTGGCTAGTATCACTCAATGTTTCTCTCTTTTGTTTAAAAAGGACTACATTTTAAGTGAAAACAACAACCGACGTATGAAAAAACCCTTTCTAACCATACACAGCGAAATAATTATTTGTTTCCTAAAGAAAATCATACAATTGAAATAGATACTATTCTAAAACCAATTTTTAAATACAAATGATCTTAAAATTCATGAAATTCATTCCATTAAAACCATAAAAGTCTACCCACCCCCGGGACACCACCCCACCCCCTGGACACCACCACACCCCCTGGACACCCCCATGGTTATCTCTCCCATCTCCTTGGACACCCCTCATGGACACCCTCCAACCCCCTGGATGGCCTCCACCCCTACATAACCCCCATCGCTCATAGACACCACCCCACCACCCATACACATCTACCCCTTGAGACCCCCACCCCCATGGAAATCCACCCCCACCACCTTGAACACTACCCCACCCCCTTGGATAGTCCCCCATCCTCATAGACCTCCCCACCCCTCCTGGACACCACCCCACCACCGGGAAACACCGAACCCCTAGACACCCCCACCCCGAGAAATCCCCTCCAACACCCAGGACACCACCCCTCTCCCCTGGACACCCCCATCCACTCAGACACCCCCACACCCCTGAACACCCGTACCCCAATTGGATAGCCACCCCAAACACCTAAACACCCCAACCCACTAAATTCAATATTGAATTCATTATGTATTTAATTAACTTATGAATAATGTTTTAATTGTATATGGGTATACTTTTTGTATGGGTATAATTGTTGTATTTGTGTACATGTTATAGTTACCTTATGAATTATGTGTTAATTTGGGATGGGTATATTTTTTGATATGGTAATTTTTATGTAGGTATTGTTTGGGTGTGCGACTGGAGAATTTCATGTTACAGAAAGCAGGGCCTTTTACCAGTGCTTCTTGAGCACTGATAAAGGAGGCCTTTAGGATCATTGAGATTTAAAATCCTTTTTCAGTGCTGTTAAAGCCCGTTTTTATCACCAATAAAGCCCGTTCTTATCACCAATAAAGCCCATTTTTGTAGTAGTGTTATATTTAGTGGAATTAAACTATTACATGTAGTTATGATGAGATTATATAGATGAAACCAAGCGAGTATTTTTTTTGTTATGAAATATTGATCACCTCTATGCTAGTTTGAAGAAGGAGAGTTAGAGTTTATAGGATAGATTCTCTTGTTATAGTCATTATTCTAGATACAACTTATTCTAATGTATATGGTTATTTCTCCTTGTTGACTAATGTTGTATGATTATAGATTTTCAGGACCCCTAGAGTTTATAGATGATGATCGTGTATTCCTATATGTGTCCACTAGATTGGGTCACTACCGGATACGATGGTAGGAAAATATGGTTCGTAGGATTCATTGACCATTTGAGGTTGTGGAGAGAATCGGAATAAATGAATATCGATTTTCCCATGCACATAAATCTAATGTTTTGAATGATGTTTTCAATGTGTCACAACGTCAGTGGTAACACCCTAACAATTATCATGAGATCGATGTGTATGATTTTTATCATGAGGATAATGTTTCGTTTGTTAAATAAATTATACATGTGGTGGATCCAATTGAAAAAATATTTTCGGAAAATACCATGTCGATAGTTCGTGTATTGTGGAAACATGGCCATCTATAGGAGGAAACATGGGAGAGAGAAGTATATACGCAGGCTTAGTGGCCGAATCTTTTTGAATTGGAATCATAGGGATAATTGAGTGGATTGAACCATATTAATATTTTATAAGGTGGGGGGATTCTTTAACGGAGAAATTTTCAAGAGATGTATTAGACTAGTTTTAGCTACTCATTTTTTCTTGTTTTGAATAATTTTTTGGTTATTTTTTCGGTGATTTTTTTTCTAAAAAATTAAATTTCAAATTGAAATGGGTAAGTAAATGGTTGTCACATAGATTTCCCAAATTTTTTGCCCCAAACAAGAAAACCATGTGTACCCCAATAGAGGTGATTTACATGGATGTAACTCGATTTGAAAAATTGTTCCCCCTAATAGGTTTAATTGTGCACCACTCCATCGAATAAATGCATTGTTAAGGTTCATAGTTATGATAAAACATTCACCTCTTCCCATAAAACTATTTGCGGGATTTATGTTTACCCTAACATTAGTTTTAATAAATTAACAACACCCATATTAAACCAAAATTGACTCCTACTCTGACCAATACATTTTATAGAATATTTAGAGTTTTCTCGACACTTAAAACCCATCCTGACCTCCATTCATGTAAAGTCAATAGTCAGGATAAATATATGAACTCACCTAATAAGATGTTCTAATCCCATGTTGTTTTATTATTATATATTTTCTTACCATTATCTTTTAGTGGGAGGGTATCCAATGAATTTATAGATGACGATAATGGTTTTTTGGATCTTGATCTAGAATTTTTGGATCCTTATTGGTCGATCATGAATTATGGGTTCTGATAGCAATCTCATTCTATGTTATTGTTTAGTTCAAATTGGGGATTCTTCCATTGGTAGTAATTTGTACCTGAAAAGTGGTTGGTGTTATATAATTCAAATCTCAAAGTCTTAATTTCAGTTATCTGTATGCATTTGTATAATTTACCTTCGATGAAGTGAAAATAATTTTCTTAATCTAATTTAATTAATTTAATGAATTTTTTATTTGAAGGGATTGTGATATCAAGATTTATTGGGATTATGAAATGTAATATTTATTTGAATAATTATATATGGAGTAATTAGGATTGTTGATATTAATTAATTTTTATTGGAATTAATTAAGGAATATTTTTTATAATTTATAAATTTATTAAATTACTTATGTAATTTTTAATTTAATTAATTTAATCGATGTACTGAATTATTTATTGAATTTGTTGAAGGGATCCATGTGATTATGTAATTTTTGAATTAATAAATGGAATATATGTAACAAATTAATGAGTTCATTAATTTAAGGTATTTTTGTAAGAACGTAAATGTTGAATTAATAAATGGAGTTGATGTAATTTATTTAATGTTGAACTAGTTAATGGGTTGAGGTGAGTATGAAAATTTTAAATTAGAAAAAAAAATTGATGAAATAATTATTATGTTTGTGTGACATATGTAAAATTTTATTATTGTGATATATGTGTAATGTTTTTGTGGGATATAGAAACATGCTTCAAATACCGATACGTGTTAATTATGTGTGGGACATGAACTAAGGATCCAAATCCCTTTATGTGTTAATTGTGTGTGATATAGGTAATGATTCTAAAAAAATTATATAAGATAGTGATTATTGGAATGGGACTAAGGCTAAAAATAACGATGTTACATTGTGAGTGGGAAAGTTAATGAGACCCAAAAAACCCACATGCTGTTAGAAAAGATGTTATACTGAATTTTAATTAGACCAAGGTTCTAATTGTGTGTGGTGTGATGTGAGATGATCAAAGGTAGAAATGGATTTAAAATATATGATATTTCATTTTTCTTTTTCAGACTATGGGAGAAGATAAATCCTTTATTGTGGTTCGAGTTTCCTAAGGAACCGGAGGAACTTTTTATTTAAATAACGTGTAATATAATAAATGATAATATTTTAGTATGTTACATGTATTTTATTATTTATAAAACGTCATTATTATAATAACATATATCTTTTTGGACACCATTGGTGGTAGACTACTTAGTTGTACACACACCCTAGTTGTACTGCCAGATCGGTACCTGATGTATTTCATGTATATAGGAAAGGAAAAGGGAAAAGTCCAGATCATAGAAGGATGATTTGGTAAGTAGAATGAAAGAGGGAACTATATGTGGTTCAGGGACCACTTGGGAGTTGGAAGTGTAATTAATTTTGGGGTTTCATTTTGTATATTTGAACATACATTGGCATGGAATATGTAATATTAGGGTTTGTGTGTTGTATTTCATGTTTTTTAACACGTGATACTATTATTTTCCATGTTATATGATCAATGTTTTTTATTCATATTTTTTTTTGATTTTTATGTAATTTAATTATGAGGGTATTGTAAACCCAAAACCATTTTAATAATATTTCATTGTATAAACAGCTTTTGGAATATGTGGAGGCGGGCGTGATGTCATGTGACTCACTGGTTGGGTGAACCAGTTTTTGACACCCATGTCATGACATTATAAAACTGGTGGTGGTTAGTGGGATAGGTCTTAACAAAAATAATATAGTAGGGTTTCTATGAAATAATTATTCGCCTATAGTTAAAAAAACGTATTAATCAGATGTTTTTTAAATGAAATGCCTATTCATATTAGTTTAGAACTATTGATAAATATATGTGAGGATATATTTGTATATGATTATTTTGTAGTTATTTAAGGACAATAGATTGAATTAACTATTGAAATAATTAATGTGCATACATTATTTCAAAATAACCTTATTTAATGGATCCTTAATAACATTTGAAAATGAATAAGAAGTTACATGAGTCTCAAGAAAATAGATTCATTCATCCTAGTATATAACCATGACATTCTCCTAACATATTTCCTAATAAGAAATATGGCTCAATGATACATTTCTTTGACTATGGTGACCTGTCACGAACCAGCACGGGTCGACCATGAACCGGTCACCCGAACCGGTCCGCAGCAAGTCCCGAGGGGCGTTTTACATCCCCCGGGGATGGAAACTAGTACCGAACATCAAGTTTTAATCGTTGTTAACGATTTAGCCCAATCAAACTAGGATCTGTAAAAGAAAAACAAGAGAACAAAATAGACAACACTAACAATAGAAACAAAACTACAACACAAACATACCTCCACGTGACCTCGCGGGTCACCACCCAACTAAAAAAACCAGCGTCGCTCCATCACTGAGAGACTCAAACCAGGAGAACCTGAACACAAGGAACCTGGAACTGAAATGGTAAAAGATAGGAGTGAGTACAAAAAGTACTCAGTAGGTGATCCCAATAACAAATCCCAATGCACTTCCAGAAAATAAAGAATCTATAAATTCTAGGTTTGAACTACAATGTATAAAAGTAAGCTTTCATAATGTTTCACTTCAAGATCAAAACACGAGATATTAACCTTATTCTTTTTCAAAAGTTGAATTCCTTTCACTGGTTCCAAGTTCATTCTAAAAGAGAAAGAAGTGTTACATTTCCAAATTTTACACAAAGAGAATAACGCATATTCATTTGAAAACCATTTTCACAATTTATAATAGTATAATCTATAATGGAAAACTGAAAGTAAACAAGCAAGGAACTTCTAGTAACCATGGGTGATCCAAAACATCACTAGAAAACCCTTGGACGTACTCGGGTTTAGACTACCTTCAATCATGGTACTCCATAGTCAATAACCAAACTGGCTTCCCTAACAGCCAACCAGTGGCACACCCTACAAGGCCTACCAACCAAGGGGGGACTAACCCTTCTAATCGGTGTTATCCAGCAATTGTCACTCGATTCTCTAAAAGACGCCCAGGAACCCACAGTGGTTTTAATAATACTGTGTATGTGGGAGGCCCTCGCATGCGTGCCTCACCTCACCGAACTTTCCAACCCCTTACACGAACACCACTAAACAACAATCCTCGAAGGGAAGTCCCCCTATAGAGATTCCCCATAAGTACATATATATATATATATGAAAATCAGTTCACAATCAATAATGTGCCAACCGGGTCACCATATAATTTACATTTAACCCATTTAATATCAAATCATTTCCAAAAGATATGACACACGCCATCATGTTAAACCAGAAAAACATACTCAGAAACCTATTTACGGAAAACCAATCCACCACTAAAAAATTCCAAAATCCAGTTTATAGGCCAAACCACATTTCCTCTGTCCATGTTTTCAACAAAACACCATTTTCCATAAACGATACACCCGTCATTTTATAAACACCAAAAACCATCTCAAAACATAGTTCAGTATGACTTGAACATTTCATAAAGTACCCATATCAAAATGTCATAATAAAACCACACAAATTTATCCAAGAAAGATATTTTTAGTGCGACACAAGAAGTAACCATTTTTCAAATTCAGAAATCCCCCATTCTTGTAATAAGTTTCTAATACTACTTTAAATTTACTAAAAAATAATGAAATGACAAGGAATAAATAAATTTCTAAATTTAGAGGTGAGTGCGGTTGGAGACCTACCTTGAATTGCAGCTTGTTTGCGATGACACGACACGTCTCACACTTTCTTATAAGAAAATGAAAGCCAGCAATTTCGGTAACACAAAATAACCTCACCAATATCCGAAAAAAATAAAAATAACTAAAAAAACATAAGTACTAATTCAAACGGATAAAAAACACTGAAACCCACCTCTGCTCGCTATCCAGACAAAATGATGTGTCACACCTCAAATGGGCGCACCAGCATGTGCAAGGTGACGATTGCAGAATCATGGAAAACCTTACCAACATGTTGCAACAAAAGTAAAAAAATTAAAAACACATAAACACTAAATTAAAATAACTCTAATGAAAAAACAACTTAAATCCACCTCGACATCAGACCAGGTGAAACGAGGTTAACCCAAATTTTTCACTTTCAGCAGTGGTGCTCGCTACTCGCCCAAATAAAGAATGGGACATGCGGCTAGTCATGAGGGTGCTAGACAGCGCGATGACACTGCACGAGGCTGACCGGACGACACGTTGACACCGCAGAAGGCCTACGGGTCGAAGCGAGCAGGACATGGGGGCATCGAGTAGGGCAGGTTGGGTGTGGCATGACCTGAGTTGGGCTATCCAGAAGTGGGCTGGCCAGAGCGGGCAGGCCGGAGCGCGATGGATAGAGGGGGATGCTGCCAGAGAAAGGGTGCGTTGGAAGGGGGTGGTCCGCCGGACGGGTCACCGGAAAGGGGGGTCACCGCCTGATAGGTGGTTGCCACTGGGACAGGGGGGGTCAGACGCGGCAGAGTGAAGCAGGGGTCAGGCCGCTTGATGCCAGAGCGGAGCAGAGGGGCGGGCCGCCGGACGCTGGAGTGGAGTAGGGTGGCAGCCGGGAGTGGGTCGGCGCGGCGGGCCGCGTGATACAGTGGTCGTGCGAGGCTGGGGGGTGGTGGAGGGCGCCGAGCAGAGCGGGATCCAGACAGGGGTGCGGCGAGGTGGAGGTCCGGCGAGGCGGCGTCCATAAAGAGGGCAGTGGCGCGTGGCTGGGTAGAGGGGAAGGAGAGGGGGAGGGGGCCGCAACACAAAATAGAGAGGGGAGAGCTAGGTTTTTGGTGAAATATATATATATATATATATATATATATAAAATAACAAGATAATAATAATAATAATAATAATAATGATGATGATGATGATAATTAGTAAATTTTAATAATAATTATTTTTAATCAAAACATATACGATATTAAAATCATTTAAAAATTAATGCACACACACATATAAATATATATATATAAATATATATATACATATATTGACATATATACGTATATCTAAACATATATAAACATATATATATATACATACACATATAAACGTATATACTTATATATAAGCGCATATAAACATATATATATATATGTATATATATAAACATATATATATACAGATAAATAAACACGCATGTAGACACACATACAAATTGAATAACATCAAAAATAATAACAATAATTTAATAATAAAAAATGTCAACATAAAACTTTTAATATTTAAAACTCCGGGTGAACACACGGTCACCCGGGCCGAATGCACCGTCACCGCTAACGATGTGGTGACCGCGCACCTGCGCGAAACCGCTAACGCAATTAAACATTGAAAATTATAAATTGGGACCAAGAATGAAGTAAAAATAAGGGCATCTACGGTTGGGGTGTGACAATTCTCCCCAACAATGACACTTTATGCCCCCAAAAAGTCACCAAGCCCAAAGTCGGTCAAGATTCAAGTCCATTCCCAAATAGAACTAATGGAACTGAAAAGAACTGAGAATCTCTGGATGATGTTACTCTACACAGGTCACACCCGACTGATTCAAGAGAAAAATGAAGTCTGAGGTTTTGTAGAGAACACGAAGGGGTTATCCCCACCACATTAACTTAACTGGTTCGAAAATTTAACACCCAAAACATACTACCACAAGGAGGCAGGTCCAGTGCGGGATCTCACAACCCATCAAAACCGAATCCTATAACATGATAAAAACAACACCTCCGTCGAAACTTTGACCGTTCGACTAGAGTCAACAACCTTCAATACCAGGGAAAACCCATGGAAAAAAGACTTTACTCGAACATCGAGTCGGAATCATGACCCACTTAAATCCACGAAACATAACCACATCCAACAAGCATAACTAAACCGAGGTCATCCCACACATGGGTCAAACACACATTTAAGGAAGACACACGATTCAAAATATCACATCCACACGAACCAGTCTTCTTGGATCATCATAGTATAAGTCCATCATAACATTATGGAAAAAAAATTCTTACAACAATTCTGAAACTTTAATATATGAAAAAAAAAATTGAAAATATTTCTAATTGTTCCACCGCCAACACGGAACACAAATCCCGGAAAAAGGCTTCACACCACTGGGAGCTCTTGACTGTGCGCGAGCTTCACCCCGAGACCTGTGGTTGGGGCTCTGATGGCTGGAGCATCTCCTACCTCACAGTCAGGTACCGACATTCTCGAATCAGAGTGTCCTCATCAAGTGACGCTTCCTGCAAAACATCTCTAGATGACCCAGACATCTGTATCGATGACACGTCTTCGGAGGGTTGCGAAAATATGGATTTAAATTCCCGAAACGACCACACTGATAGCATAACATTGAACGATCTGATGAACTGGAAGTTGGGACCCAAGGGGATAACTCCTTAGGAACATGTATCGTTGGCATCTTTTCCTCACCAGAGGAAGAACTCTTACGAACAACAGGGCATGCTAAAGTACTAACCACCCACGCACCGGAAACCAACTCAGCTAAAAAAGCTTCCTCCACCAGCTTCTCAAAACAATGGCCATTAGAAGGGAGGACTCTCTCCTTGACCTCTGAATGAAGACCCTCAGTGAAAAGTGATTCCTTCATGAGCTCATGAGACTCTACCTGTAGATAAAAGTAAATCAGTTCCTTGAAATGTTTAACATATGCCTTCACCGTCTGTTGGCCTTGTTAAATATGCACAAGCTCCCTCTTTTTCATTATCTTCACTACTTCAGTTACAAACCATTGGATGAAAATAGTTTTAAAGACACCCCACGTCATTCCAACTTGCATTGACGGTGGGGTTACCATCTTCTATTGGTCCAGAGCTGGACCCTCGAACAATTCCATAATTGCACGAACCTTAACATTATCGGGAGTTCCCAACGTTCTAAAGACAAGCTCCAATTCCTCGTGCCATTCCACTGCCTCTAACGGACCCTGATCACCATGGAGAATAGAAAAAGTCTGAGGAGGACCGAAAAATAGGTATGACTTATCAGAATCCTTAGAGACCTTTCTAGGCGACATTTCCTGAGCAGTATATATAACTCAAATCCAAGACCAATATCAAGTGTAAGCATGATTAACAGTAACATCCTGATCCAAAAAAACTAGATCAAAACAAAACAATTTCAAACACTACCCAAATTTCCTTTTTCATAATACCCTTTTTTATTATAGATTTCAAAACCAACCTTTTTCAGGACCACTTTCCAAATGCCAATCCTCTTTCAAACCAAAACCACTTTCCAAAACCATTTCCCCAATTTAAAGAATAATTTAGAAAACAAGGCCAAGCCTTTAATTTCGAATAAACACTCAGGAAATCCCATGACCCATTACACATGTCGTTTTCCAAATTCCAATCTTACTCACACCAACACGCACTTTCCATATATTCTCACACATGTGAAAACGTTCATAAAGAGGACCTGAGGTTTCACCCCAAACCATTCTCGACCACTTCCAAGAAACAAAAGATTTTCAATTCAATAGATTTCAGTTTTAAAACCCATTTCATACATTTAAATTCTTTTAAAAGAAACCAGTACAAATTTTCAAAAACCCTTTATCATTTCCAACAACACACCTACACCGGCCAAAATGAAAGAACCACCCAAATTTTCATCAACCACTGGAGTGAGGTACTAGTAGTCACGCTCAACCTAGCGACATGGTTGTGGGAAATGTCCCAAGTAAGCGTCGACCACTATGAGGAATTCAAACCGTGTACTCAGACTCCACATGGGTCACTACTCCTTGTGAAATCACTATGTAACGACAGCTTTCATCCGTTGACATCTCTCAATCCGAGAAAAACCAGAAAGAGAAAAGGACTCAATTCTCGGACAACCCATGGCGACTCAAGGTGCGGAAAACGAGAGGGTTCATGAATTATTTCCTATACCTACCTATCGAGTACCAACGGTCCTAATCTCCACCTACCCGACATCCCAAATAACAAGAACATCCTCTGATACCATTTTGTCACGAACTAGCCCTGTTCGACCCTGAACTGGTCACCCAAGATGGTCCATGGCATGTCCTTAGGGGCGTTCTCGATCCCTCCACGTGACCTTTCGGGTTATCACCCAACTAAAAAACACCAACGTCGCTCCACCACTGAGCAACTCAAACCTGGAGAACCTGAACAAAAGGAACCTGCAACTGAAATGGTAAAAGATAGGCGTGAGTACAAAAAGTACTTAGTAGGTGATCCCAACAACAAATCCCAAAGCACTTCCATAAAATTAAGAATCTATAAATTCCACGTTTAAACTACAAAGTATAAAATAAATCTTTCATAATGTTTCAATTGAAGATCAAAACATGAGACATTAAAATTATTCTTTTTCAATAGTTGAATTCCTTTCACTAGTGCCAAATTCATTCTAAAAGAGAAAGAAGTCTTACATTTTCAAATTTTACACAAATAGAATAATGCAACTTCATTTGAAAACCATTTTCACAAGGTATAACAGTATAACCTGTAAAGAACAACTCAAAGTAAACAATTATGTAACATCAAGTAACCATGGGTGATCTTAAACATCCTTAGAAAACCCCTGGACATACTCAGGTTCAGACTACCTACTGGCATGGTACTCCATAGTCAATAACCAACTGGCTGCCCTAATAGTAAACCAGTGGCACGCCCCAGAAGGCCCACATACCAAGGGGGAAATGACCCGTCTAATCGGGGTTATCCAGCAACCGTCACTCGATTCTCTAAAAAACGCCCAGGAACCCATGGTGGTTTTAATAATACTGTGTAAGTGGGAGGACTTCGCATGCGTGACTCACCACACCGAACTTGCCAACCCCTTACACAGACAATGCTACACGACAATCCTCGAAGGGACGTCACCCTGTAGAGATGCCCCAATAAGTACGTATATATATATGTAGTCAGTTCACAATCAATAATGTGCTAACCGGGCCGCCACATAATTTACATTTAAACCATTTAATATCAATGTGTTTCCAAATGTTATGACACACGCCATCATGTTGAAAACCAGAATAAGTTACTTAGTAACCCATTTAAGGAAAACCAAACCACCACTGAAAAATTCCAAAATCTAGTTTAAAGGCCAAACAACATTTCCTCTATCCAGGTTTTCAAAAAAATACCATTTTCCATAAACGATACACTTTTTATTTTATACACACCAAAAACCATCTCAAAACACAGTTCAGTATGACTTGCCCATTTCATAAAGTACCCATATGAAAATATCACAAGAAAACCACACAAATTTATCCAAGAAAGATATTTTCAATGCGATGAAAGAAGTAAACAGTTTTCAAATTCAGCAAGTCACCATTATAGTAATAATTTTCTAATACTACTTTAAATTTACTGAAAAATAATGAAATGACAAGGAATAAATAAATTTCTAAGTTTAGAGTCGAGTGCAGTGGGAGACCTACCTTGAATTTCAGCTTGTTTGAGATGAAGCGACACGTCTCACACTTACGCATAATAAAATGCAAGCCGACAATTTCGGTAACGCGAAATTACCTCACCAACGCGCTGAAATAAAAGAAAAATAAAAAAAACACATAAGTACTAATTCAAACAGATAAACAACGCAAAAAACCCACCTTTTCTCACTATCTAGACACAATGATGTGTCACGCCTCAAATGGGCACACCATCACATGCAAGATGACGATCGCATAATCATGGAAACACCTTACCACCAGGCTACAACAAAAGTAATACAATTAAAAACACATAAACGCTAAATTAAAATAACTCTAATGAACAAACAACATTAAACCACATCAACATCAGAACAGGTGAAACGAGGTTAACCCGAATTTCTCACTTTCAGCAGCGGTGCTCGCCACTCTCCCAAACAAGAACAAGACATTGGCTAGTCGTGAGGGCGCTAGATGGCACGACGATGCTGCACGAGGATAACCGGACGACACGTCGACACCGAAGAAGGCCTATAGGACGAAGCGAGCGCGAAAGTGGTGCGACGAGTAGGGAAGGTTGTGTGTGGCGTGGCCTGAGGCGGGCTGGCCAGAAGTGGGCTGTCCGGAGCGGGCTAGCCGGAGCAGGATGGACGGAGGGGGATGCTGCTGGAGCAGGGGCGCGTCGGAAGGGGGAGGTCCGTCGGACAGGTCGCCGGACATGGGGGTCATAGCCGGACAGGTGGTCGCCACTAGGACAGGGGGGGTCGGACACGGCGGAGCGATGCAGGGGGGAAGGTCACTGGATGCCGGAACAGAGCAGGGGGGTGGGCCTCCGGACACCAAAGTAGAGCAGGGTGGCAGTCGGGAGTGGGGTTGGCGCGGCGAGCCGTGGGTGCTGGTGGTCGCGCAAGGTCGTGGGGCGGTGGAGGCCGCCGGGCAGAGCGGGAGCCGGAAGGGGGTGCGTCGAGGCGGATGGTCAGCGAGGTGGCGGCCTGAAGGAGGACAAGGGCGCGCGGCTGGGTAGAGGAGAAGGAGAGGGGTAGGGGGTCGCCGCACATAAGAGAGAGGGGGGAGCTAGGGTCTTGGTTAAAAATATCTATATATATATATATAACAACATAATAATAATAATAATAATAATAATAATAATAATAATAATAATAATATTACTATTATTATTAATAATTAAAAAAATAATGATAATAATTAATTAATTTTAATAATAATTATTTTTAATCAAAACATTTAGGATATTAAAGTCATTTAAAAATAAATGCACACACACATATAAAAATATATATATACATAAATACGTATATTGAATTATATACCTTTATCTAAACATATATAAACATATATATATATATACACACACATACACATATAAACGTATATACTTATATATAAGTGCATATAAACATATATATATGTATATATATACAACCATATATATACACATATATAAACACGCATGAAGACTGACCTACAATATGAATAACATCAAAAATAATAACAATAATTTAATAATAATAAAATTCCAGCATAAAATTTTTAATATTTAAATCGCCGAGTGAACACACGGTCACTCGGGTTGAACGCAAGGTCACTGCTAACGATGTGGTGACCGCGCACCGGCGCGAAACCGCCAACACAGTTAAACTTTTAAAATTCTAAACCGGGACCAAGAAATAAGTAAAAATAAGGGCATCTGCGGTCAGGGTGGGACATGACCAGAATTATGTTTATGTTAAGAAAGACTATCATTTTCTTTATGTAGATTTTTTTATCTTCTATAGGGAGCATACAAATTTTATAATATTGATCTCAGGTAAATATATCATCAATTTAATATGATGTAGAAATATATTGTTGAGATGGTATTTTGACTAGATACATGGACCAAGAATATTTAGTGAACAAGTGTTAGATTATGGGTATATTGATAGGTCAAATAATCAATTCAAGCAAGTGGTTGGGGTCCGAGATAGGGAATAAGATTCCGTGGGGAAACTAGTGCAACATGGAAGGCTGGGACTAGATGACCATTTTATGGTGGTACATCTATGCCATCATCTGGCCCGATTGTTATAGAAAGTTATGTAGAAAATATTATTAAAAATAAATAACTTACTCAGATTAGTGGTGAACTCATATTATATACTATGAATGTTGTCAATATGATTTTACTTTTTTCCCTTTTTAGGATATTTAATATACTATTGGAATAGTTCTGGATACTACGACTATTTTAAAACACCCTGATTTATTGTCTCATGTATAAATATTTGATTTTAAAAACAAATTACATGAGTTTACAGATAAAGGATTTATTCATCATAATATGTCATGTTGTTGTCCCTCTATCATGTTCTTTAAAATGAAAAATGGTTTAATGAGATATTTATTGATTATAGATCCTTGATTAAATTCATTGTTAAGAACATGTATATTTTATCTCATGGATATTATTTATTGGATAATCTCCAAGGACTATTTCGCATTCCAATGATTGGTAATTTGATGTTGTGTAATCAAGTAAATTGGTAATACGATGATATTATGTATATAGGGTTTTTGACTAGATATGGGTATTAGGTGAATTTAGATATTCCCTTGGGGTTTTCAAATGAACTAGTTTCATTAACCGATCTTATGTATATTCATTTTTGTGATTCTTTAAACAAATTTTTTGTTATTATTGATGGAATAATGGTACATTAAATGAATGTTTACGATCACAATTGAATACAGTGGATTTTTTATAAAACAATTATTGATAATAAATTTTATGGGAAACTTATTATGTTTCCAACACGGTTAACAAAAAAATAATTCCTACATAATATTGTTTATAAATATTGAAGAAAATATGGAACTTCTTAAAAATATATTTTTTAGTAATGGAAATGACATAAAAATGTTACAATTATTTTTAGTTTTCATTTCTTTTCATGTTATTATTTTTAATTTTATGAAAACATTCATTTATTATCTATATCATTGAACAAGTTAACACTATAATGAGTTAAATTTATTAGAATGAAATAATGTAACGATTGATTTAAATAACTAAAAAATTTATTACTGAACGGTCTATTTATTTATTTACTATCATGAAATATTGAATTTATCATATATGATGAATATTATTTGAATGGGGATGGTTGTGTCATTATGTGTAATGATCATGCAATATCTTATGCATCAAATGAAATAAAATTTTATGCATCAAAATATCTTACAGATGATTTTTACTAATCAATTGTGTTTTTTTATTTAAAAAATAGGAAAATAATTTTTAAGGAATGAAATATGAAATATCTATTAATCATAAATTTTTAAATCATATATTATCGAAAAAATAATAGATTATATATAAGAGAATATTTTTGGAAGTGATCACCCATTTTAATTTCATGATTCATTACATTCATGGAAAAGAAATCAATATATGAGATGATTTTTTTTAAATATATTTTCCAACATTAACCATGTGAAGAGTGAAAAAAATTCATTGTTTAATGATTTGATGATTTTTTGATGTGAAAATTTTTATACATGATCAGTAACTATTATTTTATGGTGCTAACACAATCATCAATTTTTTAAATATTTTTTATAGCTAAAATAAATACCATGTGTTTTAGTAATAATTGAATTAGTTTAGAGGGGTATGTTTCCTAAAATGTTTTCTCAAAAAAGGATATACGATTTCTTCATAACATATATATATATATGGTTTTTAATATTTTGAGGGAGAATTGTTAATTGAAGCCATTACAATTTTCTTTTTATCATTGACGTACTAATACATACAAAGAACATAAGGAGTATTACTTATAGAATGGAATGAAAAATATATGGGTGAAATTAACAAGGAATGTTTGACTAGTAAATAGGTTAATGAATAATTAAAATTATAGAAGTGTATGATTTACACTAATACAATTCCAACATATTAATAAGAATATAAATCCTGGGTTCTTGTCATCAGGATTGAAAAAATCATCGTAAATTAATAATGATATTTAGTTCATTATAGTCAGATTGAGAATGTTATTACACTTACATCGAATTCGAGAAAACATATCATTAGATAACATTTTTCCACTTTACCTCAAGGAGGTAGTCATGTTATATATAATTACTCCCCCTACTATATATAAATCTTGTTTAAGGATTAATTATATTTTGTAATAGAATCTAATGATTTTCAAATATGAATTAATTATCAACAGATAATTTCATTCCCAATCTAATGGATAGTCTGAAACAATGATTCTGACATGGGAATGATTTCTTTGTTTTAATTCTACAGATTACAATGCATATTAGGATAATAAACCATCATTTTTATATTTTTTTCTACAATAAAATATTAAAATACATTATACATTCGCAACACTTTATGTTGTTATATTGAAAGTGATATTGGACATTAGAATTTTTGGATTTTGTAGGTGAAATGAAATTTATGGGACTAGAGTTAGTGTAAGAAATTATTGAAAAATATATGATTGTTCAACAACATATTAGGAAGGATATTGTAATATAGATAAAAAATTATGATAATAGGATGAGAGATCATTTTATTATTGAATGTGAACAAGTTTTTTAATGTATATATATAGAAACATTTAACAATTTTTATATGAAATGGAAGATAAGACTATAGTTAATTAATACATATAAAATAATATATAGTATTCTAATAGATCAGTACAGAATGGACTTAAAAATATGTTTGTTTAAGATACATACCATGTTACATGTTTTCATGAGAGAAAACTATTATTTAGATTCATTTCATGTTTTGACCCCTATAGTAGTTCAGTTAAAAGATAAACTACTATGTGAGGAATGACTTGTATAGATTCTTGATAATAGTGATAATGTTTTTTGGAACTTGGAAATTTTATATGTTACAGAATCGTGGAAGAACAAAATTGTAAATGTAGTAACATAGGAATCTAAAAATGATACGGGGGAAATATAATCACAATTATATGATAAGTGAATAAAATTGTAGTAAAATATTTTTGAAAGGTATAAAATTATATCAAATTAGTTAATGAGAGAATAATATCTATTCTTATATAATTGTATTCACAAATTATATATTTATATTCATTATAAAAATATTACTTTATTTTTTAATAAAAAATACTATAATATTATTAAATTATTTTCATAGAGGGTTTTAATTAAAATGTTAATTTTTACAATATAAAACATTAATTTTACTAAATATATTTAATATTTGTATTTAGATATTCCAAATTATATTGGGTTGAATATTTGAGAATTATATAAAATGATTGATAGTTGAATGAATGGTGAAAAATATTGTTTTTATTGTAAATCTTATTTCAATTGTTACTAATTAAAATATTCATTAAAATATTCAATTACTGTTGAAAAAATTACTCCATTTTTATAAAACATAATGAAATTATTATCATTGGAATAATTTATATTCTATAAACTTTTATTAAATCCTTAATATACATAAAAATGTATTTTTTTAAAAAAATAATTATTTATAATAATATTTCGTTTAATATTAAATTAATAACTACATCCCCAATATTTTTAATAATGAAATATGGAATCCATATTGTGAAATATATGGTTTTAATTTGTCAAATATATTTTTATTATTTTTGACCATTATGAATTGCAACCTTAATAATAATTTGTCACTGCATTATGTTTAAATTTTGTAGTTTATGTTTAAAATAATATGATATGGATGAAAAATTAACCAAACATTTTATTAATATTATTGTATGATTATTTCTCATCTATATACTAAAAAATTTAATATCTAACCCTTAATATAATTAGTCCCAATTTTTACCTTTACATTTCTTTATTAAAATAAATTTCAATATTTAAGTAATATTGATAGTATTATAATTAATATTTTTACATTTAGGTAAACAGATGATATGTATGAAACAATGTTTCTAATACATATCAATTACAAAACAAATTGATGAACATTCATTATAAATCAAAAAAATTAGACCTGAGAATTGTGAAGGTATTGTTCCATTCGAAAATGAAATCATGAAAAGGTAGTTAATATGTTAAGTACAAAATCACCCACAATGTTATCAATTACTATCAGCCTTCATATATATATAATAATCAATAAAATCTTAATATTTTTGGGATTGGATATATAATAATGGTTGAGGATATATTATTAGTAATGGTAAATAAGAAAATACGTAAGAAATCATATAATGTGAATATATGAAATCATGATAATAACGTTTGAAAACCATAACTTCCATATAATATATTGAAATCATAATTTAGAGAATAATCAATTATAGGTTATATGAAATGATTCATAATGGTATAAAATAAAATTTTCCATGCGATCATAAAAATTCCATAAATCTTGGATATTTTTAAGACTAATATGCCTAGAAAATCATTTCTATAGTAGTTCAACACTCATTACTAAGGCAGCCATATTGGAAAGATTTCACTAAAATGAAATAACTGTACTCAATTTTTTCTCCCAATACAATAATTATATATAGAAAGACTTTATAAAATTTCATTACTCCATATTCCATTTTTTCCCTTATAAGATATCAATCTTCCGCCATTGCATTTTAGGGATATACATTTCTAACCCATCACATAATGAAAATAACACATATGAGTTCACAATATCATAAAACATTTATCATATAAATACCTATAAAATTATATGTGTTTCATAATCAATCACTAGAACATAACCTATAAAATAGTAATAGGGTTCATAATTATTTCACTCCATCAACATATAACATCCCATTAAAAAAAATCAATAGAAGATGAATAGTTTTCTTAATAATCATTCTATCACAATCAAAAACCATTTATAGAAATATTAACAATTATACATTTGGATAATATCCCTATTAATTCATTAGTGTCATTATATAGTTGTTTTCAATTTTATTATTGTTCATAATGGTTTAGAATTACTTTCATTCCATGTTCTTTAAAATAATGATTCATTTAACATTATTTTGAATGAGAATAATAAATATATTTCTTTAAAAATAACATGATGATTCAATTGAAACAATTTTTTAATAAAGTCAAATAACGGTATAACATGATTTAATAATGAATTTAAATAATTTTAGTTTTTTTGAAACACTTTTCAAAAACATGTGATTGGATTTAAATGGTTTTCAAGCATCAATACAAGTAAATATTAATTATCTTAAAAAATTATTTGAAATATAGAGTACATTATGAGATTAATATTATGTGAAAAAATATATTCTCATGAAATATATTTATGGGAATAAAACTAAATAATTTAATTATAAAGGGACCATAATATTTTACCATTAGAAATAATATCAATAACAATCTCGATAAATGATTATATATGAACACGAAACCATCACCACATAGTAAAATATAATTATTTGAACCATAAATGAGTATAACTAAATTGAAACTTAAATATCATAATAATAATTACATTTTTAATATTAACTGTTTATTGTAATATATATACACCTCATAAAATAATATTTGTTCAGAAAATAACATATATCTCACTAAAGGAATATTATGAAAAAATCACTTACTGCATTACAATGTTTTGAATCATAAAAAATTGTAAATAGAGATCCTAGTATTGATATTTAAATCCTCATAATATTCAAAATAACAATAATAAAATTTATTCATGAGAACTATATACACCATAAAAATATTGTGTGAGGAATATAGCATGTGTTTAAATAACCTAATTGTGAGACAAAAATCCCTTACGTTGTGTCTCGAATTACATCGTTAACATTAAAACCTAGAATATAATAAATAAATTAAATAACCATATTTATTTATATCCTAATGTATGTAAATTAATTATGAACTTTTATTATATTATTAATAAAAATTTTACATGTCATGCTTTGGTTAATGACTGCTTTGTTTTTCATCTATGTTGGTATTTGTTATTCTTTCCTTTTTATGTTTATAATGTATAAATAATCACCATAATTTTAACCTTTCACGTTATTATAGAACATGCAATTTTTTTATTTATTAATAATTGTGAATTAAATATTAATTTTACTTTAATAGGGATGCTATGTTTGATGGCGTACCTGATACACAACAATGGGATTCTTTGAAATCATACGTTTCACACTAATAATATAATAATGTTATTTTAAATGGTAGTTAAAGCCTATACATTGTATTTTAGGGAATTAATATAACTAACTAATATATTATTATACATGTTTTTTTGAATATTTTAACATTTATCCAATTAATGTTAGAGGCCAATTATAAGTAAAGAATTCAATTTTAAGCATACATACTCTAATATTCACTAAAAGGTTGATTTACATCCTTTTAATGTCCAATGCTTATTAAATAGAGTTTTTGTCACTTTTATATGTTCTTTTTCAAAATATAAAATTATTGTTTTCAATCGGGACACCAAAATTTACTTTGGATGAAATTTCGGAATTTTTCTGATAATGTTATTTTTTAATGAAAAATGAAAAATTCAATTTTTTAATTCAAAATTTACTTTTAATGTAATTTATTTATATGGTTAGGTTATGTTTTAATTTTCTATAATGTTTAATTAGACTATAATTTTACCAGTTCATTATATTTTGGTCATTTTAATTAATTTCTCTTTGAAATTGGACATAAACTACTGTCAATCTTTTGATAGTTATTATTTATTAAAAACACGCATTCTATTTTGACAGCAAGAATTAATTTTAAATTAATTTATGCCACTTATATGTTTTGAATTTAGAAAAATGGATTCCATATTTGGGATTAGTAGTTCCAAATTGTATAAATAATTATATTTTATTCTTAGACTTTTTAAATATTTACTTTAGTAAATATTTTATTTACTATGATATAAGGGTAAATATAATAAATAAAGGTATAATATAATATTATAATAATAATAAATTACCCTTAAATGTGTCTTAATCCTATAGTATGATACATATCAGACCTTGGTCATCCTTGGGACGAATTTGGGACCCCATGGAGCCACATAGGTGTAATAATGACACTTTATATTAATTAATTTAAAGTATAGAAAAAATAACAAAAACAAATATCTTTTAGTACATCAATTTGTACCTGAGCTTATATGAGTTATATTTTTTGCTATAAATATTGTTTGGAAATATAAAAATATTTCCTACGTTGTTGTATTTTTTATAATTTTTGGACATCAAATAAATTAAATTATGTTTGACACAATATTGATGAAATATTTACCTCATTAATAAATGTGTTAACAAAATAAGATTATAAATAAAATAAAAATATACAAAACCAGTACAATTATTATTAAATGTTTTTATTTTGACTAGGAGTCATCTTAAATTTTAATTTAATGATTATTTGACCTTCTAAAACCAATGATGAGATTATAATAAAATAATTATTTCAAACTTTTTCACAGAGCCCCTCTTGTCCATTATAAAAATTCCTCACTTCCTTCCCATATCTCACACTTCTCAAGCCTTTGGATCATACAAAATCAACAATAATAAGCTCTTAAGATACCTCACATCATCCTAGAATCCTTACCTTAGGCATAAAGAATGTCAAGAAACCCTTGTGGTTCAAACCAAAGGGAGTTATCTAATTTAAAGGTAACATTTTCTCATAAGTTATTTTGTATTATTTTACTTCTCTAACCCCTAAATCCTTTTATTAATGTATTTTTTAACAACACCAGTACCGTATATATACTAAGATGTTTTTATGATATTTATTCTAACTACACTTACACACACATCCATTTAATTGGTGAAGAACATACTGTTTTTATGGATGGAAAACTAACACCTCACGAAGCGATGATTGTTCAAATATCTCTTAACGCATCTCATGGTGGCCATTATGATGGAGATGTATTTATATATGATATATATTATGTTTTTTTCTCTTTATGATTCTGTATTTTTTATTTACAGACATACCATTATGCTTTCCAAAATGTGAAAACATGATAATTTCATTTGAGGAAGTGCATAGTATCGCCCATTCAAGGTGATATGATTTGTTAACGAAATACATGGAACATATAAAGATGGAGTTAATAAAATTATGTAAAATATATATAATATGACATTATAATGTAATTATAATATACCTATGTATCATTAATTTTTATTTTAATTAAATATTTAATTGAAATGAAAGCAGCATTCAGGCGTACGTATGGCTTACTGTCTCCACAAACAGTGCATTTAATTTATTATCTCCAAATGTAATGTACTATTATATATATACTGAATATATATGATCTATATGATATCTAAATCGTTAATTTCATTATAAAGATCATGTATTTTTAACCACATGGACAAATTTTAATTATAACATGTTCATTTTTAACTCAAATTCCGAACAACGACAAAATGTCCGATATAAAATCCAATATACTACTAACTATTATTTCAAGTTAATATTTGATATAAATGTAATAATAAAAATTAAAATGGTTATGAAGTTGGTATAAATTAACTTACGTTTATTATTCAGGAACACAAGGAACATACGAGTCATGTTGGACACAAGGTAAGGGATTTCTTATGTAACATGTAATTTCGTGAGATTTACATTGTTCACCAATTATTTATTGAAAGTGATGTATTGTGTACTTAAATTTAATATATATATTATCATTGTTTTATTTATATTCAGGTTATTCTGTAATTCATTTGGTAGCAATTAAATTTTGTTCATACGACTCGATTGATTACAACGTTGCAATGATTTTTCATCTCACATTTTATTCTCGTGAGATTCATGCTATATTAGCCACTATTTCCTTTTGTGTAATTAATGTAATACCCGTGATTTTATTATTTGTGTAATAATATTTTATTTATGGGTATTTAAATATTTATTGTGTGATATTTCTTTCATGGTGTGTATTTTTTTTATGTTACCAACTCGGTATGGGAATCTTTCACCCACTACTTTTTAATAGACTTTGTATTTTTATGTCTTTTAATTTACAACTTATTATGTTCGGATATGTTCTTATATAAACTTATTGAGGTAACTATTATGTCCAAGTGATGATATATCCTATCTATCTCATCAAATTATTATCTGAATATTAAATTTATGACGTTAGGCTGCCAAATTTCTATCTGAAAACATCTTAAACCAATTTCAATTTTTGGGGTAAAAATCTACTTCATGATTATGGTGTGCTATGAATATGTGGGAATAACAATTTATTTTTTTATAAATAATATCCACATTTATTGGGTGTATTTATATTTTTCACACATAATTATGTATTTTACTTATCATTAATCTAAGCATACCTTCTTTGTAAGGAACTTCGTCTCAGTCTCCTTTCATTGAGGCATATTTTGTTTTATTATCAACTTCCTTTTATATGGTGTATAAATTCCTTTTACTTTTCATTTCATTCAAATATAATATTTTAAAACAAGGCGTTTTACTAAATGAGAAAAAATGAATGTTTCTTTTTAAAGTATGTCGTGACACCGATCGTTTCCACTACCGAGAGTATTATTTGATCTTTGGATTCCATAACAAGCTGTAATATTTTTAAAAAGGTAAATAAAAACCATATAATAATTTTAAGTATTTTGGTATAGAAAATGGTTTAGAAAATGGATTTGTTATGTAAATATATTTAAATGATATATTGTGATTAAAATGTGGAAATGATATCTTTCCATTATTTTTGTTTTATATCTTATGAATATGTTATGGTTCCTGGGCATTGTTTATTCATACGGGTGGTTCAGTAATAAACCTAGGGAGGGTGAGCCCAAGATAGCTGTCCAATGCATTTGGTAACATGAAAAAGGTAAATGTGAATATTTATCATATGATATTTAAGTAATATACTATAATGGGTATTCCAAATGCGACTCCCTATGTAGATGTTACAGATACAATGTATGTTTGATATGGATTCCATTAGTCACCTTTATGATTTATGATTTCTGTGTGTTAATCATAAATATAATTATTTAATGAGGTATGTTATGATTGAATAGTATGGTTTCATTATTTCATATTGATTTATGGGCTAATGTTTTCATTCCCAATTTTATATTCCTTACTGATCTTTTTATGCTCATTCCATGTTTTTGAATTTTTCCCACAAGACATAAAGATGAATAAGGGTCAAGGATGAGATCAAGGAAAATTCATGATGTCTAAAACATGGAACTAGATATGGCACTTTTTTAATCATTTTTTATTTTATGAAAAAAATGGATACGGAGTAGAATTGACTACATGTAATATTCATGTTGTTTTTTAAATGTTATGACCTAATTCTCTAAGACACTAAATCTAAAAATATCTTCAATGTGAATTATCCTTTTAATTACAAATTATGTAATCTTTAAGGATGGGTCCTTATAATAATATTAACAATAATATATATATATATATATCATACATATTAGTTATATATGTATTTATAGTAAGCTATAAGGAATAGAGATATGAAATTAAATACAACATACATTGGAATGGAATATAATATGTATTCATGAAAGCGATTTACATTATCTAGATGGATTGAAATTAAAAATTGAAATAACATGTTACCTTAAAAGAATAATTTTTATGAATTATATTTAAAATTTTATCATTATAACCATCCTTATTACCATTAATGCGAGACATTAAAAAATAATCTCACTTCCTGAGGTTGGAGTTCGTTATACCCATGAGAGATGTTATTGTTTTCCCAATGAATGAAAAGTGTTATAATATTCTTGATTTAATAATTAATTAAGAATATTAATAACCTAAATTTCACAAATAAATATTTACTCTGCCATTATACATATTTTTTATAACTGGTAAAGGAAGGTGAATAATTTTATTTCACGAGGTTGTAGTCTGTTGTACACATGATTGATGACTTCGTGTCCCATTTGATGGATGTGGATATATTTGTAGTTGATTCCAATAATATAAAAACATATAATTATTTAGAAGATATTAATAATTTTATATCATAATCTTATACTATTTATTGATTAATGTGGATAAGTAAATAAAATAAAACTATCACTTTGGTGCTTTACCTCATATTTTGACAACATCATTTAGTTTTCATGGAAATTATTATTAGGATTGATTTTAAAATGCAAAGTCATATATGATGATAGGGGAAGTAAATAAGTGACATGGATTGGGATTATATATATATATATATATATATATATTAATGTGTTAATTTTAGAGTTTAGATGGTTGTCTTTTATAATGGATGAGAGTGGAACACATTTAATTTTTTAAATATAAAGGTGTGTTGATGTTTTTCTGATTCCAAAAGGCTTCAAAATGAGATATTATCAATAACACCTGATTCATGTTCAAAACAGGGTCCTAAAATGTTTTTTCGGAATGTTTATGGTAATTTATAAACATTAAAATTATAGTTTAACTCTCCAATAAAACTATTTTTAAAGTAACAGTGGTAAATATTGTTTACTGGTTTTTACCTTTATCTAACTAATGTGACGAGAAAGTTCCTATTAAAATAGAAAATTGTTAAAAAATGTAAATGGATTTCTTATAAAAATTAAACATCAGAAAATTATAATAACCCAAATTAAATTTATATTTAATTTCTGTAATGGTATTTTTATACATTTTTAAATGAACTAAAAAATTGTTCCCCTGAAAACATAATTTCCAAAAAAAACTAGCATTTTTCAGCAGTCGAAAAAAATTATTTGTTTTTGAAAAATAAAAACAATTCTACATGAACTAATTTTGACAGGATGATTTGAAAAATGATTTTTATTTTATCAAATTAATTTTCGAAATAGTTAAAAACATAATTGTATTATAATTATAAAAATAATTAAAAATAATAAAATTTTATTTTTAAAACATATAAAGAAATTTATAATATTTTATTACTTTTTTCAGCATCTTTTCATTATAAAATTCAATTGTGAATTATATTCTCATTGTATTAATTACTAGTCATAAATCTATGTCTAAAAAATTTGGTTATAACGACGATGTTTAATAACTAATATTAGTAATTTTTCCCATTTTATTAACCATGAGATAAACATGGTGTTTCATGTAAGAAAATATTCCATAGAAACTCATAATTGTATGTAACATAATATTTTAAATAAATTTATTTTATTAGAAAATATCAATAATAAGATTTTATGGTGTAACATTATACCCCTCCCCCTTAAAATTATAATCACTCTTAAAATTCATCACACTTATAAAAACAAATGTGGATAATTATGGTTTTTAAATGCCTCATGTTCCCACATGACATACTCGAATTGAATGTTTCTCAAAAATAATATACCAAGTGAGTTGTAAAATATTGTAGAAAATTCATTATCATATCATTAATATTCACCAATGTTTTCTCATAAAAATTATCATTCTCCAATGATAAGACAATATTTTTTAGTACATGTAAAGGATACAATATGAATTTAATTATGAGTGATACATGAAACACATCATGGGCTTATGATATGTTTGGTAGAATGTCATACTCATATTATGAAAACTAGTTATGATAATTATTTTTAAATAGAACGGTATAATAAGGGATGATATTTCCCTTATTTAAAAATATAATTACCTTCAATATAGAAATTTTATTATAAAAATCTTGTCATGAATAGAAAATTATTGATCACACTAGTGATTGTAAATATAACTACTCTACCATGTATGGGATTAATTATTGTTTTGATGTATAGTTCTAACCATCTCTATCATGTCATTAGAAATCTCTAGTCCTAATATATTTCATTCTCGAACTTAAATCCATCACATTAGGGAAGTGCACATACATCAATATAGGAGTTAATATGGCGGCATCTGAAATCTTTAGTGAAATATATTATTGTATAAAAACTCATGTAGAGGTTTTTGTCGATCCCAAACTCCTTCGAAATATAATGAATTGGATCCTATAATATCATATTGGGTTTTAATGGATCTATTAGGATAACCATATTTCAAAGGATTATATACCATGCAAAAACATAACTCAATATACAAAGCATATAGAAGACATCACTAGAAATATGGGTTAAACCAACAATCCTGGTAAAAAATAATATAATACAAATCTCCATCAAAATATATAGTTTCATTAATATATATCTTATAAATATTATCATGATGTAATTATTATCTTATAATGATAAAATGGGTTAACTTTTTAACATTTTAAACTACAACCCATATTAAATTATGCCCCTATATGTTTTCAGATTTTTTTTTCAAATTCCATTGGGCTGTTTTCACATTCCATTCAATTATGGTTAATTGAATTCTTAGGTAACAAAAAAAAATCATCCTTCAATTATTGATATGAAAATAACCTATATACAAACAATTTGATATATCTCTTCATGAAATCCTACAAAAATATCATTCAAATCTCTAAAAATCATCATGCTACCATTACTAATGCAGAATGAAGAACATTTTTGTTCATCTAATAAAATCTAATTATAATATGAAATGGATGTATAAAACATGAAATTACTTAACCATATCATAATATTATTATTAAGGTAAAAATATGGAACATTTATAAATTTTTTATATCTTCACATACCCCTACTGTGACCTCTTAATATTTAAATGGATATATTAATGAATATTCTATTATAAAGATAATATTTCATCCATTCCATGCATACTTCTTGATTGACGCTTAACAAATAAAGAAATATTGTGTCTTTTTTTAGCATAATCATAGAAAATCTGAATGTTCATTTCAACTCAAGGTATCATCTACCCTATTTACAGTCCCAGGATGGTAATATATTTAGTATTTGTGATCATTAATCATCTCTAACCATCATCTCAATTCCATATTACAGTATTTCTTTGTGAAAAATATAATTTAATATTTTTTATCATTATATATATCATTCATTTCTATATAATTATAATTCAACCATATTAACAATGAAAGAATGTATATTGTTAACACTAAATCATGGGTTGGGTAATTTTTCTCTTTAACCATCAACTCCCATTGGGAATATGCTATAAAAAAAATCATTATTCAAAATAACAAATCCCACTAATTTATTATATGAATCAATAATGATTAAAATCCTCTTTCTATTATTGGATAATCGATGAATAAAATACAAAACTGATCTTATATTTAGTTCCACAAAATTTTCCACACATTCATCAATTGACAGGTTCATGGATCCATTTTTAGAAAATATGTTTAGTGGATTAGATGGTTTTGAAAATTTAACATTAAACTATCAATAATGTATATATAAACCTAGAAAACTATCGATATAAGCAACCATGGAATTTATAATAAAACACTAAGTAGCCTAAATCATCCCTGGATCTACCAATATACCATATAGTTATATAATGTTAATAAAAAATGAAACCTTTTAAAAATGAAATTAATAAAATATATATTTGTAATATAGTTTCTCCTTCCTATGATTCTCTATTAAAATTATCATGTGATATTCATACACATTCTTTCTCATTGAATAGATAAATATATCATCTATATATACTACCACAAAGTGATCAAGGAGAAATCTCTAAACCCTATTTAATAAATCCATGGAGATAATAGGTAATTTAGTATGAGAGAACTGAATAATTACATATTTATAGCATCAATACCATGTATAGAATATTATCATAGGTATATCCTCCATATAAACCTCAAATGATGATATCAAGTATCAAGATAATTATTTTATATTAATTGAGATTCACACTGTTGAAAAAAATTTCCATCAATACAATGTATGAGATACATTTTATTGATCATGATCGTGTTCATCTCCTAATAATAATTGATGAGTTCCACAAATTTATAGATTATTTCAATAATATGAACTAGTGCATCAGCAGTTGAAAAAAAATTATGAATTAATCCATTATCAAGGTTCTCTAGGGGTTTCAATTACGATTTCTCCAAATCAATCAGGGCTATTCTGTTGGTTTTTTTAAAATTGGTGACACACCATGTATGAATTATATTGAGAACTAATCTAAATTGTTTTTTGGAAGGACACAAAAATCTTATTTAAATATATAAAAAATATCCCATGTTATAGGCATATCATTATTATTGAGCATCCCTGTCAGGACCCGTCCCTGGGGCACGTTTCATGACAACGCTAATCCAGCCTTCTATAGGCCAAGGGCTGGTGACTAGCAACAAAATCATAATTCCCTAAAACTGGGAAGGAATTTCCTTTATAACCTATAAATAGACACACAAACAAGCACACAATAGGATGAAACACCAAGTAAATTTATTTGAAAAGAGTGCTGAAAGAAAAAGGGGATAACATAGAGGCCCAACTGGAATTTACAAGTACAATTGAAATAAAATACATCTGGAGAAAGTGAAAAGAAAGCTACATGATCGTCCTCCAAGGTTCCTACATGACAGGTAGGTACAGATCACCTCTTCAGCACTCCACGTCCATCCATCTCCTCCGAGTACCGAATCACCGTATGGTCCACGTCCAGATATCGTCCAGTCCTGGTACTCTCAGCCTCCATCAGCACTGTATATCATCTGCTCCCAACACAAAAAGGTGCGGGAAAATCCCACACAGGGGTGAGTATAACGTACTCATTAGGGACCCTGATACCCTCAAGGTCTCAAAAATTATACCATGTATAAATAAAAAAGAATGATATCAATAGATAACTTTACTTAGGTATATGATCATACACATACCTAAGATATCAATTTATATATCTTGGTCATGAGTAAAACAATGATGTACTGACTTAGATCAAACTAGGATTTTATTCAAGGGTTAGTATCAAGTAACATCGCCAATCACATTATCGAAACCTCGGCTGTTGGAGAACTCATCCTTTATCGAGTACAGTGGGCTTATCGTGACACCAAACTGGATTTCCTTTATCCTTCGAATCTTGAGGTACTCCTCCTGTTGAGTATCGTTGATCTGCCACATCACAAAGTGCGCTCCCCACCGTTGGTCTGCTGCACTACAAAACACACTCTCTCTCACAGCCTGATGATGAACTCCTCATGTTGAGTATTGTAGGTCTTCCGTGACACCAAGGCTCTCCACACCATGGGACTGTCGCAAAACCAAAGGGCTCCCCACTGGGCTAGTCGAGTCAATCTAAGTCGTAACGGTTAACAGTCATCAGGTCTCAACCAGCAACTAGGTCTATGGACTATGCTCTCTTGTCTCCAGGAGGATCTGCTCCACGAGCTATTATTCGATACTCCAACTGGCACAAAGTCCCATGAAGAAGTATCTCAATGGTCTACCACATCCTAGGGGTCTCAACACAACAGACGACACATCAATTGGACTCCCAGTCTGTGACTTATTAGCCATTTAGTGTCAGGGGCCTAGTTGGATTTGTGCTTGATACAACCTGACTGTTTCCTATCTCAAACTAAATCTCTAGTGGTGTATACTCAATGAGGCCATCTCGCTCTAAAATTTTTAGTGTCACTGACGGTTCATCAAACGGACGAGCGTTGACAAAGATATGACCGAAGGAGCGCAATATGGGTTGTAGGGGGCCTGGGTCTGGGCAGACATGGTCGGACCGACCCGGCCCGACCTGGCATGGGTCGACCTAGTTCTGGTCTACTCGGCATGACCCGCTGGTTCGGGCCCTTCCTGTGATGTGGCCCGGTCCACTGGGATGTCCGGAAATCTTCGTGGGGCGCGATGGGCCGTGGAGCGCGCATGTGCCACGGGGTCTCCATGAGAGAGCGGGGCCGGTTCAGCCGAGGAACCACGAGGGGCGTAGGCCGGGGCGTTGTGGGTGGGTGCGGTCCGGTTCGGCCAGTGCACCGAGATGGTTCATGGTCCTATTCAGCCGACACATTGTGGGGGGGGGGGCATTGCGGCCGAAGCCCCATGGGGGGTGGGGGCTGGTTCGGCCGGAGCGCCGCTAGGGGCGCAGGTCGGTTCGGCCGGGGTGCTGTGAGGGCGTGGGTCGGTTCTGCCGTAGCCCCGTGGGGGGGGGGGGGGCGAGGGGATGGTTTTTCTGAAGTGGCACGAGGGGGGATGCTAATTCAGTTGGGGAACTGTAGGGTGAGTGTCCCGGTTCGGCCGGGGCCCATTGAGGGGTGCGGGACGTTGCGGCCAGGGCTCTACGAGGGGCGTGGGCCAGTCATGCTGGAGTGTCATGGGGGCCCGGGCTGGTTCTGCCAAGGCACTATAAGGGGAAAGGACTGGGGCGCCACGGGGGGCGTGGGACCATTCATACGGAGCTCCATGGGGGACACGATCTAGTTCTTCCAGATCACCATGGGGGGGGGGACATCTGGTTCGGCGGTGGCACAGAGTGGCAAAGGACGCGGGTGGTAGAGCACCATTTCCTTTGTCACCTTCTTCCATTTTGAAAAAAAAAAATCAGAGAAGAAAAACAGTGGGGTTTGGCCATGTAGGTTTGGCATGCACCCTCAGCATTTATGGTGGTAGCATTTGGCTCAACACGAAAGAAGAACGATGAACTTAAAATTTTACAACCTCCGCAAGGATTCATTCCCAAACCACTAGGAAATCATGGATTGTATTATCACTTAAATAAATCCCCTACCATTGTTCACATGATGTCGTTGGCATAATAAGTAAGGAGGTGAACTTCTTGTTGTTCATCTAATCCACCACACACCTCCAATTCCGGGCACGTGCATCAGTTCATCGTAGTCTAAGATGAGGACGTCCAATGTTGGACGAAGTCACGAGGAAGAAGGTCGAAGGAGGCCGACGTTCTTTGTTGGTGTAGCCTTCTTCGTTGGAGAGCGTAATCCAATAAGTTTTGTGTGTAACGACACTTTACTGATGCTTTTCTACATGGCGAAGTCATCCCAAATCATCCTCCCCAACTCCTTATATATATAAGAGGGGGAGAGGTTTGTATCGATCATGTAATTTATGAAGGTTCATTTATTAGGAACCCTCCCAAATTCCAATGACGATTATTCTTAATATTTAAAAAGGGGTCAAGACAATTAATTTACGTTGGAATAATAATGTTTTACGTTGGAAAAAATTAAGGTGTAGTATGCCAAGAGGCTCCTCCGCATTAATGAGAGGGTTTCTATAGGTTTATTTAATTAAATGGGGGATTAATCTTGGGTGGTGCACACCACCATAACCTCGCATATGAGGTTATGGTTTGGGTGATCCCAACCACAATAACATTTCATGAGAGGTTAAGGTCTGGTGGTCACCACACCTTAATTACCACATTGAGGTTTAGATCCGGTGGACCCCACCTGCTGACACCCACATGGGTGTTGCAAAAAAAATTTATAAACATTTATTTTTATCATATTCATACAAAAAAACCCCAAAACATTATTTCACCCTCGACCAACTACCGTCGAGGTGAAATTATTCTTATCAAAATACTTGAGCTAAGTGTTCAACGGTGCCCTCAGATTTCAATTCTGAGCACTAGTTCAAAAGATAGAAAAACATGCTCGCACTTTTACTAAACGTACCCGAAAAAATTTCAAATATTCATTACAGGGACTCAGGGAATCGGAATAATGCACCATCATTTTTCACGGACACATAAAATTCCTATATATTTTAAAAAAATTACATGTTAATTCAGAGATTTTACATTCTCCCCTCCTCAATATTAACATCCCTGTAATTCACAACTCAAAATAAATGAACAAGTGGGTGTACTGAGAATGCATATGAGCCTCCCTCTCCCATGTGTTCTTTTGGTGGTTCTCATGCTTCCAGTGAACATGCAACAATGGTTTCAACCATCCATGAAGTACCCATTCTTATAGATCCACAATCTCAACTGGAACCTCTGTAAAATTCACCTCATTGTCGATGTAAAACTCTCCATGGTTGATGATTTGAGAAGGGTCATGCACCTATAACCTCTAACGGGATACATGGAAGACGTTGTGCACCCAGTGCAACTGAGGTGGAAGAGCTAAGTGGTATGCCAACTCGCCAACTCTACTGAGGACATGAACATGTCAGATGAAACTCGGAGATAACTTTCTTCTTCGGCCAAATCTCTGCAAACCTCATCGAGATGAGTCCAGTAGAAAGACATGGCCACCTTCCTCGAACTCCATAGGTCTCTGTATTTTGTTGACATATGACTTCTATCTGCTCTGTGTAGTCTTCATCCTCTCCTGGATGATCTTCACCTTCTCTAGGGTAGCCCATACCATATCTGGTCCCACTAGTGCTTACTCGCCTGGGTCAGTCCATCCCAATGATGATCTTCAAGGTCACTCATACAACGCAATGAATGGTGCCATCCAAATGGTGGAGTGATAACTGTTGTTTTATGAAAACTCTACTAAAGGTGAGTTATCCTCCTTTCTGCGACCGTAGTCGAGGACAGAAGCATGCTACAAGTCATCGAGGGTCTAAATAGTCTACTCAGTCTAACGATCTGTATGAGGATGGAAGGCGGTGCTCAGACGAAGCTGCGTTCTGAAAGCCTCCTAAAACCCCTTCTATAGCTGGGAAGTATATTGTGCGTCATGATCAGAAAAAATCATCAAAGTCACTCCATGTTTCTGCAAAATATATTGCACATATAGGCGTCCCAAGCTCTATACTGAACCATACTCTCTGATTGGTAGGAAGTGGGCTGACTTGGGGAGTCAATCGACGATCACCCAAATCGAGTCATGACCCCTGGATGTACATGGAAGACCCATGATTAAGTCCATGGATATCCCATCTCACATCCACTCTGGGACCTCTAAATGATGAACCATCCATACTGGTACCTGATAATCCCCACTCACTTGCTGAAAAGTGAGGCATCGAGAGACAAACTCCACAACTGCTATCTCTATTCTCATCCACCTATGCTATCATCAGAGATCCTGGTACATCTTCGCCACTATTAAATTTACTGCTACAGAGGATTTGTGGAACTCCCTCAACACATCCTCCTAATGTTACACTGATACCTTGGTATGTCCCTTGAAAAGGCTGACATGTTCTCCACCTTTATGAAATCTATCGGGTTCATGTCCTGTGGATATCTGAGCACGTCGTGTCTCGCAATTAGCGTCCCCACGATGAGCCTCCATTACTCTCTGAAGAATTGGTGGGAGTAACATTGAGATACTATAGTAAATCTACATTGTCTCTATACACAAAGGATATCTACGAATCGGCCAGCTGCTCTATCGCCTCACCTAGCAGTTGAACACCAGATCTCCTACTGAGTGCATCTGCAAAAAAGTTCCCCTTCCCATGAGTATATACTATCTCGAAGTCATATTCCAGGAGGAACTCAAGACTTCATCTTTTCATTGATTCCAGGTCCTTCTGGGAGAATATATACATGAGACTCTTGTGATTTGAGTACACTAGAAAGCGCTCTCCAATCAAATAGTTTCACCACATCTTCATAGAGATGACCACTAGTGCTAACTCTAGGTCGTGAGTAGCATAGTTCTTATCATGTTTTCATAGCTGTTGAGAACCATATGATATCACTGATCTCTTTTACATCAGGTCAGATCCGAGTCTAGTCCCATATGCGTCGTAGTAGACTACATACTCTACGCCTTCCTCTAGAATCCTCATGATGGGGGGAACTAGTCAGCCTCTACCATAGCTGCTGAAAATTATGTTGTCATTTCTCCAAACACACAAATGGTTTCCCCTTCTTCATCAAGGATGATTGTGGTGCTGGAACCCTGTATATTTCTAGCACAAACATCCGGTAATATCCAGCCAAACCTAGGAATCTTCGTACCTCTGTCACACTTCTGGGTGTCTCCTAAGCAGGTAATTGCCTCAATCATTGCTGGATCCACTGGAATTGTATCCTCTAATATGGAATGTCCTCAAATGTGAACTTCTCGGATCTAGAGCTGGTAATTTGGGAGATTTCCATAAATTTGGTGCCCTCTGAGTTTGTCTATTACTACCCGCAAATGATAGGCATGCTCCTCCTCAGTAGTCAAGTAGAATAGAATGTTGTCGATGTAGACTACGACAATGAAATCGAGGTAAGGCTAAAAGATCATGTTAATGATCCCCATGAACACTTCTAGAGTGTTGGTTACACCAAATGGCATAACCAAGAACTCATAATGGTCATACTGACACCTGAAGGCCGTCTTCTGCACATCCTCATCTCGCACTCTAAGCTAGTGATAGCCTGATCTAAGGTCTATCTTTGAGAACCACCGTCCTCCTTTTAGCTGAACAAACAAGTCATCAATCCTCGAGAGTGGGTACATGTTCCTCACGGTCACCTGGTTTATGAGCCGATAGTCAACACAATTCTTCGAGATCCCATTCCCCTTCTTGGTGAACTGAATCGGGGCTGCCCAAGGTGAAACAACGGGCCGAATTAATCCCTTCCCCTTCAAGTCCTCAAGCTGTACCTGCAATTTACTATGCTCCGTGGGAGCCATCTGATATGCTGGTGTTGATATCGGTGTCTTCCCAGGGTACATGTCAATGAAAAATTCCACCTCTCTGTGAGGAGGTAGTCCCGATACATCGTCAGGGAAAATATATGCATACTGGTCCACCAATGTAGGATAGTTTGGACTCTCCACATCAACAGAAATGAGGGTAAGTCTTTCAAACTTATATGTAATCGGTTACACCCTCTTCCAGGTATGTCCAACCTATACTGCATAGGCTCCGTTCTCGCTTCTGATGGTAAACCCGGTCCTATCCGTGCAAACAAACTTCACTATGTGCCAAATACAGTTAATCTGAGCAAGGAATCTAGATAACCTGTTAATACCCAAGATGACGTTTTAAAGCCTCGGTGCCGCTACTAGGAGATCCTAGATGAATCTCTCACCTCCCAGAGTACACTCACACTGCCTGCACCAATGCATAATCATCGAATCTACTCACGTAAGAGTCTCTAGGCATAAGGATTTAGCCCACAACTCTGTCACAATCTCTGAGCTCTGAATGAGTGTAGTGGCAATAAAAGTACGACTAAACCCAGTGTATATAAGTATTATAGAAATGGTGGAGAAGGCACAGATAGTACCTCGAATCATCTCCGGATCACCATGATTGTATTCCTTAGCTTCCTGGAGTTGAGCTCTCTCATTCCCACCTTCTCCCTGCAATCAGGGTGTTTTTCCTGGTGGTGGTGGTAGTAATTTCTCCAATTGTTTCCCACCACTAGTTGCATGACCTGATCCTCTGCCACCTCTACCTTCTCCATACAGACCACCTCAATCAAATCTCTATCTATGCCTAGGATATCCTTTGTCCATCAGCCGATCATCTGAACAGTGGGTCGAGAAGTCATGAGCCATGTGACCCTGCCCGCCACATGTGAAACACTTCCCGCTCCTAGCATGTCTATCTCTACATCGAGTGCCACACAAAATCGATCATGAGTCATGCAGTCGCCCACCAGTAGGTTTGGTCTTCTTGGACCTCTGTGACATCTGTCAACTACCAGCTGTAGAAGAGTCTGCAATGTGATGACTGGTAGTGGGTCTCACTGATGGTGTCTTCTCAGCAAATTAACTTTCCACCAAAAGGTCTCACTCTAACACCCCTTCCTGCGTCAGGTTACTAAGTGAGATCATTATAGCCATGATATCACACATGAGTCCCTATAAAAAGGTTAGGGCAATGTAGAATTGGTCCCACACTATATTTGTGGAGTATCATGAGAGGTCACTGAACCTCGATGAGAAATGAGCTACAGTCATGGTGCCTAGCTGCAGATGAAGTGGCTCATGTATGCGCACTGCGAGAAGAGTAGTTGGAACAAACTCTACCCGAAACAAGCTCTCGATGTTTTCCCAGAGAAGCATCACCTCATCATGTACATGGATCATCAAGATCCACCATCTTCTTGTTGCACCTTGTAGAAGGCTAGTAGCAATATTCACCATGAGGATGGCTGGTGTCCCTAGCAGTCAGATAACTCCCAGCAGGGCCTCCAGCCAATCCTCAGCCGCCTGCATGTTTGTCTATCCCTTGAACCTGTGTGGCCTCTGGCACTGGAACGTGTGCAACATGCTCAAGCTGTGTGCACTGTTTGCAGCTGTGGCTGGTGGAATGGGGGGAAAAAAGAGGAATTATACCACTGGTGCCTCTTCTGATGCTTCTAATATAAGAGGTCCCTCCACCTAGGCCTCGTCGCATAGTGGGCTTTTAGTGCGTATAACTCTCGGATCTCTAGCCAGCTGTCTAAGTGGAGGCATCCTAAAATGAAACAGGTGCTCTAAGGGTAAAAGTTATACCTGATGAGATGAACTAGTGAGCATACATAAAGAAATATTTTAATAACACACATGCAATCAGTGCTTTCATGCACTGATCCAGAAATCAGAAATCAGTGTCCTGGTGTATGGAAACGTCGTCCGCCGCACCAACACTAGACTCCATGAACTGAAAACCACACTCACTACACTTAACACTATTTCTTTACAGAAAAGATCAGAGTCCTATGATATGAGGTAGAACTGACAACTCTAATACAAATTTGTCACGACCTATCTCCTGGGGCTTGTTCCATGACTTCCCAAAGCTAGCCTTCGATAGGCCAGGGGCTGGAGACTACCACCAAATGTGTGATTCCCTAAAACTAAGAAGGCATTGACTTTATAACCTATAAACACACACACAAGCTAGCACACAGTTGGATGAAACATAATGTAAACTGTATAAAAAAAGTGTACTGAATGGAAAAGGGGTCAAAATAAAATCCCAAATGGAAATTACTAGTACAACTGAAATGAAATACAACTAATATAAGAGAAAAGACAGCTTCAAGATCATCCTCTATGGTTTATAATTGAAGGGTAGGTACATATCACATTCTCATCACTCCGAGTTTTTACATCTCCTCTGGGTACCGACACTCCATATGGTCTACCTTTGGGTATCGTCCAGTCCTGGTACTCTAAGCCTCCATCAGCTTAGTCTATCGTCTACAACCAACACAACAAGGTGCCGACATAGCCCACACATGGGTGAGTATAATGGTACTCAGTAAGGACCCTGAGACCATCATGGTCTCACAAAATACATGAAGGATAAACACCAAAGAATAAAATAAACAGATAACCTTACATATGAATTTTCTCATACATATACACAAGTTATCAATTGATCCAACTCAATCAAGATTAAAAAACAAAAGTACTGAATCAGCTCAAACCTGGATTTTATTCTAGAGGTAGTCTCAGGTAACATCACGAGTCACATTATCTAAAAATCAACAGTTGGAGATCTTGTCTTCTATTGAGTATAGTGGGTCTGCGGTGACAAAATGTGGGCTTCCCCCTAACCTTGGATTGCTGAGGTACTCCTCCTCTCAAGTACCATGGACCTGCCACGTCACCAAGCACGCTCCCCACCAATTGTCTACCGTGTCACCAAGCACGCTCCCCATCATAACCTACCGAGGTACTCCTCCTATCAAGTAATGTGGGTCTTTCATGAATCCAAGGCTCCCCCCCCCCCACTGTGGTTCTTCCACGACCCCAAGGCGCTCCTCAATGGCCTAGTAAATTCTCTTAAAGTGGTAACGGTATATAATATTCAGGTCCCAGCCAGCTATTAGGTCTCCACACTATGCTCGCTCGTCTCCAGTAGAATACGCTCCATGTGCTACTGGTTGATACTAAAACTGTCACGAAGTCCCATGAAGAAGTTTCTAAAAGGTCTTCCCTGTCATAGGGTTCTCAACACAACATACAATGACTCAATCGGATGCCCGATCTGTGAGATATTAGCCATTTAGTCTCGACATCCCAGTTGGATTCGTGCTAGATCTAACCTGGCCATTTCAAATCTGAAGCCAAAATTCCAATGATGTATACTCAATGGTACCGTCTTTCTCCAAAATTGCAATCACTGTTGATAGTTCGTCAAACAGATGACTGGTTTGAATGATATGGCCGAAGGAGCATAAAAAAATATCATAGTGGGCATGGGTCCGGTCTGACAGGTCAGACCTACCCGGCCCGACCTAACATGGGTCGACCCAGCACGTTCTGGGATGCGGCCCAGTCTGCTAGGAGGTCTAAGTGGCCGCGAGGGCCTGTGGGGCCTCCCAGTGACATGGGACTACACTGTCACGAGAGCGCCGTGATCGTGAGGGGCCAGTGCATCCGGGGAACCACAGAGGGCGTGAGCCGGTTCGACCGGGGCATTGTGGGGGTGTGGACTACTACGGCCGTTGTGCCGCCGGGAGTATAGGATGGTCCGTCCGGGGCACAAAGGGGGCGCGGGCCACTGTGGCTGACACGCCGAGAGGGGTACGGGGAACCGATGGTGCAGCCGGGGCACCGCAAGGGGCTCGGACCAAGAGGGCTAGGGCACCGCAATGGAAGTGGGAAGGGAGGGGCTGCAGTGCAACGAGGGGCATGAGCCGGTCAGGCCGTTGCGCCGCAGGGGGTGTGTGTCAGTGTGGTCGGTGCACCGAGGCGGGGCGGGCTGGTGGGGCCGACAGGCCGTGGAGGGCGGGGGCCGTTAGGGCCGGCGCGCCTGGGGGGGGGGGGGGGCGGTGGGGCCGGGGCACCACTGGGGGTGTGGGCCGGTGCAGCTTCCGGGCCGCGAGGGAGCGGGCTGGGGCGTTTGGGGCGCCACACAAGGTGCGGGCCGCTCGGGCCGGAGCGCCTCGAGGGGCGCAGGCCGGTTTGGCCTAAACACCATAGGGGGCGCAGTCCAGTTCGGTCGGAGCACCACGTGGTGCATGGGCCGGTTCTGCAGCGGCGCGGAGCGGTGGAGGTTGCAGGTGGCGGTGCACCGTCGCCCATGTCGCCTTCCTCCATTTCTAATAACACATCAATGACGAACTACAAAGGGGTCAGGCAATGTTTGATTGGCCCGCCCCCTCCTTTTTTAGAGTGGTAACATTTATCTCAACATGAAAGATGAACGATGAACTTCAAATTCTACAAGCTCTACAACAATTCTTTCCCAAACCGTAAAGAAATAAAGGGAAGTATTATCATGCAAATAAACCCCCTACCACTGTTCGATTGATTTCATTGGCGCATGAAGGCAGGTGGTGAAGTTGTCTACGTTCGTATTGCCCGCCACACACCTAAAATTCCAAGCTCGTGCGGCGGTTCATCATAGTCGAAGATGTGGACATCCCACATCTGAATAAGTCCCAAGGAAGAATGGCGAAGGAGGTTGGAATTCTTCGTAAGTGGAGTGTTCTTCGTTGTAGAGCATAGTCCTCCATGTGTTGGGGGTCACTGCACTTTACCAGTGCTTTGTGGCTCTTTGATGTCATCCCAAATCCTTCTCTGAATCTCCATATATATAGGATAGATGGATAGGTGTGTAACGATCATAGAATTTACAACAGTTCATTTATTATGAACCATCCTAAATTCCAAAGACGTTGTTTCTTACTATTAATAAAGGGGTCAAGCCAATTAATTTACGTTGGCATAATAAAGTTTTGTGTAGGCACAATTTAATGTGGAGGAATCCAAGAGGCTCTTCCATATTATTGAGGGGGGTTGAGTGTTTCTTTCAATTAAAGGGGGGTTTAATCCTAGGATGTCCCCACCACCATAACCTCTCATGGGAGGTTATTTTTCGGGTGGTCCATACCCCTGTAACCTCTAATGAGAGGTTAATGTATGGTGGTCCCCAATCCTCAACTACCACATGGAGGTTTAGTTCTGGTGGAATTCACCTCCCAACACCCACATGGGTGTTGAAAATAAAAGTAAAAATATCATACACTTTTATTTTTATTTTATTCTTACACGAAAAACCAAAAAACTAACTTCCACCCTCGACCAACTGCTGCCGATGGGAAAGTCTTCATAAGAGAACACCGACATAGGGAGTTCAACGGTTCCCTCATACTTCAATTCGAAGCACCAGTTCAAATGATAGAAAAACCCACTCCCATGTTTACTGAACGTACCCGAAAAAACATCATAAATTTATTTCGGGTACTCCGGGCCGTGGAATCATGTGCCGTCATTTTTCACAGAATCGTAAAATTATCACATATTTTGAAAAAATTACATGGAAATTCCAGGTCTTTACAGTCCCACCATCTATCTAATGTAAATTCCCTGATTGAATTAGAATAAAAACACATACAATAGATGTGATTATTAATTTGATAGAAAGAATTTTTAATACACTAATAGATGATCATATATTGATTTGCAATAAAATATATGAATTCTCAATAATGATAATTGATATGGTATTTATTTAGAAATATAATATCAATTAAATTATAAAATTAAAATCCATTAGAGGAGTAATTAAAAAATTGAAACATATTATCTTAAAAATAATCCAAGGAAGTGTCACGGAAATGAGATATAGTCACCATAAAATGATGTTTTTTCACTGTTAATTCTATGTATAATTTCTTCCATTGAATTTTTATACCCGCATAAAATTCATCTGATATGAAATAATTGGTATATCCATAGTCAAATATGATATTTCTAGTTTATTGTATGTATAAAGTGTACCTTTAAACATTTATTTTTCACACCCCTCATTAAAAATAGTGATCGTAAGACATATACATTTTCACTATGATTACGATGTTTTTAACATCAATCATTATGGTTACACATCATACATGTGAACTAGTCATGATATTGACTTCACTCATATCATTTGAAACACTTGAGTATGGGTGGTGCATTATATTGAACTTTATTTTGATTTTCATCATTATCTGACTTATTGACATCACTTTGGCATTAAGTTGCCTTATAAACATCCCTTAAAAATATTAAAATATTTTATAATACACATAATAAATATTCATATTTTATTCTTCTAACACATTTATTATAACTGAAATGTAATCTTCTTTCCCCATTGGTTTTTAAATTTTCATCTGAATTCCATCATTCTCAACTTATCAAAATCATTAGACAAATACATAACTCCAAACAAAATTTATAACATGATAGAACATTGAATAATCTCTTTTTAGCTATTGATTCCTTTAATCAGAAATACCAATTAGGGAAATGGATTTATACAATTGAAGAACATATAAACCTTATGTATTAGTTGGATGATAATACCAAAAGCATACCATCAATGTCTAATATCAATTTCAACACATGTACCGATGGATTTATTCCAATTTTTCATGATTTCATGGAAATCCACCTACATCTTCATAAGAAGGTTATAAGTAATGTATATATCACGAAATATATTCCTAAGACAATCTAAATCCCTAGAGTAAATATTTTCAGGTTCCATTTTATTATTAATGAGATTAAACTATATATTTGCATTGGCATACAAATTATAGAAATCAAAATGAAATTTTATTTTTTCAAAACACAACATAATAGAATTGTTCATTTCAGTGGTACTGATATATTACTCATAAATTAGTGGATATTTGGTTTCACTGAATGATAGTGAAATTTTCATCATGGATGAATCAACACAATGTATTTCCCTAGTTTTCTCATTTGTATGATTATTGATATTCCATGATTTTAAATGATGTGTGAGCGTTGAAAAGGGATGTTTCATTCAATATCACTTAACTATTGTATTTTTCAGTGTAAATTCATTTAATTTTCTATATAAATCGTCATTTATATGAATCTTCTTGGTTTAATACAATTACATAAAAAACACAGTGTATGAAACTCTAATCATAGTGGGGAACCATACAATCATGAAAAATCACAATAATGATGTAATAATTATAAAAAATATCATTAATATAGTAATCCATATGTTTATCCAATGTCATTAATTGATATCCTCTATTTGAATAATTTATTATAGTAATTAATTTTTGTGAATTTTCAACTCATATCCCTTAGGTGTGTCAAATCTGATTCCCAGTCAATCCCATATTCATTCACCTGGTGAAGATCAAGTCTTGATCAGGTTTCCATTTTCAAATTTTATTCACATATGAACAAATTTTGTATATCAAAAAATAGTTATGTTTCCTAAATAGTGTTTTAATTCCACGGTAACAACTCTCACAATATTGTACAAAAAATCCATTATGTTTTCCAATAAATTTTCTCATCTATAGATGAATCCATAGAAAATTTCATAGTTATATAATTAATTTTTTTCATTAATATTTTTAATTTTTAAATAAACGTTTCTTCTAATACCTATTATATATTCCCATGATTTTAATACATACATATGACATCATTTTTATGATCTTTTATTACAATACACAAGTAGACAAATTTGGTTCCTAGAGGTATTGTTCCTTGAAAACATCAAATCATAATAAAACTAGTTCATATATGAAAAGTATCATCTCCCACTATATTCATAATAATTATATCCCTATATTGTAATATCATTCAAATAAAAATTAATTCATAACCAAGGGAATGTAAACATATGAATGGGTGATCTGAGTTACCCTGTAAAGGAATAAATGGGATATAAATAAGTATTACAATGGAATAAGTGTTTATAATTATAAAATAACTTATAAAAACCATAACCTTCAAATCCATGATCAAATTATGGATTCATAGATTAAATATTTATAGCTTAATATAAAGGAATCGTATGAAAATTTACAAAAATTCTCTATAATATCTTTAATGTCGAATATGTCATTGAATTAAGGCATACAAATTTTTATTGAAAATCATTCCCTTTTAATTTAACGATTATTAATGTGAATATCATAGTGTAATTGGATTAATCTCTAAAAAAATTGTGTCGCCATTATTCACTACAAAGACTATAATTTAGGATAATTTGCCTTTTTTTAGGTATTACACTACATTATAGCCCAGTTTATCTCATGTGTAATCAATTGATTGTTAAATAATTGAAGTGATATATAGGTATCACAAATCATAAAATGGAAATCATACAAATGTGCCACAAAAAAATAATAAAGAATAAATCATTTCATAACACATGAAAATAAATGGGTTTTATTGACATTTATAGTTGCATAACTTGATAAAAATAATATGTTTTCGTAATTATTTCATTAATTCATCAATGCATTATACATGAAATAAATATGTATGTTTCACAAGAATTTTATCAATTGATATCCCATGGAAGAGAAAAAATATCACTAACATCATTACATAAGAAACATAAACCATCCAAATAAATAATAATTATTTTATCCTTGGATTATATCCCTATTAAGGCATATGTAACAAATATATATGTCATCTTATATAGAAAATTCCTTTGAAAGGTAATTTAATTTTTTTGGAGATAGATTTTCAACATAAAAAAAAAATTTCTATCCTAAGACATGTTCAAAATCTTTTTTAAAGAAAATATCCAGGGAAATTTAAAAATGATTTTTCAATGATATCAGTTTTAATGATTAATGATGATTTACATTATTTAATATACGTTAGAAAAAATATTCCCTTCAATTTTTTGGTAAAATAAAAATGACGATTAAATATAAAAATAACTGAAGACTGATTTAATTATATTTAATGATAATTTGTGGATTACATTTCAATAATGGGTTATTTTAAAAATATAAAAATATAAAAATATTTTTTAAAATCATGATTCTTTAATGAAAAATGGTTTTGGACTAAAGATGGAAGTAAATATGTGTTCTCCAAAAAAAATATTGAACACAGGAGTACATAAACAATGGGAAATGATGAGAAAAAATGTATTATAATTATATAAACTATGTATAAGAAAATTTATATGTCCCATGATAGATGTATCGTAATATTTTCCCGTTAGAAACAAAATAAAAAACAATCCTTAAAAACGTTGAGAATGTCACACAAAATGATTACCACCATAGTAATTGGGAATTGTAAGACCAATTATGTACGAAAATTAATTTAGATATAAAATACAAGGGTAATTATTAAATTAATGATATCACTAATAAATGGTTGTGTATATAACCCCCATGAATTAATATTTGTGTATGATATTCTAAATGTCTCATGGAAGGATGGTTTTGACAACAATCCCATATCTCTTTGGTATATTTTTAAATTTAAACCCAATGGAAGATAAATAATAAAATGTATATGTAAATCCAAATAAAATTTTTTATGTTAAAGATAAAATACACTCAATTTTATTATATGGTCTATTGAATTAAAATATGGGGGTTCATATTGAATGTATCTCCAAAAAAGTAAAAGTGTGACATAAATCATTTAACATTTGACTCAAATTATTAGTACTGGTTCAAACCTCATGTATAATAAATATAATTATATTATAAAAATATTATATTACAAAAAATATTTATTTCATACCATATATTATATTCATATGAATCATTATTTCACATTTACTGACTATTCCTTGTTAATTTCATCTTTTGGGAAAAATTGCTTTGTTTTTCGTGTGTGTTCTGATTTTTTATTTTAGGACCACATTGTCTGATAGTGGTTCCATAATATCCAAATTTTTAAAAATAATATATGTAAAGACCTAGAAATATAATGGAATTTTTTTTTCGTAAATACTTTGAAATTTTACGAGCCTGTGGCTTCTGACAGCACATGATTCTGAGGCCTGGTGTGCCTGAAATCAATTTCCGAAGTTCAGCTTGGGTACGTTTAGTAAACGAACGAGCGGGTTTTTTTATATTTTGAACCAGTGATCAGAATTGAAATATGAGGGCATCAATGAACTCGCAACACTAATAATTTCTTAAGGGGAACATTACTACAGTTGGGTTTTAAGTGGGCTGAAAAAATTTATTTTGTGAAATTAGTTTTAAAAAAATAGAATTGGTCGAACAATTTTATTTTATAACATTGGAAGTTAATCCCTCCAATGGGATTTTGTTGGTGGGTCCCACGACCATCCAACTTCCCATGTCTGGATATTTGAAATGTGGGTCCCAAATGAGCCCCACCTTTTCACCTTCCCCTAAACTCCTTAAACCCCCTTCTTTAATTATTAATCTCCTCATTAATTGTGTAAACTCTTCCTCTCCCTCTATCCCTCTTTTTTTAACTTCCAACACATTCTAATCAATGAAATAAAACTATTCAATTATTTAATTAAGGAATTTGAATTTTTAATTCATGGAAAGTTTAATTTAAATTAGGGGTATCATTATTTTAATTTTGTTGGAACATGTTGGGTTGGGGGAATTATTGGAGAGAGAGATCCTGTGGAAGAAGAAGGGAGTTTCTCCTTTGTTGAAGAACATCTACCCTCCGATTAAGAACAACGTCTTCTTCGACCAAGAACGCCAGTTCCACGGTGAACGATCTTCACACCTTCCTTTCTTTTCTCCTCGACAAGTGAGGAGATGCCGCTTCCTCCTCGGACGCACTCCAATGTCACCTACGAATCCTTTCCCCACGGTCCCATCTTCCATGACGCCCGACGTGCGACGAAAATTATTTGAGGTAGGGGGATTTTATACAATTTTAGTTGATTAAAATTGTACTTCTTCATCTTTTTTTTCTCTGAAACGAATTAGGTCATGTGTTACCGCCTAACGCGGAGGGTGCGGGCCAAATGAACACGGCCTGATGACCCTCCGCAAGAACTTAATATTTTTGGAATCGACGATAGGAAGCGGAATGGGGAAGTGGCCGGCGGCATAAGGGCCGTTGTCACACTCGCAAAGAATGTCCCGGCAATGTGGGCCGTGGTGGAGGAAGCATGGCATCGTCGCACCGTTCCAGGAACACAGAGCTCTAGACAGGGCAGTCCGCGACAGAGGAAGCAGTCGTCATTACGCAGGCTGTACGGATGGAACCGTGTCTCACTATGTGGGCCGCTACGCCAGAAGGACCGGCTAGCTCGTCGGCCGGCCGGGAAGAGCAAAGCCACAGTGCCAGGAGGGCGCTATGCTGGAGAACCCGCAACCCGCACTGTGGGCCTATTGCGCCAGAAAGCCATCCAGCTCCAGCCGGCCAGTTAGGAAGGGTGGCACTGCTTTGCGTCGCCGGTTCGGGTAGCTGAGGGGTCGTGCACCCTCCGACCGTTAGGCCTCTAGGCTGAGCCACTCGGCCTTCTGGCCGAGACTGCAGGGCAGTGCCCAGCCGGGCCATGCCCGGCCGAACTGGACCTCGCCGGGCCGGGCCGGGCCACGCCCTACCGGGTCGTACCATGCCCGGCCGGGCCGGGACATGTCCCCTCAGGCCAGTCCAAACCACATCGGGATAGGCCATGTCCCTTCAAGCTAGGCCACACATTTCTTTGGGCTGGTCCGACACCCCTGCCGGGTTGGACACGCTAAAACTGGGTTAACCCGACCCGTCGTCCCACTAGGCTAAACTGGTCGAGTCCGTATTCACTTAATGGTGAATAATTCAAATATCGAGCATCTAATCAACGCTCTGTATGCATAACTAAGACCCTATCACTGAGTTAGTACTTCTGTGATACTCTATGTGATTCTTGTGCTTCTTTGAAAAATGGCCGGTTTTGGACGAGTATATTTCGAACCAGGCCCTTGGGACAGAAATGCCAATATCTCACAGACCGGGCGTTCGATTGACGCGCCGTCAGTCGCGTTGAGTTCCTATTAATGAGACTGAACTTTGGGATACATTCACTCCAGAAATTTTTAATAGTTTATGTATCAACACATCTTGACTCGACTAGCAGACCATCCCATAATCGAGTGTGCTATGTGCGGGAACCGTAGAGCTGACTGCTACTGCGACGACTACCATGATGGGATCCTCCATGGGTTCAGAGATGATGAAGAGTGTACGTGGATCCTATGTGGGTTTGGAAGTGATGTAGATTGTACATGGATCCTATGTGGGTTCAACAACAATAAATACTGTACTAGGATCCTCGGTGGGTTTAGCAGCAATGACGACTGTACTTCGATCCTCTGTGGGATCAGCAATGATGGTTACTGTAATTGGATCCCACATGGGTTTGGCAACGACGACTTCAGTACTTGGATCCTACATGGGTTCAACAGAGGATATGATTCATAGGCTACATCCAGTCACCTCTACCCTTCATTGTGAGTAGTATACCTGTGTGAGCAGAGTCTTGACTATTCAATCATTACCATTAGTGTGATCGACTTCTTTCATGTGTGCTCTGGGTTGTGCATCGGCTTGAGAGTTGGAGATGAACATGAATTAATGACTTAGATATATGTATGGGAATATACCTAAGTAGGTTAGGTTGATACATGGTGATTGTATCTTTTCACTGTGGTTTATCCTTTGTGGATTCTGGGAGACCGTCAGGGGTCTCGGGGTCCTTTCTGAGTATCGTATACTCACTCCTGCATGGGATATGCCCGAACTACGTTGTGTTTTATGCAGACGATATACATTACTGATCGAGGTGGAGGCTTCTGGAGCTGGACGGTACCTGGGGGTGGACCACTATACAGGACGTACACTGAGCGGACGACTAAACCCGAGGAGCTGAGGAGACCATCTGTACCCACAATTCATGTGGGATATCTGAAGCATGACTCGGTGGATGCGGCTATACTTTACTACTATTGTACTTTTTGTTTCAGTTGTACTGTAATTTCAGTTGGGTTAGTATACTGGCCCATTTACTTTTCAGCACCTGCTTTTGTACTCAGTTTACTTAGTACTTACATCAGTTGTGTACTCTGTTGTGTTTTTTTAGTTTTATAAAGGCAACTTCTTCCCTTTTATTGAAATTTACGCATTTGGTGCTAGTCTCCAGCCCATGGACTATGGAAGGCGGGCTTGGGGTAGTCACTACACGGGCCCCGAGGACGGGTCGTGAAAAATTAGTATCATAAGAGTTGGTTCTATCGCAGAACTCATTACTCTATTTTTATTATCTGTGAAGAAATATTGTTAACAGTATTGAGTGAGGTTTTCAGTATAGGGAGTCCATTATTGTTGCGGCGGCTGAATTTTCCATTCACCAGAACCTTGTCTCCAGATTTCCAACTCAGTGCACAAAAAAAATGACTGCATGTGTGTTTAGAAAGTTTTCTTGGTGATTACTTTGTGTCAGCTCACCAGGTACGCTGTATTAACCATGACACACCAGTTTATTTTTAGGATGGCTCCACGAAGGAAGCCTATTAGGGTTTCGAGCTACGTGCAAGATGACAGCCCACCGAGCAACGATGCCTCAGTGCAGGGCCCCATTACAGCGGAGGCGCCAGCGGTACCATTACCTGCTGAGCCACCGATTCGACCAGCCCTAGTAGTAGAGAGTGCATGCCGCCTGAGTTCATTGAACGAGTTTCAGAGACAAATGCCACACATGAACCGAGGATAGATAGACCATCAGGCAGCCGAGTATTGGGTGGATGCTATCATCAGAGTCTTCAGATTGGTAGGGACACCAGTAGACCTTATGGTGATCCTTGCCATGGGTCTCCTGCATGCAGCATCAGGTAGATGGTGGAGCCAGATACTCTAGGTGCACGACGAGGCATCACTATTTTGGACGAACTTCAAGATCCTCTTCCGCATGGAGTTTGTTCCAGCCACCCTCCATGTGGTTCGCATTCAAGAGTTACTACATCTTCGTCCGAGCAGTATGACAGTAGCCCTATACTCGGTGAGATTTACCAACCTCTCGGGATACTCCACAGACATGGTAGGATAACCATTCTTCCATGCCCATAATTTTGATCAGAGACTGAGGAATGACATTAGGGCTTTGATGGTCTCCCTCGGCATTCTGACATAGGCAAGAGTACTGGAGAAAGCCCTTCTTGTGGAGAGCTTTCTTACTGAGCTGATGCCAGCAGCGAGATCCCCCGCAGGGTGACACACAGCAGAGTCTTCTGCAGCCGGCAGTAGACATATGTCGCAGAGGTCCAAGCGGACTAGTCCATCAGGTGGGAAACCTTAGGATACTTGTTCGGATGTGCGGGGTACACGGATCATAGCCATCCATACGAGGGGTAGATAGTGCTATGCATGCAGTGGGTAGTGCCACATGGCTGAGGACTGCCCAACCCGCCATGAAGAAGAGCAACAGACAGAAGAGGTACCTACCAGAAAGAGGCAGAGGTTTCACCCTGGCGGTCCGCATGGAGAAGGAGAATGAGGCAGAGGAGATGGATGATTAGCGGGTGGTGGAAAACACTTTGAGGCTCTACCACCAGCACCACCAGGGGGACCACCCCGACCACAAGGAGCTGGCAGACAGGGGCATGCTCATCTCTAGGTAGTCGAGTCCTATGACCACGACATGCCTCAGATGATTCGATGAACTATTTGTGTCTAATCCACCCTTTTTGTGGTTCTTAAAGACCCAAGAGTGAGTCATTATTTCATTTATGCTACCCTTGTTTGGAGATTGGAGATTCTGATGGAGTCGTTGGATCGATCCTTATGGCTAGAGACACCTATGTGAGTGGACTCGAAGATTAAACACTAGTGCCAGTAGTGTGAGCATACTCTAGGAGGCGAGAGCTTCATCTGGGATCTTCTTGTACTAGTGCTGAGGCCTTACGACGTCATCATGGTTATGGACTGGTTATCTAATGTCCATGCCCAGATCGACTGTATTAGGCGCAAAGTGTGGTGTGTGTGCATCAATGGAAGCAGGTTCACCTTCAGAGGAGAGAAGGGAGCCTTTGAAGCATAGGATGGACATATTTAGAGGAGATGGTATCCGATCACACATCAGTTGGCTAGTATCATCATAGGAGCAGTTTATTTGCGGAGTCTGAGTTTTCCAATTGTGGTGGATTAGTATGTGGACGTTTCTCCTGATGACATTCCAGGACAACCTCCCCACAGAGAGGTAGATGACTACATTTACTTGTACCCCAGGACCACACAAATATCTACTCAAGAATACCGAATGGCTCCTACTGAGCTTCATGAGTTGTGAGTATAGCTGGAGGACATGCAGGGAAAGGGATTCATCCGACCTACTGTTTAACCCTTGGATTCTCATATTTTATTCTCCAAGAAGGCGGATGGGAGCCTAAATATGTTTCTCGACTACCACCACCTAAATCAGGTTACCGTAAAGAACCAGTACCCACTCCAGAGGATTGAAGACCTCTATGATCAGCTCAAGGGAGAATGATGGCTCTTGACGATAGACCTCAGGTCAGGCTATCATCAGCTCAGAGTTCAAAATGAGAATGTGCAGAAGATGGAATCCAGGTGTCGGTATGGCCACTATGAGTTCTTGGTTATACCCTTTGGCATAACCAATGCACCAGGAGTGTTCATTAGTCTCATGAACAGGATCTCCCAGCCTTACCTTGATCGGTTTTTCATAGTCTTCAGTGAAAACATACTAATTTACTCGACTATAATGGAGGAGCATGCCTACCACTTGAATGTTGTACTGGACACACTCCATGACAACCAGCTTTATGGTATGCTCTCAAAGTTCTAGTAATGGATTCGATAGGTTCACTTCTTGGGGAACGTCATCTCAGAGGCAGGAGGTGTTGTGGATCCTATGAAGATCAATGCAGTACTTTCGTGGGAGCCACCCAGGAGCGTGACGAAGGTGAGAAGTTTCCTAGGTCTGGCTAGGTACTATCAGAGATTTGTGAAATATTTCTCCAGAGTTACAGCACCGCTTTCAGCTTTGACGAAGAAGGGGAAACCATTGGTGTTGTTAGATAGATGCTACCTGAGCTTCTAAGAGCTGAGACAGAGATTGACCAGTGCACCCTTCTTTAGGATACCATATGAGGGTGTTGGGTACGTGGTTTAATACGACACATTAGGTACCGAACTCGGGTTTCTCCTGATGCAGGAGCGGTCAGTGATCTCCTATGGTTCACAGCCGTTGAGGCAGCACGAGCAGAACTACACTACCCATGTCCTGGAGTTAGCATCAGTGGTCTTCGCCCTGAAGATGTGGCAGTACATTCTGATTGGAGAGTGCTTTACATTATACTCTGACCAACAGAGTCTCAGGTACATTTTCTTGGAGATATACCTGAACTTGAAACAGTGGTGATGGCTCGAGTTCCTCTCAGACTATGACTTTGAGATAGTCTATACTCTTGGGAAGGGGAAAGTTGTGGCTGATGCTCTCAGCAAGAGATCAGGCATTCAGCTACTTGGAGAGGTGAAATAGTAGTTAGCCGCATTGTAGATATCCTTCATGGATAGATATAGGGAAGCTTTTCATTAGTCCCTCACAGTTACTCCTCCTTTACTTCAGCAGGTAAGAGAGGCACAGTCTGGGGACGTTGACTGTGAGACGCGACGTGCTCTGTTTTCCGCAAGGCAGGCACATGATATATTTTTTGAGGTAGGAGAGCATGTCATCCACTTCAGGGTATGTACCATGGTACCAGTTTCACTGCAGGAGGAAGTGCTGAGATAGTTTTACACATCCCTTCTAGCGTTACATCTTGGACTGGTGAAGATGTACCATGATATCAGACGACAGCAGTTGTGGCTGCATTTGAAGAAGGCTGTAGTAGAGTTCGTTTCATGATACCTCACTTTCCAGCAAGTGAAGGCAGAGAACCAGGTACCAGCAGGCTAGGTACATCCCTTAGAGGTTTCGGGGTGGAAGTGGGATGTGATATTCATAGATTTCATGACGGTTCTTCCACGTACATCCAGGGGACACGACTCTATCTGGGTGATCGTCAACTGACTCAACACGTCGGCCCACTTCCTTCCGATCAGAGTGCAGGGATTAGTATAGAGCATGGGATGCCTCTAAGTTCAGAATATTGTACGAATTCATGGTTTTCCATCATCTATCATCTCTGATCGAGAAATTCTCTTTACTTCCCGGCTTTGGAAGGGGTTGTAGGAGGAATTTGGGATGCAGCTACACCTGAGCACCGCCTTTCATCCTTAGACGGATGGACTGACAGAGAGGACCATTCAGACTCTCGAGGACATGCTCTATGCATGTGTCCTCGACATTGGTCATAGTTGAAAGGGTCACCTACCCTTGGAGTTTTCGTACAACAACAGCTACCACTCCACCGTCGGGATGGCACCATACGAGGTACTGTACGACCGACCATTCCGATCACCTTCGTGCTAGACTAACCCTGGGGAGTCAGCACATGTACGACCAGAGATGGTCCAGGCTATGACAGAGAAGGTAAAGATCATCCAGGAGCAGATGATGACTACAAAGAGCAGACTGACGTCCTATGCTGATAGGAGATGGAGACCCCTGGAGTTCGAGGATGGCGATCATGTTTTCTTATGGGTCTCGCCTCGACGTGGATTACATAGATTTTTTCGCGGTGGCAAGTTATCTCTGCGCTTCATCGAGCCTTTCCAGGTCCTCAGGAGGGTAGATGATGTGTCTTACCACCAGGCCCTTCCATCGTAGTTGCACCGGGTGCATGACGTCTTCCACGTATCTCACCTGAGGAGATACGTGCACGACCTGAACCACATCATAGATCATGGGGAGATGGACATCGATGACGGCTCTACATTCACTAAGGTCCCAGTGGATATCAAATATCGATAGGAGCGGGTCCTATTTGGACGGTCGATTCCTCTGGAGCACATTTGTTGGATGCACATGAACCTCTATGAGAGCTCATGGGAGCGGGATGCTCAGATATGTGCATAGTACCCTCATTTGTTTTCCAGGTTTATGTTGTAGCTTTACGGGGACGTAAATCCCTAAGGTGGGAGTAATGTAAAGACCCATAAATTTCAAGGGAATTTTATTTCTTAAATACTTTGGAATTTTATGAGTTTGTGGCTTTTGACAACACTTGATTGTAAGGCCTGATGTGCCCAAAATCTATTTCTAAAGTTTAACTCGGGTACGTTCATTAAACGAACGAGTGGGTTTTTTCTATCTTTTGAACCGGTGCTCGAAATTGAAATCTGAGGGTACCGATGAACTTGAGCGCCAGTAATTGCTTAAGGGGACCTTTAACGCAGTTGCGTTTTAAGCGGGTTGCGAATTTTTTATTTGGGAAATTAGTTTAAAATAAATAAAATTGATAGAAAAATTTTATAGTATATCTTTGGAAGTTAATCCCTCCCAAGGGAAGTTGTTGGTGGGGCCCACAACTATCCAACTTCCCATGTGTGGATATTTTAATGGTGGGTCCCAAATGAGCCCCTACCTTTCACCTTCGCCTAAACACATTAAACCCCCTTCTTTAATTTGTAAACATTTCTTTAATTGTGTAAACTATTCCTCTCCTTCTCTCCCTCTTTTTACTTGCCAACACATGCTAATCAATGCAATCAAACTATTTAATTATTTAATTAAGGGATTTAAATTATGAATTCTTGGAAATATTAATTAAAATAAGGGGTAGCCATATTTTAATTTGGTTGGCTCATGTTTGTATGGGGGAAATATTGGAGAGATAGATCTTGTGAAAGAAGAAGGAAGTTTCTCCATTGTTGAAAAAAATAAACCCTCTGACGAAGAACAATGTCTTCTTCGATGAAGAATGCCAGTTCCAAAAAGAACGATCTTCACGCCATCCTTCCTTTTATCCACGATAAGTGAGGAGATGCCACTTCCTCCTCAGACACACTCCAATGTCACCTACGAATCATTCCCGCGCGACACCATCTTCTACAACGCCCGACGTGCGACGTCAATTATTCGAGGTAGTGGGATTTTGTACAATTTTAGTTGAATAAATTGTACTTGTTATACGTTTTTCTCTCTGAAACAAATTTGGTCATGTGATACAGCCTAATGCAGAGGGCGCGGGCCGAAGGAACACAGCCCAACGACCCTCCGCCATAACATGATCTTTTGGAATCAACGACCAAAAGTGGAACGTGGAAGAGGCCGGCGACGTAAGGTCTGTCGTCGCACACGTAATGAAAGCCATAGCAAAACGATCCATGACAGATGAAGCACGACATCGTCGTGCCATTCCAAGAACGCGGAGCCATGACCAGGGAAGGCCGTGGCAGAGGTAGTCAGCGCCGTTGTGCCGGTTGTGCGGATGGAACTGTGGCCCGCTATGTGTGCTGCTTCAGCGGAAGGACAGGTCGTCTCGTTGGCCGGTCGGGTGGAGTAAAGGTGCGGCCCCAGGAGGGCGCCACGCTAGAGATCCCCTGGCCTGTACGACGGGCCGCTTGTGCCAGAAGCCAGGTCGGCTTCAGCCGACCGGTTAGGGAGGGAGGCGCTGCTTGGCGCCACCGTTTCGGGCAGTTGAGGGGTCACGCCCCCTTTGATCGCTCGGCCTCCTGGCTGACGCCCGGCCGGGCCGTGCCCGTGCGATCTGGACCGCGCCGGGCCGGGCCAGGGCATGCCCCGCCGGGCCGGGCCGCGTTCCCTCAGGTCGGGCTGCGCCCCTTCAGGCAGGGCCAAACACCTTTAGGATAGTCCACGTCCCTTCGGGCTAGGTCACACATTTCTTCAAGCCATTCCGACACCTCCCCTGGTTCGGACCCGCTAAAACTGGGTTAACCCGACCCGTCGGCCCACTAGGCTTAACGGGCTTGGCCTGTATTCACTTAAAGATGAATACTTCAAAGACCGTGCGTCCGATCAATGCGCCGTCTGTGGAACATAGAACCTATCGATGATGTGGTCCTTTTGTGATACTCTATGTGAGTTTTCGGAATCTTTGGAATACTTCTGGGTATAGATGAGTATATTTCCAATAGGGCCCCTGGGATAAATATGCCAATATCTAATAGACCGGGTGTCTGATTGGCATGTCGTCTGTCGCGTTGATTTCCTATTGACGAGACAAATCATTTGGATACATCAACTTCCGTCTTTGTGATAGTTAATTTATCATCCAACCTTGAAACGAGGAGAGGACCCTCTTGGAATTGAGTGTGCTATGTGTGGGAAACCTTGGGCTAGCTGCAACTGCGATGACAGTCGTGTTGGGATCCTCCGTGGGTTCGACGATGATTACGACTGTACCTGGATCCTACGTGCGTTCGGTAGGGATGAAGACTGTACTTGGATCCTAGGTGGGTTCAGCAACGATGAAGGAAGTACAAGAATCCTCCATGGGTTCAGCAACGATGAAGATTGTACTTGGATCCTCCGTGGGTTCGGAAGCAATGGTTACTGTACATGGATCCTACAGGGGTTCAGATGCTTAGACTTCTCTACATGGATCCTACAAGGGTTCAGCAGAGGAGATGATTTAGAGGCTACATCTAATAATCTTAACCCTTCATCATGAGTAGTATCCCTGTGTGAGCTGAGTCATGACTATTCAATCATTACTATGGGTATGAATGAATTTTTTCCTATGTGAACTGGGTTGTGCATGGGCTCGAGAGTTGGATCCGAACGTGAATTTATGACTTAGGTATATGTATGGGCATATACCAAAGTAGAGTCAGTTGATACTACGTGATTGTATCTCTTCAATGTGGTTTATCCTTTGTGGATTCTGGGAGACCTTCAGGGGGTCTCGGGGTCCCTACTGAATATCGTATACTCACCCCTACATGGGCTATGCCCACACTACGTTCTGTTGGATGCAGAAGACAGAAAACACCGATCGAGGTGGAGTCTTGTGGAGCTGGATGGTACCAGGGGGTGGACCACTAGACGAGATGTACACTGAACGGACGACTAGACCTGAGGAGCTGAGGAGACCATTTGTACCCACCCTTCAGGTTGGCTATCTGGAGGACGACTGGGTGGTTGATTATTTACTTTACTACTGTTGTAAATTCTTTTTCGTTTTACTGTATTTTCAGTTGGGTTTCTATACTGGCCCATTTACTTTTCAGCATCTAATTTTTTATTCAGTTTACTTAGTTCTTACTTTAGTTGTGTACTCTGTTGTGTTTGTTTACTTTTAAAAAGGCGATGCCTTCCCTTTTATCAGGATTTACTCCTTTGCTGCTACTCGCAAGCCCCTGGCCTATGGAAGGCGGACTTGGGGTAGTCACGGAACGGGCCCTGAGGATGGGTCATTATAATATAAATTTTATATATTTTCTATATATATATACATTGTAATATATAATCCATATATTTTGTAATTGAAATTCACTATTCAAGGAGATGGTAGGTTGTGCATTCGCATTAATGATGATTCCATTTTATCGAAGATTTCATGTATCATATGTATCTAATATTATAATATGAAATGGTCAATATTATTTCATATATATTACATGTTTTCATTAATAAGGTCCTGATAACCGTCCATTTCTTTTTTCGATGAATTACATCACTTCCGATGTCAGTAGTCCTCTGTACACATGAGCAATGTTTCCATATAAGGATATATGGGAATGTATGAAGGTATATGTGATATAATAATTTAAAAAGTATTAAAAGTTTATAAATGACATACAAAAAAATTTAATCCATCATTATATTAATCCATGACAAGTGGTGATGGAGAATAAATATCATCTATTTATGAGGTAGTAAGCTATCCTATACACACATGATGATTTCGTATGAAATTTGATGGAAATAGAGATGGTTGTAGGAAATTTCATTCACATAACAAAATATAATTATATGTTAAAGATTAATTACATTATAAAACCTCATTATATTAATAATTATTGAATTTGGGGAAAGATATAAAATAAAATACTTGGTTATGGATGTTATCTATTTTCTAGAAGATGTATTTTGTTTCTCACTAAACGGAATAGTATGATCCATTATTACTAGAACATGAATTACAGGATGCGATGATGGATTAATTTAAGTGATATTTTTAGATATTATTCCACAAAATCCATTTTTATGTTTGAAGAGCATAAGGGACGAGATGGACTTTTTATGTGAGGTGAGTGGCATATTAGTAATTTTGTTGAATGAAAATTGTGAATCCATGTTATAATCATCACATAATTATTTAAAATTGAAAATTAACAATAATAGATGATAATATATATATATATATATATATATATTTCTATATTATATGATTTGGAAATGTTTTTGATCATATTTATACTTTATCATTGTTCGTTAACTCCCTACTAAATCCTTAATTACCTTCAATGTGAGAAATAAATTTTACTATTTTTACAATATATTGTTGTAAATAATTATTATTAACTTAATATATAATTTAAATTATAAATATTCAAAAATAAAAAATACATATATCCAAATTCCATTTTCATAATTGAGAATTTTTATTTTATATTATTCATATAGACAGGTTGAGAAAACCTATTTTCAAAAAAATCATTCATTTTTTTTAAAAATTAATATTAAAATTATATAAGAATATTATTAAAATTACATATATTTTGTTGATATAGAAATTACATAATGTTAATTTTAAACATATTTTAAATAAAAATATACATCTTTGAAATTCTTTAAAATTTAATTTCATTCTTAAAAAATGAGTATTTTTAGTACTCTGAAAATTTATTTTTTTAAAAAATTACCAAATATTAAAAAATGGTATGTTTGACATTATATGTAAAAACCATAATTGATTTATCAAATTCATTCTCTCAAAGCGAAGAATATTAATTTATAATCATTTCACAATAATATATAAAATCCTTTGTGGATAATATTATTTTTGAAACATAAAAGAATTTATGAAAAATAAGTTAATTTTTTAATAACATGTCTTCTAAATATTAAAAAATACATAATATTTTAATTTTTTTTATTTCTATTAAAATATATAAGTTTAATAGTTAGGTTATAAGTATCACGTTTAGTAAATAATATTAAAAATATATTACATTTTGGAATAACTCGTGCTAAAATTTGTGCGGTGTTTGTCACAATATATAGAAGATACTCAATGTTTCATCAATTAAAAAATATCAAAGAAATATACATTATAGAAAAATAATAATTCATAAGAACTAGTGTTTTTATAGAAAATTATCAATTCTAAATATCCAATTAAATGATAATTTATATCTCATCAATGTGAAAATTTATTTATAATTTCTATAATAAAATAATTACAATAAATTATTGTGAATCATCAATAAAATTTATTTATAAGTAAAAGAAATATAAATATTAGGATTTATAAAAACAATTATTAATATAATGTTTGGCTCTTATATTATCCCATTATTTTGATAGATAATTATAATATATTCGGAGTGTATGAGTGTTTTATATTATATATCTATCAATTTAAAGATGTTTTTATAGTCAAATAAAATTAATTGAATAAAAAAATACAGAAATGATATTTTATAACTAATCATAATTTCATTAATTATTTTTCAATTCCTAAAAATCTATATATATATATATTTAATTAGTATATGAATAAAAATATAATCCATGGAAAATTAATGGTTCTTTTTAAATTTTATTTGAATCATATAAATCCCTAAATAATAATAAAAATTAATATCTTGATAAGCTATATTTCCATTAACTGGACGTTAAAAATACAAGGATATAAAGATAATCTAATCATATGATAAAATTTTTAGATGATTGATTTGAATCCATCATAATTATATATGTTAGTTGTGTAATTCTTGATCAATTTGGACTTGAAAATTATATTTTATTTATTTAAAATATTATTTAATTTCATTAGTGAACAACACCTCACATATAAAAGGAATCATTCTCTTGTATTCTAAACATATGTTAGAATACTTTATATTATAAAATAACTACCAACACATAACAACAAACCCTATACCCTAGAGTCTTTTTTAATCATAAATCCATCGTAGGTAAATTTCTTCTGTAAACCGTAAGTGGTAGATTGAAGAAAAAGAATTGTCATTAAATCAGCATTTATGTATTGATTCATCAACCACATCCTTCACGTATTGCGAACAGATAAATAAAAAATAAAAATAATATCATTAATAAAATTATATTTTATTATATCATTAGAATATCAGACTTCAAACTCTTATTCCAATAAATGTTATGTGAAACTAATGTGCTTGTGTATGGAGGACTAGTGTGTCTCAAACATATGTAAATTGGTTTCTAGAATCTACTCTTAAATCTGTTTATAATGATAAATTTAATTTATATATTTTGTATTCATTAAATGATGTTCATTGTGAAAAAATATAATATATTACATTATTTAATAAAATTACATTCGTTTAAAAATGATAACGTCCTTTATATGTATATGTGGACTATCAAAGAAATTAATTGATGTGATTCTTTTATAATCACCACATAATGTTGATGGTAAATAAAATTTTTTGTAAATCAATAATATTTTAATAATGATATAATTATCAATTTTTATACATAAAACAACACTTCCCATCATTCTATATAGGTCATTGAAAAATGGAAATTTTGGCTATGTGTACATACAACATACAATCTCAACGATTGAAACATCTTTAATTTTTCATAACTATAATTTATTACTAGTTATAAACAATAATAATTTTTTAGAAATAATAATAAATTCATTATTATAATTTTGTATATGGTGGAATAATGAAATCATTGAACACTGGAAACCTACAGATCCCATTTCTGATATATGTTTTGAATATCAACAAAACATTTATCAAAAAAATATTTTATTTAGGAATAGTTTATATCCGTGTAAAAATGAACAATAAACATAAAAAGGGATATCAATAATGATAAAATGGACATAATTATATTATTTGGAACTATATTTAATTTATATTTTGAGTAGGAAATAAGATAAGGTACACTATAAATCAAAAACTTGTTCAAGAATGTATTAATGATGTTTTATCTAAATATATTGTATCCATGTTTGTAGACATAAAACAGAAATATATATTTATGTAAATAAATTATTTATAAAGGTAATTGTTGTCACTTTTTAATTCTATTTTACTGTATTTGGAGGAAAAAAATTATATAATTAATATGGATTATTTTGAGGAAAAATGAATAAACAATGTTCTATTTTATTCCACTATAATTAATAGGTAATTGTTTTCAATTTATATTTATGGATTATTTTGATGAAAAATTATATAAATAATTTGGATTATTTTATTCCACTATAATTATGTTTTTCATTCCCCTGTATATTTTATATGAATTATGTTTTAAAAATAAAATTATATTTTATATTATATATGGATGAAAAAATTATGTTTTATTTTATATATGGATTATTCCATTATTTTGAGTCTTTTTCAAATGGGGTTTAAATGCAATTTATATTTCAATATCCATAATTCTTTTCATTATCGGAAAAAAGATTTATTTTTATGTTGATGTCGAAATATATAATTTTTTATGATCATGCAGTGGTTAATGGTAATTATATATTATAATTAGAATTCCATTTATAAAACAATAATGGGTGTATTCATTTATGACCATGTACTGGTGGTAGAATTATAGATGTAGAACTGATGGTCCCCTCTATCCATCCAATGACAGTTTTATGGATGTCAACTATATGATTATTAAATTTGTATGAGTGATATAGAAAATGATATCCCATGCCAACCTAACAGACTTATCTATATATTTTATATATTTTTAATCAAATACAATTATTTTACTAGGTTATCTAAGGACCATATATTTAAAAGAAAATATATGGAAAAATTTTATGGGAGACTCATAAAACAATGTTATAGTGTTTTCAAAGGGTTTTTAGTATAAAAATGTATGTTTAATGAGTTTAATTTAAACACTTATGATATTTTATGAAATTTTTATGAGAATATTATTTAATAAAATTACATTTATTTGTTAGGAGTTGTTTTTATTTTGAGAAAAATATTTTTGTTTGAGAAAGGAGAACTATTTATATGAAATCATGAACTTATAGGTTTATTTATTTCGTTTATATAACATTATAAATTGTATTTCCCCCTAAAAATACATTCAAGGTTGTTCAAATGTTTTAAGGATAAGTATGAACAAAGAATATATATCATTTTAAATACTAAGTATTTTAGTGGAATAAAAAATTGTATTATTAGTGTTTTTATTAATGTAAAAATGTATACAATGATTCATTTACAACATGTATTTTATGAGTGATTTAAATACAACTCTCCCATTTCTCTAAATTACTATACATAAAATGTTCCTCAAAATGCATGAAATTGAATTATTGACTAAAAACATGTTCTTTAAATTTTTAATTATTGTTCCATATACTCTCATATATCAACCCAGGCGTCCATGGCTTGTAAATAGTTGTGGGATGTATTAGGAAATAAATATCATACTACAGTTAAACAATTTCATCAACATGAACAATTTTCATTATATAAAATATAAATTTAATATCTCACCATTAATTACAATAACGCTCAAGGATTACTATATGTACTCAAAATATAGTAACCCATTAATGTTTATTAATTTATAAAATATTCATAGATACTCGGGCACTTACCAAATAGAATATGTCTTATATGTTGGATAAAAATGAGTAATAACTTCATTATTACCAAATTATATTTTACATATAAAATATAGATAACATAAATAAATATTTAATCATTTATATTATTCATAATATCCTTCCACATATAATATTAAATAAAAAAAATATTAGATATCTCATATGAAATATAATGGTTATATACAACGAAATGTGTCATGATTAAATATGCAATAGTCAAATTAAAAGTTTAGTTGATTTTAAACTACTTCCATTTAATCGATATCTTAAGAGAAGATGAATCCATGAATTGTATTCATTTAGTACCATCATTGATAAGAAAATATGAATTATAAATGAACTAAAGGATTTTTATTGGACATAATGATCTTAGAAATCTTGATAATTTTACTTTCAAGACATTATTGCAAGACAGTTTAATTGATTTGTATGTATACACTGAAAGCTAATTTAATTGTTCCGATTGATTTCATTCATGATAAAAATATATTTATCCTTTGAAAATATAAATCAAGGCCCCACCCATCACATCATATCCCATAAATTCCTTACATACTAAATTAAAACAATAACAACATTTTAATCCACAAATATCTATATTTAGTAATGAATAAAAACTTATCAAGTATGTAACCACTATATCGAATAAAAATTATTGTAAAAAATTGATGGTAAAATAATACATGGTTTATGAAATAAAAAATATATATATAGTATATTTAAATGTCCCTCAATCTAAAATAATATCACAAGGCCAAATTTTTTTGGATGCAAGACTTAAATAATTCCTCCCCAAACATCAGAGTATACTAATTATTGGTCAATGTGGAAAAAAATATAATGGAAGGAATAAACACTAGTAAAGATTCAATGTATATTGTAACTAAAAAAATAAAAATTAATATGAGAGGACTGTAAATAGAAGAAATATTACCACATAAAACATGGAAGTAAACAGAGGAACCAATAAACCATTTAATAGTGTAAATTGTAATAAAAATATAAAATGTATACAAATATAAAACCTAATTAACAAAAATATAAGATCTATATAAAAAATTTAAAATGATAAATCATCAGTCCTTGAAAACAAATACATCTCATCTCCATAATCCAACCTATCAAGTTTTAACTAATCAAACAACTTTTCCTATTCTATTCCAAAAAACATACATCAATGTATTATTCTCCACTACTAAATGGTGGTATGAATAGGATGGTATTAAAACAAAGTAGGATGACACCCCCATGTATAGAAAATACCATTACGATAATAATTAATTGACATAATGTGACATACACATTCATTAGTAATGAAATAAATAAAATATGTCCTTCAACCTACTTCATGGACATGTTTAAAAATTTCTAGGCATTTAGCATGATCATGCAAACCAATCCACAGGTCTTTGGTATAATCATATAACAAGTAATATCCTTCTATATATTCATTTAATAATTTTTTCCATTCCCTTTATATATTCATTCTATAATATTTGGTCCATGATCTAAAGGAATTACAGAATAACTGGATTGAGTCCATTGTGTAAGAATTTTAGCATAACTATGCATTGCCCTATACCCAATACAATATAACTTGGCTATGTTATCAATATAATCATTTTAGAATCTTGTATAATCCCTATATATAGGTCATTAGAGAACAGACACTATACAATGTATATGAATAATAACACATTCAATATCATATCATAAGACATAATTTTTTCTTCTACTATTTACCATTTCAAATAAAAATTACACATTCCATTATCATTTTGGTCTTAAAACATTACCATAAAATTTTCAAATAATCATAAAATATCATAGAATAAAATTTAAATAATCTATTTTGGAATTTAAAATAGGGAATCTATCATAATAAAATCCATGTAGGTGTATTGTTATTAGAAACACATTTTAATCCATTGTCCAAATAATTATTATTCCATTTGTAGGCACACCCAATTTGTAGCCACCATCCATGTTTCATCACCATTGAATCAAGAGGGCCACGATTATTAATTCCACTAATCAATTATAATAATTAATAATTAGATTAATTAATGAAGAAATTTTGTAATATAAGGATGAGTGTTCCACATATATAATCTCAAAAACAGACCATAGGGTTTTGTTTTAGTCAACATAATTTAGACATGTGACTAATGAAACATTATCAATTAAAAACATGAACAATAATGAATATTTATAAGATCAAATGAAGGAACCTATATCAATCATGATCATGATAAAGACCAAAACCTACCATTATCATTCATTCTAACATCCAAATGTGTAGAACAATTTGAGAGAATGAAAAAACTGATAAAAAAAATAAGTGATTGATTTCTTGATGAAGATGTCCATCATGGAATAATAAACTCCAAAAAATCCATGAAATAAAATAGATTAGGTGGATGTTTTGATGACTATGGGTGTAATGAACACATAACTACATCATATTTTTAAAATAATTAATATCTAGAAATAAATGTGATATAATATTTATAGTGCCTTCATTTCTCGATTTATGAGTTATGATTAAATATTATGTTTCCTCAGGTTAACATTACCCTACGTGAAAATGAAATTACATGAACCATTTTACCGTAATGTATTCATTTTATATAATAACATGTTTCATAGCTTCTGTATATTGATAGGTTCTCAAAAGGTTATATTTACATGGTGTCTAACTTCCATGAAGATAACTTTAAACCCATTTTCTAAAAAAGTTTCTGAAACACATCTAAATCCTTACCAACTCATAGAAACCCCACATAATCCCTTGAGGATGATTATGTTCAAAGTAAACATATTCCGAAAAACATATACCCCTCAAACCTTATGTACCACATCATAATAAATTATATTCATCTTTTAGTGATACTCAACCGACAATGTACAATGAAATAAAATCACAAAATAATTTGGTTAAATGAAGAAGTAAAATAAGTACATACCTGAAAAAAAAATATAGGATCATAAAACCATCCCGACATATAACATATCATCCTCATTAATATCCATGAATCTCTATTGGGTCTTAGATAATATGTATGTGCACTGTGATCACATATAATACTCCATCTTTTTTGCTTCCTCTTTAACATGCTCAGTCTTCTACTATACTCAAACTAGAGGTGTGGTCCTAACCTTGAGATACACATCATTAATGATAAAAAAATCATATATTCTTATCATTGGAAAATTAAATTCAATTATTGAAATAAGGTTAAAAAATATATTTTATTATGAGACTGATGAAACATATTGTCCTTTAAATGAGTCACAATGGAATTTATACAAGACACTCCACTAGATGTAACAATTACACTACATCAAACAACCTTAAAAGAATTAGTTCTAAATTTCCCTATTTTACAAATTGATGCTTCACAATGTCTAAAAATCAATAATGAAAACACAACAACCAACCCAAATTTCCATAATTGTTCATTGATTTTTAGCATACAATTTTTTCGAGGTGTGTGTGGTCTCAATCCAGCTCATTATATGTTGAACCTACTCATAAGTATCCAATAAGAGACTAGGACTAATGAAATATAACTCCCAAATATCTATCCAAAATGAATTAGAATACATTTCCTTCCTTAAAAATCCTATAAATGATCGACCTATATTAACACATGTAAGATATTACTATAAAAAACACCATGAGTATCACATAAATCTCCCATGAACCATTAAAATAAAAAACATAGGATTGTAACATAGTCTCCATAATATCAATTTTCCATTTGGAATGACAATAAATTTGATGATGGTAAGAAATACCTAGAATAACCTATGATGATTGAGGCTTTTAAATATCCTTATAGAACTATGATATAAAATGATGATATTTATCAAAAAAGTAACTCTTTAGAACACTATATAACTGTTATATACCATACACATAAATACTAGTGATATTATTAATAGTTAAGGTCTCCATAATTGTTAATAAGTTATCTAACATAACTAGTTGATCAACAATCATTCATACTGCATCAATATTCTGAGTTGTCCTATGTAATGAAATCAGAAATCCTTAGTGAATCCATCTCATTTTCATTTCAGAATGGGTATATTTAATTACATCCGAAGAATCCTTTGATGATCGGCCTTCACATTAGGAAATGTGAAACATCTCATCAAAAAACCATCTACCTAAATATTCATTCATTACAATTACTCATATATATCGAGATCAAGATAAATCTAAATAAAAATAGGATGTACCACCCATATATGTGCATGAATCTATCATAGAAATGCCATGTGTGATCTTGTAGGATGCCATACACTGCCATGTAAAATAAGAGAATTTCATCTACCAAGCTATAATAATTATGTTGTCCACCACTATAAAACTTGTCACTCAGTAATAATATCTATATAATAGATTTATAATATATATTTATTAGATAAAACAACATGAGTATAAACTATTTTGAAAATAGCGATACAGATCATAGGGAATCTCAAACATCCTTATACATTTATTATATGAAATCTACCATCCTCCACTCTTCACAAGACAAATGTAGTGCCTCCATATACATCTTCTGACTCATGGTATATAAAATTATTTTTCACTTTCATATTGTAATTATCAAATCAATTTTGAAGGAATATAGGTTCATAAACAAGATCCTCATTTAAAGTTTTTCCCATAATTATAATAGATTTCCATTAGGTTCTAGTGGTTTTTGTACGAGAAAAATCTATCACCCAGATGATAATGCCTATAGCGTCTCAAGGAATGTACCTACATTGCTAACTCCATGTCATGATTATGAAAATTATTTCCATGTAGTATTAGTTTTTTGGATCCATAAGGAACCTCTTGGTCCTCTTGTACCTGAACTGCTCTGATTCAAAATCCAGATGTGTTACAGTACGTGGTATATGATATACCCAACACATGTAACAAGAAGATATGTGTTTAGATAATCCAAAATTTTAATATCTTGAGAATATCCCAAATATGAATCTATCTATTCAATCATAAGTCCTTTCATGGTCATCCCAGACATCATTGATTCTTGATAGGATAATCCATGGATAAGTGAATATACTAATGTATTTAACCGGGAAAATTATGATTCTAAAAAAAATATAGAGTTTCCCCCATGATACCTCAATGGATACCTTCTGTTGTCTTGTGGACACTCCATCCACTATAATGAAATTTACAAATATGTTCAATTTATATATCCCTAAATTGCATTTTCATATAATGTAAAATATATGATAATATTTCAAATTACTCAAGGTGGTGTCAATATATTTTTCAGTGTTTTATATTTAATTCGATATCAATATGATGATATTGATTATATCAAACAAAAACCAATCCAAACGAGGTTGATAGATCCTATTCATTAAGGATTTGAATGCCACTGGATCATTCATAAAACTCTAAATAATTACAAAATACTCATGAAAGACCTATATGATCTTAAAAAAGTCTTAGGTATTAGGTATGGCCTTACCATATATCGGATGAATCATAATATCAAATCAATCTTTGAGAAATTATAATCACCTCTTACATAGTCAGATAAATGATTGATGTACAAAAGTAGATACAATATTTTGACGTTTCTCTGGTTTATTTTCCAATAATTCACACATAAGAGTAATGTTCCATAAGAATTCTTAACAAACAAACTGGAGATCCCAATAGAGATATTAAAATTCATATGATAACATTATATTATATATGCTATTACTATTTTTTCATATATCGAATCTATTCTAGTTACATCTGGTAAGGTGTGATAGAAACCAGTACAACTCCAAACACCAAATCAACCATTAAATAGTTATATTTATCAGTTGGTATGGAATAGATATAATCTAAAAGTTAACTGAAAAATATTCTAATCATGAGGAATATTATACCTATGTGTTCCACCTTCATCTAGAACTTGTATTTTTTATATCATCTATTAAACAATCTAATCTGTAATGAATTGGTCATTTATGACCAACATGATGATTTCAATACCCATAGAGAAAATAGTTTCTACATTATTTATATATAAAGGTTACTCTCCAACAATGATATTATATTTTCTCCTCATATATTACTAAAAAATCAATACCATTAATTTAATTGAAATATATCATTTACAATAAAAATGATTATCCAATGTTATGGTGACTACATATCAATATAGAATGTTCCATAAAAAATTGGATATTAAATGTACTAACTAACACTATTAATTTGATGGTTATTGTACCATACATTCATTTTAGATAAAAAGACAAATTTATTTAAATAAATAGAAGATGAAATTTATTTTAATCCTCCAATGTAAAAATATAATAATCAATGGAATATGATACATGGATCATTCATCCGAAAATATAAGGTTGTCACGACCCGTCCTCAGGACCCAAGTTGTGACTATCCCAAGCCCGCCTCCCATATGCCAGGGGCCGGCGACTAGCACCAAGGTGTAAATCCTGACAAAAAGGGGAAGGAATTTCCTTTATAAAGTAAACAAACACCACAGAGTAAGCAAGAAGATGTAAACAATAAGTAAAATTGGGTAGAAAAAGTAGTGCGTAAACGTATGTAGGCCAGAATACAAACCCAGACTGAAAGTAAAGTACAACTGGAAAGAAAGTACAACAACTGAAAGTAAAAAAGCCACGTCGAGCCATCCACTGGAAGTCCCACCTGAATGGTGGGTACAAATAGCCACCACAGCTACTCAGGTCCAGCCGTCCGCTCCGTGTACGTCCCGCCCAGTGGTCCACCTCCAGGGACTGACTGCTCCACTAGCCTCTACCACGATCAGCGTTGTCCGTCTTCGGCATCCAACACAACGTAGTGCGGTAATAGCCCGTGCAGGGGTATGTATACGCTTCTCAGTAGGGACCCTGAGACCCCCAAAGGTCTCCCAGAATCCACAAAGGATAATCCAAAAAAAATATACACTCACGAAGTTACATCCAACACTACTTACGTATATCCTCATACATATACCTAAGTTATCAATTTCAGTTTGACTCCAACATCCAAGCACAAGTTCGATCACATCCACACAAGATTGCACAACCAATCCACAGAGGAAAGCAAGTCAATCATATCAAAGATAATGATTGAAAGTCAAGACTCAGCTCACATAGTTAAACTTAATTAGTGATAGAGGTGATCAAATATAGACACTGATTCATCTAAGCTTGGACCCACGTAAGATACTAAACCAGCTACTTTGCCAGACCCACATAGGAAAGGAAGAATAGAGTCAGACACTACCAGACCCACATAGGATACACTAACAGTAGTCAGTGTCATCGAACCCACATAGGATTTCAGTACGGTCCTCATCACTGCTGAACCCACATTAGATTTTAGTGCAGTCTTAATCCCCATCGAATCCACATAGGATTTCAGTGCGGTTTTTATCGTTGCCGAACCCATATAGGATTTCAGTAAAATCTTCATCCCCGTCGATCCCACATAAAATTTCAGTACAACCTTCATCACTACCGAACCCACATAGGATTTCAGTGCAGTCGTCATCCCCATCGAACCCAGATATGATTTTAGTACAAACTTCATCGCTATCGAACCCACATAGGATTTCAGTGCAGCCTTCATCGTAGTCGCAGCCATCTCTAGGGTTCCCGCACATAGAATGCTCATTCCGGGAGGGTCTACTCCACGATCCAGGGGGTCGATACATCAACTGAAATGTATTTCAAAGTTTATGTATCTCAAAGTTCTGTCTCAACAATAGGAACTCAAGGTGATAGACGGTGTGTCAATCGCACGCCCGGTCTGGGATTTATTGGCTTTTTCGTCACAGGTGCCCGGTTGGGTTTTTAAGTCAAAACCAACCAGACCGCACTCCAACTGCGTCCAATCCTCGAGCGGAGTAAGGAAAATTTTCTTCCTCACTAAGAGGAATCCAATAAAGTCGACGACATGTCAATCGGACGTCCGGAGCTCAAGTTATAAGTGTTTCCTCTCCGAGGGCCCGGTTGGTTTCATGTACGAACCAACCCGTCCATACCCAATGTTCACAGAATCCTTGAGTGTAATATACCTAAATGACTCTGTTGATCCAAGGATCGCATCAAAACTGACCGTGCATCAATCGGAGGTCCGTAGACCAAGATTGTGAAAAAGACTGGAAGTGGTCTGAAAATGGGGGGTCTGGGCCCGGACCGACTCGGCCCAACCCCCCTGGTCGCCCAGAACTAGGTCAACCCGGACCGGGTCCGGGTACGGCCATTTAAGGCGCAGCCCCGCCCGGCCCGGCCGGTCCGGCCCGGGGCGGCTCAGCGCCGGCCGAGCGGGGTCGGCTCAGCGCCGGTCGGCCAGCCGCGCAAAGGGGGCACTTCCCCCTTGATTGGAGTAATGGCCCCCGCGTGTGGGCTACTCCTTGTCAGCGGATGCAGCATAGCACCGCGTCCCTCCCTCTCGGTCCCGCATGGCTGCGGGACTGCCGCCTGCCGCTGCGGTGGACCCTCTTGGCGGCGCGCCGACATGCATTTCTGCGGACCATCGGACGCGATCCGGTGGACCGTCTTGCCAGTGGTCTTCGCCAGCGGTCCTCCTGGGACCGGCTCTCCACTACGAAGTCTTCAAATCTCCCCTTCGGACCGCTCCGTCATCGCCTGTCGATCGGTCGTCAATTTATTAATTTGTGTAGCCTTCGAATAGCCGCAATGGCGCGACACGACGGCGCGGTGCTTCTTCTCCCATTCTTCATTGTTTCCACGCAATTCCATTGCACCGCGCCGCTATTGCTCGTGCTGCAACAAGAAAAACTAAGAAAAGGGGGGAGGAGGGTCGGTTGTGTTCGTGCGGTCCGACCTCCTCCAATTATTATGATAACAGACAACTCAAATGACTATCAAAAATTTAATCAAAGGTCGAGGATATAATCTACATAAATTAAATTAACCCAAAACCCCTACCTCAAGAGCTTGATGATCAAAGATTGTCGCAGGAGAAGGATCATCGTGGAAGAAAGATCATTGGCGTCGCGGTACACGACATCGCATCGTTGATCTCCGAGGTTTCGGCGTTCTTCGTCGCCCTTCGTCAGAGGCTGACCTTCTTCGTCGGTGACGATGCGTTCTTCGCGTTCTTCACATTCTTCAACGAAGAAGGTGAAGATTCTAGGATTGAGAAAAACCTCCAAATTCCTCTCGCACAACCCAAGACACCCCAATAAAATAAGGCATAGCCCTAATTTATTTATCACGCCAACTATTTTTGAAAATAAAAAATAGATCATTCAATTAATTGATTTCATTGAAGAGTTTTAACCGCGCCATTAAAGAATCATTTAATAATTAATTAAACGTGAGAGTTGACATGGCATTTAAGAGGGGGGTGCGGGTGAGTTACCAAATTTAATGCACATGGAATGTAAAAGGAAATAATGTGGTGGGGCTTGTGTGGGCCCCACCACACTAATATCCTACCTAGGAGTTTGGATATCAGTGGGTCCCTCTCCATCCACCATGCCTAGATTAACACTACTTAGAATAAAAAGAAAATCTGTTGCACAATTTTATTTTATTCTTTAGTTAACCCAAAAATTTTAATATCCTCAACCGAGAAAACACAACTGTAGAAAAGGCGTTCTTATGAAATTATCGGTGATGTGATTCCATCGGTGCCCTCAGAATTCGATTTCGATTACCGGTTTAAAATATAGTAAAACCCGCTCATTAGTTCACTAATATTACCCGAGCCAAACATTGGAAAAATATTCTGGGCACACCGGGATTCAAAATTAGGTGATGTCAAATACTGCGATCCTGTAAAATCCCAAAGAAAATTAAGAAAAAAAAAATTCACTTTAAATTTACGGGTCTTTAAATTACTCACACCTCAGTGATTTACGACCCCGTAATGATACATCATAAACTATGGAAACAAATGTGGGTACTGAGCATGAATCTGAGCCTTATGCTCCCAAGTGCTCTCCTGGAGGTTCCCGTGCTGCCATCTGATACACACTAGAGGTATCGACCATCCATGTAGGACCCACTTTTGTCGATCCTAGATCTCCACCGGGACCTCTGCAAAATTCACCCCATCGTCAAATTATAGCTTCCCTTGGTCGATGATATGCGTCGTGTCATCCACGTATCTTCTCACATGAGATACGTGGAAAACGTCGTGCACCCAGTTGAATTGAGGTGGTAGAGCCAGGTGATAAGCCACCTCGCCTATCATGCTGAGGACCTGGAATGGTCCGATGAAGCGCGGAGATAACATGCCACTTCGGCCAAATATCCGTAATCCACGTCAAGGTGATACCCACAAGAAGACGTGGTTGCCATCCTCAAACATCAGTGGCCTCCGCCTCCTTTCAGCATAAGACTTCTGCCGGCTCTAAGCTATCCTCATCCGCACCTGGATGACCTGGACCTTCTCTGTCGTGGCCTAGTCCATCTCTGGTCCCACAAATGCTGACTCCCCAGGGTCTTTCTAGTACAGAGGTGATCTGCATGGCCATCCGTACAATGCATCGTATGGTGCCATCCCGATGGTGGAGTGGTAGTTGTTGTTGTACGCAAAATCCTCCAAGGGTATATTGTCCTCCCAGCTGCGACAAAAGTCAAGGACACATGCACGAAGCATGTACTTGAGAGTCTGAATGGTCCTCTCCATCTGACCATCCGTCTGATGGTGAAAGGAAGTGATCAGATGTAGTTGCGTCCCGAAGGCCTCCTGCAACCCCTTTCAAAGCCGGGATGTAAAGAGATCATCTCAATCGGAGACGATAGATGATGTCATACCATGTAGCCATACAATCTCCTGAACGTAGAGATGTCCCAAGCTCTCTTCTGAGCCCTGCTCTCTGATGGTTAAGAAGTGGTCCGACTTGGTGAGTCGGTCGACAATCACCCAAATGGAGTCGTGACCTCTGGAAGTGCATGGAAGTCCAATCATGAAATCCTTAGATATCCGGTCCCACTTCCACTCTGGGACCACCAAGGGTTGTACCAAGCCTGCCGGTACCTAGTGCTCAGCCTTCACCTGCTGGCAGGTGAGGCATCGAGAAAAAAACTCTGCCACAACCTTCTTCATACCCAGCCACTAGTGCTGTTGTCTGAGATCCTGGTACATCTTCGCCACCACAGGATGTACCGCTAAAGGGGAAGTGTGAAACTCTCTTAGCACCTCCTCCTGTAAAGCAACTGGTACCAAGGTACGTCATCTGAAAAGGACATCGTGCTCTCCTCCTAATGAGAATCCATCATGTGCATGTCCTGTGGATTTCTTCGCACGCCGTGTCTAATAGTCTACGTCCCCACGTTGTGCCTCTCTAACCCACTGCAAAAGTGGAGGAGTGACTATGAGTGACTAATGAAAGGCTGCTCCATCTCTATCCACGAAAGATATCTGCAAAGCGGCTAACTGATATGTCGCCTCCTCGAGTAGTTGGATGTCCGTCCTCCTACTGAGAGCATCGGCTACTACGTTCCCCTTCCAAGGAGTATAGACTATCTCAAAGTCATAGTCCTGGAAGAACTCGAGCCATCGACGCTATCTCATATTCTGGTCCTTCTGCGACAATATGTACCTGAGACTCTGGTGGTCAGAGTAGACTGTAAAGTGCTCGACCATCAGGTAGTGTCACCACATCTTCAGAGTGAAGACCACTGATGCTGACTCTGGGTCATGGGTAGCGTAGTTCTGCTCATGTTGTTTCAACTGACGTGATCCATAGGCGATCACTACCCATTACTACATCAGGACACACCCAAGTCTTGTCACTAATGCATCGCAGTAGACTACGTATCCTACTCCCTCCCTTGGTAGCCTCAAGATTGGTGTGCTGGTCAATCTCTATCTCAGTTCCTAGAAGCTCTGCTGACATCTGTATGATCACACGAAGGGTTTCCCCTTCTTCTTCAAAGCTGATAGTGGTTCCACAACTCTAGAGAAGTCTGGAAGAAATCTCTGGTAGTACCCAGCTGGACCAAAGAAGCTCCGTACCTCCACCACGCTCCTGGGTGGATCCCAAGCTAGCACAGCCTCGATCTTTGCAGGATCCACCACAACTCCCACCTCAGAGATGACGTGTCCCATGAAGTGGACCTCAAGTAACCAGAACTGACACTTTGAGAGCTTTCCATAAAGTTTGTGCTCTCGGAGTTTGTCTAGTACAATCCACAAGTGGTAGGATTGCCTCTCCTCAGTGGTCGAGTATATCAATATGTCTTCGATGAATACCACAACAAATCGATCGAGGTATGGCTGAAATACCATGTTCTTGAGACTCATGAACACTAATGGAGCATTGGTTACGCCGAAAGGCATAACCAAGAACTCATAGTGGCCATATCGACATCTGAGGTTCATCTTCTGCACATCCTCATCTCGAAATCTAAGATGATGATAGCCTAGTCTATGGTCTATTTTTGTGAACCACCATGTTCCCTTGAGCTGATCTAAGAGGTCTTCAATCATCGGTAGTGGATACTTGTTCCTCAAGGTCACCAAGTTTAGGCGACGATAGTCGACACAAAGTCGCAAGCTCCCGTATACTTTCTTGGGGAACAAAATCAGGGAAGCCCAGGGTGAAACACTGGGTTGGATGAATCCCTTGCTCTGCAATTCATCCAACTGTACTCATAGCTCTCGAAGCTTAGCGGGGGCCATCCGATATGCTGGAGTGGATATCGGGGCTCTCCCGGCGTACATGTCAATATAAAAGTCTACCACTCTTGGAGGAGGTAGTCCTGGAACGTCATCAAGGAAAACGTCTGCATACTGATCCACCACTACATGAAAACTAGGACTCTTCACATCAACTGCTCCTAGGATGAGGCTAGACAACTGATGAGTGATGGTGTGTCCTCTCCTCTGTGTGATTCCATCCTATGCTACAAAGGCTCCCTTCTCGCCGGTGAAGGTGAACATGTTCCCATCGGTGCGAAAACACCACACCTTGCGGCTAATACATTCAATATGTCCATGGACTTTGGATAACCAATACATTCCCAAGATGACGGCGTAAGGACTCGATGCCTCTACAAGAAGATCCTAGCCGAAGCTCTCACCTCCTATGGTAAGCTCAAACTGCCGACACCAGTGCGTAATCGTCGAGTCTGCTCCCGTAGGAGTCTCTAGCCGTAAGGATTGAGCCAATTACTCCGTCGAAATCTCCGAGCTCCGAACAAGGGCAGCAGCAATAAAGGAATGACTCACTCATGTGTCTATAAGAACTACAGCAAGGGTGGAGTAGACACAGATCGTACCTCGAATCATCTCTGGTGCGTCGTGGTCATAGGTATCCGCTGCCAAAAGCTGAGCCTGTCTCTTCCCTCCAGCTCCCTGTGGTCGGGGTGGACCTTCTGGTGGTGGTGGTTGTAAAGCCTCAATGTGTCGCCCACCACCTGTAGGTCGGCCAGCTCCCCTGCCTCATCCGCCTGCTCTCGGAGGACCTCCATGGTCGACCCTCTGTCTCTGCCTGGGTAGCCCCTCAACCATCTGCTACTCCTCCACACGGCGGGTCGGGCAGTCACGAGCCATGTGGCCCTGCCGCCGCATACGTAGCACTGTCTACTCCTCAGAAGGCTGGATCTGCACCTTGTGCCCCACACCTCTAGGACAGTGTCCGGAGGTCATATTGCTGATGGTCCGGTCCGCCTAGACCCCTATGACATCTGTCGACTACCAGCTTCAGACGACTCTGATACGTGCCACCCTACGGTAGGTCTCGCTGCTGGTGTAGGATCGGAAAGAAAGCATTCTATGAGATGAGATCGCTCCAGTACTCTTGCCTATGTTGGAATGATGAGGGAGATCATTGGTGCCCTGATAGAATGCCTCAGTCCCTGCTCAAAGGTCCGGGCCTGGAAGAATGGGTCACGTACCATGTCCGTCGAATAGCGCGAGAGATCAATAAATCTCACTGAGAACTGGGCAACCGTCATGCTGCCCTGCCGCAGCTGTAGAAGCTCCTGGATGCGTACCGCACGGAGGGTGGCTGGGACTAACTCCAAGCGGAAGATTCTCTCAAAGTCTGTCCAAAGGAGAGATACCTCGTCGTGCACCTGGAGTATCAGGCCCCACCATCTGCCTGATGCCGCGTGGAGGAGGCTCGCTGCGAGGATCACCAGGAGGTTGGCTGGTGTCCCCACTAACCAGAAAACACAAACAACCGCCTCCATCCCATCCTCATCTGCCTGAGGGTTTGTCTCCCTGTGAAACCTTGACGGTCTATAACACTGAAACTATTGCAGCGCGTGAACTATCAGCGGTTGGGGCTGGTAGCATTGGTGGCTCGGCGAGTAGTGGTACCGCCGATGCCTCTGCTATCAAATGGACCAGCACCGAGGCCGCGTCGCTCGGTGGGTTGTTATCTTGCACAACGCTCGAAACCCTAGCTGATTTCCATCATGGGGTCATCCTGAAAAGAAACATGTGTTTCACGGTCAAAGCAGTATACCTGGTTAGCTGACACAAAGTAATCACAATGAAAACATTTAAAATACACATGCAATCAATGTTTTCGTGCATTGAGTCAGAAATCATAAGTAAGGGTCTTGGTGTACAGATACGTCGGCCGCCGCACCAACACTGGACTCCCTGGACTAAAAACCACACTCAATACCCATAACACTATTGCTTCACATAGAAGAATTATCAGAGTCCAGAGTTATACGGTAGAACAGAACTCCTCTGATACCAATTTGTCACGACCCGTTCTCGGGACCCGTTCCGTGACTACCCTATGCCCGCCTCCCATAGGCCAGGGCCTGTCGACTAGCACTCAGGTGTCAATCCAGACAAAAGTGGAAGGCATTGCAGTAATAAAGTAAACAAACACCACAAAGTAAGAAAGCAGAAGTGAACACTAAGTAAAATTGGGTACAAAAAGTAGTGAGGAAATGTATGTGGTCCAGAATACAAACCCAAACTAAAAGTAATGTACAACTGGAAGGAAAGTACACCAACTGTAAGTAAATTAGCAATGTCGAGCCGTCCACCGGAAGTCCCACATGAAGGGTGGGTATAGATAGCCACCCCATCTACTCGGGTCCACCCGTCCGCTCCGTGTATGTTCCGCCCAGTTGTCCACCTACAGGTACCGACTACTCCACTAGCATCTACCACAATCAGCGATGTTCGTCGTCTGCATCCAACACAACGTAGTGCGGGCATAGCCCGTGCAGGGGTGAGTATACGCTACTCATTAGGGACCCCGAGACCCTCGAAGGTCTCCCAGAATCCACAAAGGGTAATCCACAAAGAAAGATACAATCACGAAGGAACATCCAAAACTACTTAAGTATATGCCCATACATATACCTAAGTTATCAATTCCAGTTCGACTCCATCATCTGAGCCCAAGTTCGATCACGTCCACACAGGATAGCAGAACTAATCCATATCGGAAAGCAAGTCAATCATATCAAAGATAATGATTGAATGTCAAGACTCATCTCACACAGGTATACTTCTTCGGTGATAGAGATGATCAGATATAGCCACTAATTCATCTAAGCTGGGACCCACGTAGGATACTAAACCAGCTACTCATCCAGACACACATAGGATAGCAAGAACAGAGTCAGACACTGCCAAACCCACATAGGATACAAGAACAGTAGTCAGTGTCATCGAACCCACATAGGATTTCAGTACGGTCTTCATCGCTGCCAAACCCACATAGGATTTCAGTGTAGTCTTCATCCCCGTCGAACCCACATAGGATTTCATTACGGTCTTAATTACTGCTGAACCCACATAGTATTTCAGTGCAGTCTTCATCCCCGTCGAACCCACATAGGATTTCAGTACGGTCTTCATCGCTGCCGAACCCACATAGGATTTCAGTACAGTCTTCATCCTCATCGAACCCACATAGGATTTCAGTATGGTCTTCATCGCTACAGAACCAACATAGGATTTCAGTGCAGCCTTCATCGCAGTCGTAGCCAGCTCTAGGGTTCCCGCACACATCAGGCTCGTTCCGGGAGTTATTGGATTTTTCGTCCCAGGGGCCCGGTTGGTTTTTTAAATCAAAACCAATCCGACCACACTCCAAATGCATCCAAACCTCGAGCGGAGTAAGCGAAAAGGTCTGTCTCACTAAAAGGAATCCAAAAAAGTCGACGGCACGTCAATTGCACGTCCGGAACTCACGTTATAAGTGTCTCTGATCCGAGGGCCCGGTTGGTTTTGTGTTCGAACCAACCCGGCTATACCCAAAGTTCTCCGAAACCTTGAGTGTAATATACTGAAACGATCGTCTCGATCCAAGGATAGCATCACAATTGAAGGTGAATCAATTGGAGGTATGTAACCCATGATATGGGAAAAATACCGGAAGTGGTCTAAAAATGGGGGGTCTCGGCCCGGACCGACCCGGCCCAACCCCCCCCCCCCCCCCAAGGTCGGCCCGAACCGGGTTCGGGTCTGTCCCATTAGGGAGCGGCCCTGCCCGGCCCAGCCGGCGCGACGCGGCCCCACCTGGGCTGCCCGGACCGGCCCGGGACGGCTCGGCGCTGGCGGCACAGCCGCGAAAAGGGGGCGATGCCCCCTTGATTGGAGCCGCGACCCCCGCGTGGGGGATTTTCTTTGTCAGTGGACGCGGCCCAGCACTGCATCCCTCCCCCTCGGTCCCGTGCGACCACGGGACCGCCCCGTACCGCTGCGGCTAAAGCCGCGGCGGAGCCTCCCGACGGTGCGACGAGCGCCGCTGCCTCAGGTCGCCGGTGCCGCCGCACCGGCATGCCCTTCCGCGGACCATCGGGAACGCTTCGGTGGTCCGTTTTTCCTACTGTCTTCGCCAGCGGTCCTCCCGGGACTGGCTCTCAACTGCGAAGTCATCAAATCGCCCCTGCAGCCACTCCGTCATCTCCTGTTGATCCATCTTCAATTTATCAATCTGTGGAGCCTTTGAATCGCCGCAACGGCGCAGTGCGACGGCACGACACTTCTTCGCTCATTATTCATTGATTCCGCACGGTGCCATTGCACCGCGCCACCCTTTCTCATGCTGCAATAAGAAAAACCAACAAAAGGGGGAGGAGGGTTGGCCGTGTTCATGCGGTCTGACCTCCTCCCGTTATTACGATAACAGACGACTCAAACGACTATGAGCAATTTAATCAAAGGCCGAGGATATAATCCACATTAATTCCCCCTACCTCAATTGGTTGATGATCGAAGATTTTCATGGGAGAAGGAACGTCGCAGAAGAAGGATCATCGATGTCGCGGTACATGGCGTCGCATCGTCGATCTTCGAGGGTTTGGCGTTCTTCGTCGCCCTTCGTCGGAGGCCAGTGTTCTTCGTCAGTGATGGTGCGTTCTTCGCATTCTTCACATTCTTCAACGAAGAAGGTGAAGATTCAAGGATTGAGAAAAACCTCCCAATTTCTCTCGCACAATGCAAGCCACCCCAATAAAATAAGGCATAGCCTTATTTTATTTATCATGCCAACTATTTTTGAAAATCAAAAACAGATCATACAATTAATTGATTTAATTGAAGAGTTTTAATTGCCCAATTAAAGAAGCATTTAATAATTAATTAAACACGAGAGTTGACTTGGCATTTAATAGGGGGGGTGCGGGTGAGTTACCAAATTTAATGCACGTGTAATGTAAAAGGAAATAAAGAGGTGGGGCTCGTGTGGGCCCCAACTCACTAATATACTACCTAGGATTTAGGATATCAGTGTGTCCCACTCCAATCGCCATGGGTAGATTAACATTGCTTAGAATAAAAATAAAATCTGTTGCACAATTTTATTTTATTCTTTAGTTAAGCCGAAAATTTTAATAACCACACCAGAGAAAACGCAACTCTAGAAAAGGAATTCTTAAGCAATTACCAGTGCTACGATTCTATCGGTGCCCTCAGAATTCTATTCTGAGCACCAGTTTAAAAGTTTGGAAAACCCACTCATTCGTTCACTGAACGTACCCAAGCCAAACATCCGAAAAAGATTCCGGGAACACCGAGCCTCAGAATCAGGTGCCGTCAGAAACTGTGCTCTTGTAAAATCCCAATGAATATTAGGAAAAAAAATTCCCTTGAAATTTATGGGTCTTTAAAAAGTCCATGCATACAGAGTAGTTGATGTAGTATGCATAACATGGAGATATATTTACCCACACATACGGTCTCTAATTTAACCCCAATGTGTTATTTTCTCTTCACAGTACTACTACTTTATAACTATTCATCGTACCCTCTGGATCGGCTTGAAAGTCCAATGGAACTCAAATTACAAATCGTCTTATGGGGTAGCAATGCACATCATAAAGTCATGAGCAGATTATATTCACCATACATAGCTATAAAAATTCAATAACCTATATTACCATTATTGGATAACCAGCCAACAACTATCATGGAACTCCAAAGAAGGGTATGGACACTGAGACCTCTTGTGGCCCAATATGACACAATAATTTCACTTTATTAGAACACAATCCATTGATGGATTCAAAAGACCCAAATTACTCTGAATGTTATTTCCATGGTGATAAATTTCTTTACAGTAATTATTTCCACCAGAATAATTGATTCGATATCACCCTAATATAATAGAATTGTTGTTTCTTAAGGCCTCTTTTATAATCCCTTCAATGATGAATTCGTGATTCCTTATGTCTGAAAAGATACTCAAATGAAATCCATTCACGCATGACATGACCACATATTTAATTGCATCTTAAAAATATCTCCCACAATAGATCTAATAATCATCAATTGATTGATCTATGAACTTCAAATCTGTTAAAAATACAATGTATTCCATCCCCAACGCTACATATATTTTCAAATGAATGAACATGTGATCCATATCATCACCTAACTGCAATAGATATATATGGATTACAAACCTCACCTAAATTTCTATTTAGGATAAATATTATTTGTTATTTCATTTCATTATAAATTAAAACCAATTCTTTACATGTCCACGATACATGTACACAACATGTTTCACCGTCCAATATGTCGGTGTCTCAAGGTTCTAGATGATCATCTTGACTGACTCAATCAAGAACTCAGATTCATGGGGGGCTCTGTTATAAGTAAAAATAGTTGGATAATTATTCTAAAAGTCTCCCTTCATCACATTAATCATGGGAAATATGCAAACACATTCCCATTTCATAGATCTCATGTCACTCTAGAAGCTATTGTGAATATGGAAATCCTTATATTCATCAAGAGATATAGAAAGCTATAGGACGACTGTTATTGGATCATGATGGTTTCTACACTCTTAAAGATATATTAGAATACGATGAGCAATAATTTTCTTTACATGTAAAATGTATTTCGTAGTTTATAGTCTGAAAATAATGTCAACATGAACAGGTGGCATCAACAGATAAACATTGGATCATAGACTCACTACTGATGGCAAAAAAGTGTTTTATAAATATGTAATAAATCATTTATATTATTTACTTGAAAAAATAGGTTTCTCATTTCCAATTTCATAATGGAAAATAAATCAAATTTAATAAATATGTCTTTCTCATGACTAATTAGTGTCATTATTTATATAAATGTTCTCATTATGATTCATGCAAACTCCTCTAATTTCATGCCATGGTTTTATTATAAATATCATGAATCAATAACAAAACACAATATATTAACTGCACAAGGTGATTTAACATGATCTATAACAAGAAAACCTCATTAATAACAAATCGATCCTTAGGAACTCATATTTCTTCATCTACATGATTTCGATACTCCAATGAAAAAACACATTATCATTTACCAAAACATCCTTGTTTCTTTTGAACCATTCCAAATATGTAAGGAAATATAAAATAATTACCTTATCCTCTAATAAAACATTGAAATTCCCCATAATATATCACTTTATCATAAGGATAAATAATTTATGTTTTGGGACCTCAAACACACATCCCCATTAGCCCGAGGTAGCTAATTAGCATAAAGGTGAGAATAATATATTGTAGAGACTACATGTCCATTATAGAGTTAAATTAAAATAGAAATAAAAAAATAAACATAATATCAATAATGTAAATAATAATAATATAATAAAATTTAAACGGGATGTAAAAAAAGGAATCAATAAACAAAATATTTTTGACTCATTTTACAATAACATGAAATATATCAAAATTTCAAACTAAAATTAATAAGAATAATTGAACTAGATGATATAGATAAATTAAGAAGACCCTAGTCATGAAGCCCATGTTATCCATTCTTCTAATATCCTACCCATACATGAAAAAACAATTAAAAAACACATTCACTTTCCCTCAAGTAAACATTAATCTATGTAATCATCATAGGTACCAAACAATATCCCCAATAAATTATTAGTAAAACATATTTGGTCAACCAACCTGAGTATAAATAAACACATTTTAAGAATAAGTGAATGAATTCAATTGGTAAAGTGTTGTTTTAAATAAGCAATTAAAATAATATAATAATCAACTTTCTTTGATTCCATGTCGAAATATCTATTCAAATATTAGAAAATGTTACAAAAACATAAATAAAAGTCCATGGTATAATCACATAATCGAGTATAAACAACTATTTAATTATTTCACGGTCTAGAAGAAACCCTCTATCTAATAATTTCATCAGACATAAAAAATCTCTATATGAATTATTACATAATATGATCACTTATTATATATAATAATTTCAAATTAATCCTGGAATTCCCTCTAAGAATTACTCCATAATTGGTACTTCTCCCCTAGATAATAATTTTCGTATTACAAAGAATTCATCTATATTAGAATTTCCGCATCGAAGACAACATTTGGAATAAAAACTATAAAAAAAATAACATTATATCAAAATTTACGATGGTCATTTTACAAATTATTATTTCACATCCGATTACACATTCATTAGTCATGTTGGTCCTAAAACGATAACATACCAGTTTTCACCCAATCATATCATATAAAACATATCCATCTAAATAATAAATTTAACAATTTTCAATTTTTAATGTATGATAGTAATATCAAATGATGTCTTAATTATTTATTAATAGATTTACACTTGTAGGTAAATAATTATCATTCCAAGTATAATATCTTCTAACTGGTAGCTGCATGCCAGGTCACATCACTATTGAATCAAAAGTGATAGAACAACTAATCACACACAATATTTATCATCATTAATCACTAAATAATCCAACAGACATGTTATTTTGGTGTAATTATAATATTTTTGACAACTCAAGAAATTAAAAAGACCAGAGGGTTATGTTTTAGACCACCTATCATTAACCAACAATAAATGAAAATATTGTTACAAGTAACACCAATAATAATGAATTATTAAAACATTACAAGAAGGAAACATGAAAAAATTAAACATGATCAACAAAATAAGAAACCGAAATAAATATTTTCCACTATAAGAAATGTTGAACCATTACTGATAATGTAATACATGAGAAAAAATACTCACTAGGGATATATCGCATGATCGTGAAATCAATAATAGATTAATGAACTCAAAAATCACCCTAAATGCTTCTTGGTTCATAGGATGTCTGTTGAATGGAAACATAATTTCATCATGGATTTATATCTTTGGGTACTGATAAATACATAACATGTTTAATTTACATGGCATGAAATTATATAAATAATTTTGATTATAAAACAAACATGTCGCATTGGGATAATGTAGTAGTGATCCAATATTACATGAACTGAACCATATTAATGGTGTGCATTAATTTTAGTAATGAATCATTTCATGGTTCCTTAATAGTTATAGTTACACATCATGTAATATTTTAATTATTTTAAAATTCCTTGAAGAGAAAATTAAACCCAAATTCTACCAAAGTGCATGATACACCATTGAATCCATCCAAAATCAATGTAAATTTACAATATAAACTTTAATCATTTCATTCCATGACTCCAATAATTATAAAAACTTATATCCCCTAACATTATGTGATTTTTACCATAAATATATCTCCCACCATGAATGCGACACGACCACCAAGGATTATATAAAAAAATCCTTCAATAAAATACTTTCCAAAAAATACTATAAGAGACCCAAAACTAGAATATATAGTATCATATAGATATATAATATAAATGAATGTTGTAATAATAATACGTTTTAGAATATTCCATGAGTATGTTAAAAAGAAAAAATATATTAATATATATCATATGACTATATATTCATTATAAATTTACATTTTGTTATAATTCATGACCTTCAGAGAGATAAGGAAAATAAAATCAATATTTATTAAAACAACATTTAATTATAAGTGTTTTCTATAAATTTATATTGAAACATTTTATATTAATATATGATAATAAAATAATAATGGAATCATGAAATTCTATTAACATTGTATACGATAAAAAACAATATTCATGCCTTTTTATAAAGAAACTTGGAAATTAGCCTTTTAGAAAAAAATAGTAAAATTTCATTAGAACCTATTAAAAAATATATAATATAAAAAATTTACATATAATTTGAATATATGAAATATTTAGAGTTTTGTAAGTTAAATTTAAAAAATGTAGATATGGAAGAGAAAATCCATTGGGAAAAAATAAAATTATCAATTTATTTATTATAAACATTAATAATGGACGATTAACATGAATTGCATCATTAAATAACATTAAAAAATATATATTCATGTTAAATTAATCAATGGGATAGTATATATAGTACATAAAGTTATAAAACACATAATATCAAGTATGTATAAGTACTGTACTAACTGAGATGAAATAACATTCCTCATGCTTGAAGTACCTCATAAGTTAGAATAAAAATATTTATAATAAATTTTAATTTATTATAAATACATTACATAACCACATGTATATCAATAATGTCTTATATTATCCGTTTATATCATTTTATCACATCTTTGTTGTCATTAATTTATTATCATCTATATTTTTGGTGTTACCTACTTATGCTTCTCTCATATGTTTTTTGATTTCAAAATTTTTATCCTTGTGTATTTCTATTGGTTATTTCATATATACAATTTCAATATAAATATAAATATTATATATATTCAATATATATTATAGAGACTTATATAAAAGGTAGTGTTAGAAAAATGAATTACACATTTCACTAAGATTGTAGGTCATATATATTCATGAACATTATTTTCATTTTTCGACTAATAGAGGGAATAAAAGGTAAATAATAAGGGACCTTTCCACAATCATTACATTCAAGACTCAATCCCACCAATGATTCTAAAATGATGGTAGTGAGAAAACAACATCGAAGTCATGCCTCTGACAGGCCATGAGATGGTGAATAGCACCAAAGGTAAAAAAATCAGATAGTATGGGGGAATTTCCCTATATAAATAAAATATGGTATAGGGATATGAGAATTATTCACCAATCAAATCAACCATAAAATATAATGGCAATCCATAAACTTTCCAAAAATATATGGATAAATAATACTGATACATATAAAATTATCTAAAGTAAATACGCAAAAGTTAAATCAAAAATAGAAACTCTATAGTAACTCTAATAATGATAGTGATTTTCGTATTAGAGCCCAATATCCTCCTAAAAACCAAAAAATTGTTTATATATATCATGTGATAATTGCATGTATACTCATTGAAGACATAACCAAAGCCTCGCATACACTTGTGAAAAGTGAAATGTAATTATCCAGTGAAAGAAAATACATAACCCACATGAAAATAGAAATGTCATGTATCTAGATCCGAACTCATTATGGATCATACACTAATTCATGCATCGAATATAATAAAACATCCTCATGAACTTAAAATAAAAGGCACCTTGCCACATTTTACCCACTAGGTTTCAACTCTCATTACCCCATCAAAAATTTAGGATGTTCCCAAACATTTCACATATATCACATAACATCAGACAACCTCCATTCCATAGAAACCATGTCAAGACAAGTCTCACCTCTCATCCTACCTTTCATCACAAGGCCCACACATCAAAACCAAAACCATAGAATTGTGATATAATGAACATGAATGATATCAAACTCATTCCTGACTCCTACCATGCATGAATCCAACCATATATCATGTCATAAAATATATCATATCACCTATAGAAACATGAAAAAATCCCATCACATATCTCTCATAGAAACATGGGACACATATCACTGTTCAAGGAAAAGTTAGGAAGAGGGGGTATCCAACAAATAAATATCCCTACCATCCTAGATGTTGTGGAATGCAACTGGTACCATGAACCACTGACTATTAATAGTTTTATCAAAATTTAATGGGGAATATATAAAATAAAATAAATGTATATGTTATAGAGATATAATACAATACGGAACATATTGTTTCACAAAATAAAAAATAGCAGACACTACAATACCACCAGGTGACACACATGAAACATCTCTAATACATCCACCACTATATTTGACCCAATGAAACAACCACAATGTACACAAGAAATTTTCCACATTCGTCCTACACGTTTACCACATTTCTTGATTAAACCATTTTCCACTCATCAAATATAATCACATGATTTTTAATTACCATCCCATTCATTTATTCCTCTTCATCATAATTATATATATGGATAACCATGAAACTAACTCATCTAAGCCACAAAATACCTAGCCCAAACCACATAACAATTATCATAGCACCACACATCTACCATATTCATTAAATCACATCACCTAACAATTTTACAAACCACCAAACACACATATCATCATTCTCAAAACCACATTGTCTAATACCACAACCACTCTTCTACAAAGAATGGTAAACAACCATGATGACATAAACCCTTCCCCACAACAAATGTACCACAATATCTTACCCAAAAACACTATATGAAAACCACTATTCCAAAACCAGTTCATCATAAACACTGTAAAACATCCCCTACACCACTAAAACAGTTTCATATCCACTATGTCATATCACAAATATTCTCTCATCATATCCATGAAAACTAACCACCTTGTTACATCACGATATACTAAAAAACCAAAAGATTAAATAAATCCACCTCACAACAACTAAAATCCACAGAAGTCATAAAAGTAAAAATAGTCACATGTAATAACATCACATCCAAACATCACATTTCTTAAATTTCATTATCACATTTTTTCTTTATTTAGAATTTTCAATATCACAATTACAACAATGTACATGAGAATCCAATTATTATGAAATCTTAAATTGATTGATTTATTTTTTATTATAAGATCAAACCATAAATAATAAGGAGTCATCACATAATGACCACTTTAGCAAAAACAAGGCACCAGAAAGATGTAATTTTATTTGTTCTGGAAACATGAATGAATTTAATCAAAAAAAAATTGCATGTATTTATGAATGTGATAAAATCTAATACCAATCAATTATAAACATGAAAATTAGTTATATGACAACCCAAAACAGAAACTAAAACCAATGTAATGGAAAATCATGAGGAGACCACACATACATTGTGAAATAGTTAGAATAAAGACTACATACCTTATTTAAGTTATCCAACATCACTATGTGTTGTATGGTGGATATAAATTTTCCCATAATCTACCACCACAAAAAGAAATAAATTTTTTACATACACATCATCAAATAATTGTAAAAAATATATGAAAACTTTTCACAAACCATAAAAACATTTATGTTGTGAATCCCCAGTTGAAAAAACAATTGAAAACCATAAAGAAAGGCTGTAGAACTCAACATAGATTGATAAAGTGCATCAACTTCTACCAAAAGATCATTGTGGAAGGAATAGGGATAAAAATCCTCCCTCATGTTGTCTTGTGTAATTTTAAAATGATAGTGGGAGGGAGAGGAGTAATGAATGTAAATTAATATGGAATGTTTACATGACATCATCGACCTTGTTGGTTTTACATCATGTAACCATTGCACAGTTTGTACTACTAAGGTTTTTAAAAATATTATCATTCACTAAAAAAACTTGTCTCCAAATTGATTTATTATACATTATAAATTATAGTTATAAGATGTGTGATCCATCACATAAATTTATCTATAACCAGTTTACTGTCTATAAACTCACCATTTATAGAAGCCATGAAATACAAATTCTAATTGGTTAACTATAAATGTTTTGTTTTTCTTGTAGAAGCTATATTTCCACTCCCTAATACATCTAATACTCTCTAAACCTCCCCAAAACACCTACATCATCTAAGAAAAGAAATATAATATATAGTTTCACTCCCCAGTGTTAATAATAGCTACATGTGGAAACCATATTAACAAAATAATCTATATGAACCCCATCACAACACAACCACATAATTTTAACATATGATAATGTCCATATCCCCACACAACATAATACCAGAAGAAAAGTCATTCAAACCACATAAATATAAACCTAAAGAAATTTACATTCCCAAAACCACACATACTCAAACATATGAACTGAGTGATTCTATCCTCTATGTCATGATATGATCTATGCTAGCTAACACTGACTCAAACATTTAATTTTAATCACATAAGAGATAATAAACAATCACTAGGAATCATGGCCTCCAATATCAATATTTTAGGGTTTTTATGACACATCAACCATCAAGGATAAAAAAATATAATTATATTGAGAGATCCCAACATCTCATCACATGAAAAACATAACAAATAAAAAAATAAAAATACACTCTTGATACTTGGAACACATTAGTTTCCAATGGTTCCAATTACATCCACCCATGATACAATGCCTCAACAACACAACAAAACAAGGGAATGTTTTTCCCATGTAGAACCATAAATCAATGATCCTAGAATTCTATTGGACACTAAAATAATGTCACATCATCATTGATATCCACCTCTCCAATGTCAATAACATGGGTGGGATCATGAGAATATCAACAAAACATGGAATACATATAAGATGATGGGGAAAATATTCATATGTGGCAGAAATACCAATTAATATGCCTCATTTCCCACATGTCCCTACAAATCATAGGGACCAAAAATATTGGATAAGGATTACTCCACTACCAAACCTTGTTTTCATACCTAAAAGAGATTATCATGAACACATAGTCACTAACCTCAAAATCTATGGTCCACTATTTAAAATTAGTATATACCTTTTGAGGGTTCTACACCACCATCTCCTTCTTATAGACTTACGGTATCTTATTCTTCATTCTCTACTCCACATCAGGAATGAGAATTATTGAATCTCTAACCTCCATCCCTCACATCAGAGAATAAAATGTCCCCTTATCAAATTCTACCAATATATATATACCAATGAACGTTTTATTAATACTATTTTACACAATGCCAACCAATGGATAGTTTCTTACCTCATATCCAACAATTAACTATATTAATTCTCAAAACATATCATGTATTTTAAATATTGTATACTACATATATCAATCTATTTGGTGGAAAAAAATTTTCTAATGAACAAAAAAGATCCTAAGGTATGTTTCCATCACCTCTAAACTCATGATATAAATTGAGGATCCTCATCTGATATGACAGTCCCTGATTCCCTATGAAACCAACCCCCATCATCCATATAGGAAATCAAAAAAATATTCATGGCTATCGACTCATGTGTTTCCAGAATGTGAGTTAGTTTCTTCAGTATGTCCACTATCACACTATTTTTATTTAAACATCCCTACTGTTAGAGAACCATAGTGACAAAATCAAAGATATGGACTCCCGTTTCCATTTTGTAAGATACACTGACATCAATAATTTTACAAGAACATGGTGTTAAACATTCACAATTAGATAAACATGGAATCTCTCATCCAAGTCCGCTAATGACCATTTCATCCCACTACACAAAAGATGTATCCTCAATCCAAGATAGATATATTTATACTATGATTTACCTCTAAAAATTACATGTACAACTCATAGAGAACTCACTAAGTCATCCCATGAGGTGAAAAAATCCTCTCTAAAAAAATAATAGCTATAGCCTACCTATAAAAAACTTATGAGAATCTCCATGGAAAACACAGTCACACTCTACACCCACCTAAGAGTCTCCCCAATGAGACTCCTCCTCCATCCACATCAACGATGGCTAAAATGTGATCTTGTAAAAAACCCACAACCATTATGCACTCAATGTATAATATACATAGTTGTAATCTCTACAAACCCATTACACACTTCAACATTAACCTAAGACACTTCCAATTGGGTTTTCACACTCAACACATCGAAAACTACATTACAAATCAATATGGTGAAATAGATCTCCCCATTGTAATCCTGATGAAACTATATCTAGTTATGTTAAAATTCATTTAGAATAAACTTAATAAACATATATGATGATCATGTTGTTTGTGAAAAATAATAAAATCTCAGGGATGAGGTAATTTCACCACAATATTATTGAGGACACAACACCCACCAACTACAAATCAATAATGGAATAGATACTATCATAGCTATGTAACTACATACAACCATAAATAATCACCAATATTCAGAGCATCCAAATACATCAAATGAAAAGATAGTATTCATATTATATTACATCAAGAAAAAACCATTTTCTGGAAACTAATAATAAATAGAACTAACCAACTCCTCCTTGAGGTAACAAAATTCTACCTAGAACATATTTGTCCACAACAAATTTGGGCCCATTATACCCAACACAATAAATGAGGATGAATCCCAACAGAAATTGGGTAAAAAAATCTGATAATATCACATGAGGAAAATTAAACTATTAACCTCTATGACATCCACTACACCATATCACACAACGTCCCACATAACATCAATTCTAACGAACCATTTTGTCACTTCCTAGAAAAATACAAAACCAAGATAGTAATTAAAAAAACAATAAAACTACCTTCATAAACGGAAATCATAAAACAAGGAACACAAACACACAATTGAAACACATCTTGGATTCAAATTTATTCGTGTATGTTATCATATATCATGGTCATGTTACATGGTTATTGTCACACTATCATGAATTTCATGGGGAACCAATTATTACCCAAATATATGTTTCGAATATGCTCTTCAGTTTTTGAATGAAACAAAAACATAATAAGGTTCATCACAAAATAAGAACCAAATTTTAATCATGGATTTTAATAGCCTGTATATTAAGTAATGACTAAATGAATGCATAATGAAATCAAAAACACATTTCAAAAAATTAAAGAATGTAATGTCTCAACATAATAATCATTTATAAGCATAAAAAATTTTATGATTGTCCAGATTCATTATCTCAATCCAGTTGATTGAAAAATTATGTAGATCCCAATCATTTCACTTAAAATAGTGAGAACATGGTCATCCTACCTCATGGAAACTTACCAATCTCACTACGCACTATAGGGAATTAAACTAACTACCAGAAACCAATGTTTCCCTAGAAAATCCAATGTTATCCTATACCACATAAAAGGCTTGTTAAATGAATCTCACAATGCCTCACAATCCAAATAAACATCAAAAATTTGAATCCCTAAGAGAATAATAAATAATACCACCAATAAAGAGAGAATAACTCAAGGAATACTTCCAATCATAATCCACTACCTCCAACATATCAAAGAGTTATTGAGGTATATAAATCTATATCGAGGTGTATAGGGTTCATAAATAATAAGAGATATATGTACCGTAAAAATGAAAGGAAATTCCTTCAATAGGGTTATATAATTACACGGAACACCCCTATTTAACATCATTTAAACATTATACGACATGTTGTCATTGGGTTCCTAATAATACTAATTGTCACATAAAAATGTTTCACCTTAGGATATAATTATTACATGTCTTGAATTACACATACATAACGTGTAATCCATATTATAGATTCCCACTTACAAAATTAAAGAGAATTAAATGCACTTTATATAAAATCTTCAAAACACCCATTCACATTGTGTAAACAAAACCAGTCATATATTTCCTACATTATCTCTGTTGTACATTCATCATCCTCCAAAGACTCAGGGAATCGTCCCTGAAAACGGCCAATAGTATGAAAATGTAATGTAATGTTTCGATAAGAGACATACTGTTACAATTTACATATCGTATATTAATTATATATCCAATAAATCATCTCATAATACAATCCATGTATAATGAAAATTAAAAACATATCAAATTTCATTGTGGATTTGGTAGTACACACATGCGCATGAGTGATATTATCATTTAAAAACATATTAGATGTTCTAAAGGTCCATAGATGATTATAATACCAAGAAAATAGTAGTTTAATATATTTGAATGAAGTTTTTTATTACCATTTTTAAATTGATTAATGTAACATGGAGATGAAAATGAAGATTAACATTATGTGGAGAGGGTAAATCATACATACACACATGTATTATTTTCACATTATATTGCATGGAAAAAATTAAAATATAAATTTCCAAATATTTTAATAACAAGTAATTATGTGTATGATAGTAAATTTATTATTTAAATATGGGTATAAGTTAATATGAGTATGTATAATGGGAAATAATCTAGTAATAGTAAATAAATATGATTACCTCTTAATCTCTAAAGTCCATTTAGATATCCAATTAAGGTATCTATGATAATAATGACTCAAATTTTCACTAGTTTTATTTTTTAAAATTAATTAGGAAAATTATAAGACCATATGATTATATTACTTGAGATTCTATGTCCTGGTGTTCCTGTTACAACATGATGAAACATGTTATGTTTTCAGTAAAGAGAACTAGAATGTTCTCATTAAAATAGGGATAATATAAAAATGTTTTCTCAAATCTGAATTTTGAGGGAATTTTTTCATTTAGAGAAGAAACATTAACTTAGAAGGGGCTTAACATTTATAGTTGTGGGTTTAATGTGCATGATATAATTTGGATTTAACTATAAATAAAAATATTTTAATGATAATTTTTAATTAGGTTCAATGGTGTTTTACATTTATATGTAACCTTTGTTACGAATTTAGTTTTATCTCCGTAACCTTATAATTCTTATGAGGTATGAAAGGAAACTCTATTTATGATGCCATCTAGTGGAATTAGGATCGATGGTGAGGCACTACTCTATTCTTCGTCAGTGACTGATCAAACATGAGGTAGTGTGTCTGATCTCTTGAGGATTTTCATTTCCTTCATATATTCAAACGACCAACGTGGACCAAACCACGAAACATTTGACTTATGGTTCATCCATTAATGTGGGAATCAAATATTGTTGTGGGGAATAAAAAGGGAGATAGATATTTGTGATTTTTAGATCATGATCATTGTTAATCCTTTTATCCTGAATAGATCTAGGAAGAAATGAACAACGACATGATCATATCTCTGTATGTTTTATCTTTTCTTCCTATCCACATTCCTACAATTCTTCAAAGTTGGACTATTATGGTCATTAAAAAATTTGAAGGATCCAAGCATGACTGGTTACCTGGAGTTCTAGCAATATGGATTGAAGCACAAGGCAGTGGATGTCAAGACCCTACGATCGTTGATGTGGCTCGATTTCAAAAAAATGGGGCACCAGAGCCACGTGGGTGAACTGTGGAACTCGGTATGAATATGGTGCATGGAGAAGCTCTGGGGAACATAGAAGAAACCAAATTTAGGTTTGGTTGTAGAAATTGGTCACCAGTGGAAGAGAATGAAGAATTATGAAGCGACCACCAATAGGTTGGACAACAGGTGAGGCTGAATATGGTCTGGAAGGGACTACAAGGGAGACCACAATAGTAGAGTCTGAGTGTGATGACTAGTGGCTATGTATGGGAGGTTTTCCCAGTGACTTGGGATGCAACTTTGAGACGCATATGAGGTATATGTAAAGGAAGTGCCACTGGCATGCAAAAGAGGCGGTTCAGCCACATGAAACTCCGCCTGATTCCATAATGAATGAGAGTCTTGCAGGAGACAAATGGTCAAGGTATAGTGCATGGACAAGGGTCATGGCCATAGTGGCCCACATCCATTATAGTAAACCAGCCTACAGTGTTGTCTGGACCAGAGTATCTAGGCTGATCTAGAATCCAAGTGGTTTGGGTTTAGTCCGACTAGTGGGCCAGGACGGTTCACGTCATCTTTCCAAAATGACCATTTCATTCAAAAAATGATTCTATTAGGAAAATCCACTATGGAATCAGGACCCTTGTGATTAGAGGATAGAACCTGTTAGTTTATGGTGTAGGTTTTTCTGGTTCACATGTGCTACAAGTGGAATCTAGTAGCTGGCTGCGACATGGTGACTACATGGAATGGGGGTTCCATGGCCCAACGATGCTCCATTCACGGTTGATTCTCTGTGGTCCATCAATACTTTGTGTTCCACCTATTCTCCATTCACCACTAATGCTTTTGGATCCATCAACAATCTGGGTGCCATTGATTCTCTGTGAGATGTTGGTGCTCAATTATTCATCCATGATATGTGAACCATATGTGCTCTGTGTGTCATTGATACTCCTTGTTTCCTTGAAGCATGGTTATTTTTGTACTACAATCGATAATACTTCTCTTCACACTTACGACATCTAGTTTATTGAGCTAATTTTTCTTTATTTGTTTTTATGGTGGACATTGTGTTAGTCCTTTTGGTTGTTTTTGTGTGTTAGTTTTGTTTTTTTATTCCTACCTATCATAGGGTTATTTCCTTTTTGGTTTTAGAGTGTCAAAATGAGAATTTTTTTAATCACCCATCTATGAGATTTTCTTGCACGTGTCCTGTCTTTCTCATATGGTCAACGCTTTGATGAAATTATATGAGAACCATGAAAAGGTGGTTATTAGAGGGTTCGAATGAAGGTGTTGAGTGCCTATGATGTTAGGATTTTTTCCTAGAACTAGCCTTCATGGAGGGTTTTCTACAGGTGAGTTTTAGAAATTAGTCGATCACATGACATATTTTTTATTTTAGTGGGATTGTTTTCTAGTCATATTTACTTAATAGTTCTTCTATTGTCAGACTATGTGATTGGTATCATCGACACACCATATATGGGAAAATTTAATCCCATAAAGGAAATGGAAAATCATATATGCTGAATTATTTACAATGTCTATATAATTCATGGATATTGTTGTGAATTAATCAAGATAATTTACAACATTATTATGTATACTATTCTCTAAACACAAGAACATCCTCCCCATTTAAACTCATTATACATTATGAAAGTATTTTTTAATGAAAATAAATTTAAATGTTTTATATTCCATAAATTATATTTATTCATCCCATTGATTTTTTTTAAGTGTTAAACATATATAGGTATATTCTCTGAAACAATATTCTAGGATAATATCAATTTATGTTAAATTATATCCCAAATATTGGAATGTCATTTTGTGTGATTTAATAAATTTCTCTACTAATGATGAATTATTTGATCTAATAAATCATGATTTTTTTCACATGAATCAATTAAATATTTGAGAAAAACATATATAAAGGTAAATAGGTTGTTAAATATGGTAATTTTTAATTTTCAAATCATCTGGTAACATCACTAATATGTCATGATCATATCAGTTACAACTCAAACGATACTGGTTTTCTCAGTAGGACATTCCAATAACATTATATAGGTATTTATTCCCTTTATTATTTTAGGATACATTATTGAATAATAGAACACACTAGGTTATCTCATAATCATGCTGGATATTGATAAATAACAATAAATCCATATAATAGTAAATGATCTCAAATAAAATAAAAAATTTCAATAATCCTGGTGTTATCCACGTTTATATAAAATATAGATCCCATGGTTTTTTATAAACAAGTCCTGATTACAACTATTGCAAAACCAATTCTATTTAAATACATATTGTGGTTATATTAATACATTATAATAGATATATAAGATCTAACCAAACAACATCGATTAATTTAAATTTATTGTAATACTAGATACACACAATATCACCATATTACAATATTAATTCTAAATAAAATGTATAATAACAATTCATTACCATTAAAATAATAAAAATATTATTCTTCCAATCTTTTAGAATATGAATAAAATAAAAATATGAGACTAGATGAACAAAAGGGTTTACATATAATAAAAATTATCTTAATTAAATATTTCATAATCAATATTTCATATTAAATAGTTTAAGACACAAAAAACTTATATATTTACTTGATCACAAAATGAATCCATAGATAATACTGCTACAGTAATCTCATGTATAATAATAACTAAAATCCAAATATTGGAAATTGTTATTGCTTTTTGTCATGATCTTAGTCATCATTTTATATATACTATCTCTAACATGGACCAATATTGTTTAATTATGGTTTAGATATACACCCAAAAAATCATTCATTTTGGAAAACTAATTCATCTCGAAAAACTTGAAAAATAATCAAGGGGCATTATAATTATGGACACCACCCACCAATTCATGTAATATACATTCCACATGTATGGAATTTAAATCATAACAACATACTTTATTAACAAATATTTTTATTAGTAATGAATACTTTTTTATAATTATTTTATTAATTTTATTAAACAACATTATTTGTAAAACATCCTATATTGAAGTAGTAAATTATTTAAAGAAAAAAATATATCAATGATGGATAATTCAGATAAAATGGAATTTATAAATATTATAAAACTATAAATTTTTCATGAAAATATTAATGACCATAAAATAAATAAGAGATAATAGATGTTCATATATTTTTAAAATATAGTGGATTTATAATTAAATCATTTACTTTAGAGAATAATAGAAAATATAAACATATCATTATTTTTTTTACTAAAGTGTTATCTTTCAAAAACAATTCAAAACATTAAAATTATTTTGTATCATAAAATTGTTTTAGATGAGAGAATATATTTATATTTTTAAAAAACACTAACATTAACTTTTGGTATATAAATATTAAAATGAGCCTTCTAGGAGAATAAAAATAAATATTTGTGTTAGAAATCCTTTATAATTCTTTTTGAAATTATTTTTAATTTTAAATAAATAATAAAAATACATATAGGAAAATGATATCGATGGATAACTGTAATATGGTATTTCTTTGATAGTTTAGGATTTCTTTCTCTAGAGTGTAGGGTAGTTATTCAAGACGAATCTCTTGGGCATCATCACATTCAACCTCCCTGAGGGGTCTCTCTTCCTCGTACCATTGATTTATTCATGTTTAATAAATCAAAATTTTCAGTCAGTAAAAAATGCCCCAAACTAATATCAGGATATAATTAATATGCAATACTCTATGGGACATAGTTTACATGTTTCTTAGGTGTTCTGTGGAGACTAAATTTCGGAAGAATGTTCATCACATTTGGAGAGAGTCCCACTTCGCGACAGATTCCCTTGCTTGGATGTGAAATGCGTCTAATATTCTATTTTATTTTTATAGATTATGATCCATTCCACATTACTATAGGGTTTTTCTTTAAAACAACTCTCTTTTGATTCGTCACATCTGGCCTCCACGAGTGGTCTCTCTCCATTGTACATTTAATTTATTCATGTTTACTAAAAATAAATTTTCAGTCATTCAATATAGTCCTGAAATTATAATTGGATATGAATAATAAACTGTCTTAGATAAATATATTTTAATGTTATATAAATTAATGGGTAAATATGTACACCACATATTCTGACTACTTTCATATTACAAAATATGGATTGATACAATGTAAAATTTGAAGAAATCCTATATCTCACATAAAAATTGTCTTGTGTGTTATTATAACCTCCAATATAATTAATTAGTATTTATTATAAATACATACCAGAAAAATATTCATATCAAATATATCAAATATAATCAATTATTAATATTTTCTAATTCATATGTTAATAATTATTTATTATTATCATTTTTTTATTCATTAACTACTCCATTTCAAATTTTTCATTATGTACTTCAAGTCCTATAATCATAGTCATGGATGAATCATATCAACAGTGTTATTAATTATAAAATAATCATATATAGTAAATATATATATATATATATTTTAATACATAAGATTTTAAATAATAATTATTTATTATATCATTCATTAACACGGAATGTCAGCTGTATGTATGAACACTTATTTAACATTTCAAATGATGAAAAGAAAATGGTAATTTATAATTAAACATTCCAAATTTGATTTTATATCATATATATATATACACCATTTATAAAATCAATATATCTATGTTACCATCCTTGTTATGTGGAAATGCAAAATAGATCATATCGCAGCCTATATGTGGAATTCAACACCTATGCATGTGCTCTATAATTATTATACAATAATTATAAATGTATGATGTTTTAAAATATGTTGTAATTAACTAATAATATTAAATTTCATTATTATAATATACTTTTATTAGTTACATAGTTATATCCATCCATGTATTATTGTGATTAAAATCAAATAAAATAATTATATGAAGATGGAACATCATTCATACACACGAGAAATGTTTTCTCCAATTAAAGGATGGAATAGATATTGAATATGGTTTTTTTTAAAACATCCTACTATATATATGAAAATATATTTAATATTTTAGGATTTTTAACACATCGTAAATAGATGTATATGAAGAAATAATGGACGGAATCACAAGATTAAACTACCCATGATAAGAATTATTTTACTAAAAAGGTTTATTTCTAATTAAAATTAGATAATTATTTATTTATTAATTTTAAATAGAATAATAAGTTGTTCTTAAAATATAATATTCTCATGAAGATTAAATTTTATTAATTATTCAACATGGAATATCCATGATCAATCTGGAATGATTCCTTAATTTGTCACCTATGTAGGTAATCAGTGAAATAATTTTGACACACCATGAGAGAATAGATAAGATAAAATATAAATGTTAGTCCACATATATAATTAATAATTTATTAAATCTTAAGGTTTCCATAACTTCTAAGAATAATGAATCAATATAAATTAGTGTGGTCATAGGCCATGAATAATAGTGATATTCAACAGGGAAAACAACATCAATGGGAAGTTCTGTCTATAATGAGATGAATTTGGATGAGAATAAATCCTGATTGAGAACTCCTAAGTATCAAATAAAAAAAATATACAATAAATTTGGGAGTGAATAAATTAAATATTGACGACGTATTGTGAAGTTGAAATGCTACCACTACCAAATGGTATGTCTAGTGAAATTATTTTTTTCAGTAGATTCCCAAGGCATATATGGTAGATAATATATAAGTATAGTAAAACATTTTTCATCCCACTTCTAGTGTAGTGAATACCCACTAATAGGTTTATGTGTACAATAAATATTTTTAGCCACTTCCCATCCAACTAGACATATAGTGTGCATCACCGGAGAGCAGGTAGACTACCACCATCTTGTAAATTGTCATGGGTAATTATACACTTTATATGAGAGTATGTGTCAACCCTCACCATGGAGAAAACCAAAAACACAATCAAGGATTGTTATATAGATAAAATAAATAAAATGATCATAATAGTTTCTAAACCTAATTTATTTCATTCCCTTGAATGCTTCTGATGTAAAATATAGAATCTTCAATATATAATTTCCTTCCAATCCAAACATTCAAGGTGTATTGTTTGTGTTACATAAGAAGAATCACCTAAAAAAATATGATAAAAATGAAAAATACCAACATCCAAATAATCCGTGATGAAGATCCTCTAAGAGAATGACCTATTTAAAAAAAACCCCAACAAATATATTAAGACAAGACAACATGAAAAATAATAGATTCATAAGATATATTTACATATAATTTAATGAATAAATAAATAGAGGAACAATTGGATTGAATCCCCAAGGAATGTGACCCTTCCACCTACTAATGATAATTCTATCACACACAATAATGAAAACATAACAGAAGGAAAAATTACATTAATAGAGTTCCTCAACAAAAATATATTGTTGTTTCAAAAATATTCAAATCCCATAATGATCCATTAATAATATGACCATCCACAAGATGGAGAAAAAATCAACTGTGAATTTTATCTCATTAATGTACTAAATGAAAGCACACATTTTTATTTATTTGAAATATCCCCTTTTTAATCCTACTATAGAAGATTGTAGAACCTACGTGTATATTTTCCATCCTGAATCATTGTAATAATGTTAATACTATACATCCTTAAGGACCATGCAATTCCTACTAGAATGATATCAGAAGATAAGGCCAATATATATTTTGAGCATAAATACCTCAAAAAGATATGTTATCGAAAACATAAACATTGAGATCAATCAAAAAGGAATTAACAAGAGATAAAAAATGAACCATAAACATTTGTTACTATATTCATCATTGTCCAACAAGATATTTACATTGATTGGAAAAAAATTCAAAAATTCAAATATAATTATATCCTGATTATTTCTACATAAGATTTAATATAGGAACATAGAAGAAATAAAAAAAGTGACTAAATCCAATAATTTTGAGAACCAAAATCATTGGAGATAACAAACACACAAAGAGTATATAATGTTATCAATTAGATATTAGTCCACATCATGATAAAAATGATAATGAATTCTCCATAAGAGAAAAATGAGAAATATCCCATAACCAAGAAACATATGACCCATATAACCTAAGATATAAAATAATTTATTACACATGAAAACTTTACTTGTATTATCCCAATCAAAAATAATTTTATATGTGATTTATAGGGACAATCCAATTGCAAAATCCATTAGTATTTAAAAAATACCTCTTAGAATTACTAGGTTCCAAACACTAAATGTACATGAGGTTTGTATTTTATTCAACAGAATATTGTCCATCCAACCATCTGAATGAGATATAACCACCTAATAAGACAATTATCAATAAATTTATATCTAATTATACATTTGGCATATCTACATCAACATAAAAGGAATATTCAGGAATATTCTAATAATTTTCGTAAAAACTACTCATACAAATTCAATTTGGTTTGTGGGATGACAAAATGTAAAATATATACACTTAATGTTTCTATCACCATTACAATCATGTGGGAAAAATAATAAAAACATGATAATTCCATTTAATATTCCTCATCAAAATGATCCCCTTGAAAAATAACCATGAGCTTCAACTAATTCTACAACTCAAATTCATTCAGATATTTTTATTTTAAGAAGAGTGACTTGAATACTTCTGAAGACATTCATTTAAAAATAATGAAAAAACATGACATCAATCCAATCTCAACAATTTACTTTATATTTTTACATATATACATGATCTTAGGAATATAACGATACATGAGGGAATGAAATAATACATTAAATTTATTTTACACATCAACACCTTGATAATAAGGTCAAAAATCATTCAAGGATATATGATTTGGATCCATGGTTTTGAATGCTAATGGATACACCAGTCAATTTTTTTATTTGGTATAGTATTCAACTTGAATCAACCCTCTAAAATACCTAAAATGTTATATAATTTTTTGTAAATAATTCTATGAAAAATCATTCGAAATCTTGAATCATAATCACAAAAATACATAAAAAACAAACACATTATATAAAAACTCACAATATAAAATATTTCTAAAAAATATTTAGATATCATCATTATAACAATACTTTGTTAAAATACAGAAAATTTCTCAAAAAATCACTTTCTTTCTAACATGTGAATCCTCGATAAGAAAAGAACATAAATAATTCTCATTAACTTGATTGGGAATATCCTTACCTAGTATTAAAATATTATTCCCAAATTCCTTTTATGAACCCATATAATAATTAATTGCATTACAAAAACAAAATTATACACTATAAATAATCCTATTAGGGAATCAAGAAGATTTTTCAAAAAATTAATTTATGGATCATGCATTTTAAAAAAACCAACATATTGTTAATTGAAGATATAATTCAATGAACGAAAAAATAATGTGTTATAAATATAAAATTTGGGTTCCTAAAATATTTATAGTCATCATTAAATGGACTTTACCAAAAAAACAAAACAAAACCATGAAGAAGCCAACAACCATTTTTTTTATTAACGTATAAGAATCATTCATATAATCCAATAATAATTAAAGATATTTCAGATGTAAATGGACAATGCTTAGAGATTGGGGTTAAAGATGAAAAACTCATGGGTAGTTTATATATGATGATAAACTGCATACTATCCTTACAACATAACTTTGAATGCTTTCCAAGACATCCAACCGAATTAATTGTAGTTTACAATACCATTATGGTATTGTGCCACTCTAGTATGTTCTATATCCATCAAAACAATGTTAATGGATACCCAATTCCATGATTTCCTCCTTGTGAATATAAATATAAAATTACATTAAATAAAATAAACTCAATAAAAAGAATAAAATTCCGCACATTCCATATTAACTCATGAATCATTGTGAAAGGTGGTGATTAGAAACCAATTCATGAACTACCTCTTGGGTCCCGCCACATCCCAGGATGTCCAAACACATCTATAATATATTTTCTATAAGGAATATACCTAATTAAATAACATGAATAATTTAATAGAAGATTTATTTTATGAAAAATCATCCATGTATTCATTTCTATTGAAAAACACCAAAAACATTTGATGTGGAATATTAACAGATACAACACTAGCCCAATGGGAATTCACAATCATTATAGGTTCGAGGAAACAACATGGTAGTAAATAATAAAACATTAGGAATGATTTTACTAAATAAGAATAATATAAAATGAATATAAATATAGAAATTATAAAAAATTATATAATAATTCCATGATCATACAAGGGAATGAAATTATTAAAAATAAAATAATTGAATGTAATGAAATGAATCTACAAAGTCGTCATTCATTGTGGTCCATTAGAACACATTATATTAGAAGTTACCTACACTTAGACCACAAATAGTGATGTCATTAAGGGAATATAAAGTGAATATGATAACCTTTTATAGACCATAAATGTCTCAAACACTATATTGATTTAATTAGATTTTATAAAACTAATCCTATAATGATTATACTGATCCATCTTGGAAATTTCACTACATAAATACTAAAAAATTCAAGTATGTTGTATAGAAATAAGAAAATATGGGTTCCCTTTATAATTAAGAGTGGTAAGACATGATATATTTAAAATGTTTACAATAAAAATATAAAATCAGATTACATGAAAAAAAATATATAAAATATACCGTTTTTAATCAAAACTCTCGTTAGATATATATGATTAGGTGTTCTCGAAATCTATTTTCAAAAATGAAACCCACATAATGAAGATTTTCAAAAGTTTGACAATAAATTATTTTCAACGCATATGGATGTTTCGTTATTTTATCATATATCAAATAACAATGAGACCTATCATGTTTAATACATATATAACAAAGTTACTTTACGGAAATCAAAATTTTATAATAATGATGTCTAATATGGTAACAGTAGTGCTATGTAATGAAAAAAAATTTGAGACATGTATGATGTGTCAATATAAATTATTTTGTTCAGAAGTCAAAGGAAATTCATAAGTAGGATAATGATTCCACTAGATAAAATTATATAAATGTTGACTGTCTGCACAAAAATATTGAATCTATTAAGTACAGAAGATTATTTAGTCAATGTACAGTCATATACTCATAGTATAAACCTAAAAAGAATCTATATTTCCAAATGAGATTTTAGAAAGGGTAGGAGTATAGAAAATAAATTCAATAATATAATGTGTCACATCTATCTTTTCAATATCCCTATCACTAATAAAATTTCCGAGTGATGCTTCACTCAATATGTTTCAAAATTTGGTTCAATAATAACATCAAATTGGACAACCCACATTCCATGTAATAATGAGACGACATCACACCATAATGTGTCCCTTCCTCAAATTGTACAACAATGTTTCCTTACCTGTCATCATGTGTGTCTTGTAGCCTTCACCATAGAAGAATAGACATTTGGGGTTTATTAGAAATTTTCACAATATGAGCATTTACCTAAAAAATTTCAAATATTCTTTTATTGAAATTTATTTGGATAAGACAAAAATATTTTAATTGAATTTAATATTATTTTTATAAATTCATTCTAAATAGAAATTTATAATTTTTTCCTTTAAAACCAATATTATAATTTGAATTAGGACATTGAACAACCAACCGATAAATATAATTAAAATTGTTTAAATAGTGAAAAAAATTCAATCCATATTTCATATAAATGTTACATGATTCAATTAATGTCATTACAAATTATATTAAATAAAAATGGATATAATAACTTTTTTGTAGTGTATATTATAAATATAGCTTCACTAAAATATGGTTTTTTATTTAATAATTGTAATATCCTAAAAATACTAATAATATAGATATTTTTATTCAAATAATGATAAAATTTCAACTTAAAACTATCCATTAAATATTCAATTTTAAACAAGGTATTCGTTCATAATTTATGTGTGGTTAATAATAAATTCAAATTAAAAATATAAGAGAAAATATTTCATGTAACACATAAATCACCATAATTATAAATGGAATAGAAATGTAATAAACTAAGAATGTATAGAATATTAAATTTTCCATTTATATTAATATTTATGAATATGGTATTATTTTTTTCATTAATGTGTATTCTTTTTCTGATAGCTTAGTCAAAACCCAACAACAAGTTTCTTAGAAATATAAAATTGAAAACAACATTGAGTTATAACAAAAATTAATATATTATTATTATTATTTAAATGGTCGTTAATTCCTAGACATTATATTCGCTGAAAGGAATAGAAGTAACTTCAATATGATAATACACGTTTGAGAAATTATTTTACATTTCTACAAAAAAATTTAGATGATTGATATAAGAACAAATCTGACTCTAAGAATGAAATGCAATAATATTTTTAATAGGTTATCTTACTACCTTTTGATGGAGATCCCTTTTTAGATTATATTTTTATCATTTAATAAAAATTTGAATATTCTATGTAATTTAAATTTGAAACTAGACATAAACACAGGTTAATCATTTGGTATTTTTTTTAAAAAAATATGTTTGTTGGTTTGACATTGTGGTTTAATTTTAACTTAATTAGACAAATTCTATGTTTTTAATTTAGAATAATGTATTCAATTTTTTTAATTATACTGTTAAAATTGTGTAGATATATACCTTGTATTTTTCTGGAAATTATGAATAGTAACATGATTAATTATTTTATTTATCATTGTTAAATGGTAAATCACGGAAATATGGTTAAAAATAATAATATAATAATAATATTAAACTACCATAAAAACATGTCCTAATACTATAAAATGAGATATTTTAGACCATGTCCATCATTCTATCTATTTTGGGACCCCATAAAGCCATATTGATGTAAAAATGACATTTTATATGAATTAATTAAAGGTAATGATAAATGTAACATTAACATGTATTTATTAATAAAACAATTCTTATATGGGATTATATAAGTGATAAATTTGACTATAAATAGTCATTAAAAATATGTCAAGATTTCTTACATCCTGTAATTTTCAATTTAATTATATACCTCAAAAAAATAAATATATTTATGACACAATGATGATGTTGTGATTAACTTACTAATGAATAATTTAAATAATTGTAATTATAAATATTAACAAAAATTTATCATAAAACTTTTCATGACATCCATGATTTTTATGGATGACTATAAATCATTATCTTTTATGTAATGAATATTTTTCGAAACAATCAAGCTATTATGAATAATTAAAAACTCATGATCTGAATAGTATAAAAATCAACATAAATAAGATTCAAAACAAATACTATTTAATAAAATAATACAAAAGATCTAAAAATATATGAATATGAAAAATGACTTATATAATGGTGAATATGAAAATAATGAACCACATGAAGATATATTGTAATTTTATAGTAACCATATTAAATATATAGTATGAATATACAAAATGGCACGAGAAGAGTTAAATTAGTAAACTAAGGGTTAAATCTAAACAATAATGTTATGTTTGTGACCTATACTTGTATAAAATCTATTTTTTGATAGGTTTTTGACCCAAATCAACTTTTCATTGAAAAAAATGACATTGTGACATTTATAAACGAAAATTCATTTTATTATAAAATAATTCTTCGAAACATTCATAAAGTATCCCTTCTCCCTCTTATAAAAGGGCATCACCCCTACGCATTTAATAAAACATATAAACCCCATTGTCTAGTCCAAAATCATCCAAAATACAAGCCCCAAATTAATCTAATACACCTAGTTATCTTACCTTAGGCATAATGAAATTCAAAAATGTATTTTGTCTCAAATCAAATAGAGTTACACGTTTTAGGAGGTAGTTTCGTCTGTGAAGTTCCATTAAATTATTTTACTTATTCACTGTCTATTATATTATTATTATTATTTTAAATAACAACACAAATATTCTAAATATACCAATATGTGTAATTAGAAGGATTATAACTTCACTTAAACACACCTCTATATAATTGATAAGAACATATTGTTTTTTTGTTCGTCGAACTAATGCCTCATGAAATGATGATTGTTCGATTTTCTCCCACCACCTATATTGGTGGATATTATAATGGAATATATTTATATATGATATTATATATATATATATATATATTCTCTATTACTATATTTTTTAAATCATTTCTTTATTCATTCCCATGTATGAAATGACGATAATTTCATTCGAGGAAATGAGGACTTCTGCCCCCTCAAAGTGATATGACTCATCTATTCAATTCATGGAACATAAAAAGGTTGATTTCAATAAACATATGTTATGTATATTAAATTATATTATATTGGGATTATAATATATCTGTGTATCATTTAGTTTTAATTCCATTAAATTTGAAAAATAAATTTATGTAGCGTTCGGGCATACATACAACTTTCCATATCAATGAACAGTGAATTTCAATTATTATATAATTATTTTAGGGAATATTATAAATAAATAAATATATATACTAGAAATATATGATATTTACATCATGAATACAATATTGGAGATAATGGTTTTTTGGTGACATAGACAATATGTAATTATATCAAGATCATTTTCAACGCAAGTACCGAATATCGACAAAACGACCGATATTAAAATAAATAATTATGTAATTTATTTAAAATCATGATAAGTAATATAAAATTAATCATACACATGAAAATTTAACTGATTAAGTATAAATTGACCTATGTTTTTTATTTAGGAATTTAAACAATGAACGAGACAAATCCGACTCAAGGTAGGGGAACCTTTCACCATCTTCTGTTAGGCAATGACTTCTTTTATGTAATTTCAGTTAATTTCTTCATTATTAGGTTAGGATATGTTAGTATATATCCTCATTATTGTAAATTGTATGTCAATGTACTGAGAGAACATTTATTTCTCATCATATCCTATTTTTTTAATTTTAATGTGACACTATTAGGCTCTCGAATTTTTGTAATAGACATCATCTTAATCTCCATGCATTACTGAATATTTTGGTTTGTACAAAATATTTTTTCATGCAGTTTATAATTATACCCATTTAATTTTAATTTTATTCAACTATTTTTAAAATGAATATTTTGTTTTATGAGGTGTTTTACTAAACGACAACGTAAATTATTCTTTCCAACATATGCAGTGTTAATGATCATTCTGCCGTAGCAACTATTATTAGATATATGGATTACATTACAAGCTGTAATGTTTTTAAATGGATAATAATTACTAAATAATTTTTTTTCGTATTTTGGTGTTGAAAATGGTTTTGTGAAAGAATTTAATGTTTCATTATCTATAAATAATATATTGTGCATCTAATGTGGAAGTGTAATCTTCACATTATACTTGTTTTATGTGTTATGAATTTGTTAGGGTTCTTTGAAATTATTTACGTATATGGGTGGTAATTTGATAAACCATGGGAGGGTGATCCTATGATATCTCTACAATTAATTGGGTAAAATGATTGAGATAAACGTTAATGTTTTTCTTAATAGATTTAGGGAATATCATGTAATGGGTATTATAAGCGTAACTCCATATGTAGCTGAAAGCAACAATGAAAGTATGTTATCGATGCCACAAGTTACATTTATGATTGATGATTTCTATGTGTTATTCATAAAAGATTTGATTTCATGAGATATTTTAATGATCTTATGTTTTATGTTTGAACAATACGATTTCTTTCTTTTGTATGTGTTCATGGAAAAATGTATTCTTTCCTTATTTTGTATCCCTTACATAGAATTTTATGGTCATCCATGGTTTTTGAATTTTTTTCACAAGATTTGAAGATGTGTAAGAGAATTGAATAATTCAAGAATATTTTTATTAGGAAAATAATTATTGTTTTATTCGACAAGATTTATTGTGGTAAAAAAATTGGTTAGATTAGAACTGTAGACTTTGTTGTATTTTGAGATGTAATGTAATAGTTTTTTTTCTAACTCTCTAAACCTTTAAACCCTAAAAGATCCACATTTTGAATCTTGAATTAACTAAATATTATGTAATTTTTATGGTTGGGGCCTTATAGTTGGTATTAATGGTCGGTTTAGATAACTTTAGATGTTAGGCTGTTATCTTGGTGTATGTTAAAGATCTCATATATCCAATAGGGTTGTTATCATATGGAAACTTTTAGAGGGTTATGGTAAAATAGGTTCTTTTGATAAAAAATTGAACAATGAATATATAATTAGGTTTATAGATAAGTGTAATATAAAAGATTTTATGTTATCTTTGCCCTACTGAGGATTCTTTTAAAAAAATAATTTTTTTAATGATTATGTTTAGATTCTTTTCAACATATGAAGGATCATATTTCAAGAAGGAAAGAATGATAACTTGCACAACATTATTGTCACTCCATAATTATTTTATCATCACAATTATGGTCAATAAATGATCCAATGATTTTTATATTTTCTTGAGTTTTAAAATCTATTACATATTTTTTTTTATCAAACACCAAATCATTTATAAAAAAAATTATAGTTCACGGTATATCATTTAGATGATTCCATGGTCGAAACTTTTCCAAATATATCAAAAATTGAAATTACAATGTTTGAGAAACTGTTTACTTTTTGAATGTCTGAAAACATGTCGAAATTGAATGTAACATCCTAAAGATGATGATATCTGGATTCAATGTATGATTTATTTACATATTCATATATAATGTTGCGTGCTTGGATTTATATTTATAAATGATGAAGATATTAAATATTTATGAATTATGAATTAAGAAACAATGAGGAAATAAATAGTTACTGGATTATAATGAGCACTGAATGAGTAAGAAGTATACAAATAAGGGAATCAAGAGTTATGGTAGATTGTGGGATATATAAATTATTAAATTTATTAATGTTATTTTGATTATTGGATTACATTTTAATATATTATCCAATATGTTTATCCATGATGTTTGATATGTGAAAATGTTTTTAAGAAATAATTTCCTACTTTTGTGTGAAGATAATGGATATCTTAGGGGTTCATATGATATTAGGTTTTTGTGGTGATTAGTGGTTATTAATGTTTGGGATGAATAATAAAAGTTATTAAGTTGCCTTTGAGGATAAAGCTGATTATGGTAATTTTTCAAAAAATTATCTGATTTTTGAGAATGTTATAAGAATTATATGGAATTATAAAAAAGATAACATGTAGGATGGGTGACAAACTGTCGTGTCTGACAAGGTTGTAGGAATAAAACCCACAACTGGGTGGAAACAGGGGTGCATCACCTACCTCTGGCCTACGTGAAGTCTATGGTTAGTATGGCATATTATTTTTAGTTGAATAATTTTATAAATCAGGAATAAGTATATTTTGGAACTTATTTTTATCAAATAGATATACATAGTTTAGGAAAATTAATTAGTGATTAAGTGTTAAATGTTATTTTGGAGGACATTCTCTCTTTTGAGAACACTATATGCCTAAGGATAATCGAATACAATGGTGTTTTATTTTACGATTAATGGTTCCATTACTTTATTGAAGAATCAATATTTTTCTTATCGTTATATGTCTACTTGGATAATTTATGGTAATGATTAACCTATCATATATAATATTTTATTAGGATAATAACTTTTCAATATGAGACTTTAAAAGAATTCAGTGTTATTGGTGAGAAATGTTAAGATGTATCGTGGAAGACTATGTGATGAAATCCTTATGAATTTTGGGTTTCAATATAAGTTAGATTATCTGGAATAATTACAAGGACAATTGTCTGAATGGTATTTGTTGAACATTGGGTATTGTTTGTTCAATTTTGGAGATTAAGAGAAGTATTACTTTTTATAAAGGATTATCCTTTTTGGGGATTATCTGATATCGAAATAAAAATTCTCGTATTGGATAATGACTTAATATAGTGGAAAATTTTAGATCCTGATTTTTCGATAATGTGATTCTCTAAATTATAATACTAGTACATTAGGTGTGACCAATTCATCTTGAATACTAACCATTTAAAGAATATCTGAGTTTGTGGTATAAATTTATGAAAGGATGAAACTCCACTTGAAAGTAAGTATACATACTTATTTTTGTATTAAATAACATAAATAAATTATAATACATTATAACATGTAATAAAGAAACATTGTTTGATTACTTTTCCCACTAGGGAAGCAAAGACCGCTTATGAAATCACTTGACTATGATTTCCTAGTGGATAACATTCTCTTGATCATGTTTTCTATCACTCTCCATCAGAACCTGATGGTTATTTTCTCTTCGGTAATCATGTTTTCCTACATGGAATCGTAGTATGGGTTTTCTTTGGTGACCTATGTTATTATCATTCAATATTTTAAAGTGATATTTTTATTTTCTCTTTTTCTGATGTGGGACATTCAATGATTTTTCGAAGCCAAATTTTAAAATTCTGAGGACATAATTTTATAAAGGGGGGAATGATGTTATGACCCCAATATTTATAGAATAATTTATTTCCATTTCTATTAATATTTATGAATAGGATACCTTTTTACATTAAAGTGGATTCTTTTTTAGGATAGCATACTCAGTACACAAGAAAATGTTTATTTGAAATCGTACATTGCACACAACATTTAGTAATACTGAAAAATAATATAGTAATATTATTATTTTAAATTGTAGTTAATTCTTAGTTGATGTATTAGCGTAAATGAAGGGAAATAACTTCAATATGTTTAGAAATGTTAGTTATATTTATTTACCATTTTTCAATAAATTTTAGATGCTTAAAATAAGAAAAAATATTATTTTACGCATGTAATACTCTAATATTTTCTAAAAGGTCTTTTATCCACCTTTTTATAGATAACCCATTTTAAATCAAGTTTTTGCCACCTTTATATGTTCTACATAAAAAAAATAAACTTATTATATAAATATTGGACAATAAAATTTAAATTTTATAAATTTTCTTTAATTTTTTTCAAAATTTCATTTTTTACTAAATAGTGAAAAATATCGCATTTAATTTTAAAAGTGCCTTTTTATCATTGTTATTTATATAGTTATATTGTATTATAAATTCGTTTTAAAGTGTAATTGAAATATATATTTTTTTTTCATTTAATACATTTTTGGTCATTTTATTTAATTTCACATTGAAACTAGACATAAATAGAAGTCAATAATTTGATAGTTTTTTCGTTTAAAAAACACAATTTTTGGTTTTGACGATGGAAATTAATTTTAAATTAATTACTAAAACAACTCTGTTTTTTATTTAGAAATAAGGTTCCCCTATTTGAAATAATATATTTAAAATTTTGTGTATAAGATTCTATTATTTTTTTAAATTATGAACAATAACATTAATAATTATTTTAGTTACCATGGTTAAATGGTTAATCTTGTAAATAACGGTAAAAAATAATATTATTATAATATTAAACTACCCTAACTCATTTTATAATCTTTTTCTGAGAGATGTGAATGTCAATGGTTATCATAGGGTCTATTTTGAGACCCTATGGAGCCACATGAATTTGAAAATGACATTTTATAATAATTAATTTTTAGTAATGAAAAATATATCATAAACTTGTCTTTTTCACAAAAAAAAATATATTTGGTTATGTAAATGATATATTAGAATATAGATATTCATTATAAATATGAAAATATTTTCTAAATCAAGGTATTTTATTTATAATTTTTAGACATCATGTAAATTAATATACTTAAGAAACAATGAAGATGTTGTGATTATCATATTAATGCATGTTTTAAATAATTGAGATTATAAATATTTAAAAAAAATTAATTTTAATAGTTTTATCCCATAAACTGTTTTTTTAGAGTATTATTACTTGTTATCCTTGAATTAATGAAGTTTTTTTTCGAAAGAGTCATTTTTCTATGATTTTTTAAAAATTCATGATATGAATTGTTTTAAAATTGACATAAATGTTTTTGAAAAAAAAATCAATTTTATTAAATGATATAATATTCATATGATTCTAAAATTCATCCAATTGAATTATATAATGTTTAAAATTTCCTTAATGAACATCTTGTTCTTTAATTGGAATTTTATAGTTAATATATTAATCATATAGTACGAATATACATGAATATATGGAAATAGTTAATTTAGTTAACTAGGGGTTAAATCTAAATGATATTGATAAATTTGTGACTTAGAATTGTCTAAAACCAATTGGGTGAGAGGTTTTAGACCCAAAAGAACATAAAATGTGAAATAAATAACCTTGGGACCTTTTTAATCCTAAAATAAATTTATAATAAAACAATTCATCAAAACATTCCTAAAGAGCCCCACCACCCTCTTATAAAAGGGAATCACCCCTACCTATTTAATCTCAAATCTGAATCCCCTTGGAATGCCTAAGATCTACCCAAATAGTCTCCCAAAATCTATCAAATAATCTCATAATCCTTATATTATACATGAATCATATAAATAATTTCTTTCTTCTCAAATCAAATGGAGTTACACGTTTAAAGATGTAGTGTCCTCTCTAAAATTCCATTCCATTTTTTACTTCATCACTCATCATTCTATTCTTATTTTTTAATTACATAACAACAAAAGTATCCTATGTATACTATGATGTTTTTATGATTATTATTAGAACTTTACTTACACACACGTCCATATAATGGGTACAAACATATTGTTTCCATGGGTGGTGAATGACTGCCTCACGAAACGAAGATTGCTTGATTTTCACATACCACCTCTCATGGTGGCCATTATGATAGATCTATATTTATATATTATATATTATATTTATATTGTCATTATTATTCTATATTTTTATTTAAAATCATACCTAAATTCTTTCCCTAATGTGTAAAGATGACAATTTCCATTGAGGATGTTCGGACTACCATCCCCTCAAAATGATATGACTTGTGCATCAAATATATTGATAGTATAAAGATTGATGAAAATTAACATATGTAAAATATATAATATTATATCATATTGGAATTATAAGTGACCTCTGTATCATTAATATTAATTATTTTAAATGTGAAAAATTAAATGAATGTAGCATTCCTGTGTACATACAACTTATTGTCTCCATGAACGGTGCAATTCATTTATTATCTGTAAATGTTATAGAATATTAATAATACATTCATATATATATATATATATAATAGATATATATGATATTTAATTTGTTAATTATATTATGGTGATAATGCACTATTGAAGTCATTGACAATTGGTAATCATATCATGTTCCCTTCCGACTCAAGTACCAGTTATTTTTAAAATGACCGATATGAACATAATTAGTTTTGTATTTTTTATAACATCATGATAAGTAATATAAAATTAATGATAAACTCGAAAAAGTTTCTAATTATGAAGAAATAAATATATGTTTATTATTCAAGAAAATAAAAAATGAATGAGTCTAGTTGGACTCATTGTAAGGGAACCTTCCAACCTCTTATTTTAGTCAACGGTTTCATTAATTTTATGTATTTTAATTTACAAGTTCATATGATGGGATATGTTCTTTTATATCATTATTTTTTTTAATTTTATTTCTTTGTGATAAGAGACCCTTCTCGTTCACATCAACTCTTTCTCATAATTTTAAAGGGATGTCCTTAGGCTGCCAAATTTTCTTAAGGGACTTCGTCTCAATCTCCATTCAATGAGGAATATTTTGGATTATACATGGCCTTCATTTAAATTTTTTATAATTATACCCTTTTTATTTTAATATCATTCAACAGTTTTAAATTAAAATACTTTGTTTCAAAAATGTTATAATAAATGGAAAATAGAAAATTTATTTTCAATATACGCAAAGATAATAATTATTTCACTACCACAGGTATTATTTGATATTTAGATTCAATAACATGAAGTAATATTTTTAAAAATAAAATAAATACCATATACCATTTTCACAAAATTTGGTATTTAAAATGGTTTTGAAAATGCATTAATTATGCAAATATCTTGAAATAACAGATTGTGATTGCAATGTGGAAATGTAATCTTTTATTTATGCATGTTTTCTGGGTTAGAAATATGTTATAGTTATTGAGAATTATTTTCATATACAGGTGGTTCCATGATAAACCAAGGTGGGTGACCCCAATATAGCTCTCTAATGAATTTGGTATCATGACAGAGGTAAATTATAATTTTTCTTCTAATATAAATAGAAAATATATCGGGATGGGTATTCCAAATGTAACTCCATGTATAGTTTTGAAATCTATAATGTATGAATTTTATAGATTCCACAAGTTACATTTATGATATATGATTTCTATGTTTTATTCATAAATATTATGATTTCATGAGGTTTGTTAAATATATTATGTTTTATGATTGAAAAATATAACTTCATTGATTTGTATGTATTCATGGACTAATGATTTCCATCATTATTTTATATCACTTACTAATCGTTTTATGGTCATCCCATGTTTTTGAAATGTTATTCACATGGAATAAGCAAGTTTTAGAGAAAGGAATAATTGAAGAAGATTTTTATCAATAAATGAATTCTTGTTTTATTTATTGATCATTATTTGTTTTGAAAAAAATATCTACAGTAGAAGTGTGTACATTTTATTAGTTTGAGATGTAATGTAATAGTTTTTTCTTAATTCTCTAAAACTCTAAACCTGAAAAGAAACTGAATTTTAACTCTCGACATAAAAAAAGATTATGTAAGGTTTAAGGGTGGTTCCTTATAAGAAAATCCAACTTGGAATATTTGTGATCAATCCACAATGAATCCAATATGTTTTTAATCTGATGGTGATAATGAAAATGAGGAACAATAATAAGTATAGAATAGTTAAGTGTTCCTTCAACCAAAATTAAATGGACTACATTAAGAAATATGGTTATCTAGATTCCAAATATTAAAATAATATTAAAATAATAAATCTCCAGATGTGTTCAAAATTAATTTAAATATATATTTTTAGAAGAAAATGAAAATATATAATATAAAAAATTTCTATAAAGTCATAAGAAAATTAAAATCAATCCCATGTATAGAATTTATCATCATATATTTTAATGGGTTTTAATACCCAAATGAGTGTTCTATGAAATTCAATGTTATCCAATCCTAAATTTTACCCTTTTTGTATTGAGTTATACCAAATATGCAGAAGAGGGGATGAATTGTCTCTTTTTTAATATCTTCCCAAATCGTGATGACTGCCAAATCTATCCTATAACTTTATTGGAATGTTTATGTAGTGAAAATAAACAATTATAAGGATGCAATGATTTATAGTGGTCCAAGATACATAACACCCCTAGTCCACTTAACCAAAAATCCACTCCTCTAGCATGGTGATTTTCACTATATGGTCGTCTTATCAACAGACCGTCCACAACGGAGTGCGGGAAGTTGACACATTTACATGTTAAGACAAAAACAGAACCATCTGTTTCGTACACAGAACTGAATACACAACTTAGTAAATGAAGCTGGTTACTCAAAATGAAATGACTAATTTTTTAAAATTCTTACCTGATATTCTTCAGAGTTGCAGAAATATGTAACTCACAATAAATGGATCATCGACTTTATAAAATATGTTCTTCATGTAAGAGAAGTTATGAGTTGATCTGGTCGAAATATATATAGAAATAAATTCAGAAACTCCCACCATAATGGATTCACTGTAGCTCTTGGATTTTGAATCTGCGAATCTTTAACGTGTTTATTCTTCATTAGAAAAAAGATTTTTAACATACATTGCAATATCAGATCTATATATCTCGAATATCCCAATAAATTGATGTCAGGAAACATGATATTTTTTATACAGATCATTTTTTCTATAAACTGTCTCGCTCATTTTTTAATTCAAAATATCATAGATATATAAAGAATAAAGTCACTAATTTTCCTCTCAAATTTATATCCACAAATTTCACCCACAGAATCACAATATTCAAATTTTCAAATAAGAGATCAGTCCTAACATCCCTTAATAATCGTCACAAAATTCTCCTCTTAAATCAATCATTTGAATCATAAATAAATGTCTTTGAATTAGACAAAGATGCACATTTAAAATGGGATTTGAATATGGATTCAAATCGGCTTAATAAGCCACATAAAGACCATTGATTGATCAAGTCGAAATTTAAATTTATGATGCCAAATGTAGGGTAGAACTGCATAGAATTCTTTTCTCAGAACATAATGTTGACAACGTATGGTTGATATCAAACGTCAGGTTTATCATCTATAGTTTTTCTCTTCAACCATAAAACGGATGGTATATTATGTACACTTTCAACTTTATAAAAACATAAGATACATGATCCATAATTTCTGATAGAACATAAGGTTCATTATAAAAGTAAGGTTGATGATCCATACATTTATTATGCAAATGTATGGTTCCATACTAACTTAAGGTTATTCTTCCTTGTATTTCTGATATTACAACAATATGTTTCCATTCAAACATAAGGTTATTTTACCATACTTTTCTGATAACATATTTTTGATTAACCGTACTTCGATGAACTCCCATAAATTAAACGTATGAATTTTATCCTTACACTTACAAGCTTCAAAGTAGGGTGTGAACAGTGTGTCCAGAACAAGCTCAAATGATTTCCGAATACATTTTCAAATACTCTGTGTCTTTTAAGTGATTTAATATAACATCAAAAATAAGAATATAAAGAATATTAATTTCCTGAAATATACTGAAGGTAAAATCCTTAGAATAACAAACATCTGTATTTGTGATCATAAAATTATCATAAAAGGATATAGTATTGTTATCAACAATATCACACTTATAATAATAAAATTGAGTGTTGTTGAAAGAATAACATGATAAAAAGTATCCCCCTATTTTATGATCACAAATCCCATGATATTATTTTACAAAATTAATGGCATATAATTTAGAATATTTGAACGCTAAAAACAATATTTAATTTTTACAAAATTATTTCATAAATAAATTAAAAGTTGTGCTAATCAAATTTTTCAAATATAAAAAAAATCATACACCATTTATGAAGTAAAATAAAAAATTGGTATTTTATGATTATCCAAATTTCACCTCAGGAAAATCCATATTTTTCCATTTTGTATTTAATCGTATTTCATCCCTTTAAGAAAATTAAAAAAATTTATAAATTTCTCCACTTAAAATGAATTAATTTTTTTCTCCCTAGTGTAAAATATTAATAAATAATAATAATAAAACATAAATTTTTTTTTGTGTTTATCTATATTTGTCCCCCTTTTGGGGACATATTAAATAATGATAGAATAAATAAAATAACACATTCAAATGTAGTACAATACCAATGTAAAGGCAATGATAAACTGTGTATCAATATTTGAATCTGGATTACTGACATCCTAATACAGACAGTACATTAAAACAAATAAAAACATATGAAAATGAGTTGAAAATATATTTTATTGAAAATATATATACATGTACAGAAATGAATACCTGAATCAAGGTTTGGAAAAACATGTTTGTGAAAGAGGTTTCACCAAATTTGAATGACTTCTTTGAGCTCTGTCATCTTCATTCTCAAACTATTCATAAGTATATATCCTAACTAGATTGTGAGATATAATACATACTAATTCAAATAACTGTATTCAATAAAATTCACGATGAAATGATCATATAACCTTTCTTCCTTCTCTATAAACTGATTTTTATTTTTTTTGAACCTGTTTAGTAATTCTATTACCCCATATTTAGCTGATGTAAGCTAGTCGACAAGATGATTTTGACTATCTAAAAAAATAGATAATGGATTAATGTTATAATTATGATCCTCCAAACTATCATTTATATTGCTCATTATAGTTGTAATGGCCTAAAATATCTTTATCAGATCAGGTGAAGTACATGATGTACTTACTTGATTCCCCCTAATAGTTGCCAACTACTTGTCCATGAATGTTTTAAAATCTACCAAATCTAACCTCATCAACATTTCAGAGTATAAATTTAATACTTCTTCCAACATCACTTTCTTAAAAATATCATCATATTTCTTTAAAAATGAACTGGACTTCAATCTTTGAAATCTCATATTTTCTTTTTCCAATTCCCTTCTTAAAGCAGGATTTTCAGATTCATCTCCGGTTAACATTCGGTACAGCTCCAACAGGCATGAGCTTGCCTTTCATAGAACACTAGAATAATATAATCATCCTTAGAGTTCCAGCATTGGAAATATTGATCTGGGGGAATCATACTCTAGAATTAATTACTATCTCCATATCATAAATAAACAAAATTGAAATGAACCATCCAAATGGGTATAAGTATAATCATGCTTTTGTTTGACAACAATAATTCAGATATCATACCATATATTTAGGTAAATTATTCTTTATGTCACTCAGAATTAAAAACATCAAATAAATATTTGGAAATAAAAAAACTTCCATTTATGACCTTCTTGGTACAATCCCTATTTGAACAAACATCACAATAAGTTTCTGATGAGGTTCTAAATCATTGACCAAAATCTTTTATACATTCATAGAACCAAAAATAAATAACGTAATTTCCTCAGAAATATGTATATTATCACCAGAATCTTTAAGTCAAAAGGATAAACTCTTTCATAAGGGACGTTTAATATCCTAGCAATTTCCACATTAGAGATATAAAAATCTCGATCATCGATTTTTTAAAAATATAGTATCTTATTCTTTTCCTAGAATAAATTTAGTAGTTTTAATGAACTGATGTAGTTTTACCTCATATAAAAATTTTGTGTTTTCTCTAGTGAACATCTGTTCTAGATTCTGAAAGCTGAGATATTGCCTTAGAATCAGATCGGTTTGGTACAACCTTTCCTAGTCAATCACATTATCTTATAGGATTTTCCTTCTTGCCTATCATTGACACGTGGTGTTGCTGGATTCCGGTTCATCAGTTCTCTTGGTCTTGTCTATCTCTGTCACAAATTTCTAATGGATCCAAGAGTTCGGGTTTCATAGTTTCAGGTTTGGATATACAAGAGTTGTAAAGATTTTTCAGTTTTAAAATGTTTTGAGAGAAATGAACAGGTTTAGAATTTTAAATGGCTCTGATAGCCTTGCTTCCGATACCATTTACATATAAAATAATAATTACAATATTTTAATAGAATAAAATTTATGTGGAAAATGTTATTGATGTACAAAAAAAATTATTAAATTATTCAATAAACAAATAATTATATTATTTATAACGGTGATGTTTAAATTAAAATAAGATAAGAATAAAAATAATCAACTAAATAAAATTAAAATAAATATTTCATTTAAAATGAAATAAACATATCTCCCCTTAATAAAATCAAACCTTGCTGTGGGATGTGGTTTGGGAAAAATATTATCTAATTGAGTTCTAGTACTTAAAAATTCTAAAAATATATCCTTTTTTAGAACATGATCACTTAGAATGTTATTTATGATGTCAATAAACTTCTACCTAGAATGATTAAAGGATATTTTGAAATATCTATATCACTATTAATACCACATAAAATTGGTGAATTATTAAAATTTATTCCAATGTCAATATGAGGGTTTTTCATCAAAAACACTTGTGGCCATCAACTGCCAGCAAAGACATATTTATCCTTAGTTGTTGAAAAAGCAACAATGTGTTGTTTCTTACTAGACCATGGAACTAATTCTTTCCCTAAAATGTGACATGTTACGGAGGATATTTTTCTATCTAATCAACAACTTTCAAAGTCAGCATCTGAATAAAAATTAAATAAAAATTAGATGTTTTTAGATAGATAAGAGATTGAAAGCAGTTCCTTTTAAATATATAAAAATTATTTTATAAAAATTAAATGAGATTTATTGGTATTTCATTGAAATGTAGTACAAATACATACATAATAAATTATATCTAGAATTCATGAAATAAGATATAATAAACATCCCATCATACCTCTATATAACTTGTTGTCAATGGATTTTCCATTTTCATCCATATAAAGTTTTATATTAGTACACGTATGATATCTATATGTCTTGTTGTTTTCATGTCAAAAATTCTTTAGTAAACCGGTATTCAATTTTCATTGATTCAAAACATTTCCAAATTCATTTTGATAAATGTGAAGTCCTATACAGAAATTTAATTCACCCATCACACTCATTTAAAATAATTTTTTCATTATATTTGAAAACTCAGGACACCGGTTTTTATTTGTTGAACCTAAAAGTATATCATCAAAAAATATTTGAACCAATTAAATATTTGTGTTTACAGTTTTCTTAAACAATGTTTGATCTCCCACTCCAACTGTAAAATCATTTTCCAAATGAAATGAAATTAGTCATTCATACCAAGTTATAGGAGCTTATTAAGGTGATAAATTTCATTAGTATATTTAAAATGATGATCCATTGTTTTAGAATTTTCAAAACCAAGAGGTTTATTTGAATAAACAACCAATAATAAATAACCATTTAAAAAGACATATTTAACATCAATTTGAAATAATTAAAGGTTTATATGAGATGATTATTCAAAAAGAATTCTAATACCTTCTAATATAGATACATGTGAAATGGTCACATCATAATCTATACCTTCTTCCTGATTATATCCTTTATCTACTAGTCATTCTTTATTTTTTTTATTATTCCATGATCACCTTGTTTATTTATTAACTAAATCATAGTTCCTATAAGTGGCTTGTTCTGTGGTATTCCAACTAAATTTTAAACATCATTTCTCTTGAACTAGTTTAGTTCTTCATACATTATTATCATTCAACATTCAAAAACTATGTCTTCATCTGTGGACACAGGTTCTAATTGGTATAGAAAGGCTGAAAACTCATCAAGATTTCCTATGTTCCTTTTAATTATTATACATGTGTCTTGGTCTTCTATTAAAATTTATAAAGGTTAATTCAATAGGGTTCTAGAGTGTTTAGGCAAAACACTATTTGGTTTATTAGTGACATGTTCTTCTGAACTAAACTGAATTTTATTTATATCAGTTTCAAAATAATTTTTCATGTTCTCAAGACTCATGTTATCATTAGAGTCAAATTCAGGAATTTTGCCTTTACATTTCCCAATGGGATTAGATTCATCAAATTTGATAAGTACTAATTCTTCAACAATCCTTGACTTTTTATTAAAAACTCTATTAGATTTGGAAGTAGAAAAGAATCCTAAGAAAATTCTTTGATCATATTTTGGATCAAACGTACAATGATTGTGCGTGGTGATTATGGTGTAAACCATGCATGGAAAAACATTAATGTAATTTATATTAGGTTTTCTGTTAATCTAGATATTATAGGGTGTCTTTTTGAAAATTGGGTTGATTAAATATCAATTCATTATATAACAGGTTGTGCTTATAGATTTTATCTAGAAATAGGTAGGATGAATTTATTTAATTATCATAGTCCAAGAAATTTACGAAATAGTTCTCTTTATTCTTTCAAAAATTCCATTTTGTCGAGGTGTTCTTAGTAAAGAGAAAGTGTGTTTAATACAAATATTTCTGAAAAAGGAATTCAATTATAGATTCTAAAATCCTCCACCATGATCAATTCTTAATGAAATTATATTAAAACCTTTTTCATTTTGAATAGCTTCACAAAAACTTTCAAATATTGTAAAATATTCAGTTTTATATTTTATAATGTAAATCCAGGTAAGACAAGAATAGTCATCAACAAATACATACACATATAATATAACAGCCAATCATGCTATTATTGATGGTCTAAACAAATCCATATTGAAATGTTCTAGAGGTTTATATGTAGAAATTTTTTTAACAGGTTTGAAGGATGATTTGTGTTTTTCGCCAAGTGAACATGCATCACATAATCAATCACATTCAAATTTGAGACTAGGAAAATTAGAAACTTGTTTTTTCTTATATAAATTATGTAAAGAATATATATTGAAATGTATAAGTCTTATATATTAGATCCATGTTTCATTTATCTTAGTAATTATCCTGTTTACTTATTGTTTACATAAATAATTTATGTATGGTGTATAAACATTATCACTTCTGGGTGAAAAAAATTTAATCATTTTATTTTTAAAAACAGAACAACCATTTATAGGAAAATCAACAAAATAACCATAAACACATAGATGAGTGATACTTATCAGGTTGTGTTTCAATCCTTGTACATAGAGTAATTCATTAATTGAGATTTCTTCTTGATATCTAATAATTCTAATGCCAATAATTTTACCTTTGACATTATCACCAAATGTGACCAACACACCTTCCTTTTGAGTTTGTGTTCAAATGTTTGATGAGTTCCCAATCAAATCCCAGGAGTGTGATGACCCAGACCCCCCTTGGTCCCCTCCTTTGCCAAAATACGGATCCTTAAGGGGTACGGATCGGTGAGACCGATCGGTGCGACCGATCGGTGAGACCGATGGCTGAGACCGATCGGTGAGACCGATCGGTGAGACCGATCGGTGAGACCGATCGGTGAGTCCGATCGGTGAGACCGATCGGTGCGACCGATCGGTGAGACTGATCAGTGTGACGGATCGGCGGAACCGGCCGACGTCACCCGGCCTTGCCAAGTTGTTCCAGTAACGTGCACAAAAGTTTAATTAAATACTGAATCGGCTCATGAGTCAGTTTAAACCACTCAGCACCTTTAATGATGAGTCAAGTCGCGTGGTCAACCCACGACTTCCACGTCTTACGCGGTTCGGCGTTTTTATCCCAACCGTTCCCAGCTCTTATAAATTAAGGGTTAGGCCGTGGTTTTCCCCCTTCTTCGATCGTGGCTCTTCTGGTGCATCGGGACCGCCGCGTCGTTATCCGTAAAGTTCCGCACCCCCGGCCTAAACGTCGATCATTTATCAACAAGTAGGGAATTTCTTTCCTCTCTCACTTTTGTGTATCATGCGGGGTGGGTGTTATTTTTGTTCTTATGGAATTGGTTGAACCGAACCCTAATGAAGATAATAAACAAAGTTCTAAAGAAATAAGGGGAAGGGGTTGTGATCGTTGTTTGTGCTTTATCTTGTGATCATCCCTTTTGTTGTACTGGTTTATGTTTCTAAAAAATTGAGGCCGCTGGTGGTCGTGTGTGTGCACTTGAATCCCCTCGTGATGTTTTAAATGGGTTGCTAAAATTGTGAACTCCTGCTGTGAAATTGGTTAATCACGTATATCCGGCTGAAAAAGTTGAAAGCACCAGAATCAACCCTTCTGTGATAACTCCCGGTTAGAACACATTGAAATTTGAAATCATGGAGTGTGTTAAATCTTTTAAATTTGAAAATCCATGAATTGTGTTTGTAGTGGTAGTTGGTTTTTTTCCCTTCGGCCGATTGTTGGAAACGTGGGAGGGGATGGGATCCCCTTTTCTTTTATACTCTCGGTGGCTGTGTGAATGTGGGGATGGTATCTCCTGTTGGTATGGATTCGGTGGTTGTGAGTTTTAAATCCGAGTGGTTACTTGAAAAATCACAAATTGGGGAGAGATCCTCTGTTGGCAGAACCAGGCGTGAGTGTTTTGGTTGATCTATGCTTTTGACGCTTTCCTTGGTTATGCTTATGGTAGTTTCCCAGTAGTGATTAAAATTAATTGAACATTTTGACTGAACGTGAAACAAGAATGGGACAAATGGTTTTGTGGGCAAGGGTCGTGAATTGTGACTCGGACGCAGTGGTGTTGTGTTCTGTAGGTTGGATAGGAAAACCTAAGTTTTGGGTGAGTGTTTGTTACCTATATCTATACTTGTAGCTTTGTGTTTCTTATTCGCGCCCCACCCAAGTTGAGCACTTAGTGCCGAACACCCCCATTTATGGGGGAAGGGTGTTTTTCCCAACACTATACTTAGTGGCTGGTTATTAGCTCCTTTTCTGCTCCCTTTCCCGGATATCCCAAGTACCTTCGGGCAGGCTGTGATGGCCTGAAGTCCATTATTAGCCCAAGAACCATCAGGCAGGGTGTTGTGGTGGTTGGACAGGTGTGTGCGGCAGGTGGTTTCCCAAGTGTCTTCTGGATGAGGCCCAGGTGTCTTCGTGCGTGGCGGTGGATCCTTTAGCCCAGGTGTCTTCGGGTGTAGCGGTGGTTGTTCTGGCCTAGGTGTTTGCAGTCATGGTTACATGTGATAGTTGTGGCCCAGGTGTGTGTGGGCGGGATACGGCAGTGGGACTGCGTGTGGTTGTGGCCGAGGTGTGTGCAGGCGGGATTTGGTAGTGGGACTGCGTGTGGTTGTGGCCCAGGTGTGTGCGGGCGGGTGTGGCAGTGGGACTGCGGTGAGAATGGCGGGATTGGTCCGATGCGTAGGATGTCTCAATAACCAGTGGGAAAGTGGTGCGGGGTACCCAAACATCGATGTGATCCTATATATATATATTACTTGACTTGCATTATTTGGGGAGCGAGCCTTGGTGAGGCCTGGGATGTATAGTTTGCCTTGTTAGGTGTTTGGTTTACTCTTTTCTCACGAGACTTTAGTACGTTCCCCCACTTGTGCACGAGAGTCTTGGTTTTCCCTACTGAGTGTACTTGTATGCTCACCCTACGTATATAAAACTGCTTTCAGGTTTCCAGGAGGACTTCGGGGATCACGCAGGACCCTACTAGTCTGGCAGTTGGAGTTGTTGCAGTTGTTGTTCTCTTGTTTCCTTTGGAATTTTACTTTTGAGATTCCTTGTACTTGTACTTTGTTATAAAAATTGTTTAAACATGCATGTGGGCTTGGTTTGGGTTTATTTATATACACTTGTTCTTTTCCCTTTTGGTGGTTTACTTGTCCTATTTCCCGATCCAAAATAATAAAAAGGGTAATGCCTCCCATATGTGTGAAAAATCATACCCTTGGTGCTAGTCGCCAACCCGGGGCCTACTGGAGGTGGGACTCGGGGGTCATTATCTCTCTTTCACCATTTCCAGTTCAAGAGAGGCATCTTTGGTGGGAGGGGGTCGTGACAGAATGGTATCAGAGGGGAGGTTGAGAGATAGGACGGAGTCTGGAGTGAGGCACAGTGAGGATTGCATGGGATGGTAAGGCAACGGTGTTGGATGACCTTGGTGCGTGAATTAGGCCAGGGAAGACCGGCTAGGACACGGGATTTTAGGGCCCCCCGTGATCCGATGCAAGGACTCTGGGCCTTCCGAACGACCAAGTGAGGCCACACTGATTGCAGGGTAGAGACCCTAGGAAAGGTACATGCATCATAATGACTTGTGTTCTTGTGTTTTTGGGATGTCTTGGGAAATTAAGAATAAATTAAATCTCAATAAGTATTAAGAACGATTTTCTTTGCACTACTGGGCTTAGGAATTTCTTGTTTACCTTGCAGCTATGGCACCTGGAAGGAGACCACGTGTGGTACAGGCGATCAAGACTCCTGAGACTACTTTGGCCAATCGGCAGAGAGCTGATCGAGAGGAAGAGGACGACCAGTGGCAGAAGACTCTCCAAGCCTTCCAGCGTCAGGCCCTCGAGAAGTATGAGGGAAGCACCTCCGATATGAATACGGAATGCTGGCTAGAGGAGCTAGTCATAGCCTTCGGCCTGATTCGGGCCCCGACCGAGTACTGGGTTCCTCTGGCTGTTAGCCAGATGCGAGGAGCGGCACGTCAGTGGTGGATGCTTCACCTGGGGAATAGGAAAGAGTCCGAGGTTGCCTGGGCGGATTTCGAGAAGGAGTTCCGGGCGGAGTTTCTCTCCTCGACAATGAAGGCGGAGAAGAGGCAGGAGCTACTCTCCCTCCAGCAGGGGAGCATGTCCGTGAGGGAACTTGGAATCAAGTTCAAGGAACTCCTGCGTTTTGCTCCGGACCTCTTTCCCGATGAGGAGTCTCGGGAAAGACGTTTGGAGGAGGCGCTCCGACCCTCCCTCCAGTATGCTGTTACCCCCTTTACCCTTCCGACATACTTAGAGGTTCAGAAGAAGGCCGAAGTGGTGGAAAGGATGCATGCTCTGGGCGGAGTGTCACAAGAAGGGATCCAGCTGGGACCATCGAAGGGGAAGGTCGTCAGCGCCAGGCCTCCAGCATCGGGACCCTCCAGGTTCCGACCCACAGGGAGCAGGCCGCAGCAGTTTCAGTTTCGATCCCCTGGCCCACGTTCTTTTCCTTCAGGATCGGGACCACGGTGCTTCATCTGCGGGAGCCCTGGACATCTCCGGAGTCAGTGCCCCGATCGGGTGCAGTACAGCAGTGGCAGTCATCCCCAGCATCCGCTGCAGCAGCAGTTTCCAGCCAGACCCTTCCGGCAGCAGCAGCAGGGACAGCGAGCTCCCGATCCTCTGCAGGCAGACATAGGAGGGGGAGGCCGACCTCAGGGCGCTCCCCAGGGACCTCGACCAGGGCGTGGTCGGGGAGGTGGCCGACAGCCGAGGGGCAGGGGAGCTGGGTGTGGACAGTTACACACCGCAGAAGCAACAGTTCCAGCAGGGCCAGAGGTTGTTCGAGGTACGATCAGTGTGTTTAGCACTCTTTCTTATGCTTTGTTCGATACCGGAGCTTCACACTCCTTTGATGCACCCATTCTAGCCCGCACCTTGAGTCTAGATTCCGAGAGACTTCCAGTGCCCCTGGTGTTGAGCACACCAGTTGGAGGTCAGACCGACTTGCTGTTCGTTTGTCGGGGATGTAGACTGATGTTAGGGCCACATCAGTCGGTTAGGGATCTCCTTCTGCTACAGATTCAGCCGTACGATGTCATCCTAGGCATCGACTGGCTATATTCTGTGTGCGCCGTCATCGACTGTTTCCAAAGAAGGGTGGTGTTCTCCGGTTTGGACGGCCAGTATGTTACTTTCACCGGCGAGCGGAGTTATCTGAAGGGAAACAGGAGGGAGGAACCTCTCCTCTCCTTGTTGACCGAACTGACGATAGAATCAGTAGATGCGGAAAGGGTGGGAGTACCAGAGATCATTCGTGAATTTATGGACGTCTTTCCTGAGTAGGTGACGATTCTACCCCCTCGACGTGATATCGAGTTCGGGATAGACCTGCAGCCCGGCTATCGACCAATCTCGATGGCTCCTTACCGGATGGCACCTTCGGAGCTACGGGAGTTGCGGATACAGATTGACTATCTGATGAAGAGGGGTTATGTTCGTCCAAGTGCGTCACCGTGGGGTGCTCCAGTCTTGTTCGCAAAGAAGGCAGATGGAGGCCTCAGGTTGTGCATCGATTACAGGAGGCTGAATCAGGTAACGATCAAGAATCGCTACCCTCTTCCGAGGAAAGATGATCTTTTTGACCAGCTGAAGGGGGCAGGATGGTTATCGAAGATCGACCTGCGATCTGGATACCACCAGCTGAGGGTAAAGTATAGTGACGTCTCGAAGACGGCGTTCAGGTGCAGGTATGGGCACTTCGAGTTCGTGGTCATTCCCTTTGGTGTTACGAACGCCCCGGCCGTGTTCATGGGGCTTATGAACTCCATCTTTCAGGAGTATCCTGATCGGTTTGTGGTGGTATTCATCGACGATATCCTGATCTATTCAAGGTCAGAAAAGGACCATGCAGAGCACCTGAGGACAGTTTTGGAAGTCCTCCGACAGCACCAGCTCTACGTGAAGTTTTCAAAGTGCATGTTCTGGACACGAGAAGTGCACTTCCTAGGGCATGTAGTGTCTGAGCGGGGGGTAGCGGTCGACCCATCAAAGGTTGAGGAAGTTATTTCTTGGGAAGCACCCAAGAATGTGGCGGAAGTCCGGAGTTTCCTCGGACTGGCAGGTTACTACCGGAGATTTGTACCCAACTTCTCCCGAGTAGCAGCCCCTTTAACGGCTTTGACCAAGAAGGACCAGGTTTTCGTGTGGAGCGAGCAATGTGAGTCTTCCTTCAGCTACCTAAAAGAAAAGCTGGTTAGTGCCCCAGTGTTGAGATTACCAGAAGAAGGGATGTCCTATGAGGTATTTTGTGATGCTTCAGGACAGGGCCTGGGATGCGTGTTGATGTAGCAACAAGGGGTGATCTCTTACGGGTCCAGGCAGCTACGCCCCCATGAGCATAACTATGCCACCCATGACCTGGAGCTTGCAGCGGTCGTTTTTGCGCTAAAGTTATGGCGGCACTACCTCATCTGGGAATGCTTTGTGGTCTTCACAGATCACAAAAGCTTAAAGTACATCTTCTCCCAGCGGGACTTGAACTTGCGACAACGGAGATGGGTGGAGTTCCTCCAGGACTACGACTTTGAAATCTCTTATACTGAGGGAAAGGGCAATGAGGTGGCCGATGCCTTGAGCAGGAGGACGCAGAAGGATGCGGTCCGAGAGTCGGGAAATGCCTGGAAGGAAATGGAGGAGTTGGCTTCCTTACACCTGGATGCGAAGATGGATAGTGGCAGAGGCTGCCTATATCAGATGATAGTGCAGTAGTCTCTGTTTCGACAAGTGGAGGAGTCTCAGTGGGGAGACCCTGAGTGCGAAGTGATGCGTGATCGGGTTGACCAGGGCGATGCTCCGAGAGAATGGACAGAGGATGGTTAGCACCAGATGCTTTTCCGGAAAAGGTTGTTTGTTCCAATAGTGATGCGTGGCAAGGTTCTCAGTGAGTTCCACAACTCACCCCTGGCAGTGCACCCAGGAGATACCAAGATGTACCAGGGGCTGAAAAGGCAGTTCTGGTGGCCCGGAGTTAAGAGAGCGGTGGCAGAATTCGTGGCCAAATTCTTAGTATGTTAGCAAGTGAAGGCTGAACACTGGGTTCCAGGTGGCCTACTGCAGCCTTTAGCTGTTCCCGAGTGGAAGTGGGATGACATCTCAATGGATTTCGTCATGGGACTACCCAAAGTCCAAGGAGGGTGCGACGCCATTTGGGTGGTGGTGGACAGGTTGACGAAATCAGCTCACTTTCTGGCAATCAAGGAGTCAAGTACTGTGGATGCTTTGGCACGGAAGTACGTGAATGAGATGGTGCGGTTGCATGGAGTTCCAAGGTCCATAGTCTCGGATAGGGATGCACGGTTTACCTCACGAATCTGGAGAGGATTGCAGCATGCGTTTGGCTCCCAGTTACGCCTTAGCACTGCTTTCCATCCCCAGACAGATGGACAAACGGAGCGAACCATCCAGACCTTGGAGGATATGCTACGGGCATGTGTTCTGGACTCAGGAGAGTCGTGGGTGCGATACTTGCCTCTAGTAGAGTTTTCCTACAATAATAGCTACCACTATACCATCGGTATGGCCCCGTTTGAGGCTCTGTACTGGAGTCCATGCCGTTCACCTGTGTGTTGGACCGAAGTAGGAGAGGCAGGAATCCTTGGCCCGGAGGTAGTTCAGAACACGACAGAGAAGATTCAGCTCATACGGGAAAGGATGAAGGTGGCCCAGGATCGACAGAAGTCGTATGTTGATACCAGGAGAAGGCCCTTGGAGTTTGAGGTTGGAGACCACATGTCCTTGAAGGTCTCCCCACGGCGTGGACAACGGAGGTTCGACAAGGGGGGTAAGCTTTCCCCCAGATTCGTCGGACCCTTCGAAGTGTTACGGCGGGTCGGCAAAGTGGCTTATTAGCTAGCGTTACCTCCGCCGCTGCTAAGGATACATGATGTCTTTCATGTATCCCAGCTCTGTCGTTATCTGCACGATGTTTCACACGTCCTTGATTGGGGTGAACTGGACATCGAGGACAACGCAACCTTTGTGGAAAACCCAGTGATGATCGAGGATCACAAGGAGAAGGTTCTTCGTGGGCGAGCTATTCCCTTGGTTCGTGTGTTGTGGAGACATGGCGGGCTCGAGGAGAGTACGTGGGAAAGGGAAGCACAGATTCGTGCCCAATACCCCGAGCTGTTTTGAGCTTTGTTCCTTTTGTACCCGCTGTGGTAGAACGTTTGACCTTTTTGTCTATGAAATGTACTAGTTCCTTTCCTCTGTTGTGTGTGAAAATCCCCGACTAAAGGGGAGAGGGAACCCGACCCCTAATCAAGACGCATTAAGGTGGATGCGATTGAACCCGTGCGGGGAGTCAGTTCCGCCCAAAGCGGATAATATCTTGACATGGGGGAGGGGAAACTCCCCAAACCCGCATGACCGGGCTGTTTGGCATGGTATGTTGCTTAGTTCTTGACAGGAGAGTGTTTTTAGTTAGCAGAGGTTCACTCCTAAGAGGTATCTTTCGAAGATGGTTGTTCGGACCCTCTCCTTCCTTCTGGTTTGTTGTGATTCTCGAGGACGAGAATCGTTTAAGAGGTATCTGATGTGATGACCCAGACCCCCCTTGGTCCACTCCTATGCCAAAATCCGGATCCTTAAGGGGTACGGATCGGTGAGACCGATCGGTGCGACCGATCGGTGCGACCGATCGGTGTGACGGATCGGCGGAACCGGCTGACGTCACCCGGCCTTTCAAAGTTGTTCCAGTAACGCGCAAAAAAGTTTAATTAAATACTGAATCGGCTCATGAGTCAGTTTAAACCACTCAACACCTTTAATGATGAGTCAAGCCGCGTGGTCAACCCACGACTTCCACGTCTTACACGGTTCGGCGTTTTTATCTCAACCGTTCCCGGCTCTTATAAATTAAGGGTTAGGCCGTGGTTTTACCCCTTCTTCGATCGTGGCTCTTCTAGTGCATCGGGACCGCCGCGTCGTTATCCGTAAAGTTCCGCGCCCCCGGCCTAAACGTCGATCATTTATCAACAAGTAGGGAATTTCTTTCTTCTCTCACTTTTGTGTATCATGCGGGGTGGGCGTTATTTTTGTTCTTATGGAATTGGTTGAACCGAACCCTAATGAAGATAATAAACGAAGTTCTAAAGAAAGAAGGGGAAGGGGTTGTGATCGTTGTTTGTGCTTTATCTTGTGATCATCCCTTTTGTTGTACTGGTTTATGTTTCTGAAAAATTGAGGCTGTTGGTGGTCGTGTGTGTTCACTTGAATCCCCTCGTGATGTTTTAAATGGGTTGCTGAAATTGTGAACTCCTGCTGTGAAATTGGTTAATCACGTATATCCAGCTGAATAAGTTGAAAGAACCAGGATCAACCCTTCTGTGATAACTCCCGGTTAGAACACACGGAAATTTGAAATCATGGAGTGTGTTAAATCTTTTAAATCTGAAAATCCCTGACTTGTGTTGGTAGTGGTAGTTGGTTTTTTTCCCTTCGGCCGATTGCTGGAAACGTGGGAGGGGATGGGATCCCCTGATCTTTTATACTCTCGGTGGCTGTGTGAATTTGGGGATGGGATCTCCTGTTGGTATGGATTCGGTGGCTGTGAGTTTTAAATCCGACTGGTTACTTGAAATATCACAAATTGGGGAGAGATCCTCTGTTGGCAGAACCGGGCGTGAGTGTTTTGGTTGATCTATGCTTTTGACGCTTTCCTTGGTTATGCTTATGGTAGTTGCCCAGTAGTGCTTAAAATTAATTGAACATTTTGACTGAACGTGAAACAAGAATGGGACAAATGGTTTTGTGGGCAAGGGTCGTGAATTGTGACTCGGACGTAGTGGTGTTGTGTTCTGTAGGTTGGCTAGGAAAACCTATGTTTTGGGTGAGTGTTTGTTACCTATATATATACTTGTAGCTTTTTGTTTCTTATTCGTGCCCCACCCAAGTTGACCACTTAGTGCCGAACACCCCCATTTGTGGGGGAAGGGTGTTTTTCCCAACACTATACTTAGTGTCTGGTTATTAGCTCCTTTTCTGCTCCCTTTCCCGGATAGCCCAAGTACCTTCGGGCAGGCTGTGATGGCCTGAAGTCCATTATTAGCACAAGAACCATCGGGCAGGGTGTTGTGGTGGTTGTCCAGGTGTGTGCGGCAGGTGGTTTCCCAACTGTCTTCGGGATGAGGCACAGGTGTCTTCGGGCGTGGCAGTGGATCCTTTAGCCCAGGTGTCTTCGGGCGTAGCGGTGGTTGTTCTGGCCTAGGTGTTTGTAGGCATGGTTACATGTGATAGTTGTGGCCCAGGTGTGTGCGGGCGGGATACGGCAGTGGGACTGCGTGTGGTTGTGGCCCAGGTGTGTGCGGGCGGCATTCGGCAGTGGGACTGCGTGTGGTTGTGGCCCAGGTGTGTGCGGGCGGGTGTGGCAGTGAGACTGCGGTGAGAATGGCGGGATTGGTCCGATGCGTAGTATGTCTCAATAACCAGTGGGAAAGTGGCGCGGGGTACCCAAACATCGATGTGCTCTTATATATATATTACCTGACTTGCGTTATTTGGGGAGCGAGCCTTGGTGAGGCCTGGGATTGATAGTTTGCCTTGTTAGGTGTTTGGTTTACTCTTTTCTCACGGGACTTTAGTACGTTCCCCCACTTGTGCACGAGAGTCTTGGTTTTCCCAACTGAGTGTACTTGTATGCTCACCCTACGTATATAAAACTGGTTTCATGTTTCCAGGAGGACTTCGGGGATCACGCAGGACCCTACTAGTAGGGCAGTTGGAGTTGTTGCAGTTGTTGTTCTCTTGTTTCCTTTGGCATTGTACTTTTGAGCTTCCTTGTACTTGTACCTTGTTATAAAAATTGTTTAAACATGCATGTGGGCTTGGTTTGGGTTTATTTATATACACTTGTTCTTTTCCCTTTTGGTGGTTTACTTGTCGTATTTTCCGATCCAAAATAATAAAAAGGGTAATGCCTCCCATATGTGTGAAAACTCATACCCTTGGTGCTAGTCGCCAACCCGGGGCCTACTGGAGGCGGGACTCGGGGGTCATTATCTCCCTTTCACCATTGTCAGTTCAGGAGGGGCATCTTTGGTGGGAGGGGGTCGTGACAAGGAGCTTCCATTGTCCATATAACATATTTCAGTTTGGATTCTATGACCAAATTCCTACAAATGTATTAAAACAAATGTTTATTTTGGTACCCACAGCGTATTGGGTCAAGCAGTGTTAGCTAGCAATGATCAGGGTATCCAGACTTTCTTTGGTTTTATATAATCAATAGAACATATATACTTTTTACTATAAATAATTTCATAATAAAACTTATTTGAGAGTTCCATAAATAATAGTTTTTATATATATGACCTTTTTATCCACATTAGTTGAAAATTATATCGTTTTTACTGGGAATAAAATATTTCTTTTACAGTTTCGGTTTCTCACCATCACTTGATATTACATATCCTTCATTTTTAATCACATTCTTTCAAATAATTTCATTTAGTGAAATTTATATTTTTGTAAAAACAAGAGCTACATTTTTCTATGTCTCTACTTCTGTTTGTAGTGTCATTATTGTAGTATCATTATCTGTACAATTTGTGTTTGCTGAGTTATATTTTACAATTAACTCTTGATGTTGATTTAGTAGAGTTTATATTTCTCCTAAAACAAGAGTGTGAATATTTTTTTGTGACTCATATTTCTTCAATAGGGAATCATATTTCTCATCCAACTTATTACAATAAGGACCAAGATTATTATTTGAGAAACTAGAACTCGAAATTGAATCATATAAGTAATAATATTGTACCTCATCAGCTTCTTCTGTAAATAATATATTTTATTTTAGATTTGTTTCTTCTTTTTCGGAGTCAGACATTAATGAGAAACTGGAGTCCTCAAAAACACTCCAAGTAGATTTCATTTCTCTTTTCTCTTTGTGACCAAACTCATTGTTTTTTAAAAATTTATATTTCGTTTCTCCTTTTATTTGAGGAAAGTCAGGTTTTTTGTGACCCATATTTTTGCATTCATATATTGTGATATCCTTTGGTTATTTATCATCATTCTTGAATGATTTTATGAATCCCTTCTTCATTATATAGAATTTTCTAAACATTCTGGCTAGTTGAGAAAATTACATTTCAGTATTATATGAATCTGAACTCTCTGATTTCACTTTGATTTCACTCTTCATATTTCTAATATTCTTTTGTGGTGTTATTTTCAAAGTACTATTTTCTCTTTTGATCAAGTAATTATAATAATTTGCATCATATTGAATCTCAACTTCATACATCATCAAGGATCCAATTAAGTATCTCATATATAGATCTTTGACTGGTGGTGATTGCCTAATGGTTGCAGATATCTCATTCCATTTGGTTGAATGTACTCTCTGTAATTTCAGGGAATGGCCTTCTTGTTTGATAGGATCACCCAAGGAAGTGATATTTTTAACAATTTCTAAAATCCTTCCATTCATTGTAGTGATGATTTCTTCTTCATACTTTTTAAATGTGTCTAATTTCAATTTATATGTGGAATACCTCATTTGTATGACATTGTGAGTTCCATAATAAGCAACCACAATTGTCTATAACATTTCACAAGCAGTCGGGCATTATGATACTCCGTTGAATTCATATGCTCTTAGATCACATATTATAGAATTCATGGATTTTGAATTTATTTCATACTATGCTTCAGTAGCTGCATTACATGTTTCAGGTTTCTCTGGAATTTTATAAGGAGTAAAAAAATTAGTAGACTCTGTATTGAAGATTTTTTATATATATGATCATCCTTGACTTCCAACATCAATTTTTTACACCATTGAAGTTTTTAGATCAAGAAATTGAAATTCCATCATGTGTATCATCCATTGTGCTCTGAGTATAATCCTATAAAACATTCATCTTGTTATAGCTTTGACAAAACCTCTTCCTCTAATACCAATTGTTGGATCGGGTTATATCAAATACACAGAAGAGGGGGGTGAATTGTGTCATTTATAATTTCTTCACAAATCGTGATTATTGAACAACTTTTCCTTTATCATTATAATAATTTTTATACATAGAATATATATAATTATTAAGATAAAAATATTTATATTGTTTTAGGGAATATAAGTCCCCAATTACACTCCACCAGCACACTACTCCACGAGCTCTATGATTTTCACTATATATTCCTTTTATCAGTAGAATGTAAACAATTCAGTGAAGGCAGTTGAAACATTTACAAGTTAAGGCTAAAAACAGATCCTTCTAGATTATACACAGAACTTAATACACAGCTTTGTAAGAGAACTCGGTTACTAAAGAGTAAAAGGGTATTATTTTATAAATTCATTACAGTTGTTCTTCACATTTTTTGAAATAAATAACTGACAGTAAATGGATCATCATCTTCAGAAAATATGTTCTTCAAGTAAGAGAAGTTCTGAGTAGATCTGGTTGCAATAGATATAGAAATATATTCATAAACTTCAAAAATAAAGGATCCATGATAGATCTTCGATGCAGACTTTTTGAATCATCAACCCATTTCTTCTTCTTTAGAAAACAGAGTTTTATCACAATTTTTAACAGTAGATTAGTAAATCTCGAGTATCTCTATAAACTGAAGTCAAGAAACTTAAGAGTTTTTTTTCTAGTATTTTTTACGATAATCCATCTCACTCTTTTTTTAATTCAAAATAATATAGATATATAATGAATAAAGACGACTGGTTTCTTTTCAAATATATATCTAAATAATTCACCTTTTGAATAACGATATTCAAATGCTCAAATAAAAGAGAAGTCATATAATCATTTAATTGTTGGCATTAAATAAACCTCTAAAATATATCCTTTGAATCATAAATAAATGGATTTGAATCAGTCAAAGACACTCATTAAAAATGATATTTGAATCTGGCTTCAAATCAGCCTGATAATCTGTAAAAAGATCATTTCTCGATAAAGTCGAAATTTAAATTTTCGACGCCAAACATAGGGTGTAACTGCATAACATTTTTTCCATAGAATGTAAGGTGGAAAACGTAAGGTTGAACTCAAATGTACGGTTGATCATCCATACATTTTATCTTCATATTTCAAATGTATGGTATATTATCCCTACATTCTTCTTTGGAAAAACATAAGATACATGATCCATACTTGTTTATAGAACATAAGGTTCATTATAAAAATAAGGTTGATAATCTGTACTTTTATGAAGTAAATGAAAGGTTCCATACTTACGTATGGTTCTTCTTCTATTATTTTATGATATTTCAAACATAATCTCCCTTTCGAATGTAAGGATCATTTACTATACGTTTCCGAAAACATATGTTCAATTAACCATACTTTTCTAAAATCTGGTAATGTAAATGTCGAATTTTATCCTTACAATTACGCTCTACAATATAGGGTTCGAACAGTGTTTCCAGAACACTCTCAAATGATTTAAGAATAAATTTTCAAATATTACATGTGGTTTAAATTCTATAATATAACCCCAAAAATATGAATATATAAAATAATAATTTCTATAAATATACATAAGGTAAAATAATTAGAATAAGAAACAAGGGTATTTGTGAGCATCAAAATTACCATAAAAAGATTGAGTATTGTTCTCAACAATCTCACCCTTATAATAATTAAATAGAGTGTTGTTAAAAACAACACTTTCTAAATAACCCTTTAATTATATAGGTTATAACAATTTTAAAAAAGCTATTTTTATTAAAATAAATCATCACATTTGAAATCAAATCGCAAATATTGTTTTCTAATTCGTATTAAAATATTTTTAATATTTTTTTTTCATAAATATATATTTCACATATAAAACAGTTTCTTAATCATTAATATATATCTCATATGATAATTATTTCAAAATGGTGATAGTATTTCAATCATTTATATTTTTTAGAATTCAATTGAAAATGAAATATTTATCTAAAATAATAAAAAACTAACCAGATATATGTCTCAAAAAATGACCTGAATCATGAATTATAAATTTTCAAATTAAAATGATTAAATATAAATATTTTAGTCTTATACAAACACTTATAAATAATAATTATTTAGAACCAATATCTACATTCATTATGATTTTTTTACATTAATATTTATTATTATATATTATTAATAATGTGATATTTAATTAATTATACATCAATTTGAAACAAATACATATTATAAAACTATTATTCAAAGTATTATAAATTATTTAATTAAATTTATAATTTATTAAATTTTTTTAGTGTTTCATATTTTTTATAATACGATAAATTATATATATCAACAATAAAATTTTGTAAAATTTTTCTAAATTGTTTTTATAAACATTCCACGATAAGATAATAATAATTATAACAATTATAATAATAAAATTAACAAATATAAAATATAAAATTTCATTAAGTGATTTTATTACAAAATTTTATTTTTTTAAATACAATTTGAATAAATAATATGATAAAAATATTTAGAAATTAAATGAATGATTCTATAATAAAAGTTATATGACAATGTATACTTTTTGGGTAAAATAGTTACATTAACATTCATCTTATGTTTCACAGAAAATTTTATAATGAATGATATTTAAAGTCACTGAAATCTTGGAAAAAAACATGTATGATACACAAGTATCCATTAGATTATAATGAAATAACAATAGTTATGATATGAAAATGACACAATAAAGTTATGTTTCTTTCAAATAAAAAATATATTTACAATGAATCCTTATTATTTTGAATTTTTTTTAAAAAAATTAAGGATTATGTAATAAGAATAGAATATTGGTTGGTTGTATGTATTGTTCTACAGTCATCCTTATACTGTGGGGGTGAGACCAAATGACTCATAGAGAGTGATATAATTTCACATGATCTATGATAATCTTTTTTTTATTGATATACATTAAAAAATAAATTATAATATTCATGAAAAATATATATTCAATGTAATATATATGAAATATAAGGATAAATGTTTGGTTAGTAATGGGAACTAAATTATAAAGTAAGAATTTAATTTAACAGCGATTTTTTTGAAAATATACATTTGACATTACAGATTATATATTCACTTCATTATAGAAATTTCACCCTCATAGGTTTTTTATTGATGGATATATTAAAAAAAATCCAATGAAGAAATCCACATATCAAGGAATCTTGTTTAAATTATTGATATTTACTTTTTTTAATTTCATATGATTTCTCTTACTCTAGTAAATAAATTTTTGGAATAATTTTAATTGTTTTTCTCTTATATTTATATGGTGTAGATGGGATAAAAAAATCCATTAAGAGTGAAACTTGGATCCTAATTATATTAAGGATGTGAATTGTTTTTAGATTAATAAAATTGTATATGCATGTTACCTTCATTATTCAATATCTTTAATATAATTTTAAAATTTTTATTAATAATTTTTAGGATTAAATTATTTTGAAGGCATAAAATTGGTGTCTGAGATCATCATCCTTAGATCTTGAAAAATGATCACTAATCAGTTCAAAGATCATTATAATTATACGAAATGTTTTCATTCATAATAAATTAATAATTTTAAATTAATGGTGTTATGGTGAGTGAATTAGATACCCTATTATATTATATTATACCATACAATTGAAAACAACATTTTAAATAGTACAAATACATCTAATTTAATCTTATTTATGGATTTAACTGATTCTCCATCCCTTTTAGATCAGAATTTTTTTTTGGAAAAACTATAATATAATTCATATATATGTGTTATATATATACAATCCTTGTATTCATCCAATAAAAACAATAACTACATACCAAAATGACACACTCACTTAAATATTTCTAAGATGTAAAATCATTGAAGTAATTTATATTTATTTTATTTATGATTACAAAAAATAATCGATTATTAGTACCTAAACCACATAAAAAATCCTCATATAAAAACATCATAACAATATAATTTTATAAACTATTTTTCTATCATACATACTATTAAACCTCATTCAAAAATACCCAAAAATAATTCTACAAAATTAATCATTAAACATTGTAATCTATAAGAAATATAACAATATATATATAAATAAATCATATTAATTAATTTCATAAACATATTTTTGGACATTCATAATTTAATATTATATTTTAGTTGTATTTTTTAGAATAATGAATAACATTACATATCAAATTGTTAACATTTATTCACTGTCCACTTACTATACAAAAATATGTTCTTATGTTCAGACACATTTTTCATTCATGATACTTCTTTATCTATTCAAAATGACTCCCTATGCTATGTTAAATGGAATTATTAATGTTAAAATTAATTCTCAATTTTTTAAAAATCATATGAAAATATAGGATGATAAAAATTCTCTATAGAAGATAATAATAGAAGGAAAAAAAGTTAGTAGTTTAAACGAAAAATAATATAGGATATTTTTATCCTTTTAATATAGTATGCATTTTGATCATAAATAAATCGTAATGAAAATTTCATATAATCATTATATAATTAAATAAATTCATGTCATAAACAAATTGAAATTCTATGAATATATGTTGAAACATCAAATTCAACACCTATGTCCACTAGTGTTTCATATGCAATTGAAAAACATATAATCAGTTATTTAAAATAATAAATCTATATTAAATAAATCATTTACCAATGAAATGTGGGCTATATTGAATTCCCATTTATCATCATCAGAAAATTAATAGACCATTATATAAGAGAACATATATAATATTAACGTTTTCATCATTACTATATTTTAAACTCACTATTAGAATCTTATCCACATTTCTTCCAAAAAATAAAATGATAAATAATTTTCATTATATTTAAATTTAAAATTTAATAGAAACTATATTATTTAATTTATTTTAAATTTTAATGAAATTAAAATATTAATTAGAATTTTCTGAATGACGATTCATTATGATAATGGAAAATTTATGGAATCCAGTAACTGATTATGAATTTTTCTGATCACAATATTAAAATAAATACAATGATGATGTGTATATATATCATTTAAATGATTCCTTTTCAATCCATATTTTTGAAATTGATTGATATTTTAATATAACTTCAAAAATCATGCGATTTTATAAATTAATACATTTTAATCTATAAAAAAAATATTGATATAGATGGAAAATATGTTAATGGAATGATTAAAAAAATTATGAAAAACCCATTTCCTTGAGTCCTAACTCACCATAGCTTCCTTATATACTCTGGAAAAAACATACAAAAATTAATTAATTATATTAAAAATATATTTTAGTTTATCCATTCATTATTATTCTTTTTATTGATTTATTGTGTTTTATTCATTTATTTACATAATCAGGTAATTTTCCATCAAATATTTTGAAGTAGTTCAATTATTAATCTAGAAAAAAATTGTGTTAAGTTTACCATGGTAAAGGGGGATATTGTTATATTCTAATCTATATATTATTAATTTTTTAATGTTATTTTTTATTAAAAAATATTCAGGTAAAACCATCCATGTAAGAAAGTTATTAATTATGAAATTTTTTATTTCATGGATGTTATTGATTACAGAAACAAATGTGATACAGTCTGGTCTTCCAATATATTGGATAGAATGGTAATAGATAATTAATGAACTTCATATTATCAATATAAAGTCACAAATATTATATTAATTAGTTAAATAATTTCTTTTAACTATCAATTAGAGTGGTTGATAAAATATAAAATGCATTACTTTATGGTGATGGTAGATAATATGTACTTATCATCAACATTTTTATATTCAATTGAACAAAAAATAAATTAGATATGGTTATAGTATATTATATTTTTAATTTTAATATATTAATTATTTTCATGTCGTAATATTATTTTTTATAGTATATATTTTTATTTTATTTATGAATAATAAATCCTGAAAATGATTTTTACATGATTAACTCTTAATTCATTATCTTCTCATTGAAAAATCATTATGAGTTGTTTGATTTTTTATATTAGGAATAACATAATGTCAATAAAATTATGAAGTTAGATTGGGTGCATTTTTTACCTTATTATATCTATGTTAATCAAATTGTGTTTATATGTGAGGGGTAAATGGTTCCTTTAATATGTGAGGGAAAATTAATAAATTAAAATTGAAAACGTTTTAATATATTTTTACAGAATCATTAAAATTAAATTTTTCCCCAAATTATTATTTTTTTGAATATATTTTTGAGTTTAAAATACTCTCATCAAATAGTAATATAGTTTACATTTTTCTACATTTTCTTAAATTTTTATCTTTTTACCTCATTTAACGTTTTACCTAAATAAACTTATTTTTACAATGAAAATATATAATATTTAAAAAAAATTAATTTCATTAATTATTAATATTTATAATCCACATTAAAATTTTAATATTAATTTCAACAGAATAAATTTATACAACTGTTAATAAATAATTTTATTATAAAATCATAAAAATCAAAAAAAAATATTTTTTGGAAAAAATTATTATGAATAACAAAAACATTATTTTAAATAAAATTATAATTATATATGATTATCAAATTAATTTTCTAATTTATCAATTAACTAATTATATTGATATAACATTACATCAAAATAAAATGTAATTAAATTTAAAAATTTACATAATTTATGTAAATGATCTATTTTTTTGTTATATAAAAAGGTAATTACAATTTCAAATTACAGTAAATGGTTTCTAAATACTAACATAACATTATTATGTTATATAATTTAATTCCTAAATATAAGAATATATTATATATAAATTTTATTGGGAGACATCATTAGGTGTAATCAATTTCTAGGATATCATGTGTTTTCTACTAGTTTATTGATTTTTTAAGAACTGGCTGTTTACCTAAATAATAGAAATTATAATCCTATTTAATATTTGTTTTTTTACATGATAAATAGTTAAAATAACATATCATGAATCTATAATTTAGACGACGTAACTCAAATTTTTAGGTGGTACGCTAGCAACCACATGTTTTCATGAATCCCACACCAGAAAACCATTATTTATCATAGGCTAACATATGGGGAGGGTAGTGGCTCCACCACCCAAAAGGTATCATAGAACAACTAGTGATACATTCCCAAGTTTTTAGTGGTCTACTGGTTAGTATGTGGACACTAATTGGTTTTCCATTAAGGAAAATAGAGAATCCGTAAATTTAGGGCATTTTCCTCAATTTTCTACCAAAAGCACCTCTGGATTTATTCTCATTGTTTGGTGGTTTGAACCATATAATTCATGGTTGACTATCCCAATTATATGTTTAAACCCATATAATTCCTTGATATTTAAATTCCATTTTAATCATATTCCTTCATTAACAAATAACTAATAATTTGAATCATATTTTATTCTTATTTAGGAAATGGATGATAACTTCACATGTTCATTATACAATTTTATAAGAATGATTGAATTTATATTAGCATGATAGTAGGATGTAATGATATAATAAACTATTATCTTTAATGGTAATTATGGGAGAATTTATGATATATTTCATTTCTTCCACTAATTTTTAAATTTATATATACAAAATTCCTCAATTTGATTCCCAATAGTATTGTTTCTTTTAATGAAAATGTACGTGTGTTTCTGACCATTCGTGTATGGTACCACATCATTCCAAGTAGTTAGTGATATCTATTGATACCTTTAGTGTGTTTTTGTATCACCATTTAATTTCAATTCATTTTTAAAATTTGATTTGTTTATACATTATATATTATTAATTAATTTTAATTATTGGGATTTAGAAGAACCTTATGGAAATCATTTTATGATGAATGTAAATGAATAGACTCAGACAAATATGTTTCGATTTTCATGGTTTAGAGATAATTAAATTTTAGGTATGTGGTCCCATGTACTAAAACCAATGACATATTAAAGTTTTATGAAAATTCTATAATATATATTCAAATTTTTATGATCAATATTTAATACATAATTGAATTTGGACCGTGCATTTCTTAAATAATAAATTATTTACAGGTATAACATAGTTAATATACCAATGAATACTACATAATTGTTTAATGATCCTTGAGACATAATTATATGATGTACATTTCCTAATAAAATTATAAACCTGATGGTGTTTTTGTTCTATATATGACACATTTCCCATGACAACTTTAAAGGTGAATTCTGTTATAAGTATGATTAGATTTGCTTTTTGACCATTTTTTATCATGATCACATTAGTAGCTACTCTATCTCATGGTGATATTTCATTCACTAATTATATGTGCATTCTATTTTTTCATTCATTGAAATGTTTTTATAACTTATTGATTATTATTTATAGTAATCATATTTGTGTTTATTGTTATCCCATGAGACCCCATCCTGGTTCATTTTTCCATTATTATGAAAGTGTAAAATTTTAACTATATTATAATTTAATCATTTGTTTCTTCTGTTTCTAATATGTAATAATGATCATACTATGTTCCCATAATCTATTTACAACTTCCCCATTATGTTACATGTTATATATACTTTGGAGTTATTGTAATTCTATTCAATAATATGGGGTATCATTATATTATAATCCATTTTGGAAGATTCTTTATTGAATATGATGAGGCATGTAGAAATGTACATTAGAAAACGAATTCATTTTTAGGATGCATTCCAAATGATTATAGGATTTCGGTTTTTGAATTAAAATATAGATATTTAGTATCATATTTACTTGATTAAAATGGATTTTGAGAATAATGTTCTATAGAGAACATATAGATTCCATGTAACACATTTAAATGATCCATAGTGTATGTTTTGTAGTATTCTCCATTGATTTCTATTTTTGTAAAAGTAACATGTTACAACTGGGAATATTGATTGTTGAATGACATGTTACCTGAATTATATGTGGATATCCTGTGACATTTTTTCATGATACATGATGGGCCATCCCTATGGTTTTCTACTATATAGTTATAAAATACATTAGTATTCTCTTATATCATCCACTTTAATAAGTATGATCATTGTTTTTAGAATCTCGGTAGGTATAGAAACACTCAATATATTTTTTTTATTTCTATTGTATTCTATGTTATATTATGATATTATTTTGAATTTAATTTTAGAATGTTTAATTTTTTTTAGTTCATATAACAAACATGTACACTTTATTTTACCATTTGGTTAATATAACTATTTAGTTTTGTATTATAGATTTTTACTAACACCCTAATCCAGGATATGCCGATCTTAGATAATAGATATTTTTATACTTATTTTAGGTTTAGGTAGTCTTAGAAAAATGATTGGTTATTCAGTTAGAACTCTTCAAGAATCAATATAACTAAATGTGTTCTGTTATAGGGTTCAATAACATTGTATGTTTTATTATTCTATATCATGTACATAATCATACTAATGGTAAATGAGTGTCTATTTATAGTACTGATGTTTGAGTCTATGGTTCCTACATTCATTTATAATGATATTATATTATTTAATTCCCACATACTATGATTGTATATTTTTTAGTAGTCTTGTTATTCTTTTCATGATACTCTATTTTTTAGTAATATATCCTCATAATTCCACATTCATTTTTTACTACAACTCTACATGATTTGGTGTGATAGAAGACAAACCTAAATTTTTGTGGAATTACAATTTATAATGTGTGATTCATGTTGGGATGATACATATATTTATTAAAAGACAATTTGATTTGTTCTTCATATTTTATTGAATATTGTAGATAAGATTTATATGAATGTGTTGTAGTATAAGATAAAACATAGTATAGTGGGACACTAACACCATTATCAAGGGAATTTATGGTTAGAATAAAAAATTTCTATTGTTATTTATTTATGTTTTGTTAACCATATTCATTCTACATATCAGAATCAGATGGAAACTATGAATTATTTTTTATAAGGATTTTACTGTTGGTCATAGTGGAACATGAAATCACAAGAATCATGTTTGAAATTTTTTATTATCATCAAATACAATTTTCATATATGTGATATTAATTATGATGGAGGAAGAATATACAATCTTGGGAAAATCATCTACTGGTTTTTTCAAATTTTCATATAAGATCGAACATATTATAACCCATATTTGTGTCTACTTATGAAATATTTTCATGTGAGATTATTATTTTTTGTTCACCCAAGTGATGATCATGATGGATACAATGATAATAATAATTATGGTTTTGATAATGATGTTCCTCTATGGTTTGGAAATATAGTGCACTGGTATATCTTTGATGTGAATAAATTTCCCTAAAAATGAATCCTATGTGACTAGATTCTACATAGTTTTTTCCAAATATGGTGAAATTATTACCTAATAACATTAATCCACACATCACAAAGTTATATTGTATTTTTTAAAACAATTAAACTAAATCCCCATGACATAGTTATCGCGTGGGATGCGAAATAATGAAATGTCTATATTGATGTGGGTAAATGAGTTTCTTATTATTGTAACCCATAGTGAACCTTTCCTGGATTAAGTGTACGACTATATGGACCTAATTGTGTGACTATGTTCAATAGTTAGTATGTATCCCATGATGAATAATGGTGTCCTGAGAAAAGGAACTACATGTGAAGGATTAGTGATCATTAGTGACTTATGGGTTATTTTCATTGAATAAAAATTTATATAAATTTAATTAAAATATATATAGATTAAATGATGGTATTTTAGGTTTTTATGTAACTTAAAATAATATATAACCACATTTTCCACTACTTAATTTATAAAACTGTAGTTTAAGGAACTTAAATGGTTGTTGAATCTAGGGTATGTCCAACGGTAGTCTGACCATTTGGTTTAGAATAAAAACCTCATTAAATGTAGAGTAAAAATACTAGGTGATGAAATATAGTAAGATTATATCTTGGGTGTATTCATAGTGGATTGGAAATAATCCCATGATTAATATATTTAAAGGTGATTATCACGGAAATTTAGTTTCTTTTTACATGACATAGAAATGGAGGTAGTCTATTTTTGTGGTGATAGTTACATTTATAGGTTGTATATCTAATGTTCAATTTTATTATTGGATTCTAGTAGATTATTTCATGGGTAAATAACTCTCTATTTTGATATAAATGGTGTTTTAATTATTTAAGTTGAATTAATAATACATGATAATTTATGTATTTAATAACATGAGGAGTTGGATGAAGTGGTGGACGTATGTTGGGGGTAGACCAATGAACGTGTACATAGATCTAATCATGAATTAGGAAGATGGAGTGGGATTATATTACAAAATAATCTTGTTAATAGTCACCCATAGTGATAGAAACAAGAAAATATCTCATGACACTAGTAATACATTGAATCTAGATGTCACAAGGAATAGTTATGTATGGGTTGTGGAATGTAGAATCAATAATGGATTAGGTGACCATTGAGATTTCATTTATAATTTTTCATTATTATAACTATTGTGGTTTTCTGAAATTTCTCATGTGAGTGTATGATAATCTAATAGAGTAGAATTCATAAACCATTTATAAATTTTCGAATTATTACATTCACATCATGGATATATCATCTAATTCATTTGAAAATAGCATGAGTATCTGAATTTGATAAATGCCTTGTGCTTGTGTAAAAAATCACTACAAATAGATGATCATTATTAGTAATTTCAATCGACAATTAACTATCATGGAGCAAGATATACTTCTGAATTCATAGAGATGAGAAAATATGAATACTCATGTTGTGGGTAGCATCAAGCATTTCCTGTGTGATTTAAACTAACTTGTTGGATCACACATGGTCTTGTATATGAATGAATATAAGATAGTCATCCTGAATCTAAATAAAATTATGAGTGTTTGAAGGAAGAGAATATGGATCAATATTGTGTTCTTGACGATTTATTCCAAATTCGTGTTGGATTGATTGTGATCTCATATATTCCATATAAATCCCACATTATAATAATCTAAATATTATTGATTTTTTTTAAAAAAATATTTTACGTCACAAAAAGATATGTTATATTAAATGTTGTGGATTTATATTGGGATGAGTGGGGAGATTTCTCCATCTGGGTAATTCACAGTGTGAATTATGTCCATGATGTGAAATGTTAAGGACGTACTCATGAAACCCATGAAAATGGATAATGGTTCCATGAAATAATTGAATCATGAATATACAAATTGTAATGAATTAAAGATATGAAATTGGTTTCTTTTATTATTTTATCAATGGAGAATGTTTTCTAATCATATAAGGGAGCCAATACTTTCATAACACAAAATCAATTCTCGTCATGATCTCATTTCACACATATTTTGTATAACCCTATAAGTTCAATGTTTATTTATTTATAGTCTCAATCCCACTTATATCTCTAGTAGCGGTGATTTCTATTAATCCCCTTCAGACCATATGCAAGGTGACATCAGGTTTTACTACTCTAGACCTAGAGTTCATTGGTATTCCTTAAGAATTTTCTTTTTCTCCTTGTCCCACTGATGATTGGATTTATTTTTCAAATTGAAGTGATGGAGGAAGATGATCACTATAACATATAGTGGTTTTTCTATCTCATTATCACTTTCTTATTGGGCGGTCGAACAATAATCCCTAAATTAAAATTTCTATATTCATAGTATATGTATCATGTGTGATCATTACAGAACACCACATGTGTACCCTAATTATTTTGATAATCCTTATCAAATAATAATATTTATATATTAACTATCCAATAGATCCAATTGGGTCTATATAATTGAATATTGAGACCTATGGAAACCTGATATATGGTCCATTAATGTACATTGTTGATATATTTTTAGTTTGAAAATAGATTCGTGATATGTATGGGTGAAATTGAATGATTATTGTCTTAGTGAAATGTATTGGATAAAAAAAATTAGTTGATTTGTTTTGATATAATCGCCATATTTATAATAAATTAATTTATCACATAATAAACTATGGGCCATGACCTTGAGGTAGTAGGTATGATATTAAAATTAGAACAATTGGGATCCTAAATTGATGAAATATGATTTTTCCTAGAAAAATCAAAATTTGAAAAACTGGTCATTGTTTATTATGACAATATATCTAATATGTGTATTGTTGGGCATGTGATTTTCCGGAACAGATTTTTATATGAAAAGGATGTTATTTTTTTCTATTGGTGGGATTCCTTGTGTATTATTTAGTTTTATTTTATATTAATCATCATTATGGGATGCATAAGGCCCAGTCGAATGTTTTTTCTTACCACATGTGCGAATAGAGATCTAGGAAATTATCCCAATGGGTGGAGTATTTTATTATATCATATATATGAGGAAAAAGCGCATAGTAAATAGAATCCTGTTGGATAATATCTGGATAAAATATGGGCAATGGCCATTATATATATATATGGTTGGATGATTCATCCGTGGTGGGAGAATATTCAACTATTTGTGTGATAGGTTCTAATGCAATAGGATCATTCCATTGATATTTATATATTGAAATGATTTAATTATTGTTGTAAATTCCTTGGTTGTCCCCCCAAAACATTTTGGTCACTATTTTTATTTCATATATAGATTTATATTAATAAATTAATACCCAAAATATAATTTTATTTCATCAATTCTGATTCTAAATAATGAAGTTTATAGACATAGTGGTGTTGAAATATTGATTTTTACTCAAATCCTAGATGGTTTGTTGTTTGGGTCATATAATATTTTCATGGATGAATGTTTGTACAAGTGTAATAGCCAATATTTATGACTTGTGGAATAATAGATGGGATAGATAATGGAGGCAGGACAAACCTGGGGTTTGGGACTGGGGGTTTTAGGGTCTTCATTTGAGTTTTATTAGTCTTTTACAAGTATGAATTTTATTATTTAATTTAGTTAAAATCACCTTTTCAATAAATAATTCTATTATTATTTAGATTAGGTCATCTTTATATTCAAAAAATTAGGTCTTATTAATCTTATCATGTTTTTACTACAATTTATATTAAACAAGTTTTATTTTTTCCAAATACAACGATCCTTTTTACGACATGAAATTTTATCCCCACTATATTCATTATTTCATCACTACTAGTAAGAATACTCTATATTAATGGGAATTAAACATGGGGTTATTTATCCAATTGGATTGGCCACCTGAGAGATCACCAAGATAGGTATATTATATAGTGTAATAATTTTGAGTTTGTATTAGAAATATTGAATGTCATTTTCAAATTTTTATCTATTTTGTAAATGTATAAATGATTCTAGGATGTGTCTAGTATTAGTAATGACCATGTCTGTGGTTCTATTGATCACATGTACGAGGATAAATATGTGTGCCTAGGTATGTGATTTTTTTTTCAAGATGTTCTCATATCACATTTTAATTTAAATTCACTTTGGGTGATTCACATGTTATCTTGTTATAGATATTTAGATTTTAACATGATTCTTATTCCTAATATGTGGTGGAAGACATCATGAGATACACATTAGGATATATCATGACAACTGTTGTTTATACTGTGGATATATTTATCACATGTGAAATATCTCTCCAATGATAAAATCTATGAAATGGGGACCATTATATACTTGATAAACGAAATGTATGAAACATTACGTAATTCCAATTCACATGTAAATCCATTTTAGTTGAACCAAGAGACAATGGTTCAATATTTTTATCACCTATTGATGGTGATCATTTTTTCCCTATTTTCTATAGATTGTGTTGAACTATAACATACCAAATTTCCCCAATGTTATGGACAATAATTTTTTGTATTTATTCACTTTGTATTTACATTTTATGATTTTTAAAAGGAGTAATGGAATTCTTGGGGGTGTTCTGGGATTGTTCAGAGTTCAAATCCAAATTTTTTAAAGAAGTAGACTATGCCACACTATTTGAAGAAACCATTAAGACTAGTTCATATGAGGATGGTGACCTATTAGGTATACTCGTTTCATATAGTTGGTTATCATTTTGTCCAACCATGTGTCCAAACCTTGCACACATAACAAAGTGGGTGAAATTAATTTTTTTACCATAATTAATGTTTTACATCACCGTCACTCTTATCCCTCAATATTTCAACGGTGAGAACTTCATTCCTTCTCATATAATAGATCTTTATCATCATTGATAGTAACAAGTTATGTTCCTCATTATGTATTCGAAACCAACATTGTTATTTGAATTTGAAAGCTTTATTAAATACCAAATGTAATCATAAATATATTCCACCTTTAATCCCTTAAATGTTGTGTTATTTAGGTGAAATATTGTATTCCCTATTTCCATGGTTTTGTCTATTTCCTTGATAAATCTAGTTCAACACTTCATAAATAATTGATAACATATTAGTGGAAGGATAATATATTGATATATGTGTTCTGGGTATATTTCACTTCCTTCGACACTTTATAATGTGTGTGGGATTTTTACACACAAAGAGCATCTTCTGACAACTATTATATGATGAAAAATTAAATTGAATGTGTCTCCATGTTTTTAATGACCATAATGGGTGGAAAATCATTATTTTGGTTGATCACCTTGAAATATTCAACTTATATGGGTGTGTTTCCTAATTTTAGGCCTATTTCCATTGGAGTTTTATGTTAGGAAACACATTTTTGAGTCTATTGTTTACCATTTATAAAATATATGAACAAATGAATGTACATTGATAATGAAATAATAGTTTCATGAAGGTTTTTACTCATTAGAAAACATATTCCATTCTCAAGCATTATACATCACGAATTATGTCTTATGTGTTATTTCTTAATTTGTATACTTTAGGCAATGTGACTCATTACTTATACTATGTGATTTGTGTCATTTTCACTACTTACAGATTATTCCATGTGTTTATTTAAATATGACTTGGGTCAGAATTATTTATCATTACGAAAAGTGTGTTTTATGTCTTGATTATCAATTTATACATTCGATGACTAATTGATATGTGAATTGTTATCTATTCCTTGAAAACATGCATGACATGAGAAAACCCTTGTACTGACATACACACACAATTGATAGAATCACTATGCTTGTCTGGGTGCTACATTAAACAATGAGAAAATTACATGGATTTCCTGGAACATGATCATTGTACAATTTTTTTACTCTTATGTGACATCAATTCCCCAGGGGAGAAACCATGGGTGTGATTTTTGGAAATATGGGTAATCCATGAATCAGGTGATACTCGGTCAACATTGTGAGATATTTAGTGAAAAAAATCATTTTACTATTTCATTATTGATATATGGGAAGTCATTATAAGACTCCTTGGAAAGACTCTATCAATTTTTTATATCAAATGCTCCTGAAGAAACCTATTTCATTCTTTATTGATCACTATGGATGTGATCATGAAGTCATTAGAATATTTGGTAGATTCATATTTTGGAATTATGTGATTTGTTTTTATTATTATAAAATTATGATAATGTTTAATGTTTTAATATGGGTTTGACAATGATTCCATAGAAAAATCATAGAGTTGGTTCAATTTTATTGCATTAGAAATGATTCCCATGTATACATCCTATTTATTGTACCTATTCATCGTGGATCATACATCCAGATTAGGCCAAATAATGTAGAAAAGGTCATGTATCCATTTTGGAACTCAGTACTATTTTTTTATTTATTTTCATATTTAACGCCAATCATTTAATATTTATTTCAACACTACTTATTCTATATTACATGAAATGGATTTTTCATGAAACCAATTATGATAGAAAATTGGTTAAAGATAGTGTTTGACAGACTGAATGGTGATCTTAAAATTTATTCACAGACATTGGGTAAAGATAGTGTTTGCAATCCGGAGGATGATCAGGATAATTTGGACAGTTCTCCTAGTATTTTTGGCTGAATGATGAAGAGTACTAACATGAAAGATGTTGCTACCAACATTGAATGTGCTGTAGAGTAGGTGATAGTGACAGAACCATATACTGAACATGGGTCTACAAAACAATTTGGTGTTCACATGAACGATCCAATCGGGCTGCAGTCCCGGTCTGGGAAGTAGGGGGCTGAGCTTGAGCTAAACAACCGTTTCACTTGTTTGGTGATGGAGGAATTGATGTTAGACTGTGATGGGGGTATGTCTATGGGTGAAAAAGGTGCATAGGGGCAAGGCATTTTGGATACAGGAGGTCATTCTATATCTTTGCGAGGGCAGTAGGATATCAAAGAAGTTGGAAGAATTCCATTGGAGGTTGTTGCTGGTGAAAGCATTGGAAAGAAGGGGACAAATGTTGGTTGTGAACGTGAAGATCAGTCAAAGTGTCTTGCTATGCTGGATTCTAACTCTCAAACTCAACAGGAATAGGGTGTGGAGGAGGAATACCGTGTTGTGCACATTTCTGGAGAATGGGGGGATTTTCTTTATAGTGAAAAAGAAAATGAAGGTGGCATGGTCCGGACTTCCTGTAGCGATGTTGTTCAGGGTGCGAAAGACAAGGTGTCTGGAAATGCAGATGTGCTGACGACCCCACCATGAAGAAGGCCAAGGAGGGATTATTCTTATCTGCCAAAGACAATGACTACCAGGTCCTTTGTTGGGGGGAAAGGCAGGGCTGCACAGTCTTCTAAGGAGATTCTCTATTTGGAGAAGCTAAACCATAGATGGAAGTACGCCAAGATATTGGGACATTACGACAGTTCAGAATGGGAATCAGTTACTATAGAGGATGAAATATATCATGGGAATGGTGATGGGTCGGACTAGGATGTTTTGTACTTGTCCTTGCAATTTGGTGTACTTTCTTGTGGACTTTTAATTTATTTAATAAATTGTCAGAGGCTTGCCTCAGACTGACTTTCCTGGTATCTCACACCATACATGGGACTCCCTGATAACGTAAGCATACTTCATGATTATAGATATAGAAAATGGGAGGTGACCTATATCTGATTCTTTACTAACATTCCTAGGATGGAGTATGGGATGATAGGACTGAGCCGATGCTCGTGATGCTACTAGTAGTCTCTTTTTATCCATTTGTATTTTTTGTTATCATGTGGTACAATTTGGTATTCTATAATTTTCATGGATATTTTTTTGATAGATACATCATAAATCATAATGATCATTGATTTTTTATTTATTATAATTATATCTTAATCGCGTGGATTTTTTTCTCATTCATGGTTTATTTTTATTATTATTCAACTACTGTTGTTTCATATAAATTCTTCTATTATGGTGGGATATTGGCCCAATAATATTAGTTTCGGCTTCTATTTATTACTATATTATATATAACATTTTTACCACACAAATATTTGAGGGAAGAGTCCCTCCATGGGAAAACCCCATGTAACACCTTGAGATTTACATATTTTGTTGAATTAATTAAAATTTTTCTTATTTTATAATTCACACAACACTGAATATAGAATTTTTTATCATGGAAATAATTATGGATTGTGTTATACACAACACCATATAATAATTTTGGTATACAAAAAACTAATAATTTCTAGTATTGCGTACAATTTTGTGTTCCATTGATAGCTTGTGTTACAGGAAAGTCTTAGATTTACCAAAATATCTTATACTATTAATAATGTAATTAAAATATTATTATTTTTACCCCATATCAATTGAGATGTTAGATATGAAATAGATTAAAAAAGTGATAAAATTTTATTTACACATTTAGAAAAAATTATCCCTTTGGTTAACAATTAGTTAGAAATATATATATATATATATATATATATAATATTTTGAAATACAAAAATTATTTTTCAAGGAAAAGAGTTTCTCAGTGTAGAAAAACATTTTTATCTTAATATATTAAAAAATCATTTCTATTTTGGTGTAAAAAAATTTATATATTATACAATTAATCATATTTTTTTGACACTCATTAAATATATTTTATTGGTATAAGATACAAATAAATCCAATTAATAATGAAAAAGATGTATTTTTCTAAATGAAACATTCACTACCGATTACTGAAAAACATATTTTATATAGAAATTTTGACACATTTATATTATTATTATAAGATATGAACTTAAATTTTGATTTAATGATATAAAAATATATATTGTGTAAATTTTTTGTATTTTTCTAAGACGTTTCCTTTTTTTATGGATAATTAATTCCACAAAATTTCATCGAAAACAATTTTGTTCAAATAATTTATTTTTATAGAGAAATAATATTTTTTTGGTTGTAATGTATATTATGATACATTATATTGATATTAATATTACTCATGTCATTGAAATTAACATCACATAGTGATTCGATATAAAAACAATTCAATGTTTATAACATTATCATTATAAAAACCCATACTTTTATCTCATCTGTGATATTTTTTAAAATTATAGTATTGACTTTTTTCGATTATAATTTAAAAAAATTTCATCCTTATTTATAATAATAATAATATATAATTTATAAAAAGTTATAATTAATTTTTAACATATATATTGTTTAATATAATTTTAATAAATTAGAGAGATTAATCTAAAAACATGTTTACATAGTAGTTAAACATTAACGTAAGGGCCCAAATACCCTAGAAATGTGTAAAAAATTATTTTAATTCCATATGTTGACAATATAATCCATATAATAATAACATTAAAATTAATGTTGGTTAATTATGAAAAATGACCTCCCAATAGGCTTGACCTTTTTACATTTACATGAATGATACTCCACTTACACTATAAAAACCACATACCCCACCTCACATTTAGAGAAATATAAAGACCTTTGGATAATCCAAAAATATATATAATAAAATGAAAACATCCATATATTTTTCCTTGAAGCATTATTATGGGGATAAACATAATAAAAGTTCACTTTGTTGAAAACCAAAATGAATTACCCTAAGAAGTGGTAACATCCTTACACAATTTCTTTTTTATTATTTTCTTTCTCCACCACACAACTATTTTTATCTCATGATATTATAACTTTATAGTTATAATAAATGTTTGATATATTTATATGTTAATTTTTCTACCTACACTCACACACAATTCAATCAAATTAAATGCATAATTATTACATGTGTGTATGGAGGACTACTAACTCACTAGATGTTATCATTTATTTTTCCATTACCACAAATAAATGATGGAATTAATAATGGAATTTATATTTTAATATTATATATAATATAGTTACGAGGTATTAATAATTATAGAATTATTATACAACACATACATTCGTGATTCATATTTTTTGGGAGTACGATAACATCGTTTAAGGATGTGGGGACTACCACCTCCTCAAGATGATTTGATTCATTCACACTTTTTGTTAAATATATTAAGGATTTGTTTTTAAAAATTATATGATATAATTGATATATTTATTATAATTTAATGATAAAATATATTTACACACATTTATTTAATTTACACTCATTTTTTTAATATGATAAGAAAATAGAAACAACATTGATTTGTACATAAAACCTATCCTCTAATTGAATGGGGTATTCTGTTTCATATTTATATATTTTATAGATTGTTATAATTCTATATATACTAAATATATATGATATCTATGTCATATATAATAATATACATATATTTAAATAATTTTTAGATTATTATAGTCAAGAATAACAAGTAAAAAATTATACGTTGAACAAATTAGTTATTACCCAATACACAACATTAACATGGAATCATTAAGAAAGATGTAATATAAAATCACAATTAAATAATATATGGTATGGTATATAATAATATGGTTCAAAGATATATAATAAACTTATATTAATAATACTATAGTTTTTAATGTGTTAATGGAAAATCCAGACTTATTGTATAGGTTTTGTAGTCTAAATTTTAATTTTATGAGGAATATCATATATTCACATATTATATGTATTGTGAACTAAATATATTGAACTATAAATATTATATATTTAATTTAGTTAATTTAATAATATTAAATGTTTCTAATTTTTTTATTCATTCACGGGGACCATTACAAAAAATCTTCTCAAGTAGTAATGGAATAAAAGTGTCATATTTATTAATGTGAGGCAAGGCTATATTCACCACACGTTTATTTTGTGTGGTGATTATATTTCCCATTAATTAATTATGAAGATAATATCATAAATATTATGGGTCATTAAATATATTTTTTTTATATATCTCTATTGAAAACTAGGAATCAAAATTTTCCAAATCGATAAACTAATTTTTTCTCCATTTTAATTTATTGAGACTCATACCATGTCATGAACCTATATTCTTCTAAAAGGTGTATTTATATCGCATCGATCATTTAAATGATGAATATATTTATTTTATATAAATTTTTTTATTGATATTATTTTATTATTTCCAATGGATTATTATTTAATGTTACCAATGTTATAGTGGATGATTTCTACAATCTTATCTTTTATATGGATTGTTTAGGATTATGATTCCATTGGTGAACTGTTATTATAACTATTTGATAAACTATCACAAAATTTCTTCCCATAAATTTATCAATTATATATCAATGTATCTATACCATTTTTTACTCCTTGAAAAATTAGATAATTATGACTACATTTATATGAAAATTTTATTTTATTTCTCTCTTCACTCAGAAAGTGGTTTTATTCACAAAACCATGATTAATAAAAATGATTTAAATTTTATGTAATACGATATGTAATAAAAATACATTAATTTGTTTTAAAAATTAAATAAAAATGATTTAAAATAAATCCACGTTTCATTTTTAGATGAGTTAAATTTAATTGAATTTCTTCATTGTTGAAGTAATGTTCGTCATGTACAGATTTTCATACTGTCATGAATATAATTTCCTTCAAATTTCCTTTAGAATATTTCATGGTTATCCATAAATAAATGTCTTCCAATTATTCTAAAATTTCATTATTTTAATAATGTTTTCAATGAAAATGAATATCATAAATATTCTATGGATAAAAATCTCTTAAAAGGTTTTTTAAATCATAATATATATGTTTTCAGGGACATATTATAAGAAAAATGTTTTCAAAAAAATGAGATTTCAGAAAAAAAAAAATTAAGTAGACAAGATATTTTCTCATGAAATTTTTTAATTCATATTTAAAAACATACTTCATCAGTGCTACCTTGTGGGTTTAAAATAAATTGATTTTTAAATGGTTTATGATATTAAAAGAATGATTATTTTCCATATGAAATGCACCAACTTATATTTAAAAAAAATCTCTATTTATGATGACATATTTTGATATTTATCCTACATTTAATGGGTTATGATCTGAGGAAAAATATTATTCCTTCACAAAATTGTTTTTAAACCGATTACATGTTCTATATAAGTCCTATTTATCTTAAACATGTTATATGATTTTAAATCCCACTATATTTCATGGGTCATTCATTGATGAAATGATTATGAAACCAATATATTTCTACATGTTTTGATAGGATTATATACTTATGATACCAATTTCATTTCATGGTTTAGAATATGATATTTATGATAAAAATTTATTTTTATGGGCCATGATATTTTTAATGCATTATTATTTCATGGAACATGTAGGTATAATTTTATTATGTAATGGGGGGTCCTATATCACATTCCAATCAATTAGAAAATTATAAATTTGTTATGAGATCAAAGGGAACATAATAGCTCATATGAATCCCAGAATAAGAGGGTATATAGGAGAGCATTCCAATACCAAATCAAGATTTTAAATGAGATGTAATCATGTAAGGACCCAGTTTTTGGCATAATAAGACATTGAAATATTTATAAGAATATTTCCTTAGATGGGTGCTAAGAGGGCATGAAATTTTGAGACCCGATGTCCTTATAATTAACTTTATAACAATGTTAAGTGTTCTTATATTACGCACACAGGTTTAACTAGTGAAAATGGGATATATCTTAAACGGTATATCAGATTAGAAATTTGAGAAAATGGATTGGTCTGAAACATGGTGTTTACCATATGTGTGACGTGAAATAAGTCATCAAGAGAGGTTCGGAACCCTCTCTCATTGGACGTGTTTTAAATGAATAAATTTAATTATAAATTTAATCATTTAAAATCTAAAGCTCAAATATATAATTGAAAAGGGCATAGATGAGAAATATGAGTCCATTGTTGAGCTCGGAACATTAGATGTACCATACGTACAGTGTAACCTATGTCCATGTCGGGTGTTCCTATTATGAGCCATCATTGGAAAATAATTAAATAATTAAATAATTATTTATTTAATTATTTGATTAATTTCATTTAACCTTATGAGATGTTATATATTCAGGGTTATGAGATCTTTCCCTCATAACCGCTTTTCCAATGATGGATCCTCTTCCTCTTCTCTCCTCTTCCCCTCATTGGAAAATGTTGAGAAAGGAATAATGAACAATGAGACATCAGATCTAGGCGGATCGATGTGCGACGAGCATAACATATCTTGATGAATGCAATATTCCCCAATGATTTATCCAAATCTTAGGTGGAATTTATCTTTTTGTATAATTAACGCCGGTTAAATTTTTCAAGATGAACACGAATTATGTGAATTAATTCATAGATGGAAAACCAATTGGTTGAATCAATTTATTCTTGGTTATCTTGAAATTGAAAATCTGGAAGTACGATAAATAATTATTTGTTAATTTCTCATATTCCTGATTCTCAACAATGATGGCCAAACAAAAACATCCATCGATCCACACATAGCCTTTGATCATTTCTATTTCATTCTTACGCACTCTTCAATCATTCTCCATCTCCAAATAATTATGTGCGCCAAGAATTCAATGTTTCGTTGAGCGCGATATACAAACATGGAGATCTCAACCTAAGGATCACGAATATGCAGTCGTTACAATTTTAGGGCATAGAAGAAAGTGAAAATGTCTAGTAGACATAGAAACATGGGGGTGGTCTATCACAGTTGCGAAATTCATCTAGCGAGGAAGTTTGGATAAGCGGCAGCCCCAGGGGGCTCGCTGCTGTGTGATCGGGAGGCCGGGATAGCAATAGGCTGAAGCGGCGCAGTGTAACATCCCAGGTAAATAAAGAACATGAAATTTTTCATATTTATTAATATTTTTGAAATAAATATTAAACCTAATTTAAAAGTTATTCTATGTTCGATGTCGTACCCTATACGCTACAATGTATTTCATTGAAATCCTACGTTGCAGACTAATAATATAATATTATTATTTAAATGGTAGTTAACACCTAGCTGTTGTATTGGTGGGAATTAATATAAATAACTAAGATATAATTATACATGAATTTTGAATATTTTTACATTTATCCAATAAAAGTTATAGGCTTAAATTAAGTAATGAATTCGATTTTAAGCATAAATACTCTATTATTCACAAAAAGGTTAATTTACCACCTTTTAACGGAAAACACTCTTTAAATCTATATTTTGTCACTATTATGTGAAATATTTGACTAAATAAAAAATCTTTATTATAATTGGGACACCAAAATTTACTTTTGATGAAATTTGGGTATTTTTCTAATAATGGTCATTTTGTAAAAAATAGTGAAAAATTATTGTATTTTAATTCAAAAGTGCATATTAATATTATTTATTTACATGGTTATATTATATTTATAATTGGTTTTAATGAGTAATTTGAATATATTTTTACCATTTAATCTAATGTTTGTCATATAATGTGATTTCATTTTGAAATTCTGCAGAAACAAATGTCAATCTTTTGATAGTTATTATTTCGTAAAAACACGCTATTTGTCTTAACATCAGGAATTAATTTCAAATTACTTTCTACCAATTCTGTGTTTTAAATTATGAAAAATGGATTCCATATTTGGAATTAGTTTGTCTAAATTGTGTAAATATGTAACTTTTTTTAGACATTTTAAATATTTACTTTAGTAAATATTTTATTTACATGATTGAAAGTTAAAAATAATAAATAAGGGTAAGATATAATATTATAATAATATTAAATATCCCTAACATGTCCTATAATATTATAGGATGATACATAGCGGACCATGGGCGTCCTTGGGTTGAATTTTGTACCCCATGGAGCAACATTGGAATAATAATGACACAATATGTTAATTAATTTAAAGTAAAGACAAATATAACATAAACAAACATCTTTTATTAAATAAATATTTACATAAAGATATATAAATTATCATTTACACTATAAATATTCGTTCGAAAGAAATAAATATTTCCTACATCCTTTTACTTTAGTATAATTAATTTACATCATATAAATTAAATTATTTATGACACAATAATGATGTAGTATTTACCTCATTATTAAATGTTTTAAATAAATAAGATTATAAATATTAAAAAATAACCAAAACTAGTCCAATTATTATGCGATGAACTTATTTAGACCATGAGTAATCTTAACATTTATATTAACGAATATCTGACCTTCTAATACCAACTGTGAGGTTATATGAAAATAATTGTTTCAAACATTCATAAAGAGCCCCTCATCTCCCCTACAAAAATCCCTTACCTATTACTCATTCTTCACACTTCTCAAGCCATTGGATCATGCAACCTAGACTACAATAATCTCCCAAGATCCCTCTCATCATCCTAGAAGCCTTACCATTGTCCGAAAACACTTCAAGGAACCCTTTTGGTTCATACCAAAGGGAGATAATCTATTTAAATATAACATATTCTCTTAGGTTATTTTGTTTTATTTTAATTCTCAAACCCCCTAAAACATTATATTATTTTATTTTATAACAGATACAGTATCCCTAATATACTAGGATTATTTTTAATGTGAAGGATTTTAACTACAATTTTACACACCTCCATCTATTGGGTAAAAAACATATTGTTTCTGTGGATGGAAAACTAACGCCTGACGAAGCGATGATTGTTCAATTATCTCTTACCGCCTCTCATGATGTCCATAATGATGAAAAATTGTTTATATATGATATAAAGTATTTTTATGTTTCATTTATGTATCTTTATTTTCCATTTATAGCATACCATTATGATTTCCATTATGGGTAAACATGATAATTTCATTTGAGGAAGTGCGGACAACCTCCCCATCAAAGTGATATGACTTGTTCATACCAGACATTGTACGTATAAATGATTGAGTTAATTATATTATATATGATACTATACTGTAATTATAATTAAACTATGTATCACTATGTTTTATTTCTCTTAAAATATGAAATATAAATGAAAGTAGCATCCATGCGTACGTACAACTTACCATCTCCATGAACGATGAATTTCATTTCTTTGCTGAAAATGTTATGTACTATTATAAATACATGTAGATAAATTATATATATAATATATATGATATCTAAATAATAAATATCTTTATATATATAATAAAATTTTGACCACATGAACAACATGTAATTATAAGAATTCTAATTTTGACTCAAGTACCGAATATTGAAAAAACGATCGTTATTAACATAAATGATTAAATATAGTTTAAAACGTGATAATAAGTGATATAAAAGGATTAATTAACATGAAAAGGGTTCTTAAGGAAGTATAAATTAGCTTTAGTTTATTATTCAAAAATTAAAGAATGAACGGTTCATGTGAGATACATGGTAATGGAACATCTTAACCCAATTTCTATTCTAGTGTTAATCTTATATTTCTTATTTATTTCATTCTGTAATTTATACCTGAAATTATTTTTTACGGTGTATAATATTGTTTGACTTTTATTCAAAAGGAATCTTTTCTCTCTGAAGTGTTTTACTAAATGAACAAAAATATGTTTCTTTTTAACATACGCGATGACAATGACCGTTCTTCCGTCACGAGTATAATTTGATCTTTGGCTTCCTTAATAAGTCATAATGTTTTTTAAAGGTAAATAAATACCAAATAATTTCTTACATATTTTGGAATAGAAAATGGTTTTTGAAATGGATTGATTAATTCACTATCTTGAAATTATTTCTTGTGATTTCAAATGATATGTTATTAGTGAAATGTTTGTATTTGAAATACATTATGTGTCTTTTTTTTATGGGTGGTTATGTGATAAATAAAATGAAGGGTGATGCCGTGATAAAACAGGATGGGTGGTTAGATTATATCCTCTAATGAATTGGGTATGAATGTCAGCCGTATGGCTATTCCATTTAGTGATATGTGTGGAACTTGATCGTATGGTTATTCTATTTATGTATGTTTATCTCCAAAGTTAACTTATATGTTATGTGATCCTTGTATGGGTTTTATGGTAAAATTTTGGTTAAAAAATGCTAAGAAATGATCTTTTATTCATTGAAGGGTACATAGTACTTCATAAACGTGAAATGTATTACTTATGATAAAGTATTCATGGTTTACCTGTTGTATTTAAAAACTAAGAGTTTTCATACTTTGTGTATCCCTTACTAAGATTTTGTGATAATCCCATGATTTTGAAATATATTTCATACAACATAAAGTAGAATATGGGAATGTATGGGATCAGGGAAAATAAATGTTATCTGAAACATTGAACTAGGCATGACTCTTTTTTCTAACAATTTTTATTTTATGAAAAAAAATGGATGCTGATTAAAATTATCTGCATGTAATATTCTAGTTGTTATGTAAATACTATGACCTAATTCTATAAAACACTAAAACTAAAAAAATCCCCAATGTGAATTATCCATTTAATTCAATATTATTTAATGTTTATGGATGTGTCCTTATACACGCACCAGAGTGGTGTCGCAGCTAGGAACACGACATAGTGTTGTTCTGGTGGGTGCAGAAGTAGGCAGAGGTCGTGGTTGCAGGATATGGGGAGCAGCCACGTGTGGAAGTAGGTGATGCGCGAGCTGACACATCTGGGTTTTATGGCGAGGACAGCAGTTGCGTAACATTTCGGAGGCAGCAATGACAGATCAGGACGGTGCAACAGGTGTGGGAGGTAGGCCTCTACGGTTCACAGGAGAGGTTGCTTGAATATTCACGGGAGAAGAGTTGGTTGGGGATAAAATTATACAGTGATGAAATAATAAAAATAATAATCCCAATAGTCAAAAATACATGGAAGATTGTGGCGTGCAGGGAATGGATCCATGGAGGTGCCTATTTTGGTGATGCATGGATGTTATGGGTATGATTATTTTATGAATTACATTAAATTAAGTATAATAATATTATAATAATGTTGTTATAATGATCATTGGGAAAATGTATTCTGTATGTAACATATCTGTGCTAACTCGATTCCATGAGCCATCAGCAGTATTGTGTCCTTGACTTCAAGACAGACATTCTGAGTCTGATGTTGAATTTATTTTTTTGGGTTTCCAGATCAGATACTTGAGACACTCTAGAAATAAATGATTTTATAGTATTAGTTAATATTACACCCACAATAACTTCTATGTGTGACATCCAATTGACTTGTGTCGGTGGCGATGTGATCCTATCATTATGATGGTCGATTCAAGTATAATGTTGAATATAAAATTTTGGTTTATGGATCGGGTCAACGAAACACCCAATAATAATAATAATAATATTTTTGGGATCTTTAATCCAACATATCTCCATGAAACGATGTCAAAATGATGAAACATCTAATGCGCTGAATCCCCTATGATGAGGTGGTCCATTAGAGATACTCCAATTGACATTTGAAAAAATTTGGAGTTTGGATGGATTGGAACGTACTCGATTCCAACTGGGCCCACGACACTAAAATGAATATAGCGTAAAGAACGAGTGTCCGATTTACGCATCGTCTATTGTGTTTGAACCCATATGACATGACATATCATCGGGTTACCACTTCGTGGGACTTTGTACCAGTTTAAATACAATCGATGGTTTGAGGAGCGGTTCTCCTATATTCCAGCGTGGTATGAGAGGGAATCCTATTGATATTTTTACATGAAGAAGAAGGGTGACCAATGCAGGTTAGCATCAGAAAATCTATAGTGGGATGATGTAGATGTATTACTAATAATCCATACTATAGTACCAACAACAAATATGGGTTAGGAACAGTGACCAATATGGGTCAACACCAGGGACCAAAATAGGTCAGCACTAGGTACCAATAAGAGTCATCACCAGTGACCAACATGGGTTAGTACCAGTGATGAATATAGGTCAGCACCAGCGACCAATACGGGTCAGCACCAGCGACCAATACAGGTCAGCACCAGTGACCAATACGGGTTATCATATAGTCACCAATATGTGTCAACATACAATGACCAATACGTGTCAACATATAGTGACCTATATGGGTTATAAATAGAGTGACTATAGATAGGATGATTTGTCTTTATGTCAAATAATCACTATCCATGTTACCTTGATGTTATACCATTATAGTGAGTTGTGTATTATTCGTTGTGCTTCCAGATTTAGATCATGCTTTTGATATCACATAACTAGGAAAAAGATTGTGCTTCCTTGATAGACTGAGTTGAATAAAAAATCTTACTATAGCTACTGAGATATCATGGATAGACAAGAGCAGTGTTCCCTCAACTTAACATAGTGTCAAGGAGTGGGCCTCTTCACATGGGTTCCCTTGGTCTTTCCTCGGGCACAAGACCGTGATAGTGAGACCTCTAGTGTCGGGCACTAGAGGAAGTTCTAGAAATATGTTCCTAATGGAGAACATCCTTTCAGTTGTACCATTAGGAATGGTTGATTTTTACCTAATGGTTTACATCTCCCATACAGTTACAATCAATTATAGAAATCTCATGGAGCATGTACTCTTGATCCTTGAGTTATGCTTTGGGCCTACTTTGGAAATCCCGGAAATGGCTTTGAGGTCAGAGCCATATATTTCTGTGTGGCTGAGACAAGTATATCTTGTTGTCCTGGGTATATGTAAGGGCATATTTCTAGTGTGAGCTTTGAGATAGAGATCCCCTAACTCTGTCTTTTGGGGTTAATTTGGTGAGCATAAATATTATTGGCTGGAGTTGTACTCTTTATGATCAATCTTGTTGTACATTTTTCTCTCTTACTTCTCTCATAATCAATACCTCTCTTTCTACACCCTCAATCCTTTGGCTAATCCTACTAAGTATTTTTATACTCCCCCATTCTAGGTATTTACCCTCATTTTGTGTTCCCTTGTAGACGACATACATGATTATCATGATTTCAGAGGAGCATTGGGATATGGATTTCTCAGACCGTGTGTGGTGGTCGTAGCATGGGATTCAGGAGTGGGACTCTTCCAGATATTTAATTTTTCAATTGTTTCCATGTTTCTGTACTTTTCTATTTGCGTGTTTATTTTTTTCACTTTCTCTTTCATCATTACTATTTTCGTACATGTACTATTTAGAGGTCAATGTGTTTATCTTGGTTCCTTTTTGTAGAGGTGGGGTACCTTGCTTTCATTTTCCTTTTCACTTTTGTATTGAGTTGGTAGTGTGTGTGGGGTGTACATGTTTTTAGGAAAAGGCCTCCTCGAGTTTGTTTTTCCTTCGGTGGTAGTCGATATCCCATGGCCTTTGGAGGTGGGCTTGTAGGAGTTGCAGCTCGATCCCTAATATGGGACGGGTTGTTACAAAGTAGTATCAAATGGAGGTTCGACCCTTCAGACATTGTTCAGATGATTTCCTAAATGGTTCTTCTTTGGGTTTGTGGAAATAGTGTATAAGTGTCTCGAGAGATGATATTAGGCCTTGGAGTCCAGTGATGGTACGAGCGTCTGACATATCCATTCACAATTTTCTTGATTATTCGCTTGTTAAATCGGTACCCTGAGAAACATGTTTCCGGAAAAAATGGTAAATTCATTATATTAAATTGAGACTTTGACTGTCCTTCTCGAGTCATATCCCCATATTTCATGATATATGTATATTCTCCTCATACCACGGTACCCATTGGTGACTTGTATGATGTATTTGCGATGAAATCCATCCAGGATAGTAGGTCTGGTTTTTTTATGATGATTATGTGTGAAAAAATACATCAGTTCTGTATCCATCATGTGAGAATCCTTCTCTAAGTGGGAAAGTAGAAGAACCCCCTATTATAGAGTAGTATACAACCCCATCAGTGTAGTTTGAGGATAACCACATAATGATCACAAATCATGAGTTCCAACCTGAGAGATTATTGAAGTTCCGTAGTAAGTCGGGCCCTCAATTAGTGATGGTTCAGCTAGAGCCAGTGGTTTGGCTCTTCGGGCTTGTACGAACACTGGGGGAACAGATGGGGGCCTATGTAGCCACACTTTTCCTTGAAGAATTTATACATTGGAAAATATTAGTTACTCAGATACACGATTAGTTGGCAGTATCATGGGACGACATCCTACAATTGTTTCATGAGGTGTTATACCACTTCTACTTATGCTCTATTCGAATTCAGGAGCTCCTCCAGTTATGGAAGGGAGGGATGATGATGACTAAGTATGTGAATAGGTTCACAGACCTTGCTCACTACTCTCTGGACTTGGTCTATAATGGTAGTTTCCAAGAACAGACATTTGAGCAGGGACTCTATAGAGAGGGATGTTCTATCATAGTGGCCATTCTATTACCCACCTATTTTGAGGTGATAGATTTTTACCTGGTGGTAGGGAGATTCCTATTATTCCATACACCTGGTTGTGGCATTGAGAGAAATAGTTCTGAGATCTCTTTTTCAGCTATAATACGCATGACGATAAGATCACAACATCTGAGATCATCTCATGATCAGTCCAAGGCCCATGATCATAAGGGACCTAGAAAACACTGTGGAAGCGTGGTGGAATCTTCCATATGACTTTTTCACTCATGGTTCAGTTGTGTATTAGAATCCATTAGTAGGAAGTGTGGGATATTCTAGACTCACATAGTGAGTGAAGTGTCACAGATGTTAACTTCCCTCTAGCTGACCCTGGTGGAACATGAGGGTACAAGTTTTCTTTAGTTGACGGTGTTGACTCCTTCATATCTCGAGCGTGTAAGAGATTATCTATTGCGATTAATTGACAGTGAAATACTATGTGACTAGATATCCTTAGGTGTTTTACCATTTGGATATTCTGATGGAGGGAATAACAAGACTCTTTTCTAGTGTAAAATGATGATTCCAGTTGTGGGATGGGATGAGAGGATCATCCGGTGATGCAAACTATTCCCCGATTTCAATAATACCATTTGAGACTTTGCAAGGAGATGGAAAGGTTTCAAACCGGCTTGCCTAATTCCAAATAGTTGGAGTGGGTAATCGACACCTTACACGTGTTGAAAATGTTAAGATACATGTGTGTTCTTACACACTTCATCAAATGATGAAAACATGATGAGGGTGGACCATCCCTTTTGTCCTCATTCATTGACATCCAAAAACGTACATGGTTCCCATGGAGTAAGAGAGCTATGTGTGGGCTTGGAATCCCGAGTGATTTCCCTGGTTTTTCTTTTCTTGGAAGAAAATATTGTAGCATTCAATAATGCAGTGACCCATTGATGGGACTAATAAGATGTCGAAATATTTATAAAAATATTTCCGGATCTAGGTGCTGATATGATGTGCAATTCTGATGTCTGTTGTTCATGGAATTATGTTTTTAAAAAATTTAAGGATTTTCATTTTAGTCACACACGGTTAACTAGTGAAAATGGGATATCTCTTGAATGGTTGATCAGAATGAAAATCTAATACCACAATTAGGTCCGAAAAGAAGTGATTACCTTTGGCACAACATAAAATAAATCAGTGCAAGATGTTTGGACCCCTCGCTCATTGGCGGTGTGTTAAATGAATAAATTAAATTATTAATTTATATATTTAATTTCTAAAACCCTAGTAACTCATGTACGAGTGGTCATATGAGAAATCATATACCTCCGATGAGCATAAAATATATAATTTACCCTGAGCATGGTGTATCCTTTGTCGGCGTCAGGTGTTCAGCTTATTTTCCATCGTTGGAAAATAATTAAATAATAAAATAATGGTTTATTTATTTAATTGATTAATTTATTTTATCTAGATGAGAGGTAATAAATACATTTTCATGAGATATTGGCCTCATAACCCCTTTCCCAATGACCACTTTTCTTCCCCTAATCTCCTCACCCCCTCGTAGGCAAACAATGATCAAGGAAAAACGTACAATGAGACATTGGATCCAAGGGGATTGAAGCATGAAGAGCGTAATAGATCACAAAGAATGCAATATTCACCAACGATCGATCCAAACATGATTTAGTATTTATCATTTTGGATTCTTCACCCAGATTGAATTTTTCATGACGAACATGAATTAAATGAATTAATTCACTGATCGAAAACCAATTTGTTGAATTGATTTATTCATCTATAACATGAATTTGAAAATATAGAAGTATGATATATATCTATTTATCAGTTTCTCATGTTCTTGATTGTCAAGGATGATGGAAAACCATACATGACCATCATTACTTACATAGACCATGATCATTCCTATTTCATTCTTCGTGCATTATCCACTCGTTCTTCACCACCAAATAATTAAACACACCAAGAATTCAATTTTTTATTGATCACGACCTACATATGTGGAGTTCTATACCCATGGATCGAGAATATGCAGTCATCATAAATTTTGGGCATAGAACGAAGCAGCAATGTCCTACTAAAGGGGTGACATGGCTACGGTCTTGCGCGGTTGCGACATGCATCCGGTGAGGAATTTCAAATAAGTGACAGCATGATGTGGCTCACCGTGGCATGAGTGGGAGGACAAGATAGAGGTATAATGAATGGTCATGGATCCTATGTGGTGCAATAGCCAGTTGAACCATGGGGTGCATTTTCGGTGGGTGCAAAGGAAGGTGGAGGTCATAGGTGCATGCCGTGTGTAGAGTCGCGTGAGGCAGCATGTGATGTGGGAGCCAGAAAATCAGAGTTTTATGGCGAGGAAAGCAGCGACATGCTACGAAAGAGGCAGCGAAAATGGTTCTGGAAGATGAAAATGGTGTGAAAGGTTGTCCTCTATGGTTCACAAGAGAGGGAGCATTATAATGTTTGGGAGAAGAGTTGATTGGAGAGAGAATTACAAGGTGATAAAATAATAATGAAAATCATAACAAAAATCATAAAGGAATGGAAGGGTTGGGAATTCTGGTAATGGATTCTTGGAGGCGCCTATTTTTGTGGTGCGTGTATGTATTGGGTATGATTATTTAAAAAATTTAATAAAAATAAAAATAATAATTTTATAATAATGTTATTATTATTTTCATTGGGAAAATAGTCTTTTATCCATAACTTATTCGTGCAACCTATGTTTCATGACCCATCAATGGTAGTGTGACCCATACATCAAGATGAACATTCCATGTCCTATATTGGATATCTCTTAATGGTTTTTAAATCGGGTACATGAAACACTCTAGAAATAATATATTTAATATTATTATAAAATCGTAGACCTGGAATACTCAAGCATGTGACGTCCGATTGACATGATGTAAGTGGAGACATGATCCTTTCATTAAAAAGGTCGATTCAAGTTTAAATTTGGATATAAAATTCTGGTTTGTGGATTGGGTCCATGAAACACCTAATATTATTATAATTGTTATTATTTCTGGAACTTATATCTGACAAAAATCCATCATACAGTGTCGAAATGATGAATTGCCTGCGACGCCAGAACCCTCATGACGAGGTGCTCCGTTTGAGATATTACATGTGACACTCATAGAATGTTATGTTTGGGCCATGTTGGATCATTCTCGAATACAATTGGGACCTTGACACTATAATTCTTATAGCTTACCGACCAGGTGTCCAATTGACATGCTATCTGATTCGTAGGAAACATTAAGATATGACAGATCATTGGGTTACTTCTTCATGAGACTTTGTACTGGTTGAAATACCACCGATGGCTTCAGGAGTGATTCTACAAGAATCAAGCATTCTATGATCGAGAATCCAGTGTTTGGGTGTGACATGAAAAATTAAAGCGACCAATGTGGGTCAGCATCAGAAACTCCAGAGTGGGATGATGTAGTTATACGACTAATCATCCCTTCCACAGAACTAGAGACCAATACGGGTCAGCACCAGTGACCAATACGGGTCACCACCAGTGACCAATACGAGTCAGCACCAACGACTGATACGGTTCATCACCAGTGACCCATACGGCACACCAACATCGACCAATAAAGGTAACCACTAGTGACCATTACTGGTTAGCACCAGTGACCAATACAGGTCATCATCTAGCGACCAATACGGGTCATCATAAAGTGACCAATACAGGTCAGCATACCTGGACCTATGCGAGTTAACAGTAGAGTTACTATGAATATGATGATCTTTCTTTATGACTAGTCATCCCCATCCAAGTAACAAGGAAGTTATAAAATTAGAGTAAGATGTCTCTTTTTCTTTGTTCTTCCTGATTTAGATAATGCTTGTGATATTATATAAAGTGGTAGAAGTTAGTGCTCTCTTGATGAATAGAGGTGCTGGAAAAAACTTACTGGAGATAATTTGATAACATGGGTTAGAATGGAGATGTTTTCCCCCAACTGAACGTAGTGTAAAGGAGTGGACCTCTTCACTTGGGTTCACTTTTTCTTGCCTCGGGCGCATGACCACAACAGCGAGACCTCTAGTGTCAAGCAATAGATGTTGTTCAAGTAGAATGTTTCTAAAGGAGAACATCCTCTCAGATATACCATTATGAATGGTTGAGTTGTACCTAGTGGAGTACATCTCTCAGACGGGTGCCATACAGGATGGCGAGCACATGGAGTGTGTACTCTTGATCCTTGTGTTACGCTTTGAGCCTTCTTTGTAAATCTTGGAAATGGTTTAGACGTCAGAGAATTATGTTTTTTTTACTGAGACAAGTATATTTGTATACCCTGGGTATATGTATGGGAATTTACCTGTTGTTCTCTGTGATATAGAGATCACCTAACACTCTCATTTGGGTTTCTTTGGGTGAGTGTATCTATTATTATGTGGAGTTGTACTCTATCTATTCACTCTTGTTGTACCTTGTTTCCTCTTAATGCTCCCCTATTTAGTGCCTCTATTTATTCTCCCTCGAGCCTTTGGGGTAATTTACCGAGTATTCTTATACTCACCACTGCATGAGCTTTTCCAACTATTGGTGTTCCCTTGCAGACGATGGAATGGTTGATCGTGATATCAAAGGAGCTTAGGGATACAAGGTTCATGGATTGTGCGTGGTGGTTGTAGCTTGGGATTCAGATGTGGGGAACTTATAGCTATTTTACTTTTAAAATGTTGTCAGGATTTGTAACTTTTCTAGTTGGGTGTGTACTCTTTCACCATTCCCTTTCAGCTTTACTTTTCATGTACTTGACCTATTTAAGGGTCGAGGAATTTATGTTGGTTCACATTTTATAGTAGTACGGTACCTTTCATTATTTTCCCTCTACATGTATTAATTTACTTGGTTGCATTTGTGTGTATTAGTTCATTGGAAAATTCCTCCCAATGTAAATGTGCCTTCGGGGCTAGTCCCCACACCCTAGCCTATGGAGGCGGGCATGGGGTAGCAGCAGCTCAATCCCCGATATGGGCTGGTTTATGAAAAATCTCATTCCCTAAAAAAGGGAACATGGTCGGGAATCCAACTATCCAAACAAGAGGTTATATGGGAGTGAATCCCAAGCTTGATACAAGTGGTTACAATAGAGTGAATCCCATTACTTAAAGAAGAAGGTTCGTGGGAGGGTATCTAAATCGTATATAAATAGGTTAAATTGATGGGGATCCTATACCTGAGATAGGATACTATGTTGGAGGGAATGCCAGTCCCAAAATAAGAGGAAAAATTGTAGGGAATCAAAACATAGAAACTAGGGGCTACACTAAAGGGAATCCCAATACCGAAGTAGGTACAAGGCTGATCAGATTAATCCTAACATGTTATTAAAGACTTGGTAGCTATCTATGAGATTTGATTTTTTATGATTTTGTGTATGAAACAATTACATGTCTTATTCCTCTGTTCTAATATCATGGATTATTCTTTTTATTCCCATATTATTTTGTTATTTTTAATAACCAATATTTACACCGTGACTCTTGATTAAAATATATTTGAAGCCAATTTATATAATTTATCGTGATGATCATGTTCTTGTAGCCTTACACTAATTTTATGCTTATATATCTCCCTTATTTAACCAAACTGAGCATCTGAGCTCATCTATTTCATATGATTCCTTTCCCTATGAAATTAAAGATGGTTTTATATAGGACTACAAAAGGGGAATATGTTTAAGGGAGTTATTGATGAATATTACCCAATATAGAATATTAATATTCCATGATTCCAAACATAGTAAAATATTACTATCCTAATGCGTGTATTTTTTTATTATCTGAATATTTTTCAAAAATGATATAATATCCATGTTTGTTATGTGTGGTTTTATATATTTTACTAAAGGAATGGATTATTTTTTTTAAATAGGAAGAAAGAATCTTATTGAGACACCTATGTATATTTCTATGGATATGCCTAGTGATATATCAATTTATAAGCCTATGGATTCACATATTCAAATATAATTATCAGGATTTAAAACTACTATTTTTTAATTTTCATGAGAATGTATTTTAATAATAGGATAAGTGTCTCTTAATCACTTCTTCTGGTCCTAGTCACTCGCTGAGACTAGAAGGAACATAGCTAAAATAGAGTGTTTCAGATATTGAATGTATGAGAATTATAAAAATCGATGTCCAAAGTTGAAATGTAATTAAGACAATTAGAAACGTTGTATGAGTATTGGTTATAATATTGAAGATAGAGTGATCACTAACTGAATGTGAAAGATGTGTGGTGTTATAAAAGTATATTTTACAACAAAAATAAGAATAATGATTTGATTGAGTTTGAGGAACCTTAACATGTTATTCATATATCATATTCTTGGAATGAAAGATTAATGAATACATTGATTATACATGAGTAATGACTTAGAAATAAAGATCAATGATTGAAGTGTATATTTTTGGGAATAAGAAGAAAATGTTATATGAACAACAAAATATATATTTATATTTAGTATAAGGTTTTCATTAAGGATTAGGAATATATTTTGACAAATGCATAAGAAATATAAAATTTATTTAATTGAAATGTGATATTTTTTATGGTAATATAACCCTTAATGTCTTCCTAATGTTAATAATATTATTGTCAACTTAGATTAATATATGATTTATAAGTTTAAATTAAATTGGATAGTACTTATTAATAAGGAACTGATTATTTATTTATTGAAAAAGTATTCAGTATTATTACATATGTTGTTTAATTTTTTCATCTTTAAGGAATATATCATATAATATATTTATAATGTAAAAAATGAAAAGGAATGTATTTTTTCAATAATGATTTATTGTAATTAAAGTTATAACCATATTTCCAGAAAATAAAAGATAATAATATTCACATGTTTTGCATGTGAGTACATAGAGATAATTATTTATATACGTAACACCCCATGCTTCCATGGTACGCTTCTCATTCAATAATACAATAGCGTGTATTGTATTCAACATCGTGTTCTAACACACACCACAACCAATCAATCAAGCCGTAATGAATAGTAATACCCTCCTTTTGAAATTCTATAAATTTTATCATTCAAAATGGACTTCATTTTTGGATTCAGAATATCTAAATTAGCTTAGGGTGAATATTTCGTATTTTTATGAAAGCAATCAATTTATAATGAATAGTGAAAATCCAGAAATTTAAATTAAAAACAACTATCTTTATATAAATAATTAATAGTGATAAATTGTGAATTTTAGTGGTTTTGAAGTATATTTAGAATATATTTTTACCACATAATCCCATGTTGGTCATTGTATGTAATTTCACATTTAAACAGGTCATCAACAGGTGTCAATCTTATGATAGTTATTATTTCTTAAAATCACACTTTTTGTTTTGACAGCGGGAATTAATTTTAAATTAATTTCTGCAAACTTCTATGTTTTTAATTTTGAAAATTGGATTGAATATTTAGAATCAGGAGGTCCAAATTTTGTAAATATGTAACTTTTATTTATAGAAAATTTGAATAATTAGTTCGCTAAATATTTTATTTAACATGGTTAAAGGGTAAATCCGGTATATAAAGATAAAAATAATATTATATTAATAATAAATTACCCTAGAACGTGTCCTAGCCTTATTGGTTGATACATGTCCGACCATGAGCATATTTGGGTCTATTTTGGAACCCCATGGATCCACTTGTAAGTGATAATGAAACTTTATATTAATTAAGTTAAAGTAAATAAAAAAATGACATAAACATATATCTTTTAGAAAAATATTTTTTACATAGGGATATATATGTTATAAATTAGACTATAATTATTCCATAGAATGATAAAAAAAATATAATACATAATTGTATTTCATTTATAATTTTTAGTAGTTGAATAATAAAATTTATTTATGACACAATAATGATGTAGTATTTTCCTTATTAATGATTGAATCAAATAATTAGTATTATAAATGATAAAATAAATATAATTCTAATGTTTTGATTCCATGCCTGAATTTTATTGGTTAATATTACATTTTATTATTTCCTAGAGGAATTTGGTTAGCAATAATAATGTTTTTAAGAATTTAACAAAAATCAATTATTAAATAGTGTCAAAATTGACATAAATGAGTTTTTAAAACAAATAATATATTATTAATTGATATTCAATTCCTAAAAATCTAAGGATCGGAAAATGGTCTTATATAATGAATTTTGTATCATTAATGGACTACTTAAGGGTCTCTTGGAAGTATATAGTTGGTTTATTAACTATATAATATAAAAATACAAAGAGACATGGTAAATGTCAGACTAATTAAGAGGGAACTCCCCCTTCTCACTAATTCACACCTTCAAAGCCTTTTGGATCATATAACATCTAAACAAATATCCTCCCAACATCCCTCACTTCATCATAGGGGCCTTAGTTTGATTATAAACCCAAAATAAAGTGCCCTTTTGATCAAATAAAAAGGAAGAACCCAAAGAAGAGGCAATGTTTTCACCACCCTCCTTCAAGTTCCTTTCTTATTCAACATCGTATTTAATTGTTATTTCCATTATAAAATAATAACCCCAGTATATTTTATATACTGTTTTGTGATTATAAATATGGTACAACTATATTCAGTATTTTACCCATCCTTTTATTGACATGTCACCATACGTGCGTACGTAAGGCATACCGTCTCCACGTCGTGGTGTAATTTTTTTTCAAAACATTATTATCAGGATGGATATGAAAATGATGTGTAATTGATGTAAATAATAAATAAAACATGATAATGATTCTGTATATTTTATAAACCATACAATTATATATTATTTTAATATCAAAATAATGATATTGTCACTTGTGCGTACGTACGGACTACCATCTCCACGAACACGATGAGATTAATTCCCCATCATAACCATTCAAGTATAATTCACAATTGATTATTAGAAATAATGTTTAAATACATTATATCATTCTAGATATGAATAATATACAACCTATCCATAAAAAACATGTCTTATGCAATAAAACATATATAATAAAACAAGTAAGTTAACAACCAAAACGATGATAATACAAAGATATTATTAACAAATCAAAGTTAAAAAATCATATGTGATATCATATTAACGTATATGATTCTTTTATAATTTAATAACAATTATTTCACCATTATACAGTTGTTTTACCTACCCTCGACCGAGGGAATGTACATGTTAAGGGTTATATTCACAATCTCTTTATTATATGAGGTTGTTTTTACGTATCTACTAGGACCCCCTTTATCATCCACGTCCATGTTTATTAAAAATATATTTCAAAAAAATTTACTATTTACTAGAAAATGGGTTAAATTCATTTATACCCTTATGTTTTTTGAAAGTAATCTTTCCGTCATTTTCCAAAAAAATAATTTTTGACATTTTCGACAAATTTAAGGTAAGAATGCATTTTTAACTTATACGGTGGGTGCGGCTAATTTATGCCATTATAATATCATCAACACTTCCCTTACAAGCTTATAATAATTTATTCAAATTAATGTTTTCTTTATTATTATGTGGCTCTTAAGTGATTTCAATATAGAAGGAGATATTTCTTTAAAAAAGGTCTTGATTTTATCTATGTCAACATCCTTTGAGTGATTTTATGTTTATTTGAAGTTGATTTATTATGATAAAAACGTCCATATTTTATTGAAGGTTTTGTGATATGTTTTACTATTAATGTGATATTTTTATACCATTTATGGTTTATGGTTAAATTATTTACATTTCGTATCCTAGTTTTAATATGAAGGTTTATGATATGTTGTAACATTTTCATATAAAGAATGTATTGGACATAGTATGTGACGGGTGGATCCCACTATAGCCCCTCAATACATTAGTAGATATCATGAGGCAACTAGATGTGTCATTGTCTATGGATTTTTCCCAATTTGATTTATGGTTTTAGCATATGCCTTAATCATTTTTAGATGTCTTGGTTGAGGCCTTGAAAAAATGTTTCAGATTGATTGGAATTATACATTCCCTCATTATGGAAATAATATTGATGGTTCATGTGGTCATTCAACTTGTAGAATAACCATGAATATGTTTTATTATAGAATTATTTACTCACCTCTTATTCATTCAATAAAATTCTTCATGATTATTATTAGTAAAGGCATGTGGTTTCAATTATTTACCACGCTTAATATTTATGTCATTTTCCACTATATTACATACCCTTACTGAGCGTTTGGGCTCACCCCTTTCTTATGTATTATTTTCCTAGGATATGAAGAAGTTATTTATGAGTTACCTGTAGTTATAATCTAGGAGGATTTCATGTTTCTAATGAATAATATTTGGGTTGTGTTTTGTTATAAGTTATAAATTTGAACTTATGTATGGAATTTTTTTGCAATAATATTAAACTGATCGGCCTTTCAAGACATGATTTCCTTATGATCATGATAATGTTATGTAATAATGCATCGAATCTGGGTAACTGGGGTCGTATTGTTACAGTTGGTATCAGATGAAGTATAGTACAATCCATGGAAACTAGATTTAGATAAACTCTGATTAGAACACATAGCCATACGATAGTCTTTGAGGATTAGTATATAAGAACATCCAAGAATATTTATATTGTAGAGATTTTGTGAGTTTTCTAAGAAATACATCTATGTATGAATATGAGAAGGTAGAGGTGGCTCTGACACAGATGTACCAAGGGGTAAAACATGAAAACACCTCTTTGTGCTAGACTTGAATGGGAACTAGTGCACGACAACGGGCCTTGATGCACTCTTGGTTACGACACTCCAGGTGGATATTCTTAAGATAATTCTCGTTTTCATTTACAACAATTGTGAAGGGTTTATGAGTATATACATCCTCAAATTTTTTTTTATCATTATGGATTATTTCCATAAACTATTCGATTTAGAAGAAGTGTTTTAGAAGATTGGAATTATATATTTCGATTCATAAACTAATCTAGTTTATTACATTGTTTAGAAATGGTTCCTAGTGAAAGGAATAGAATCCATATAAATGATCTAACTCCATGTTGGGATTTCACTCATGCTCAAGATAGTTATAGTTGAGCTAGTGATGCAACTGGTGCTGATCAGCTAATCACCATACTGGGACAAATCACTCAGGTTATGAATAATAACATTACCCATATGAATCACCCAGATCCAAAGCATGGAGGATCAATGTAAGATCACTTCATGAGGAGAAAACAACCAACATTCAATGGGAGTACAAATACATTAGTGGCTGAGCAATGGATAAATTACCTAGAGAAAATATTCCACGCTTTGGTGAGTACCGAAAGGGAAAAAGTTGTCACGGTAGTTTACTACATTACTGAAGATGCTTATCAAGGGTAGTCATTGAATAAAATCACAAAAGAGGATGATGAAAAATCAAACATGGAATAGAGGGAGTTCAAAAAGATTTTCACAGAAAAATACATTCCTCGTGACCATCGAACCGATATGGAATGTCAATTTCTGAGTCTGAGGTAAAAGGAGGATGGGAATGTCCCAATGTATGAGCCTACTTTACAAGGTTAGCGAGACATGTTGTAGATTATATAAGTAACCCAACAAGTAAGATTGATCATTTCATTGATGGTTTAAAACCATTTATTTATCGAGCATTAGAATCACAATCCTTCTCATCATTTCAAGATATTGTCCTGTGTGCTATCCAGACAGAAACAGAATTCTCTAACTCCCATGACTTCAAATAAAAGAAAGAGAAGAAGAGATCTGGTGAAAACTCTGGAAAGAAAATAAGGAATCAAGGAAGAAGGGTATAATTGAATTTCATCCTTTTGATAATTTCAGAAGGAAGCACCCTGGTGCCTGTCTAAAAGGAAATGGTGTATGCTACTAATGTGGACAGAAAGGCCATCTAGCTGGTGACTGTAAAGGAAAGAAATATTATACCAATGTTTAATGCTACAAATGCAGGGAGATGTGAAATTATGAAAATTAATGTCCTAAAAGTCAGAGAAACTTACCTCAGAAACTTCCTAGGGACCTAGTCCATTTTTTTTCAATCACTACTGCTGAGGTTAAACCCCCCAAAGACGTGGTGTCAAGTAATCAAATGGTTTCCCCAAGGTTAGCCAATGATTTATTTGATTCTGGATCATCAAATTGTTTCATATCTTCCTAGTTTGCTATGAAAATTATATATTTCCATTTTTTAACATGGAAGATATTAGTCAAAATTGCTAAGGGAAGTATCATTGCAACAATGTTTTGTGAATAAGTCCCCATTAGAGCACATTAATGTTCTTTATCTACTGATTTCATCACCATACCCATGATTGAATTTGATATAATCCTCGGTATGGATTGCCTTTCAGACTATGATGCGAATATTTATTATAATAATAAGGAGGTTACGAATTTTTATGATAATGATAAAGAACACCTTATCTTTAGAGAATAATATTACCCACCTGATTCTTATCTAGATCCACCCCCAATAGCTCAACAATATTCAATTATCGGGGAGGAAGAGAATGAAATATCTGTGAGTGAGGAAAGGAATGTTCATATAGAGTTTTTACCTATTGGGAAAGAATATTTTTATGTGTATCATGAAGATTTACCTTGACATCCTCCAGAATGAGAAATTGATTTTTTCATTGATTTAATTCCTGGTTCAAGGCCCATATCGAAGTCCTCTTATAGAATAACCACTATGGAATTAGTTTATCTAAAGAAACAATTAGGGTAATTTGGTAATAAGGGATTTATTCGCCCTAGTGTTTCTCTATGGGGAGCCCCTATCCTTTTTGATAAGAAGAAAGATGGATCTATGAGGTTATGTATCGACTACAGGGAAATCAATGCTATAAAAATAAAGAACAAGTATTCCCTACCTCACATTGATGATTTATTTGACCAACTGCATGTAGATCAATAAATTTCAAAGATTGAACTTCGATCTAGATACCATCAGTTGTGTGTGAAGAAGGAATAAATTCCGAAGATAGCATTTCGAACCAGGTACATGCATTAGGAGTTTACAGTAATGCCTTTTGGAATTACTAATGCACCCCTTATATTCATGGATCTAATGAATACAGTTTTCAAGGAATATCTCGATGAATTTGTGGTGGTATTTATTAATGATATCTTAGTATACTCCAAAAGATACGAAGATCATAAAAATCACTTTCTCATTATCTTAAAGACTCTTAGAAGACCTAAATTATATGGGATGTTTAGCAAGTGTGAATTATGGCTTCACGAGATTTATTTTCTTGGCCATATTGTCTCTAATGATTGAATTTTTGTTGATCCTTATAAGACCAAGGAAATCCATTAATGGACAGTACCGACGAGTTTAACTGAGGTACACAGTATTATTGGTTTAGCAGGTTATTATCGGTATTTCGTCTAGAACATTGCCCCATTGGCAAACCCATTAATGAAGCTCACATGTAAAGGGGTTAATTTTGTTTGGAAAAAAGAGTGTGAAGAATTTTTTGATGAAATGAGGAGATGATTAGTCAATGATCCTCTATAGACTATACCATCGAGGAATGATGGTTTCATTAATTATTTGGATCCATCGATGGAAGGACATTGTTGTGTCCTTATGAATGAATATTGGGTTATTTCTTATGCATTACGACAACTGAAAATTCAAGAGAAAAACTATACAACTCATGATCTTGAGTTAGATATTGTAATCTTTTCTTTGAAGATATGGAGGCATTATCTCTATGATGGAAGATGAGAGATTTTTACTGATCACAAGAGTTTGAGGTAAAATTTCTCACCGAAATAACTCAGCATGAGGAAATGAATATGTCTTGAACTACTCAAGGATTATGATTGCATGATACACTACCACCCGGGGAAGGAAAATAAGGTGGTAGATGCTTTGTGTAGAAATGATCATGGTGTTTTGAACAAGATGAGATTTGAAAGGTATCCTATATATATGGATCTAATAAATATATATATGGGAATAACCATGGAAGGTGAAACAACCATTCTTTTTCAAATGGTTTCCAAACCATCTTTACTAGAAAATATAATGAGTTCTCAGACTGGTGATGAAGAGTTTAAAAAAAGATTAAAGCTGTGAATGATGGGAGATTGAGTGACTTTGTGTATGAAGATGGAATTTTTAAATTTGGGAAGAGACTTTGTGTTCCCAATATACCTGATCTAAAAAGAGAGTTGTTGGATGATGCTCACAGTTATAATTTCTCTATACACCCCAGGAGCACCATAATCTATAGAGATTTGATGAAACATTTTTGGTGGGACAACATGAAGAGGTAGATTTCTGATTTTGTGTCAAGATGTATAGTTTGTCCACAGGTAAAATCTGGAAGCCAACAGCCTGGAAGTGTCATGAAACCTCTTCCCATACCTGAGTGGAAATGGGATAATATTACGATGGACATTGTCATCAGACTACCAAAGACTCATAGAAAAAATGATGCAATATGGGTTATTATTGATCATCCTACCAAGACCGCACATTTTCTTGCTATAAAAGAATATTTCCCACTAGAATGTCTAGAAAGAAAATATATTAATGAAGTTTTGAAACTTCATGGAGTACCACTATCCATTGTTTCTGGTCGTGATCACCATTTTACTTCAAGATTCTGGAAGAGTATTCAGAAGGCCTTGGATACTGAACATCCTTTGAGGACGGCCTACCACCCTCAAACAGATGGAAAATTAGAATAGACTATTAAAACCATAGAAGACATGGTGAGTTCTTTCTTACATGAATTTTAGGGTATGTGGGATCAATATTTACCTATGGTAGAATTTTTATTTAACAATAGCTTCCATTAAAGTATTTCGATGGCACCGTATGAAGAGTTATATGGAAAGAGATGTCGAAAAAAAACTTGTTGGGATTACGTTGGTGAAAGAAAACATATATGACCAGAAATGGTGGGGGAAATGATGGAAAAGGTGAAGGTAATTCAAATCCACAACAAAGCATCTCAAATTAGGAAGAAGAGCTATGCTGATAACCGAATGAAGGATTTGGAATTTCATGTTGGAGATCATCTTTTCATGAAAGTATCTCCATGGAAGGGTGTTATAAATTTCCGAAAGAAGGGAAAATTGAGTCCCATGTACATCATACCATTCTAAATTCTAGAACGAATTGGGGCTATAGTTTACCATTTGGAAATGCCTCCAAGTCTCTTTAAAGTTCACGATGTCTTCCACGTATCACTGTTGAGAAAATACATGCTTGACCCAATGCATGTACACTTATGAGGAAGTAGAAATGCAAGCCGATCTGTCTTATTGTGAAGATCCCATCTGGATTGTTGATACTAGTGTACATGTGATGAGAAACCAGTTGACCCGTCCAGTAGAAGTTCTACAGAGAAACCAAAAGATGGAAGAAGCAACGTGGGATCCCAAGGAACTTTTGATGAAGAACCACCTGAGTCTTTTCATGAGGAAATATTCTAGAATTTTTGATGAAGAAATTATTTCAAGGAGGGGAGAATGTAAAACCCCAAGCTTCTATAGTAAGCTTCTCTTTTAATAAAACAATAGCGTGTGTTGTATGCAACATCGAGTTCTAACACACACCTCAACCAATCAATATAGCCATTATGAATAGTAATACACACTTTTTGAAATTTTAAACATTTTCTATCTCAAAATGGACTTCATTTTTGGATTTTTAATATTGAAATTATCTTAGGGTGATTTTTGGAATTTTTCTAAAAACATTCAATTTTTGAGTAATAGTGAAAATCAATAAATTTTAATTAATAACTACATTTTAAATCACAATAATTAATTGTAAAAATTTATGAATTTGAGTGGTTTTAAAGTATATTTAGAATATATCTTTACCACTTAATATATTTTTGGTCATTTTATGTAATTTCCCATTTAAACCGCGCATAAAAAAGTGTCTATCTTTTGATATTTATTATTTCTTAAAAACACGTTTTTTGTTTTAACAGTGGAAATTAATTTTAAAATAATTTCTGCAACTTCTGTGTTTTGAATTTTGAAAAATTTATTCCATATTTTGAATCAGGAGGTCCAAATTCGGTAAATAGGTAACTTTTATTGTTAGACATTTTGAATAATTATTTCCATAAATATTTTATTTACCATGGTGAATGGGTAAATCCAGTAAATAAAGGTAAAAAATAATATAATAATAATAATAAATTCCCCTAAAACGCGTCCTAACCCTATTGGTTGATACATTTCCAACCATGGGCATCTTTGGGTTAAAATTGGACCCCATGGATCCACTTGTAAGCGATAATGACACTTTATATTAATTATGTTAAAGTAAATACAAAAATGACATAAGCATATATCTTTTAGAAAAAAAAATTTTACATAGGGTTATATATATAGTTTTTTTGACAATAAATATTAATTAGAAAGCTAAAAATCATTCCTACATAATGGTATGGTATTTATAATTTTTAGACATTGAATAAATAAATTTATTTATGACACAATAATGATGATGTATTTTCCTTATTAACGAAAAAATCAAATAATTAGTATTATAAATGATAAAATAAATATAATTTAATGTTTTGATGCCATGCACGAATTCTATTGGTTACTATGACATTTTATGATTACTTAAATGAATTTGGTTAAAATTAATAATGTTGTTAAAACTTTAACAAAAATAAATTATTAAATAGTGTCAAAATTGACAAAATTTAGTATTTAAAAAAATATTATATTATTAATTGATATTCTATTCTTAAAAATCTAAGGTTCGGAGAAAAGACATATATAATGATAGGTGTATCATTATGGTACCACTTTCGGGTCTCTTGTAAGTATATAGTATGATTATTAACTATATAATATAAAAATACAAAGAGACATGGTAAATGTCAAACTAATTAACTAAGAGATTAAACTAAAAGATAAGGTTAATAAAGTGACACAAACCTATATAAAACCTATTAGTTGAGTTTTTTTCGAACCATAATCACATTTTCCTCGAAAAAAACCAGTTTTTATCCATTAGAAACTGAATATTAATTTATTATGAAATAATATTTTATGTTTTTTTTAAGGTTCCCCACACCCCTCTTATTAAATGTCACACCCCTTCTCACTAATTCACAACATCAAAGCCTTTTGGATCGGCCAAAATATGCCAAAATATCCTCCCAAATTCCCTCACTTCAACCTAGGGGCCTTATTTTGATCAGAAAGCAAGCCTAAGGATCCCATTTGATCAAATCAAAAGGAAGAACCCGAAGAAGAGGTAATGTTTTCACCACCCTCTTTCAAGTTCCTTTCTTCTTCAACTTCTTATTTTATTGTTATTTCCATTATAAAATAGTAACTCCAGTATCTTCTATACAATGTGATACTATTATAAATATGGTACAACCATATTCAGTATTCTATCCATCCTTTGAATGACATGTCACCATACGCATGTTAGTATGACTTACCCTCTCCACGTTGTGGTGTAATTGTAATTCAAAACATTATTATTTGTATGGATATTATAATGATATTAAGTTGATTTAAATAATAAAAAACACATGATAATGATTCCTTATATATGATATAACATCCAATTATATATTATTTTAATATAAAAATAATGATATTGTTGCTCGTGCGTACGTACGAACTACCGTCTCCATGAACGCGATGAGATTCATTCCCCATCATATGAATTCAAGTATATTTCTCATTTGATTATTAAAAATAATGTTTATGGAGTTGATATAATTTTTTATATGAATAAGATACATCCTATCCAAAACAAACACAACTTATGTAATGAAAAATATAAAATAAAACAAGTATGTTAACACCCAAAATGAGGATAATACTAAGATATTGTTAACAAAGTAATGTTAAAAGATCATATATGATATAATATTAATGAATATGATTATTGTATAACCTTATACCAATTATTACACCATTATACATGAGGATAACCTACCCTCGACCAAGGAAAAGTACAATGTAAGGGTTAATTTCGCAATCTCTTTATTATCCGTGGTTGTTTTTATGTAAGTATCTACTGGGACCCCGTTTATCATCCATATCCATGTTTCATAAAAATATATTTCAAAACATTTATACTATTTACAATACAATAAGTTAAAGTCATTTATTCCCTTATGTGTTTTGAAAGTAATCATTCCGTCATTTTCCAAACAAGGTACGTTTTGACCTTTTCGACAAATTTAAAGTAAGAATGTTTTTTTAACTTATACAGTGGGTTCAACAATTTCCCTCCATTATAACATCATCATAGATTCCCTTAGTAGCTTATAAGAATATTTTCAAATAAATTTTTTCTTTATAATTATGTGACTCTTAAATTATTTCAAAATATAAAGAGATATTTCTTTAAAAAGGGTCTTGATTTTATCTATGTCAACATCCTTTGATATATTTTAAGTTTATTTTAAGTTGATTTATTATGATACAAAACATCCATATTGTATTGAATTTTTTGTGATATGTTTGACTATGTATGTTCTATTTTTATACCATTCATGGTTTATGGTTAAAGTATTGACATTTCGAATGCTAGTTTTAATACAATTTTTTATGATATGTTTTAACCTTTTCATTTATGGAATGTATTGGACTTAGTAAGTGACAGGTGGATCCCGCTATAGCTCCACGATGCATCTGTAGGTCTCATGAGACAACTAGACGTGGAATTGGTCGAGGACCTTTCCCAATTTGATTTATGGTTTTGACCGAGGCCTTAATAATTTTTAGACGTCTTGGCCGAGGCCTTGACAAAATGATTCAGAATGTCTGGCATTATACATTACCTCATTATGGAAAAAATATTGATGGTTCATGTGGTCATTCAACTAGTAGAATACCCATGATTATGATGTATTATGGAATTATGTACTTAGCTCATATTCCTTCCATAAAAGTATTCATGTTTATTATTGGTAAAGTCATGTTGATTCAATTATTTACCACTCTTAATATTTATGTCATTTTCAATTGTATTACTCTCCCTTACTGAGTGTTTGAGCTCAACCTTTTCTTATGTTTCATTTCCCAAGATGTGAAGAAGTTAGTTATGAGTGACCTGCAGGCATAATCTATGAGGCTTGGATGTTTATAATGAAATTTATCTGTGTTGTGTTTCTTATCAAGTTGTAATGTTGAACGTATGTATGAATCTTGTTTCCAATAATACTAAACTAGTCAGCCTGTCGAGACATGATTATCTTGTGATCATGCCCATGTTATGTAATAATTCACCAACTCTGGGTAACTGGGGTTGGGGAGTTACAGTTGGTATCAGAGGATGTTTAGTACAGTCCTTGGAATCTAGATATAGATAAACTCTGATTACTGCACATAGCCCTAAGATATATATTGAGGATTAGCATAGAAGAACTTCCTATAATATTGGTATTATAGTTATTTTGTGAGTTTTCCGAGCAATAAATCTCTATCTGTATATGAGTAGGTAAAGGCAGCCCTGACACAAATGTACGTAGGGGAAAAACCCAACAACAGCTCTTTGAGCTAGACTCAAATGAGAACAGCTGCACGACAACGGGCCTTGCTGCACTCTTGGTTATTACACTCCCGAGGGATATACTTTGGATAATTCTCATTTTCATTACAAACCATTATTAAGGGTTTATGAGTATATAGTTCCTTAATGAAACCATTTTTATGATTATGGATTGTCTCCATAAACTTTTCTATTTATGTGAAGTGTTTTAGAAGTTTAGAATTATATATTTTGATTCTTAAACTAATGTAGTTTATTCTATTGTTTAGAAATGGCGCCTAGTGGAAGGAATGGAAACTGTATCAATGCGTTCACTCCATGTAGGGATTTGCCTCCTGATCAAGATAATTATAGTGGAGTTAGTGATGTAACTGGTGCTGATCAGCTAATCACCATACTGGGACAACTCACTCATTTTATTAAAAATATCCTTACCCATATAGAGCACCCATATCCACATATTGGAGGATCAATGTTATATTTCTTCATGAGGCAACAACCACCGACATTAAATGGGAGTACAAATCCAGTAGTGGCTGAGAAATGTATAAATCCCTTTGAGAAAATATTCCATGCTTTGGGGAGTAGCGAAAGGGAAAAATCTGTCATGGTAGTTTACTGCCTTACTAGATATGCTAGTCAATGGTGGTCATTGATTCAAAACACAAAGGAGGATGATGAAGTATCAACTATGGAATGGAGGGAGTTCAAAGATATTTTATTTGAAAAATACGTTCCTTGTGACCATCGAGCAGATATGGAAAGGTAATTTCTGAGTCTGAGGCAAAAGGAGGATGAGAATGTTGCAAAGTATGAAGCCATCATTACAAGGTTAGAGAGGCATGATGTAGATTATATATGGAACCCAAAAATTAAGATTGACTGTTTCTTAGATGGGTTAAAACAATTTCTCTATCAAGCATTAGTATCACAATCTTTCTCATCATATAAAGATATTGTCTCATGTTCTATAAAGACAGAAAAGGAATTCTCTTAGTCCTATGACATTAAATAAAAGCAAGAGAAGAGGAGATCTATATAACACTATGGGAAAGGAAATATGGAAACATGGAAGAAAGAACGAATTGAATTTACACCTTGTGATAATTGCGAAAGGAAGCACCCTGGTGCCTGCCTAAAAGGAAAAGGAGTATTCTAAAAATGTGTACAGAAAGGCCATTTAGATGGTTATTGTAATGGAAATAAAGATGCTACCAATTTTCAATACTAAAATTGCAGGGATATGGGACATTATGGAAATGAATGTTCTAAGCGTTTGGAAAACATACCTCAGAAAAGGCCTAGGGACCATGGACAAGATTATGTAATCGCTACTGCTGAGGTTGAAGCCCCGAAAGACACGGTGGCAGGTAATTTAATGGTTTACTCAAGTTTAGCCAATGCTTTATTTGATTCTGGATCATCATATTGTTTCATATATTCCCAATTTTCTATGAAAATTGGATATTTCCAATTTTATTTAACAAGGGAGATGTCAGTAATAACTCCTAAGGGATGTATCATTGCAAAAATGTTTTGTAAATCAGTCGCCATTAGAGAACATAAATGTTCTTTTTCTGCTGATTTCATTGTCATACCCATGATTGATTTGATATAATCCTCGGTATGGATCAGAATTCAGACCATGATGCAAAGATTTATTGTAAGAAGAAGGAGGTTTCAATTTGTGATGATAATGATAAGGAACACCTTATCTTTAGAAAAAAATCTTAACCACTTGAATCTTATCTAGATCCACCGCGAGTAGCTCAACTAAATTAAATTATCGGGGATGAAGAAAATGAACTAACTGTGAGTGGGGAATGTAATGTTCAAATAGAGGATGTATCTATTGTGAAAGAATATGTTGATGTGTTTCTTAAATATTTACCTGGTCATCCTCTAGAATGAGAAATTGAGTTTTCCATTGATTTAATTCTTGGTTCAAGGCCCATATCAAAGACCCATATTAGAATGGCCACTGTGGAATTAGTTGAACTAAATAAACTACAATATGAATTGAGTAATAAGGGATTTATTCACCCTAGTGTTTCTCCATGGGGAGCCCCTGTCCTTTTTGGTAAGAAGAATGATGGATCTATGAGGTTATGTATCGACTACAGGGAAATCAATACTATAACAATAAAGAAAAAGTATCCCCTACCTCGTATTGATTATATATTTGACCAATTTCATGGTGCTTAATAATTATCAAATATTGGACTTCGATCTGGATACCATCCGTTGTGTGTAAAGAAGGAAGACATTATGAAGACTGCATTTCGAACCAGGTATGGGAATTATGAGTTTATAGTAATTCCTTTTTGATTGACTAATGCCCCATCTATATTCATGGATCTAATGAATGGAGTATTTAGGAATATCTCGATGAATTTGTGGTGTTATTTATTGATGATATCTTGGTTTACTCAAAAAGCTACGAAGATCATAAAATCACATGCACACTATCTTGAAGACATTTAGAATACATGAATTATATGGGATGTTTAGTAAGTGTGAATTCTAGCTTCAAGAGATTTCATTTCATGGCCATATTTTCTCCAAAGATGGAATTTCCGTTGATTCATCTAACACCATGGCAATCCCAGAATGGCCATCACTGACTAATATAACTAAGGTACGTGGTTTTATTGGTTTAGCAGGTTATTATCGGCGCTTGGTCCAAAACATTGCCCAATTGGCTAACCCATTAACTATGCTCACACATAAAAGGGTTAAATCTATTTGGACAAAAGATTGTGAAGAATGTTTTGAAGAAATTATGAGACTATTAGTCAATGATTCTATATTGACTCTACCATCAGAGAATGATGGTTTCAATATTTATAGTGAAGAATCAAATAAAGGACTTGGTTTTTACCTTATGCATGAAGATAGGGTTATTTCCTATGCATTACGACAACTGAAAATTCATGAGAAAAACTATCCTACTGATGATCTTGAGTTTTCTGCTATAATATCTTCTTTGAAGATATGGAGACATTATCTCTATGTTGATAATTTTGAGATTTATAATGATCACATGAGTTTGAAGTATATTTTCTCACAAAAAGAACTCAACATGAGGCAAAGTATATTGCTTGAACTACTCAAGGATTATGATTTCACGATACACTACCACCCGGGATGGAAAATAAGGTGGAAGATGCTTTGAGTAGAAAGGATCATGGAGTTTTGAATAAGATGAGAGTTGAAAATGATCCTATATATATGGATATAGTAAAGATGGATATGGGAATAACCATGGATGGTCAACCATAAAAGAATTTTTAAATGGTTTCCAAACCATCATTACTAAAAAGGATAAAGAGTTCTCAGACCAGTGATGAAGATTTTCAAAAGAAGATAAAAGATGTGAATGATGGGAGATTGAGTGACTTGGTGTATGAAGATGGAATTTTGAAATTTGGGAAGAGACTTTGTGTTCCCAATATACCTAATATAAAAAGGGAGTTATTGGATGATGGTCATAGTTCTAATTTCTCTATACACCCTAGTTGCACCAAAATGTATAGAGATTTGAAGGAACATGTTTGGTCGGACAACATGAAGATGAAGATTGCGGATTTTGTGTCAAGTTATATAGTTTGTTAACATGTTAATGCTGGAAGGCCACAACCTGGAGGATTCATGAAACCTATTCCCATACCTGAGTGGAAATTGGATAATATTACGATGGACTTTGTCATGGGAATACCAAAGACTACTCGAATAAACGGTCAAATATGGGTCATTATTGACCATCTTACCAAGTCCACACATTTTCATGGTATAAATGAAGATATACCACTTGAACGTCAAGAAAGACAATATATTAATGAAGTAGTGAGACTTCATGTAGTAGCCCTATCGATTGTTTTGGATCATGATCCCCATTTTACTTCAAGATTCTGGAAGAGTTTTCAGAAGGCCTTAGATACTGAACTTCGTTTGAGCAATACCTACCACCCTCAAATAGATGGAAAATAAGAAGAGTCTATTAAAACCATAGAAGGCAAGTTGAGATCTTTCTCACATGACATTCAGGGTATTTAGGATCAATATTTACCTTTGGTAGAATTTTCCTATAACAATAGCTTCCATTCAAGTATTCAGATGGCACCGTATGAAGAGTTATACGAAAAGAGATGTCACACACCAACCTGTTGAAGTGATGTTGGTGAAAGAAAACTCATAGGCCTAGAACCGGAGGACGAAACGATAGAAAAGGTGATGGTAATCCAAATCCAGATCAAAGAAGCTCAAAGTAGACAGAAGAGTAATTCCAATAACCGATGAAAGGATTTGGAATTTCAGGTAGGAGATCATATTTCATGAATGTATCTCCATGGAAGGGTGTTATAAGTTTTAGTAAGAAAAGAAAATTGAGTCCTAGGTATATCGGACCATTAAAATTTCTAGAACAAATTTGTGTTGTATCTTACCGTTTGGCAATGCCGCCAAGTCTCTCCAATGTTCACGATGTGTTCCACGTATCACTGTTGAGAAAATACATGCCTGACCCAACGCTTGTACTCACTTATGAGGAAGTATAACTAAAACCTGATTTATCTTATTCCAAATACCCCATCAATATTCTTGGTACTAGAGAACACGTTCTGAGAAACTGGATGACTCGTCTGGTAAAAGTTCTATGGTGAAACCATAAGATTGAAGAAGCAACGTAGGAACCTGAGAAACTGATGATGAAAACCCACCCGAGTCTTTTCATGCGGTAGTATTCTAGAAAATTCAAGGACAAAATTATTTGAAGGAGGAGAGAATGTAACACCCCAATTTTCCACAGTACGCTTCTCTTTGAATAATACAGTAGCGTGTGCTATACGCAACTTTGACTTCTAACACACACCACAACCAATCAAACTAGTCGTAATGAATTGTAATACCAAATTTTTGAAATTTTATACATTTTATCATTCAAAATGGACTTCATTTTTTGGATTCGGAATATTGAAATTAGATTAGGTTGAATTTTTGGTATTTTTTCGGAAAACATTCAATTTTTTTATGAATATTGGAAATCACTAAATTTTAATTAAAAAGAAAATTTTTAATCAAATTAATTAATAGTGATAAACTATGAATTTGAGTGGTTTTAATGTATATTTATCATATATTTTGACCACTTAAAACAATTTTGGTCATTGGACATAATTTCACATTTAAACCGGACATAAACAAGTGTCAATCTTTTGATAGTTATTATTTCTTAAAAACACGTTTTTTGTTTTGATAGCGGGAATTAATTTTAAATTAATTTCTTCTACTTCTGTGTTTTGAATTTAGAAAAATGGATTCAATATTTAGAATCAGAAGGTCCAAATTGTATAAATAGGTATCTTTAATTTTTAGACATTTTGAATAATTAATTTGGTAAATGTTTTATTTACCATGGTTAAAGGGTAAATCTGATAAATAAAGGTAAAAAAATAATATTATAATAAAAATAAATTAACCTAAAACGTTTCCTCACCCTATTGGTGGATACATTTCTGACCATGGGCATCTTTTGGTCGATTTTGGGACCCCATGGATCCAGTTGTAAGTGATAATGACACTTTATATTAATTATGTTAAAGTAAATACTAAAATGACATAAGCATATTTCTTTTAGCAAATCAATTTTTACATAGAGTTATATATGTTATATTTTCTACTATAAATATTAATTATAAATATAAAAAAATTTCCTAAATAATGGTATTTTGTTTATAATTTTTAGACATTGAATAATTAAATTTATTAATGACACAATAATGATGCAGTATTTACCTTATTAATGAATGAATCAAATAATTATTATTATAAATGATAAAATAAATATAATGTGAAATTTTTTATGACATACACGAATTTTATTGGTTACTATGAGATTTTATGATTGATAAAATGAAATTGTTTCTAATTAATAATGCTTTTAATAATTTAACAAAAATCAATTATTAAATAGTATCAAAATTGGCATAAATGGGTTTTTAAAACAAATATTATATAATTAATTGATATTCAATTCCTAAAAATCTAAGTTTCCGAAATATGAATTATATAATTATAGTTATATCAAAAATGGACCACTTGGGGGTCTCTTTGAAGTATATAGTATATTTTTATTAACTATATAATATAAAAATACAAATAGACATGGTAAATGTCAAACTAATTAACTATGAGTTAAAACTAAAAGATATGGTTTATAATATGAATGAATCCTGTCTAAAACCTATTTGTTGAGTTTTTTTCAACCCATACCCACCTTATCCCGGAAATAAATTAGTTTGGATTCATTAGAAACTGAATATTAATTTATTATAAAATAATATTTTAAGTTTTTCCTATGGTGCCCCTCACCCCTCTTTTAAAAGGGCACTCCCCCTTGTCACCAATTAACACCTTCCAAGCCATTTGTATCGGATAAACACTGCACAAATATCCTCCCAAAATCCCTCACTTCATCCTTGGGGCCTTATTTTGATCTAAAAGACAACATAATGATCCCTTTTGGTCAAATCCAATGGAAGAACCCGAAGAAGAGGTAATTTTTTCACCACCCTCTTTCAAGTTCCTTTCATATCCAACTTCTTCTTTCATTGTTATTTCCATTCCAAAATAATAAATATAGTATCTTCTATATATTGTGATGTCATTATAAATATGTTACAACCATATTTCATATTTTATCAATCCATTGAATGACATGTCACTATACGTGCATATATACGGCTTATCGTATCCACGTCGTGGTGTAATTGTTATTCAAAACATTATTATTTGGATTGGAATGATAATGACATGTAATTGATTTAAATAATAAATAAAACATGATAATTAATCTTTATAAATTATATACTATCAAATTATATATTACTTTAATGTCAAAATAATTATATTATCGCTCGTGCGTACGTACGGACTATCATCTCCACGAACGCGATAAGATTCATTCCCCATCATATACATTCAATTATAATTATAATTTGATGATTAAAAATAATTTTTAATGACTTGATATAATTCAGGATATGAATAATATACAAACTATCCATAAAAAACATGACTTATGTAATAAAACATATAAAAGAAAACAAGTAAGTTAACAACCAAAACGATGATAAGACTAAGATATTATTAACAATGCAATGTTAAAAGATTATATATGATATCATATTAATGTATATGATTCATGTATAATTTAATAACAATTATTTCACCATTATACATACGGTTCACCTACCCTCAACCAAGGAAAAGTACATGGTAAGTGTTAATTTCACAAAATCTTTATTATGCGACGTTGTTTTTACGTATCTACTAGGACCCCCTTTATAATCCACATCCATGTCTTCTAAAAATATTTTTTATATCATTTATACTATTTAATAGACAAATTTGTTCTTTTATTTTTAACCCTTATGTTTTATAAAATGAATTTTTCTGTCGTCTTCCAAATAAGGTACTTTTTTACCATTTCGACATGTTTTTGATAAGAATGATTTTCTTAACATATACTGTGGGTGCGGCTATTTTCTGCCATTATAACATCATCAAATCTTCCCTTGCAGGATTATATGAAGATTTTCAAATAATGTTTTTCTTTATAATTATGTGACTCTTAAATTAATTAAAAATAGAAAGAGATATTTCATTAAAAAGGGGTTTGATTTATATATGTCAATGTCCTTTGATATATATTATGTTTATTTGAAGTTGATTTATTATGATAAAAAAAATTAAATATTGTATTTATGGTTTTGTGATATCTTTGATAGTGGTTGTTCTATTTTTATACCATTCATGGTTTATGGTTAAATTTTTGACATTTCATATTTTAGTTTTAATACAAATGTTTATGATATGTTTTTACTTTTTCATATGAGGAATGTATTGGACTTAGTAAGATACGGGTGGAGCCCGCTATAACTCCTCAATAAATCGGTAGTTCTCATTCGACTACTAGATGTGGAATTGGCTGAGGGACTTTCCTAATTTGATTTATGGTTTTGGCCGTGACCTTAATCATTTTTAGACGTCTTGGTCGAGGCCTTGAAAATATGTTTCCGAATGTCCAACATTATACATTCCCTCATTATGGAAATAATATTGATAATTCATGTGGTCATTCGACTATTAGAATACCCATGATTATGTTTTATTATGGAATTATATACTCAGCTCATATTCAATCCATTAAAGTATTCATTTTTATTATTGGTAAATGTATGTGGTTTCAATTGTTTACCATGCTTATTATTTATGTCATTTTCTACTATATTACTTACCCTTACAAAGAGTTTGAGCTAACCCCTTTCTTATGTTTTATTTTCCCAGGATATGAAGAATATAGTTCTGAGTAACCTGCAGGCATAATCTAGAAGGCTTGGATATTTATTATGAAATATATTTTTGTTCTGTTTCTTTACAAGTTGCAAAGTTGAACTTATGTATGAATCTTGTTTCCAATAATACTAAACTGACCGGTCTTTCAAGACATGATTTCCTTTTGATCATTACAATGTTATGTAATATTGCACCGACTCTGGGTAACTGGGGTCAGGGCGTTACAATATATGAGGGATTGATGTAAATCTGATTTCGAAAAATTTTGTGACCTTGAATCTAATCATTTGGATTTTAATTTTTCAAAATGGTTATATGGTTTCAATTTATGAATATTTAAAATAATATATTGTATTAAGATTCTGTGATTAAAAATTATCACACCATGCGAGGTTGTATTAATGATGACTGACCCCTAATAACTATTTTTCTACGATGCATACTAATGACATATGGAATGACTGATCATTCTAAAAGATGACCTATAAGTGCATAAGGAAATAAATATTTAACATCAACCCACAGAGTAATATATAATATTTGAATTGAGAACAGAATAACCAAATTGATATGATTTCATATGGAAGTGAATAAAACCATGTAATTATATTTCATATGGTTCTTAGATAGTAAAATAATCTCTCAACATCAAGAAAAAAAACTTAAAGAGATTTATCATAATACCTTCATTTATATTGAACCCACAGTCTTATAAATCTTAGTATACTGGTGATATAGAAGACATTAACATTCCATAGATAAATAAATTTCTTATAATCAATGATATTTATCACTCTTTAAATTTTTTACACTTTTCTTCCATGTCAAATATTCACTACCATTCTATGTTCTTATCTGTGGAACCTAGTTATGATGTAGTTTGGATATCCGTTATGGTTCTATCATTCCCTTTTTAAATGATGTTCTAATATTAATTTTTATAATTTTTTTTCTAATAAGGGAACATTGACATATTTTAGAATTTATATCCCAAATGAATTTATTGGGTGATATTCATGTTAACGAGGCATAATGTATCAACATGATATTTTGTGACATATTTTTTAATTATATTAATCTTTTTTATATATTATATTTCACAAAAAATTTAATATATATGTTCTTCTATGAATGAAAAATGACTGCGTAGAGTTAATAAAAACACAATGATAATATTGTAGTATATGAATCACTATGATTGGAAAATGTCACATACAATGTGGATTTAATTTGATAGCTTGTGATACTTCCAATGCTGGGTTTTTCCATATTGTAATATACTGTTAATATTTTTAAGAAGATATTATTTTATTTATAACATATGTGTTTGATTAGATGTTAAAAATAATAATTAATAAATATAAAAAATAGCATTCACTCATCTATACAACATGATTCCATTGTTAATAAAATAGCTATAAATTAATGTAAAAACTATTTGAAAATAAATTTATTTATTTTCCACCCAAAAATATTTATCTATTTACAATCACCAATTTATCTCAATAAAATAAAAAATTACATTATATTGAATTATTATAAAAAATTTATATATTATATTCTTAATCTATTTTTTAACACCCATCAAAAATATTTTATAGACATAATATTAGAATAAATCCAATTGTAAGAATTGAAAGTAATATTTTTCAAAAAATACAATATCCCCAAATTCAAATTGAGAAATGATTTTATTGTATAATATATTTAAATTTTAAATTTTTTCTTATTTTAAAATAATAAATTTTATTTCAGAAATAGGAATAGGAAAATTTACATTGGGTGACTTTTTGATATTTGAGCAATAATATTAATTTTGGATTAACACTGAAAAATAGAAAAAATTTATTGAAAAAACAGTTTCATCTCATTTATCTTTAAAGAAAAATTATCTTTTAAATTGGTTTTAATGTGTATATAGGGTATTTATACATATATTAATAATATTTATGACATTTCAAAAAAATTAAATTGAATGTGGATACAAAAAAATATGCATTTGAACATTTATACTTTTATAATAAGTTGTCTCATCCCATCTACATGCTTATTTTAAATACATTTATGAAACTTCATTGATAATAATTTTAGAAAATGTACTAAATATTTTTTAACAAAAAATTTATAATTTTCAACATGTTCAAATTATATTTTCAATAAAAATATTATTGAATTTAGTAATAGTAAATTATAGTCATTAAGGTAAAAATGAGTTTATATACTGATTAGACAATAACTAAATGGGGGAAATACCCAATAATCATGTGAACATGTATTGGTTGGAAATTTTTTGAACATCTTCTCCATTTCCAAAAAAATTACAACTACTGGGGGTATATGATTTAATATATAACACTAAATTGTGTTTATCTATTTATATTTACAAAAATGTCACTCATGCATCATAAAAAAAGAACACCCCCCTCATTTATACAGACCTGTAAAGAATATTGGTTCCACAAATATGTCCACCCTCACGACTCCTTCATTCATATTTTATCAATTGTTTGGAATACCTAATACATTACAGAAAATTGACACCTAGAGATATTACTTGTTTAGTGCCATTGGAAACCCAGAAACAAAAGCACCAGTACATATATGGTCTAAATTATCTCAGAGAAAATAATTCATGTCTATAAATCTTCTTAGACACAACATAAATAATATATATCTTCATAACCTGAGGAATCATACTATAAAAATTGGTGAGGTCAAAATCTAAAAAATGGTAAAAAAAGGAATTATATAATCATATCATGTGAATAAAGGAATGATAATATTATTATGAAAATAGAAGATCCAAACCCTAATGTCAAATACCATAAAAAATTGTAATTGAATAAGTATTGGTTATTCATAATAGATGAATCAAAATTTAATCAAGAGTATAATCTATGAAGGAATAGGATTAGAGTATGACATCGAATTTTCATCAGACACATAAATACTTAATATCATTCCTAATAATCCAACTTGTATTGCCAAAACATAATTTCCCTCTCCATGGGTACTATACCTACATTGTGGAATGCACCAACATCCCCAATTGTTTTCAATTACTTGTATTGGACATGTTTCCCCTATAAAGACCCAGCATTTCCACGTAATTTTTTTAATTATATGGGAATTTACGAGTCTGTGAAAATTGACGGTGCGTGATTCCAAGGCGCGGTGTTCCTGGAATAAATTTCTGAAGTTTTTTTCAGGTACGTTCAGTAAATGTACAAGTGGGTTATTATAATTTTTATACCAGTGCTTGGAATTGAAATCAGAGGGAACCATTGAACTCGCAGCGCCCGTTTTCGCTTAAGGAGACTTTTACCTCAATAGCAGTGGGCCGAGAATAAAAGATAGTTTTTGGGTTTTTTGTGGAAATTAATAAAATAAAATGACCTCCACATTATTTTATTTTTGATCCACCTTGTAGATGTTGGGAGGTAGAACCCACTAAAAATATAACATCCATGTATAGCTTGAATGTGGGGACCACTAGGCCATAACCTCCCATGAGAGGTTATTGTGGTGGGGACCACCACAACTCAACCTCCCATGAGAGGTTGATGTGGTGGGGACCACACAAGACCACATAACCTCCCAATTTGAATATTAGGGGTGGGGACCACCAGATCCCAATTAAATGAGTGGAGAGGAAAATTTCTCCATCCCCTTCTTTAATGTGGAGGTGCCTTTGGAGCTTCCTCCATGTTAATGTTTCCAACACACAAAATTAATGCTACCAAATCCTCCTATTTAATTTTTAATGTGCCAACCAAGTGTTTGGTTTTCCTTTTTGAATTATTAAAAATGAAATAATAGATTATATTATCTATTATTTGGCATGACTTTTCACTGGGATGATTTGAGAGGAGGATTATTGGGAGAGGAGAGAAAAGATCTCGAAAACGAAGAATTAAGACCATTGAACGAAGAACGAATTCTTCCAATGAAAAACTCTGACAACGATCTCCTTCGATCTTCTTCCCCGGACTCCTACCGGTATGGAAAGTCTTCCACAACTGATTTAACCGATGTGTGAGCTTGGCATTGGAATTGTGCAGAGGATGAAACGAATGATGACAACTCCCTCTACATTATTTGACTTCATCATAAAACAACAAACTGGGGTAGGGGTTAATTTCATTTAAGTTCCACGTTACTTATTTCTTTCAAAATAAAGAATGAGGATGATTTATTTTTGCAGGTGGACTATTGTGGTTCGTTCTAAAGGACCGATTGCTATTACCCTAAATGAAAAGGGTGCAGGCCAAAATAACATGGTCTGACATGCTCTGTCTATCTCTTTTTTGATGTCCTTCTGCACGGAGACCTAACGACGAGGTGGCGAAGGAAGAAAAGACAAAGGTCGCGCTACCCACAGCCTCAGTGACATATCCCGCCCTGCGGTGTCCCGCACCACCACGAGCCCATCTGGCTCTGACTGGGGCCTCACCGGCCTGTGCGGTCTTCTCCTGGCCTGCCCAGTCACCTCCCAGCCTGCCTGGCCGCCTCCAGACCACCCACCAATCGGCCCGGCCGGCGCTCGGCCTCCCTGGACGCCTCCCAGCCGACCGCCGGCCCGCTCGGCCGCCACCAGGCCTCCCGACCGCCTCTTGTCCAAACTGGTGCCTTGGCCTCACCGGCCATCCGATCCTGCTCGCAGATCCCCAAGTGGCGCCCTGGCTGAACAGGGCACAGAAATGGCCTACAGGCCGAGCTGTGTCGGGTCGTGCCCTTGCGGAGCTATAGGAAGAACCAACCCCTATCCCGGGCCGGACCGCCCTCACCGCCTACTGGGATTTCCCCCATGGGTCAGGCCAAACCCAACTGGTCGTCCCGCCCAATGAGCCAGGTTGGACCCAAAGATTATGGCTGGGTCGACCTGAACCGGTTCTTCCCAGACTACGTCGATTCGGGTTGGTCCGACCGGGTCGGCCCAGACCTAGACCTACTACCGACCATTTAGTTTCTTCGGCTATATCTTTGGCACCAGACTCCCTTTTGATGAACCGTCTGCGGAAATGGAAATCATGGATCTTGATGGCCCCTTAGAATATAACCCACTAGAGTTTGTGGAATAGTTCAGATACGGTCGTTTTGGATCATGCATGAATCTAACTGGGCACCTGGGACTAAAAGGCTAATAAATCTTAGATCGGGCGTCAGATTGATGCGCCTCCTGTCGCGTTGAGACTCCTATGACGAGGTGGTCCATCACGATAATATGTTTTGGGACTTCATTGAATTTTATGTATCGACACATGTCTTAGGGAGTGGAACCTCATAGAATCACGATTTATTGTACGAAATCAATGTGGCTTGCTGCTCTCTGACTGCTATTTCTGGATCCTGTGTGTGTTTGACAGTTATGACCTCTATTCATGTATCCTATGTGAATTCGATAGAAATGACTACTGCTCCTAGATCCTATGTAGGTTCGACAGTTCTAAATGTTGTTCCTAGATCCTGTATGGGTTCGACAGATCTGACTACTGTTTCTCGATCATGTGTGGGTTCGACATTTCTAACTGTTGTTGCTGAATCATGTCTGGGTTCGACAGCTCTGACTACTATTCCTGGAACCTATGTGGGATCGAATGTTCTGGCCACTATTCCTGGATCTTGTGTGGGTTTGACATCACATATTTCTATTCTTGGATCTTGTGCGGGTTCAATAGATTAGTTGATTTAGTGGCTACATCTAATCATCTCTAAATCTCTACAAAGGTTGTATACATGTGTGAGCTGAGTCAGTAAATTTTTTCATTACCTCCAGATTGAGATGGATTAATTGATAACATAGGTATTTGTATGGTAATATACATAAGTGGGGTTATCTGTTGATTTAATACCTTGTGGTTTATCCTTGTTGGATTTTGTGAGACCTTGAGGTTCTCGGGGTCCCTGCGGAGTATCATTATACTCACTCCTACATGGGCTATGCCTGTAACTCGTTGTGTTGGATGCAGAAGATAGGTAACACTGACTAAGGATAAGTGTACTAATACTGGATAGTAACCAGTGATGTACAACATGGGGTAATGGTAAATGGAGGAGACAATTGGACATGGAGTGCTATGGAGGCTATCTGTACCTACCGTTCTGGAAGGATTTCCATGTAGTCAATCCAGATGTTGTTTTCTGTTTTTCTAGTACTTGTACCTTCAGTTTATTGTACATTACAGTTGGGATTGTATTTCTATCCCTCCTTTTACATTCAGTACAATTTTTTTACAGTTTTACTTAGTGATTTCTTCAATCTTGTACTATTTTGTGCACGTTTTTAGGTTATAAAGGCAATGTATTCCCAATTTTAGGGATTTACAACTTTGGTGCTAGTCGCTAGCCCCTGGATTATAGATGGCGGGCATGGGGTAGTCATGACATGGGACCAAGTGGATGGTTCATGACAAATTGGTATCAGAGGGGTCGGTTCTACCCTAGAACTCAGGACTCTGATGTTTATTTTCTTATAATCAATTGTATTAAGTGTAGTGAGTGTGGTTTTCAGTTTAGGGTGTCTAGTGTTTTTGTGGAAGCCGACATATCCATACACCAGGACCGTGACTTCTGATTTCTGACTTAGTGCACAAAAACACTGATTTCATGTGTGTTTTCAAGCATATTCTTTGTGAATTCATTGAGTCAGATCACCCGGAATAAATTTTTGATCATGGTGAACCTATTTCTTTTCAAGATGCCTCAGCACAGACAACCGGATAGGGTTATTATAGTAGTACGCATAGATATCCCATTGAGCGACGTGGCCTCGGTGAAAATCCCTTTTCCAACGGAGGTACCAGTGGTACTACTCCTCATTGGGCCTCTCATGCCACCAGCCTCAGCAGCAGAGACTGCACGCTTCCTGATCGCATTTCACAAGTTCTTGTGCCATAGGCACCCTAGGTTCAGGGGCGAGATGGACCCGCAGACAATTGAGGATTGGCTGGAGGATGTTCTGAATATCTTTAGACTAGTAGGGACACCATCCAACCTTATGGTAATCCTTTCTCTGAGTCTCCTTCAAGAAGCATTAGGTAGATGGTTGAGCCTGATGCTCCAGGTGCATGATGAAGCAACACTTCTTTGGGAAGAATTCGGGAGCCTATTCCAGGACGAGTGTGTCATAGCCACCCAATGTGCTATGAGGATACATGAGATACTTCATCTGTAGCAGGGAATAATGATGGTGTCACAATACACAATGAGTTTTACTGACCTCTCACGCTACTTCAAATATATGTTGCGGGACCCATTCATCAGTGCCCAAACCTTCGAGCAGGGGCTCAGGCGAGTGATCATGGCTTCGATGATCTCACTCAGCATCCTGATGTAGGAGGGGGTGTTAGAGAGAGCCCTATAAGTAGAGACTTTCCTATTTGAGCAGTCTCCAGTTGTGAGATCCACAACTAGTCGACACGTAGCGGAGTCTTCTACAGTAGGTATTAGATAGATGTCATAGAGGTCCAAGAGGACCAGACCCATGGGTGTATGACATCATGACTCAGGGTCATTTGGGCGAGGAATAGAAGACAATGCTAGATGTGGCAAGAGCGGGCTTTGTTACTCATGTGGTGGGCATGGTCACATGGCTCGTGACTATTTGAAACATAGTTCGGATGATCAGAAGACTGTTGAGGGGCCTCCCAAGCAAAGGCATAGGTTATATCATGGTGGTCCACAGAGATCATGCAGACGTGGCAGAGGAGCGGGTCGTGTAGCTAGCGGTGGGAGACGTTTTGAGGTATTGTCACCACCTCCACCAGGAGGTCCACCCTGACCATAGGGAGCATGTGGACAGGAAAGAGCTCTGCTATAGGCTGCTATGTCTTACGATAACAACACTCCAGATATGATTTGAGGTACGATATTGATCTACTCCACCATAGATGTATTTCTTATAGAAAATGGTTCCAGTCACTATTACATTTCCACTGCCTTTGATCAGAGCTCGGAGAATCCGACAGATCTGTTGGCTCAATCCTTAAAGATAGAGACTCTTACAAGAGAAGATTCGATGATTACACACTGGTGTCGGCGGTGTGATCTTACTCTAGGTGGCGAGAAATTCGGATGGGATCTCTTATTTGCGGTGTCGAGGCGTTACGACGTCATCTTGGGTATGGACTGGTTATCTACAGTCCATGCTCAGATAGACTGTATTAGGCACAAATTGTAGTGTGTCCGCATAGATGGTACTAGGTTTAACTTCACCGAAAAGATGGGATCTTTTTCACCTCATGAAAAACTTACCTAGAAGAGGGTGCAGCTAATAACTCATCAGTTGGATAGACGTACCCTCATAGCCTTTGATGTGGAGAGTTCGACTTGTCATGTAGTGGTGGACCAGTAAACGAGTGTTTTCCCTGATGATGTCCTAGGTTTACCTCCTCACAGAGAGGTGGACTTCAACATTGACTTATACCACGAGATGGTACCAATATGTATACCAGCATATCAGATGGCTCCCGTAGAGCTTTGTGAGCTGCGGGTATAGATAGTAGGCTTTCAGGGGAAGAGATTTATTCATCCTAGTGTTTCTCCCTGGGTATCCACTATTTTTTTCTTCATGATGGTGGATGGGAGCTTGGGAATTTATTTCTACTATCGTCACCTGAACCAGGTGACCATGAAGAACATGTACCCACTCTCAAGGATTGAAGAACTCTTTGATCAGCTAAAGGGAGCATGGTGGTTCTTGAAGATAGTCCTCAGATCAAGCTATCACTAGCTTAGAGTTCGAGGTGAGGATGTGCAGAAGACGACCATCATATGTCGGTACGACCACTATGAGTTCTTGGTTTTTCCATTCGGCATAAAGAATGCTCCAAGAAGTTTTCATGGGACTCATGAACTGTATTTTCGAGCCATACCTGGACCACTATATCGTAGTCTTCATTGATGACATTCTGTACTCGACTGCTGGGGAGGAGCTTACCTACCATTTTTAGGTAGTACTGGACACTCTCCGAGAGCACCAGCTTTATAGTAATCTATCTAAGTTCCATTTTTGGGTCTGAGAGGATATATTTTTAAGACATGGCATCTCAAAGGCAGGATTTGTAGTGGATCCAGTGAAGATTAAGGTGATACTTTCTTGGGAGCCACCCCAGAGTGTGAGAGAGGTACAATGGTTCCAGGGTTTTTCTAGTTCCTTCTGGATATTTGTTACAGACTACTCCAGAGTTGCAACACCACTATCAAGCTTGACAACGAAGGGGAAAACCCTTTGTGTGGTCAGATATATGCTAGAATATCTTTCAAGAGATGAGGTAGAGGCTGACTAGTTCCCCCATGTTGAGGATTTATTAGGAAGGTGTAGGGTATGTAGTCTACTACGATACATCAGGGACCGAACTCGGGTGTGTCTTGATACATGATCAAGCAGTGATCACATATGGTTCTCGATAGCTGATACAACACAAGCAGAACAATGCTACCCATGAACTAGAGTTATCAGTAGTTGTCTTCACCTTGAATATGTAGCGACACTATCTTATTGGAGAGCGTTTTACCATGTACTTTGATCACACGAGTCTTAGGTATATCTTATCTCAAATGTACCAGAACCTGAGACAACAAAGTTGGAATTAGTTCCTTGAATAATATGACTTAGTGATAGTCTATACTAATGGGATGTGGAATGCTATTGCAGATGCACTTAGCAGGAGATCTGGTATAAAACTTCTAGACAATGTGAAAAAGCAACTGGATGATTTATATATAACCATTGTGGATAGAGATGGAGAATCCTTACTTTAGTCTCTTACAATCACTCCCCCACTTCATCATTGAGTCAGGGAGGCACCACAAGGGGTTGTTGACTGCGAGAAATGGCGTGCTCAGATATCCACACGGCAGGCACCTGATGGATTTTCTGAAGGTGGGGAGAACACCATCCTCTTCAGAAAATGTACTATGGTACCATTGTCACTTTTCGAGGAAGTGTTGAGGGAGTTACTATATATCCTATAGTGGTACATCCAGGAGTGGAAAAGATGAACCAGGACCTCTAACGACAGCATTGGTGGCCAAGAATGAAGAAGGCAGTTGCAGAGTTTGTCTATCAGTGCATCACTTGTCAGCAAGTGACGGTAGAACACCAGGTACTAGCATACATGGTTAATCCTATAAAGGTCTCGGAGTGGAAGTGGGATGGGATATCCATGGTCATAGGGACATGAATTCCACATACACCTATGGGTCATGAATCGATTTGGTTGATCGTCGACTAACTCACCAAGTCAGCCCACATCATAACGATCAGAGAGCAGTGTTCAGTTGATAGCTTAGGACGCCTCAATAAGATGGATATTATGTGGATACACAGAGTACCATATTATATTATCTCTGATCATGTCGCACGGTTTACTTCACTGCTATGGAAGGGGTTGTAGGAGAATTTTGAGACACATATTCTTCTGAGCACTGCCTTCGATCCTCAGACGAATGGCCAGACTGAGCGGTCCATTCAGACCCTCGAGGACATGTTGCATGGTTGTTTCATCGACATTGGTTGTAGCTAGGAATATTACTTACCTTTGGTTGAGTTTTCATACAACATCTTCTATCACTACACCATTGGGATGACACCTTTTGAGGCATTATACATGTGAATTTGTAGATCACATTTGTGCTGTACTGACCCAGGGGAGTCAGCACAAGTGGGACCAGAGATTGTATGGGCTACCATGGAGAAGGTGCAGATCATCCAGGTGTGGATGAAGACTGCACAGAGTATGCATAAGTCATATGCTGACAGGAGTTGGAGGCCTTTGGAGTTTGAGGATGGTGACCACGACTTCCTACGGGTCTCACCTCGACGAGGTCTAAAAAGATTTTTCCAAGGAGACAAATTATCTCTAAGATTCATCCGACCTTTCTAGGTTGTCAGTAGAGTAAGAGAGGTGGCTTAACAACTTTATCTTCCACCTTAGTTGCACCAGGTGAACGAAATCTTCCATGCATCTCAGCAGAGGAGATACATGCATGACCCTTCTGACATCATCGACCATGGAGAGCTGGGTGTCAATGATGGGGTGACTTTCACAGAGATTCCAGTGGATATTGAGGATCCACAAGAGCGGGTCCTATGTGGACGGTCGATACCTTGGGTATGCGTTCACTGGTAGCATGTGAAATGTCAGAAGAGCACATGGGAGTGAGAGGCTCAGATGCATGCTTAGTACCCCCACGTGTTCCTTTAGTTATGAGTTGTGTCTTGTGGGGACATAGAGCGCTGAGGTGGGGATAATTTAAAGAGCTGGAATTTCCATGTGAATTATCAATTTTTTAACTCAATGTAAAATTAACGAGTCCGCAAAAATTGGCGGCGTGTGATTCTGGGGCCTGGTGTGCCCATAATCAATTTCTGATGTTTTATTCGGTTACATTCAGTAAACATATGAGCGGGTAATTATAGCTTTTGAACCATTTCTCGGAAATGAATACGGAGGGCGCCATTGAACTCGAAGCTCTTGTTTTCTCTTAAGGAGACTTTCACCTCGACGGTAGTGGGACGAGAATAAAATATAGTTTTTGGGTTTTTCGTGGAAATTATTAAAATAAAATGTGCTATACTTTATTTCATTTTTGAGCCACCATATTGATGTTGGGTGGTAGGGCCCAATAGAACTATAACCTCCATACGGAGGTTGGTTGTGGGGTCCAGCATGCCATAACCTCCAATGAGAGGTTATGGTGGTGGAGACCACCACACCTCAACCTCCCATTAGAGGTTTGTGTGGTGGGGACCTCCCAAGACCACATAACCTCCCAATTTAAATATTAGGGGTGGGGACCACCCAACCCCTATTAAATTGAAGGATAGGAAAACCTCTCAACCCCACTATTTAATGTGGAGGAGCCTCCTGGGCTTAATCCACATTAATGTTTCCAACACACCAAATTAATGGTGCCAAATCCTGCTCTATTATTATCAATGTGCCAACCAAGTGTTTTTTTTCTTTTCGAATTCTTTCCAGTTAAATAATAGATATTATTATCTATTATTTGGAACAAATTTTCACTTGGGTGTTTTGAGAGGAGGATTATTTGGTGTGGAGAGAAAAGTTATCACCAACAAAGAACGGAGAACAAAGAATGAAGAACATGTTCTTCCAATGAAGAACATCTCCAACGATCAACATCTATCTACTTCCACAGACTCCTAACGATATGGAAAGTCTTCCAAAACTGACGTACGAGCTTGGGATTGGATGTGTGCAGAAGATGCAACAAACGATGACAACTCCATCAACATTCCATGACTTCATCATCGAACAACGAACAAAGGTTGGGGGTTAATTTTATTTATGTTTCACATTCTTCCTTCACTTCAAAACCATGATCGAGGATACATTATTTATGTGGGTGGATTGTTGTGGTTAGTTCTAAAGGACTAATTACTATCACCCTAAACCCGAAGGGTGTAGGATAAACTAACATGGCCCGACACCCTCCATAAATCTCTTTTGTGATGTGCTTCGGCATGGCGATGAAACGACGAGGCGATAAAGGCTGTAAAGAAAAAGGACGTGCAACCCACGACCTCTGTGACCTGCATTGCCCTGCGGCGTCCCGAACCCCCCCCCCCCCCCCCCCCCCGGCCACACCCCCGCCTGCTAGCCTGACCACCGCCCGGCCTGCCTGGCCACCTCCCGTCCTGCCTGAACGCCTCTCGACCACACGTCAGCCTACTACCGGCCGGCCCAGCTGCCTCCCGGTCAAACTGGAGCACGGGACATGCTGGCCTTCCCAGCCGGCCCGCGACCCCCCTCATAGCGCCCTGACTAAACTATCCCCGTTCGCGCCCTCCAGGTTGAACCTTCCCCAATCCCAGGTCGGACCTCCCACACGGCCTACAGGTCTAGGCACAGCATGACGGGCCAAACCCAACCGGACGGCCCAACCAATAAATCAGGATGGACCAAATGGGTTAGGTCGGGTCGACTCGAACCAGGTCTACCCAGACTAAGTCGGGTTGGGTTGGTCAGACTATGTCAGACCAAACCCAGACCTACTACTGACCCTTTACTTTCCTTGGACAAAATTTTGGCACCAGACATCAATTTGACGAACCGTCAGCGGCGTTGGTAATATTGGTGCTTGAATGTCCCTTTGACTATACCCCACTAGAGTTTGGGGTATATTTGAGATACAATTAGGTTTTATCATGAACGAATCCAACAGGGCCCCCTTGACTTAAATGATAATAACTCTCAGAACGGACGTCCGATTGAATCGTCATCTGTTGCGTTGAGACTCCTATGACGAGATAGACCATCAGGATATTTCTTCGGGGGACATCATGGAATTTGATGTATCGACACATGGCTTGAGGAGTGGTCCATCCCAGAAAGAAGCGTTCTTGGGAGGAAACCCTGTGGAAGACTGCACTGTAAAAATTGATCCTAGATCCAGTCTGGGTTTGATAGTTCTGACCACTATCCCTGGATCCTAAGTGGGTTCAACATCTCTGACCACTGTTCCCAGATCCTGTCTGGGTTCGACAGTTCTTACCACTATTCCTAGATCCTGTGTAGGTTCGACAGCTCTGACTACTGTTCCTGGATCCTGTGTTGGTTCGATAGTTCTAACCGCCGTTCCGGGATCCTGTTTGGGTTCGACAGCTCTGACTACTAATCCTGGATCCTATGTGGGTTTGACAGTTCTGACCATTATTCATGGATCGTGTGTGTGTTCAACAGCTCTGATTTCTATACCAGGATCCTGTGTGGGTTCGACAGAATAGATGATTTAGTCGCTAAATCTTATCATCTCTAACTCTCTACTCAATTTTTATACATGTGTGAGAGAATTCGGTAACATTTGTGTAACATCATGGCTGAGATAGATTACTCGATAAAATTGGTATATGTATGGTAATATACCTAAGTGGGGTTATATATTGATTTCATACCTTCTGGTTTATCCTTATTAGATTTTGTGAGACCATGAGGGCCTCCGAGTCCCAACTGTGTATCGTTATACTCACCCCTGAACGGGCTATGCCCGTACATCGTTGTGTTTGATGCAGATGACGGACATCGCTGACTGAGGCTAAGTATAACAGGATTGGACGATACTCATAGGTGGACCACATGACGTATTGGTACATGGAGGATACAGACAGATGTGGAGTGCTGTGGAGGCTATCTGTACCTACCCTTTAGGTAGGATTTCCCAGCAGATGATCCATGAGCTATTTTCCCATTTTACTGTACTTGTACTTTCAGTTTCTAAGACCTTACAGTTGGGCTTGTATTTCCGGCCCCTCTTTTACTTTCAATACAATTTTTCATACAGTTTTACATAGTTATTTGCTTCTAGCTACTAATCTGTTGTGTGCATTTTCAGGTTACTAAGGCAATGCATTCCAATTTTTAGGGATTTATGCTTTGGTGCTAGTCGCTAGCTCCTGGCCCATGGAAGGAGGGCTTGGGTAGTCGTGGAACGTGCCCCGGGGATGGGTCGTGACATCCCCAACTTCCCAGAGTGGATCAGGTTTCCCCATCCTCTATAGTGGATCAGTTTTTTCCATGTTCTATAGTGGATCAAGCCTAATAACATGATTAAAATCATTATCTCATGAGATGTTAATATTTTCACTATGAATTGGAATTGTATATAGGTCTCGTCAATAAAATAATGAAAGCCATATATTTGTCTTTAACAAGAACATATATCATTAATCATGTCATAGCCCATAAAATTAAAGGGGATTTATGAACCCCATTTCTTATTAAAAACCCATTTGAATGTAAATTGGATTCATAAATATAATTCAATCATTAAATTAAACTATTTTTATCAATTAGTCATGTGTCATGTAAAAAATATGATTCATTGAAATAATTTCATCTTAGATGGAATATAATTTTATGAGATAAATTGAAAACAATTTTTTAGGAAAAATTATTTTCTACATTGAATAAATTTACATTTCATAAAATTCAATGAAATTTCAAAGGAAGACATCTTATATTAATATAACCATAAAATATTATAATGGAAACATCAAAAAATTTTGTTTTAGTGATGGTGAAAATTTTCATTCATATAGTAAAAGATTAAAACATTAATTTCATATATATTCTAGAAAAGTCAAAATATACCTCATTTGGAAAATTCCAAATATATTCCTTTAAACTCGTGAATTAACAATGAATAAAATAGGTAAAATTAAATTAATGATCAGTTGGAGAATAATAATGAAATGTGAAAAAAATTATAAAACATCAACTTCGATGATAAATATTTCCAAACAGAGACTTAAAACAAAACTATCCCATATAATGTTGAGATTGTGAAATAAATACTCATCACATTATAATCATTATAATTCAGTGCCCCATGAAATAAATAAAATTATATGTATATGAAAATACCATAGTCATCTGTATAATAGTTATAATATATATTCATAGGAATTATACACACAACGTAGAAGAAACAATTTTTGCATATTTCATGTGTCCTAGATAAATATATGTATATATATATATATAATAATTATAGAATAATAAATACATCATTAATATAATTAATTTCATATATAAAATAAAAATGTTATTTTTCATAATTACCCACAAAGATATGTGTTAATGTTAAAATGAACAACATCATTTCATGAGGCGGTAGTTCAATGTAAACATGAGTGGTAAGTCCATTACCCATTTGATGGATGTCTATCATAGTATTGCATTAAAAATATAACAAAATTTTATTAGTATATTAGTAATACTAGTTTTATTATGAAACCATGGAAAAAAATTTAGAGGGTTGGTGAATGAAAATAAAATAAAAGAGCATGTTAATGGATGTTACCACTTCTAGGTGTAACTGTTATAGGTTTCCATCAAAGGACATCAATGGATGGATTTCATCCAAAATAGAAGATTATAGGATTAATAGAGGGATGTTGAGAGTATATGTGGACATAGTTTTGATCAACCAAATATATTCATATGTATGAAGATAAGAGAAGAATATGTTCCCTTTTATAAGAGAGATGTGGGGTACTTTTGTAATTTCTTCAAATTATTAATTTATAAGAAGTTCAATACATGTCAAAATACCCCCAAAAAACCATGTATTAAATTTATAAAACGATATGGGGGTGATAATGACATATTATTTTAGTATTTAGAAAATTTTTGTTATTACATTAAACCATATCAATTTTTTTAACCATTAGTTATCATATTTTAATTTTAACATGGGTTACAAGTATATAAATTCTAAATGGATATAATTTTTTACTTAATTAATGTTAGTTATATAATTAATAAACATTTTTTAACATTATAGAAAAAATTAATTTTTTTTATTTTTATTTTGTTTTCTGATTTTGAAATAATGTAATAAAATATTATTCTTATAAAATATCTTAATTTCCAATTGACATAATTTTGATTACTCTAACCATAATAAATTTAATACAAGAAGATGAAATTAAAAATAATTTAATATTACCCTAAAAGGTTATAATAAACTATGAAATTCATGTATAATCTAACTATATAAAATTGTATTTATTTTATTATTTCTAATATAATGTAATTGTCTATTTCATTAAATGAATAATTAATATATCATCAATTTGTAATGATTTATGAATATTATTTCCTAACATATAATTAAAAAAAAAAATTTATTAATGGGAAATTTTTTTCATATTTTAGGAAAATCATATATCATTGAGAATATTATCTATTTATCCCCATATTAAAAATACATCACTTATTTAAACAATGAGTGTGATATTCTGTTATTCTCTTTTATTTAAATAATATATAAATCATTCTCTTTTACTACATCTCATTAAATAATTAAATTTAGAATCATCAGGTGATGTGGTTAGAACTAGAGCAATCTAATGAGATTTTTTATTATTTTATGGGGGTTTTTATAATTTTTATTATATTATTTTTTCTCAATAATTAACAGATTTACCCTCAACCAGGTAAATAAGAATTAAAAAAATTACAATTCAAGTGTTCTTAAATTAAAATGACCATAATTACTTTATTTTTAAATTATGATTCCTAACATGGAATATATTTTTCACAAATCAAATAAAATAATTGGATAAAATTATTTAAAATTAGTCTCATTGATGGAATGAGAAAATGTGGTTGCAATTTTTAAATGACCAAACCATAGAATTCTTTTTCTATTTAATACAATTTGAAATTAATTAAAATGACTTAGATTGGATTAAATCATTAATATAGGATCGAATTGGACATCTAATAAAATAAAATATATAATTAAACATTATAAATTATTTTGATGAGAAATCAATTTTGAATTAGTATTCAGTATTTTTATATTTTCATCAAAACATGATACTTATATAAAATATATCATTATCTTAAGTAAAATAAATTATGATTCCAAATTTAAAAGATTAAATTTATTCTGTTAAAATAATTTTTAATTTCATCACAAAAAATATTCAAACCTATTTCATCATCAATAGTTGTGAAGCTATATTTTTATAGAAATACATATTTTTTCCTTTAATGGGATTTATTCTTATATCATGTCTAGAAAAAAATTTGTATGTAAAAAATATATTTAATAAATTATTTATTTATTTTTTAATTATATTATACGAAAATTAATTATTATTTATTAGTATATAACACACTAGTTAAAATTCAAATAATCTTTCATTAATCATTTGATTTTATTTGTTAATGGGATTTATATTCCATTATATTTAATTCTTAAAATAATCATATGTAATTAATAATTTCATAATTTAGTTAATCTTTTCATTAACTATAATTCAAATGGCTAGGTAATAATTTAATATGTTTAATAAGTATAATAATAAAATTATGTTTCATAGAAACGTGGTGTTGTGTGTAAAGAACGGTACTATGGTGTTTTCTATAGAAAAATAATAACATACTGAAATTTAAATCACAAGAAATCAATGAAAATAATTTGTTATAAAAAGAATGATCACAAGAATCATGTGGTGTTGCATTAATTCCCCCTGAAAATGTATTTATCCCTCACAATTTATCATTATTATATAAATAATTGATGATAATTATTCATCATCATATCCTTATCTTCCAATATAGATTATTGTAATAGGTGGTTTCTCCAAAAAAAATAATGACTAAACTAGTGGTCTTGTCTGATATAAATTTCACCGAATGATCCAAAATTTTAATTGATTGTTACTCACAAGATAAAACATTATATAGTGGTTTGAAATCATATTTTAGTACATATTAAGGCTCATTTATGTACTTATATAGGATATATGCATGTAAGACATCATAGATTTAAGATATATTTTGTGGAAGTTCCAACTATAAGATAACATCCTCATATGATCAATAATGTCAAAGGGATCAATATACTAAGGACATAGTTTCCATGTGATCCCAAAAAAACCCAACCTTTTTCCAAGGATAAATTCCTATAAGTTCCTTCTCTCCAACAATAAATTGTTGATCATTACATTGTTTATCATCATAATAATTATTCTGACTTTCTACTACATTGATATGATATTGAATGGTTTTAACCATCCCATCCATCTCTTAAATTTTCTTTGTTCCCAGTATCTTGTTTTCTTTTACTTATTTTTACCATGATTGAGCTCTAAATTTCTTCCATATAGGGATTCATAATGAAAAATTACAATTTTTTAGTGAAATATATATTTTGTATGAAAAATCAACAACATGATTTTTTTGATAACAACCAAATTTGAAATCAAGTGAAAAAGATCTCAATATATCCTATCAGGGTTGAACTATTCATTCATACTTTCCATCAGTCTAGAGATGATATGTATTACTAAAAATCAATTCGGTATCGTGTTCCTTAAAATTAATTTTCAATGATTTTATGTAAACCATGGGTACCGATTAAAAATACAATAAAATGGGGTACTCCATGAAACAATAACTCTTTCTTAATGAATATCCTATAAAATTGATCCATATATAAGTATTTTGTGATATAAATGATGAAAAATAACTTATTAATGCGATCAACTACCACACATATAGAATTAATAACATATATTTGTTTTTTAGAGTTCAATAACAAAAACAATAGTTATGTTCTCCCATTTTAAAATTGGAATGTGTAATGAATGCAACATCTGCTTATATTTTTCCCTTTCAGCCTTAACGAGCTAGCATACTAAGTACTGATATAAAAGCTATGTGATAGCTCTCTAGATACCATCCCATCAGATGTATTACTTCTAATATCTATGCATCTATATAAATCATAGGTGAATAATGAATGACAAAATATGACTTTACTGTAATTTATAATTTATTAAATATGTTATGGACCCAATACAGATATGGTTCCTAAACATTTTAATTCCTTCATGATCATGTTGAAACATAGGAACATTTCTAACCATCATTTGTAGCTCAACATATTCCATATATTCCTCTAATATATTATTATGGATATACGGTTGAAAATACAGTTGTGAAATATAATATTTTTCCACGTCCATTAATGTTTCAAGATCAATCTGTTGAAAATGCAATATAAATTGTCTCATTTTAAATCCCTATCACATATAATCTATATTTGTCTTTTTACATAAATCAATGACCAAAATTTTTCATTTCCAGGTTGGTAATGTACTAAAAAGTGATAATCCCTTATCATCTCTTACCATATCATCCATAGCATGTCCAACTACTTCTATGTGAATATATATTTCGTAATTTTATGGCCAGTATAAATACCAAAAATTTACCCATAGAGATAATTCCTCTTTATCATTCATTAAAACAATTTGATTAGCTATATCCAAATCAATATTTTGGAAATTTTCCATATAATTCTTAAATGTTTATGATGCATAAGATATAACAATATTACTCTATGAAAGAAATCATGGAAATACCATCCTTGATGCATCACTATATATTACAAACACATTACAATTATTAGGTAACCATAGAACATGTTCACTACCCAACAGATCTTTAGTTCCTTGATATTTTCCTCAAATTAAACATTCCTCCCGCTTCAATGATTTTCAGAGTTTTTCTCTCGTTCTGGGAAATGACAAGCTGTTTTTGGTAAGGAAGTTTGAGGAAGGCCTCAAACCAGAGATCAGATCACAGGTGAACGTCTTCCAGTTGACTTTTATTACTCTGATAGTCATCCAGGTGCTGATCACTGAAAGAAATATTATGAATACATGAGTTGTTGACCAGGGTGGTTCAGTATCCAAGGCTGATTCAATTCATACTGACAGAAGGAAGCGCCACTGAGAGTCTACTCGAGGTGACTCAAGGAAGCAAAGGATTTCTTCTGGAAGTCAGGAACTTCTTAATTGAAACTAGGTGGTGTGCTATTAGTGTGGAAAGAGCGGGCATAAGAAGCCTCAGTTCCCTATAGATCCATTGGAGTGCCGAGCCTATGGCAACATGGGTCATCTGTAGCATTTTTGAAGGGTTCTTCTTCCAAAAACTAGTGAAGGAGGATCAGTTTCTACTCCTCGTGTAGGAGAAGGATTACCAGTTCCACAACAGACGAGGGGGGGGGGTGGAGTCTTTCAGGTTGGTCAAGCCCGGGTAGAGGTCGCGGACACAGTGTTCAGGCTCAGGGAGGATCAGCTCAGGGATATCAGACTGCTACACTGGGCCGTGATACTGGCCAGACGTTTATAGTATAGCAGATTTATTAGGAGCAGGATCCTGGACTTTCCACAGTTTGAGGTATGATCCTAGTAGCCATTGTTTTATCTTCTGCACTTTTTGATAACGGAGATTCTCATAGCTATATTTCTGTTCACACTATGGAGAGCCTTAGACTTACTATCTTTACTTCTAGGGATACTTTGGCACTAGACACTCCTTAGGGACATAAAACTAACAGGGTTCGTTAGTGCAAGGAGTTCCCCCTTGAGGTTGGTGGGTGTCACTTCTCGTGGGATATTTAGGTCATTGAGATGACGTGTTATGATTTCTTTCTCAGAATTGACTGTCTAGTTCCTTTTCACACCATTATCGATTTTTATCACCTTAGTGCGAGTTTCACGTCACCTGAGGGAGGGTCCTTTCCTCACAAGGGAGAATGGGATGTCCAGGAAAGCAGAGATGGACCATTCAATCATGGGTTGGGAAGTGTTACAGCCTAGATTTCTAGTTTATATCTTGAGGATCAGGGGACCTCTCAGATGGAATTCCCTCCGGTAGTTGACCATTTTTCAGATATCTTTCAAGAAGAATTTTCACTGTTGCCTCCAGAGTCTGAGGTAGACTTCTCTATTGAGCTTGTTCCAGGAGCAGCACCGGTATCCATAACTCCTTATGGGATGGCTATGACTGAGTTGCAAGAGTTCATGAAGCAGTTGAGGGAGTTTCATGCTAAGAGATTCATGTGACCTAGTACTTCTCCTTGGGGTTAGCCTGTGTTGTTTGTGAAGAAGGCGGATGGTAACTTACTACATTGCATGGATTATCGAAAGCTAAACCAGTTGATGGTCAACAACGGATATCCATTATCGAGGATTGATGATATATTTGATCAGCTTCGAGGAGATAGGGTATTCTCGAAGATCAACTTGAGATCCGGCTATCATCAGTTGTGTGTCAGACCAACTGATATACCTCTCATAGCTTTCAGGAGCAGGTATGGTCTCTAAAAGTATCAGTCATGACGTTCGTTCTCTCGAACGTGCCTACAATCTTCATGGAACTAATGAACTGAGTGTTCGATCTGTACATGGACTCCTTTGTCATGGTCTTCGTGGACGTTATATTGGTGTACTCTCACACTCGCCACGACCATGACACACATCATGAGATCGTTATGAGTACACTGAGAGAGCATCATATGAATGTTAAACTCTCAAAGTGCCACTTTTAATGGATCAGATTCACTTCATGGGTCGTGTCATCTGGGAGACATGATTATTAGTAGACCCATGGAAGGTTAGAGCAGTAGTTACCTAGGAGCATCCGAAGAATATCATTGAGGTAAAAAGTTTCTTGGGACTGGAAGTTTAGTATAGGTGGTTTATACATGACTTCTCATGCATAGAAGCGCCATTGACGGGCTTGACTATGAAGGGTGTGAAGTACGTTTGATCAGAAGCTTGCGACTCAGCCTTCTAGGAGATGAAGGGGAGATTGACTTCATCACCAATTCTAGTTCTACCAGAGCTGGGAAAGAGTAATAAAGTTTCCTGTGATGCATCTGGCATTGGTATTATAAGAGTTCTTATGCAGGAGGATCGTATTTTTGCGTACAGATCTCGGAAGTTGAGGCCACCTGAGAAGAACTATCCTACACACGACCTGAAGTTGGCTGCTATTGTTCATGCTTTGCGTTGTTGGTGGATCTGTCTCATGGGAGAGCATTTTGTGGTATATACTGACCACAAGAGCCTCGGGTACATATTCACGCATTGTGAAATGAATCTGAGATAGCAGAGGTGGGTCGAGTACCTATAGTCTTTCAACATCGAGCTTTCTTATACGCCTGGGAAAGGAAATGTTGTGGCAGACGCACTGAGCAGGAGGACTAAGTTACAGGCATTTCAGGAGGCCAGCAGCGAGTGGAAGCTAATGGCTCAATTCTCTGAGATGCATTTGGAGGTGCATGACAGACTGGGATAGACAGTTCTTTCTTCTGTAGATGTTACCTCTACTCTTTTATATCGAGTACGAATGAGGCAACTATCAGACCCAGAGGGCCTAGTCCTACGGGAGGGTGTGTCAGATAGAGACCTTACTCCGGGGTGGACACTGGGCGATGAGGAGGTGCAACATTTTCATGGCCACATATCGGATTCAGCAGACATACATGAAGAGCTGTTGTTGGAGTTTCATGTTTTAGCTTGGGCAGTTCATCCTGGTGTCACCAAGATTAACTGAGACGTGCACCGTCAGTATTGGTGGCCTGCTATGAAGAACGATGTGGCTTGTTCTGTTATGTGGTCTTCCACCTGTTAGCTGGTGAAGGGAGAACATCAGTGACCACCAGGGCTTTTACAGCAGTTACCCATTCATGGATGGAAATGGAATGATGTGACAATGGACTTCATGACCAGTTTACCGATATAACCTCGAGGAAATGATGGGGTTTGGGTTGTAGTGGATAGGCTCATGACGGTTTCACACTTCTTTCCGATAAAGGAGAGCTTCAGTGTTGATGAGATGGGACGGTAGTAAATTCGAGATATTGTACATCTACATGGAGTTCCACACTCCAATGTTCCAGACAGGGATGCATGTTTTACTTCGCACTTCTGGCAGGGGCTGCAGAGGGATTTGGGTACATGGGTACTTTTGAGTACAACATACCATCCCCAGACCGATGGCCAGTCTGAGCGTACCATACAGGTGCTTGTGGATATTCTCCGAGCTTACATTATAGACTTTGGAGGTATTTGGGAGAATCATATTCCTTTGGTAGAGTTCACCTATAACAATAGGTTTCAAGAGACTATTCATATGGCACCTTACGAGGATATGTATGGTAGGCCATGTAACACCCCAAGCTTCTACGGTACGTTTCCCTTCGAATAATGCGATAGCGTGTGTTGTACGCAACCTCGAGTTCTAACACACACCACAACTAATTAAACTAGCCGTTGTGAATAGTAATACCTACTTTTTGAAATCATATATATTTTATATTTCAAAATGGACTTCATTTTTAGATTCTGAATATCAAAATTAGCCTAGGGTGAAATTTTGGTACTTTTCGGATAACTTTTATATTTTGATGAATAGTGAAAATTACTAAATTTTAATTAAAAACAACTTTTTTAATCAAAATAATTAATAGTGATAAATTGTGAATTTGAGTGGTTTTAAGGTATATTTAGAATATATTTATACCATTTAATATAATGTTGGTCATTGGACATAATTTTACAATTAAACCGAACATAAACAAGTGTCAATCTTTTGATAGTTATTACCTCTTAAAAACACGCTTTTTGTTTTGACAGCGGGAATTAATTTTAAATTAATTTCTGCCACTTCTGTGTTTTGAATTTAGGAAAATGGATTCCATATTTGGAATCAGGATGTTCAAATTGTGTAAATATGTAACTTTTATTTTTAGACATTTTGAATAGTTACTGTGGTAAATATTTTATTTACCATGGTTAAAGGGTAAATCCGGTAAATAAGGGTTAAAAAATAATATTATAATAATACAAAATTACCCTAAAACGTGTCCTAACCTTATTGGTGGACACATACCCGACCATGGGCATCCTTGGGTCAATTTGGGGACCCCTTGGATCCACTTGTATGTGGTAGGGACACATTATATTAATAAAGTTAAAATAAAAATAAAAATGGCATAAGCTTACATCTTTTAGAAGAACAATTTTTACATAGGGTTATACATGTTGAATTTTCGATTATAAATATTCATTAGAACGCTAAAAAGATTTCCTACATAATGATATTTTATTTATAATTTTTAGACATCATATAATTTAAATTATTAATGACACAATAATGATGCAATGTTTACCTCATTAATAAATCATTTAAATAAATAAGATTATAATGATTAAAATATTATCTAAAACCTGTCCAATTCTTATTGGTTGATGTTATTTAGATTATGAGTCATCTTATCTTCGACCTCAATGATTTTTGGTCCATTATAAACCGAATATAATTATATTATAAAGTAATACTTTCACTCTTTCCTAAAGAGCCCCTCCTCCCCCTTATAAAAGGAGACCACTTCTACTCATTCCTCACACCTCTCAAGCCACTTGGCTCGTCCAAACTCTTCCCAACTAAGCTCCCCACATCCCTCTCCTCCTCCTTGAAGCTTCCCCTTAGGCAGAAAGCATTTCAACAAGTCCTTTGGTTCCAACCAAAGTGAGTTACCTAAATTAAAGGTAACGATTTCTCTTAAATTATTTTCATTTATTTTGCTTCTTCAACCCCCAAACTCTATTTATTTCCTTTCTTTTGTAACAACACCAGTATCCTCAATATACTAGGATGTTGTTATAAGAAGGATTCAAACTACACATACACACAACTCTATCTAATGGATGATGAACATAATGTTTCTGTGGATGGCAAACTAACGCCTCACGAAACGATGATTGTTCAAATACATCTTACCGCCTCTCATGGTGGCCATTATGATGGCACTTTAATTAAATATGATGTTAATGATATATATTTTATATATAAGCTTCTGTAATTCTATTTTATTTCATACCATTATTCGTTTCATGTTGTATATACATACGATAATTTCATTTGAGGAAGTGCGGACTACCGCCCCCTTAAAATGATATGACTCGTTCATACCACACATGGAACGTATAAAGGATGGTGTTAATGAACTTAAGTAACATATATAAAATATTATATTATACTGGAATAGTAATATACCTATGTATCATTTGTATTCGATTCTTTTAAAATAAAAATTAAATGGAAGTAGCGTTCGTGCGTACGTACGGACTACCGTCTCCACGAACGCGATGAGATTCATTTTCCATCGTATCCATTCAAGTATAATTATCATTTGATGATTTAAAAATGATGTTTAAGGACTTTATACCATTCTGGATTTGAATAATATACAACTTATCCTTTACAAACATGTCTTACGTAACAAAACATACAAAAGAAAACAAGTAAGTTCACACCCGAAACAGCGATAATACTAAGATATTATTATCAAATCAGTATTAAAAGATCATATATGATATCATATTAACGTATATGATTCTTGTATAATTTAGTAACAATTATTTCACTATTATACAGGAGGTTAACCTACCCCAACCAAGGAAAAGTACAAGGTAAGGGTTATTTCACAATCTCTTCATTATCCGAGGTTGTTTATACGTAATAATCTACTGGGATCTCTTTATCATCCACATCCATGTTTCTTAAAAATGTATTTCAAAACATTTTTACTATTTACAAGAATATGGGTTTAAGTCATTTATACCCTTGTTTGACTTTTTATAAGAGGTTTATAAAGGAATCTTTCCGTCGTTTTCAAAACAAGGTCCTTTTTAACCTTTTCGACAGAATTGAGGTAAGAATGTTTTTTTTAACTTATACGGCGGGTGCGGTTATTTCCCGCCGTTATAAAATCCTCGAAGCTTTCCATACAATCTTATAAGAATATTTTCAAAGAAAATGTTTTATTCAATATGGATCTTAAATGATTTCAAAATAAAAGGAGATACTTCTTTAAAAATAATTTTGATTTCATCTATGTCAACATCCTTTGATGGATTTTAAGATTATTTGAAGTTGATTTATTATGATACAAAACTTCTATATTGTGTTGAAGGATTTGTGATATGTTTGACTGTGGATGTGCTATTTTTATACCATTCATAGTTTATGGTGAAATTATTGACATTTCGTATGCTAGTTTTAATACGAATGTTTATGTTATGTTTAAACCTTTTCATATGGGAATGTATTGGACTTAATAAGTGACGGGTGGAGCCCGCTATGGCTCCTCGATGCATCGGTAGGTCTCATGAGACAAACTAGTGTCTTGGAACAAGGCCTTGACAAAATCTTATTTGTAGTCTTGGCACGAGGCCTTGGCCAGGTGGTTATGATAGTCTGGCATTATGCATTCCAACATTATGAAAGTGGTTATTGATTTTTGCATGTGATTATTCGATTAGTAGAATATCCATGTGAATAATTAAATGGCATTATTTCATTTTATTTATGTCATACCATGTTGAAAGTTCATATTTAAAAGGCTTTTGTTTTAGTTATACATTGCCTTAAATGTTTATTCTTTCCGCTATATTGTTATCCTTACTGGGCATTTGAGCTCACCCCTTTTTTATGTTTTATTTTTCCCAGGATGTGAAGAAGTAAGTTATGAATGACCTGCAGGGATTTTATGAGGGGATAATAGTGTGGTCTATTGAGACATTATGTTGTTGTAGTAGTTTTTCATTTTATAATGTAATGTAAAACTTATGAATATATCTGGCATTTTCCAAGGCTACTAAACCAATCGGTCTTTCGAGATTTGATCTTTCTTATGATCATTCCAATGTTATGTAATAATGCACCGACTCTGGGTAACTGGGGTCGGGGCGTTACAGTTGGTATCAGAGGAAGTTTAGTACAAACCTTGGAAGCTAGATTTAGATAAACTCTTATTAGAGCACGTAGACCTAAGATGAACTTTGAGGATTAGTGTAGAAGAACGTCCTGGAAAGGATTCTCTAATCTCGCTTTTATTTTTATGAGGTATATTTTATATTCACCACATTTTCATGTTGTGTGGTGTATATAATGACATAATATTTCCTATGTCAATTATTTCCTTTACATAATAATATTAAATGTTTCAATTGAATTAATATTTCCTGGGGACCGTAATTTAAATGTAACTCATGTGCTATGTGATTTGTAATCTAAATAATATTTCTATGAGAAGCATTCTATATTCACCACCCATTTATTTTCCATTGTGTATAAAATTCCAATGAATATATTCCATGATTATTATCATTAAATTTATTAGTATTTATATTTCAATTTTATGGTCTCTCTTTAATGTGATATATGGTTAAAAAGTATCCAAAACAGTCATGTCAGTTTGTATTATTTTTTCTTTCTTTAGGAAACATTGTATTACTGCATGGTTTCATAGTACATTATTGTTTTAATATAATTTAATAACTTTCACTACACACAATTCTGAGTTCATGTGCATCAAAAAATATCAAAATAACTTTTTAAAAAGTAGTTATGAATAGTTTTAATCACATTTTAAATTTTATACATATCATATATATTATTAACATTTATCTTTTTTTTATACACATAATATAAGGACAATTTCAATATTTCAGATAAAATATTTATTTTTCAAAAAGGCATTTATTCCGGAATTTAATGGATTTTTTTTAAATATAATATTTGACACTTATTTTTATTTAATTTAATGAATTTAAATTATTCTCCAAAAAAAATAAATAATAATTTAGTTTGGATAAATTTTTTTACTTTATGGATATCATTCATATTATGATGATAGTGAAAATTAATAAATTTTTTTCAAAAAAAACATTTTTAATCGAAATAATTTATAGTTTTTAATTATGAATTTTAGTTGTTTTAAAGTATAATATGTTTATATATTTTTTATTTAATATAATTTCTGTCATTGTATGTAATTTCACATTAAAATTGGATATAAATAGTTATCAATCTTTTAATAGTTTTTACTTATCAAAAACCCAGTTTTTGGTGTTGAGAACATGAATTAATATTAAATTAATTAATGAATCTTCAATGTTTTGAATTTCGTAAAATAGTCATAATTTATTATTTTGGAATATCAAAATCATATTATGATTAATTTTTGGTATTTTTTGAATACATATAATTTTATATGAATATTGAAAAATACTACATAGTACATAAAATCCAACATTTTAATTTAAATTATTATTTTTAATTAATTTTTTTCTTTAAATAGACACCCAATAAATATATTATCACAATTTAAGACATTGATTTCATTTTAAAATAAGGCTAGATATGTAATATTTTATTGAATCATTTTAAAGCCTTTTTAACCACCTTCAAGGTACATTTACCCACCATCTAGGAACATTTGAAAATTGGCATAAAACCTAATTGTACAACTTTTGTGATTTGAAGTTCAAAAATTCAAGATACACTATTGACATAAGTTTCTAAAATTTTGTTCAATAGGATAAAAATAAATTTTTATGAATAGTATCATATGAATTTTATTTACCACGGTTAAAAGTAAATAAGACATTTCATGGTAAAAATTCTATAAATATTACCAAAAAACAAGTCCCAATTCTATTGGATTACTTCTTTTCATCAAAAATCATCCTTAGGAATAAAATATTACCCTTTTGGTCCACTTGGGTAAGATTAGGACATTTATTATTATTTTATATAAAGAATAGATAAAAGTGATAAATGTAAAGGTTAATAACTAAACCATTATTAATATAGGGTTTCACATACAATAAATTGGGCTATAAATATTAATTATAAAGAAAAAAAATATTTCCTACATCATGGTATTTTATTTATAATTTATATACATCAAATAATTAAATTTATTTATGACCCAATGATGATGTAGTATTTACATTATTAGCGAATGATTAAAATAATTGATTTTATAAATATACAAATAATTGTAAATTGAGACTCTCGATGAAATAAAACAAATTACAGGATATTGTGGAATTGTTGAGATAATTTAATGTAATTTTTATTGAAGTAATCATGTTCTTTTGACTTTCAAAAAACCAAATACTAAAAAGTGTCAAAATTGACATAAATGAGTTTTTCAAACAAATAATATATTATTTAATGATATAATATTCCTAAAAATATAAGGTTCATCCAAATGAATTATATAATAATACATATTTCATTAAATAAACACATTAGGATATCTTGGAATTTTATAGTGTGTTTATGAACTATGTAATATATAAATAAAAAATACATTGTAAAAGTGAAACTATTTAACCAAGACTTAAATCTAAAATATAATGTTAATATGGTGACCTAAATATGTCAAAACCTATTGGTTGAGAGGATTTAGACCAATAAACACATTATCCTTGATATAAATCCTTTTGTATGAATTATAAACAGATAATGTCTTTATAGTAAAATAATATTTCATGTTTTTCTGAAAGTGACCCTCACCTATCTTATAAAAGGATACTGCTCTTCTCTTAATTTCAAACTTACAATGTCATTTTTTGTAGCCAAACCCTGACAAAATATCCACCCAAATTTCCTCACTTAAACCTAGACTCCTTAAACTGATAAGAATCCAAACAAATATCCCATTGGATCCAATGAAAAGGATAAACCCAAAGAAGAGGTATTTACATCATCACCTTATTCAATGATATTTTTTCTTCTTCCACTTCCTATTTTGTTGTGTTTCCATACTAAAATTGTAAATCCAGTATCTTATACGTACTCATATGTTATTTTAAAAATATTACCACAATATTAATTATTCTACCCATCCTATTAATTAAATAGTCAACATACATGCATTTGTATGGATTACCGTCTCCACGCCGAGGAGTAGTTTGTGATTCAACACTATATTATTTAGATGGATATAATAATGATTATAATTGAAGTAAAAACTAAATATATCATGTTAATGATTATTTATATATAATATACCATCCAATTACATACTATTTTACCATAAAAAGTAATATATCATCACTCGAGCGTACGTACGGGTTACAGTCTCCACGACTTGATGAGATTGATTTACACGATCACCATTCAATGATGATTACAGATATATATTATTATTAATTATGTAATATATGATATAATTATGCTACTGGAAATATATATATATTTATTTATTTATGTATTTACATATATCTCATTCACATACTTTCGTTCAATAACATACAAAAATAGAAACGACGTTAATTCATACATACAACCTATTATCTTCGTAAATGGACTTTCCATTTCATATATCAATCTATTATAAAAACATATATTTTGAATATATATGATAAATAAATATTTTTTTATTCAATCAATTAAGTCATAATATAAGTTATACGACGAAGAAAAACATGTTAAAACACTTATGATAATGAAAGCCATTATTATTCAAAATGTTATTTTAACAAATAAATTATTTACAAATGAGTATTATGATATCTTAAATGAATCAATTATGATATCATAAATATTATTATGGATCTTTTATAATTAATAACATATTGTGGTCATTATATAGAATTTTAAACGTAAAATATACTATTAGAAAGAATATTGAAAGGGTTAATTTCTCAATCTCATTATTATCCGAGATTATTTATATGTAAGTATGTACTAGGAAATATTTGTCATCCGTTTCCATGTATTATAAAATAATTTTCAAAAGAATTATTTTAAAATACTATTTTACAAAAACATCATTATAAATGTTTTAAAGAAATATATTTCTATGATTTTTTCATTAATGTTAACGTTTTCAAAAAAATGTTTACAGGATTTATTTATATGTCGATGATTGTTTCAAAATGTTAATTCATTTAAAAAGAATCAATGGAGTATGGGAAAATTTGATTCGAAAATCTCTTTTAAATTACATCCTTTATAAATGTGTGACTTTTAAATGATTTCACAAAAAGGGTTATTTCCCTCAAAAAGATTTACTGATCATTTTCAACTATGTAATCATCCTTTAATGAATATTATTCATGATTGAGGTTGGTTTATTATAATAAAATCATTCATATTATATTAAATGAGTTATGATATGTTTGACAGTGGATGTGCTATTTTTATTCCATTCATGGTTTATGGTTAAATTATTGATATTTTTTGTGCTAGTTTTAATATAATTTTTTTTATGATTCAAAATTTTCATTTGAGGAATGCATTAGGAATATTAAGTGATATTTGGGGCCTGAAATAGACCCCTGATGCATCAATAGGTCTAATGATACAAACTAGTGTATTGGAACAAGGCATTGAAATTTTTGTTTGTAGTCTTGATAGGAGGCCTTAACTATGTGGTTATTATGTCCCGTATTATGCATTCCCTAATTTCGAAATTATTTATTACTTGTGATTATTTGACTAATAGAATATCCATGTGCATTTTTATATGGTAATGGTTGATTTATTATTTCCATATTATGTTCTTGTTTATGTTTAAAAGGTTTTTGTTTTCATTACACATCTAGCCATAAATTATTATATCTTCTGTTGAATTATTTACCCTTATTGAGTATTTGATCTCACACCTTTCATATGATTTATTATCCCAGGATTTATAGAAGGGTATTATGATTTACATAAAAGTTTTAAAAATATGGAATAAAGGAATACTAAAAATATTATTTATGATATGTTTTATTTTAGAAATTGTAATGTAAATGCCATTTATGCATTTTATTTTCCATGACTGCTAATCTGATCTATCCTTCGGGAACTGATTCCTGGTAATCATTCCAATGTATTAAAATAATGCACCGGATTTGTGATTCTATGGTTGGGGCATTATAGTTGGTATCATATGATGTTTATTACAAGACTGGGAAACTTGATTTAGATAAACTCTGATAAAAGAACATTGTCCTAAGATAGACTTTGAGTATTAGGATATAAGGACATCCAAAAATATTGGTAGTATAACTTTTATCTGGTTCATCCAAGAAAAAAAATCTGTGTTTAGATACAAACAAGTAGAGGTGACTATGACGTATATGTACCTAGGAGTGAAAACTCTGATAATACGTTTTGGGCTTGACCTGGGGTATTCTAGTACACGATAACGAGACATGAAACACTCTTAGTATTGACACTTCTGGGGGATATTCTTAGGATACTTCAAATTTTCATTACAATCCATTATGAACTAAATATGAGTAAATATGTCAACAAAGAATTAAATTTTTTGATTATGTGGATATATTTCTGTAAATCTTAAATTAATGGTGAAATTTTTTATAGTTTTTTCATTATAAATTATGATATTATCTAACCTTGTGTATGATGTCATTTAGAAGTGGAACACAGTAAATGGAATGCGTACTCCAGCAATATGAATGATCCTATGAGTATTATGGATCATATCTTATATAGTCTTAATCCATCATTTAGTATGGTAATAGTCTCCCACGTATCTGCATCATATGGGAAAATAGTTTTTTGTGTTAATAAGATAAGTAAAGATTTATCTCAGTCTTATAGAATTAGAGGGAAACAAGAAAATAAGAGAATGGAAAAAATATGAATAAAGGGAAGATGGGAAATATGGATTTTTTCAAATTGAGATAATCATGGAAAGAATCACCTAGGTAAATTCATTGATGGAAAGGGAGTATATTATATTTGTGGAGAAAAAGGACACCGCGTTCGTGATTGCAAGAGTAAGAAAATGGTTTTAAATGTAAAATGATTCATCTTCATGGAGTTGGGAAACTACACGAATTAATTTAAAAATCACCAATGTTTTCCCTAAATGATGCTATTAGATAATAATAAAGTTATGATAATACCTAAGATGAAGTGGAATGACTAATTGTTTTATATTTTTATTAAATAATTGTGTCATTTTAGTGTTGTATCAATTATGTACTTGTTAAATGAATTATTTAAATAAATAAATATCGTACTGCTGTATAGTTTAATTGAGAATTTAAGATTATATGGTTCTAATAAAAGTGAATCAATAGAAATTTATAGATTTCAGAAAATACATTGATGAAGGAAAGGTAAACCTTAATATGGTTATGATGCTAAGGTGGTGATTTTGGAATAAGATTTGATTGATTTGGATAAACTATGATGGATATTTTGGACTACCTTGAAACTAATTAATGGTTTTTCCACTTTTGTTGGATATGAAATCAATTATGGATTTATGGTGTTATATATTATTCTATGTTTTATAAAAGGAATAAAAATGTACATACCTATTCAAATAATCGTTTATGGAAATTCAAGTTGTTAACATGTTTTAATATAATAAATGACGAAGGTATTCACATGATTTTTTATGAAAAAATATATCTTTATTATGTTATGATGACCTTCATCATAAATTCTTGGACTGTGAGTTTGGAAACATTTATATTGGATAAGTCTAAAGGTAGGAACTGAGTAAGTTTAACGCATGTTATTTTGTTTGATGTTAATGTATGATTTATGGAATACATTGACCGATCATTTTGGATTTAAGTAAAAACATAAGGGATTAAGGGAATACTTGTGGACTTTATGATTTATCAAATGTGATTTAGGAATAAAAAATCATTTTTGAACATTCATTTCTTACTGTACGGGATAATGTGAAAATAGATCGATGCACTATCAAAATATGAGAATATGATTTTGACAGGTAATGAAATTAACTATTTTTTCCAGAGTTCTTATATAGATAATAAATTATTCCACCCTCTTAAAAAAATAAATTATCTAAGTTTTTTAATCCTAATAAGATATGTTTTGTTTAACTGAGGATAATTTTAATCATTATAGATTAATGACTTTGAGGGCCTCAATTTTGTATTTATTGTTCACTTGATTGTAATTGATGACCTCCAACACCCTTTATAGATAATTACATCTTCCTCCAATTATGTTTCTCTAATTTCTTCCAATGTTCTCCTATTCAAAATCCTAATTTGGGGGTGATGTTTTCATTTCCCTTTCCCTCTTATTAAAATAAACTTTTATTTACCGTATTTTTTATGTAGATTTTCCACAAAGGTATTTTATTTTTCCAAAAATTTATTCTCTAATAATAATTTAAAATTCCATGGATGAAATTTCATGAAATATGGGAGAATGTAGCACCCCATTATTTCATAGTACGTTATATCTTTTAATAAATCAATATCTTGCGCTACACGCAACACTGAGATCAAGAGCTTCACAACCTATCAAACTGGTCATTTAAAAAGCTATAATCAATATTATTAACAACATTTTGAATTCTATATATATCATATATAAAATTAACATTAATATTTATTGTTTCATAGATATAATATAGGGACAAATTCAATTTTTCAGATAAAAGATGTATTTTTAAAAAATGTCGTTTTCCTCCTTTAAATGGAAAAACATTTTTAAATCCACTATTTGACACTTTTATATATTAAATTTATTGAAAAAAAATTCTTATTCATATGCGGGGCCTAAAAATTTAGTCTGGATAATTTTTTTGTACTTTCATGGTATCTTTTATATTATGATGAATAGTGAAAATTATAAATTTAAATAGAAAAAAACTTTAATTATCTAAATAATTTATATTTTTAAATTATAAATTTTAGTTGTTTTAAATTATAATATGATTATATTTTTTACATTTAATATAATGTAGTTCATTGTAAGTAATTTCACATATAAAATGGATGTAAACACATGCTAATTTTTAGATATTTTTTACTTCTCAGAAACCAACTTTCTGGTTTGACGAAAAAAATTAATTTTAAATTAATTATTTCAACTTCTATGTTTTTAATTTGGTAAATATAGATTATTTTTGAATTTATAATATCAAAAATTTCTTATGGTGAATTTTTGGTATTTTTCTGAAAACATTCAATTTTTTTATTAATAGTTAAAATACTACAAGTACATAAAAACCGACATTTTCCTTTAAATAATTTTTTTATTAAAATTTTATCTTAAAATGGGAATGTCATAAATAAAATAGTAAAATGTAGGTAATAAGAGTCATTTTATTATATTATAAGATATATAAAATTTTATTGAACTATTTTAACGATATTTTACCGTTCTTCTATGCATATTTACTCACCTTCTATGCACATTTTAAATTTTTCATGTTACCTAATTTTTCCGCTTCTATGAATTGAATTTCCAAAATCCTAGAGAAAAATTTGACATCAGTATGAAAAATTTGGTTGAATAGGATTAATGTAATTTTGGTAAATAGTTACTTTTGATTTTTTTTACCACAGTTAAAAGTAAATAAGATAGTTAAAGCTAAATATAATAATAATATTACCCCAAAACATGTCCTAATTCAATTGAATAAATTTATTTATACCAAAATCAACATTAGAAATAAAATATAATCCTATTGATCAAGTAATATTAGATTAGGAAATTTATTAATATTTTATTTAAAGAAGAGTTAAAAGTCTTGAATTAAAATTGTAATAACTAAACCATTATTTATATATGGTTATACGGAAGAAAAATTCAACTATAAATATTCATTATAATGCTAAAAATATTTCCTATATCATGGTATTTTATTTGTAAATTTTATACGTTATATAATTAAATTTATTTATGACATAATGATGATGCAGTAAATACATTATTAATGAATGAATACAATTATTGATTTTACAAATAACAAAATAAATGTAAATTGATTCATTTGTTTCATTCAAAAAAATTTATATGTTAATATGACATGATAGTTTTTATTAAATTTATTTTTTTGAATTAGTCATGTTTTTATGACTTAAAAAAACCAACTTCTAAATAGTGTCAAAATTGACACATATTAGTTTTTAAAACAAATAATATATTATTAAATGATCTAATATTCATAAAAATATAAGGATCGGCTAGAGGACATATATAATCATAGAAATTTTATTAATAAACCACTTGATATTCACTTGGAATTTTATTTTATGTTTATAAACCATGTAATATAAAAATACAAGAAGACATTGTAAAAGATAAACTATTTAACAAAATCGTGAAATCTAAATGACAAGGTTAAAATGGTGAGATAAACATGTCTAAAACATATTTTTTATGGGGATCTAGACCCATCCCCATCTTATCCTAGAAATAAATCCATTTGGAGCCATTATAAAAAGAAAATCATTTAATAATAAAATAATATTTCCAGTGTTTCATAAAATGACCCTCACCTCTCTTATGAAAGGGTACTCCGTGTTCTATTAATTGCACCACCTCCATCTCTATTTGTATCATCCAAATAATACTCAAATATCCTCCCAAATAACCTCAATTTATCTTATAGTTCTTAATTTGATCATAATCTATCCTACGGATCCTTTTTTATCAACTCAAAAATAAGAACATGGAGAAGAGGTAATTACTTCATCACCACTTTCAATGATCTTTTCTTCTTCCACTTCCTCTTTATTTTTTTCCTTACTAAAATTATAGCTTTAGAAACATCTAAAAACTTAAATTTTTATTAAAACTAAGGTACAACCATATTCAATATTATATCCATCATATGAATGTCAGTGTCAATATACGTGTGTACGTACAACTCAAGCACTCCAGGTCGTGGTGTAGATTGTTATTCAACACTTCATTATTTTGATGGGTATAATAATGAGTATAATTCATTTAAATAAAAAATATAACTTTTTAATTATTCTTTATATATAATATATCATCTGGTTACAAATTATTTCACCCTCAATAAAATGATACCATCACTCATGCATACATTCAAATTACTGTCTTTATGATGCAATGAAGTTCATTTCAACGTTCACCATTCGACGATGATTACACATATATATTATTAATAAGTATGTAATATATGACATAATAATTCCAGAGGAAATAATATATATATATATATATATATATATCTCATTAACTTACTTTTATTCAATACGATGTGAAAACGGGAATGATGATTAAGCATACGTACATCCTAACGTTAGTATAAATGGTGTTTTCCATTTCATATATCAATCCATTATACATAATTATATTCTGTATATATATGATACATAAATAATTTTTTATATTTTGGAATCAATTAAATCATGATATTAGTTATACGATCAGGAATAACTAGTTAAAAACATATGATAAAGAAAGCTATTGTTACCATAAATTTTATTTTAACAATGAAATTATTATTAATTTGGTAATATAAATCCATTAGTCAATCAAGTATGATATAATAAATATGTATATGGTTCGGTTATAAAATAATATCCTATATTGGTCATTATATAGGAGGATAAACGTACCCATGACTACATGAAAGAAAAAGTTAAAGGTAATTTTCTCAATCTAATTATTATGTGAGATTTTTTATATGTATGTATATAGTAGGACATATCTATCATCAATTCACATGTTTTATAAGGAATTTTTGGAAGGATTATTTTAATATACCATTTAATAAATACATTATTTTAAATATTTTAAATAGTTTTTCATCAAATCCTTTCTTATTAATGTACACATTTTCAAAATGATTTCAAGGATTTATTTATATGAAAATGATTGTTTTAAAATGTTATTTCCATTCAAATGATTCAAATTGGTATAGGAAACTTTGATTGAACAGTCTATTTTAAATTAATTCCTTCTTAAATGTGTGACTTTTAAATTATTTCATAAAAATTTCTATTTCTCTCGATGATTTTTACCGATCAATTTCAACTATGTCAACATCCTTTACATGAAATAAATATTGACTAAGGTTGATTAATTAAAAAAATTAAACCATATTGTATTAAATGATTTATGATAGGTTTGACTATGGATGTGCTATTTTTATACCATTTTTGTTTATGGATAATTTATTTACATTTTTTATGCGAGTTTTAATATGAATTTTTATTTTATGGTTCAAAATTTTAATATGAGGAATGCATTAGACTTAGTATGTGATGGGTGGGCCAGCTATAGAACATTTATGTGTCGGTAGGTCTCATGGGACACACTAGTGTCATTGAACAAGGACATGACAAAAAATGTATTTTTATTATTGGTAGGAGACCTTGAATATGTGGTTTTGATGTCTGGAATTATGCATTCCATAGATATGAAATAATTTATTACATGTTATTATTCGACTAGTAGAATGTACAGGTACATGTTTATATGGTAATGTTTAATTTTTTTATATAATTTTCATGTTTCTGTTTAAAAGGTTGTTGTTTTTTTGAAAATGCTACCTTAAATGTTTATAGCTTCCAATAAATTATTTACCCTTAGTGAACATATGAGATCACCCCTTTATTATGTTTTATTTTATAAGTATTCCTTGAAGGATATTATGATTTATATCTAGGTTTTAGCAAACAAAATAATGGAATTCACAAATGATCATTTATGATGTGTTTTTTGTTAGAAATTGTGATGAAAATTTCTTGTATATAATATATTTTCCAAGACTTCTAAGCTGATTGGTCCATCAAGACATGATTCCATTCAATCATTCAAATTTATTAAAATAATGTACTAGATCTGGGCTTCGAGGGTCGGGGCATTACACACATTCCTTGATATTATCATATAAGAATCTTGAAAGTGCATATACTACCCTTTTAAACGTTATAACTTGAATAAAATTATTTTCATGATATTTTAGAATTCATTTGATGTTATTATTTATATTGGATTAGGATTCAATGTTTACCATGTGGTAATAGATAATTTCAACTATATCTTCATTTTTCAATATAAATTATTATTGTTGTTCCATTAATGATATATTATGATCCATATCTATTGAAATATTAAAATATCATCATCGACATTGGTTATTAATAAACTCACTATGTATTGGTAATATTTTCCTGCATATAGGTTTTTATAATTTTTAGGAATGTGTATTTAAAACACATAGATTAAATTTAACTATTCAGATAGAATTTTATATTATACATAAAACCAAATTTTATGAAAATGTTTTAAATTTTTTACATTAATATTTTAATGACATTTTAACCATGTTATTCCTTTTTAATATATATATTCTTTCAATGAAATCATTTTTAATTTTTTAATCAAGGATATTTTCTAAACATTTTATTGTGAATAACGAATTTTCTACATTAACATATTTACCCAATAACAAGAATTTAATTTCCTAGAATATTACATTTATATATTAAAAGTTAATTTTTTAAGAATAATTTCCCCCTAATATATTAGATATTAATTTTCGAAATGGTTCTTCTATATAAATATGTATTCATATTTTATAATTTTATATGTGTGTTAAAGAATTTTTAATTCATTTTTATATGTATTCAATGATATGATCAAGGAGTAATGTATTAAATATTTTTTTTTTAGAGTTTCTAAACTAAAAAAGGTTATTTTCACAATAAATTATCTAATTTATTTTTGAAAACAACCTTTTATGTTTAAAAAAAATGAAATGGAATTCGAAAACATTTTATGATTTTAAATGAATGGTAATTTTCTATTAGAAATGGTCAATGTGAGTATTCAATTTAATTATACAATAGGGGTGAAATCCTTAAATATAGATTATAATTTAGTTGTAATATGATAAATGGAAACTATTTTTATTCTTTATAATAATATTTTAGGCTATTAATGACATGTTTTATATGAGACTCATCTCTCTTCCAAGAGTTACATGACTTTTAAACCGACGTCCTTTCATTGTATATGAATTGAGAAAATGATTATGAAACATATATATTTCCCACAGATTTTGATTGGATTACATGTTAATGATACTCATTTAATTTCATATATCATGATATGTATTTTAAGATAAATATTTATTATTATGGGTCATGATAATAGTAAGGGTTAATTTTATTATTTCACACATATGAATGATTAAATTATGTGACATGTGGGAAATATATATCTAATGCATTGGGAGTTGATAAATTTATTATGATCTATAAGGCTTGAGGTGAGGGCATAATAAACTGAAATAGTGCTTACAAGAAAGGAAATCAAAATCCTGAAACAAGAGGGTACGGATGATGGAATCCAAAACAATAAATTAGAGAGTTCATGGTATGAAATACCAAGACATAAACAAGAGTGTACATATGTTATAATCCAAAGACTGAAACAAGTGGATACATGATAGGTTATACCAATCCAAAAAAATATGGCATATAAGAGGGAATATCATTCCCAAAACATGAGGGTACACTAGATGGAACATAATGTCTGAAACAAGAGGGTACATTGGGTTGCATCCTAATCCCAAAAAAAGAGGGTACACTAAAGGTAATCCCAATCCCCAAACATGAGGTTTAATGGGAGGGAATCCCAAGCCTGAAGAAGGTACATGGTTAATTTAACCATGCCTAACATGTTATGATTATATTGATAGGTAGCCTTATCTTGGAATTTTCAGTTATTATTTGTATTCCAATAGTCCATGTCATATTCCTCTATTAAGATCTCATGGATTATTCTCCAGATTATATAATGATAAATGTATTTTATTACTACCATTCATTATTACATGAATCTTTTTTTTGATATTGTATATGATTTTTATAATCTTATATTGATATTATAATTTTATAATAACTTTACACTCATTTTCTGATAACATATATCCCATTTTTTTCTTACTAAGCATCTATGATAACCCATTTTTTATGATTCCTTTCCCTAGGTTATGAATAATGTTTTTAAGTAGGAGTACTAAAACTGGTACTTTTTAAATATAAATATTGAATATATATCACCATGATATATGATATTGGTTCCTTGTTTCAAAAGAAACTAAACTATTACCACCCTTGGGCATGTATTTTTTTAATTTTATGAATATTAATCTAATATAATGAAATATCCATGTATGTTGATCCTATGTCTATATACTCTAGGACCTCTCTACTAGTATGCAGCTTATAGAATATTGAGATCTGTGTTTGAGGACTTCTGGTACACAGTACCAGGGCACAAATAGGTCGCATCCATGCTTGGACACTACAAAGTTTTATTAGTGTTTCTCTTTTACATTATTCTTGTGGTTTGAGATTCAAAATGGGAATACGATATTGGTTTTTTGTAACGAGCCATTTCAAGGGTTTATATAACCCATATTTAGGGGAAACCTAAATTACATGGGATTGATAAATTCTATTATTACCTACAATTCATATAGTTTCGTGGATTTCACATTTTGGTGATGCTCATGCTTTATGTTTCTTCCATTATTTATTAACTTTTAAATATAATTTTTTTACCCATGGATTGATGATATGAGGGTACTTTTAAATCATAAATCATATTGAGAGCCATAATTTATAAATGTAATGCATTATTACATTCCATATTTACATTACTCATGCATTTTTCTTATTCATATTATCAATGCAATGAATTTTTAATGGATATGTGATGAAAATAATTATAGTATTGAGAAAAAATAATTGAAAATTAATGTTCCAATATTATCCTAGTATAATTTTTATATGTAGGTTTAATTATAAAAGTAATGTAGTCTGTTATGGAACATTGAGCCCCAGACTGTTGATATCATGGGCTATAACAAGTTGTAGGTATGATTAAGTGGACACCACATTCCAAATTATAATGTGTATGGGTCCATATAAAATTTAAATCATGTCCCAAATAAATAAAAAATATGAAGGATTTTAATTACCTAAATAAATATGAAATAAATATTAACATTATCATTAAAATGCAAATGGCATATTTTTTTTGTGATATGATATTTTTACCCTAACCTTACCTTTTATTAGTGTATAGGTCATGTATCTAATGATTCTTTTGTGAATATTTGTTTTCACGTATCCAAATATCTATGAGTAGTATAATAGTTATCTCATATTATAAGACATATTTTTGGCATGTTACATCCTTTATCACTTCTCATATAGATAATAAAACCTATAAGAGTAGTGCGCTTGAAAATATTTGAGCTAGGACACCACTTTTTCCTTAGTATGATTGCAAGAAAAGTGTTCATTATAATAATATAGAGGTGGTGGTCCATGAGCCACCTGTAGTACCTCCTATAGTACCGAAATGACACCTCTTATTAGTCTTTCTATGGGATCTTATTCTTATTACTGTTTCATTTCTTATGCATTATTTTGTTAGTGCAGGGTATTCTTTAGCCTGACCCTACTATGGAAGACCTGACCTAATAATTAAATTAGTGACATCCTCCCACCTTCTCAATGAATATATGAACTCGTCAATTTATTCATCTTCATAATCCTTGTTTTTGATCAATTAACATATTGTCTCACCTCTAGATCGGAGGTATACACACGCTACATTAATGTTATGACATTCCAACAATCATTGGTGGGACATCATATTGCAGGCTGAGTATTATCAGCGTTTGGTCTATGAATAAATTGATACAAAATTCTATGATCACATATGTTTTTAGAATATGAGAGTGGACCACACCATGGTTTTCATGCATCATCATCAGGTCCCTTTAACCATCCTCAATTATTCAATTTTCTTCATTGAGATCCATCATTTGGCTCTATCACTTTTTTGTGACGAGTTGACAACTGTGAGTAGAATTGACGATGGGCCTACTTATATTGTTCTATAATATGAAAATTTATTATGGTTTATTACCAATGTAGATATAGAAAAAATGAGAATTAAAATTAAGTGGAACAATATATAAGAAGGAAATTCAAGACTGGGTGTTCAGTTTCATGGGAGTGTGTTAGTATATATGGATGTAGAAAGTTTCATATTGATGGTGCACATATGGGTTATTATAGAAAGGTTAAACACAGAAAAAAATCATTAGATGTTTCACCGGTTTGGATGTTGAAGCACTAAAAGTAACTAGTGTATGAGAATGTTGAATTATTGTCAGGATTACAGCATGATGGTCACATTTAATAATTATAATATCATTTTGCTCTAAAATGTATTGAGAGGGGATCTGGATGAATCCACTATTAGGTTGACTATCTATGTCAGATTTGTTTGCTAGAAGTTGGTATTCTCTTGGATATTAATCATAAGGAAGTGGTTTTGGATGAGGCAGTTATGACTTAGAGATCCAGTTTCTGAGGGGTTGACCAAACTTGGCTAGTCAGGTAGCATCTTGGGGCCATAGTACATGTTATATCTATGTAGTATAGCCTACACCTAAGTAAAATAGTATGAGTACATCTATCATTATGTTTACTATTATAGCATCTTCTACATTATTTTCATCCATTTTTGAAATAGGTTCATCAAACTCTTTTTTATCTATTGGGTTGTGGAATGTTTTGGCCCTAAAATTGAGTACTTATGTGGTGTTACATCTCTCAATATTATATTAGAGATTAGATCAAATTTCATACTAAATTTCCATTTGTTCACCTTTTTGATAGGTGGGTTCCTTTTCCTATATATTTTCTTTATCCTCAAGACGACGAGCTTCAATTTCATTCATGGTATTGATTTTCTTATGTTTTATCGATATTTTGTGTATTTAAATCACTAACAAGTGTCATTCACATCACAGAAGGGAATATATTATATCCAAATGGGATGATGGGATATCCATGTAAGATTAGTTATACATAATCATACAAGGATAATTATAGAGACTCTCCAAATTGTGAGTCTATTTATGAGAAATTATGGAATTTAGTTTATGGATGTCTGACATGTGGTTGATCGTTTCAGGGTTGTATTACATAACAATTTATCTAGCTTACTACCTAATTTATTGATAGATCTCACTACACTTCACTAGTGTCCGTTGACCCATATAGGATAAAATATAAAGATCGTTATGAACTAATGCCTTAAATTTATAATATAGAGACCAAGAGGGTTATCAGACCCATCCAATCACATTGGGGTCTATCTATAATTTCCAAAATGATTTCAAAAAATACCCATATATTTTTCGATGATTATTGATAGTGAACAAGAATATAGTGATGAACTGGATTCCATTACCTAGTACTAACGACCTTTTAAACCATATCGGAGGAGAAATAGTTTAATCCAATATTTATTTGTGGTCAGGTTTCCATCAGGTGCACATGTGACCATCATAAACAGATTCTAAATAATTTTATAGAAGGTATGGAATTTACATGTATCATGTCATGCATTTCAGATTCACTTATGTGTGGGTAGTATTTAAAGATATGATGAATTTGTTTTGTCACAAGCATTTGGACTCCTCTGTAGTGGTATTCTTATATGAAATCTTAGTGTAATCTCACACCATACATGACCATGCCAAAACATTGATATCATATTAATGATACAAAGATAGCATTGATATATGATTATATTAGTAAATGCCACTTTGGGATTAGAATGGTTCACCTAATGGGTCATATCATCCCAGTTTTAGGTGTAGCTGTAACCAAGAGATGGTGAAAATCATGGATTCCTAGGAGTAGATGATGAATTTTTTCATGATTCCCATTTTTTGGGGTTAGCTGGAATGTAAGAGATTTATCATGCACTTTTCCCTCTTATAATTTCCTCTCATGGGTCTGATTAAGATGGGTGTAAAAAGTGTCTAGTTTGAATATTTTGAGATAAATTTATTAGGTTTATTGTCCATACTGACTTCATTTTTAATACTCATACTTCTAATATCTGGAAGAGGCTATATTGTTTACTATTATGTTTCATAGATCTGACTAGGATCAGTTCTATTGCAGGGTGATCGAGATGTGGAATATGGATCCCTCTAGCCTAGGCCTCTTAAATAGAATAACCCAATGCATGAATTTGAGCTATATTTCATGGTTCATGATCTATGGTGTTGGATGAATTATATGTTTAGTGAATGATTCATTATTTACATAGATTTAAAAAATGTCAAACACGTCTTCACATGACAAGAATTAAAGTGGAGGTAGCACATGTGGGTATAATAATTCTAGTCGATCAACAATGATCTTGGTGATACACATGTTATGTAGATTTATGTTATAGACTCCCTAACCCGAAAGGCATAGACACAATTTTTCTAGGTGTCCAGAAGTGAGTGCAAATTGACTGCAATATTTTCTGAGATACACCTTTTTATTAGAGAAAAGCATGATGATCAAAAATTATAATACCTCACTATTACTTAATATATTTTGTGCCATGTATAGTTGAGACTACTATTAGATCCCTAGGTCCTCTTACTAAGAGAATGTGTATAAGGTGAAGACAACTGATTAGGATGGTCTATAGATGTGAATGAGACCATACAATACCATTGAATTTTTTGTTCAATTTTGTTGTATGATCAGAGATGATTTTGGAACATGGTACCTTGATTTGGGAAGTTCATCCTAGAAATAACATGATGCAATGAGATATACATCTTCAATATTGGTGGCCAGGAATATGGAGGATGATAGTAGGTTTTATCAAGCAGTGTTCCCCCTACAAATCGGTGAAGGTGGAACACCTGTGATGATCTTTTATTCAACAACATCTTTCCATTCATGAGTTTAAATGGAATGGTGTTACCAAGGATTTTGTGATAGGATTTTTGATATCTCATTGATTCAGTGATGCAATATGGGTGACCATAATATTTTTGAAAAAATTCTAAAACATTCATACAAGAAAGTAGAACTTCTCAGTTGATGGGCATGGGAGGCTATGGATCTAAAAGATGGAAAGTCTTCAATGTGTTCCCAATTCAATAATTTAAGATTGAGATGCACACATTGTGTCATTTTATGGAAATGGTTACAGAAAACTCTAGGTTCATAGGTGATGAATATTACAACATATCACCCTCATTCCTATTGTCAATCCAAGATAACTATTCATGTATTAGATGACATGTCTTGATTATGGATCCTTGTTTTTTGAGGCCCTTGGAAAAAGAATATATCTCATGTATTGTTTTCATAAAAGAGATGTTTTCATGAAACTATTCATATTTCTCTATATGATCCCATTATGGTGGTACAGTACATTCATATATATACTATTTAGTGGTTGGTGAGGCTTAAATACTGAGACCTTGCCTTATTCTACAGTCTAAAAAGATAATATAGTTGATTCAGAAGAATATGGTTACAGCTCAGTGAAGTTATAATACCTGTATTAATCATCATCATAGATCTCTTCAGTTTGAGGTGGGATATCCTGTCATTTGGTAGGTATTGACCATGATTGTTCAAAGTCAAATTAGGAGATAGTTCATATATTCCCTTTGATCGGTTTTGCAATTCAAGATAGTGGAGATTGTGGGGCCTATAGCCTATCAGTTGTAGTTACCTAAAAGGTAACATTCCATTCATGAGTTATTTCCTATATCATAACTTCATATCTGTCATGAATACTTGTATCATTAGTTTATCCTCAAGGATATAGATATTTATAAGGATGCATCCTTCAAAGAGAATCTGATATATTTCATTGATATGAGGATGATGGTAGTCTAAGGAAGGATTATTCCACTATTCTGGGTTATATTAAAGAATACACTCAATCAAAATATGACCTTAGAGTGAGAGGATTGTGTGCATAAAGATTGGTGGACACATTTCTCAAAAAAATTCCAACACCATAACAAGAACTAAGGTTATGAGTTATCTTATGTGGGTGTTTTGAATCATCCTTGATTTCGTCATAGTTATAGAACATTATTTTTTTGTTTTAATTCCTTGGTATAGACCATTAAATGTTTTATAATTGATTCATGATAATCATAGAGGTGTATGGGACTTTTTTATATCCGATAACCCCATATTTGATAGAAGAAGACTGGTTCATATAGTCAGAAGAAACCATTTTTCCAAGACTATATGATTTATCTAATCATACCGCTTGATATATTGGGGTCAATGGTAATTAAATGTTCTTCTAAAACCATAAAACCCAAGGCACATAGACATGTGTTGATAAAAAATTATGGTCAGTTTAATTTCACTTTTTTATATCATGGTAATGTCATCCATTCAAGCTCACCACATTCCCCTCATAGTGTGGGAGAGATAATAATAACCTATTTAATTAATGTTTTACATAAAAATCATACTTATATCTATATTTTACAGTGGTGGGAAACTCCTTCCTATTACCATAATATATATTCCTACACTATTTATTGGATCAAGCTATTTCCCCCATTTGTGCTATAAAACCATAATTTTTTAATGAAATAAAATTTTTGAGGTAAGCATTACACTCATCATTCTTCTATTTATACATGATTCAAATATATGATGTTATATTTTAGTGGTAGATATTTTTCCCTATTTTGATATCACATGTTAATTTATTGTTAAATCTAATTATAGATCAATTCATGTGTCAATAACATAATGTGGGAGAGATACTACTATATGGTAGGTGGCATAGTTATTTCCCTCTTGTTTTATAACTATAAAATGGATGAGAAATTATTCTCTTCAATAAAACCATTTGGTGACACATTTAATAATATAATAAAATTATTTTAAATGTTCTTACATGTATTTTATGACATTAATGATTAGTGAATACTAATTTTGGTTGATCACCTTGAATTTTTGCCACATATAATGTAATGTTTCCTCCTATTAGGACTATTTTCCCATTCCACAACATTTTAACCACCATATGTGTGTGTTGTATAACTTATAAATTATCTAAACAGATGAATTGAATTGGTATAAGAATGTATAAACATATGTAGGAATTTGTACCTTAATTCACATGTCCCATGACCCTAATTTATGCTTCACACATTACTAGTAATGACTTATTTCTTAACAATTATACTCTACTCAATGTGAATCTTTCATTATAGCATGTGCTTTATATTAATTGTTATTATGAAATATTATTCCTTATCATTATTTACATTTATATTATTATATATTTGTGTGGTTTGAAGTAGTTGTTATTGTCTTGGATTATTATGTTTTTATATATTAAATTCGTAGTTGATTTTTAATTTTGGTTTATATGCCTTGACTGCTTATATGATGGGAGGGAACACATTTCCCAAATTAAGCTCATCATAGATAAAATAATTGTGATTTACATGGTAATACATGATGTTCAAATAAATATACAAGGATTTCCTTGAGTGGTACCACATGAAATATTTTTCATGCTCTTGAGTGTCACAGGTTCACTAATGGAGAAACCATGGAGGGGATCATCTACGAGATGGATACACCAAACCACATTATATATGCATTCCACTTTGCGGGATACCAATTTTATAATTAGGGTTTAACATTATAATACTGATACAAGGATCTCCATTACATGTTTTCAAGGACATACTATGTAGTGTTGACTGTACCAGAGGCACTAATAGTGACCCATGGGATTAATTATAGATAACCTTGGAATTTATGGATTATTTGTTTCAATTACATATGATTTTTTAATATTATTTTTAAATTATGAAAATGTTTACTGTTGACATTTTTGTTTTACTTAAATGGAAAATTACAAACATGGAGTTAGAACACCTTTATTAATTTATAAATGATTCCCATGTATATACCCTATTACATAAATAGGTTCCCCTTGGTTCAAGAATCTGTCTTATAACAATGTAAGTATAGATGGTCATGAATCCATTAATGAACAATGATTGAATTGATTTTTGATTATTTTTAGTGGAGAAAATTTAATATTTATTAGTACAATGTTCTAAGTTTCATGAAATGGATTGGGAAATAAATTATTGGTGTTTTTATTTTATGATTATATCTCACACCCTTAATTGAAAACCTAGGGTATGAAATAATTAATCAAGATTACTAGAATAGATAATGGTGAGTGAAATTTGTGTGAGGCCTGATTTACATTATAAGGATGGAGTTCCCGACAATGAGAGTAAGCCTATGATCATGATGATATTAATAGATTCTTTGTATCCATTTTTTACTTTTTTACCATGTTTTATATTCTTATATTCATTGATCCCAATTCAACATTTTTATATAGATACATGAATCATCATGATCATCATCATTATTATTATTTATTAAGATTTTATCTTCTACTAGTGTTTTATTTCTCTTTCACACTTTATTATCATTATTATCCCATTTTCATTGTTTACTATTACTTGTTCTACTACAAACAGTTACTCCTCATGTTATATTAGTGTATTCTTTTACTATTTCCTATGTCTTATACACCACTATTCACCAATATAGTCTATTAGGGAATTTTCCCACCATGGACACACCCTAATACCCCAATAAAACACGAAAACCTCTGGTATATTGGGTGGCATGCATGATGTATTTTTGCACAACATCGTGGGGAATTTCTATGTGGAATTAGCAGTGATAAACAACTTGAACCTCATAGATGAATTACAACTAATAATAGTAAAGTGTGGAACCAAGAGATTGTAAATAAGAACACCGCTACACCAAAACATCATACATTCCAGGAGATTATATAAGTTATGATCTCTTTAAATTCTTCCTGAGAGTCATGAAATTCATGGAAGTGTAGACTCTTTTCACCGTGCCTTCGATGATTTAGATTGTGGAAAATAATTATCAATATAATTTACCAATTTTATCAAGTGAAGGAGTCCACAATTAAGAAAATATTTATATCAATTCACTCCAAATTCTCATAAGATTCTGGAGACCCCAAATAAGAAAAGTGCAGATCATTCTACATTCATTCATCATGGACCATCCAAGTATTGGCTATAGATTCTGAAGAAATCAAGGTTGAAATAAAAGTTATCTTGGTATTACATCATGGAATGATTTAAAATGCATTATATATTGTAACATTTTGGGAGGAGAGTTAATGAGAGTTAATAAATATTACAGATGAGGTCAGGTTAGTGATGGACTATGTAAAATGCTTCAATGACATACAATGATTTCTTCCCTCTTATGGAGTTAACGATATGACCATGTAATGTAATTTTAATGTTGAATTTCCAATGATAAATGATTACAGGTTAATTTCATTCATTGGATAATACATGTGGACGTTTTTAATTATGTTTTATTCATATAAGGGAATCAGAGAGTGGAAAAAAGTAGTGGAAAGACTTATTCAGGAATGAGACTTGTGGGATCATCTTATAGTGGAAAGAAAAACCGATATATATGTTTTCTCTAGGGATGTTGAAAGATGATAATTATAAAAATTATAATTCCTTTTTAGGAGATTGGTTCTAGGTACTTCTTTAATTATTGAAGGTTTGGCTAAAATCACTTGAGGTGTCCTCATCCCATAGTGGACTATCGTGTTTGCGGTAGTTTCAGTCATTCTGATATTTTTTCAATTATCATTCCATAATGGTTAATGAATGTGGACATATACATGAAGATGAGTTATTTAAGAGATCACCTACCCCTTACAGTCTTGTAATTGGGGATCCATAGGTCATTCAGTCACATGAAGGAGACAAGGCACCCATGTAAAATTGAATTAGTACTAATCAGAGGGATCAATATAATAGAGGAAGGATAGCTCCCAAGGAAATTGTATGTGCCAACTGCATGAAATATAGTATAATATGACCAGTTTATATGGGGGACCTCCTACCAATATGTGTATGATTATCATACCATACACTTTTTTGATATTTGAGCATTAAATAACATTAAATTTTACCATTTCAAAAATAGTTTTCTTTTTGAATATGGAGGTTTAAGGTAAGGTATCAAATTTTTAAATAAAATTGGTTGGGAAGCCAAAGTGTTTCCAGAAATTGTATGGGGTGTTCTCTTGAAATTGGGGGCTGTTATTTTGTTTGGGATAAGTTTTTATTTGAAATATTGGGATTCTATATGATAACTATAATGAATTGAATAGTTCTATACCAATATAAAAATGGTAGTTATCAAATAAAATATATCATTCTATGTCTATATGGGTGAATTTATACTCAAAATAGTGAGTGGGATATTTAGGATAGTCATGTAACACCACACGCTTCCATGGTACGTTTCCCTTTGAATAATGAAATAGCGTGTGTTGTACGCAACTTCGAGTCCTAACACACAGCAGAACCAATCAAACTAGCTGTTATGAATAGTAATACCCACTTTTTGAAATTTTATAAATTTTATCTTTCAAAATGGACTTCATTTTTGGATTTGTAATATTGAAATTATCTTAGGGTGAATTTTTTGTATTTTTCTAAAAACATTCATTTTTTTATGAATAGTGAAAAAACACTGAGTTATAGTTTAAAAACTAATTTTTATTTAAATAATTATTTATTTTATTTAAATTTAATTAAGGTCAAAATAGATACACAATACCTACATATGTTTAATGTAATTAATTTGTGTTAGTTTTGAATAATTTTATATATATAAAAATTTTATATAACTTTTCACCGTCTTTTATCCACCTCCAAGGAGAATTTGAAAATTCACGTAAAACTTAGTTTTACCATTTCGGTGATGGAATTTTGAATATATGAGAGACACGGTTAATATCAAGGAGTAAAATTTGGTTCAATAAGATAATAATAATATTTTGTGAATATAAAATTTTTACTTTTATTACCACGGTTAAAAGTAAATAGGGTAATTAAGTGTAAAAATGATATTAATATTCCCTAACACATGTCCTAATTCTATTGGACAAGTGTATCTTGACTGAAAACAACCTTATGAATAATATATTATCATTCTTGTCCACTTGGATTAGATTAGGACATTTATTATTATTTAATTCAAAGAAGAGTTAAAACAGTTAATATCAAAGTTTAATCACTAATATATTTTTAATATAGGGTTATACATAAGATAAATTCGATTGTAAATATTCATTAGAAATATATAAATATTTCCCACATAATGGTAGTTTATTTATAATTATTAGACATTAAATAATTTAATTTATTTATGACACAATGGTGATGCAGTAATTACTAAATTAATGAAATATTAAAATAATTTATATTATAAATATCCAAATAAATGTAATTTGAGACTTTTTATGATTTAAAATATTTTTCTAGGTTAATATGACATATTATTATTGGTTATATAAATTTTATTCTATGTAATAATTCTTTTATGAATTAATCAAAAACAAAATACCCAATAGTGTCAAAATTGACATAAAACAGTTTCTAAAACAAATATTATATTATTAATTGACGTTATATTCCTAAAAATATAAGGATCTGCCAAAGGACTTATATAATTATATTTTTATTATTAATGGACAACTTGGGGGTCTCTTGGAGGTATATAGTATGCTTATTAACTATATAATATTAAAATACAAAGAGATATGGTAAATGTCAAACCAATTAACTAAGAGTTAAATATGACTGATAAGTTTAATATAGTAACCGAAACCTGTCTAAAATTTTTTGGTAGAAATTAGATCGACCCATTACCACCTTAAACATTAAATAATCTACTTTGGAGCCATTTTAAACCGAATATGAATTTATTATAAAATAATATTTCTAGCTTTTTCCAAACATGCCCCAATGTTCTCTCAAATTCCCTCAATTCAACCTAGAGTCATTAGTTTGATCAGAAAGCCATCCTATGGGGCCCTTTTCATCAAATCAAAAGGAATAACCCGAAGAAGAGGTAATGGTTTCACAACCCTCTTTCATGTTCCTTTTTTCTTCAACATCTTCTTTAATTGCTATTTTCATTGTAAAATAATAACTCATGTATGTTTAATATAACGTTATGTTATTATAAATATGGTACAACTTTATTCAGTATTATATCCATCCTTTGAAAGACATGTCACCAAATGTGCGTACGTACGGCCTACCGTCTCCACGTCGGGGTGTAATTGTCATTCAATACATTATTATTTGGATAGGTATAATAATGATGTTTAATTCCTATAAATAATAATTATAACATGATAAGTATTCTGTATATATTATATACCATCCAATTATATATTATTTTAATATCAAAAGAATGATATTATCACTCGTGCGTACTTATGGACTACCGTCTCCATGAACGCATTGAGATTCATTCCCCATCATATCCATACAAGTAAAATTATAATTTTATGATTAAAAATAATGTTTTAGGACTTGATATCATTATGTATATAAACAATATTCAACCTATCCATGACAAAAACAACTTATGTAACAGAACATATAAAAGAAAACATGTAAGTTTACACTTGAAACGATGATAATAGTTAGATATTATTAACAAAGAAATGTTAAAAGATCATATATGATATCATATTAATGTATATTATTTTTTTATAATTCAATAAAAATAATTTCACCATTATATAGGAGGTTAACCAACCCTTGACCAAGGAAAAAGTAAAAGTAATGGGTTTCTTATCTCACTTTTAATTCTGCGAGATTTCCATTGTTCACCACATATTTATTGCATATGGTGTGTGTACTACCCATGATTTTATTCATTGTGTAATATACTATAATTTATGGGTATTTAAATCATCATTTTATGATCGTTCTTTCATAGTTGTATTTTTGGTATGTTACCAAATCGATAAAGAAATTTGGAATTTCAATTTCCACTCATTCAACTTTACACATACTTCATTGATTATTTTACTCCAAGATTATGTGTGGAATCACTAGGAATATTCATTTGTCATAATTTAAACTCCCCAATCAGTGGCTATTCATTTGATACACATAATCACTCCATTAATAAATTCTCAAGTCATTGGTATGAACTTGATAAGAGTATTTTTTACTCAATCTCCATTTATTGAGTTAAACAACCAATTCATTGGTGTTGTTTTTACAAGAATATGTGTGAATGTCCTTTGATTGTTTTACAGTGAATATACAATCATATTGAGTGTATTTATATTTGTCGCACATAATTATTTCATTGATTAATCCTTAACCTAAGGATACAGCCTTTATGAGATACTTCATCTCAATTTACGTTCCATTGAGACAACTTTGTTGTTATACACCAAATCAATTTTATATGGTGTATATAATGTACTTTGACATATTATATCATGAATCCTTTTATTCTCATGATATAAGAAAGTTTTCATTCCCTCAGTTATTTGTATTCAAGTGTCTCTTTTTTGGTCAGGAACTCTATCAAAAATATCATTTAAAAATCTTTTAAAGATTTATTATTCTAAATATTTCTCATTATTGTCCATGTTTTAAAAATGTTTTTAAGGATTTATTTATATGGACATAAATGTTTTCAAATCAAAATTACCTTTAAAAGTATCAAAGTGGTATGGGACACTTTGATTCAAAAATATATTTTAAATGGCTTATTGAGAAATAGTGTGACTTTTAAATGTTTTTATGAAAAAGGGAAAAAAATTTCTCAATAGTTGGATGATTATTTTAATATATGTCAATATCCTTAATTCTTAGAGATTGAGGTTAATATGGTATAATACAATCTTCCACATTGTATCGAATGAGTTATGATTGATTGTGGATGTTCAATTTTTATACCATTCATGGGTTGTGGTTAAAGTATAGACATTAGATATGCTAGTTTTAATATGAATGTTTATGTTATGTTTGAAACTTTTCTTATGAGGAATGCATTGGCCTTATTAAGAGACCAATGGAGCCTTCTATAGCTCCTTTATTCATCGGTATCTCTCTTGAGACAAACTAGTGTCTTGGCACAAGGCCTTGACAAAATCTTATTTGTAGTCTTGTCACGAGGCCTTGACTATGTGGTTATGATAATCTGGCATTATGAATTCCATAATTATGAATGGGGTTATTGATATTTCATGAGGTTATTTGACTAGTAGAATATCCATGTTAATAAGTAAATGGAATTATTTCAATTTATCTTGGACATATTATGCTGAAGTTCAAGTTTAAAAGGATTTTTTTAGTTATACATTGCCTTAAATGTTTATGATTATTTATTAATGTTTCTGATATATTGTTATCCTTACTGAGCATATAATCTCACCCCTTTCAAAGTTTTATTTTTCCCAGGATGTGAGGAAGTAATTTATGAATGATCTACAGGGATAATATGAGGCGATATGAAGACATGATGTTGTTTAAGTTTTTTTTACATTATGCGGTAATGTAAGACATATGAATATATCTAGTGCTTCCAAGACTAGTAAACTAATCAGTCTTTCGAGACTTGATCTTTCATGATCATTGTAATGTTATTTAATAATGCACTGACTCTGGGTAACTGGGGTCAGGGCGTTATAGTTGGTATCAGAGGAAGTTTAATACAAACCTTGGAAACTAGATTTTGATAAACTCTGATTAGAGAAAATTGCCCTAAGATATACTTTGAGGATTAGTATAGAAGAACTTCCTAGAGTTTTAGTATTGTATAGATTTTTTGAGTTATTCATGAAATACATCCATGTCTGGATACGAGCATGTAAGGAAAATCTGATATAGAGGAACCTAGGGGTAAAACCCGAAAACACTACTTTGAGCTAGACTCGAATGGGAACTGGTGAACGACAATGGGCCTTACTTCATTCTTGGTTATGACTCTCCCGAGGGATATTCTTAGGATAATTTAATTTTTCTTTACAAAACTATTTGAAGTATTAGGAGATTAAATAAACTTTGTTAATCCTAATGTGTTTCAAATTGAGAATATGGTGTCATGATATTCTCTAAATGATTTTATGACTACTGTTACTCAAACAATACTTTCTGGTTTTAGTCAATGGATGGAGTCTAAGGAAGTAATTGTAACATTGATAATGATGTAGAAGGTGGGAATGGTGGTAGAAATGATCAAAAAAATGGAATGTTGATAGGCTTATAATATATCACGTTCATGCTAAATCAGTTTTCCAAAAATATGATCAAAAACATATATATTAACCAACTCCCTAACTCAAAAAAGATGATAAAGGTGGTGAATGATAAGATCTCCAGTAGTAGAGACCATGGAGAAAAGAATCCTCAATTTCCATCATGCATGAAATGTGGAAGGAGACACCCAGGAAAGTGTATCAATGGAACAATGAAATTATTTACATGTGGGAAGGAAGGACATAAAGTAAAGAATTACTGAGGAAAAATAATGAGTACTATGGAAGAAAATAAAAATGGTCCCAAGATTCCAATTACGTTCATTTGTCATAAAAGTAAGAGACCTTGGAATCACCCAAGTAAATTCCCTATTCTATAGGATAACCTCTTGGTCGAGGAAGAAACTATGTGGATATAAATTTATGAAAAAATATTTAAAGGTATTAGTGATCCTTATTATTGAGATTACATTGGGTGAATTTTCTCTTATATGTGTAACCCTGCATTTTATCTTGTGAGAATGATATTTGAGGAAGACATTTCCTTTCTCTTGTAGAAATAGTTATAATGAACCATTTAGTTTTATATGATCATTGGGTTTTTGGAAATTACATGTTATTATATTTTGTGATGAAAATCCAAGGTATGAGATAACATTTGAGGTTAAATTATGTTATGGTTATTTTGAAGAATTTATCTCATTTTGGTAATGTTATAAAATATAGTTTTTGAAAATGGACAACACACAGACCGTGTGACAACCCGTAACATTGGACTAAGATGTGGGAATCGAACCCGCAACCAAAGTGTGAATGGGATTTTTCATGTACCACTAGAATACGTGAAGTCCCGGGTTAGTGTGACTAATTATTTTTAGTTAAATTATTTTATTTATAAATAATAAGTTTATTTGGGTTCTTATGTCTAATCAAATGAATACCCTTAGTATAGGAAAGTTATTTGGTGATTAAGTGACAAATGTTTTTTTGGAAGATGTTTGCTTTGTTGGGAACACTATATGCCCATGGAAACTAGAATACTATGGGATTTCATTTGAGGAGTAAGGGTGGATTTTTAACTACGTTTTTATTGTGGATTTCTAGTGATTTGGGTTATTTATGGAAATGATTAACCTATAATAGAGAATATGTGAATTACTTTTTTGTATGCGACATAGGAGTAGCTGATGTCATTTGGAGATAAAATTTAACATGGAAGACTACATAACCAAATTCTTCTACGTTTTGGGTTTCAATATTAGTTTGGATTATATTGATGGATTTTAAGGACATTTGTTTATTGAATGGTATTAATTTAACTTTGGGGTATTTTTGGTTTAATTTTAGAAATTAAGTTTTATGTTTCTTTCTGTAAATGAATATCCTTTTGGGGGATCATCAGATCTTATACAAACCATTTTGGTTCTGATTAATCTCTAAAGACAAGGTAAATATATAGTTTATCCTTCGTGGATCATGTGATTCTACAGAAGTATATTCTAGCACTTCACGTGTGACAAAGTATTCTTGAATACTCATCTTTTACAAAAATTAGATAGTGGTGGAAATTTATTAAAAATTGATACTCTACTTAAAAAGTAAGTATACCTCTTTATTTTCTTAGTCAATCTCATAAATTAATTCCTCATATTTATGTAATGTATCTTTAAAAAAAATTTGTCTGTATACTTTTCCTACTAGGAAACGAATAACCATTTGTCCCATCACAAGTTTGTGGATTTCTTGTTGAAGAAATTCTCTAGATAATGTTTCCTATCCCTCTCCATCAGAACATGACACTTAGTTTATCTTCCATATCCATGTTTTCTTACATGGAATCATAGTATGAGTTATCTTGGGTGAACTTTTTACTTCTCTTTCATTCTTTTAAGGTTATAGTTTTATTGACTATTTTTACAATGTGGGAAATTCCATTATATTCCCAAGCCCAATTTTAAATATTTCAAGGATGAAAGTATTTCACGTAGGGGAGAATGTAACACCCCAATCTTCCACGGTATTTTTCTCTTTGAATAATGCAATTTCGTGTGTTGTATGCAACTTCGTGTTCTAACACACACCATAACCAAACAAACAAGCAGTTATGAATAGTAATACCCACTTTTTGAGATTTTATAAACATTATATTTAAAAATGGACTTCATTTTTGGATTCAGAATATCAAAATTAGCTTAGGGTGAATTTTCGGCATTTTTCTGAAAACTTTCAATTTTTGATGAATACTGAAAAAACACTGAGTTGTAGTTTAAAAATGGATTTTTATTTAAATAATTATTTATTTTATTTAAAAATAATTATGGTAAAAATAGATACATAATACCTATATAATTTCAATTTAATTAATTTGAGTTAGTTTAGAATAATTTTAGAAATATAAAACTTTTATAGAACTTTTCACCGTCTTTGACCCACCTCCAAGGAAAATTTGGAAATTCACGTAAAACTTAATTTAACCGCTTCTGTGAGTGGAATTTTGAAAATCCGAGAGACACTTTTAATATCAAGGAGTAAATATTTGGTTCTATTAGATATATATAATTTTTGGTGAATAGTAACTTTTTACTTTTATTTTCCATGGTTAAAATTAAATAGGGTAATTAAGGGTTAAAATGATATTAATATTACCCTAAAACATGTCATAATTCTATTGGAAACGTGTATCTAGACCAAAAACAAAGTTAGTAATAATATATAATCATTTAGGTCCACATGGATTAGATTATGACATTTATTATTATTTAATTCAAAGAAGAGTTAAAAGAGTTAAAATCAATGTTTATTTACTAAAACAATTTTGATATAGTGTTATACATAAGATAAATTCGATTGTAAATATTAATTAGAAAGATAAAAATATTTCCAACATAATGGTATTTTATTTATAATTTTTAGACATTAAATAATTTATTTTATTTATTACACAATGGTGAGGAAGTAATTACAAAATTAATGAAATATTAAAAATGATTGATATTATAAATATCCAACTAAATGTAATTTGAGACTTTTTCTTAAATAAATCAATTTTCAAGGTTATTATGACATATTATTATTGTTTATATGAATTTTATTCGATGTAGGTGATGTTATAAATGTATCAAAAAAAATACCCAATAGTGTCAAAAGTGACATAAAACAGTTTTTAAAAAAAATATTATATTATTAATTTATATTAAATTCCTAAAAATCTAAGGTTCGGCCAATGGACTTATATAATGATAGGTGTATCATTAATGGACCACTTGGGGTCGCTTGGTGGTATATAGTATGATTATTAACGATATAATATAAAAATACAATGAGACATGGTAAATGTCAAACTATTTAACTAAGAGTTAAATATAAATGATCAAGTTAATATAGTGACCAAAACCTGTCTAAAATCCATTGGTAGAAATTATTTCTACCCATTACCACCACAAACATTAAATAATCGACTTTGGAGCCATTATAAACCGAATATGATTTTAATATAAAATAATATTTCTAGCTTTTCCAAAGGTTCCCCTCACCCCTCTTATAAAAGGGTACTCCCCCTTCTCTCCAATGTACACATTCAAAGCCCTTTGGCTCAGCCAATCCCTGCCCAAATATTCTTTCAACTTCCCTCACTTAATTCTAGAGGCCTTAGGTTTTTCACGAAGCCAACCTATGGAGCCCTTTTGATCAAATCAAAAGGAAAAACCCAAATAAGAGGTAATGTTTTCACAACCCTCTTTCAAATTCCTTTTTTCATCAACTTCTTCTTTCATTGTTATTTCCATTCTAAAATAATAACTCCAGTATATTTTATATACTGTGATGTTATTATAAATATTTTATAACCATATCTTTTATTCTATCCATCATTTGAATGACATGTCACCAAACGTGTGTACGTACGGCCTACCGTATCCACGTCATGGTGTAATTGTTATTCAATTTATTATTATTTGGATGGGTATAATAATGATGTTTAATTCATGTAAATAATAATTATAACATGATAATGATTCTTTATATATGATATATCATCCAATTATATATGATTTTAATATCAAAATAATGATATTATCTCTCGTCCGTACATACGGACTACTGTCGCCACGAACGCGATGAGATTCATTCCCCATAGTATCCATGCAAGTATACTTCTAATTTAATGATTAAAAATAATTTTTAAGGACTTGATATCATTATGTATATGAATAAGATACAAACTATAAATAACAAACATGACTTATGTAACAAAACATATAAAATAAAATGAGTAAGTTAACATCTAAAATAACGATAATACTAAGATATTATTAACTAATAAATGTTAAAAGATCATATATGATATCATAATAATGTATATGATTCTTTTATAATTAAATAAAAATTATTTCACAATTATAAAAGAGTCTAACCTACCCTTGACCAAGGAAAAAGTACAAAGTAAGGGGTTTCTTATGTCACTTTTAATTCTGTGATATATCCATTGTTCACCACATATTTATTGCATGTGGTGTGTGTACTGCCCTTGATTGTATTCATTGTGTAATATACATTAATTTATGGATATTTAAATCATCATTTTATGATCCTTATTTCATGTGTGTATGTTTCGAAAGTTACCAAATCAATAAAGGAATTTTAAATTTCAATTTCCACTCATTCGGCTTTACGCATACTTCATTGATTATTTTACTCCGAGATTATGTGTGGAATCACTATCCATTTTATTAGGTCATAATTTCCACTCCCCTTGCTGTGGATATACTTTTGATACACATAATCATGCCATTTATAAATTCTCAATTCATTGGTATGAACTTGATAAGAGTAATTTTTACTCAATCTCTATTTGTTGGGTTAAACATCCAATTCATTGGGGTTGTTTTTACAAGAATATTTGTTAATGTCGTTTGATTGTTTTACACATAATATCCAAACATATTGAGTGTATTTATATTTGTCACACAGAATTATGTCATTGATTTATCATTAACCTAAGGAATGCAGCCTTTATGAGAGATTTCATCTTAATTTACATTCCATTGAGACTATTTTGATGTTATACACCAAATCACTTTTATATGGTGTATATAATGTACTTTTACATAGTATATCATTAATACATTTATTCTCATGATATTAAATTTTTTTTATTACCTCAATTATTTGTATTCAAGTGTCTCTCTTTTTGATAGGAACTCAAACTAAAATATCATTTTAAAATGTTTTAAATATTTATTATTCTAAATATTTCTCATTATTTTCCATGATTTAAAAATGGTTTTAAGGATATATAGACCTTAAAGTTATAAAATCAAAATTCATTTTAAATGTTTCAAGGCGGTATGAGACACATTGATTCAAAAATATATTTTAAATGGCATCTTGAAAAATAGTGTGACTTTTAAATTATTTCAAGAAAAGGGGGGATATTTCTCTCAATAGTTTGATGATTATTTTAATCTATATCAATATCCTTCATTATTCTCAATTGAGGTTAATCTGATACAATATAATCTTCCATATTGTATCGAATGAGTTTTATTTGACAGTGGATGTGCTACTTTTATACCATTCATGGATTGTGGTTAGAGTATTGACATTTCATATTCATGTTTTAATACGATTGAATATGTAATGTTTTAAACATTTCATATGAGGAATGCATTGGACATAGTAAGTGACGAGTGGATCCTGCTATATCTCCTCGATACATTGGTAGGTCTAATGAGACAAACTAGTGTCTTGAAACAAGGCCTTGAAAAAATCTTATTTGTAGTCTTGGCACGAGGCCTTGAATATGTGGTTATGATAGTCTGGCCTTATGAATTACATCATTATGAATGTGGTTATTGATATTTCATGTGGTTATTCGACTAGTAGAATATCCATGTTAATAAGTAAATGTCAATATTTAATTTTATCTTTTCCATATTACGCTGAAGTTCAATTTTAAAAGGAATTTGATTTAGTTATACATTTCATTAAATGTTTATGATTATTTATGAAAGTTTATGCTATATTTTTATCCTTATTGAGCATATGACCTCACCCCTTTCAATGTTTTATTTGTCCCAGGATGTGAATATGTATTTTATGAATGACCTGCAGGGATAATATGAGGGGATATGAAGACAAGATGTTTTTTTATTTTTTTTACTTTATGATGTAATGTAAGACTTATGAATATATCTAGTGTTTCCAAGAATACGTATCTAATTGGCATTTCGAGACATGCTCTTTTGTAATCATGCCAATGTTATGTAATAATGCACTGACTCTGGGTAATTGGGGTCCGGGCGTTACATGTCAAGCAAGAAAAATTATGTAATGTTTGGCTTGTCCCACCACTTAGATAGAAATATATACTAATGAAGACTATGGAATGTATATTGATAACATTACACAATTTGTGGCCATCATTATTAAATTTTACTTGAAATTATCTCTGGCTTACCACTAGATTAGTATATTTAGTTCATAATTAAAAATGTTCTATGAAATAAGGTATTTCCTTTTATTCTTTTTTGGATAGGAATGGATGTGTTTTATGAGTTGAAATTGCAATTTGAAGTTATAGAAACAAAGGGATTCATAAAACCTACTACGTCTCTATGTGGTTGTCCAGTACGTTTCTCCACAATAGTGGATGGGAATTTTTCCATCTGCATGGATTATAAATGATTAAACCAGATTGAATTTAAGAATGAGTATCACCTTCCACACCTTTTGGGTTTCATTGAATTGATGGGATTTTTTAATTTAATTTCTATACATTTTTTATTTTTAATATTACACTATTTAATAGTGATAAAATCTATGAAAATTAAAACTATTTCTAGTATATGAGTTTTATTATATGATTTCATTCTGTCTGTTGAATGTAACATTGGTAATCATGGACTTAATGAAATGGATCATTCACTATTTCATGGAAAATATATTACTTTTCAGTGATTAAATAATATTTTATTCCAAATATGTATAATATATTGACCAATTCATTTACATATTGATATTTAATTTATGAGATAATCATATATTCACAATGAAATATAATCACAATTTCTTGATTAATTAAGTGCACATTTTTGGGAATGTTTACATAGAGGATGTTGTGTATGTAGATATGGGAAGGCTAGAGCTCTAGTTTAATGGTAGATGAAAAATAATTTATATTATATTAATATATTCTATATTATATAATGTTATTATCAGAGTTACATTCATAAATTCCCCGCACCAGCAACAGTACTGTCCATGCTTGGCAAGATTTGGGTGAAGTATATTTGTGCCGAAACATACATGATCTATTTTACAAATCTAATTGTAATGTTGAAATACACACCCAATTTTCACCATAAATGATATTACAATAATAATATCAATTAATCAATGTTCTTACTTAGTGAAGTTATAATTTAGGGGGCTCATGTGAATACATATGGAATAAAAAAATTTAGACCCCAGTAGAAGAATTATTCCATTCATGATATTTTGTTAGCTATTTGGTACATTCCCTAAGATGCTCAATAAACTGCCATTTGGGAGAACAGATTTTAGTATTCATATACAAAGACATCCTCCTGAAAATATTTTCCTAGTGATACTTGAACCTACATAAGATGAGACGAGTCATGTATATGAGGTATTTAAATGTTCAAATGGCCTACACACATGGAAAGGGAAGTGTAGTTCTAGAATCATTGAGGCGAAATACCACGCTAGATGAATTTTAGGAATCTTAATATGAGGGGTTGCGTATTTCAATGTTTTTAGATATGGAAATTCATGTTCAGGAGTCTCAATGATAAGTATATATGACATCAACATCCGTTATACTAGATATTTTTGACTATATGTAGATCAAGATGTTATCAAGCCTAGTGGACATATCATTGGGGGTATACTCTATTACGGGGAGCTACAATGAGGATGGTTTCATGGGAGAATATTTTTTTTCTTATCCTTTGTTAAGTATGGGTTCCTATAATCTTATGAGATTATTTTATGATGGCGTTTCTTGATTCTATACAGTAGGTACATCCATGGGTTACAATATTGTGTATTTATCTCCATATACAGTATTGGTTGTCACAAATAAAGAAGGATATAGTGTTATTAATTATTATATTTCTCACGTTTCTGTAGATGAAGGACATGAATTATAGGCCAGTGAGGATGTTGGAGCCCATAACAATTCAACCGTAGAAATGGGATGATGTCAATATATGTTTTTTAACAGGTTTACCTATAACACCATTAATGAATTATGAACTATATGTGATTATAGATAAATTAAAAATTGTATCAATATTCATAAATATTTAGGATACCTTCACTATATTGACTCTTTGTTTCATACATATCAAGGATACCGTCAACATATTGACCCTCCACTTCATAAATTACTATTAAGTTGTTTTAAATAGAAAAACAAAAGGATACACTACCATTATCCAAAGATTTACAATACTGAAAAAAATTATGACCATTCATATTATTTACATAATAAAACAAAAAGGTTTATTTAATTAGTTTTTATCTTGATTCATAGTAGTCCTTATGCTTTTTATTACATGTAAATTAATGAGGATATACATCAAATAAATGGGTGTGTTAAAATCCATGATAGATGATACATACGGACAAGAATCAATATAACATGGTTTGAGAATCATCATTATCGTCATACCATAAGCATTAGATAATCACCATCATCCTACCATAATCATCATATAATCAGCATACTCATTAGAGGAACCATAAGATTGAGGACTAATATGTTGAAATGCATAAAAATTAATCATCATTTCTTTAGTAGTCAATTATCACGCCTAATTATGAGTAAACTTATAAAATTTTAAATTTATATTCCACTATATCTCATGAGATTCCGCACATTAACCAATTAATTGGATACCTATTTAGTTTTGGGGACACCTGTTTATTCATAACATTTTCATGAGAAATATATTTCCAGGCTCACCTATCACATCATAACATTTACATAATCATGCATGCCACATAGAACACATATCAAAATATGACATAAAAACATGAAGGAATTGATGTCTTAACATAAAATATTATTTTTTGAAAAACATTTCAGTTCATAAATTATCTAGTTCTTAACATAATTCAGATAACAATAATCGAACATGAGTGAGGAAGAAATAGTCTCATGAAAAGTAAAGGTTGTGTTTTTAGAATGAAGTATTATTTCAGAAAATTCACTGAATTGTTCATAATGTTTATTAGAAGCATTTATATCCCAAAACAAATAGGGGAGGATAAGGAAAATATATTTAATTAACTTCAATGGTGTATTAATATTAAAAATGGAGTGATAGAAGGAACACCCAAATTTATAGTGTTGGCTTTGAAAATCTTTATACAGTATATGTTTGTGCTATATTCTTTTAATTATCCCAGTTAATGAAAATAAATTATTTTTTAACAAATATAGAACCTTTTATACATGAATTCTATTTTTTACACTATTATTATTTTATTTTATGATATTTTCGATGAGTTATATAGTTTAATTTAATCATTTTTGAGTGTTTGTTTTCTTGGTTTTCATGATCGGTTCACTTGAATATGAGTATGGAAGATTATGAAAAATGGGTATAATTATTCAAAATTGTAATTTTATATTCTCAATGAAAATAGATACGTTAATATTTTTGTATATATTATTTTATTATATTTTATGATGATTTATCTTGAGATAAAATATTAGTGATAACCATTTATAATTTTTGGTGATTTTTTGATCTTCGCAAACTAGTTTTGTTCCATTAATTATTATTATTTATTTATGTTATTTCCATTGGAAAAATTGGGCAACTATAATAATTATAAAATATTTAAAAACAATTATTTTGGTTTTATGAACATCTTTGAAGGTGTTGATGGAAAATGAAAATTCATCCACTATGATGTTGTTAAATTAACCCATCATCGGTGATTATTTCAATATAAAAAATGGAAAGATAGGATGTTGATCATGTATATTCCATTATCATTATACAATTACATTATATAAATGATACTTTAGTTATAATTATCATTTTAATAGAATATTTTTGGAGAAAATAATAATTGATAAGAAATTAAATTAATTTGAAAGAAAAATAATAAAAAATTTACCTCTTGAATTTAAAATCCTTCAAAAACACCATAGGAATACATATTTGGACTACTGATAATTCCATTAGTACCAAAAAATGGGAAGGGTTTTGGGAGGTGATTTGGGTATTATTTTTATAAGGGTAAATTCTTGTATGTTTTGGTGATAAGAGGTGGCGAGGGGTGGTATTTATAGTGTATGAGAGGAGTGATTCACATTATTTTATTAATCAGTTATTAGTCTTACTAAAGACTATGAATATGATGGGATTTGTCCATAAAGATATTATAATAATTAATTATAGTTATTTTTTGTTTTAAATCATTTTTACATAATTTATGACTTAATAACTATTTTATCTACCCTTAATAATAAATTATTGTATTTTTCTACAAAAAAAATCATTAATTTTAAAAATATATAAAAAAATTAATCCTAACAATATTTTGATATGAATAATAAGACATTAAAATTCATTTTTTAAAAATATTTTTCTAATTATGTGAAATTTAATGTTTAATTTAATTAATCATTTACTTAGAAATTAATGATTATAAAATTATAATTAATTTGATATTACATTGAAAAAATTACTTGTGGTCTCATAAAATTTAATTATAATCACTAGGAATAAAAATAATAATTTATTGAAACACTTTAGGAAAAAAAATTCATTCATGTAATTATATTAGTTATAATGTAATTAAAAAACATTTATGTTGTATAAAAGTAGCAACAAATAACCACTAAATTCCGAAATATTAATATACTTTTTCATGATATAACATTATCCTATTCTAATTTAAAAGATAATTATATTATATTTATATTTTCGTAGATTATGCACATATTATATTGGGCAAATTAAAATTTCTAATGGTCACATTACCATTTCAACATTCATGTTACTATACCATTTGAATATTTTTCTTGAAAATTAAAAATACTTCATATTTCACTGATTCATCATTTAAAAAGTTTATATTTTATCCTCTATTTGAGTTATGGGGTATTATATTATATTAAATAATTATAAGAAGATAGTTTCCATTAATAAAACACTTGGTCATGTATTCACCATTGTTGATTTTTTTAACATTTCCATGGATGACATGTTATGGTTTCTTCGTGAATTGATGAATGTTTCTTCATGTAGAGATACCCATTAGAAACTTATATTTTGGAATAATATATATTATGCATTGTGATTTTAGGTTCTTTGGAGTACACGCTACCATACTAATAATGACACCAATCGGAATGGATTACTTTGATTCTAGATGATATATTATGAACCATTGTTTTGGACATTAGTTTAACATCATAGAAATTATGTTAATTTTTTTATTTATATAGATTTATTTTGAGACCATGAAATTCTAAGGCACGTGATTCCGAGGTATAGAGAGCAAAGAATAGAATTCTGAAATTTTCTTAATGTACTTTTAGTAAACATTATGGTGGGATTTACTATATTTTGAGCCATCTCAAAGAAAACATTTGAGGGTACCATTGGATTCAGAGTGTCGGGATTAACCTAAAAATTACATTACATTGGATGGAAAGGGACGACTAGAAATTATTTTTTTCAGACTTTCCTGAAAAATAATAATTGAATTTAATAGAAATATTTTATTTTCATTCTCTCTTTGGAGTTGCAGATGGCGACGCTGGGGGAACCTTTAGAGTCCAAAAGCTTGACATATATGGAAATTTCATTACCTTTGCGAAATACTTAATACATAACAAAAATAGACACCAATGGACCGTAATAGTTTAGTGTCTTTGGAAACATGGAATATAAACTTCTAATCATGTTTAAAGATCTTCAATATCTCCCATAATGATATTCCCATTTTTCTTTCCTTACCTAAAACTTTTTTTTATATCCTGGAGAAAAGAAAACATAAAAAGGGTGAGATCAAATGCTCAGTAAGGGAAAACATAGATAACATAAAACAATCCATAAACATTTGAAAGAAAAAACTTGAACATGAAATTTAATCATCAAAATATTGAGCAAAGACATAAATCGTGGATGTACTTAAGGCATATATCATAATGGAACATCAACCATGATAAAATATAATGTGAATAAATCATGTAATTGTGGAAACCATTCAGAACATGTTATTATTTCCATAGTGGCCAAGGTATTGCTGCCAAGACCATCTTATTGGGAAAAGTTCTTTTCTGAATCGAGTTCACTCTTCGTTTTAGTCCTGTAACACAGAACCGGATTAACTTACCATTCCAGCCATGTCTATCTCATGAGATATTAATCATTACCCAATGCATTTGGGGTTGATATAGGTCCCACTCATATCATAATGAAATCATTCTATCTTCTGCCACAAAATAAACATAAAACATTCATCATAACCCAAAGAATAAAATGGGTTTCATAAACAACATCCCACCATCACATAACCCATATAAAACAAATAGATATTTCTTCATAAGAAAAGTGAAACCATGTAAATCATAGAGAAATTACACTTGAATCATACACATATAAAATAATTCCATCTTATATGGAAAATTGTTTTGATAAAACACTTGAAATGAATTATTGAGGAAAATATCCTTTCTTCTTCAAAATCATTTTCTTTTCACAAAATGCCATGAAAATTTAAAATAAAAGGATTTTTTTGATAACAATCATGATATATTGTAGAGTAAACATGCTTAAAAAAGGCGTTATAAAACCATATTAATCTGTTCATGCAGTATAAGACAAAAAAACATTCTTCTCGTACTTTTTTCAGAAAATTAAAAATGTACCTCGTATGGTAAACAAAAGAAAGATTCCTTACATACCATGTAGTAAAAGTCAAAAAATGGGTAAAAAGGACATTAATCATACAGGAAACCATTTTTAGAAAACAGGAATGTGGTTGGTAAATATAACCCCAGTAAATACTTACGTATAAGGAATCTCAAATAAGAATGAGATTTTCAAAATTATCCCTTACCTTAAGTCTGATATTCTTCGTATGTATCCGAACCTCCACATCTTTGACGCACCTCCATTAATCTTCTTCTTAAGGAAGTAGAGTTGGTCTTTTATGAAGCCCAGAACCTCAAGAATGCTTCTAGGGATGTGTAGAAGAGAAATGGGCATGTGTCGTCTGAGCTTCAAGGCTCAAAAGGGTGTGTAGAGAAGAGGGAAGGGGTGCCCTTTTTATAAGGGAGGAGAGGGTAGCCGTTGAAAAAACATAAAATATTATTTTATAATAAAGCCATATTCGGTTTATAATATCTTCAAATTGATTTATTTTGAAGCTAATGTGGGTATGGGTAGAAATCCTTTCAACCAATAAGTTTTAGACAAATTTAGGTTACTATTTTGTCCTTATCATTTAGATTTAACTCTAAGTTAAATAATTTAACTTTTACAGTGTATTTTTGTTTTCTTACGCTATATGGTTAATAAAAATACTATAACAAGCCGAAAGACCCCCCAAGTGGTTCACTATTAATATATATACCCTTATATAAGTCATTTGGCCAATCCTTATATTTTTAGGAATAAAATAACAATTAATAATATAATATTTGTTTTAAAAACTATTTTATGTCAATTTTGACACTATTACGTACTTGATTTTTTTGAAAATTTTAACAGGATGATTAGTTCAAAAAAGGTTAATTAAATCAATAATAACATGCCATATTAATCTATAAAATTATTTTAATTCATAAAAAGTCTAAAATTACTTTTATTTGGGTATTTATAACAACAATTATGTTAATATCTCATTAATAAAGAAATTACTGCACCATCATTATGTCATAAATAAATTAAATTATTTATTGCCTAAAAATTATAAATAAAATACCATTATGTATCATATATTTTTATCTTTCTAATGAATATTTATAGTCGAATTTATCTTATGTATAACCTTATATTAAAAATGATTTAGTTATTAAACATTGATTTTAACTATTTTAACCCTTCTTTAAATAAACTAATTATAAATGTCCTAATCTAATCCAAGTAGACCTAAATGGCCATATGTTATTCCCAAGGTTGTTTTTGGTCGAATTACATTTATCCAATAGAATTAGGAAATGTGTTAGGGTAATAATTATATCATTTATACCCTTAATTACTCTATTTACTTTTAATCGTGGTAAATAAAGGAAAAAGTTATTATTCACCAAAAATTATTTTCATCTCATTGATCCACATTTTAGTCCTTGATATTATCCATGTCTATTTGATTTTAAAAATTCCACTCATAGAAGCGGTAAAATTATGTTTTATGTAAATTTTCAAATTTTCCAAGGAGGTGGGTAATAGACGGTGAAAAGTTAAATAAATTTTTTATATATCTTAAATTATTATAAAATTAATTCAATGAATTTAATTGAACTTATATAGGTATTATGTATCAATTTTGACCAAAAATAAATTTAAATAAAAGAAATAATTATTGAAATAAAACGTCAGTTTTTAAATAGTATCCCAGCGTTTTCACTATTAATCAAAAATATAAAGTTCTCAGAAAAATACAAAAAATTCACCTTAGGCTAATTTCGATATTAAAAATCCAAAAATGAAGTCCATTTTGAATGATAAACTTTATAAAATTCAAAAAAAATGGGTATTACTATTCATAACGGCTAATTTAAATAATATTTTAATAATATATCTTTGTTTAGTGAAACTCGGTATGTGTACAACACACGCAATCGTGGAAGGTCGCGATTGCATGTAATGTAATCCAAGTCAGGGTTGTGTGTTGTTGTTTTGTATAACATAATCCAACCATATTTCATTTATACATCGAATATACATACATATATATACACTCAATGTTGTATAGAATGGCTACTATCAAACGAACTTGAAATTGTGTGTAACACAATCCAAGAATAGTGTTGCATATACTACAAGATAATACAGTGTTGTGTATAGTGCAAGATAATCTTGGTGTAGAGTACAACACAAGACATCAATAAAATTAAAAATAATAATCCTCATAGAATCTCGTGTTGTTATATTCTACCCACCTTAAAATTAATTTCGCCCTTAAAATTACTCGGGGTTATAAATGGGTTTCTACTTGAAAGTTTCTTTAATTGAAACCCACATCATAAAATGGAATACCAAAACATAACATTAAAAAATATATAAAACATAACGGTTACCCAAATTAACTAATCACTGGGTTTCCACATAGGAGAACATATGTGAAAATATGGATATAGAAGAGAAATGTAACCATCATGTTCTGATGGAGAGTGGTAGAGAACATGGATATGAAAAAATCAACAATCACAAAGCCATAAACTTGTGATTATCTAAGGTACCATCTGATTCATCGTATATGAGGACACTGGGACAACAGTTTTGTTTTTCATGAACATTTCCCTAAAGTTGAAGATTTAGAAGAAATAATTTATTTCGGTACAATCTCAACGTTGTTAATTCCTTGTAAAATTTCCACTTCATCTCTTAAATAAATGAAGTTTATTTTGTCTTTATTTATGTGTTATTAGATAATGTGATAGAATGATGGGTCATTCCATCCGTCTCAAACAAATGGTTAGCAAATGTTATATGTCCTTATTATGGTGAGAATAATCGTATATGGTACCAAAAATGGACTTATACTTTATCTATCATAGCACTTAATAAAATAAAACTAGTTTCTACTACCCATGGACTTCCTGTAAGACTGTGGTAGGTGATGAAGGCATGTCGCAATTCGGTTTTGGGTTCGATTCCCACAACCTTGTCCGACGGGACAGGTTTTCGCCCGTCCTGCAGGTTGTCCTTTTTCTAAAAATACATTATTATAACTTTCCATCAATAATATCAAACAAGTTATAGACATAAACAATACTAACTTATGTCCAACATAATACATTCAAATCTTTAGGCTTATCCAAAATACTGCTATCCAATATCATATTATAGTGAAAACGATTACCAGAGAGTTCATATAACAAGCATGGAAATACCATCGTTGATCCACATATATTATAAGATATGTCTTGTTGGTCACATTCCAAACATTCGAAGGACTTAATCATGTTTTCTATTGAAAAATGAATACCCATTGAACCATAGTGAAAAAATACGTTCTATCAAAAGTTAACTCTTTCCACATACCAAAATCCCAAAATTCTGTATACTCAAACCATGATATCACTTATTCCTTACAACAATAATGAGCTCATGAATACTATCAAACATATTATTTTATCCTTATACATTAATTATGTGAATATAATAATCTTTCCAAAAATATCGGGATAACCTTTCATGGTTACACGTACCATTCAACATATACTTTAGGAAAAACAATAGTGTAACAATCCTTAGATGTTTTTTTATTCCATAGTACCATTAAATTACCTATGCAACATAACTCTTGATAAACATACAATCATTCCACTACCTTCTTAAACCATTGACCAAGCATTAACACTTCATTCATCTCATATATCATTTCTCATCTCTTCATCATCATCAACATAAATACTACCCATATGACCATGTTGATTCTCTTTATGAGATTTTCCCTTAGGGCATTTGTTTGCATAATGCCCATACATTCCACATTTAAAACATCTAATCATTGTTGATGTCGTAGAAATACCATTATCCTTATCCATGTTGTTAACTGAACCATTTTCTTTTGCACTTACTAGATTTGTGTTCTTCTTTTCCGCACACAAATAATCTTCCAATTCCTTTGAAACATTATCCTTGATGCCTATTCAAACATGATTTACATGATAGAAATTGAACTTTCCTTCCTCTATGATCATCATGAAACATTATCATTCTCTTATTATGTGAGTTGGGATACCTAGCAAAGTTGAGATTATTGATCATATTATGAGATTGCTGAATAAGAATAATAACGATATGTGGACCTCCAGATCCAATTTCATTCAGTTTCTCATGAAGAGTATCATTCCATTTTCCATCATATCCTCCATTATCGTGAATCTTCCCATTCCCAGACATTTTCTAAAACCCAAAAAGAATAGTGTGAGAGGCCAAAATCATAATCAAGGTGGATTGCCTTCAATATCTAACATATTTGGTTAAATTCTATGATCGTTACCATAACTATAGTACTATAACCTATACTTATACTTAACCTTTGTAACATCCCTAGACACACCATAGAAATATATATAGGGATCTCAGTAAAGTTCGCACATCCTAGTTTCCAAAGGTTGACTAAACCTTTCCTCAGATACCAACTGTAGAGACCCAAAGCATGATGTACATGGAAATTAAATTAATTTTGCGGAATAATTAATACATAACAAAATTAGACACCAAAGTGCCATAATAGTTTAGTGTCTTTGGAAACATGAAATATAAACTTCAAATCATGTTGAAAGATCTTCAACATCTCCCATAAAGATCTTCCCCTTTTTGTATCCGTATCTCAAACCATTCTTTATATCCTGGGGAAAAGAAAACATAAAAAGGGTGAGCTCAAATGCTCAGTAAGGTCAAACATAGAGAACATAAAACAATCCATAAACATTTGAAAGAAAAAACTTGAACATGAAATTTAAACAACAAAATCTAGAGCAAAGACATAAATCTTGGATGTACGTAAGGAATATATCACAATATAACATCAACAATGACAAAATATAATGGGAATAAAACATGTAATTGTGGAAACCATTCAGCATAGGTTATGATTTCCATAGTATCCAAGGTATTGCTGCCAAGACCATCTTAGTGGACAAAGTCCCTATCTGAATCGAGTCCACTCCTCATTTCAGTCATGTAACACTGAACCATATTAACCTACCATTCAAGCCATGTCTATATCATGTGATATAAATCTTTACCCAATTCATTGTAGGTAGATATAGGTCCCACCCATCTCATAATGAAATCATTCTTACTAGTGCCACAAAATAAACTTAAAGCATTCATCATAACTCAAAGAATAAAATGGGTTTCATAAACAACATCCCATCATCACATAACCCCTATAAAACAAATAGATATTTCACTATAAGAAAAGTGAAACCATGTAAATCATAGAGAAATTACACTTGAAACATACACATATGAAAAAATTCCATCTTATATGGAAAATGGTTTTGATAAAACACTTGAAATGAATTCTTGAGGAAAATATCCTTACATCTTAAAAATCATTTTCATTTCACAAAATGACATGCAATTTAAATATAAAAATATTTTGTTGAAAACAATCATGAAATATTGTAGAGTAAACTTCTTGAAAATAAGGCGTTATAAAACCATAAGAATCAGTTCATGGTATTTAAGTTAAAAAAACATTCTTCTCGTACTTTTGTCGAAAAAGTAAAAAAGTATCTCTAATTGGTAATCAAAAGAATGATTCCTTACATACCATGTAGTAAAAGATAAAAATTGGTAAAAAGGACCTTAATCATACATGAAACCATTTTTATAAAATAGGGACATGGATGATAAATATAACCCCAGTAAATACTTACGTATAAGAAATCTCAGATAAAAATGAGATTTTCAAAATTATCCCTTACCTTATGTCTGATATGCTTCGTATTTATCCGGACCTCCTCTTCTTTGACGCACCTCCATTAAACTTATTCTTATGGAAGTAGAGTTGGTATTTTGAGAAGACCAGAACCTCTAGAATGTTTCTAGGGAATTGGAGAAGAGAAATGGGCAGGGGTTGGACGATAATCAAGGCTAAAAATGGAGTTTAGAGAAGAGGGAAGGGGTGCCCTTTTTATAAGGGATGAGAGGGGCACCTTTGGAAAAACATAAAATATTATTTTATAATAAAGTCATATTTGGATTATAATATCTCAAAATTAATTTATTTCAAATATAAAGTGGGGATGAGTCTAAATCCTTTCAAAAAATATGTTTTATACATGTTTAGGTTAATATTTATCCTTGTCATTTAGGTTTAACTCTAAGTTAAAGAGTTTAACTTTTACCGTGTCTTTTTGTTTTCATACACTATATGGTTAATAAAAATACTATAAAAAGCCAAACTAACCCAAATTGGTTCATTATTTATATTTATATATATATATATATCTATATCTAAGTTATTTTGCCGATCCTCATATTTTTAGGAATAAAATAACAATTAATAATATAATATTTGTTTTAAAAACTATTTTCTGTCAATTTTGACACTATTTGGTACTTGATTTTTTTGAAAATAATAAATACATGATTAGTTATAAAAATTTTAATTAAGTCAATAATAACATGTCATATTAATCTATAATATTATTTTAATTCATAAAAAGTTTAAATTACATTTATTTGGGTATTTATAACAACATTTATGTTAATATTTGATTAATAAAGTAATTACTGCATCATCATTGTGTCATAAATAAATTAAATTATTTTATGTCTAAAAATAATAAATAAAATACCATTATGTAGGAATTATTTTTATCTTTCTAATGAATATTTATAGTCGAATTTATCTTATGTATAACCCAATATTAAAAATGATTTAGTTATTATACTTTGATTTTAACTAATTTAACCCTTCTTTAAATAAATTAATAATAAATGTTCTAATCATATCCAAGTTGACCAAAATGGCCATATTTTATTCATAAGGTTGTTTTTGGTCGAATTACACTTATCCAATAGAATTAGGACATGTTTTAGGGTAATAATAATATCATTTTTACCCTTAATTTCCCTATTTACTTTTAATCGTGGTAAATAAAAGTAAAAAGTTACTATTCACCAAAAAAATTTCATCTCATTGAATCACATTTTAGTCCATGATATTAAACATGTCTCTCGGATTTTCGAAATTCCAGTAACAGAAGTGGTAAAATTATTTTTTATATAAATTATCAAATTATCCTTGGTGGTCGGTAAAAGACGGTGAAAAGTTCAATAAATTTTTTATATATCTACAATTTTTATAAAATGAGTCAAATGAATTTCATTTAACTTATATAGGTATTATTTATCAATTTTGACCTAATATATATTTAAATAAAATAATTAATTATTTAAATAAAAATTCGATTTTTAAATAGTAACCTAGTGTTTTCACTATTCATCAAAAATTGAATGTTCTCAGAAAAATACCAAATATTCACCCTAGGCTAATTTCGATATTCTGAATCCAAAAACGAAGTCTATTTTGAAATATGAAATTTATAAAATTCCAAAAAGGGGGTATTAATATTCATAATGGCTATTTTATATAATATTTTAATAATATATCTTTGTTTAGTGAAACTCGGTATTGCTTACAACACACGCGATCATGGAAGGTCGCGATTGCGTGTAATGTAAGCCAAGTCAGGGTTGCGTGTTGTCTTTTTGTATAACAGAATCCAACCAAATTTCATTTATATATTGAATATATATATATAAACAATCAATGTTGCATAGAATGGATACTATCAAACGAACTTGAAATTGTGTGTAACACAATCCAAGAATATTGTTGCATATACTGCAAGCTAAAACAATGTTGTGTATAGCGCAAGATAATCTTGGTGTAGTGTAGAAGACAAGACATCAATGAAATTAAAAAGAATATTCCTTATAAAATATCGGGTTGTTACATTCAACCCCCCCCCCCTTAAAATGAATTTCACCCTCGAAATTCGCCAGGGTTATAAATGGTTTTCTACTTGAATGTTTCTTTAATTGAAACCCACATCATAAAATGGAATACCAAAAAATAACATTAAAAAAAAAGTATGAAACATAACGGTTACCCAAATTCACTAATCAGTGGGATTCCACATAGGAGAACATAGGTGAATATATAGATATGGAAGAGAAATCTAACCATCATGTTCTGATGGAGAGTGGTAGAGAACATGGCTATGAAAATTCCAACAATCACAAAGCCATAAATTTGTGATGATCTAAGGTACCATCTGATTCATCGTATATGAGGACATTAGGACAACATTTTTGGTTTTCCAAATCATTTCCCTAATGTTGAAAAATTATAAGAAATACTTACTTTATTTCGGTACAAGCTCACCATTGTTCATGCCTTGTACAATTTCCACATCATCTATTAAAGATATGAAGTTGAATTTGTCATTCTTTAAGTGTTAGAAGATCATGTGATAGAATGATGGGTCATTCCATCTGTCTCAAACAAAAGGTTAGCAAATGTTATAAGTCCATATAATGGTGATATTAATCATATATGGTTCCAAAAATGGACTTATACTTCATATATCATAGCACGTAATGAAATAAAACTAGTTTCTAAAAACCAGGGACTTCCTATAGGACAGTGGTAGGCGATGAAGGCCTTTCGCACTTCAGTTGTGGGTTCGATTCCCACAGCCTTGTCCAACGCGACGGGTTATCGCCCTTCCTACAGGTTGTCCTTTTTCTAAAAATACATTATTATAACTTTCCATCAATAATATCAAAGAAGTTATAGCATTAAACAATACTAACTTATGTCCAGCATAATCCATTCCAATCTTTAAGCTTATCCAAAATACTGTTGTCTAATCTCATATTATAGTGAAAACGATTACCAGAGAGTTCATATAACAAGCATGTTAATAACATCATTGATCCCCATATATCGTAAGATATGTCTTGTTGTTCACATTCCAAACATTTGAAGGCCTTAATCATGTGTTCTCTTGAAAAATGAATACCCAATGAACATTAGTGAATACATGAGTGCTTTGAAAAGTTAACTCTTACCATATACCAAAATCCCAAAATTCTGTATACTCAAACCATGATATCACTTAGTCCTTATAACAATCATGAGCTCATTAATACTATCAAACATATTATTTCCTCATTATCCATTCATTATGTGCATATCATTTTATTTCCAAAAATATCTAGATAACCTTTCATGGTTACACGTACCATTCATCATATACATTAGGAAAAAAATAGTGTAACAATCCATAGATATTTCTTTATTCCATAGTACCATTAAATTACCCATACAACATAAATCTTGATAAATATACAATAATTACACTACCTTCTTAAACCATTGACCAAGCTTCAACACTTATTTCATATCATATATCATTTGTAGTCTCCTCATCATCATCCACATAAATACTACCCATATGACCATGCTCATTCTATTCATGAGATTTTCCCTTAGGTAATTGGTTTGCATAATTCCAATACATTCCACATTTAAAACATCTAATCATTGTTGATGTCATAGAAATACCATTATCCTTATCTATGGTGTTAACTGGACCTTTTCCTTTGCACTTTCTGGATTTTTGTCCTTATTTTCCGCACCCAAAGCATCTTCCAGTTCCTTTGAAACTACATCCTTGATGCCTCTTCCCACATTATTTACATGATAGAAATTGACCTTTCCTTCCGCTATGATCATCATGAAACTCCATCTTTCTCTTATTATCTGAGTCGGGAAAGTTACCAAAGTTGAGATTATTGATCATATTATGATATTTCTAGTTAAGAATAATAAAGATATGTGGACCGCCAAATCCAATTTCATTCGGTTTCTCATGAATAATATCATTCCATTCTCCATCATATCTTCCATTATCGTGAATCTTCCTGTTCCCATCCATATGCTAAAACCCAAAAAGAATAGTGTGAGAGGCCAAACTCATAATAAAGGGGTATTACATTCAATATCTAACATCTTTGGTTAAATTCTATGATCGTTTCCATAATTATTGGACTATAACCTATACTTACACTAAACCTTAGTGACATCCCTAGACACACCTTAGAAATATCTCTAGGGATCTCACTAAAGTTCTCGTATCCTAGTTTCCAAAGATTGACTAAACATTTCCTCTAATACCAACTCTAGAGACCCAAAGCTTGATGTACATGGACATTACATTACATTTTCAGAATAATTAATACATAACAAAAATATCCACCAAAGGACCATAATAGTCTAGTGTCTTTGGAAACATGGAATATAAACATCAAATCATGTTGAAAGATCTTCAACATCTCCCATAACGATCTTCCCCTTTTTGTTTCCGTACCTAAAACCTTTCTTTATATCCTGGGGAAAAGAAAAAATAAAAAGGGTGAGCTCAAATGCTCAGTAAGGGAAAACATAGAGAACATAAAACAATCCATAAACATTTGAAAGGAAAAACTAGAACATGAAATTTAAACATTAAAATCTTGAGAAAAGACATAAATCGTTGAAGTATGTAAGGAATATATCATAATGGAACATCAACCATGATAAAATATAATGGGAATAAAACATGTAATTTTGGAAACCATTCGACACATGTTATGATTTCTATAGTATCTAAGGTATTGCTGCTAAGACCATCATAGTGGCCAAAGTCCCTTTCTGAATCGAGTTCACTCCTCGTTTCAGTCTTGCAACACTGAACCAGATTAACATATCATTCCAGCCATGTATATCACATTAGATATAAATCTTTACCTAATGAATTGGAGGGAGATATAGATCCCACCCATCTCATAATGAAATCATTCTTACTTGGCCCATAAAAAAACATAAAAAATTCATCATAGCCCAATGAATAAAATGGGTTTCATAAACAACATCCCATCATCACATAACCCATATAAAACAAACAGATATTTCATTATAAGAAAAGTGAAACCATGTAAATCATAAGGAAATTACACTTGAAACATACACATATGAAATAATGCCTTCTTATATGGAAAATCGTTTTGATAAAAAACTTGAAATGAATTCTTGAGGAAAATATTCTTTCTTATTCAAAATCATTTTCTTTTCACAAAATGCCATGCAATTTTAAAATAAAAATATTTTGTTGAAAACAATCATGAAATATTGTAAAGTAAACTTCCTGAAAATAAGGCGTTATGAAACCTTAAGAATCCATTGATGACGTATAAGTTAAAAAAACATTCTTCTCGTACTTTTGTCAGAAAAGTAAAACCGTACCTCGTATGGTAAACAAAAGAAAGATTCCTTACATACCATGTATTAAAAGTCATAAATGGGTAAAAAGGACATTAATCATACATGAAACCATTTTTAGAAAATAGGGACATGCATGATAAATATAACCCTAGTAAATACTTACGTATAAGAAATCTCGGATAAAAATGAGATTTGCAAAATTATCCCTTATCTTATGTCTGATATGCTTCGTATGTATCTGAACCTCCTCTTCTTTGACGCACCTCCTTTAAACTTCTTCTTAAGAAATTAGAGATGGTCTTTTGGAAAGACAAGAACCTCTAGAATGTTTCTAGGGAAGTGGAGAAGAGAAATGGGTCGGGGTTGGCCAAGCTTCAAGGCTCAAAAGGGATTGTATAGAAGAGGGAAGGGGTGCCCTTTTTATAAGGGATGAGAGGGGCACAATTGGAAAAACATAAAATATTAATTTATAATAAAGTCATATTCGGTTTATAATATCTATAAATTGATTTATTGTGAAGCTAAATTGTGGATCGTCTAAATCCATTCAACCAATAGGTTTTAGACAAGTTTAGGTTAATATTGTATCCTTATCATTTAGATTTAACTCTAAGTTAAATAATTTAACTTTTACCGTGTCTTTTTATTTTCTTACACTATATGGTTAATAAAAACACTATAACAAGCCAAACTAATCCCAAGTGGTTCATTATTAATATATATATCCTTATATAAGTCATTTGGATGAACCTTAGGTTTTTATGAATAAAATAACAATTAATAATATGATATTTGTTTTTAAAAACTATTTTTTGTCAATATTGACACTATTTGGTACATGATTTCTTTTAAAATCATTACAGCATGATTAGTTCGAAAAATTTAATTAAATAAATAATAACATGTCATATTAATCTATAAATTTATTTTAATTCATAAAAAGTCTAAAATTTCTTTTATTTGGGTATTTATAACAACAATTATGTTAGAATTTCATTAATAAGGTAATTACTGCATCATCATTGTGTCATAAATAAATTAAATTATTTAATGTCTAAAAATTATAAATAAATTTAAATTATGTAGGAATTATTTTTATATATCTAATGAATATTTATAGTAGAATTTATCTTATGTATAACGCTATATTAAAAATGATTTAGTTTTTAAACTTTGATTTTAACTATTTTAACCATTCTTTAAATAAATTAATAATAAATTTCCTAATCTAATCCAAGTGGACATAAATGGACATATATTATTAATAAGGTTGTTTTTGGTAACATTAAACTTATCCAATATAATTATGACATGTGTTAAAGTGATAATAATATCATTTTTACCCTTAATTACCCTATTTACTTTTAACAGTGGTAAATAAAAGTAATAAGTTACTTTTGACCAAAAATTATTTTCATCTCATTGAACCACATTTTAGTCTTTGATATTAACCGTGTCTCTTAGATTTTCGAAATTCCTATCACAAAAGTGGTAAAATTAGGTTTTATGTAAATTTTCAAATTATCTTAGGAGGTGGGTAAAAGACGGTGAAAATTTCAATAAAATTTTTATATATCTAAAATTATTATAATATGACTCCAATGAATTTAATTTAACTTATATATGTATTATGTATCAATTTTTACCTTAAATAAATTTAATTAAAATAAATAATTATTTAATTAAAAAGTCTGTTTTTAAATAGTAACCAGGTGTGATCACTATTCATCAAAGATTAAATTTCAAGGAAAAATACCACAAATTCACCCTAGGCTAATTTCGATATTCTGAATCCAAAAATGAAGTCCATTTTGAAAGGTAAATTTTATAAAAATCCAAAAAGTGGGTATGACTATTCATAACGGCTAGTTTATGTAATATTTTAATAATATATATTTGTTTAGTGAAACTCGGTATTGCATACAACACACGCGATCATGGATGGTCGCGATTGCGTGTAATGTAAGCCAATTTAGGGTTGTGTGTTGTTGTTTTTTATAACAGAATCATACAATATTTCATTTCTACATTGAATATATATATATATACACTCAATGTTTCATAGAATGGGTACTATCAAATGAACTTGAAATTGTGTATATAACACAATCCAAGAATATTGTTGCGTATACTACAAGCTAATACGGTGTAGCGTATAGCGCAAGATAATCTTGGTGGAGCGTATAACACAAGACATCAATGAAATTAAAAAGAATAATCCTCATAAAATCTCAGGTTATTACATTCTACCCCCCTTAAAATGAATTTCTCCCTTGAAATTCGTCGGGGTTATAAATGGTTTTCTACTTTAAAGTTTATATAATTGAAACCCACATCGTAAAATGGAATACCAAAAATTTACATTAAAAACAAAAGTATGAAACATAATGGTTACCCAAATTAACAAATCACTAGGTTTCCACATAGGAGAACAAAGGTGAAAATATGGATATGGAAGAAAAATCTAACCCTCAATTTCTGATGGAGAGTGGTAGAGAACATGGCTCTGAAAAAGCCAACAATCACAAAGCCATAAATTTGTGATGATCTAAGGTACCATCTCTTTCATCATGTATGAGGACAGTAGGAAAACATTTTTTGTTTTCAATATTTTTTCCTTAAAGTTGAAGAATTAGAAGATATTCATACTTTATTTCGGTACAATCTCACAGTTGTTCATGACTTGTACAATTTCCACCTCATCTCTTAAAGAAATGAAGTTGAACATTTCATTCTTTAAGTGTTAGCAGATCATGTGATAGAATGATGGGTCATTCTATCTGTCTCATACGAAAGGTTAGAAACAGTTATAAGTCCATCTTATGGTGAGATTAATCTTATATGGTTCCAAAAATGGACTTATACATTATCTATCATAGCACTTAATAAAATAAAAGTAGTTTTTACTGACCAGGGACTTCCTCTAAGACAGTGGTAGTCGATGAAGGCTTGTCACACTTCAGTTGGGGGTTTGATTCCCACAGCCTTATCCGATGCGACGGGTTGTCTCCCATCTTGCAGGTTGTCCTTTTTCTAAAAATACATTTTTATAACTTTCCATCAATAATATCTAAAAATTTCTCACCTTAAAAATTACTAACTTCTGTCCAACATAATCCATTCCAATCTTTAGGCTTATCCAAAATACTTTTATCCAATCTCATATTATAGTGAAAACGATTACCAGATAGTTCATATAACAAGCATGGTAATACCATCGTTGATCCCCATATATCATAAGATATGTCTTGTTGGTCACATTACAAACATTCAAGGGACTTGATAATGTATTCTCTTGAAAAATGAATACCCATTGAACCTTAGTGAAAACATGAGTGCTGTCGAATTTAACTCTTTCCACATATCAAAATCCCAAAATTCTGTATACTCAAACCATGATATCAGTTAGTCCTTATAACAATCATGAGCTCATGAATACTATCAAACATATTATTTCCCCTTTATCAATTCATTATGTGCATATCATCTTCCTTCCAAAAATATTTGGATAACCTTTCATGGTTACACGAAACCTTCAACATATACTTTAGGAAAAACAATAGTGTAACGGTCCATAGATGTTTCTTTTTTCCATAGTACCATTAAATTGCCTATACAACATAACTCTTGAAAAACATACAATCATTACACTACCTTCTTAAACCATTGACCAATCTTCAACACTTCTTTCATCTCATATATCATTTGTAGTCTCCTCATCATCATCCACATAAATACCACCCATATGGCCATGCTGATTCTCTTCATGATATTTTCCCTTAGGGAATTGATTTTCATAATGCATATACATTAGTCATTTAAAACATCTAATCATTGTTGATGTTGTAGAAATACCATTATCCTTATCCATGGTGTTAACTAAACCTTTTCCTTTGCACTTACTGGATTTTTTTCCTTCTTTTACACACCCAAATCATCTTCCAGTTCCTTTGTAACATTCTCCTTGATTCATCTTCCCACGTGATTTACATGATAGAAATTGAACATTCCTTCCTCTATGATCATCAGGAAACTCCATCTTTCTCTTATTATCGGAGTGTGGAAACATACCAATGTTGAGATTATTGATCATATTATGAGAATTCTGATTAGGAATAATAATAATATCTGGACCTCCAGATCCAATTTCATTCGGTTTCTCATGATGAATATCATTCTATTTTCCATCATATCCTCCATTATTGTGAATCTTCCCGTTCCCAGCCATTTTCTAAAACCAAAAAGAATAGTGTGAGAGGCCAAAATAATAATCAAGGGGGATTAACATTAATATCTAACATCTTATATAAAATTCTATGATCATTACCATAATTCAAGGACTATAACCTATACTTATACTTAACCTTAGTGACATCCCTAGACACACCTTAGAAATATCTCTAGGGATCTCACTAAAGTTCTCGAATCCTAGTTTCCAAAGGTTAACTAAACCTTTCATATGGTACCAATTGTAGAGACCCAATGCTTGATGTACATGGATATTACATTACTTTTTCAGAATTCTTAATACATAACAAAAATACAAACCAAAGGATTGTAATAGTTTTGTGTCTTTGGAAACATGGAACATAAACTTCTAATCATTTTGATAGATCTTCAACATCTCCTATAACGATCTTAACCATTTTGTATCCTTACCTAAAACCATTCATTATATCTTGGGGAAAATAAAACATATAAAGGGTGAGCTAAAATGCTCAGTATGCGAAAACATAGAGAATATAAAACAATCCATAAACATTTGAAAGCAAAAAATTGAACATGAAATTTAAAAATCAAAATCATTAGCAAAGACATAAATCACGGAAGTACATAAGTGATATATCATAATGGAAAATCAACCATAAAAAATTATAATGGGAATAAAACATGTAATTGAGGAAAACATTCAGCACATGTTATGACTTCCATAGTATCCAAGGTATTGCTTCCAAGACCATCTTAGTGGACAAAGTCTCTTTCTGAATCAAGTCCACTCCTCATTTAAGTCATTTAACACTGAACAAGATTAACTTACCCTTCCATCCATGTCTATCAAATGAGATATAATTCATTACCCAGTGCATTGGAGAGAGATATAGATCCCACCCATCTCATAATTAAATCATTCTTACTTGTGCCACAAAATAAACATAAAACATGGATCATAACCCAAAGAATAAAATGGGTTTCATAAAGAACGTCCCATCATCACATAACCCATATAAAACAAATGGATATTTCATTATAAGAAAAGTTAAACAATGTAAATCATATATAAATTACACTTGAAACATAAACATATTAAATAATTCCATCTTATATGGAAATTGGTTTTGATAAAACACTTGAAATGAATTCTTGAGTAAAATATCCTTTCTTCATCAAAATCATTTTCATTTCACAAAATGCAATGCAATTTTAAAATAAAAATATTTTGTTCAAAACAATCATGAAATCTTGTAGAGAAAAATTATTTAAAATAAGGTGTTATGAAACTGTAAGAATCCGTTCATGTCATATATGTTTAAAAAACATTCTTCTACTACTTTTTTTGGAAAATTAAAAAAGTACCTCGTATGGTAAACAAAAGAAAGATCCCTTAAATACAATGTAGTAAAAGTCAAAAATGCGTAAAAAGGACATTAATCAAACATGAAACCATCATTAGAAAATAGGGACATGGATGATAAATATTGACACTGTAAATACTTACGTATAAGAAATCTCAGATAAAAATGAGATTTGAAAAATTATCCCTTACCTTATGTTTGATATGCTTCGTATGTATCCGGAACTCCTCTTCTTTGACGAACCTCCATTAAACTTCTTCTTAAGGAAGTAGAGATGGTCTTTTGAGAATTCCAGAACCTCCAATATGTTTGTAGGGAAGTGTAGAAGAGAAATGGGTAGGTTTTGGACGAGCATCAAGGCTCGAAAGGGAGTTTAGAGAAGAGGGAAGGGGTGCCCTTTTTATAAGGGATGAGAGGGGAACCTTCGGAAAAACATAAAATATTATTTTATAATAAAGTCATAATCATTTTATAATAGCTAAAAATGGATTTATTAAGAATCTAAGGTGGGGATGGGTCGAAATACATTCATCTAATAGATTTTAAACAAGTTTATGTTAATATTTTATCCTTATTATTAAGATTTGACTCTATGTTAAATAATTTAACTTTTACCGTGTCTTTCTTTTTTCGTACACTATATGGTTAATAAAAATTCTATATCAAGCTAAAAGAACCACATGTGGTTCATTATTAATATATATATCCTTATCTAATTCATTTGGCCGATCCTTAGATGTTTTGGAATAAAATAAAAATTAATAATATAATATTTCTTTGAAAAACTATTTTATATCAATTTTGACACTATTTGGTACATGATTTTTTTGAAAATCATAATTGCATGAATAGTTCGAAAAAATTTAATAAAATCAATACTAACATGTCATATTAATCTATAAAATTATATGAATTCAGAAAAAGTATAAAATTACATTTATTTGAGTATTTATAACAAAAATTATGTTAATAAATCATTAATAAAGTAATTACTACATCATCATTATGTCTAAATAAATTAAATTATTTAATGTCTAAAAATTATAAACAAAATACCATTATGTAGGAATTATCTTTATCTTTCTAATTAATATTTATAGTCGAATTTATCTTATGTATAACCCTATATTAAAAATGGTTTAGTAATTATACTTTGATTTTAACTATTTTAACCCTTCTTTAAATAAATTAATAACAAATGTCTTAATCTAATCCAAGTGGACCTAAATGGAAATATTTTATTCATAAGGTTATTTTGGTCGAAATACACTTATACAGTAGAATAAGGACATGTATTAGGGTAATAATAATATAATTTTTACCCTTAATTACCCTATTTATTTTTAACCGTGGTAAATAAAATTAAATTGTTACTATTCACCAACAATTAATATAATCTCATTGAACCAAATTTTAGTCCTTGATATTAACCGTTTCTCTCGAATTTTCAAAATTCCAGTCACAGAAGCGGTAAAATTAAGTTTTATGTAAATTTTCAAATTCTCCTAGGAGGTGGGTAAAAGACGGTGAAAAGTTCAATAAAATTTTTAATATATCTAAAATTATTATAAAATGACTCTAATGAATTTCATTGAACTTATATAGGTATTAGGTATCAATTTTGACCTTAAATAAATTTAATTAAAATAAATAATTATTTAAATAAAAAGTCGGGTTTTAAATTGTAACCCAGTGTATTCACTGTTCATAAAAAATAGAAAGTTCTCATAAAAATACCAAAAATTCACCCTATGCTAATTTCGATATTCTGAATCCAAAAATAATGTCCATTTTGAATGATAAAATTTATAAAATTCCAAAAATTTGGTATTACTATTCATAACGGCTAGTTTATATAATATTTTAATAATATATCTTTGTTTAGTGAAACTCGGTATTGCATACAACACAAGTGATCGTGGAAGGTCGCGATTGCGTGTAATGTAATCTAAGTCAGGGTTGCGTGTTGTTGTTTTTTATACTAGAATCCAAACATATTTCATTTATACATTGAATATATATATATACACACTCAATGTTGCATAGAATGGCTACTATCAAACGAAATTGATATTCTATGTAACACAATCCAAGATTAGTGTTGCGTATACTGCAAGCTAATAAGGTGTTGTGTATAGCGCAAGATAATCTTGGTGTAGCGTACAACACAAGACATCAATGAAATTAAAAAGAATAATCCTCATAAAATCCTAGGTTGTTACAGAATCGACATGGTGGAGATGAACCACACCAATGAGACTAATTAATGTATCATTAAACTCGTAGAGTAACGATGATTTAATAATGCATAACAGTGACATTATTTCTTAAATAAAACAGTGTAATGAAATGGCGTCACATCATAATTGGATGGTTGTGACATGCTTTTGTTTATTTTTGGACGCACTAGGGAAATATGTTTTAAAATTTGGATGATTCTCTGGAAAACCACTGAAAGACATCCACCCCAGTGAAAAATGATGAATTCCAATGGAACATTATCCTCTTCGACGCCTTTCAAAGATCAGATCTAGAAATCGAAATCAACATCACAAATCCCTCAAGGATGAATGATGCGGCATTGAATGTCATAAAAGGTTGGGGTTATATTATTTTGATGATTCCCCATCCTTATTTTAAAATGACAAACACAGATTAACTCCTGAATATGTTAATATGTGGGATGTGTGTTCTTGCGGGAGGGTGAATTTTTGGGGTTTCTTTATCTAGGAATATATAATCTTTTTATTTCAAATTAAAATCCTCAGACCTCCCTTGTTTTGTAAACTTATAAAACGAAAGGTGCGGGATGACACAAACAATGCCCAAGCCAATCCACTGTGGGTGTTATTTGTGGTAAACCTCTTGAATTGAAGGTTAGATAGACATGAGGACTATGTGGTGAAGAGGAAATTCCTCCTTGAAAACATAAATAAGAAAAATGATCAACAGACAACTGGTGCGGACCCGGTGGTCCGCATAAGAATCTGTTTGTGTTGCGGGATTTTGTGCTGCAGCTGCATGTGGGAGGCGGCGCGACCTGACATCGCGCCAGAGGAAAGACAGCTACTGGACCCAGCCACAACACTTCATGATAAGCCTCCGGTATAGCCGGTGGATGTTGTCATTGGACACGGTCACTCGACCACGTCGGAGGCCCGCATACATGACATTGAGCCACGTCCCACTTGACGGGCTATCTTCACTTGACCTGGGCGGAGGAGGCAACCCGCTGGGAGATAGTGGAAAACAGATGCTTCTTCTTGTCATGTCTAGTGAGGTGGACTATTCCACCTTTTGCAAACCAGGATGGGAGCGAACCACCTAGTAAGATGGACCTGCCCAACGGCCCAGACCAGCACTGGGGGTTGGACCCGCCCAGTGGGGCAGACCCGCACCGTGGGCCAGACCCATGGCTTACTTGGACGACACGATCCCACAGCCCAGCGGGCCGAACCAGAGCCATACAGGCTATACAATGCTACCTATCCAGAGCCGCACATGTGGGATGGAACGGCTCCCTCTTCGAGCTGGTCCATACAAGACCGGGTTGCTGGGTGACCCGGTTGGCCGTTCCCTTAGAAAAACATGCTAGATCCAGTGGGGCATGTTGGCTCTGTCACACTGAACCGGCCAGACCAGATTGACCATGACCCACAACACATCGGGTCAAGTCCATTTAAATGAATCATGGAATGTGGGAACCCCCGGGCATGGTTGGTCAGATTGGTATGACCGATTCAAACCAGGCCTCGTTTCAACCATCCCACTGGTTACTAAAATTCTCAAATAACGAAAACCGCGCATTCGATTGACGAGCCATTTGGTATATTGGGAATCTCTCGATGAGGTAGATCTTTTGGAATTCTCAATGGAGACATTAATTATTGCTCAGATGAGATGAAGTGCATGAGGAACAAATAACCCAAGAACACTTTTTATTAAACCCTTCTACCAGCTAAGATATTCTATGTACTAAATTTTGGCCAAGTGGGAATCACCTCTTTGTGACCTAGAAGACCCATAGGGGGAATCACCTGTTTGTGAAATTACAGGCCCTCGGTACGTGATTAGGATGAGTATTTCAGTAATCCATGACTTGTGGGAAGAACCTCTCTATGACATGGTAGGCCCACAATACATGGTGGGGGAGGAGTACCTAAGTTGTCTTAGGTTAGTGGGAAACAAATTTTCATGTCATGGTAGGCCCAATATACTTGCTAGAGAAAGAGTTATCCATTATCTGAGGTGTTTGACGATGTGACATATTATGCTATTGTTACTATCCTAGAATATACCTAGTGTGAGCTATCATCTATTGAACGCTTTACTTTTATAATTGTTTTGTGGTCTTTTCTATTTGGTTACGGTGTACCGACTAAGTAATTTGTTACTTACCCCAGCACGTGCTTTTCTTGCACATGTTGTTTCTTCTGCAGACGACTGACATTTTGACCTGGGTGATTAGAGATACGAGATTGATGGACAGTACAATGTTGGACATGGCGGCCTAGGACCAGGCAGGCCCCAATAGGACCAGACGGATAGAACGTACAACTTCAACTTTCTGTAGATTCATTACTCACACAATCATGTGAGGTTTTCCGGAGATGGACATCAGATAGTCATTTTGGTACATTCTATTTTCAGTCATTATTTCGTTTTTATTCTGGAACACATATATTTAGGAGTACATGCACAAAACATTGTTTTAGTGGTACATGTTTCCACTTTTATCAGTGTTTGGTAATTTGGTTGGGTGTGTGTGTGTGTGTACATGTACTTAGGGAAATTAATCCCACTTTATGGTTGACGCCTTCGGCGCTAGTCTCCATCTTCTGGAATTCAGGAGGCGGGCTTGGGGTAGTCACGACACATGTTCAGGGGGACGGGTCATGAAATAGTGTTATCAAACGGATTTTGGTTAACCCTCCAATACTTGGAGTCTATGTTTTGTTGTGGGAAAACATTGTTAAGTGTTGCATATTTAACTTTTAGATTTGTGGATTCTGGTGTGGGTGCGGCAGCCGACGTATCCATACACCTGGACCTTGAATTATATTTTCATATCAATACATGAAATCAATGGTTGAATGAGTGTCTCGTTATCTTGTATAAGACTCATCCCGCCATGTATAACCTTCTAACCATGGTACAACATGATCTATCTTATGATTCCTCCATGTCGATGACCAACTAGGATCCTAATGGGAGGTCGTGAGGACAGCCCACCAGGCGACAAGGCATTCATTAAAGGACATATTCTAGGGATGGACCCACCAGATTGTGCACCAGTGCTACCATCATCCGATGTATAGAATCTACTACCAGTGGTTCTGGAAGAGGACGTTCTTAGGATCAATTCCATACATGAGTTTCAAAGACTGAGATCTCAAAATTTCAGAGCAAAGATGGATCCTTAGGTCACTGAGGACTGGATGGAGGTTGTGACGTAGGTCTTCCATTTAGTGAGGGCACCGCCTGACCAGATGGCGATCATAGTAGTGATCGTTATACAGGGATTAGCAGGGAGATCGTGGAGTTTGACCATATTGACTCATGATGAGGAGATCCTTACATGGGTTGACATCGAGAGGCATTTTTTGGAGGAGTTGTTCACCACGACATTGTACTCTATGTGCATTCAAGTGATTCTACACCTATATATGTACAAAATGACGGTGGTAAATTACATGGAATGTTTCATAGATCATTCTTACCCGTCCAAAGATATGGTGTGATACCCTTTCAATAGGGGTTGAGCCTTTGAGTAGGGACTCAGGCGAAAGATTACGTATTTTTTAGTGTCTCTCAGCTTCCCTACCCAAGCCAGAAGTCTCGAGGGAGCCCTTCTGATGAAGAGCTTATTAGAAAAGTAGACATACAAAACTAGATCTACATGCAGACCCCAGGCAGTGGAGTATTTGGAAGACAATGTACAACAGACGCATGGGCCTAAGCAGGCCAGGTCATTCAGAGGCTGACCGCAGGACTCTTGGTCAGTAGTACGAGGCTCCCAGGACAGAGGAAGTTAGATAGAGGGATTTATTTTATACTCATTTGGTGGGAAAGTACACATGGAATGTGACTTCCTGACTTACTGTACAAATGACCAGTAGACGATCAAGGGTCCACTAAAGCAGTAGTAGTGGTTCGAGCGAGGAGGTCTAAAGGGCGACTGACGTCGAAGGGGAGAAAGCCTAGTGGTAGGTGGTGGTCAACAGTTCTCGGTGTTACCTCCACTACCTCTAAGTGGTCCACCCCAACCATAGGGAGCAGGAGGATGGGGAGAGATCAGCATCAGGAAGCATAAGATTATGACCACGACACTCTAGAGATGATTCGTGGTATGATCTGTGTCTTCTCCACCCTAACTGCAGTACTTATAGACATAGGTTTCAGTCACTCCATCCATGACACAACTCCCATTTGGAGATCTAGGATTCTAGGGGAGCTATAGGATTGATCCTTATGGATAAATATTCTTACTAAAGGGGATTCGATGATTACAAACTGGTTTCAGTAGTGTGATGGAATTCTGAGAGGGGAGAGCATCGACTAGGATCTCCAAGTAGCATCTTCGAGTTCTTAAAACATCATCTAGGGTAGGGACTGGTTATCCATAGTCCATGCTCATATCCACTGTTTTATACATATAGTTTGGTGTGTCCATGGATATGTGACCGGGTTTTTCTTCTTTGGTGAGAAAGAACCCCTTGCAGTTCATGACAAACTCTCTCAGAGGAGTGTGTATCCGATCACTGACCAGTAGGCTAGCCTATCCCTTAGTGTAGTGGATGGTGGAGACCAAGTATTCCTATTGAGGTGGACGAGTATGAAGATTTTATTCCAGATGTGGTTCCATGTCTACCTCCTCTTCGAGAGGTATACTTTTATATTGACTTGTACTCTTGTACGACACTGATATCCACACTAGCATATCAAATGGCCCATGGAGAGCTTCGTGAGCTGTGGGTAGAATTAGAGAAATTGTTGGAGAGGTGGTTAGTAAGGCCCATCGTTTTACCATGGGGAACCTCAGTACATTTTTCCTCAAATGTAGATGGGTTTTTGAGATTGTCCGTGGTCTTCCATTACCTAAATCAGGAGGTAATGAAGAACAAGTAACCACTACCGATGATTGATGACCTCTTCAACTAGTTGAAGGGAGTGAAAATGTTCTCAAAGATAGACCTCAGATCAGTCGATCACCTGTATTGGGTATACGACAAGGATGTACCAAAGACAAACTTCAGTTGTCAGTATGGACACTATGAGTTCTTGGTGATCTTTTGGGTTTGAGTAATTCCCCAAAAGTGTTCATGGGCCTCATGAATGAGATATTTCATCCCTACCATGACCTATTTTATGTGGTCTTCATCTATGAAATATTGTCGAACTCAGTATCAGAGGAGAAGTACATTGTAAACATTAATATAGTCAAGGATACACTCCGAGAGCACCAACATAATGGTAAGATATGAAAGTGTTATTTTTGCATTTGGGAGTTCTATTTCTAAAGATGCGTCTTATCAGAGGATGGAGTTGTAGTAGATATAGCGATGATAAATGTGGTTCTCGCTCGAGAGCATCCAAGAAGAGTGACTATGGTTCAAAACATCATGTAGTTGGATGGTTACTATCGAAGGTTTGTTCCAGAAATTTCTTGGGAAGAAACACCCTTATCATCATTGACTAGGAATATAAAAACAATCTCATGGATGGGAAAATGAAAACATATTTTCTCGGAGCTTAGGTGGAGACTGACTATTTCCCAAATCTTCAGACTACTGGAAGAGGGAGCTGGGTGTGTAGTTCACTGAGACACATAAGGGACTTGGATTGGTTGTTTCCTAATTCAGTGGAATGCATTTGTTGCATATGGATAACAAAGGTTGTGAAAACATGAGCAGAACTATGAGACCCATGACTAGAAGTTAGAAGTGGTTGTCTTTTACTCGAAGATGTGGTGAAACTACATGCAAATGGATCAATTTACAGTTTACTCCGACCACAAGTGTCTTAGGTATATCTTATCCCTAAAAGACCTGAACCTGATTCAGGGCTGATGAATAGAGTTCCTCAAAGAATATGATTTTGAGCTATTCTATACTAATAAAAACGGGAATAATGTTGGATATTCACTCAGCAGGAGGACCAGGTTACATTTATTGAGTAAGGCGAAAGAGTATTTATCTGTGATGCAGATATCCCTCATGGATAATGGTGATGTTGTTTACCTCTTGTCTATGGATGATAGTCCCTCAATCATACAATGTTTCAGAGAGGCACAACTGGTAGATGTTGACTGTGTGGCCCGACGTGCTCAGATATCCTCCAGATCGCCTCTTGAAGGATTTTTGATAGGTGGGGAGTACGTCATGATTTTCTAAGGTAGAACCATAGTACAAGTGGCATTTCAGGGGGATGTGATGATGGACATTCATACAACTCCCTTGGAAGTACACCCATGAGTGGAAAAGATGTACCAGGAACTCTGGTGTGGGTCCTGGTGGACATGGATGAAGAAAGAAGCGGTCGAGTTTGTTTCACGATGCCTCACTTTTAAGTAAGTTAAGGATGATTACTAGGTTCTAGTTGGAATGACATAGCCAATTGAGGAACTGTAGTGGAAATGGGATTGTATCTCGATGGACATCGAGGTAGGTTTACCACATACGTCTTGGTGTCACAACTCTATTTAGGTGATTGATGACCATCTCACTATGTAGACTCACTTCTACGCATCCAAGAGCAGGGAACAATATAGGGCATTAGTCGTCTCTATGTTCATGAGATAGTGCAAATTCATGAGGATCCTTCAATGATCTACTCAGATTGCGACACTCTCATTACATTCTGATTGTGGAAGGGATTACAGGAGGCTTTCGGGATGCATCTAAATTTGGGCACATATTTTCATCCTCAGTCAGATGATCAGACAGAACATACCATAGAGAACATGGAGGATATGCGTTTTTGTTTCATCCTAGATAGTAGTTCTATTTTTTATGACCACCTGGCACTGGTGATGTTATCATAAAACCACATCTATCACTCCACCATTGGCATGTAACCATTTGAGGCCTTTTACGAGCAGCCATGAAGATTAGTCATAGGCTAGACAGACCCAGTGGAGTCAGCACTCATGGGTCCAGAGTTGTTATGGACTACCATCGAGAAGTGAATATCATTCAAGAGTAAATGAGGACTGTATAGAGCATGCATAAGTATTATGATGAATGTAAACAGAGACACTTGGAGTTTTAGGAAGGAGATCATGTGTTCTTTTGTGTCTCACCTTGAAGATGATTTTGATGCTTTGGCTGGGGAAGAAATCAATCTTCAATGTTCATCAGACCTCTTCAAAACCTGACTACTTTTGGTGAGGTGATATAAAATCTAGTTCATCCCTCGTTGTTGCACCGATTGCGTGATTGGTTTTCTATGTGTCACGACTGAGGAGGTACATGCATGATCAATCACACATCATCAACTAAGGGAATCTAGACCATGATGATGGGCTGAAATTTGTGGAGTTTTTAGTAGAGATAGAGGATCAATAGGAAATGGTCCTACATGAATTTTCGATTCATCTAGTTCATGTCCGATGTCAGCACATGAATCTTCAAGAGAACACATGGGAGTGGGAGGCTCAGTTCATTCTCAGTAGCCTTGTATTTTAGTTTCGTTGTTGTTTTGGATTTCAGGGATGTAAACCTCTAATGTGGGGAGAATGTAACATCTAAGAATTTCCGTGTAAATATTTTTATATGGAATTATTTTAAGACTATGTAATTTTATGGCACATGATTCTGAGGTCTGAAGAGGCTGGAATAGAAATTTGATCTTTTTAAGGTATATTTATTAATCATACGAGTGAGATTTTATAACTTTTGAACCATATCTTGATTTCAAAATGTGAGGGAAACTTTTATTTCAAAATAATTGGATTCACCTTGAAATTATATAACTAAAGTCAGAAAGGACTATTCAAAAATGAGTTTTTTTCATAATTTTTGAGAAAAAATAATAAAATAATATAAAATAATTATTTTCATTTCTTTCTCAATTTTCAGTGGCAGACAGTGATGTTTTAGGGAAGAAACATTATAGAGACAATGCAAATCAATGAGGCACATTTATGGCTCATTTAACTCATAGTGTATCGATGTTTTATTAATGTGTAAAAACGACATTTTATCTAAAATAAAACAGCTTAACGACATGACATGACATCATAATGGGAACATTGTGAAATGTTCTTTTTTGTAGTTCGACGTATTGGGAAAATATGGATTAATACTTGGGGGATTGTTTGGTGAACCATTTATGAGCTTCTATCCCACCGATAAATGAAGAATGTAAGAAAAACATTGTCATCTTTGACACATTTCGAAGATCAGATCTAGTAACCGACAATGACATCTCAAATCTCATGAGGACGAATGCCTAGGAATCAGATGTCATAAAAGGTAGGGTTTATTTTATTTTTATAGTTTCCCAATTCTAATTTCAAAAATATTAATTGTGGAATAAATCATGAATAGGATAATCTACAGACCGTGAATTCTTGCTGGAGGGTGACTTCATTGGGGTCTCTTTATCCATGTTTTAATTATCATTGTTGATTGAATTAAAATACCATGATCTCTGTTTTTTGGTAAAATTTTAAGGCAGAGGGAATGGCCTGCCATGGACAAGGTCTGATCACCTCCTCCCTGGTAGTTTTTCATTTCCAACCTCTTGAATCGTAGAAAATATATAAATGATACCAATAGGGTATAAGAGATGTTCCTCGATGAATGCAGGTGCAGGAGGCCCAAAGAACGGACCACCGGGGATGACTTAGTAGTATTTTGAGGAATATTACAGCATGTTGGTGTCATCCTTGGACCATAGTGGTGGCCACTGGTGGGTGGTGTCATTCCAGAAGAAAGGTATTAGCTAGATCGGGTCGCGGCGTAGCAGCAGAAGCCACCGGCTGAGCCAGCGGCTAGAGTTGGCAGATGCAGTCACTCGACTACATCAGTGGCCTGCAGATGTAGTACCGAGCCACCTCCTTTGTGCTGGGCCATGGTCACTTGACCAAGGAGGAATAGGCACCTCATGGATACCCTCGAGGAGATGGCGACAAATGGATGCCGCTCCCGAGAGCATCCAATGAGGTGGACCCGTCCACCTCTTACGGACAGGGCAAGGTGTGAACTGCCCAGCAGGCAGGTCCCATGACACATTGGGTCGGGCCAGTCTAGCTGCCTAGTAGGCCGAACCAGATCCCAACAGGTCGGACCATGATGGCAGGCCAGACACACACCTAGTGGGCCAGACCTGCACTAGTGGGCTGAACTCGTCCCCTCTTCGGACCAAGCCAGCATGACTGGGTCCCCATGTGACATTACATGTTGAACACTTGACCAACGAGGTTGTTTCTAGTAAGGAATGTTGAGAATGTCCCACTGGACAAGCCAGACATGACCCACCTTGACCCACAGTCAGTTAGGTCCAATCCTTCTAAATGAACCGGGGTATTTTGGTCCCCCAGGCCAGGTAGGTCAGGTCTGTCAGACCTTGTTCGAATGGGCCTCATAGCAACTAGTCCCCATCTAACTAAAACCCATGTATCTTGGAAACCACACTTTCAAATGACGAGTCGTTCCCTAGCATTGTGACTCTCTCAATGTGGTTGATTTATTGGCAAGATATATGGTGACATTCATGATGTTTTAGATGAGACTAAGGGCTTGAGTGATGGTTCTCATGAGTGCACAATATATATAACTCTGTGAATGGGTGAGACCTAATGATTATAGTCTTTTGGACCATTAAGAAGCAAATCGTTGTGAAATTGTAGGCCCATGGTGGGAATCACCTCTCTATGACCTTACTGGCCCATGATACACAATTATTATTAGTACCTTAATAGGCCATGAATATTGAGAATCACCTCTATGTGATTTTTCAGGCCCACAGTACGTGATGGGGAAGGAGTACCTAAGAATTCCATGTTTAGTGGGAAGAACATCTTAATGACTTGGACGGCCCATTGTAATCACTGTAGGAGGAGTTCACCAATAGCCAATGAGTTCAACAATGTGACGGATGATGATACAATTACTACCCTAGAATATACCTAGTGTGAGATGTCTGATGTTTCATACTTTACATTGAGGATTGTTGTGTGTCCTTTACACTTTTTTGGGGGGTCCCCACTGAGTATTGTGTTTCTCACCCCTACACGAGATTCACCTACATGTGATGTGTATGGTGAAGATTACCGACTTTTCGACATGGGTGCTTAGGGAGATGGGACGTGCGGATGCTATGACACTGGACATGGTGGCCTAGTACCAGGTGGGGCCTAGTAAGACTAGGTGGACATAACATACTACTTTAGATTCTAGTATTCATAATAATATATTGATTAGGTGGAGTTTTCTGGGGATTTCCATTAGTGTTTTTTTTGGTAATTTCTATGTTCATTCATTTTTGGGATTATATTCTGGCCTACTTACATTCAGTTGTAACTTCACTCATCTTTGTTTTAGTGGTACTTGATTCCCCTTTTTTAGTGTGTTGGGCTGTAGTTTTCTATGTTTGTTCATATAGGTACTCAAGAAAATTCCTCCCACTTATAGGTTAATGCATTTTGCACTAGCCTCCAGCCCCTGGCCTTTGGGAGGTGGGCTTGGGGTACTCACGACACAGGCCCTAGGGGACGGGTCATGGAATTCAATGGTCAATGAAACAATCATTTATCACCCATGGTGTTCCCCTGTAATAAAATAATACATACATAAATCCAAATGGGCACATTTAAAATATTGTATAGTTGATTGTTTCATTGCCCTATTTACAATTTAGTGGCATTTGAGGTAACACATTTTGATCCTACTCTCACATAAGAAAAAGTTTATTGTATCATGTTTACCATTAATCATTTGGAAACCCTGTCTATAGAGAAAGAATTGTATTCTAACCATCAGAGAAGAAATCTAAAGTTTGAGGTTTACCAATTTGTATTCTTTTAGGTGTCTCCAAGACTATGGAAATTCCATATCATGTGATATTAGATGTAAATGAACATGTTTTGTGCCATTCGATAAATTGTAATGGGTCTCTCTAGTGGAATACCATTTGGGGAATTTACAACACTATAGTTATAGGAAATTTTTATAACATTTTTCATAGATTCAGATATATAATCACGACACTTCTCAACAGATATGTGTTGATAACATCAATCAATTTTTTGATGCATTAATTTTGGAGAATCTCATTCATATCATGGACCATACTAAGATGATTCCAGGAAGTCCATTTAATTAGTTTGAGAGAAGTGGACACATTTTTTATGCTAGAGGGAACTCGGGATGAGGAATCAAATATACAATCATAGTGACTTGATTTCAAATACACCATCATGGTACATGGAGTAGCTCATGGATGAGTTTTTATACTGGGAAAATTGTAAGATACAATATTTTTATTTTATTTACATCCTTACTTTTTTAATTAAATTTGATATTTTTTGTGTTTAAGAAATTATAAATAATTTTCTAGCCACATTGAATGAATTTTGGATAAGTGAAGATGGATGAATGGTGAGTACTACCTATAGAAATAATTCATTTAATGAATTATATTCATGAAATGAACTATTGGAGGGTTAATCAGGGTATCCATAAAATGATTGAATGGTTCTAGAAAGGATATGAATCTCAAATTCATGTCATGTGAGAGATTCAAGATGTTAAATGAATTAATTTATGATTCTTAATTGGAGGTGATATATGTTTATATATAAAAGATAAATGATACTTTCACAACATGAAAGCATTTAGTTTCTTGAATTAGTTACATAATGATTAATTTAATACCCTCAATCATTATGTATTTTCTAACACATAACTTCCTCTTATCATCGACCCTTCATGTAGAGATTTTTGGGATTACAATTAAAATTGAAAGTAATGATATATTGGCTAATTACATTCTATAACTAAAGATCGAAGATAATCATTCACGTGCTTCTTCTACATATCATTCTGTTGCATATATTATTACTGGATGATGATAATGGTATGGTGGAATCTAATTTCGATATTGTATGTGATATTTTTTTATCTTTTTACTCTATTTTGATTTCTCTAATTTAAATATTTCCATTTTAAATAATTAAATTATCCATTGCATGTGTGATATGTGAGATCATGTAGGGATATTGTACATGGGACCATACTAATTGGATAATAATTGCTAAATTGTAATAATTATTTTTAGAAACTAAATCAGATTGTGTTTAGTCCATAGATGTCAATATTGAGACCTTACATCACCTGATCAGTTTTTCATCCTTGGACCTTTTTGAGACCCAGTCATATCTTTTATAGCCTTGAGAAGTATTGAAAAATTTGAATAATTTCTAGATTAATCATATAAATTTAAATAATAAGGGAATTATATTTATTTCTGGATATACAACCACAATTATCAAGTGGATTTAAGTAATCTAATTAATATAGGGACATGATAATAATGAAGGAGTTATCATTTAATGATTATTATAATTAGTAACAATACATAATGAAACATATTTTTTTCAAGACTTATTATTATTAAAAAGTATTATGATTGTGTATTATGATTATATATCTATTCTGTTTATTATGGGAAGTTTCATTTTCTTTGATATTTTTTGTTAAATTGATATGATTATCAATTGGGTGTTGGATGGTTTGTGGACTATAGTGTTTGACTTTTAATGGATCATGACTATGTGTTCCATGGGGGATCAGTTCATAATTTTTCATACTTTTTATAGTAATAGATACATGGTTCATTATTTATAAAGGAAAACAAAATTACTATATCATATATTAGAGAACCAAATGCACTATCTCAATATGCTAGAGGAAATGATTTTGAACAACATATTTGGAATTGGATATTTTCTATTTTTGTGATAGTATGATTCATCTTCATTAAGATAACATTTAATTAATTGGGATATCCATCAAGATGAAGTTGAAAAATTACCTCTATAGTTATATCAAGAAAGGGATCGATGCATGTTTGACCGGACCCTGGTGTCACCGTATGAGTTGAGGGTCCTCATGTTTATTTAGTTTGAAGTGACAATTTAATAAATTCAATACTGGATTATAAATTTATGGATCGAACTATATTTCAAAAACAATATGATTATAAGAAATGGTGTTTACCACCTACTGTGTAATTGTGACTACCTATATATGATGCAAATTGTTACCCCAATCGTATAACATGTATACAAGTTCGGAAATGTGAAACAGTCCCTATATTGAAATTTTTGTCTTTCTGAATCGGTTAGAGCATTGATGTTGGAGCCAAATGGGTTGAGGTTTAGGATATTTAGCAGTTTTTAATTCTTCAGTCTTTTACGTAGATGTATTTTAACTTTTCCTTTTGTCACATTACACTATTATTATTTATATTTGTATTACATTCGTTTTTTAACATTGGGTTCTGTTTACATTTTTAATACTATTTCCATTATTTCCATTACTTTATTTTTTCCACATACATTAAAAGTATTCTCTAGCGGATATAGTCTCACCAATATTCCCATTACACCCATACTACATGTCATGAACCTCTAGCTTACATGGATGAATTCATGATGACATGTTCAAAAAATATTCATTTATTTGATGGAGTACTAGGTCAGGGACATTAACAATCTTGGATCGATATGGGTGTGATACATTGGATAGAATTGGTGCAAACTGATAGGGAGTCATATATTTGTTGCATTTATGCATGACTGAGTATCAAGTGGTTAATTAAAGATGATGGAAAACCAAACAATCATATTCCTTCCTAATTTTATTATACTTTTGTAGGTATATAAGAGGAATTTAGTAGTTATTCTATGGACTGTAGAATCACGATTGGTGGTATCATTCCATATTGGATTTTTTTGTCATGGTTCATTTTATGTAGTTCAGTATAAGTGAGTTGATTTAGGATTTTTGAATGAATATTAATGTAGTGGGATCAAACTACAAGAAGATCATTATATTGGTTCTTAATTTATTTAATAATGATTAGTCATGAAATTCTAAAAATTATTAGTGTCATCCAGTTAAGTGGACTATTGATGATTTTTTGAATTAGTTAAAAATGAGGAAATTGTTCTTAACGTAATTTATTTACCTATGTATTGGGTTAATGTTGTTAATTATGGATCCTGAAAACACTAATAATTTCATTAGACAAGGAAGAATATTATCTGTATATGCATTCCTATAGAAAGGGTTTTGTGATGAATCCCAAGGAATCAGTTAAAGACTCCACAGTGTGTCATTTTTGGTCATTGCAGTGATAAAATTATTGATGTTTCAATTATATAATGTTTTTTATTAGGATTATAACATGAAATATCATATTCCCATTGTGTCATAATGGTGGAAATTTAGAGTTGAGGGAAGCCTTAAGATGTTCACTTAGCACTCATGGAACATTGATGAATCATTTTGGACGATTATTGATGATGATCAATAGGAAATATACCCAAGTATACACAACATATCAATGAGGTGGTCTCTTGACCATGACTAGAGAGATAGGTGGAGGCACTAGACATGCCTATATAAGGGAATCTTTTTCCTTTTCCACGTATAATTTCCCAAAAACAATATTATAATAGATATAGTTTTTATATTCAATATTCCAAAACACTCAAATATTCTTCCCTTGAAGACGTTCTATTGATATAATATCATAATGAACAAGATCCACTTGAAAATAAAAATATGATTCTCTATTATTATTTAATATAAGCATTCATCCTTCCCATGTAGTGGTGGATCATAGTGTTTTTCATCATGGATGATCTTATTGATATGAATAAGACCTTATAATAATTCAATGTCTAAATTCCCATCTTATAATATTACTTCTTGATAAAATTAATTATATTTTTATTGATGGTATGATTTTTATTAGATAATTGATGAAAATTATAAAATTAATTTATTGAATGTTCTAAAATTGACGGGGATTTAGGTATTCATGGCTATAAGTTTTAATGGTATAATGAATATGTTTCAATAATTGGAGTTTGGTGGATATGATACATAATGTGTTTGGTTTTGTCTATGGTACAAATTGATTTATAGGAAATTTTTATATATTTTGCATTGTTCATACTATAGTTATTTTCATTGAATGAAGTGGGAATCAATTTTAGGACCATAAATGGAAGGATGGTCTTTTTTCTTAATGTTATGTGCTATTATGCAGTTCTTTTGGTATTTTTTCCTTTTCCCCTAAATTTTAATTCATTGTAAATAATTTAATAGTTTATAATTAAACTAAAATTAAGTAATTTTAATGATTTGTAATAAGTATATAGTAGTTGTTATTGATGGATTCCGAAATTACATTTTGAAACAAAAATAGTGTTATTGGGATTTTAATGGTTTCATGATTCGTAGATTATTCTTATGTGGTCACATATACTCAACCCTCTGACTTATTCATGGTTTATTGATATATTATATGAGGATATCCACATTGGATGATGAACTATAATTCATAATTGTATTATGAAAATGTAATTTATAAATTGGAAATCATTCACATTTCATAAATAATTTATAGTAGTTTTAATAGTTTATTTGAAATCATTGATCCTAAATTAATTAAATTTACTTTTCCTAATTTCATTGGAAACTTTATAATTTATTTTTTGCTTTTGGAGACCAATATCCCATGAGACCATGTAAATTCCTAAGAATTGAGCTTCCATGGATGTAATATTCTAAATTTTCATCGATATGTATCACATTTGTAGCTATTATTTATAATGATAACTTTCCATTCCCTTGTTCATATATTCTATTTTTTTCATTAATTTAATTTATTTTTGGAAAAACTAGTTGAAATTACATGACCATGATCACATGAGGTTGTTTTGGGGCTCATAATACACATTCACGAAACTTTTTTTTAAATGAGTATAACTGTGTATCATGTTTGGCCGTTTAAAATGATGATAAAAAGATTTTGAATATTTCTACTTAGTAATCATGACGATATATTATTTGATTCCTTTATATTTTAATTTACATATTGTGTGATTTGTAAAATTTAATTTAAAGGAATATATATAGTATTCAAGGATATGTTGTTATTTCAGATATGGTTATCACTTCAGGGGGTGTTCATAGTTGTTAATTATGAATAATGGTATCATTATTGGGAATGAAAATGACATTATTGAATCCATGACCGTAAAAAAATCCATGTTTAATTGACTGTAATAGTGATACTAAATAGGCGATCACGCTATTCCTAATTGTTATTGAGAGACATGTTACCTCAATTACATGATTGTGTTGAGTGGTGTATTGTCTTGATACATGGTGTATGAGCCTTGTGGGTTCATTTCAATTAATTATTATATCCATGATGTTTTTATATCCACCTATTTCTGATATAAAAACAATCACAGTATTTGGAGTAATTGTGAGAACACAACCACTATTTATATATATTTTATTACTTCTATATTATTAATTATATTATGATATTCTTTTTCTAGATATATTATTACTTTTTAAATTCTTTTATTATTATAATATTCATGTACACTACATTTTACTAAATGGGTACCATACTACTTTATTATTACTGATTTTTACTCATATAGTACTTATACAGCCATAGAAAATTACTTCCCGTGAATACATAACTCATTATAGGTACAAGTTTGGTTGAGTCACAACTTTTGTTTCATAGTGGGACAAGTTTCTATAAGTTTTAATAACTATCTGAGATTATTTGTGGAGTTAAATAACTTCTCATGTTTTTATTCATTTCAATTGTGAATATGATCCAAATACTGGGTGATCAATTTATTTTTTCTTGAATGGATAGAGGAGACTATTGTCACTTCATTCAATTATAAATATAGTTTTTATTTTCCTCTACTTAATAAAATTTTATTATATATATTAGTTAACATAAATATTAGTTAATATTACTCATTTTAATTTTATTGATTCCCCACTGAACCACCATAGTCCCTTTGTGATTGTTGGTTTCCTCTGGCATGTGGGAATGAATGCCTTAGGTAATGTGGCCTTCTTTCTTGGACCTTCTGATTTGAGGCAAAATAAAGTGTAACTATATCAATGTAAAAATTTATTTTCCCTATTTCATGGATATGGTAAATAAGAGACAATGTAATGTATTCGTGATTATGATTAATAGTGTTTCACACTCAACATTCTTATGTGATGTACATATTACTATGGTACTTTATTGATGTTCTGGTATTGATAGTTTATGGTCATGTTATTTTACCTTATTATACTGACATATATTTGAGGATTTATTATATCAAATTGATATGAATTTCGATAGACTAATAAGATGTATCACATGCTTCATGTTCAATATATAGGTTTCTCATGACATATATGATTCTTCAATGTGGTTGTACATATGATGGTGTACTGATAAACTTTAGTGTCAATATATGTTACTATGTTTCATATATAGTTATTATTATTAATATAATCTGTAAGACCCCTATGCATGTCTACTTAATATATAATTTCATATGATACCATGATGTGTTACACTATAGTAGAAATTATAATGAAAATAATGAAAGATATAATGATGATTATGTGGATTTATACCCTTTATTCATAGGTAGTATAATGTCCATGTTAGTTCATTCATGGAAATTAATTCCCCTAGTAAAAAATTGTGTTCATGTAACTACTGGATGGGGATGGTTAATTATGGTTCCAACTATAACCTATGGGGAACTGTACATATTGATCATAGTGAAAATTTTATACAAAGAATCATTCATTGAAAACCACTCAATTTCCATAATCTAACAGAGATGTCTCTATGTGACATATAAAGTGTTGTCTCTAAAAGATGTTTTATGTTTGGGATCTCACAACTATCCTTGTGTGGGTTTATTTTATGAAATTGTGGTTATAATAGTTTCATCATAGTTACTAGTCATTCTATTGATCATGCATTCATAATGTTAACTAGAGTACGAATATTCATTGAGAAGGAATATTCGTAGTTAGTTCTTTATTGGTTGTTTTAATTAATAAAAATTCCTTATGCATGTGAATTAAATTTTAAAGGATTAGTGGAATCTATTGAGTATTTTCTTACACCTTTGGAGGTTATAGCAGCTCCACTTCTAGTTATCCTCAAATAGGGATTAATTTTGGGAAATTTATTTCTTGTAGTGTCAAGGGTAGATCAAAGGGTTTTCTAACCTATATTCTTGAAAAAAAATACATTGAATGATATGTGAAAATAATTGGTTGAAAATACTAAATAGGGTATGAAATAACAGGATTCATATAATATGAAGCTAGTACCCATATTCCTAGATGTGTGTGATGAATATCAGTGAAAATTATTTACTTCTCATTATAACATAACTATTAATCTTCGAGTTTTTTAATTATGGATTTATTTTTAATGTTAAAATATTATTATGAATATAATTATGATAATTATGGTCTATTAATCAATGATAATTCACTATATGTTTAAAAACAATGTGATGATTACATGAATTATATGGAATACTTCATGTATGTGTATTCATGTCCATAGTTGAATCTGAGTTTGGTTGAAATAGTTGAGGTATGGAATTGGTCAAAATATTGAAAATGTTTCAGGTTTACTAATGAATGCAGGAGAGGTAATGGCAGTAGATCACTAATGAATCCATTTTTGGGTCACCCTTAGAGTACGTAACTATAAAATTCATCAATAATAAATGTTATTATTTTAGTTATATGATACCTTATTCACTTATGTATCAATATAGAAAATAAAGAATCAATACTGGATCATAGGACCATTTTATAGTGAACACAATATGTACATTGTTTGAAATGTCAGGATTCTATGTAATTGATTATGATAGGTGACCCGAAAAAATTGGGATGGAATTTTTACACCATTCAAAGGAATTTGATGGTTTTTTTGGACATCATGTATAAACCAATATATATAGTGGAAAATAATCAGATTATGTTGGTGTCCAGGATGATTTTTTATTTCATAACAATTATCTTAGAATGGATGGTCTTTTTTAATCATGTCCATCAGTGATGAAAATTTTAGGATCTAGTTATTGAATTAAATTCATAGAGAGCTTACAATTAATTTATTTTATATATGTGTTAAATAAGATTTATCAAATGATAAATGAATTACCTCCTTCGAAGGGTAATGATCATATATAATATTTCTCTTTAGACGATCATGATGTCTTAGAATCACTGATGTTGTCCGGAAACAATATAATGTTGTCTCATTTTGGGTTCCAAATTCATTAATCATATTTAATACATAATAAATACTCAAAGTGTGATTTCCAATAAGGGTAGAATTAGTAAAAATTTTGTGGATTACATATCATTGGTATGCTAATGCATGGTTGAGATCCATGTGAATGAATCAAGTGTTTGGTCAACCAACAAAAAATATTTATTTGTAATTCATTTCTACATATTTATGGATTTATTATTAATAAAATGGATCATCCATGTCTTAATGAATAACATTTGATAGATCATTTTTTTAGATTTTTAGATTTTTTCCCTTTTCAGTAGTCATTTATTTTTCAACAGATTGGTGATTAAAATATAAGGGAATGTTTTTTTGTTGGAATATCATATGGATCCTTATATTTTCTATGAAAAATTTTGTTTATGGATTTAAAAGACTATTTATATAATTTTCAATGTGATAGGTTTTTTTTTAATTTCAGAATAATAATTGGATTGGATCTGAATTAGGAACATGGATTGGTAATTAAATTTTATCAACTAAATTGAATTAGAGTCTACTATGTTGGATCTAGACAACAACATGTGTGTTTTTAGAAAACCATAAAGGAAATTATATGGAGATTCATATAGTAGAGAGAAACATTATTATTTGGTAGGTATATATTCAATGTCACCATGACAAAACCTTTTAGGTAGTTTCAGTAATAAAATTCATTATGGTTTGATGAAAAATTTGGGTTTATCAGGAATGATACATTCATGTTTAGATATAAAATAATATATAAAGGGATGTGTTGGTACTCAATGATTAAACCATGAGGGATCAATGTTAATGATGATCAATACGTATTTTGAAATTTATGCTCATGTTACTATAACAACATTAGGGGAAAATGTCCTATGTAAAGAAGATTATCAGGGACCACAATAGAAGGTGTAATGAATTTTAGAGGAGACACAATATTTTCACTCGATGGTAAAAAAATTTATATAACGTTTTTTCAAAATGAATTATATCCTTTGTGAACATTTATAATAGTATATGCTTCCTTTTATTTGATCCATAGAGGTCAAATAATGATTTAGTAATATAATTGAGGTATCCTAGATCATCTGAGGCATCTGTATGTTCCAATACATTAGGTGATACTATATTTCACACCGGTGGTGTGGATAGTCACCCTATTACATTATAGTCCACAATAAAATACAATGATCCCTTATTATGTGGTCAGTGAACCCTAACTGGTGAGATGGTGGGGAAGACTAGACATTAGTTAATTAATCTCATTTTACTATATTAACCCACAGAAATCATCACACAATTTATTCAATTTGCTTGATTTTTCTCTGATCAATACTATTAGGGAGTCCCCTCTTCCTTCGTCCATGAAATTATTTTAACATGGGTTGAATCTATGAAATATCTAAATTTTAATCCATATAGTATCCTCATTACTTCAATAATATCATCATCTTTCTTCCTTATGTGTTTGTGGATAACAATGTTTTTTTCATGGATGTTCCACTTAATATTTTTTATCCACTTTGACCCTTAGTTGTCTCAAATATCCTCACATCATATTCCATATTGATAATATTATTCATATATGGATTCATGATGTGATATAGATTGTAATATGAGTATAAATTCATTCATTTCATGGGGGAATTGATCAAAAATATTTTCATGTTTTGGTTGGAATATGTAGATCATTTCTGGTGATGAATACTACATTTCATTAATTTTATGTGTGAATATTTTCAGGATTAATTTGATAGTTAATTATGTTATATAATTTAATATATATATTTACTCTAATATTTGTATATGAAAAAGTATAAAAACACTACATGATTAATATATATCGTATATAAAACCTAGAAAAAACTCAGATTATATATTAAGGGGAACACATCACATCACTATATATGATTTTTAACGGTGAAAACTAGTTTTCATAAAAACAATTTCTTCATATAGATTAATATTTTTTATATATATAATATTACAATTATATGTTCTAAGGACACATGATATTCTATAACACCTATATAGAAAAGATAATAAGAATAAATATAAAAAACCCAATTTAATTTCCCATTACAAAATTAAATAAACATCCATAGGGTATAAAATTGAGAATTATATTCTTAACATTCACCTCAAAATAAAAAAAATCCGAAGAATTTATACCATCCTAAAAATTTATGTTTATAATTATCACATATGGATTTATTTCTCTAATGATATCACAATTAGGATTACATATTTCTAATGAACATCATATTGAATAATGATTGATAATTAATAGATCCACTCATATTAATGCTCAAACACAACATGTTAGTCTGAGAATGTGTTCCATCCTTGTTATCTATCTAACCCCTTCCAATTACATATGATGTGTCATTAACATATCATCTATGTTATAACATGTATAATTTGTCTAAAAATCAATTAAAGTGCATGGTTTTTTTTAAGAGTATGGAAATATTAAAATCCATATGTTGGAATAATATTGATCGATGAACATTGTGTGTATCATATAATACTAACCAAATCATGAAAAACACATTAATAGTGATACCCAACTCTTAATATTCTCCAAACGAATCATTATCACCCATATATCAGTACGTTCCAAAAAATATGGTATAGAAGATAATGATATATTCATAGAGATCATGTAAATATAGTTGTTGATATCTAAATTTCAATTTAATTTCGGAACATATTTGGGGAATACATCAATGGGTTACTCTACTACCATTAAAATCTACATGTCTAAATATTCTTCTTTTGAAATAGTCAAATATTTCAACCAATGGAGATAAGATTTAGCTAGTACCTCTATTTCTGGTATGCCTCTCTTCTGAACATTTAATTATATTATTGAGAATGATTTTAGAATTATATTTGTATGGTAAAGGTCATTATGGGCACATAATATGGTTGAGGAATGTTAAACATACTGAATAAATATTTTTGATTTAAAATATTCTAATAGGATATCCACTAGTTGTCCATGGTAGGAATAAATATTCCAAGTATCCTATGGGTATCTGATGGAGGCCATCATCTAGATTGTATAATTCTATAGTTTTTTCATGCAATTAAAATTTTATAAAAGGTATGTTTTTTTAAATTAACCATTACTCCATAGTAACATGTTTTTTTATATTTAATAAGGTCTTATTTTGGAATCCAGTGAACTATATAAAATTAGTTAGTGAACATATATTCTTACTATTAGATTGAAATATTGTAAGAATCCATCAGCTTTATCCAATATATTTACGGGTTCTTATATGGATTTTTTTGTCATGGTAGTTATTCATATTCACTCATATTAATGATAATTTATCCAATGAATTTTAAATTTGTATATTTGGAAAATATATTTATTTTTTCATATCGAATGGTTTTTTTGGATGTGTCTCCCATTTATATTATGTGATGTTGATATATTATAATATGTAAATGATTACATTTCTTGTTCCTTATGGATTCTGTAGTTGATAATGGTTGTATAGTAGAGTCTATCCCCCACCAATGAATGGGATATGAAAGATATTTATTATCATGTACATGGAATATACCTTGTTGTGGGATGATTCAAATTTTTTTCGTACTATCCTTTTAGATGAGGGGGGTGTTTATGACATTCATTAGTGAAATTTATTTTAGAACATAGTCGAGGTAGGTAGATCCTATATCATTGGAACAAGATTGTTCTATATTCAATTGTGATATAATTATTGTTATATATATTTTAATACATTACCAGCATCAAATTGTAGAATTTATGTACTTGTGTTATGCTCAAATTGTAGAACAATGATCACAAATATTTCATTTAAGAGATTTTATTTATTGTATTCACACCATTAATTGATTATTTCATTTTTTTTAATAAATATATGATATAAAATAAGTACTTCATGGATTGTTAAATTTTTTTTATCTGATTGTTATTGATTTATTTTTTTATCTTACTTCATTGTATTCTGATGTTAAGTTTATTCCAAAGTAAATTTCTCCATATGTTGTTCTATAGGACCTGACTACTATTAAACAAGCACCTTTTTATGGGAATTTATCAATGAGGTCTTCTGGTATCCATTCATTGGACATGGTGATTCAGCTTTAGGTGTAACATAATTCTATTAAAGTACCTAGTTCCCTCGCATGTTTCTTCTAACTTTCTTTATTTGGTATAGGGATATAAAATAAATGAGTTTTAAGATATTGTTAGGGGAACAATGCATGTTCCATTCCATAAATTTATATAAGACCTTATTTTATTTATAATGTCTAATTTGGTCATCAAACTCTATAATTCATGATTTTTGAAATAAATTATATTGAGTGATGCATTTATTTTTTGTATAATGATTAATTGTATCATTTGTGCCTTTAGGAATTATATTATTCATGTCAGATCATGTTCTATATAACGTTTTCTTATAATATATCATTCCCAAATAATTAAATTTATCCGAAATTTTTTGAAAAGTTCTTATTGTAAAATTATTTCTTATTTTTCGCTTGTGCCTAAATATTCAATAATTGAGTGTAAATATATTGTTGGGACTAACATTAATGTAATTTAGGATATTCTTGGGATGTGTGTAGTTCATAGGGAGATATTCATTTTACACTTCATTATCCTCTTTGGATGCAACTTTTTGGGAACCCATATGGGTTAATATATTATATAAATATACTTATCGTTTATGAATGTGGATTTCACTATGGTCTATTTTATAATTTCATAAAATTACACCCTATAGAAGTCAGTCATAAACAGTTACACCACATATTATAATAAAGATGAAACTTATCATTTTCACTTGATTACTGATGTGGGGAAATCTCTTGAACCAATCAAGCTTGGACACTTTTTTCTTGTTTATGTTTTCGGTGGATGAGCACGCATGGTCTGGTTGAAGATGGTCAATTATTTTCTCAACATCTATATAAATAACAACATTTCCATTATGATAACAAGAGGAACTATGTATAATGATTTCATGATATGGATAATTGAGAATATTTTAACCTATTGATTACTCTATAGTAATAAATGGTCAATCATGCTACCATTTTATTTCATGTCAAACATGGATGATTGTGTGATATCGTTGTATAGGCGATTAGATGGGAAAGGATAGTTGATGAGATATTCTAGGATTACTTTTTTAGGATTTCATCTACCTATAACAAAAAATGATCATTTTCAAGATTTCATAAGGTTTCAATAAGTGACTATTGTATATTTTCATACTCAATACATTTCAAAATATATAGTTTTTTATAATTTGTTGGTGGTGAATGTGGTGAATAATGTTATAATGATTAACATTGGCCTTTTACATTCACGGAAAAAAGTTCTGAAACATCTATAGGATGACTAATACTATAGTTTTCCATTGGAACTCAATATCAATAATGTATATGATAGAAAATAATTATAAGAATGAATTTGGATATCAATGGATAAACTTGAAAAACCCCTAGTGACATTATAGTTTCATATTCATGGAATATATATGAGATGTAAGAGAATGGAAAACAATGTGGTTGATGATTGTTGTAGCATAATAGAGGTACATCATCTCCCTCCATAAAAAATGAATTTCATAGTAGATGTCTCTATGGGATGAAGGTACACTTCGTCAATGACTATAAGTATACCCCTATTGTTTTTCATGGTGTGAAATGATAGAAGGTCATATTCTGTTTTGCATAATAGATTTTATGATGTTCTTACTAAGACAAATAATGTGATTTCTAGATCAATATTTTCATTCCATATATGGATAAATAAATTGGGTGACTCGTGATAATACATGTCTCTCTTGGCTGCTAGTTTGTAGGGAAAATGCAATTGACTAGGCTTTATCTAATTATGGATAGAGACCATTAAAAAAATGGTGTGTAGTCAGGATTTCATCATCTTAATATATTTCATTTTTTGAAAAACTAATTCAATTTCATTGATGCAATATCATGTTGTTATTGGGATGTATTTAAAAGTTACACTATCATATAATTTATTTTCTATTGATAAACCCATTGGAATAAATTAAAAATATTTTTATATATAACCAAATGATTGAGGGGTGATTACTATGATAGACTATGTTTGGAGATTCATAATTTTGGAGGTAATAGATTCAATTAAATCCTTATCATGGACTTGTTGATCAGTTAAAAGAACACATCAATTGATATTGGCGATGGTTAATATTCATACCTAAAAGGGAAACATGTAGTGTAGACTAGTGTATGTGACATCGAGGTAGGTCGAGTGAATCCATACAATGGTCATAAATATGAATTTTCTGTATAGGTGGATGGAATGATAAAAAATTTAAATCATAAGGTAACTCCTTCCTCTTACACTATGGAGGTATAATTGAACTAGGGTATCATCCTCTAGAATTAGGTAGTCTTACCTACACATAGTGGTGTTAAAATTTTCATTCATATTGTGTTTCGTTCATTGAATATATTGATTCTTTTATAATGCATCGATCCAGCTGAGTTCAAATAACTCTAGTTGTATCTTGTCGATCCTTAGGAAAAATGTAACCAACCAAATAGGTTACCCTGTTATAGTAATAATAAATCATGACACTTAATAGATCAATGGGAGTTCCCAATCCCCATTTGGTTGAGTCTATTATTTGTAATCATATAAAATATCAATGGAAATGGTTTTAATACAAGTTCAACAAACCAAATACAAAAAAATTATAACTAGTTTTTTTGTTGAACACTCCTCAAGGCTAAAAGAACTTGTGTAGAATGAAAAACAACCTAGAGTAAAGAACCCACCAGTTTAAAAAGAACAATCCATGAAGATATAGTTTCTAAAACCCAAAAAAATGTGTTCCATAGCTATATCACTCACTATCATCTTTTTATACACATAAACATCATTCATATCCACAATTCAAAAAAAAATTCAATTTGCATGTATGTTTCATTAAAATTATAAAATAACCTAAATGAAAAAGGTAGTGTCTTATCTAGATAGCCTAGTTGGGTCTCACTATATTATATATTATCGATTCCATAACAAATAACCCTTTTATTCATTTTTTTGATATAAAACAAGGAATTAAATTTCTATTAAATACTATATATATTAGGATTATTTCAATCAATATATGGAATCTATATCAATATAGTATTAGATGAAAATTACATCAGAAAAATTTATATTAAACATAACTCATTTATTAAAATATCAGTTAAAAATGGAATTATGTTAAATTCAAACAAAGAAATAACCATGGTCTTATTCAATAAGTTATTATATATCCAATATATGGTATACATAAACCATTAAATCATCTATTAGAACTAATTTATGTGCACATAAATCTCTATGTATAGGGACAATTTGTGTAATCCATGTATATCTAATAGAGGACTATACTATAGAACTAGTTTTAGTCAGTGATATCATCATTAATAACTTTATATGAAGTATGAGTTATATAAATATGGTTCTAATTACCCAATAACTACAATGGATCACATTTCATTCAATAGATAAACAATCAATGAATAAAAAAAAATCAAATCAATTAAAAATTTGTAGATTATATTCATCATTATCTTCTTCAACATTCCATTTCAATATAAATAAAAAACAAACCTTTCATAACATTAATGGCTATAAGATATTCTATCATTTTATGTGTTTTTTATCTATATTAAATCGTTAACTCAATTTATCATATAATATTTATATTCAATAAATAATTTTTAAAAATTATTCCATCAATGTTTCAATTTAATTTAAAATTAGGCATTCTCAATTTTAATCTCTTTTTATGTAAAATGTCATATAATTTCAATTTTTTTAATAATAAATTAAAAAATAACTAAATCATGTAATATAAATCTTTAGTTATATTATATTTACTTATAAAAAACATAAATTTAATGATATAAAAAAATAAACACCCATTATAGGAAACAATCATAGAGAAACATAATCATAGATGATAATAGTGTAATCAATAATAAGAAATAAAAAAAATCCCTTAAACAAATAAAAAATCTATAAATAAAGTTATTATTTACTTCTCTCAGAAGATCAATAAATATTATTACAACCCCAACTCCATAAACCCGTAACATATATCTTCATTATTTCACAGGACCTATATTTATGTAATCAAATCCAAAAAACCGATTAGTTTAGTAGTATAAATAAAATAGATGCATACATGACAATAATTTAACATTATGGATATAAAATATATAGTAAATAACATTCTTTCACCCTCAATATTATCCATAATAACATAAACATATTCTACAGAAAATAATGAAAATAAAAGGGTGAGATTAAATCCAAAATTGTGTTGAATATTACAATAATAATCACAAGTAAATAAGGTATAATCGTCACATAAATTTAAATAACATAAAACATTCCCTTTTAATCAATAACAGGAGAACAAAGAGAATCTATAGATAATATATATAATGTAATATCATTGATAATAATATCTAAATTCAAAATAGAAAAAATTATTAATATTGGATGCCATGATCTTGGATGTCATGGATTGTATAGATTCTAGGAATTATTCTATATAGTTTAAAAAAATTGATATGCATACATCAGATACATATTTAATTACATCTTAATGATTTGTATCATGTTACCAGTTGATTCATTGAGGGGATATATATATTAGGCCCTCCCATCAATGCATGTCAAAGGCATTTCTTATATCTTTAATGATGGATTTTATTTATGCAAAAAAGTAATTTTCAAAAAAAATTATATATTGTTCAGGGAAATTGTATTTTTTCATTAATTTTCATGGAAATGTTTTAGTTTTAATGTATATTACTATATATAGAATTATTATATGGTTTAGGTAATATTCATATATATGAAACCAATATTATATATATTTTATATAATGTAATGTCTAATAATCACAACTAAGGAAATGTTTCAAAGTATGGTATAATTACAAGATAAATATAGTGGTGACTAATTAAAATTAATGGTTTTATTCATTAAATATTAATATTAACATAAAATGTTCATTAATTTAATGAAGTAAAATATTCAATTAACAAAAAATTTATTCTAAAATCTAAAAATTTCACAAATACTATGATTGATATTTTCATTAAACACATAAATGTCAAAAACATAATTGAAAACTACAAACATTGAATGCTAATAATGGTGGAGAATTCTCTTTAGGAAAAATATATCAGTATTAAAATTTACCTTAACACTTTTTAAGAAACATTTCTTCTTGGAAAAATAATAGGGAGATACCTTTGTCACCATTTTGAAAAAGAGTTAATAATAGAATAAATTTTTTTATGATAAATAATTTTTTATTTTTTTAATAAACTTTAATGATTATTAATGAAAATAGGGACATGGATGAAAAAATATCATATCGTAGGATAAATTAGATTTATTTGTCTTTTTATAATTCCATTACTTGAATCATGTTCCAATGAGATAAACTATTTAAAGAAAATATGGAAACTATTTTAAAATTTTAATCATGAATTGATCATTATTTATCAGTAATATTCTTATTTTCTGGATAAATACCTCTATGAGATATTATATATATCATACAACGATAAATAATTTCATTTTACAAAATATGTCTCAATGGGGTGTAAATTGAGATGATATCCCTTACATCCTATGTAACACCCCAGGATTTCAGAGTGTGTTATTTCTTAAAAATAATTCAATAACTTGCACTACACGCAACACCGAGTTCAATCACACCATTAAAAGAGGTCATGAATATTATTACCTACATTTTGAACTTTATATAATCCTTATAATTTTAGAATCCCTATTATGAGTTTCTTAGTCATATTGCAAGAACAGATTCATTTTCAGTATTTCACTTTTATCAACTTCTAATAGTGAAACCTTTTTAAATACAATATTTTAAACTTTTTGACTAAATGGGGACATCAAAAATTTAGAATGAAACATCCCAAGCTTCCACGGTACGCTTTCCTTTGAATAAAACAGTAGCGTGTGTTGTACGCAACGTTGAGTTTTAACACACACCACAACCGATCAAACTAGCCGTTATGAATAGTAATACCTAAATTATGAAATTATATAAATTTTATATTTTGAAATGGACATCATTTTTGGATTCGGAATATCGAATTTACCCTAAGGTGAAATTTTGGTACTTTTCGGATAACTTTCATATTTTGATGAATAGTGAAAATTACTAAATTTTAATTAAAAACAACTTTTTTAATCAAAATAATTAATAGTGATAAATTATGAATTTGAGTGGTTTTAAAGTATATTTAGAATATATTTTTACAATTTAATATAATGTTAGTCATTAGACATAATTTTACAATTAAACCGAACATAAACAAGTGTCAATCTTTTGATAGTTATTATCTCTTAAAAAGACGCTTTTTTGTTTTGACAGCGGGAATTAATTTTAAATTAATTTCTGCCACTTCTGTGTTTTGAATTTAAAAAAATGGATTCCATATTTGGAATCAGGATGTTAAAATTGTGTAAATAGGTGACTTTTATTTTTAGACATTTTGAATAATTACTGCGGTAAATATTTTATTTACTATGGTTAAGGGTAAATCCGGTAAATAAGGGTTAAAAAATAATATTATAATAATACTAAATTACCCTAAAACGTGTATTAACCCTATTGGTTGATACATGGTCGACCATGGGCATCTTTGGGTCGATTTCGGGACCCCATGGATCCACTTGTAAGTGATAATGACACTTTATTTTAATTAAGTTAAAATGAATACAAAAATGACACAAGCATATATCTTTTAGAAAAACAATTGTTACATAGGGTTATATATGTTTTATTTTAGATTATAAATATTCATTAGAAAGATAAAAAGATTTCATACCTAATTATATTTTATTTATAATTTTTAGACATTAAATAATGTATTTTATATATGACACAATGATGATACAGTAATTACTATAATAGTAAAAAATTAAAATAATTGATATTATAAATACCCAAATAAATATAATATGAATCTTTTAATGAATTAAACTAATTTTATAGGATAATATGATATATTAGGATTGATTTAATTTACTTTGTTCGAAATAATAAATCTGTTATGAGTTTCACAAAAATCAACTATTGAATAGTGTCAAAATTGATATAAAAGAGTTCTTAAAACAAATATTATATTATTAATTGATATTAAATTCCTAAAAATCTAAGGTTCGTCCAAGATACTTATATCATGATAGGTTCATCATTAATGTACCACTTGGGGGTCTCTTGGATGTATATAGTAAGTTTATTAACCATATTATATAAAAATACAAAGAGACATTGTAAAAGTGAAACTAATTATCTTAGAGTTAATACTTAAAGATAAGGTTAATATAAGTACCCAAACCTGTCTAAATTCTATTGTTTGAGTGGTTTTCGACCTATCCCCACCTTAACCTTTGCATAATCAACTTTGGAGCCATTAGAAACCGAAAATTAATTTATTATAAATTAATATTTCTAGCTTTTCCAAAGGTGCCCCTCACCCCTCTTATAAAAGGGCACTCCTCCTTCTCATTTATTCACACCTTCAAAGCATTTTGGTTCGGCCAAACTCTGCCCAAATACTCTCCCAACATCCCTCACTACAACCTAGAGGCCTTATTTTGATCAGAAAGCCAACCTAAGGAGCCCTTTTGATCAAATCAAAAGGAAGAACCCGAAGAAGAGGTAATGATTTCACCACCCTTTTCTAAGTTCCTTTCTTTTCCACTTCCTCTTTCTTTGTTCTTACCATTCTAAAATAATAACTCCAGTATCTTACATATACTGTGATGTTATTATAAATATGGTACAACCATATTCAGTATTCTATCCACCCTTTGAATAACATGTCACCATACGTGCGTACGTACGGCTTACCGTCTCCACGTCGTGGTGTAATTGTTATTCAATATAATATTATTTGGATGGGTATAATAATGATGTGTAACTCATGTAAATAATAAATATAACATGTTAATGATTCTGTATATATGATATACCATCCATTTATATATCATTTTAATATCAAAAGAATGATATTGTCGCTCGTGCGTACGTACGGACTACCGTCTCCACGAACGCGATGAGATTCATTCTCCATCGTATCCATTCAAGTATAATTATCATTTGATGATTTAAAAAATGATGTTTAAGGACTTGATATCATTCTGGATATGAATAATATACAACCTATCCTTTACATACATGTCTTACATAACAAAACATACAAAAGAAAACAAGTAAGTTAACACACGAAACAACGATAATACTAAGATATTATTATCAAATCAATATTAAAAGATCATATATGATATCATATTAATGTATATGATTATTGTATAATTTAATGACAACTATTTCACCATTATACAGGAGGTTAACATACCCCAACCAAGGAAAAGTACAAGGTAAGGGTTATTTCACAATCACTTCATTATCCGAGGTTGTTTATACGTAATAATCTACTGGGATATCTTTATCATCCACATCCATGTTTCTTAAAAATGTATTTCAAAACATTTTTACTATTTACAAGAATATGGGTTAAAGTCATTTATACCCTTGTTTGACTTTTTATAAGAGGTTTATAAAGGAATCTTTCCGTCGTTTTCAAAACAAGGTCCTTTTTAACCTTTTCGACAGAATTGAGGTAAGAATGTTTTTTTAACTTATACGGCGGGTGCGGTTATTTTACGCCGTTATAAAATCTTCAGAGCTTTCCTTACAAGCTTATAAGAATATTTTCAAAGAAAATGTTTTATTTTATATGGATCTTAAATGATTTCAAAATAAAAGGAGATATTTCTTTAAAAAAAATTTTGATTTCATCTACGTCAACATCCTTTGATGGATTTTAAGATTATTTGAAGTTGGTTTATTATGATACAAAACGTCTTTATTGTATTGAAGGTTTTGTGATATGTTTGACTATGGATGTGCTATTTTTATACCATTCATAGTTTATGGTGAAATTATTGACATTTCGTATGCTAGTTTTAATACGAATGTTTATGTTATGTTTAAACCTTTTCATATGGGAATGCATTGGACTTAATAAGTGACGGGTGGATCCCGCTATAGCTCCTCGATGCATCGGTAGGTCTCATGAGACAAACTAGTGTCTTGGCACAAGGCCTTGACAAAATCTTATTTGTAGTCTTGGAACGAGGCCTTGGCTATGTGGTTATGATAGTCTGGCATTATGCATTCCAAGATTATGAAAGTGTTTATTGATTTTTGCATGTGATTATTCGATTAGTAGAATATACATGTGAATGAGTAAATGGCATTATTTCATTTTATTTATGCCATACCATGTTGAAAGTTCATATTTAAAAGGCTTTTGTTTTAGTTATACATTGCCTTAAATGTTTATTCTTATTTATGAAAGTTTCCGCTATATTGTTATCCTTACTGGGCATTTGAGCTCACCCCTTTTCTATGTTTTATTTTTCCCAGGAAGTGAAGAAGTAAATTATGAATGACCTGCATGGATTTTATGTGGGGATATGAGTGTGGTTTATGGAGACATTATGTTGTTGTAGTAGTTTTTCATTTTATGATGTAATGTAAAACTTATGAATATATCTAGTGTTTCCAAGGCTACTAAACCAATCGGTCTTTCGAGATTTGATCTTTCTTGTGATCATGCCAATGTTACGAAGTAATGCACCGACTCTGGGTAGCTGGGGTCGGGGCGTTACAGTTGGTTATAGAGGAAGTTTAGTACAAACCTTGGAAGCTAGATTTAGATAAACTCTGATTAGAGCACGTAGACCTAAGATGAACTTTGAGGATTAGTATAAAAGAACTTCCGAGAATTTTGGTATTGTAGAGATTTTATGAGTTTTCCGAGCAATACATCCCTGTCTGGATACGAGCAGGTAGAGGCAGCTCTGGCACAGATGTACCTAGGGGTAAAACCCGAAAACAATGCTTTGAGCTAGACTCGAACGAGAACTGGTGCACGACAACGGGCCATGCTGCACTCTTGGTTACGACACTCCCGGGGGATATGCTTAGGATAATTCTAATTTTTGTTACAAACCATTGTGAAGGGTTTATGAGTATATACATCTTCAAATGAGACATTTTTATGATTATGGATTATATCCATAAATAGTTCAATTTATGTTAAGTGTATTATAAGTATGGGATTATGTATTTTGATTCATAAACTGATCTAGTTTATGCCATTGTTTAGAAATGGCGCCCAGTAGAAGGAATGATAACTCCAGAAATGCACATGATTCAAAGAGAAGGAAGGATCATATCTCTCATGGTCTTAAGCTATAATTTATAAGAGAAATAGTCTCCCATGTATTATCATCATATGAAGAAATAATATCATGTGTTGATAAGATAAGTAAAGAGTTTTCTGAGTCCTATGGCTTTGAAGGGAAGCAAGAGAAGAAAAGGATGGAAGAGAGAAAGATGGATAAAGGGAAGAGGGAAAAGAAGAATTTTCCCATATGTGGTAACTGTGGAAAGAAACACCCTGGAACTTTCCTGAAAGGAATGGGAGTTTGTTATAAGTGTGGAGGAAAAGGGCACAAGTACGTGACTGCAAGGGTAAGAAAATGGTTTCAAATGTACAATGCTTCATTTGCAAGGAGTTTGGACACTACGCGAACCTATTTCCCAGTCATCAGACTATGCCGCAAATGATGTTATTGGATAATAATAATGTTATGATACTACCACAGATGAAGAGGGATGATTAGAGTTCTTATGTTGATTATGTCAATTGAGTGTTGTATCAACAATGTACTTGTTACAATAATCATGGAGTATATAAGGATTGTAATGCAGTACTATTTCATTAAGGACTTGAGATTGTGTGGAACAAAGAAAAGTGACTCAATAGCAGGATAAATTTTTGGAAAATATATGGTTGAGAGAATGATAAATCATAATATAGTTCTGATACTGAGGTAGTAATTTTGGAATAATATGTGATTGTTTTGGATAAATTATATTGGATATTCTTGACTACCTTGGAACTAATTAATGATTTTTATATTCTATCATTGTTGGGGTTTAAAACATTTTTGGATTAATGAAGTATATCCAGCATTCTTTATGGAATAAGGGAGCATGAATGTAATCAATAAAGAATATGGTAATACATGATGACGGTATTCATATTCTATTACGGGGTAAAAATGATCTATATTATGTTTACCTTCCTTATAAATGTTGGACTGTGAGTTTAGACAGAAGTATTTTGGATAGTTCTAGTTTGGATTATTTTGGATTGCCATAAAAGGACAACCCGGAGGTCGGGCGGCAACCCGTCACGTCCGGCAAGGCTGCGAGACTTGAACCCGCAACCGAAGGGCGACAAGGGTGTATCACCTACCACTGTCCCTCGAGATGTCCTAGATTAAATAATGTAGTTTTTATTAAAAGATCTTGTAGATGAATTATAAATTCATTTATTTTGGAACCCTATACGAATAGTGTAAATAGAATTTTTTTTTATTTTTTTACATTCTATTATCTTTTAGAGTGAAAGATGAGTTTGTGGTAGAAATTTATTAATGGATAAAACTCTAATTATAAAGTAAGTATATCTCCTTATGATCTTATCCAATCTCATAAATAAATTCCTCAATATTAAGAAAAGAAACTTAGAACAAAAATGTTTTCCTAGATGGTACCTTAAATCATTACTAATTTATGGCTTTTGGATTGTTGGTCATTTCATAGCCATGTTCTCTACCACTCTCCATCAGATAATTGATGGTTATTTTTTTCTTCCATATCCATATTTTCTTACATGGAACCCTATTATGTGTTATTTTCGGTAATCTTCATACTTTCGACTCTTTATTTTAAATAGAGGCCTCATTAATTCATTTTTCGATGTGGGATTCCAACTAAGATATTTTAAAATGTCAAAAATGTGTTGTCCCAATACCATATATTTTGTTGAGCCGATAGTACTTCAAATCATCATGGATTGATAAGTTCAAGGACCTCAATTTTATACTTGTTTGTGATTGATGACCTCAATCACTACCTATAAATATTTACGTTTTTCCTCCAATTATATGTCTCTAATTGCCACCAATGTTCTCCTAATCGAGATCATAATTTGGTGGTGACCCTTTAATTTCTTTTTTCCTCATATTAAGACTAAATTTTAGTAACCCAATATCCGATGTGGGTTTTCCCACAAATATATTATCTATTTTCAACCTTTTATTTTCGAAGAACAATTTCAAATTGCAAGGACGCAATTTATTGAAGGAGGGGAGAATGTAACACCCCAGGATTTCAGAGTGTGTTATTTCTTAAAAATAATTCAATAATTTGCACTACACGCAACACCGAGTTCAATCACACCATTAAAAGAGGTCATGAATAGTATTAACTATATTTTGAACTTTATATAATCCTTATAATTTTAGAATCCCTATTATGAGTTTCTTAGTCATATTGCAAGAACAGATTCATTTTCAGTATTTCACTTCTATCATCTTCTAATAGTGAAACCTTTTTAAATACAATATTTTAAACTTTTTGACTAAATGGGGACATCAAAAATTTAGAATGAAACATCCCAAGCTTCCACGGTACGCTTTCCTTTGAATAAAACAGTAGCGTGTGTTGTATGCAACGTCGAGTTTTAACACACACCACAACCGATCAAACTAGCCGTTATGAATAGTAATACCTAAATTTTGAAATTATAGATATTTTATATTTTGAAATGGACTTCATTTTTGGATTCGGAATATCTAATTTATCCTAAGGTGATATTTTGGTACTTTTCGGATAACTTTCATATTTTGATGAATAGTGAAAATTACTAAATTTTAATTAAAAACAACTTTTTTAATCAAAATAATTAATAGTGATAAATTATGAATTTGAGTGGTTTTAAAGTATATTAGAATATATTTTTACAATTTAATATAATTTTGGTCATTAGACATAATTTTACAATTAAACCGAACATAAACAAGTGTCAATCTTTTGATAGTTATTATCTCTTAAAAACACGCTTTTTGTTTTGACAGCGGGAATTAATTTTAAATTAATTTCTGCCACTTCTGTGTTTTGAATTTAGAAAAATGGATTCCATATTTGGAATCAGGATGTTCAAATTGTGTAAATAGGTGACTTTTATTTTTAGACATTTTGAATAATTACTGCGGTAAATATTTTATTTACCATGGTTAAGGGTAAATCCGGTAAATAAGGGTTAAAAAATAATATTATAATATTACTAAATTACACTAAAACGTGTATTAACCCTATTGGTTGATACATGGTCGACCATGGGCATCTTTGGTTCGATTTTGGGACCCCATGGATCCACTTGTAAGTGATAATGACACTTTATTTTAATTAAGTTAAAATGAATACAAAAATGACACAAGCATATATCTTTTAGCAAAACAATTGTTCCATAGGGTTACATATGTTGGATTTTAGATTATAAATATTCATTAGAAAGCTAAATATATTTCCTACATAATGATATTTGTTTTATAATTTTTAGACATTATATAATGTATTTTATATATGACACAATGATGATGCAGTAATTACTATAATAGTAACAAATTAAAATAATTGATATTATAAATACCCAAATAAATATAATATGAAAGTTTTAATGAATTAAACTAATTTTATAGGATAATATGATATATTAGGATTTCTTTAATTGACTTTGTTCTAAGTAATCAATCTGATATGAGTTTCAAAAAAATCATCTATTGAATAGTGTCAAAATTGACATAAAAGAGTTCTTAAAACAAATATTATATTATTAATTGATATTAAATTCCTAAAAATCTAAGGTTCGGCCAAGAGACTTATATCATGATAGGTTCATCATTAATGGACCACTTGGGGGTCTCTTGGATGTATATAGTAAGTTTAATAACCATATTATATAAAAATACAAAGAAACATTGTAAAAGTGAAACTAATTAACTTAGAGTTAATACTTAAAGATAAGGTTAATATAAGTACCCAAACCTATCTAAATTCTATTGGTTGAGTGGTTTTAGACCTATCCCCACCTTAAGCTTTTAATAATCAACTTTGGAGCCATTAGAAACCGAATATGAATTTATTATAAATTAATATTTCTAGCTTTTCCAAAGGTGCCCCTCACCCCTCTTATAAAAGGGCACTCCTCCTTCTCATTTCTTCACACCTTCAAATCCTTTTGGTTCGGCCAAACTCTGCCCAAATACACTCCCAACATCCCTCACTACAACCTAGAGGTATTAGTTTGATCAGAAAGCCAACTTAAGGAGCCCTTTTGATCAAATCAAAAGGAAGAACCCGAAGAAGAGGTAATGATTTCAACACCATTTTCTAAGTTCCTTTCTTCTTCCACTTCCTCTTTCTTTGTTCTTACCATTCTAAAATAATAACTCCAGTATCTTACATATACTGTGATGTTATTATAAATATGGTACAACCATATTCAGTATTCTATCCACCCTTTGAATAACATGTCACCATACGTGCGTACGTACGGCTTACCGTCTCCACGTCGTGGTGTAATTGTTATTCAATATAATATTATTTGGATGGGTATAATAATGATGTGTAACTCATGTAAATAATAAATATAACATGTTAATGATTCTGTATATATGATATACCATCCATTTATATATCATTTTAATATCAAAAGATCGATATTGTCGCTCGTGCGTACGTACGGACTACCGTCTCCACGAACGCGATGAGATTCATTCTCCATCGTATCCATTCAAGTATAATTATCATTTGATGATTTAAAAAATGATGTTTAAAGACTTGATATAATTCTGGATATGAATAATATACAACCTATCCTTTACATACATGTCTTACGTAACAAAACATACAAAAGAAAACAAGTAAGTTAACGCACGAAACAACGATAATACTAAGATATTATTATCAAATCAATATTAAAAGATCATATATGATATCATATTAATGTATATGATTATTGTATAATTTAATAACAACTATTTCACCATTATACATGAGGTTAACCTACCCCAACCAAGGAAAAGTACAAGGTAAGAGTTATTTCACAATCTCTTCATTATCCGAGGTTGTTTATACGTAATAATCTACTGGGATATCTTTATCATCCACATCCATGTTTCTTAAAAATGTATTTCAAAACATTTTTACTATTTACAATAATATGGGTTAAAGTCATTTATACCCTTGTTTGACTTTTTATAAGAGGTTTATAAAGGAATCTTTCCATCGTTTTCAAAACAAGGTCCTTTTTAACCTTTTCGACAGAATTGAGGTAAGAATGTTTTTTTTAACTTATATGGCGGGTGCGGTTATTTTACACCGTTATAAAATCTTCAGAGCTTTCCTTACAAGCTTATAAGAATATTTTCAAAGAAAATGTTTTATTTTATATGGATCTTAAATGATTTCAAAATAAAAGGAGATATTTCTTTAAAAATAATTTTGATTTCATCTACGTCAACATCCTTTGATGGATTTTAATATTATTTGAAGTTGTTTTATTATGATACAAAACTTCTATATTGTATTGAAGGTTTTGTGATTTGTTTGACTATGGATGTGCTATTTTTATACCATTCATAGTTTATGGTGAAATTATTGACATTTCGTATGCTAGTTTTAATACGAATGTTTATGTTATGTTTAAACCATTTCATATGGGAATGCATTGGACTTAATAAGTGACGGGTGGAGCCCGCTATAGCTCCTCGATGCATCGGTAGGTCTCATGAGACAAACTAGTGTCTTGGAACAAGGCATTGACAAAATCTTATTTGTAGTTTTGGCACGAGGCCTTGGCTATGTGGTTATGATAGTCTGGCATTATGCATTCCAACATTATGAAAGTGGTTATTGATTTTTTCATGTGATTATTCGATTAGTAGAATATCCATGTGAATGAGTAAATGGCATTATTTCATTTTATTTATGCCATACCATGTTGAAAGTTCATATTTAAAAGGCTTTTGTTTTATTTATACATTGCCTTAAATGTTTATTCTTATTTATGAAAGTTTCCGCTATATTTTTATCCTTACTGGGCATTTGAGCTCACCCCTTTTCTATGTTTTATTTTTCCCAGGAAGTGAAGAAGTAAATTATGAATGACCTGCATGGATTTTATGTGGGGATATGAGTGTGGTTTATGGAGACATTATGTTGTTGTAGTAGTTTTTCATTTTCTGATGTATTGTAAAACTTATGAATATATCTAGTGTTTCCAAGGCTACTAAACCAATCGGTCTTTCGAGATTTGATCTTTCTTGTGATCATGCCAATGTTATGTAATTAATGCACCGACTCTGGGTAACTGGGGTCGGGGCGTTACATCCTATTTAAAATTATTCATTGGTGAACTAATATCTATTGTTATAAATATTAATTTATTATAGCCACAAACCAAAATTACATTTATTTATATAATATCTTACATTTTTCATTTAAAACATTTTATCATCAGTTTTGGAATAATATTTTTTTATTTTAAATATATTGCCTTCTAAAATTGTTGTTATTTCTATTTGTTATGATGTAGTTGTTCTGGACCTTTTACATTTATTATTGTTCAAAAAGACACATACTTTTTTTAATTTTTTGTATATAATATTTTTAAATAAATATATATATATATCCATACAAAATAGTGATATAAAAATGAATCAATCTTTTCCAGGATAAGGTAGATTGTACGTACATAGAAACAATGTTTAAATTTTTTTATAATTGGAAATGAAGAATGTTATATAATAAATAACACTCATTAATAAATATAATTTCATATATATCTTATATATTCATTTAAATTACCATTATTACAATCCATGTAGTGTGTTAATTAAAAACATATCACATTGATTCATGGATGTGGTATTTTACACATAAGCACTAGTGACATAATAATTTTCTAGAAGATTGGAATGTATTAAAGTGTGTGTGATATTTTCAGTTCAGAATAATTTTAATTTAACTATTATAATATATAATTATTATTTCAATATTTATAACCATCCAAGTGAAATGGTGATGAAAATATAATTATAATGAAACGAAAGGACGGTAAGCGATAAGTACGCATAAATGAGGTTTTCTTATAACATATAATGGAACCTAGATCGAATATACTTTTCCTATAATCCTAATAAAATGTCATTAAATTTGAAATACATGATCTATTTTATTAGTATGGTTATAAAAATATATGATGGAATTGATGAAGTAATAATCTTGAAGGACTTAGTAACGAAAATTGACTATTCTTTGAAAGTCTTTAGTTGAATCCTTTTTTTACTATAATATGTTTTTGGGAAGATACATGACATCAATAACATTTTTATGTTTTCTTATAAGAGTAATTTGTTGGGGTTTTTTGATCTTCATGCCATAATTATTTTTATTAAATGAAGGAAGGATTTTTCAATTGTAATTGATGGGAGGCACACTCTTGTATATTTTAAAAGTATGAAATTGATATATATTTCATTAATTAACTATTGGATAAAAATGTATATTATTTGATGATAATATATGTATTCGTAAAAATTACCTCATGAAATTAATTTTTACTTTTTTTTAGGTTTTTACCCATGTATCATTCATTTACCCTAAGATAACCATTTTAACATGTAACGTATCATTAACATTTTCCAAACTATATATTCCATTAATGTAATAATAATATTTTGATACTTATAAATGTATGTTGGTTGATTTTGAAAACCATATACCATTATTTTTTCCATATATATGATTTTTATAAATTTATAACGCTTTTAAAATTATTATTTATTATAATATATCATTAATCCATTATTTCAACACTATCCATCTAATTTGAAATTGAATATAACAATATCAGTGGTTAATTTAAATAAAATGAGGAAAAAATATCCAAATATTTCATATAAAATTACATAATTAGTGGGAACTATTAACTGATTTATATTACATCACTTTTAGTATTCAATATATCATTTATTAAATTTTTTGGTTAGTAATGTAAATAAATTATTATCATAATGTAATGATTTCCGGTAATTTTTTTAATCACTAGACAAATGAAATAAATTTATATCATGAATATAAATTCACTACGATCAATATAAATATCAATATTTATTTAAAAATGGATTCTTCAACATGTGAACATAGAAGTAAGTTTTAAAACTAAGAGAGTGAAATTTATTAAAATTATAAGGATTAAATATTATATTGGTCAGATTTATTGACATGTCTCTATTAAATAAATCAATTTTATGAGTATTATTATAAGAGATGAATTAATTAATAAAATAAAAACTTTTATGAACAAAATATTACGTAAAATTAGTATTAATATTGAGTTGCCTTATTTACTATTTACATAAGAGATACATTGTACCATTTTAACAAGTCATGTTGAAAAAAAATAGTACATTAATATTTACCTATAAGTATTGATCCTTAATCATTTTATCTTATAGTAAATTCAACAAGTATTAAGTTTATTTTATTTCAAAAAATCATTCAAAATTATAGTTTTACATAATCAGCCCAAAATTCATACATGACTACCCACAAGAATATAAAGTGGAGACTAAATAACAAAATTTATGCTTCTTCCCTAATAGATTTTTTTAATAAAATATGATTTCCTTTAACGAAAAATATTCACAATATTTACCTTCACATTTTTATTTCCCTAATAAAACCTTAAACCATGTGAAATAAATTTTAAAACAAGACATGATCACAGAAAATATTTGTATGGGGGCTTAATAAGAAGGAAATAAATTGTTACTTCATGAATACTTATAAATATATGAAATCCTTTTCACAAAGAAATACTTCTCACCCATTAAGTATCATATACATATATTTTGTAAATAAGAGATTTCTATAAAACATTGAAAACATTAATAAAATCACAAAGGTAACATAGTGAATTACATACATAATATTTCTACCATAACAACTACTATATTCTTTTTATCCCTCAAAACTACCTTTCAATGTAACCATCATGACAACCTTATTATGTAACCCTCACCACTACCATATGGTTTAACCATCCCAGTTACGCTAGGAATGACCATTTCAGTAAACATACAACACAAAAAACCCAATGAATTGGACTGAGATATAGTTACCACCCATATTCATAAACAATTCCCAATAACATGATCATAATCATAAAACATAATGGCTTTCATCATAGAAATTTTTCTTGAGGAAGATAAATTATTTTAAAAGAATAATATGAAACTAAAATCTAAATATTTTTTTCAACAAATAACATAGTAATATTTTAGATAAAATGTCAAACCATGTGAATTCATGATAATTTGACAGTCTGTTCATGCTGTGTAATTTAGGAACAATCTTTATTTTTCCAATTTTGTAAATAAAGACATTAAATATGATTTGAATGAGGGAAGTCCCTTATATTCAGTTTGATATCCATAAAATTTGATAAAACATCATATATAATGGATTAAATAGTTTTGTTAAATTATTGAAGAACTATATTCATTTTTTCATACAATATAAAATAATTTTATAACATAATTCTACCCACTTATAGATAATATTTTTTTGTTTTGTTGTTTAATGGAAATTTATTTCATGGTATCCATGGTTGGTTCATTGTTGTCTTCCATGTCCAATGGAAGGAAAACAACATAAGTGAAATGAAATGGTACAAATATGTTTCAAAAATTTTAAATGACACCATATATAATTTTTAATAATATGAGGATGATTCATTAGAAAAAATGAAATGAAAATAATTTAATTCATTTTTTTGGTTTTAACGGCCATCACAATATTTTATCATCTTATTTAATATCATGTTTATATATTGGTTCTATAATATTATATGACATATAAGTATAATAAAATTGGGTTTTCCAATATTAATTTTTATGGTCATCCTTGCTTGTGTTAAAATTAAATGAAAACACATCATCCAAGATGATGGTAAATCAATATAGTAAGGACAATGTTTTCATTTCATAGAGTAAGTGTAGAAGATGAGAGGTTTGATTATGGATATTTCAGAAACTCATTAAAATTATTTTATATGTCTGATACAAAATTTATCATATCAATTTGTATAGGAGACTTCAGAAAGGGAGGAAATGAAAAAAAATGAGAGGAAAAATAAATGAATATGAAATAGTATTTTACCTCTTGAATTCTCATCTTTAAGAACCTCCAACAGAATAGTTAATTGGGTCTTCTGTTGAGAACAATGGTTCTAAAATGTAATGGATATGTTTTTTTAGTATGTTGTGTGTAATTTGGACATGGTTTTAGGATTTGGATATGTGAGAATAAGATGTGGTTATGGGTCGTATTTATAGCGTTGGATGGGGTGTTTTTTTAATATTTTATCAATTATTTCGTTATTTTGGATCAAGATAATGAATAGTTTGAGAATTATAACCAACTGTGTTAAAAAAATCCAGTATATTCCATGAATTTTTGTTTACTTTAACAATAATTCATATTTTACTCTATAGTTATAGAATTTAGTAAGTACCATAATTATTTGAATATCATTATTTAAAAAAAATCCAATATATTTGAAAAATCAAAATAATGACCATATTAAATTTTAGACATGTAAAATTGAAATATAAACTCCATTTTATTAAAAACATTATATATATATAATATATTATTTTAAATTAAAGTTATCATTTATTTGAAAAATACCAATTTTATAATTAGAACTCATTTTTTGACAAATTTAAAAATTTATTACTATTTCCTAAAAATACCTTAAAATCATAAGACAACATAATATTGATTTTTGAAGCTATTTGATTAGATTAATATTATTTTAAATCAATATAATAATTATATAATTGAAAATAAAACATTTTTGTTACAAAAAATATTAACACATAATTTATCATTTTTGAAACATATATTCACATGTTCTTTGATATAAATATATCATATTTTCACGTATAAAAAATGTGAATTTTATTTATACTTCTACATGTGAGGTTATTTTTCTATATTTATATATTATAAAAAATTTAAATACAAAAAAATTATTATTCATTTATAATGTATTTTTTAACTTAATTCCTAAACGAAGATATATTATTTTATAAGTACCCAGGTTGATACATTCTCCCCCTTCTGGAAATTGTATCCTCACAATAACTATTCACTTATTAAACATGTCAAGATACAATTCCCTTAATGAATTTTCATATTTCTATTTTATTATATAAACTATGTTGTTTCTAAACAAGAAATGAATGTGGTACATATATTCTTAACATCTAAAAATGAAAAACATTGTCTGAATAATATATACTCATAGGTAAGGCTACTTGTTAGAAAACTAGTCCAACTTTATTTTAGATTTGAAAAGGATCTATGAATTACGAACATATCATTATTTTATTAGGAAAACCCAAAAAAATCCAAGGATATATTTCATGGAAAACTTGATCAACTTACCTGAAAGAAATATCTTTTATCCTATAATATGAAAAACATTTTTAATTATCTTGTTCTGTTATCATGTGCATTAATATCATCTTCACTTCTTGATCCACATCCTCTACTGATTCTATTCCCATAAACTTAATTTCACTGACATCAGAACATAATTCTTGTGTTCGACACCACATTCCATATAATTCTTTAAACTATTCAATCTATTTACTGGAATGAAAAAGTATACTGTTAGAAGATTATACTAAACATATATGTTTATACTAGCTTCCCTAGTAATAAATTGAACAAACAGGCATCATCTTATACAATGTATAAATTTTTCACTTCATCTATCCATCAGACCGAATATAAAATGATGTACTAAAATTTAATTCATTTTGATTGTATTTATGATGACCTTTCAAATTGTCTAATTGAACCAAGGATCATGGTCATATACAAAAAATAAGGAACACCATATAAGCTATAAATATCTTTTAGGTACAATTTTTATGATGATCTAATGATAGATAACATCGAATATGATGGAAATGTGTATATTTGGTCAGCTAATAAACAAAAAAACAAATAAATTTTTTATATTGATTTTTCTTTGGTATTCCCACCACAAAATACAAGTATATATTTTCCTATTTCCACTCTATAACTTGAAAATGTTAAAGAAGTTGTTTTTTGTAGTTTTTTCTCTTTATTATCATTTTGAAAGGTTTTCTATTTCATTAGAGAAAAAAAATATCACAATGTGTTCCATCCATCCATTATTTTTAATGATGGTCTCCATACATCATTGTGCTTAATTGATGGACTGAAAACATAGAACTATGAGCTTCACATAAAATTTCTATCTTATTATTTGAATCAAGTGTAACACGTGATCTAATTAAAAATCTCAAGACACAATCTTTATAATAATTATATTAATTATACAAACCTTCCATAACCAATTGTAAAATTTTTTGTAATGCACAGTCATGCATATTCAATTTCACAATTCTTTCAGAGAGAGATGACTACAATGACATCTAAAAAAGCGTAGACGAATTTTCTAGATTGAAAACATCCATGCATGTATTTATCCAATCATAATCCATGGGGTAATCTCCCAAAATAACGTTGATAATAAGACATAATGTTTTCAAATAAACTAATTTGCAACATTTTTTTTCTTTTCAATGATCGTAATTTATGGTGAAATATAAATAAATTATTAGTACCTACCATCTTCCCTACCAGATATTCAAAAATTTATGATTAATAATAATCATAAATTTTTCTATGTCAATATAAATTCCCCATTTGGGACCACATAAATTATTTCACCAACATTTTAATGGGAAAATGATAACTGTAAATCCACATCAGTGTGTGGGATAATTTTACATATTATATTTCAATTTTTCAGAAAAGTAATCAATTACATATTTATTTATCATCATAATGAATCTTTGTCCCTTTCATTAAGTATCATTTCATATGAAAAACTATCCATTTCTATAATTCATAGCAAAAACTGGAGTATTAAAAAATTTTCATTTCCGTTCATAAAAAAAGCATCACAGTCTTCAATCCCAACAAATCTAAACCATTTTCATGTTGATATAGGTAAGGGGTTATGTACCCTTGCATTTTTGTTTTTTAGACTATAGGTAATAATATTTTTATATAAGAATACTATGAATAATTGTATCTTTTATTGGTCTTTTTCATTCATCAAAACTTTATTTGGTGGGATGAACTATTATTCCATCCAATTTTTCAATGTTCCCATGAAAATAAATAATTTTCATATAAATAAGATTTTTTAAATATACAATATAAAATATTTTTGTTATGGGTTTTTTTATATTTCCTGATATTTTTTCTGGATCCTCGTCACTTTATTAATAAACCAAAATATCATTAATAAAAGAAACAAAAATCATATAAAAATAATCATGACTGATTCTATTCATAATACCTATGAATACAAAAAAGACAAATTTTCCATCCAAATGGAATAATAATAAAATAAAAGTGGCCATATATTGTATGAGAAGTTGTTTTCAAGATAAAATCATCTTTTAGCATCATCTGATGGTAATCATGTCTCAAGTCAATCATTGAAAAATATTGAACATGCATGAGCTGATCGAATAAGTCACCGACATAAGGTAGTGGATCCATATTATTAAGAGTAATGTTATTCAATGAACATTAATCAATAAATATTATTAGGGAACCATATTTCTATATTAAGATCTAAATATGATCACCTTATAATAATGTTATGTGCTGAATGAACCCGTTATAAATAAACTCATAGAAAATAAAATTCAATTCAAGAAGTTACAAATGATCCATTAGATATTGGGGTTTTGAGATTATATTTTCATCAGTAACTAATTAAATGGTAGATTATGATTCCCCATTACGTATAACACATGGTAAATCATCTGGAAAAACATCCAGGTATTCATTTACAACTATCATGTGGTTAATATGACGACATCACATTTTTTAAAACTATGTACATGATAACACTCATTTCAATATATTAACAATTTTTTATATTCATGATAAGTTATTAATGGTATGGGTTCATTTATTTATAAAAATAAAACTCTTTCTAAAATTAAACATTTTTATCTCCATATTTTGTATTATCATCATAAACTGAAATCTAATCCATTACAAGAATAATATAACACATTACTTAGATAATACCAATAATGATTTAAACTAATTTATTTATAAAGAAAAATAATGAAGATTCATATAAAATCTCATCACAAATTTTCAATAGGTTTTTGACTATAAGTATTGGTTTCATTTCTTTATTGGAAATTTCCAATTTACAGGAAAATTTCTCAAAAATAATGCTATGAGTAGACCCTATATAAAAAATAAATTATGAAAATATATTTATAAAAAATTCACCTAATACAAATTTACTGGATATACCAACATCTATATATGAAGTCACAATGTATTCCACTGCCTCTTTCTACATATAATCTAGTTTCTTTACATCATTCATATTTTACCTTTTCCACGTATTTTTATAGTATCTCATTTCATAAAATTTAAATCACATTACATTTTTCATATTAGAATTAAGAATAAGATATTTCTCAATGAGAACTTGTGAAATATGTCCAAATATACCACATCAAAATCAATTTCTAGATTTTCATGGCATTCCCCATGGTGATTTTTTAATCACATTAAATATATAGAAACTAGACTATCATACCTTCAGATTTATTTGATTTATTATAAAACATTAACTTTCATTCATTCATTTTATTTTTCTCGTTAAAAAAGTACACCTAATCATCATCAAACTTCATTTCAACCATATTAGAAAAACTGGAATAATTCTAATTCATTTTTAATTAACATGATATTGATTTACCATTGATATTGTGTCCTCAATTCAATGTAAGAATGAATGATTTCACAATCAAGTCCCCAAATATTATTTTGAGTGTAACATTACAGTTAAGTTGATTTTTCTTTATACAGTACCACTGAATCATTACCCTTATGTTTTAATTCCTGGAAATTCTATTCCATCCAATTTCAAACCATTTTTATAGAACGTTTTTCATTGGAAAAATTCTTCGATTATATCCTTTCAATGGAATAAATATCCTCGGTAAAATTTATATTCAGGATTATTGACTACCATTGGTCGGGTTCACCTTCAAAAAAACACTATAATTTTGAGTATCTGAAACCATCAAGAAATTTAATACCATTACTTGTTTAATAATAAACCCTTTATCCACCACATGGTTATATGATCAACTGACTATAGGAGGGTGTTTCCACATAAAATGTTCTACTATCGTCAGGTTATTTTATAGTTGTCTAGGATTTTTTCTTCCATCGATGAAAACACCATTTATAACCTAAAACTACTGAAAAATTAATGTATAACCTTATTGGTTCCAATTACCACCATTAAAACCTATGAATTCAAAATGATATCATTCTCTCAGTTCCTTCTAACATCAATTATATGTTTTATCTATAAAAATACAATAATAAAAGACATATAATTGAAAAAAAATCTAGGTAAAATTAAAATTATATATAATTCAAAAATGACCATAAGTTAAAAAATAATTTATTATATTTTATTAACATCTTCATATCTACAGATATTATCTAATCTTTTCTCTGATAAGTTCCATAATTTCAAGACCATAAACATTACATATTCATTTTAATGCAACAAGAATTCATTTTATTTAATTCCCAATTTTCATATTGGTTTTTATTTTTAGATAATTATGTCATAAATCATACATGAAAACAGAGAACCATAAAAATATAATACTATGAATATCAGTATCCATTCATCTCAAAAATAATTTTTTTTAATAAAATATGAGATCTTTTCATGAACAATATTCAAAAAAAATTATGGATTATTATTTTCAGTTTATTATCCTTAAAACATGTATAATAAATTTTTAAACATTGGATGATCACAAATTGCATGGTAGGGGACTTAGAAAAGAAAAGAAACTCTTATATCATGGACACATATAAAAATATGAAATCATATTCATAAAGAAACACTTCTCACCAATAAATTATCATATAATTTATTTGGGAAAAAATAGATTTCCATAAAACATAGAAAAAATAAACAAAACAATAAAGGAATCATCATGAATTAATTAATTATGATTTTGACTCTCAAAAATAGCCTATTATTTGTAACCCCACAACTACTTAACAATGTTACCCTCATGACAACTTTCTTAGATAACTATCACATCAACCTTATAGTGTAACTATCACAATTACACATGGAAAAACCATTCTGGTTATCATCCAATACAAAAAAAATCATTGCATAAGAGTGATATATAGATCTTACCATTCATAATAAACAATTTCAATGAACCAGAACATAATTTTAAAATATGAACACGTTTATCATAAAAACATTTCATGAAAAAATTCACTCATTTTAATGGATTACTATGAAAATGAAAATGAAATCCTTTTCATTATAAATAATAAAGTAATATTGTAATAAAAACATAAAAATAAGAAGAGTTAATGAATATAGGATAATCCTATCATTCCATATAAGTTGGGAAGAAACATTCTATTTTGAATTTTGTTAAAAGATATATTAGAGATGAATTTTGAATGGAATGTCACTAATGTTGTGATTGAATTCCATAAAATTTTATCAATCCTCATATAAAATGGATAAAAGAGTGTTATTAATTTATAATGGAACTATATTTATAGATTTAAGACCTTATTTGATCGTCTTATTACATGTGTATACCTATTTTGTGATTATATTTTGTTAGTGTATTGTTTTTGGTGTGTTTTTTCATTTTTTCCAGGGTTGGGAATTATTGGTTTTCATGTGAAAAGGATGAAAAACGCTGTATGTGGAATATTTTTTTTAATATGTTACATATTTTTGAATATTACCATATATTAATTTGTGTTCTAATATTATAATTATATATGAGATAAAACATTAATGAAAATTAATTAATTTATTTTCCTGGTTTTACAACAATCACAAATTATTTCATTTTATTTAATATAATTTTTATATAATGATTACATACAATTATATAACATATAATATGTATAATCTAATCTTATTTAAAAATAATAATATTTTTCTGATCATCCGTGAAGGTGGTAAAATAAAATGAAAACACATCATCCATGATGACTAGAAATAGACACATCAAGGAAATTGATTTCAATTTTTATAATATGAGGAGTATAAGAGAATTTTGATCAATGTGTTCAATTAAATGAATAATATTTCGGTATATATAAGATACTAGAGTCGTAATGTCACATTTTTATGGGTTTTGATGAGAGAATATATATGAAAACAAATTGAAAATAAACTAAATTGTAATAAGAGAGGGTTTTACCTATTGAATTCACATCCATAGAAACCTCCTTAGGGAAATTGGATTTTATATTTGGATAAGAAAAAAATATCATGGTTTTTTGTTATTTAATTGGGAAGAGTATTGGAAATAATTATGAAAAACATATAGTATTTTTATGAGTGAGGAGAAGATGTTATGAATATTGTATTTAAATTTTGAAAGAGGATTTTTTTGAATATTTTATTAATTAGTTTTGTCGGCTTTGTGAAATGAATATTTTGATAACTATCACCATATATATTAATATAATAAAATAGAGTTTGATATTACTGGATTATATCACCAATACTTTTTATATGATTCAATAATTCATGAATTTTTCAAATACAATACATTTTTATATTTCACCATTCACCAAAAATTATACAATTTTTTAAAAATCCAAACATTTTACCATAACAATTTTTTACATGTATAATTCAGAAATAAACTAAATTATATATATATATATATGGAATTTATTTTATAAATGCATTATTCAGTCCATAATTAATGATAGTAAAATTATAACAAATTTTATAACACATTGGAGAATTAATTTAAGACTCAAAAAATTTTCATACAATCATAAGATAAAAATAAAAAAAATTACATATTTATAGATAAATGTTATATGAAATAATTTTTTTTATTGATAAATTATAAATAAATATGTTTATGAAAATTACAAATAAATAATTTTTCAATATCAATTATTTAATAAATTATTCCATGATATAAAAATGAAATATTGTCATATATAAGATAATTTAATTTAATTTTTTATTTAATAGGTGATATTACTATTATATTATTATATATTCCTTAATTTTTTAAAATACAACTTATTGCATATTGATTTATAAAGAATTTAACTATTAAATTCTAGAATATAATATTTTGCTCTATAACGACATTCGATATTATATTACCAAGGTTGAAAATCCTAATTGTAAATTTGGTATACATTTTATAAATTTTATTTCACATAAATTAAATTAATTATTTTAAATTCAATTACACAAAACCCAATGAATCTTTTTCATACAAATGAATTCTTTGCAGTGATTTTTATAGAAAATAAAATAATAAAATTGATTCCAAAAAATTGAAATCGTTATAATATAATAAAAATATGTAATTTCTAAATAAATTAATAATAATATTTAATATTATATATCCATGAAACTAATATACAGTTTTAAATAGAATACATTATTTTGACTAATCACTAAAACATCTATCCCTTCAAAAAAATAAAAATATTTCAAACAAAAAATGATAGTGATATTTTTTGTTTAATAAATTATATTATATTAATAAAACAATATTTATATGAATTAGAAAAATTAATTTCAATATTTCCAGTAAGAAATAAAGAAATTTTACTTTTTAAGAATGGGTGGTTATCAAACGTAAAAAACCATTCTGAAAATAATGAACTAACTTCCAATGAATTATTATATTCATCGTAATAATTAGGTAGTTTTTCTATATTATAAAACTTGGTAACTACAACTAATACCCCCGAATTTTATGGCTAGGAGACAATGATCACATTAAATAATAATATTTTTTTGTATATTTTTGTTCGTATAGACTCAATGTTTCATGTTTTTTATGATATCAAACGTAGTTGTATTTTAAAATCAGATGTTGTTACATTCTCCCCAAATTAATAATGTTATTCCTCGTAACATTAAATTTTTATATAATTAGTGTTTTTTCTTTTAATTTTTTTTTGATAACCCACGTCGTAAAAAGGATACAAAAAAATTTCATATTAAAAGGGGAAAGGGAATTATGATGGTCATCATATGAATATATATACAAGTATGGGAAATTGAATTATAAAGGTTACAAAAAAATTTCGTATTATTTTAATTCCAGATAATTCATTTGATAATAATAACATACATCATATCATTCCATTTTTATGGATAATCTAATCCATTGGATTTGATTTAATCAATTTAATCTTCATATGTTATGCCTGAAAATTGACATTTGAGATTTTTTTTAAATCACTTTTAATGAATCGTTTTATAAAAAATTATTTCCTTCTACACCAAATATTTATTTACAGAAAAATGGTTATCATAGGATAAACAATAAGATAAATCATCCATTAATCCCAAAAAATAATATCTAGAGATTTATCTAATCCATTCTATTTTTTGTGATCCATTTAACATAACAAAAATATATTTTTCCTTATTCATAAACATGAAAATGATAAAAAAATTGAACTCTATTAAATATATATCAATACATATTTTCATGGTCAGAATATTTTAATACCATATTCACATATACTAGATACTATAATCACTATTAACTTAATCAGTTTCTATATATCCTATAAAAACAATAATGTTTTATACTACATCATAAATTACTTTTTCCATAAGATACAGACCATTATAAAGATCACCAATACAACCCATTTACTATTTCAATTTCAATATTCAATTTATCAAAAAGAATTTTATATTAATTCAACATCATGAATTAAATATTGCTTTTTCATTCCAATATTCAGGAATTCCACAAATACCAACTTAAAATTAATCATGTTCATTGGTTATCAATAAATTTAAATATCATATATTAAACCATCAATCAAGAATAATTTAGAACAGCCATTATTGTTGGACTCCTCATGTATTAATCATGTTTTAATGATCACAAATCTCATTAATAATCACAAGTCTTATTCAACCTAGTTAACTCCTATAAATTATATCAAATCATGTGTATTTGTATTCAAAGTTATCTCTTGATTTATAATGGTTAAGCTCAAACCATTTCATGCATATCACTGTTTGAGTCTGAATACAATTGTATTCCTTAGTACAAGACACCGTAATACATACACCATTAGTGAGACACCATAAGCCAGAAACTGTAAGCAAGGCACTGTAAGCCAGACACCATAAGCTAGACACTGTATGCCAGACACTGTAACTTAGACACCGTTAGCCAGACACCGTAATCCAGACACTGTGAATCCAGACATTGTGAAGCCAGACACTATGAACAAGACACCATGAACAAGACACTATGACACTCAGACACAGTGACACACTGACACTGTGAAAGAGACATTGTTTTCATAAATTAGTGTGGCACCGTTTCCTAATCTATTTTGTCATCATTAAATTTATTTTTTAATGGTCATATTTGTTGTCTTTAATGAAATGACATAATTAATGTTTATTTGTTGACATTTTATGAGATATGAGGTACGAAACACCTGGAACCTATAGGCTAAAACTCATGCATTCGAAGATAAAGAGTGAAGAGTGACAAACAACAACATAGCGCGATACTGAACAAAAAAAAAATCCTGTGAGCACGACCACGAAGAACATGTTGCATGATTTTCAATGAAAGCATTGTCTCATACATGCAATCTGACTCTTCTGAAAAACATATAAAGTACACAAGAATCCAAAGAACATATTCACATTATCAATACTGGTGAAGAACACAAGATGAATCATGACACTCTGTTTTCAAGAAAAAAACACGAGAAGGACTCAAAAGCATTTTTGTTTAATCAAAGTAGTCCAGAGCTGCACATGAAATAACTAGAGAATTCTAAACTCAAATCTACTCTCTCTTAATCATTCTTTTTCTTACTTCTTGAGCAGGTTGTATACTCTATATATTATATACACACACTGACTCCTGTTCTAAATTGAATTATTTATAAATCCTTACCCCAAACTCTGTATACTTTTGTTTACCCTTGAAAACTATTGAAGAGGTCCATATGTGGCATAGTTATTAATTTTGTTTACCCACGAAAACTATGGAAGAGGTCCCTGTTTGACCTGGATAGTCTTATTACTATTGTTAACCCCCATTCAGGGTGTGTATCAATGTAAATTAATATAAACTACTTGGTGGTAGGTGATCACCATGTGGAGTGGATTAGGTCTCATCTTGAGACTGAACCACCTGTTTCATATCTGCTATGCTATTTAAATTTAGTATTCTCTGTTTTACTACATTATTGCATAATCCAGAAAACAATAATTTCACATTGATAAAAAGTCTTGGAATGAACTTATAACTAATTTTTCTAAGTAGGATAACTCCAAAAGTAATATAAATAATAAAATTTAAGATTACTGATAATTAATCAATATTCCATGAAGTTGTTTAAAAATTCAAACTCTTATAACAGTATATCCTGGATTAACTGGGTTGTATCTATTTTTGGGGAAACCATTTCATTTAAAAAAATATTATTTAGTTGAAATATTTATAGTTACTCAATTCACCCCTCCCCTATTGAGTAAACTACTCCGACAAAAATTTGGAATCAGAGGATGATTTATTAGGACTCCGTGTAATCTTACTCAATTGTGATTGTAGTTGTACATCAAAGATCTGTAATTTTTTTTTATTCTAAATTTCTAGATCTTTTAATGTAATTATCTAGTATGTCCAATAGATTGGAGGTTGTTTCAAGAAACATACCATCATTCATTAATAGAACCAACTATACTCAATGGAAAATGAAAATGAAATGCATCTAGAGAGTATGAGCTTTGAAATTTTTTCATCCATTATAGATGAATACAAACATCCTGTGACTGATAGAATTACAAGGGATGACCCTAAAAAACTTGCTTATAATTACAATTGCAAAGCCATGAATGATCTGTACTGTTCCTTATGAGATGAATAATTTAACAAGATTTCTGCATGAAAAACTGCCCATGAAAATTGGGATACCTTGTCTATCTCATATTATGTCACATCTGGTGTAAAGGAAATGAGACTAAATAAATATACTATAAAATATGATAATTTTAAAATGAAACCTGATGACCCTATTTCTGACATGTTTATCGGGTTCAATGAGATTGTCAACACAATGATATCTCTTGGAGGAGAAGTCACTGCCAATGATTAGATCATGAGAATCCTTATATGTCTACCTGACAGATGGAGGGGAACCTCTATCTCAATTAGAGAATCGTGCGACATGAGAAAGCATCCTCTAAAAGAAATAATTGAGAAACTTATTATGTATGAGGAAGAGCTGAATTTCAACAAAGAAGTGGAGGATGAACCAAAGAGGAAATCTGAAGCAATCAAGACCACCTTCTCAAATCACAAAGAGAATGGGAAACTAGAAGATTCTGTAGAATGTTACACCATTGAACAATCATCACCTGAAATTGATGATGAGATGGCTCAACTGGCCCGAATATTCAAACGATTTTACAAAAATAAGAACTTTTTCAGAAATTATAACTTCAAGGTAAAGTTTGATCTAAATGGAAACTGGAAAAAGGACAGGAAAATAAGAGAGAAAACTTATGAAATTGTATTCTATGAATATATGTGCAAAGGACATATAATGTATGACTTTCCAAAGCTCAAGTATAAGAAGAAATATGAGGACAAATACAAGAAGTACAGAAAGGCAATGAAAGCATCCTATGGTTCCTCTTAGGATAGTTCAAGCGACTCAAAGACATCACATGATGAAGAGGCTAACAAAGCCAATATGTGTTTTATTAAAAACACATATGAGGTAACACTGAACTCTTAAGTACATAATTCATACTATTCTGAAGAGGAAAGTGTCTCTGAAAATATGACTAATGAAGAAATGTTTGAATATTGCAACATGATTGAAGAGACATGAAATGAATTAAAATATAAGTATAAATCATGGAAGAAACTACATTATCTCATTGAAAATGTTAAATCTAATCTTAACTCTGAAAAGGAAAAAAATTCTCAACTGCTCAAAGAAAATAATGAATTAAGAATTTCTAATGAGAAATTAAAATGTGAATTAGAAAAGTTTACTAGTAGGAAAAATACCCACATTCAAATTCTAGGAAAACAAATTTCCCCCAAATACAATACTTGCATTGGTTATCAACCTAGTAAAAGAAAACTTTGTAGAATGAATTTTGTTTCCATGTCTAGGACATATAGTTCTGTTCCCAGTTCTAGACACAGCTCAACTAGCTCATGTTAGGATATATATTCTACTATTTCAAGTTATTTTGGACCAAATAAATTTTATTTTTCAAAGACTTTAATTAATGATTATAGGAAACCTATGAGACAAATATGGGTTCTTAAAGAACATATTACTAATGTTACTGGACCTAAACAAGTATGGGAAACAAGATATTATTTTCTTGATCATGTTATATGAAAGCTGCTTAAAGGGCTCCTGCAAAAATCTGTGGTACATGGACAGTGGATGATCAAGGCACATGACCGGAGACTACTCATGCTTCAATAACTAGATAAAATAATATGGAGAAAATGTCAAATTTTTTGACAATTCCAAAGAGAAAATCATTGGCTTAAGACAGATTGGTAACTCTGATTCGATTTTAATTTCTAAAGAACTATTTGTTAGTGGCTTATAATATAATCTGTTTAGTATCTCACTATTATGTGTTGATGGATATCATGTTAAATTTGAAAATTATTCGTTTAATGTCATTAATTCTAAATATGAATTAGTATTTTCTACATAATGAAATTAGATTGTTTATTCTGTTAATTTAGATTCCACAGATTTTCAAAATGATTCATGCTTAAGAGTATTTCATAAGGAATCTTGGATGTAGCATAAGTGATTAGGAAAATTTAATGTTCACTCCCTTAGAAATATAACTAGAAAAGGACTAGTTAAACACTTACCCAAACTTGTGTTTCCACATGAAAAAGTATGTAATCCTTATCAAAAGGGAAATCAACACAAAAAATCATTCAAAAAAAAGAAAGTTGTTTCTACATCTCAACCTCTAGAATTGGTTCACATGTTTTTTTGGAACATATATAGTTTCTAGTTTAAATGGGAAGCACTATGGTTATGTTCTGGTAGATGATTTTTCTACATATACCCGGACCTTCTTCAGGGCTAACAAAGGTGAAGCCTGCTCTTATTTTAATAAGTATTCCTAGTCTGTAGAAAATCATAGTGGCCTTAAAATTAAATATTTAAGAAGTGATAATGAACGTGACTTTGAAAATAAAGAGATTGAATCCTTTTCTAAAAAAATCGTTATAGTGACAATTTCTCTACCCCTAGAACACCTCAGCGGAATGGTGTTGTAGAAAGAATAAATAGGACCCTGCAAGAAATTACTAGAACAAGGATTAATGAATATGACTTACCTATTTACTTTTGGGCCAGAGCTGTTAATACAACATGATACATTATCAATAGTGTCTTGATTAGACCAATTCTCAAAAAGACCATGTATGAAATCTGAAACAATAGGAAGCCTATGGTTAATTACTTTAGAATTTTTTGTTGAAAAGTCATTATTCTCTACACTAAGGATAATCTTGAAAAATTTTCATCCAAAAGTGATTAAGGAATTATGCTAGGTTACTCAATATTAAGTAAAGATTATAGATTATTCAATAAGAGAACTAAATGTGTTGAAGAATCTGTACATATCTAGTTTGATGAAAAAGATCCACATGAGCCAAAAACCATCATAGAAAATATGGATGATGATGTATCAAATCTGAACATCAACTCAAAATCATCAAAATCCTCTGTCAAAGAATCTGTGAAAACATCCAATTCTGGAAATTCCCTACAATCGAGTCACATTAAACCTGAATCTTTTGATAAACCTGAAATCATTAGTCCCTCTTTTTCTAGAAAGGTTAGAACCCTTAAAAACCATCCCTTTGATACTATTATAGGATACTTAGATAAAGAAAAACAAACCAGAGATTCTCTTAGAAATTAGGTTAAACATCAAGACTTCTTGTCACAACTAGAACTGAAAAACATTGATGATGCCATCAATGATGAATTTTGGATAATGGCTATGCAAGAATAACATAATCAGTTTGAAAGAAACAATTTTTGAAAACTTTTTGAATGATCCAAGGATACATTCATCCTAGGCACTAAATGTGGTCTCAGAAATAATGTAGATGAAGCTGGAAATATAGTTCAGAGAAAGGATAGATTAGTTGCACAAGGATATATTCATGAAGAAGGAATTTACTATGAGGAGACATTTCCTCCAGTAGCTAGACTTGAATCCATCAGAATCATACTTCCCTATGCTCCACATCTGAATTTCAAACTATATCAAATGGATGTAAAGAGAACATTCTTAAATGGGTATATAGCTGATGATGTATTTGTTGAAAAACCTCCTGGATTTACAAATCCTCATTTTTTCAATCATATTTTCAAAATAAAAAAGCTTTATATGGTTTAAAGTAAGCTCCAAGATCTTAGTATAACAGATTGAGTACTTTTCTAATTTTCAAAGGTTTTACGAAAGGAATAGCTGATCCTACCATATTTATAAAACTAATTTTTAATGATGTTTTAGTTGTTCAAATCTATGTAGATGATATTTTTTTGGATCTTCAAAATATTCATTATGTATTTATTTCTCTAAAATGAAGAAAAACTAATTTTAAATGAGTTTAATGGGAGAAGTAAAATTCTTTCTGGGATTTCAAATATTTCAAATTAATGATGGAATTGTTTTAACTCAATGTAAATACACTAGATATCCTATATAACGTTTTGGATTGTAAATCACAATAAGTAGTGACACTCCCAAGAGTACCACCTATAAGTTGGATCTTGATAAAGATATAAAATCTGTTGATCAAACCACTTATAGAGTAATGATTATAAGTTTACTCTTTTTTAATTCTAGTCGTCCAGACATTATGTTTAGTGTGTGTATGTGTTCCCATTTTCAAGAAAATCCTAAAGAATATCATTTAAATGTTGTAAAGAGAATTTTCAAATACCTCAAGCATACACCAAATCTAGGACTGTTCTATCCTAAAGGACAATCATTTGAACTAGTTAGTTATTATGATACAGACTTCGGTGGCGGTAAGTTAGATAGAAATAGAACCTCTAGAACATGTTAATTTTTAGGAAAGTCACTAGTATCATGGTGTAGTAAGAAACAATATTCAGTTGAATTATCTACTGTAGAAGAGGAATACATAGTTGCTGTTAGTTGTTGTGCACAAATTTTGTGGATGAAACACACATTACTAGATTCTGGATATCAATTCAGACATTTACCAATAAATTGTGACAACACAAGTGCTATTAACATCTAAAAATTCATGTTTCACATTCTAGGACAAAACATAATGATGTAACACATCACTTTTTGAGAGATTATTATCAAAAAGGTGATATCACCTTAGAATTCATTGGTTCTGAATGTCATCTTGGGGATATATTCAATAAACCATCAAATATATATCTTACTTGTCTTGCTGTTAACCATTTTACTATGTTTTATTTTACTGTTTCATGGTTGCTATTTCTCAGTTACTATCTCTCATGTTTACGGTCTCACCATTAGCACTTTGTACTTACGGTATGACATTTACTATCTCACCGTAATGTGCACTGAAAAGTTCACTCATTGTCTCACCGTGACGACCACTCACTGTCTCACCGTGATGACCACTCACTATCTCCCCGTGATGACCACTCATTGCCTCACTGTGACATTCGCCCACTATCTCACTGTGTCGTACACTTACTATCTCACCATGAAAATACATTAAGATTTTCTTTAAACATGATCACAGTAATTATTATTTCACCTATTTTACGTTCCCACAATTTTATGTTTGTGACGATTTGCATTACTTAATGATAAAACAATTAGATTCACGTAGTTATCCACTCAGAATTTCTCTCATTTCAAACCCTTTCATCCTTTAAACCACTTCTATCTCTCCTTATCTCTCAATCCTTAAGTGGATTCCACGAATGAAATGTTTGTCTTCATCCTACCTGAGAATCACATCCCGAAGAAGAAGAAGATTGAACCTAAGCTGACACCCGATGGAACTTTAAATCTGAATCTATTAAATCGCGGTGTTGTACCTGAGAAAGAAATTTTCCCTGAATGGATTTTGTCTAGAAAATCTATAGTCTTAAAAGTGTTAAAACGTGAAGGCTAATTAGAATGGTTCTCAATGGAGAATAGGCCCATCTATCCTAGGATAGTAGATCGGTTCTACCAGTACGCACAGTTCACTTTTGTCTCTAGTGAAAGTTATGTTGCGAGAAGATAGATTAATGGCCAAATATGCTCCTTTTCATCGAGGATATGGGATTCATGCCTTATGATACCTCATGAAGGAATATGTGATGATTATCAGAGAGAAACTACACTTACAACTGATTTCATTGGTCTTGAAGATGCTCTGAAAACCCTAACCAGAAAGGGAACCAAGAGAAGGTCCATCACTTCTGAACTATATGGAGAAACAAGACTGCTTTTTACGTTTGTTCAAAATATGGTTAGTCCATGAAAAGGTGATTCTGCGGTGTAAAAATATCAAGATGTATTTTTGCATCATCTTATTATGAATGGACACAAGATCAACCTGTGCAAGTACATCATTCACCATATGTGTGAGTTGATCAATGTTACATTCAAGTCCACTTCTATGTTCTACTATCGTCTTATATCATCCATGCTTGTTGAAAAAGGCATGGATGGGCGTAATAATGAAGTTATTATGGATTGTGAGTACTTTCTCTCTAAATCCACCATTAGGAGAATGAAGATAAAATGGAATCCTTGGAAAAAGGAGTGGGTGGAAGACAATGATATGGTTTATGAGAAGTTTAATCCTGTGGATTATCCATCAAGTCAGAATGAAATTTCTGATCCTGGTTTGGAACTAGAAGAACCTTTTGTATATTCAGAAGAAGAGGAAGAAGAGGTTGAGTTACCACATAGGGAATCAGTTTTTGTTGAGGAAGAAATGATTGTTGTTCATCATGTTGTCCTTGAAAAGAAGTTACTACCCCTAGTGAAGATGTTAATCTAGAACTCCAACCCGAGGATAAAAAAATAAGTGGTGACAGAATCTCAGCAGCAAGTCATAGAAGAGCGTATAGTAGAGGAACTCCCTAATGTGCAAGAAGAAGATCTAGAAGATCTCCCTACTGTTCAAGAAACAAAATTGGATGAACTCTATGTGAAATAATATATTTCTTAAATAATACCCTCTGCTGAAGAGAGGATGGATATAGCCTTTCATCTGGAAAGGCAATAAATTAATAAGGAACATAGAGATGAAACTATGGAGGTAGACCAAGCTTCTGAGCCTCTCAGTCATTAGAAGGAGACACCTGTTGAGGGGGGGGGAACCCAAAATATTTAGACTTTTGAAGCCTCACATCAAACTTAGTCAAGTCATTTGGAAACTCATTAAAAATTTCCATGTTTCTATGATATTACTGAGTCTCAAAATGTTACTACAATGAAAAATTGTGTTTGGATATGTTCCTCAACCAACAATGATATCAGATTTATTATGATTGGATATGTTCCTCACCCAACCATCACTACGATCTATGTATTGAAAGATGATGTTGAGGAACATATAAAAAATTTCCATATGATCATATATAAAATACAATGAAAACATGTATCTCAAAACACCATTAATAAGAACAATTGTTTTTGACACCACTGTGCCATTAAAAATCCCACTAACGCACTATATGGACAAATTATATGTTGGGTGTCATATCCACTACAAATTTTAAATGTTTTTGAAACATTCATAATGTACTAAAATCCCAATAATGGGAGGTGATAAACTATTTATATCATTACACATCAAAACCATTATTTAAAACAATAAAAATAAAAATATATAAAAATGTACTATCCAATGAGTAAATAAATACATCTAACAAACTCATTGAAAAAATCAATTCTAGAAATTTGAATACATCCATATAATAAAAGTGAAAAATGAATCCCAAAAAATAAAATTAAGGAAGTCCTACTCTAACAGTTGATGAGGAGTAAGTGGCCAACACATGTACACCAAATTCACTCACCTCCTATAATTACCTTAACCCAATACCACTAAGATTTTATAAAGCATATCCCATCAATGTAATGTCTATCTACCAATCATCAACATATGACCCATAACATTTTGGGTAAATTTATTTTTGGGTGTTGTATATACATAACCAACAAGACTATAAAAATCAAAATAAGGAATCAATAAAAAGAAATATAATAATAATAAATAAGAAAAAGATGTTATATAAATCATCAAAATATAGAAATACTATGTGATAAGACAAATCATCGATAGATGGAATTCTATTAATATTCATATCCATCTATAGATGGTTAGTATTTCAGTTCCTCCATTTATATATTTCCAATTATTGTTGAGAAATATAACCTCCCTATATATTTTATGGGGATCCCATACCTCATTAATGGAACATCAAGATTTCGTGGGTATTGACTTCGAGTAGAGGCCCCATTCCTAGCTTGATCACATAAACAAGGTAGTACAGACACTACATATAGAAGTCAAATTCCATAAGAGGATATTGGTGTTTATAATACATATATCTACCAATGATATATGTGATTAATTCTGATCATAAATATAAAATTAAGAGGTAAAAACACCAATGTTTATAAAGATATCGTGATCAAGCCCCGACATATAGATCCCATAATGATTGATGATAACCACTAAAACATCCTTGGAATTTATATATGAATTCGAAAAATATCTAAAATAATCTCTTAAATGTAATTTTTTCTCATAACGGACCTCTCATGGGGACTTTTTAGATACTGTATGAAGTATAACAGGATGATCATTTGATGATATGTATATATCATGTCTCATTGGGTTCATGGTGTGAACTATTATGTGAAAGATAAGTTGTAATTACCATGACCCTAATATCACAGAGCTAGCTCCATACTTTATTACATTTTCATATATATAGTATTTGAGGTCTATTGTTGATATTAGTTTAGAAACATTGGAATAAATATTTAATACATAATATCTATATTTCCTTTCGATATTAAAAAACAGAATAACATAATTTAAAAAAACAACATGAAATGGAGAATTACTAAAAAGCATGCCACTAAAATATAATCATGATAATAATATGATAGTTATATTAGATGAACAAATAAAAATATATAAATACCCACATATGAAATATATATAACCATGGAAAATATTAAAGTCGTTTTATAACATGGAATTTCTATAAGTAATCTCATAAAGATGGAATGCATAATACCAGACATTATAAACATATTGTGAATCATTCATCCAAGAAACCACATGTAAACTAATAGAATGTTGGCCAATACAAAAACTAGTTTTTCAAATGAGATGAATCAATGTTTCAAGGAGATATAGTGGTCTCTGACCCTCACTTCATATGTCTACTACATTCCTCAAATTAAAGGGCTGATGAAACATTATCAATATAATAATTTATATTAAATCTAGAATAATAAATAAGAATCAATAAAAACCATTAATGAAAACAAAATAGAACACCCATAGTAAAAATAAATAATAAAATAGTTAAAGAAATATTGTAACTGATATCAAAAAAAATCATCCCCAAAACATAATTAGATCATACATAGTTTGTTTACATATATGAAAATATTATAATAAAATAATTAAAATATCTTCGGATAAATACCTATTTTTACATTGTAATCATTTCCATGAAATCCAATCAATTATAAAAAATATCCATTGAAAATAACCATGTATTCATGTATGGGTATATTAAAACTTGTATGTCCTAATGATTGAGGAAAAATATTATCATTCCAGATAAGTTAAAAAAGCATTCCTTCAATCAAAAAATTAATTATGTACCTTCTTTGGAAAATAAAAACATTTTCCTATAAAACATATAATAAAAAGTTATACATCAGTAAAAGAAATTAAACATTTTTTGTAAAATAATTAATATATTTTTCATATAATTTTTTATGATGCTGGTAAAAGGATGATATATATTTCTCAGTAAACACTTATATATAAAAAATATGGGATTATAATGATATTGTAAAATTAACACTTACCATGTACATTCCTTTAGTTGAGGGTGAAATTACCTTATTTATTATTGTTAAATGATTTTATTAAATTATTTCAAAACTATATCCATATTTCTAATATCAGATATTATCCTCTTATATCATTTTTTATTAAAATTTCATTATTACCATTGTTTTTGGAGTTAACTTCTTCATTTTCTTATTATTGTCTACTTATTTATCTCAAGTTTCATATGAATATAATATATTGTATACATATATAGAATAATATTTTGTTTAAAAAATTAATATTCAATCATCATACATATTTTTATTATCATTCTGGAATATTTAATGTGGATAATGCATCACATCATGTCTTGGATATGGTTGTTTATACATACGCATGAGTGAGGGTATCAATTCCTTAATGGTATAGTGGAAAATAATTGGATGACATATTAATTACAAAAAATCAATATCATATAACAGTTAATATTTATATCCATTTTATTTTTCATTATACACATCTAATAAATGTGGTCATAAAAAATTGACACCAAAACATGGAGACAATATGATTTATGTATGGACACATGGTGATTTTTTCATATGACAGATAAAAAACAGGAACATGGTATTCCAAATATCATAACAGAATCCCCCAATATATTTGATAATGTAGTTGTTATTTTAGAATATAAACTATTCAAGAATAGGAAACATAATATGAAATAATTATGAAGGGTTCTGTAAAGATGATTACCTATTCACTAGATAACCTTATTTTAGTATACTATTATCAACACCAGAGTTGTCCTGTTGAGAATGCTAGAACTCCCAGGATGTGTCTTGGGAAGTAGATAATGTAAATAGTTTGGGGTTGGTCTTGAAATAAGTGTGAATGTGGCATGAGGATATGAGGGAGGAGGATCTGTTTTATAAGAGAGGGGAGGGGCACTCTCATAATCCTTTAAAGTATTAAATAAATATTAATTGATCATCGATTTAAAGTTGATCCAAAGTGATTTATTTATATAATAATATGATAATGGGTCTAAATTCTCTCATACAATGATATTAAGAAACCTTTAGCTCCCAATATTATCCTTATATTTTGGATTTAACCCTTATGTAAATCCTTTAACTTTTACCGTGACAACATGTCTTTCTAATCATATGGGTTAATATAGATACAATAAAATTACCAAAACCCAAAAAGTGGTTTATTAATGATTGATTTAACGCTATTCAATTAATTTATATGAATTTTAGATTTTAAATAATTTTATATTATTGAAAAAAATATTATGTATGTAAAAGTATCATTTACGTCAATTTTGATACAATTCATTATATATCATTTCAAAAATATATTAACAACATTTTAACAACTAGAAAACAATTATAATATACCACTATAATTTTCATGATATCTATAAAATTATTATATGTCATCAATTAGGTAAATTTCTATTTATTTTAATATTTTTAATAAAATTTATTCTAAATCTCCATTACTTAAAAATTTAGTACATCGTTACTATAAAATTCTTTAATTAAATTATTTATTACCTAAAAATGAAAAATAATTTATCCTAACGAAGATAAATTTATAATCTTTAAGATGGGTTTGTATAATATATTTTAGATTCTTTATAATAATGTTTTAGAAAGGTAATCATTATTAAAAAACATCAGTTTGACATATTAATCTTATATTTAAATAAAATTTTATAAATAATATAATAATACATAGATGACATAAAACACTTTTTTTCATCATGTGTTTGGTTTCGGTTGACAAAAAAATATCTAAATAAACTGGTATAAGTATTACGGTAATTTAATAATATTATAATATTATTTTAACATTCTATTACTTTATTGACTGATTAACTTCGTAAATAATTTTTTTACTAAATTTACAATTCATAATATATAAAAAATTTATTAAACTTGTTAAACTCGAAATACCATACTGATTAGATTCATGTATATTCATTTTTACCAATTTAATTGAAATATTTAATTTATTTAAGTTTAGCACTAATACCATAGATATGTAGAGAAGAAAGCTAAAATAAATTTTCAAAAAATCAATGTTTTTTATATCAAATTTTTTTATAACAAATATTATAATTAAATAAATTTTATTAATATATGTTTTACTGATTTATTTTACTTAAAAATTCAATATAAAAAAATTGTAAATAAAAATTCAGTTTTTTATATAATGTAGTATGTTTCACTGTTCATCAAAAAATGGTACCTCTCATTAATATTCCAAAAATAAAAATTAATAAATTTTTTGTATTCAAAATTTAAAAAGTAATTTTATATTAATAAGTAGAACTAAAAACATTTTACACATTTTATTATCAAAATATATGTGTCACTAACTGTTTTTAAATTACCATTTTCAAAATATATTTTATGTGTAAAATAATATTTATAATCATATAATTATTGAAATATAATTATATGGAATATACATGAATTTCATAATATCATTAATGTTATTTAAAACTATTGTTTGAATAGACTAGTTAATTGATCATTGTGAATTGAAACTCAATGTTGTGTGCAATTTAAAAAAAACAACAATGATTAAATTTATTCTTAAATGAAAATATGGAAAAGTATTGGGGTGATATGTTATTATTTCTTAAAATATTTTCATCATAAAAATATTATGGATTTTATGTTCTAAAAAATATGTTTTTTGTTTTCATTCATAGAATCCCATTCTTCTAATTCCTCTTCAATTTTCTGATTCACCCTGAGTACTTTTTCAAGGGATTCCATTCAATTTATCAAAACACATTCACTATTATGAAGAATAGGGATATGTTCTTTAATGTATGAATGGTAATGATCCATCTCAAATTTCTCAGTGGTGAGAACATTCATTGGTTCAGGAATACAATTCCTTATATGGGATAAATGAAACACATTTTCTATATTTAATAGATTCTACATAACTTTTAAATGATAAATAACAACTCCAACCCATTCATGATTCTCAATAAGTCGGATGTACCTGTGACTCCATTTCCCTTTCATACCTAATCTAACAATATACATATAAGGATTTACCATGAAGAATAAATGAGAAAAAACTTGAAATTCCAAATACTTTCTCCAATTATCATCATTGCACTTTTACCCACTCTGACGTTCTTTATTGTGATCTTGAATATATTTTAACATTTTTGTTGTTTCAAAAACAAATTTGGGCTATTATTTTCCCTTTACTAAATTCATCCCAAAAATATAGAGTATGAAATGTATTTCCATATAATGCTTCAAATGTCACCATTTTTATATTTGAATGGATTCTATTGTTGTATGAAAACACTACCAATGGTATGTACTATACCAACATGCCCTGAGAGGCTAATGAGAATGAACACTACATGTATTCAATTGTTTTTTTGTTATTTCAGACTGTCCATCAGTTCGAGGATGGTATGGACTACTAAAATAATGCATAGTTTCAACAAACATCTAATGACTTTTCAAAAAAGATTATTTAATGAATGGATCGCAATCAGAAATAATAGACATAGGTTCACCCAGATATCATAGAACATCATTAATATAAATCCTTATACGGTTCATTGGAGGTAGGACTTCCCATACAGAAAGGAAATGGGAATATTTTTTTAAGTTTTTCAATGATAACACATATTTAATCATTAATAATTTTTTCAATGGTAGTCATGGGAAAATGTCTATAGAAAATTCATACAATTTTAAAATGGAATAAGTACAGGTTTTGGGAATACGTTATGATTCTTCCTCACATTAATCACTTATAGGAAAACAAAACATTTAGAAAGTAGTCAATAATTTCCTACTTCATCGTATACTATTAAAATGTTCCATCAATTAAACATATATTTGTGTTCTACTAGGATGTATAGATACATATGATCTAAGAACATCGTGTAGTAATTCTATTTTTTTTCAAGTTATAGATGAAACACATAAAATCTTTATAAATATTAGAACACCGTCCTCACAAAAGAAAGTCATCTATTTCTCCATTTTACACACATTTCTTTATATTCAGAATATCCTCATCACGAAATTATGGATTAATTATCTTATCTAATACATTTGTGTTTTCATCAATTTTAATGGTAATTGATGTATCACATTCCTTTTAATTTTACATGTCATGTTTTATTAGGTCCATGAACATAGGATCCTCTTTAATACTCAATTGGGTTTTATCTACATTATCAATCCTACACAATGAATAGTATACCTTATTTTATTTCCCAAGGTGCAAGTGTATTGAAAAATAATATTCCTTGAGTTCCTAGAGCAATAGCCTTTTTCTCATGTTTATCTCCTTTTATGAGAAGTTGTATTTGATGCTTCTATGATTTGTATATATCTCACATCATTCTCCATAGAGATAATTTCACTTTATTTTCAAAGAGAAAAATATTGACGCTAGCTCCAAATCATGGGTTAAAATGTATTTCTCATTACTCATCATTTTCATTTATTCATATGTGATACCTTGTTATTTTTTCATTACGAAATAATAATATCCCCTCTTTATTGAAACAATTTACATGAAAACCCCATCACTTCTATATAGTGGATTCAGAATTGGATCATTGACTAATAATCTATAAAGTTCATAGAAAAATTCTATTACCTTACCTTTGGGAAATTGAAATTACCCCTTTACACGTTTGCATGGTTGAAGAGTTAGCCATTCATGGAATATTTTGAATGAACCACTGATAGGAATCTACCAAACCAATAAACCTAGGTTCCTAATTTATGTTTATTGGTATAATCCATTCTATTTCAACCTCTTTCTTTTGGAGTATAAAATGATACTCCATCCATAGAAACATTATTGACAATAAAAGAATCATTTTAAAGAGGCAAATGACATTTAATAAATTTCCCTTATTGCACTTACCTTATATGATTCATAATAATAATTTGTAAGTGATTAACATGATCTTCTTATATTTTATAACAAACCATAATATCATATATTAATACCACTAAGAAATCATCCACATATTAATTGAATACTTTTTATAGTAGGTCTATAAAAATGGGGTGTGCATTAGTCAATCCAAATGGAATTACTACAAACTCATAATGTAAGAACCCGGATCTCTTTTTAGGTATGTTTTCCCTTTTTCTGGAGTTTTTAAGGAAAATAAATTTTATGGAAATTTTAGAAGTACACGCCGTGTACTTTCTAAGTACACGCCGTGTACTCTTCCCGGCTCGAAGCCGTGTGCTGGCCGTGTCCGGGCCACACACACGGTGTGTAAGGCTGAGGTGGAGGTCAGTTAATTCGGAGTACGGAAAAATTTAAGTACATGTCATGTACTCAATATGTACACGTCGTGTAAGTTATTTTTTTCCATTAACGGTCAGGGGTCGCACCTAAACCCCGAGAACGTCTTCTTATTCAGTTTTCGTCTGTCTGAGAAAGACCGTATGACCAGATATTCAACGGGATCCCGCCTTATCGTCTGTTCTCCGATTCGAGCACGGTCGATTGCGATGGAATCGCAGCAGTGAGTTCTTCCTTCTACTTGAGCCATGTTTCATGATTCCTCCTTGTTTTCAAGATATCATGGGATGAACTTTTTGTGTTGTTTCTCAGTTCTACATTGTTCTAAGAGGAATCTGTCAACGAGGATCACATATATCGATCTTCAAGGATCGAGGTAGGTGTTTTGTGCCTTTCCGAAGAACGTTGATGACTATTTTGTGGAATTTCCACCAATACCCTTGAACGAGGTATTGCATGTTTCCTATTTTTCCTTTGTTACTTGACTTCTTATCATGATTTCTTTAGTAGAGGTTATTGCTTGTGATTAGAGTAATTTGTTTGTCCTTAGATTGCATTTCCATGATTGTTCATCCTGTTGACATTTTTCCAGTTTCCATGCCTAGTTGTAGGATAGTGGAATTGTTGATTTATTTTACTATTGATCCTTAGTTGTTAGCCAAATAGTTCGTGAGGTTTACTTGGACGATGCATGCGCGCTGAGCATGTTTAGATATACTCAAGACTATGAGAACCTATAGTAGTAGACCAAAGGGAGAATTGACGGAAGGGCTTCTCCATAGTGTCTTTTAATTAAGATGTGAGACTATAGGGGGAATTGACATTGAGTTACTCCCCAGAGAGTCTGTAGATCCTCGACGAGGGCCACATGGGGAATTGATGTTGAGTTCTACCCAAGAGAACCTTTAGCACGATACAAGACTATTGGGGGAATTGACGGTGAGTGCTTCCCTAGAGAGTCTTCTTAATTATGTAGCTGAACCAGAGCGGTGAGACTGTGAGTGCCTCCCAGAGGGTTGCTAGTACATAGAGGTTGAACCATAGGGGTTAGACTATGAGAGCTACCCAGAGGGTTACCTATTTTCTTCTTATTGCTGACTGCTTACTTGTGTGCTTTACTTGTAAGAACTATGGATTGTAGTTTATTGTGATTTTTTATTTACTGCTTCTTGTTTTATTTCTTCCATGTATTCATTGACAGTTAGAGACAAATCTTTGGGCGATTACCTACTGGTATTATATCTCACACCCTGTTTGGGCCATGCTTTTTGGCCCAAGAAGACCACGTTGCTGTAGGTATAGACAAGGGAAAGCGCCCTTCTACTTCAAGATCATGATTGCACCAGGAGCTGGGGAGCATGGGACCGAGTCGTGGCTCGCGATGTTGATGATCTATATTTGTTTTTCTTTTATACTTGGTTTCATTTGTATTCTAGAAAGTTGTTGTGTCTGCTTATTTCCATAGATACTTGTACCTGCTGCGTTATTTTCATCATAGTTATATATCTACATCGCTTCCGATGTTTGGTTTCTGTTATTGTGCATGTTGTGTACTGCTTCCTCTATTTGTTGTTGTTTCCTTATCTCATATACCTTACCAAATTAGGGCATAGTTTCCCCACCGACTTAGCAAGGCCCTCACTACTAGTCGACAGCCTCTGGTATTCGGGGAAACGCGCTTGAGGTCATGTGGCGAACCGGGTATGGGCACCAGTGGACGGGCTCCAGACTCGGGATGATACAAAGTGGTATCAGAGGGGTTCTTTTCTCTTGCCTTATTGTTTGGAGACTTTAGCCAGGGATAGGATGCATTCGGTACTTGGTATTAAGATGTGTCCGTGAGTAGCTAACTCGTGTACAGGGAAAATCCATACTACCTTGTTAATTGCAGTTTTCTGGTTTTGAGATTTTATAGATGATCTGATTTCATCTAGAGGTATTCACAAGACTTGTGCGGTTATTATTTTAATATTTTGGTTCTATTTCTGTCGCAACCCGATGAGACAATGGTAAGCCATCTGATGCATCTTATAGGCACTTGTTGAAATCACATGTCATGAATTCTTTCCATTCCATCTAGGGTGTGTTAGTGATTGCATGCTGTTGTGATAGACATTCTATAGATTATTCATGTTGTTGTGATAGTTTCTTGATAGATTCACTGCTTCTATGGTAGAAAACCATTGTTCTGTTCTTTTCTTAAAGTGAGCCCCAAAAAAATTGGTTCTTGAGGTGTTATGGGCCCACACAGATTAGAATTTGGCATCTATTCCCTCATTTTTAGTGTTTCTGGAATTCTGCACAGTTTCTGATATACTGCCCTGAAAAAAACCCAGAATACACATAACGTATACATGCCGTGTAGTTTTCAGGCCATGTCACTGACAGTGTGAGCAGAACACGGTGTTGTGGGAGTATCTTCAGGAACATGTCGTGTACCATTGGTACACGCCGTGTGAGTTCGGAGTCTTGTACCTGGACGTGTCACTAACAATATGGGCCATTGAAGCTCGGGTTGAACACGCCGTGTCCATAGGGAACATGTCATGTCCATATGGAACACTCCATGTAGTCTTGTCCAGGTACCCGGTCGTGTCGCGAACAACATGGGCCGGCGTTACCTTCCTTTCCACACAGCGTGTTTGTTCGGAACACGCCGTGTAGTCTTTCCCAGGTACTCGGTTGTGTCACGAACAAAACGGGACGGTGTCGCCTTCGCCTATGCACGTCGTGATTGTTCGGAGCATGCTGTCTAAGGTTCATCCATGTAGACGGTCGTGTACTCAACAACATGGACCTCCAAATCCTTGTCTAGTGCACGCCATGTATGTTTCGAACATGCCGTGTAGTCTTGGGTTGAGTCGGACTGTGTGGGATAGCCGTGTAAGAAGAATCAGATAGGGGAATAGTTTTCAACTAAACGCCATGTGTGGGGGTCAACACACCATGTAGTTTGAAGTGTACACGACTTTAGGGTGAGATTGCACGCCCATGTCAGTGGATTAAGAGGACACACTGTGTAGTTTTATACATGTCATGTAGTCGTGTTTTTCAATCTTCTGTTTTTTTCTTCTCATGTTCTCTTTTTGTACTCTTGTGTTCTCTGTCCTTGTTTTCCTGATCTAATGTGTGCTTTTGATCTCTCATAGCCATTCCTCTGAGACATCCTTCGGTCTTAAGTCGGTCGTCAGGCAGTGATTATACGCCAGAAAGGGATGATCAGGGACTTCCTGTCGATCCCCCAGCAGAGCCAGCCTTGGCACCGGTTGTTGTACCACTCACGGGCGCTGATGCACAGTTCTTGGTAGGGTTCATGAGGATGATGTAGGTCTTCTGGGGAGCATCGCCTCCTGACTCGTCTATGGAATACATGACGTGGGTCTTTCAGCAACAGCATCCTCCCACGTTCTAGGGGGAGGGAGGACCTCAGGCTGCAGAGTCATGGATGGAAGACATGCTGAATATATTTGAGCATCTGGAGATTTTTCTAGAGAGGCGGGTCAATCTCACCACCTACATGCTCTGAGACTCCGCCAAGAGGTGGTGGGACGTGATCTCACAGGCGGTTCAGCAGCAGGCTCTGGCTTGGGAGGAGTTCCAGTGTGTGTTCTACGACTACTTCTTCCCGGAGACCCTGAGGGTCGATTGAGCCTGGGAGTTCATGAGCTTAGATATGGGTACTCTATCTGTCATGGAGTATACCTCTCGTTTCATTGAGATTCAGCGTTTTACACCCCTTAGGGATGGGAGTGGGGTTTTCTTGTCGAGGGAGTTTAAGGATGGACTCAGGCGGGAGATCCGCTCACAAGTGAACATCTTCCAGCTGACATCCATTACTTCCATCATCAACCAGACACTGATTGCAGAGCGCAATCTGAGAGACACTGGAGTTGCGAGTCAGGGTTTTTCTACTGCCAAAGCTATCTTTTCTTTAGATGACAACAAGAAGTGCCGTTGGGAGCCTACGCGCGATGATTCGAGGAAGCGAGATGCATCATCAGGAAGCCAGGTGACATGCTATCAGTGTGGTTTGACAGGGAACACGATGCCGCAGTGCCAGAGGGACCCCGTGGAATGCCGAATTGTGGCAAGATGGGTCACCTTCAGCGGTTCTTGCAGGTTTTCTCACCAGCAACTGGGGACCGAGGTTCTTCCATGACTCCTCATTCATTAGCAGCCCCACCAGTCTCTCACCAGTCAGGGAGATAGAGTTCTTCTGGTCATTCGGGCTTAGGTGGAGGTTAAGGTTGTGACGGTCATCCACCAGTTCCTCAGCACTAGCAGGGAGGTTCAGCTCAGAGTGGTCAGTCAGGGGCGTAGTGCCAGAGTGCAGGCCAGTCTTTCGCCATGGAGTAGACTAATCATGAGCAGGATCATGACCCTTCTACTGTTCGAGGTACGATTTTAGTAGCCTCAGTTTTATCTTCACCGCTTTTCAATACTGGTGCAACGCATAGCTTTATCTCTGTTGTTGTTGTGGAGATCCTTGGGCTCTACATCTTTTCTTTTGACGACTCGTTGACACTAGACACACCTTTCGTATAAAGACATCTAGTGTACGCCAGTGTAGAGAGTTCCCTCTCGAGGTGGCAGGGTATCACTTCTTATGGGATCTCTATGTCCTAGAGATGAAAGGCTATGATGTCATTCATGGCATGGACTGGTTGATTCCCTTCTATGCAGTCGTTGACTGTTATCGCCGCAGAGTCGGTTTCATCTCACCAGAGGGTAAATCTTTTCTTCATAGAGGCGAATGGGACGTTTGGGAGAGTCGGGCGGGACTCGAACATCTTGGGCTAGGATGGGTGACAACCCAGATTGCTAGTCTTTATGTGGATGATCAGGGGACTCCACAGTTTGATTTTTCTTCCAGTGGAGGATCGCTTTAGGGACGTCTTTCCAGAACACTTTTCAGGTTTTCCACTGGAGCATGAGTTAGAATTTTCTATTGATCTCGTTCCAGGAGCGGGACATGTGTCCATTAATTCCTATAGGATGGCCACACCTGAGTTACAGGAGATCAAGAAGTAGTTGGAGGAGCTACAGGCTAAGGGTTTCATCCGACCCAGTACTTCTCCTTGGGGTTCACCTGTCCTGTTTTCAAAGAAGAAAGATGGTACCCTTCGGCTTTGAGTGGATTATCAGAAGTTGATCCAGTTGACGGTCAAGAACTGGTATCCTTTATCATGGATTGATGACCTTTTTGATCATCTTAGAGGATCCTGGGTGTTCTCGAAGATCAAATTGAGATCCGGTTATCATAAGATTCGCGTTAGACCTTCAGATATACCTCTGAAAGCCTTCAGGAGCAGGTACGGTCTTTACGAGTATATATTCATTCCTTTCGGACTAATGAACGTACCTGCAGTTTTCATGGAACTGATAAATTGAGTGTTCCATCCTTTCTTGTATTACTTCATTGTGGCCTTCATGGACAATATCTTTGTGTACTCTCACACTAGAAACAACTATGACAGACATCTTGGGAACATTTTGAGTAAACTGAGTGAGCATCAGATTTATGGTAAACTCTCGAAGTTCCATTTCAGGATGGACCAGATTCACTTCATGGGTCACGTCATCTCTGAGGAAGGAGTATATGTTGACCCAGAGAATGTGAGAGCTGTAGTTTCTAGGTAGCAGCCGAAGAACGTTTTTGTGGTACGAATCTTTCTATGGCTAGCTGGATACTACAGACACCTCATTTGGGAATATTCTTGTCTAGCAGCACCTTTGACAGGTTTGAACAAAAAGGGGGCGATGTTCTTATGGTAAGATTCTAGTGAGTCATCCTTTCAAGAGCTGAAAATTGTGGTTGACGTCAACACTGATGCTTGTCTTGCCAGAGCCAGGAAGGAGCTACACTGTTTATTGGGATGCTTCAGGTATCGGGCTAGGAGTTGTGCTTATGTAGGGAGATGGAGTCGTTGCGTATGGGTCTCGGCAGCTGAGGCCACATGAGAGGAACTACCCTACGCACGATCTGGAGTTGGAAGCTATTTTTCATGCCTAGTGCTGTTGGAGACACTATCTTCTGGGAGATCACTTTTTGGTCTTAACTGACCACAAGAGTCACAAGTATATCTTCACTCAGTGTGATCTGAATCTGAGGCAGTGCAGGTGGGGTGAGTATCTTCTGTCTTTTGATTTCGAGAATGCCTATATGCTGGTAAAGGGAAACGCCGTGGCAGATGCGTTGAGCTGGAGAACTCAGATTATGGCAGTTCAGGAGGCCAGGAGTGAGTGGTAGCTGATGGATCTGTTATCTGAGATGCATCTGAAGGTGCACGATAGACGGGGACATACCTTTCTATATTCTGTAACTGTTACCTCCACGCTACTTGATCGGGTACAGATGAGGCAGCTATCAGACTCGGAAGGCCTATTCATGCGGGAGAGTGTGTCAGGAGGGGACCCTCTTCCTGGATTTACAGTGGGAGAGGATGAGATCTTGAATTTTCAAGGACGCATATGGGTTCTAGAAGACATACGCGAGGAGATGATGCAAGATTTCCATTCCTCGGTTTGGGCTGTTCATCCTGGCATCACCAAGATGTATCGGGATCTTCATCGCCAGTACTGGTTTCCAAGTATGAAGAAGGATGTTTCTGGTTTCATCATGTGATGTTCTACTTGTCAGCAGGTGAAAGCAGAGCATCAACGACTAGCGGGACTTTTGCAGCAGTTACAAATTCCGGAGTGGAATAGGAACAATGTCGTGATGGACTTCGTGACCGGGTTGCCGAGATTTCCTCGAGGTAACGATGCTGTTTGGGTTGTCATCGACAGGCTTACAAAGCTTTCCCACATCTTACCGATCAAGGAGACCTTCAGCGTCGATGATCTGGGACGACTTTACATCAGACAGATCGTTCGTCTGCATGGAGTTCCACGCTCTATTGTTTCAGATAGAGATGAGTTCTTTACCTCTCGGTTCTGGAAGGGACTTCAGAAGGCCTTGGGTACATAGGTTCTTTTGAGTACAACATAACATCCCCAGACTGATGTCCAGTCTGAGCGCACGATCTAGGTGCTTGAGGATATGCCCCGAGCTTGCATCCTAGAATTTGGTGGTTCTTGGGAGAAGAATATTCCTCTGGTGGAGTTATCATACAACAACATTTTTCAAGAGAACATTCAGATGTCGACACACGAGGCTTTGTATGCTAGGCCATGTCGTTCACCCTTATGCTGGCTGGAGGAAGGAGAGGCAGCCTTGCTGGGACCTCGTCTTGTTCAGGAGACATCAGAGCAGATAGAGCTGATTCAGAAGAGGAGGGCTACAGAACAGTCTCGACATAAGTCTTATGCTGATCAGTGGAGACGACCTCAGGATTTTGAGGTCGGTGATCAGGTTTTCTTACGTGTTTCACCAAGGTTCGGACACAAGAGGATTCAAAGACAGGGTAAGCTTTCACCGCGCTACATTGGGCTGTTTGAGGTCTTGGAGAGTGTGGGGCCGGTATCCTATCAGTTGCAGCTACCTCAGAGGTATCGGGCCATGAACGATGTCTTCCACATCTCTAAACTCTGACGTTACTTTTCAGACCCTTCTCAAGTCCTTCAGCCCGAGGAAGTCATGCTTGAAGCGGATGCGTCATTCGAGGAGCATCCTATTCGGATTGTTAACCATTGTACGAAGGTTCTCCATGGGAGGTCTGTTCCTCTGGTATGAGTGCTATGGCAGTATGGGCGAATACAAGATGAGACCTTGGAGAGGGAGGCCGATGTACGACCGCAATGGAAGGAGCTGTTCAGGGTTTCTTCTTCTTCCACTCATTAGGGAAATTCGGTGACAAATTTCTTTAAGGGGGGAAGTTTGTAAGAACCTATATCTGTTTTCAGGTATGTTTTCCCTTTTTCTAGAGTTTTTAAGGAAAATAAATTTTCTTTAAATTTTAGAAGTGTGTGCCGTGTACTTTCTGAGTACACGCCGTGTACTCTTCCCGGCTCGAAGCCGTGTGTTGGCCGTGTCCGGGCCACACACACGGTGTGTAAAGCTGTGGTGGAGGCCGGTAAATTCGAAGTACAGAAAAATTTCAGTACATGCCATGTACTCAAGAAGTAAATGCCATGTACTTTATTTTTTTCATTAAACGGACACGGGTCGCGCCTAACCCCCGAGAATGTCTTATTCTTCAGTTTTTGTCCGTCCGAGAGTGACCGTACGACCGGATCTTCGACAGGTTCCCGCCACACCATCCGTTCTCCGATTCAAGCATGGTCGATTGCATTGGAATCGCAACACTGAGTTCTTCCTTTTTCTTGATCCTTGTTTCTTGATTCCTTCATTTTTTCAATATATCGTGGGATGAACATTTTCTGCGTTTTCTCATATCTATGTTGTTCTAAGAAGAATCTGTCATCTAGTTTCACGTATATCGATCTCCAAAGATCGAGGTAGGTGGTTTGTGCCTTTCTGATGAAAGTTGATTAATATTTTGTGCAATTTCCACCAAAACCCTTGTATGGGGTATTGCATGTTTCCTGTTTTTTCCTTGATACTTGCCTGCTTTGCTTGATTGCTTTAGTAGAGGTTATTTCTTGTGATAAGAGTAATTTGTTTGTGATCAGATTGCTTTTCCATGCTTGTTCATCCTGTTTGGATTTTTTCCAGTTACCCTGCCTAGTTGTAGGATAGTGGAATTGTTGATTTATATTACTTTTGAGCCTTAGTTGTTAGCCAAGTAGATCTTGAGGTTTACATGGACGATGCACACGTGCTGAGCATGTTTAGTTATACTCAGGATTGTGAGAAACTAGAGTAGTAGACCAAAGGGAGAATTGATGGAAGGGCATCTCCAGAGTGTCTTTTAATTACGATGCGAGACTATAGGGGGAATTGACGTTGAGTGCATCCCTAGGGAGTCTGTAGATCCTCGACGCGGGTCACAGGTGGAATTGATATTGAGTGCTTCACCAGAGATCCATTAGCACGATACGAGACCATAAGGGGAATTGACAGTGACTGCTTCCCCAGAGAGTCTTCTTAATTACATAGCTGAACCATAGGTGTGAGACTGTGTGCGCCTCCTAGAGGGTTTCCAGTACCTAGAGATTGAACCATAGGGGTTAGACTGTGAGATCTACCCAGTGGGTTACCTATTTTCTTCTAATTGTTGACTGCTTACTTGTGTGCTTTACTTGTTAGAACTGTGGATTGTAGCAGCTTGTGCTTTTCTATTTACTGCTTCTTGTTTTGTTACTGCCATGTATTCATTGACTATTAGTCACAAATTTTAGGGTGATTGCCTACTGGGATTGTATCTCACACCCTGTTTGGGCCATGATTTTGGGCCCATGGAGACTATGTTGCTGCATGTATAGACAAGGGCAAGCGCCCTTCTACCATAGGATCATGATTGCACCAGGCGCTGGGGAGCATGGCACAAACCTCTGGCTCGCGATGTTGATGATATTTTTTTGTTTTCATTTTTCACTTGGATTTAGTTGTATTCCAGCACGTTTTTGTCTTTTCTGCTTTCCATAGAGCTTTTACATGCTGCATTATTTTCAATATAGTTATATATCTACATTGCTTCCGTTGTTTGGTTTCTTTTCATGTGCATGCTGTGTACTACATCCGCTGTTTATTGTTGTTTCCTTATCTCGTATACCTTACTAAATGATGTCATAGTTTCCCCACCGGATCACCAAGGCCCTCACTGCTAGTCGGCAGCATCTAGCATTTGGGGAAACGCGCTTGAGGTCATGTGGCGAATCGGGTACAGGGCACCAGTGGAGGGGATCTGGACTCGGGACGTTACACGTAATGACCAAACCACTTTCAAAAAGATGAAATTAGAATGTATTCTTTAATTAATAATAATTTGTGATACTCAAAATTAAGGTAATCTTTTGAGAAATATTGGTATGTGTAAATTTATCAATTAAGTCATTGATGTGAGGTTGCTGGAAATTTTAATTTATTGTAATATGATTTCTATCCCTATTATCCATTAAAATGATCATTGATTCTTATCTCATCTTAATGAAGAGAATAATGGATTCCCTTGGTGAAATACATGGGATTATTAATATCTTATTACCAAAATCTACTAGTTTTTTTCTCAACTCCACCAATTCCATAAGATCCATTCTAAAGGGAGCCGTTAATTTTTTCCATTCATAATTTATTAAATCAATTGAATATTCAACTTCATACTATGGGGGAGTTTTATGTAATCCCTAAGAAAATACATCAATGAATTTCTTCACAATAGGTATGTCGTTTATTTTAAAATACCCTCATTCACCCCGACTCATTTATTTCTCTTACTCCCCAGAAATGTCGTTCAGTACATCTACTGGGTTTGATCTACATAAGAATAAGATGATGATTTTTTTTCATTAAAGATATGGGATCTTTTTATTCCTCACTAATTTAACATTTATTCTTCTTTATATAAATTTTGAAATAATATTTTGAAATATAATCCCTAAAAGGATCATATTATATATAATCAATAGAGTGAAGACATGTTTAATAAATATTGTATGATTATATATCATAAATGATATTGAAATACTTTTCATTATTGCAATGACACATCCCTTAGTTGTTTTACTTACAAATCCCCTGTTAAAGAAGGTTAAATATTTATTTTTATAAGAGAACTTATATGATATAAAATTATAGAATGATCCATAATAAAATAAACCATTTCATATGTACGATGACGGGATTAATTTACCCTCAACCACAACAATGGGAACATAAAACTAAATAGTTATGATCATTTAAACACAGTGTTTCTCCAATGGCATTTTCTGGTGAATATTTCTACGATTCTTAGTGAAATAATATTCATTATTTTACATTTCGTTAGAATTGTATCAAGGAACAGTGGTATCTTTTTTATTTCTATTTCAATAATTTTCTTGGTCATGTTTTTACTTCACATGTAACAATATTTAATCCTCAAATGAATGTAAAAGGATATTTATTCACAAAACTATTATATGATCTAAATTCAACACATCCCTACATCTAATTTTATGTATTTACTTTTTCATAGTGATTAAAAACTATCTTCTTCTATTTTTATGTTAAAGTAATTAGACTTGGAGAATTAATTATCCCACTCTATAGCTCAAGAGAATATATCTTCATATGACGAGAAATACTTGGAGATAAATTTCCAATAATGAAATTCTTTTAACCAAACAATGAATCCAATAATATTACTATTTGGATTATATATGTAATCTGAAACACTCCATGTATACCAAACAATGTTATAATCATAATTTATAACATTCCCATATTTGTTTTGTCTCAAACATAGAAAATACCTCTCCATGTAACTCCCCAACCCCTGTTACCCTGAGTTAATGCATTAATTTAATACATTGGCATGATTTCAGTGAAACAAGTCCCAAAAGACTGATTGGTTTTGTAGTCTTGGATAATAGATTACACACATGAATCATTCATTACAAATTAGAAAATAAAACACAACATAAATGATCCTATGATAATTCTATTAATCCCCTAGCTTGACCTTTCATATCAATCATATCACATTTCTTAAAATCCTGTGAAAAATAAAACATAGAAAGGGGTGAGCCCAGATCCTCTGTGAGGATAACAATATAGCAAAAAAATCCTAAATAAGCATAAACATTTATGGAAATGTATAAGACTAAAACAAAATCCTTTTATACTGAAACATCCTGACAATACGGAAAAGATACAGTAAAATACTGTAATTTACTTATACACATGGATATTATAATAGTCGAATAATCACATGGAATATCAATAACCACTTTCATAATGTTGGAATGCATAATGCCAGACTTTCATAACCACATAGTCAAAGCCTTTTCCAAGACTACAAATAAGATTTTGATGGGGCCTTATGCCAAGACATTATTTTCCCTCATGAGACCTACTGATGCATCGAGGAGCTATATTGGTCTCCACCCATCACATTCTACGTCTAATTCATTCATCATATAAAAATGATTAAACATAACATAAACATTCGTATTAAACTAGCATAAGAAATGTCAATACATTATCCATAAACCATAAATGGTATAAAACTAACACATTCACAGTAAAACATATTACAAAAACTACAATACAATATGGACTATTTGAATCATAAAAAATAATCTTCAAACAAGTTTAAAATCCATCAAAGGATGTTGAAATAGATAATAATGTTTTGTAAAAATCATTGACACAATTATCCCTTTTTCATGAAAACATTTAAAATTAAAACAATTTAAAAAGGAAGAAATTTGAATAAATATTTGAATCAAGGTGTCCCATACAACATTTAATCTATTTAAAGGAATTAACATTTTAAAAATATTCATGACTATATAGATAAATACTTTAAAACCATTTTGAAAACATGGACATTAATGAGAATGATTTAGAGGAATAACTATTTAAAACATTTAAAATGATGTTTTAGTAAAAAGTAAAATAATATAATCCGTTTGAAAAATATTTCATAAAACACGGACATGGATAATAAATATCACCTAGTAGATACATACGTAAAACAACCTCGGATAATAAAGAGATTGTGAAATTAACCCTTAACATGTACTTTCCTTTGGTCAAGGGTATATTTAATGTATTGTATAATGACCATAGTATAATAATAAATTATAAAAAAACCATATTCATATTTATTATATCATACATGATTCATTATTCAATTTATACTACCCATTAAATAATGATTTCTATGTGAAATTAACATTTTGGGTAATAATTTCTTTTTTTATCGTATGTTTTTTAACTTTTAATTCTTGATCGTTTCATTTAGAAAATGATTTAAATGATTCCATAATATAAACCTTGATTTATATATCATATATATTAAAAATATAAATATTTATAACAGATGTATATATCAAATCGTATTGAATGGAAGTAAATGAATAAGATATATGTACGTACATACATACATACATATATATATATATATAAATATCTCCAATAGAATAATTATTCCATATATGACATATTTATTAATAATATATATTTTTATAATCATCATTGAATGGTGAACATGGAGATGAATCTCATCGCGTTGTGGAGAAGGTAATCAGTACGTACGCACTAGCAATAATATCATTATTTTGATTTAAAATCGTATAAAAATATATGATATATCATATATAAGGACTAATTAAGATGTTATATTTATTATTTACATCAATTATACATTATTATTATACCCATCCAAATAATAATGTATTATATTACAATTACACCACGACATGGAGATGGTAAGCAGTACGTACGCACGTATGGTGACATGTCATTAAAAGGATGGATAAAATAATGAATATGGTTCAAAAATATTTATAATAAAATATCATTATATAGAAGATGGAAGAAGAGATGAACATGAAAGAGGTGATGAAATATTTATCTGATCTTCGGGTGCTTCCTTTTGATTTGATCAAAAGGTCTCCATTGAATGGATTTATGACTAAAGGAAGGCCTATACGATGAATGGATGACAGTTGAAAGGGTATTTGGGTAGGGGTTGGCTGAGTCAAATGTCATTGAAGGTGTGAATTATAGAGAAGGGGGAGTGCCCTTTTATAAGAGGGGTGAGGGTCACTTTATGAAAATTATGAAATATTATTTTATAATAAAATCATTTTCGGTATCTAATGGCTACAAAATGATTTATTTATAGAATAAGGTGGGGATTAGTTGAAAAAATCTCAACCAATAGGTTTTAGACAGGTCTATGTCACCATATTAACCATAACTTTTAGATTTTACTCATATTTAAATAGTTTGACATTTACCAAGTGTCTTTGTATTATTATATTTTATGGTTAATAAACAAACTATTAAATGTTAATTGAAATCCAATTGGTTCATTAATGTCATATATACTATCATATAAGTCTTTTGGACGATCCATAGATTTTTAAGACCATTAAATCAATTAATAATATAAAATATATTTTAAAAAAATTTAATGTCAATATTGACACTATTTGGTATTTGTTTCTTGTTAAAATCATAATAGCGTGATTACTTGGAAAAAAATTGATTGAATTTTCACTTCTTAAGAAGTCTCAAATTATAATTATTTTGGTATTTATAATATATATTATTTTAATATTTTATTAAAATGGTTATTACAGCATCATCATTATTTCATAAATAAATTTAATTTTTTAATGTCTAAAAATTATAAATAAACGACCATTATTTATGAAATCATTTTATCTTTCTAATGAATATTTATAGTCGAATTTATCTTATGTATAACCCTATATTAAAATCTTTTAGTTATGAAAACATGAATTTAACACTTTTAACTCATCTTTAAATTAAATAATAATAAAAGACCTAATATAATTAAAGTGGACTTAAATGATCATATTTTATTCCTAAGGTTATATTTTCTAATTACAATTATCTAATAGAATTAGGAAATGTGTTAGGGTAATAATAATATCATTGTTACCTTTAATTGCCTTATCTACTTTAAATCGTGGTAAATAAAATTCAAAAGTTACTATTTACCAAATATTATTTTTATCTTACTGAACCACATTTTACATACTGATATCAACCCTGTAACTCGTATTTTGGAAATTCTATTCATAGAAGTGGTAAAATTATGTTTTATGCAAATTTGTAAATGCTCCTAGGAGGTGGGTAAAAGACGGTAAAAAGTTCAATAAAATTTTAATATATCTAAACATATTATAAAATGAATCCATTAAATTAATTTGAACTTATATAGGTACTATTTGTCAATTTTGACATAAAATAAATTTGAATAAAATAAATAATTATTTAAATAAAAATTCTATTTTAAACAATAACTTAGTGTTTTTCACTATTCATAAAAAATTTAAAGTTTTCAAAAAAATAGAAAAAATTCACCATAAGCTAATTTTGATATTCTAAATTAAAAAATGAAGTCTATTTTAAAAAATTCAAAAAATAGAAGTAGCATTTATTAATTTAAAAATAATTCTCATCGTCGAAACCAAAATGCTTATTTTTTATGAAATAATAACTATCAATATATTGACACATGTTTTTGTCCAATTTCAATGTGAAATTACATACAATGACCAGCATTAGATTAAATGTTAAAAATATAATCTAATTATATTTCAAAACCATTAAAATTTATAATTTAGCACTATATATTTGTGACCAAGGAACAATATGTACATCACATTCTTATTTAAAACATCATATTTCATGTATAAATAAAATTTTACTTTTAAACAATTTTCAACGTAGAAATATTTACTTTAAATATAAATGCTTAAAATATAGTGAAATAATGTTTCATGAAACATGAATTTTTAATAATATATTTTAATTTACACATAAATCATGTTCTCAATTGAGAATAATTAAATATATTAAATTAATAAAGAGCCTATGAGTTTTATTCGAATTTAAAAATAACCCAATACTAAATTTAACCCTATACATACTTATTTTATGAAAACTATAAAATTTAGTTCAAACATTATAACAAAAGAATTACATAAGATACAAAATGTATAACAATGATTTTTAAATTTTAACATAACATTTATAAATTCGTTAATATAATTCGTATATATGTATATATTTTGTTAAAAAAGGTTGTATTAAAATTTAATTCATTTTTATATATCAATGATATAATAATTTTGATAGTATTTGACAAAATATCATTATTACTATTCATTTAAAAAACAATTATTTTTGAAAAATTCCAAAAATTACAACAAATAATATTTTGACAGGATAATTTAAAAAATATATTAAATTGGATTTTGATAAAATTAACAAAAAAATATAATTTTAACTATTAAATAAAAAAGTATACTACATAAAAAAGTATTTATTTACAATAAAAAAAATTTCATTATTTTTGATTGATTATATATATATATATATTATTCCATAACATCAGTTTGATTATAAATTAATTATATTTATAATATATGTATATTTATTTATATTTATTTAAAATGTATCATATAATTATTTGTTATGTAAGTATTTAATATATGTTTTATAAAAATGTGTATTGTACCAAATTTAATATGATATCATCAAATATGTGTGTGTGTGTGTGTGTGTGACTAGTTTAATTTTCAAAATACATCATCATAAAATATTTATAATTATTATTATAATAAGTCACTAAAAGTAATTTGATTCTTATTTTCAAGTAAAAAACAATCAAAATTTTATTTTTAAATGAAACATATATCCCAATTTTCCAAAATAAAAAAAATACTAAAATGTTAAATTGAATACAATAAAAATAATTTAGAAATAAAAATAGGCCACTTGAAATTATTTATAATTACTAAATTTTAATCATATATTATAACTAATATTTATATATATATAATATTTCACATTAAAAATGATATATGGAATTGGTTTCAATATGTCATAACTTTGAGACTTCGAAAACATGCATCTTATTATGTCAAATAATTTCATACAAATAATTAAATACAATTATTATATTTAAATAATACTAATGTGTGGATTTGTATGGAATAAAATATAAAATTAAAATGTACATAGTAAAAATATATATATAATGGAAAAATATGGATCCTATATTTCACATAGGCATTTAGAGGGTTTAGGTCCCATGTCGTCCTTCAGTCATTGGTTCTTGTATCACGACCTCTATAGGTGTGATGAGATATCTTCTAGCCAATGTATTACCTATTTAGTGAAAATGAATAATAAATAAATTCGAGTATATATGATAAATATATATTCATACAGCATAGGTAGTATACATGTTTATGGAAGGGTATTTTAAAATGAAATAAACCATTTATATTGTTTATTTATAATTTAATATATAAAATTTACAAAAATCTTTATTGGATATATTTGTTATTATATGTAAATATCACCATGGATTTATTTAGTCTCAATATTCTTATATACGTCTGATGCATGTAAATATTATATATCACGTGATAATTACTATCATATTGAATAAGGCTTGTTCTAGATCTCCAAGGGATGATAATTGTTGTTACGTAATCAAATATAAGATTTTTAAAATATTTTCTAGTAATTAAATAATAATTTAATGTGCAATTCCATCCAAAAGTGACAATTTTACTCATCATATCTTAACTAATAATACATTTTAATTAATCATTATTGACACATTACACATTACGCATGGGACATTTTAAATGAAAAAAATTAGTAAAATATAAAAAATGTTATTATACTCAATGTAGCTTCAATATTATTATGAAAATAAACTCTAATACAATGAAATATAAATATAAATTAATGGTATATAATCAAAAGAGATGTCGATATAGATTGATATATGTGAAATACAACAAATAAATAACAAAGATTAAATACAACAACATTTATCTTCACATGATATGTTGACAGGATTCACCTACCACCTCCATGATGCTCAATAAATAATATTGATTTAATATTCAATATAGAATTTATATCCCACATAAAAATATATAATAGATTATAATGGTTTTATTTTATTATTTCATATGTTCATATCAACTGTGAACTGTCAGGAACCAACATGGGTCGGCACAGAGCTAGTTACTCGATCCGATCTGTAACAAGGCCTGAAAGGCGTTCTCGATCATCCCTGGCTGGTGACTAGCACCAAGGCATCAACAGATACGATGGGAACTATTTTTACCAATAAAAATAAATAAAAGAAGATGAAATAATAAAGGTAAACTCAAAATAAATTTACCAAAAAATTGAATAAACAATAAATGAAGAAGATAACACTAACCCAACTCAAAGACCGAGCTTACACTATGTGACTCCACAGGTCACTCTCCAACTCAACGATCAAATTTCTCCCAGGGCGAGTGCACCTAAGCTGGATCCTTCAAAAAAAGTAAAACCTGAAAATAACTATAATCGTGAGTATTAAAACTCAATAGTCTAGGCTGATAAACTATTCCCAAATCACTAATTTTAAAAAAGAAAACACCATTTCAGTTTTGAACTAAAATTTATAAAATTAAGTTTATCTAAATATTTTATTTAAAAATAATGTACGATCCATGTCCCTTATCCATTTTCCAATATAGATTATTTTCATTATTTTCAATGGTATTTTGAACTGGAAAGTGATGTCAATATTTTCATATTCATAAAAGGAGGATAAAACACTTCAATTTTAAATCCATTTCTAGAATCCTTACCAAACTAGTATCACCACATTCCAAAAAAAAAATAAAAAAAAATGAAAATTGGAATAACATAGAAAGGGAAATGTTCATATACATACCATCATCACAATAACTATTGTAGGAAATTGAAGAAAAATAAACATGGGTGAACCTTGGAGATCATGAATTATCCAGAAGACACAAAAACATGAGTCCTCATCCTCGTTGACATGTAGCACAAGATGAAATCAAAATGCTCAAATTCTCTTCCATCCATTATCAGAAAGTCTGATGTAAAATACCATTCAAAAAACCCAATAGATTCACCTACTATGGGCCCCTGGTCAGTACCATAACCTACCATTTTGGAAATAATTCTCAGAATATTTTTTGAATATGCCAGATTTCTATGTCTCAATTATTTAGAAAGGGGGTGAACCAACTGATTCCAACTGAGCACCAATCACATAATATATAATTATAATAATAATACACAATAGGTCTCAACTCGAGTCTCCCCTAGGACCATTCTCATGCCTTAAAATATAACAATAAAAAATGGTTCCAAATGAAGAACTCTAACATTGGATACCATGAATCCCCAATAAAGAACTCCCACACATTTCATTTAATCGAGGAATGAGAAAAACCCAATGAGGGGTTTTATAAAAATTAATTTTCACAAATTTCACCAAATTTTCATACTGGCCCTTAAACATTCACTAAAAATCCATCTCTCAAAATGATAACACTTTTTGAAAAGTGGTTTCAAACACACTTTTTCCCCTCAAAACATTTAAAAACATTCATTAAAACAGTCCTTTCCAAAATTCAATAAAATCCATTTTACATGAACAAGACGAACATTCCACCATTCAATATCTCACGTCAAACAAATTTAAAGGCCACAAATATTACATTAAATTTAAAATCAGTTAAAAAAACTAATGAAAAAACTATTTTTACCAACACACACATGCATATTTTATAAAGGTGTGAAAAAACACCAATCACAACACCAAAACACATTCACCATGGTTCCAAACATACCTTTAGTTCTATTCATAAGAACTTCATATTTTATCAAGGGGGTTCCAGGACGGGTTGCACACTCCAGAAAGGAGTGTGTTGGAAGTTGTGGGTCAGCCGAAGACACTATGAAGATGGAGGAGGTTCTGTTGGCTGGAGGAGGAGTCAAAAAAGGTTGTTGGTGGCCAGAGGAGGGTCGTTCGGGGGTGTTTGAATTGAAGGGAGGCATCGATAGTGGTGGGATCACCGGATGGGGCTGATGCACACATAGAATGAAGGTCGGGGGGTTGCGTACTTTGAACAGAAGTCTGAGTGCTGGTCTACTAGAGTAGGGAAGAGTATGTCGGTTAGAGGATAGATACTGGAAGCAGTTCTAGTGCAACTGGGAGAATCCAAATTCCATGAGGGGTCTTTCCAGACTATAGGGGACGTGTCAGAGTGGACGTGCCAGACTGCAAGGGGCACGCCGAACTAGAGAGGTAAGAGAGTGGCTGAGGCGATGCTACACATAATAGAGTGGGCATCTGGGATGGCTCACATGTATCATGGGATGTCCTGGGGGTCCTAATGGTTGTCAATGTAAAGGTAGGAGGCTGGGTGCAAAGGCCACACACAGAGGATAAAAAATGGAGAAAGAGAGAGAAAGAACAACCCTAAAAAAGGTGTTCAAAAAAATTAAATATATATATATATATATATATATATAATTTCACTTATAATAACTAATTATCAATGAAATAATAATAATAATAACAATAACAATACTAATACTAATTCTACTAATATTAATAAAAAAATCATGATGATAAAAATAACAGAAAGATTATTTATTTTATTTTAATATTAATATAATATTTAACAACAATAGTTATTTTAAGTGTCAACCATTAATGTTTTTTTAATATAAAAATTATATTATTTGATATTACAAAAATGGACGGTCGTGTATTTTCATGGGCGAAGCCATGGCCCTTCCAAATCCCACTCCGCCTGTGTGCCTAATGACGTCACCATTAAATAACGTAATTATTAATATCACTCAAAGAATAAATTAATCTCGGACTGAACCTGACCACCCAAAAAATATTTACAGGTTGAAAAATAATAAAATAAATTAAACACAATGGTTGGGGTGTGAAAATTCTCCACACCGGTACACTTTCCTCCCTAATAAATCCACAACATTATCCCTCTTGTCAATATACTCCTTAGCTTTCCACATAAACATGATCATCCCTCTTACCCAAAAACATCCCATAGACCGCCAATGAGACTCAACCTCCTTGCCCATAACAGATCACTGTCATAGGGGAGTCTAGAATAGACTCCCCACCATATAAATTCAACCAGAATATTGTAACGTCTTAAGATAAAATCTCAAAGTGACTCGTGGGGGGTCTCCCCACAATACAGAAACAACCTACAATCGACCAAATGGAAAACTGACACAGAATAGAAATGTGCATTACTAAATATAAAAGAAACACAACACAAACATTGAAACAACTAATTCATGTCGGAAATGGATAAAAGTTGAACATAAAACTCCACCAGAACTAAAAAACCTCACCCAATGGGTGGGGATGGACAACCCATGGATTTTATCAATTAAACTATGATGAAAAAAGACTCAAAATTCTCCACTTTAGGGTGGGCACAAACCAAAGTCATTACTGATTCTCATGGGAGGTCCACACAGTGCCACTGATCGAAAACTTGTATTAAAAAGGAAAAATTACTGACATTTCATGTTGGATAAGTCCATAATTCTTTTTGTCATAAGAGAAAATTTAAAATGATAGGGAAACCAGAGTTGAAATGCTAAAACTATCTCATCGCACATTAGAGGTGCAACCTTAACTAGACTCATTAAAATTATTCTATGGTTCCGGAATATGCACTGGCATCACTCTGAGGACTTTTGTATGTAGGTCTGATGGATGAAGCATCTCCTACCTCATAGTCTGGTTCTGAAAATCCCAATAAGGAACATACATCTTCTTATTTGACAAAATAAAGGACATGATTTTGAAATGAATGCGAGACTTGCATTGAAAACTATAGTTCATCAAAAGACCAACCACCATCCCATACATTTTCATTACATAAACAAAATTTGTAAAACATCCAGGATAATAGATCCTTTACACAACAAGTAAACATAAACAAGAATCATTAAACAGAGACCCCACATCATATCACCTCTATGAACATCTTCCATGATTCTTTCTATAAATGCCTCAATGGAATCATTGCAAGTGACCCCAACATACACAATCATGATCGACCTTAGGAGTACACTGGTAGGATGCACTCTTATGACTATGCTTCACATACTAATAACACTTGAGTATCTCTAACTCCGAAGAGTTTGATGAATGATCATAGGGAATTTTGATACCATGAACCTCTCCATCAAATTTTGATCTCTTATTATTTTTCTTGTTTGAAATATCCCCACCACTCTTAGGAATTGAAAGAGGCAGGACTACCTCGTGCACTCTTGAAAACAAGGCTTCAACTTGAAAAGATTGCCTCACTATATCATCAATCAAAGTTAGGCTTGACACCGAATCATTTTATTTCAGATCTGGACAAAGACCTACTTCGAAACGTCAAGCCTTTATGGAGTCATTTGTGGCAAACCCTAAATCAGAAGGGACTTGATGCACAAAACACTAGAAAATAAATCAACATGGATCCATCACCCTGCTGTGAATAACATATCTCTTTCCCATTTCCCACCCTTTTTCTCTTAAAAATAATTATTAATGAATGATTCCTTGGAAATGTACCATGTAAGATTGTGATAGGGTTTGTTCAGAGACACCCACTTCAACCACATCCATGGCTAACCTTCAATCATGAATGTTTCAAACAATAACATCAATGAATTGGGAAACTCAACACGATTAAAGTCCTATTCAATATTCTGCATCCACTACCCTATTGCGGAAGGTTCTACTTGGACACAAAAGAGAGGTGGGTCTGGCTTTAGAAACTCATGCATGAAATCCTTTGGTTGACAAAACTCACTACGGAAAGACATTTAAGCCTTTAGAGGACAAGTGATGGGAAAGAAAAGTCAAGATCCAAATCATGGTCATCTAAAAATATAAAATCTTCAAGATCAAACATCTCATAGGTTAGCAGCTCTAAAAACAAGAAAAAAAAACAATAATAACATGAAAACGTTTCTCTTTGAGAGCGTCTTTAATTTAAAAATAGATTGGTGTGATAAACACTATCGATTTGTATTATTTTGAGATGCACTCACAAGAATGTTTTTGTGCCACCCCGGACATTCATATGCACGTGTAAACATCCGTTAATAATTAAATATACCTCTATGTGTTTGACCACCCATAAGAACACCAATGCCAAAATAATTCCTCTTAATTTTCCAAAAATAAATCATTTATTCCATATCCATTAAAAAAATCATCAAATTAAAATATTCATTTAAAACAACCATTTTTCGAAACCTATTTTTCTAATTCAAACAACATTTACAAGTTAGAGGAGAAATAAAACAACTGAAATAGGTAACTAGTATCACTGAGTGACTTGACCATATGGTTGGTGGCCATATTCCAAACATGTCACTGACGTGGAGAGCCTTTTGAGACCATTCCCCTAGCTCCACATGGATTTTTGGGCAATGTAAATCATGATAAATGTTGGTCCAACTACCATTATCCTATCCCAATATCAATACATACAATAAAACCCAATAAAAATAATTAAACCAATACATGGCAAGGACCTAGAGGCATTCCCGATCCTCCAAGGCTGTTAAGAAGCGCCATGGCATTGACCGAGACAATATAGATGATTTCTCACAATACAAATAAATAAAATAAGAGGAAATAATAATTATTATTGAAAAATAAATGAACAAAACAATGGTCCAAATAAGAACTCACGAAGATAACAATAACCGAACTCAATGACCTAACTATATGTGTGTGACCCTCTGGGTCACTCTCAGACTCAATGATCAAACATCTATGAAGGAGAACGCACCAAAGCTGGAGCCTGTACAAAAACTAAAAATAGAAAAGATTTATAAGAATGCGTATTAAAACCCAGTAGGCTAGCCCAATAATCTATACCCTATGCACTACATTTAAAATAAAACAATATCAAGTTCATGTTTGATGTACAATTAAAAAAGTATGTTTTTATAAATATTTTACATGAAAACAACGTATAAACGGTTTCCCTGAACCATTTTAAAATCTAGATTATTATTATTAGTGTCAATGAAAATTTCAGAGGGAATGTGATGTCTACATTTTCATATTTATACAAAGAAGATAAAAAAATTTCATTTGAAAACCATTTCTACAAACCTGATAAAAAACAACATACCACTATCCAAAAAAATTAATACACAAAAATGAACAATAAGAATCACACTGAAAGGGAAATGTAGGTATACATGCAAGAATCATAATCACTACCACATGTAATGAAATAAAAATAGACATGGGTGACCAAGGAGATCAAGACTAATACAGCTGACACCAATATATGAGACATCATCCTCATTAACACGTCACACACGATGAAATAAAAATTCTCAATCACTCATCCATCCTTTCACAGGTATGACAAGGGAAAATCCCATTTCTATGAAACCAATACATCCACCTACTATGGGCCACTGGTCTGTACCAGAACCTACCATTGCGACATTCATTCTTATACTTTTCTCTTAGTTTTCTAGATTCTGATGTATCATTTATTTATAATGTTTGTGAGCCAACCAATACTAGCTGGTCATCCAATCACAATATATATAATAATAATAATGCATAATAGGTCTCATCCCGAGTCTCCTATAGGAAAATTATCATGCATCAAAATAGAAAAATTAAAAAAATTTATAACTAAATAATCATAACAATGGATCATGATAATCCCCAAAAAGGACCTCTGACACCTAGCATGCAGTTGAGGCCTCAAAAAAACACAATGATGGTTTTCATAATAATTATTTTTCACAAAATATCAAAAAATGGACAAATGAGAACTTAAATATTAACAAATAAATCCTTGTTTAAAAATTTAAACATTATTTCGAAAGTGATGTCAAAGACACTATTTCAACTCAAAACATTTATAAACATTCTTCCGGACATAACTTTCACACATTAACACAAATTTATTTTACATTAACTTGCTAAATGGGCCACCATTCAATATTTCACATCAAAAAAATTTGTAGGTCACTATTATTTCATTTAATTTAAAATTATTTAAAACAACATTCACAAAACCCATGTTTACGAAAACCCAAATTCTCTTTTTATAATGAGGTGAAAACACAAAATTTATAACACAAATCCACTTTATAAAATGTTTCAAAAGGTCCTTATGTTCTATTAACAACATCTTCATGAGGTGTCTCATGTATTGATCAATATAATGAATGAAATTATGTAGTTGGTGAATGAATTAGTAGATCTTGAGGTGTCTCGTGATAATTTTAATGTAGTGAATCAATACATTATAAACGATGAATATACTGAAAAAATATATTTCATTAATAATAAATTTGAAGGATGAATGATTCTAATTTATTACCTTGATGTATATGTTTTATCCTTGTGGAATAATACTTTGGATGAAGAAATAGTCTATAGTGAGAAAATGATGTCAATGTTTATGGATTATTTTGGAAAGCAAATTATAGATTTTTAATAAATAGATACCTTCAATACAAAAATGTTCATCACAAAACAATGACATTGACCTTTATGCAATTTGGTGATCAAATATAATGTTTATATTTTAAAAATCTCAATTATTTTATAGGTTGAATAATAGAAATTAATACATATGTAGAAATAGAAAAATTCCAAACCATTAGATATGAAACTAATATGAATACAAAAAATATGGTGTGTAATATATGGGATGATATTTATATTGATTAAATTAATATTTTGTGTCTTTCATGCCCATACCATGTCATGGTGTATTGGTTTAGTGATATATTAAGGATTTGATTGAAATATGTGTCAAAAATGAAGTATTAGGACATATATTATATCATAATGAAATAATATTTTTTATTGATTATTTTATAATTAACTATTTTTAGACACATCATGATAATTTTTAGTTAATTTATCAGCCACACTCACACCCATCAATAGCCATCGAATAGTGGTAGTTGTAAAATTACATGATACTTCATTGAATAATATCATATCTCCACTAGATGAAGTCATGTATTATTGTGATTCTAATAATTTATAATTAGGAAATTTTACCTTATGTTTAAACTCAATAAATAATTATCAGGATATAATTGGTGAAAAATGTGGATCTTTTCAAGGAAGTGATATATCTAAAAAACAAAATAAAACTACACATGGATGATTAATATTAGGTCCTCATATTACATGAATGTAAATTTGTGTCTATGGAGGAATATGAAGATCAATGATTATTTGATACAACACCGACATGATTACAATTAATATTTTTCTTCTTTATAAATTTTTATTTCTTTATTTGGACAAAACAATCAGGATTGATGTCCCTTTTTTCATGCATAGATAATTGGTTACATATGAAGCATTAAAATTTGTTCCATCTTTCTAATATCCCTTATACATATCTTTTTGATGGATTCGTAATAAAATGAATAATGAATCGTTTTATTTTCTTTTTTTAACTATAGTGTCAATATGATCCATGTTATCTAATTTACAGTCTTTTAGATCATAATATGATGATTTAGTAAAACCAATATTCACATATTTAAAAGATTTTCCATTTATTTTTATTGAATCATTATAATCCATGTTATTCAGTTCCAATTCATATTGAAGTTATGATCAAATCAACTCATCTAGAATGTAATCTTTGATACCATTTTATTCATCAAAGATAGATTTATTTTCATACCATATCATTGGTATATATTATTGGACACGTTTAACTAGTACTAGTTTTTCTAGAGCTTATCCTTTTTAATTCATTACATTCAAAATGCTTGTGAAACCATCGAACATTTTATTTACTATTTCATTATCACACATCTTCATGTCTTGGTAATTATCCTAAATCATTCCATGTCTGGTAGGAATTATTTTGTCAGATTCTAGGTGAACTACTTTCAAAATATTCCATATTTCATGAGTCGTGATCCTAGTAGAATCATGAGTAAAAACACTTCTATTAATAACACAACATCCAATAATAACTAAATAATAATTAAATCATATCTAGCTGCATCATTTTTGGTAAGAGTATCTAGGCCATCTTTAGCCAGTGTGTACTATTTTGACATGATATAGAAGTTCTAATTCTTAACTATTTTAGGTAAGAGTCCCCTAAGGATTTCTTGTGAGCATAATAATTTCCAGGAAATTGTGTGGGATATTTATGAATCCAAGCATCAATCCTATTAAATAATTTCATTTTATATGATCAATATCTTTTCATATGAGGTATAAGAATAGCTTAGTATTATAAAAATATTAAATCAGACTCTATAATGGGATTAAAAAAATCATGATGGATCTACCAATGATACAAATGTTTGGTATTGAGAATTATAATTATAGGGATAAAATATTTTTAATAAGTACCCCCTTGGATTCCAATTGTCAGGTAGGAATGAGTAATAGATGATGGTCTAGAGGGGGATGAATAGACATGAAAAAAGAGATCAATCAAGATAATTGATCAATTAATTATTTATCAAAGTGAATAAATATGGTTAATTAGCAATGAAAAAAAGTAAAATACACAATGATGTTTTTATAGTAGTTTTGAATGATGTGGGAATACACTACACTTTTACCAATCTACACTGTGAGAGATATGGGTGCGCTAAAATTGATTCTATGGGGGAATATTAACATAATTAAAAAAATCCTTTCTTATAGAGGGAAAACCACAACAATGGATTTTATATGGGCGGCCAAAACCCTTAAAACCTGAATTTATACACTGAGAGTCACGACCCAAATAGTAAATACATTTGATATAGGGAGTCAGAACCCTTATATGATGAATTTAGAACTTCGGTGTCCAATCCAGAGAAAAAATAATAAAAAATAATTCTTATGTGTGTAAAAGTAGAAATATAAAAATATAGTGTGTGTGTGAGAGAGATGGGAAAAGGTGTTACTGCCTTTAAAACATACAAAAAAAGATAAACAATGAAAACACTAGAACAAGTTCTTTATATTTGGATAACCACATCTCATCAAGGCAACTATAGATGAAGAAGATGTAATCTGGAACTTGAGTTAATGGTCAGGTGATAAAATATAGATTCATAGGATGTTAAAATTTCACAATAGGTTCAGTGATCATAATACTTTATTACTAAAAAATAAAGTATAAAATAAGTTATCTAATTTCATGTTTTTATTGTAATTTTATTTATATCCTTCAAGAAATAATGTTATATTTGTAAAAAAATTAGTCATCATTCGTAGTTTCTATACATCAATCATATATTCACTATAATATGAGATATGATATATCAGAAATATCTACATAAAAATAGAATAACATTTGAATCTTTATTCTAATAGAATAAATCATTTATAAAAATATTCAAAATAATTTGATTTTTTCATCCAATAAAATCTCGTGAATAATAATAGCATTGAATTATTTAATGTCAAAATTAAATTCATTTAATCATTTTCACTATGGTTTCTAAAAACATGCATCATAATCTGAATGTAAATTCATATATCTGAATATAAATAAGTATGAATCCACTAAATTTATTGGAAAAATATGTTGAAATCATTTATTAATTTTTCACTTTATATGTTACATCAAAAAATTAAAAACTCATCGATCATAATCCTTAGATTTAATATGAATATATCTAGTATAATACAATTGAAAATAATCTATATATATTCAAAAAATAAATTTGAAACATAAATGAATAAAATGAATAGTAACATAGTGTATGAATAGTTACATTGCGTATGTATTGAAGAGTGACATAGGCTTGTTGAACCATACATTTCATAAACAAATACTAATGTAACATAATGAATGAACAGTAACATAATGTATGGAATGAATAGTAATGTTGCTTTGCTGATCCATACCTTGCAGAAATGAATAGTAACATAATGTAGGGAATGAATAATAACATACTATAGGGAATGAATAGTAACATGGGATTGCTAAACCATACATTTTGGAAGTGAACAATAACATAGAGAAAACCACAAAACAAACCAATGATCAAAAGATTACAATGTAAATAAATCATGGTGATGGTATTTAATGGGAACATAAGAAGAGACACTAACCGGGGAATGGATGTGTAATAAAGATATTATAATGGGAAAAAACTCCAAAATCACAATGAATTCTCCCAAGGGATGGCTAGAGAAACCAACTTGAAGGAATGAAAATCCAGTCATCGTCACTTCCAATTTAAAATATAGATCATGGAAAATAAATGGCATGTAATATATTTACACATTGATATTTTATTATTAATGTTTTATGCCACAAATCCTACAATATTTGATTTAAATTTAACCATAATCGAATATTAAATGACATTAATGGTATACATTAAGTGTCATTGCTTCTTGCCATGTACTAGTTAATGACATATGTATGTGTGTTTACATATCATGTAACATGATCATGACATGTATACATATAATAGGATGTTGTTAGAATATTGTATGCATAATGGAACCAAACACCTCTGAACTGATCCACCTCATGGAAAAACCATAACCCAATATATCAATGTTATTTAAGGGCACCATTAGATCAAATAATCATACTTCACTAATCTATATATCTTTTTATCATGTAATGTCTCTCTATATATGAACAAGACCCTTCAAACGTGGTTTAGAAAAGAAAACCCAAATGAATTACATTACATGAATCACTCAACGAGGCATGAACTAGTAAAAAGAAGGGATTATACAACTTCCACAACATATAACAACCCATCCTGTAGTTTCTTCTACCATCATTGTGGGGTATCAATGAACATGATTGACCATTATTATTAAATTCTGGAATCCCTCTCTAGGATCTCCCTTAAAACATGTTCTTGTTTCCACTACACATGAACAACAAGAATATCCCTCCCATTATGATATCTCTAACTATGGAGTAAAATCCTTTTCAGACGCACTTTAATGAATACATCATCATAATGATAGATGAATTCATTATCTATAAACTGAGATGTTCAAGATATTATCTATGATGTTGTCACAAGTGGAACATGTCGTGAAATGAATTATATTGATGTTAATTTGGATAAATGTTATGCCACTAGATCGACCGTATCCACTATCTCAGAAGTCCCAATAAACAAAGGGCTGAGCTTTCTCGATTATTGGATAAGGAATTTTCCCATCTGAGGTGACACCCAAAGGAAAGCATGATGATAATACTCAAGCTCTAGAGGTAATCATTGGTGGTCAGTTAAATATTTATTTCATGTCTATGTTGTTTAAAACCACCTCATGAACAATAGAACCATCATAGAAAAATCTTATATGGAACTAGACAAAACATGTTTTGACTCACCTAGCTCCATCATAAAAATATGAAAATGTAATGGACATCAATAAAAATCCTCAGAAGGGTCTGTCTGGAAAGATATAGGGAATAAATTATTATATGAAAACTCCAAGAATTCCATAATCTTCTCCCATAACCAAAATCATATACAATTTGTTATAACATATCCTACAGAGCCTAAAATGTTTTCATATATTGACCTTCATTCTGTGGATGATGGGTTGTGTTCAAAAGAAACATTGATCCCAGATCATTATAATGACTATGCCAGAAATATAATGTGAAATGATGATCTATTTATGAAATTATATTCCATAAAAAATTGTGTATATACACTATGTATATCATTTACATACTATCTTGATAATCATCATTTATGGTCATCCTAATAATAAATAAGTGGGACAGTTGGTTCAATCAATACAAAATACAATGTACTGAATTCTTCAAATAGGTTTTCATGGGCAATATAATAATAATTTCCATAGTAAAATAATCATATTTTCAATCATGAATCAAAGAGCCTATAAAATCTCAAAATACCTTTCATTCTTATATATTACATACAAATATGTGAAACACATTTTCATAAACCCCACCACCTCCGTCTCCATGCCTGAAAACAATTGATTTCTATAGAGATCATAATACATTTTACAAAAATTGGATGTGTGGCCCATCTATAATATTGAAACACTATCAATATATCTATGAGTTCTTCCATAGGAAACTATAGTCGGATGTAGAAAATAATATTTTTTTCTACCATGAGACCATTTTATAGTTGGATCCAATCCATATATGTTTTATCTAAGTGCTATTAACTCAGGATTACAAAATTCCACAATCATAATCTGGTTTATAAAATTTGGTAGGAAAGGAATCAAATTAATGTATATTCATCTCTTGGACACATACACATATCATTTCATGGCTCCAAAGAGTTCCATAGTCTATCAATCATCGTGAGACTTATCCACATATTCTATCTATATCATTCATTTCCACATTTTGGAAACAAATTTTCCCTTCACTATTTTATAAGTTATCTCAAAGTCAAAACACAAAGGATACCCAACTCACCTACTTTACTGAACGTTCATTTATCACTTAGAATAGATTTAATTGAGGCAATTGTATTCCATGTACACCAAAACCCATCACATAAATGATAGTGTCTCTGGTATCATATGGGATGCACCTTCTCTACAAATTATAGAACATGAGTGAACAAATTCACCCCAACAATTACCATAAATATAGATCCATAAGTGAACACACAATGATTCTACGTCATAATATTTATAAGTCCCGCTTTTGATGGTCACGGTACATGAATAGGTTTTACCCAGGATATGTAATGTGAGGAAATGGTGCGAATGTCGGCTTGCCTTTCAGCTCAAAAAAAATATCTCCCTCTATAATCCAAACAAATAAACATCCTTCCCTTAATAGTCACCCTAGATGATGGTGCTAAAATATTTTTTAATTCTATGACAAGTATTAGATAATAATCTAATAAAAACCATTAAACATTAATATCCAATTCATTTGTGGGTTTCCCACTAGCTACCATTGCTAAAATTTTCTAATTCTTTAAAATCATGCCTTTGATATCACATGACCCTGAATGTGAAATTTATCAATCCAAAAACTAAAATTTCTTAGCATAGGGTTATTTTGATGCTCTCCAAATATTATCATGAAATTTTCAAGATGATTGTATTGATCGTTGGATAAATGGGAGAAAACAGTGGTTTTTTCGACAAAACTAGCACAGAGCATCCTAGAAAAGGATGAACGATGGGATTATTCATGTCCATCAATACCACCATTACATTATTATAAACAACCCACATCACAATGAACTCATAAATTCCATTTCAACTCCTTAATGATATTTTATCATTGATTGATATTATGACCCTCGTCATTTTGTAACTTAAACTCAAATATATATTAGATATTTTACTTTCTCCAGTCAACTTGAATAATATATTTTTGATAAGAGGAAGATGATAAATATTGTGGACCACCATATTGATCAATCTATAATAATCCATAGATATTGTTAAAGTACCATCAACATTATTCGTGAAAATTACCAGTGCTACCCTTAATGATGTACTATATCATTAGAAACCATTGGATTTCAAATCATCCACATGAATATTTAACTCCAGTTCTCATATTGATCCATTCTATAAGGAGGAATAGAATCTGGATCTTCTCCCATAAAATACACAATCATGAACATAATCATGAAATTGGGTGGTAATTCATCGAACTCATAACGAACGACACAATGAAATTGTTCGTCAACTATTGGAAATTAGTCAAGTTGTATTCCACTATCATCTAATGAAATAATGGAAATACAATACAATATAAAATGTAATATTCCCATAATATTTCCCACACTTACATCCTTATTATCTTAGTCACCATTGTGAGAATTATTACCAATGTATGTAGTTAGAAATATAACTCTACAATTGTAAAACTAAATATATTCTGGGTATATAAGAAACCAATATATATAAATGAAAAATTTGAATACTGTAATTTCCATCAAAAATGATTCCTAAAGAAATGGTAACATCTAATATATAGAGGAAATATCGTGAAACATGTGATATATTTTTACTAAACACTCAATGGTTTATTGATGGTGAAAATGCCATACATGATTTCAATGACCAATATCAAAACATTCAAAACAATGATATGATAAAAAGTTAATGGTAAGCTCTTGAATGAAAAAAAAATAAAGGGTAGATGATATATGTTTCATACCTCTAAGGGTATATGTTGATGTGTCTATAGTAGCCATATTATTCTACGTAACATGAAACTAACTAGGAACTCATCCCTAGACTCCTATATAAATCCACAGAGATATCACTTATACCTAAAATTATTTAATCTTCACTAATGTACCACATCTACTACCTTGTTCTGACCATCAAGTGTAACTCCATATACCTATCTGTTGTGGAGTAGATGAGTCCTTCCAAGACTCTAGTACTTGTACTTTTCCTTTTCCACTATTCTTATTCTATATTCCCCTAAAAAACTTCTATAGAAGTCCCATCCTACAATAAGCATGAAACTTCAAATCTGATATAGAAACTGAGTCCTCTTATGGCCTATTATTCGACACTAGAAACACTAAAAAATTTGTTCTGCGATAGATTAAAATTCAATGACTACACCACCAATTATATCAATGCTGATAAAAATTATACTAGTCTTTCTTGAACAATATTAAGTATTCGTAGATCTCCTTGCTAAAATAGTTTAGTTTCTAGTAGGGGTCGCTCTCAGTTTCGATTCTGTGAAGAGTACCAAATTCAACCAATCAAAAAATCTACTATGATGTAAATCATTTATCTATAAAATGATCTCATAGAAAATCCCATCATAAAATCTCCTCACTCTAGAGATTAAATTAGTTAATAATGATGACACTGTGTGGTGTTAGTTGGTGAAACATTCACATAGTCCATCACTGACCAACCCTATTACATCATATGTGTGATCTCGTGAGCCTTCTCATCGATCAATGTATCTGGATTGAAGTGGGTAATGAATATTTAATTAAATATCATCAAATACAACTCCACATTATACCCACACTATTAATGAATCACCCCAAAAAATACATGAATGGTAAATAGATCATATACATAGTACGATTCAACCTATTTATTCTAGGTGACAAATGATTCAAAATTATTCTTTAGACTAACTCAACCCAGAACACATTTTCTTGGTGGAATCTGTCGCAAGAGAATGTAGGTTGATACTGCATCTATAACCCTCTCATCACCTCATATATCAATGTATGAATAATATCACATTCAATGGATGGCATGACCATAAATAAGGTTACATGAAACTGAACATCAATATGATCATCATGGTCTATTGGAATCTATTTCTAACATGTGTAATGATCGTTCTTATTGACACTCTCACGAATATATACTAATATATGATGATGACAAATTTTCTCGACATGAAAATCCACATCTTTAGTACACTGACAAAAATTATCAATTTCAACATCAATAGGTGACAAAAATTGAGATCCACTACACGTGATATATCTAAATATGGATTTAAAGTGGTTCAGAATGACATATCATTTAATTATATTTCATTTTTCAGGAGCAACATGTATTTAAGACCATAATTTTAATAGTAATTATTATAAATCATTTAATAAAAATAGTCCAATAATGAACAATTCATGTAAAATTATATCCCTATGTACCTATCATTATGGATGCATACAGATATCTCTCAATAAAAATCAATGAGATCAAATATCAATAAAATATAATATTTCACAACATGTGAATCACTCATGGTGACACAATGTCAAATATAATAATATAATAGTGTACAAACAATCCCATTTTTAAGAACCCCTATTTTTCCTCACACCTGATATTGCGTCCCCTATTAGAAACCTCATAAAAAAATTCTAAAACATCCATGTATCCATTATTCCATTAAAATATATTAGTTAAATAGAAACTAAAAACATCTTCCCTTTACCAATTTGTTACACCCTGGAATTTGAAACTCTCTCACATGCTCAAATCAGGATGGTTCTGATAACTCCAATTCACCACTCTATTACAGAGGCGACCTAATAGATGTGGGGTGTGATTATTTTTTCAGGAGACTATACCCTTTTATATGGATTTTATTAAAAATTGGGAAAACAACATAAAAACATAATTAATGTAATTGATAAGGGGAAACAATATCTCATACTATTATAAAATAATATAAGAAACAGATAAATAAATATCATTGAATCAATTTATGAAAATATTATTTGTATATATTGGAAAACAAAAAAAAAATTACAATAGGATAATTAGTTGAGATAATATAATAACTAAATTCCCTAGTCACAAACCCCATGGAAGTACCATCTACAAACTTCAGCCCCGCCAGTAAGAAATAAATAATTAATAAAGTCTCATCCCATGTCCAGACCTACATCCAGCAAATCAGTTTGGGTACCACAATGATTTCATGAATAGTGTTTTCATATAACTTATTATGTCAACACATCCATGAAAAAAATCATGTAACATTTTTATACCGTTACTAAAAAACAATTCTGTTAATTAATCAGTTAATACAATATAACCATGAACATAATTCAACATCATGTCATAATTTCTCTAATCTTGTAGTTAAACCATAAAACTGTAACCATATATTGATGAATAAATGAACAAAAATAGTATGATCCCACTATAATAATAATTTCAGAATGTTTCACGAATAATATCCCTCTATATAATAATTTTAGAATGTATAGTGGAATGGAATGTTATATAATCATTTCATAATGTGTTAGAGTGTATACTAGTATATAATAATTTAAGCATGTTTGAGGGTGTATCCCAGTATATAATAATTGCATCACATGACAGGTTACGACCTAGTATATAATGAATTTGTATTGTGACAGGGCATTAAACAATATATATGCATTTTATAATGATTCAGGTCATAACCCAATAAGTTATCATTTCAATATGATTCAACAAAATATCAAATCAAACTTCACAATGGTTAATTATGAATATTTCAATTTGTCTTTTAATTTAACATTTGTTATTATCTGAAATGAAAAAAAACCATATCAATAGAAATCATCCCATTTACCATGGATTATATATCATGAAATATTCATATGGATTTTTGTCATGTTGAACATAATTTTACCCATTAGATAATTCAATTTTAATGAACGGTTTTCGAACCCATCAAGTTTCAAAAATCAAGGTCCCAAAAACTATTGAACCCAATAGGAGATGACCAATTTTCAATTTTTTATTTACCATTAATCAATGATTTAAATAAATCATAGTGTACATTATGTCCTCATAATCCCAATAGTTAATATAATTTTCAATTAAAAAACCCATAGGATTATCTTTGTACTCTCTACCTATAAATGCTGATTAACACAATTCATAGAATAGAAAATTACAACATGGAAAAGGTCGAACAATCACAAGAGGATCCTACACCAACTCTGGTCCACATAAGAACCCCAAATAAAGTCAACTTGAAATATTACACTATAATGAATAATGATCTATGACAGATAAGGAATAGTTATACAAGGGATTGGATGTGTAATTAAGATGTTCTATTGGGATAAAGAAACTCCAAAATCACTTGGACTAATCCCTGTAGTGAGAGGATAATGACACATGATGGAATAAAACAATCATTCTTACATCTCCCATAATCCAAATACTCAATGTAACTACGTTTAATGTAATATATTAAAAATTCACGTGTTTATTTATAAATGGATACTATGAAAAAGGGATTGGATTTGATTTATATTTGACACTCCTCAACATTGACATGATGTGAATGGTTTAAATAATGTGTAACAACTTCACTTCATGTACTGGTTCATGGAATATTCCAATATGGTTACCCAAAATTTAACATGTTCCTAATGTGTAAAAATACAATAGTAAGTTTATAGACTAGTTTTTGACTAAGGTAACCAAACACATCTGATCGTTTCCAAACCAAGGAAAACCACATAATCCTATTTAACAAATTTATATGTAGACTCAATTAATTTAGTTAAACAAACATCCCTGATATTTCCTTCATATCTATAACACACAAAATAACTAGTGAATTAAAATAATGGACAACCCAACAAACAGTTTTCACATAAAACACAAAGAGACACATAACAGAAAAATAATCGGATCTTACACTTTGATTAATATCTTATTATACAAAAATAGGCACACATTCTTGTCAGGTTTGTAGAAGAGAGATTTGGTTCACCTAATTAAGATGTTATTGGTTAGATAAATGAATTTCCTACAATATTCTATTTTTTGATTATAAATTTATTTAATTTCAATTGATCGATGTGATTTCAAATAATAAATACGTGTTATGTATTTTCACAACATCAATGTTAATTTCCTATCTTAGTTGCAAATGTAGCCTAAAAAACTACGTGATCATATGATATATACCGAATATAACATGTATATTATGATGCTAAATTTTATCAATTATTATATGTAAATTTCATTTCATCGATGCTTCTATCGATCATACATACTATTGATAAATTTATATTTAAACGTATTAGCACTCCCACTCTCTATAGATGTTGCACTAAATATAAATAGGTGATTTGAATTATATTAGTCTTGAATAGAATTATACAAACAAATTAATATATATTAAACAATACATACATATAATGATTTAAAATGAATCATTTTTCATAGGCAAAAGATTATAGTGATTGTTGAATGATTCCACTAAAATTATGAAAGAAAAAATTTTATGTTATATAATAACCTTATCCACGTGGTAGTATCCATGAAAATGCATAACATTACAGTTATAACATTAATCTCTAAAATTAACAAAATCTTCACTAAATGTAATTAATTTGATGACCCTCTATCAGGAAGAGATCATAATAATTTAAAATCTATAAACATAGTAACAATAAATAGTAAATAGATCATCTAAAACAATCTTTATATTAGAGTTTATGGAACATGTACACTATAAATCATTAAATTAACCTAAATAAATGAATTCTTTTATTATATACAATATTTTTAAATTAATAAATCATGATTCATCATTAACCTCCTCATTCATTTCTTCCACGAGACGGATGAATTCAATTACTGGACCCTAATTATAAGTGTGTTTTTCATTCCTATCAATACTATTAAATATTTATAATAATATCTGAGGTAACATATCCATTTAAGTAATAATTATTTACACACATTCCATATCAATGAAATTGGTTATACCCAATGATGTTTCTTGGTTTGGCGTGGCTTTCATACCCACATATAAGACAATGAACATGAGTTTTTTCTAGGAATGGTGAATAATTGAATCTAATACCATAGTTTATAAAGTGTGATCCACCCATGATCACATCCATCAAATATTACATATGAAAACATGAAGGGAAATCACCTAAGACTAGTACCAAAAATAAACCTCCAGTTAAAATCCCCCTTTTGAGATTACTTCCATAATAAAAATTTAATTTACCATTATTAAAAATTTATTAAGTTTAATGGAATATTCTAGGTCAAAAATGGATCATTAATACCTATAATTAAACCCTATAAATTGGATTATACATATTCAATTATTTAAGTTGATAATATGGGAATTTCCTTTTTTGTAGATATATATTCAATTAAAAATATATAATTTTCATGAATGTTTGTTAACTCAATGAACATCCCCTGATAAATGATGTCTTTGTAAAATTTCACAAAATTGCAATAATAAAATTTTTCATAGTTCAGTACTGAGTTTTAATCACCTAAAAAATTACATCCCAATAGTGATGACCATACCCCATAGAAAATAAAGGTAAGTAGCCAAACCCAATGTCATTCGATAGTTTAAATGCACGTGTTGATAAAACTGACCTTATGGTATCGTTCATCTTCCATTTTTTAGAGATAGGACTCCATAAATTAACTAAGGATTCAAAAAAATTTATATTTATAGAAGTTATGGGATTAATTCAGAGTTATCCTTTAATATAAGTTATATAAATTTGATCAAGACCCTCCAATATCATTGGGTAATCTTGTGGTAAAAAAATTCACCACATAATTACTCTACCTAGATAACATTCAACATGGTCTACTTATATATAATATTTTTAAAATAACATTTATAAAATTATAAAAACTATTTCAATAAAATATAGATAATATGATATATTTGTTATACATTAAATTGGTTATGTGTAACCTCATACCACTCTGCCTCCTTTTTATTTATGAAAACAATTATCAATCATAGTATCAATTATAATAAATTTCAACTATTTTATATAATTAAATAATTATATATAACCATTAACCTCATACACATAGCCAATCAAAAAATATATATTGAACATCAATAAAAAGATAACCTTTTTATAATATAATATAGTTACTATCTAATATTAAAAAATTATTTTATAATAAAAACACAAAAAATATTAAATAATTTTCAATAATTTATTTAATATTTGTATAAAACATATATAAATATTTATATGAAAAATAATGATATTTCATCACACAATGTAGTTTCATAACCCAATAATTTCTGTAAAGACCCGTAAAATTCAAGGAATTTTTTTTCATAATTTTAATTGGGATTTTACAAGAACGCAGTTTCTGACGGCACTTGATTTCGATGCCCGGTGTGCCTGAAATTTTTATCTGAAGTTTAGCTTGGGTACGTTCAGTGAACGAACGAGCGGGAATTTTTAACTTCTGAACCGGTAATCAGAATCGAATTCTGAGGGCACCGATGGACTCGCAACACCGGTAATTTCTTAGGAACATCGTTTCTGGAGTTACGTTTTCTCGAGAGAAGTTGATAAATTTAGTGGAGGTTAAAATAAAAATTTAACTACAATTTTTATTTTACTCTAAGTGGTTTAAATAATGGGGTGGAAGTTGGGGGAAACCACCCAACTTCCATTTGGAGGTTATGAGAGTAGTGGGGCCCACATGAACCATACCCCTTCACCTTCCCTAACCGTCCATAACCCTTCATTAAATTTGACAACTTGAGTAATTTAATTATGTGGTGTAATTCAAACTTTTGAATTTCAAACCTTACTTTGTGTTAATAAAATAAGTAAGGGACTTATTTTATTTTGGGTTGGAGGCTTGTTGCTTGGGAGCTTTGGGAGAAAATCTAAGGGAGACTTGATTATCTTCATCCTCTTCGTCGAAGAACACGATGAACGCGAAGAACGTGAAGAACGCCATATTCCTTGGAAGTTGACGTCTCCTTCTGCGACGTCTCCTTCCGCGACGTCTCCTTCAGCGACGCCTCTTCCCGCGACGGTTATCTCTGTGACGAATCCTCACCCAACTTGTTCGAAGAGGTAGGGGTTATTTTATTTTTTATCGTGATTTCTACCTTGACGTTCTTCGTGAATTATGACCTTTTGCTATCGACTAACGAGAGGGGACCGGACCACACAAACATGGCCGACCCTCCTCCCTTATCTATGTTGTTGTTTCTATTGTGGATTGAAACGGGAATGGCGGGGTTCCGTCGCACCGTGCGGGATCATGCGGCATTGAATGCGCAGCGCCGTCGCGCCGCGCCGAGAAATCGAACAAGGATGTGACGCCGTCACGCTGCGTCGGAGAAACCCGAAGACACCGCGGCCGGAGCGGAGCTGCGGCGGAGGGGCGCAGCGCCATCGCGCCATGTCGGACGAACCAAGGTCGCGGCCGGTTTTAGGCCGCGGCGGAGCAGGAAGACCGGTAGACAATTCCGGGTTGCCGGGGTCGGAACAAGGGGGGACCGGCCATCGCCGTTCCGTGGCGGCAGAAGCGGGCCGGCCAGAGTGGGACGACCGGACAAGGGAAGGCCGGGGGTTACAAACCCCCGGCGGCCAGCTCAAGCAGCCGCCCATAATGGGGGTCGTGGTTACAAAAGCCAGGGGCAGCCCTCCCCCCCCTTCAAACGGCTCGGACGTTTGGCCAAGCGCCAGGCCAGCGTGCCCAGCACGGCGCGCCCAGGCTGGGCCAGGCCACGCCGGTTCGGGCCGACCCTGGGGGTATCGGGCCGGGTGGGACCGGGCCCGAACCCCTTAATCCCAAACCTCTTCCGTTCGGATGTATATAACATGAGCTACGGGCCTCCGATCAATCTAATTTCAGTTGCGATGCGATACTTGGATCGAGACGGTCGTTTTGATATATCTCACTCAAGGTTTCAGAATACTTTGGGTTTGGCCGGGTTGGTTCATACACGAAACCAAGCGGGTCCTCAGAGCAGAAACACTTATATCTTGAGCTCCGGATGTCTGATTGATGTACCGTCGACATTAATGGATTCCTCTAAGTGAGACGGATCTTTTGGATTACTCCGTCTGAGGTTTGGATGCAGGTGGATTACGGTCAGGTTGGTTTTGACATAAAACCCAACCGGGCCCCTAAAACGAAAAAACCAATAACTCTCAGACCGGGCATCTGATTGACGCGCCGTCTACGAAGTTGAATTCCTGTTGTCGATACGGAACTTTTGGATACATCAACTCTGGACTATGTGTCAGTTGATGTATTAGCCTCTCGGCTCGTGGAGCGTACCCTCCCAAACGAGCTTGCTGTGTGCTGGAACCCAAAAGCTGGCTGCATCTGCGACGACAATGAAGACAGTACGGGAATCCTCCATGGATTCGGTAGGGACCACTATGGTAATTTTGGGATACATCAAATCCGGACTACATTTCAGTTGATGCATCGACCTCTTGGCTCGTGGAGTGGACCCTCCCGGAACGAGCATGTTGTGTGCCAAAACCCTAGAGCCGGTTGAGACATGACGACTGCTGATCGAACGAATCGGTGTGTTACGGATAGCCCATTGGGAAGCACTTGGTTGTAGCAGTAGACCCACGGCGAAGGAGCGCTTGGTTGTAGCGGAAGACCCGCGGTACTCAACATAAGGAGTACCTATAGAGGCTATGAGGGGGAGCGCTTGGTTGTAGCGGCAGACCCACGACAGAGGAGCTCTTGGTTGTAGTGGCAGACCTACGACGGAGGAGCGCTTGGTTGTAGCAGCACGGGGGAGCGATTGGTTGTAGCTGCAGACCCACGGTAGATGAGCGCTTGGTTGTAGCGGCAGACCTATGGTACTCAACAGAAGGAGTATCTCTAGAGGCTATCAGGGGGAGCGCTAGGTTGTAGCGGCGGACCCATGGTGGGAAGCTCTTGGTTGTAGCAGCAGGCCCATAGTACTCGATAGGTAGAGTACTACAGCAGTCCAAGGTTAGAGGGAGGCGCTTGGTTGTAGCGGCATACCCACTAATCTTGTTATACAAAGAGTTTCCCTATAGCTATGGTTTCAACTTCATGATCGATCCGTTGTGGGTCATTGTGGGGGTTAGTACCTACCGATCCTTTGTGGGTCTGACCTCTTAGATGAATCAGTAGCAATATCTGATCATCTCTATCATCATACAAAGTAGTATACCTGTGTGAGTTGAATCTTGTTTTTCTTTCCTATGTGGATTATGTTTTGCTATCCTATGTGGAATTACGTTTTTCTTTCCTGTTCGGACTAGGTTCTACTTGGGCTCGGATGTTGGTTCCGAATGAGAATTGATGAGTTAGGTATATGAATGGGAATATACTTAAGTACTGTCAGATGTTACTTCGTGATTGTATCTTTCCATTGTGGATTATCTAATGTGGATTCTGGGAGACCTCCGGGGGTATCAGGTTCCTTACTGAGTAGCTTATACTCACCCATTCACGGGTTATGCCCGCACTACGTTGTGTTGGTTGCAGACGACAGACAACGCTGATCGTGGTTGAGGCTCGTGGAGCAGGACGTCCCTCGAGGGGTGACCAATGGGTGGGACGTACTCTGAGCGGTCGGCTGGACCCAACGAGAATTGGAGGATCTCTATACACACCCTTCAGGTGGGACTTCTAGTGGATGGTTCGACGCTGCAGCTCTACATTACAGTTGCTATTTTCCCATTCCAGTTGTACTTTACTTTCAGTTTGGGTTTTTGTACTGGCCCACTTACTTTTCCGCACTTACTATTGTACTCAGTTTTTACTTAGTTTTTACTTCTACTGCATTCTTGCTCTGTGGTGTTTATTTATTTTACAAAGGCAATTCCTTCCCCTTTTTACTGGGATTTACGCCTTGGTTCTAGTCGCCAGCCACTAGCCTATGGAAGACGGGCTTGGGGTAGTCACAGCACGGGCCCCGAGGACAGGTCGTGACAAATTGGTATCAGAGGAGATAGGTTCTACCACAGAACTCAGGACTCTGATCTTTTTCTATGTGAATAAATAGTTTTAAGAGTATTTGGTGTGGTTATCAGTCCAGGGAGTCTAGTGTTGGTGCAGCGGCCGACTTATCCGTACACCAGGACCCTGACTACTGATTTCCGACTTAATGCAAGAAAACATCGATTGTATGTGTGTTTCAAGTTTTCTTTGTGATTATATTATGTCAGCTCACCAGGTATACTTTTTGACCATGGCACACCTATTTCTTTTCAAGATTTCCCCACGACGATAGCCAACTAGGGTTCTGAGAGTTGTGCGTGACGACAGCCCGCCGAGCGACGAGGCCTCGGTACAGGGCCATTTGATAGCAGAGGCACTGGCGGTACCTCTACCCGCCGAGCCACCGATGCTACCATCCCCAGCCGCTGACAGTGCACGCCACCTTAGTGCACTGCACGAGTTTCAGCATCATCGACCTCCCAGGTTCCATGGGGAGACAGACCCTCAGGTAGCCGAGGATTGGCTAGAGGCAGTTGTATGAGTTTTTCGTTTGGTAGGGACACCAGCTGACCATATGGTGGTCCTTGTAGAGAGCCTCCTATATGCGGTAGTAGGAAGATGGTGGAGCTTGATACTCCAGGTGCACGACGAGGCATCTTTCCTTTGGACGGACATTGAGTTCCTTTTTCGCTCAGAGTTCGTCCCAACCACCCTCCGAGCGGTGCGCATCCATGAGCTTCTACAGCTGCGGTAGGGCAGCATGATAGTAGCCCAGTACACGGAAAGGTTTACCGATCTCTCGCGCTATTCAACGGACATGGTACGAGACCCATTCTTCAGGGCTCGAACCTTCGATAAGGGGATCAGGAGAGAGATCCGAGCATCAGTTGTTTCTCACAGCATTCCGACACAAACATGGGTGTTGGAGAGAGCCCTCTTAGAGGAGAGTTTCCTTGCTGTGCAGTCTCCAGCAGCAGGACCCACCACTAGCCGGCATGCAGCAGAGTCTTTTGCAGTGGGCATTAGACAGATGATGCAGGGGTCCAATAGGACTAGACCTACAGGTGGTCGACCGCGTGACACATTATCGTTTTTTCGAGGCACCCGGGGTGGAAAACGACTTACCATGATCGGAAAGTGTTACTCATGCGGAGGGGTTGGTAACATGGGTCTTGACTATCCGACCCACCATACAGATGACCAGCAGATGAACGAAGCACCTCCCAGGTAGAGGCAGAGGTTCGATCGATGCGGACCGCATGGAGCAGGAGACTGTGGCAAGGGAGCTGGCCATGTTGCTAGAGGTGGACGACGCTTCGAGGTGTTGCCACCACCACCACCAGGAGGTCCACCCAAGCCGCAGGGAGCTGGGGGACGTGGGAGAGCTCAGTTTCAGGCAGCTGAGCCCTACTATCATGGAGCTCCGGGAGCATATGGACAGGAGCGGGACTAGCTCCAGACCTGGAGACTTTTTTTTATGCTGCATATAACATTGTTGAGGTTTGTTTGTAGAGGATTTGTGTCTTTTTACATTGAGCTGCAGTCATAAAAGTCACCTTTCTTTTGGCGTTTACCTTCTTGTCCTCTCTTTATGTTGTTACTATGAGGTTCCTGTTCAAAAACCGTTGACTTGACCCTCACTTTGAGATACCTACTGGAGGAGACCCTATGACCACACACTGATGCCGACAGTGTGACTCAACCCTTGGAGGCGAGAGTAATGGTTGGATCTCTTGGTAGTAGTGTCGAGGCCTTACGACGTCATCCTTGGCATGGGTTTGTATCTTCCATGACGGGATTGACTGTATTAGGTGAAGAACGTGGTTCATCCAGGGGATGAGACCAGATTTCACTTCTCGGCAATGAAGAAATCTCAGCAACTCCTGTAGGACCAGAATGGTCCAAGTCATCCAAGAGTAGATGAGGACAGCTCAGAGCAGGCAGAAGTCCTATGCTGACAGGAGGCGGAGTCCACTAGAGTTTGAGGAGGGTGACCATGTCTTCTTGCGTGTCTCACCTCGATGTGGATTTCAGAGATTTGGCCAAGGCGGCATGTTTTCTCCACACTTCATCGGACCATTTCAGGTCCTCAGCAGGATTGGCGAGGTAGCTTATCGCCTAGCTCTACCATCTTAGTTGCACCGGGTGCACGACGTCTTCCACGTATCTCACCTGAGGAGATACGAGAATGACCAGATGCATATCATTGACCATGGGGAGTTGGACATTGATGATGGGGATACTTTTACGGAGGTCCCAGTGGGGATCTTGGATCGACAAGAGTGGGTCCTACGTGGACGATCAATTCATCTAGTGCGCATCAGATGGCAGCACAGAAACCTCCAGGAGAGCACTTGGGAGCGGGAGACTCAGATGCATTCTCAGTACCCTCATTTGTTTCCCTAGTTGTCGATGTATCATTACGGGTACGTAAATCCCTAAGGTGGGAGTAATTTAATGTCCCGTAAAACTCATGGAAATTTTTTTCTTAATTTTCTTTGGGATTTTACAAGAACGCAGTTTCTGACGGCACTTGATTCCGAGGCCCGGTGTGCCCGGAATTTCAATCCAATGTTTAGCTCGGGCACGTTTAGTGAACGAACAAGAGGGAATTTATAACTTTTGAACTGGTACTGGGAATCGAATTCCGAGGGCACAGATGGATTCGCAGCGCCAGTAATTTCTTAGGAACACTTTTTCCATAGTTGCATTTTCTCGAGAGAAGTTGATAAATTTAGTGGAGGTTAAAATAAAAATTTAACTACAATTTTTATTTTACTCTAAGTGGTTTAAATCATGGGGTGGAAGTTGGGAAAACCACCCAACTTCCATTTGGAGGTTATGAGGGTAGTGGGGCCCACACGAACCATGCCCCTTCACCTTCACTACCCTTCCATAAACCTTCATTAAATTTGGAAACTTCTGTAATTTTATAATGTGGATTAATTCAAACTTTTGAATTTCAAACCGTAAGTTGTAATAATAAAATATGTAAGGGACTTATTTTATTATGGGTTGGATGCTTGTTGATTGAGATCTTATATGGAAAAGCTAAGGGATACTTGAGAATCTTCATCCTCTTCGTCGAAAAATGCGATGAACATGAAGAACACGAAGAACACCGGATTCCTCGAAAGTCGATGTCTCCTTCCGCGACGCCTCCTTCCGCGACGCCTCTTCCCACGATGGTTATCTTCGAAAAAAATCCTAACTCAACTTGTTCGACGAGGTAAGGTTTATTTTATTTTTGTTTGTGATTTCTACCTTGAAGTTCTTCGTGAATTATGACCTTTTTCTATCGATTAATGAGAGGCGGTCGGACCGCACAAACACGGCCGGCCCTCCTCCCTTATCTATGTTGTTGTTTCTATTGTGGATTGAAATGGGAATGGCGCGGTTCCATCGTACCACGCGGGAGCATGCGACAATGAATGCGCAGCGCCGTCACGCCGTGCCGTGAAATCGAACAAGGACTCGCTGAGGTTGCGCTGCGTCGGAGAAACCCGAAGACACCACGGCCAGAGCGGGGCCGCGGCGGAGGGGCGTGGCACCGTCGCGCCGCGCCGGACGAACCAAGGCCGCAGCCTGTTCCGGGCCACGGCCTGCTCCGGGTCGCAGCGGAGCAGGAAGTCCGGCGACTGATTTCGGGCTGCCGGCATCGGAATAAGGGGGGACCGGCCGTCGCAGATCCGTGGCGGTAGAAGCCGGCCGGCCAGAGTGGGCCGGCCGGACAACGGAAGGTCGGGGGATACAAACCCCCGGCGGCCAGCTCAAGTGGCCCCCCATAATGGGAGTCGTGGTTACAAAAGCCATGGGGGCAGGCCCCCCCCCCTTCAAACGGCTCAGCCGTTTGGCCGAGTGCCTGGGCAGCGCGCCCAGCACGCCGCGCCCAGGCCGAGCCAGCTGCCAGAGCGGTCCGCCAGGCCGGGCCGCGCATAGGCCGGGCCGCACCCAAGCGGGCCGGACCCGGACCCGGTTCGGGTCGACCCGGTTTGGGCCGACCCTAGGGGGTATCGCGCCGGGTCGGACCGGGCTCGAACCCCTTAATACCAAACCTCTTCCGGTCGGATGTCCATAACCTGAGCTACGGGCCTCCGATCGACGTACCATCAGTTTGGATGCGATCCTTGGATCGAGACAGTCGTTTTGGTATATTTCACTCAAGGTTTCGGAATAATTTGTGTTTGGCTGGGTTGGTTCGTACACGAAACCAACCGGGTCCTCAGAGCGGAAACACTTATATCTTGAGCTCCGGATGTCCGATTGACATACCGTCGACTTTGCTGGATTCCTCTAAGTGAGTCGGATCTTTTGGCTTACTCCGACCGAGGTTTGGATGCAGGTGGAATACAGTTGAGTTGGTTTTTCCTTAAAAACCAATCGGGGCCCAGGAACGAAAAAGCCAATAACTCTCAGAACGGGCGTCCGATTGACGCGCCATCTGCGGCGTTGAATTCCTGTTGTCGATACGGAACTTTTGGATACGTCAACACTGGACTATGTGTCAGTTGATGTATCAGCCTCTTGGCTCATGGAGCGGACCCTCCCGAACAAGCTTGTTGTGTGCTGGAACCCTAGAGTTGGCTGCGTCTGCGACGACAATGAAGACAGTACGGGAATCCTCCGTGGATTCGGTAGTGACCACTACGGTACATTTGGGATACATCAACTCCGGACTACATGTCAGTTGATGCATCGAACTCTTGTCTCGTGGAGAAGACCCTCCCAGAATGAGCATCCTGTGTGCAGAAACCCTAGATCTGATTGAGACTAGACAACTGCTGATCGAACGACTCGGTGTGTTACGGATAGCCTAGTGGGAAGCGCTTGGTTGTAGCAGCAGACCCACGGCCGAGGAGCGCTTGGTTGTAGCGGCAGACCTGCAGTACTCAACATAAGTAGTACCTCTGGAGTCTATGTGGGGGAGGGCTTGGTTGTAGGAGTAGACCCACGACGGAGAAGCGCTTGGTTATAGAGGCAGACCTATGACGAAGGAGCGCATGGTTGTAGCAGCACGGGGGAGCGCTTGGTTGTAGCAGCAGACCCATGGCAGATGAGCGCTTGGTTGTAGCGGCAGAACCGTGGTACTCAACAGAAGGAGTACCTCTAGAGGCTATGAGGGGGATCGCTTGGTTGTAGCTGTAGACCCATGGTGGGAAGCGCTTGGTTGTAGCAGCAGTCCCACAGTACTCGATAGGTTGAGTAATACAGCAGTCCAAGGTTAGAGGGAGGCGCTTGGTTGTAGCGGCATACCCAATGTTCTTGTTATAGAATGAGTTTCTCTATAGCTATGGTTTCAACATCATGATCAATCCTTCGTGGGTCATTGCGGGGGTTAGTACCTACCGATCCTTTGTGGGTCCGACGGCATAGATGAATCAGTAGCAATATCTGATCATCTCTATCATCACACAAAGAAGTACACTTGTGTGAGCTGAATCCTGTTTTTCATTCCTATGTGAATTGTGTTGTGTTATCCTATGTGGAATTATACTTTGCTTTACTATGTGGACTGGGTTTTACTTCTGCTCGGATGTTGGAGTCGAACGAGAATTGATGACTTAGGTATATGTATGGGCATATACATAAGTAGTGTCAGATGTTACTTGGTGATTGTATCTTTCCTTTTTAGATTATCCTTTATGGATTTTAGGAGACCTTCGGGGGTCTCGGGGTCCCTACTGAGTAGATTATACTCACCCCTGCACGGGCTATTCCCGCACTACATTGTGTTGGTTGCAGACGATGGACATCGCTGATCGTGGTTGAGGCTCGCGAAGTAGGATGACACCTAGAGGGGGGACCACTAGGTGGGACGTACTCTGAGCGGTCGGCTGGACCCGAGGAGCAGTGGAGGCTATCAGTACTCACCCTTCATGTGGGACTTCCAGTGGACGGCTCAACGCCGCGACTCTACTTTACAGTTGCTATTTTCCCTTTCCAGTTGTACTTTACTTTCAGTTTGGTTTTGTGTACTGGCCCACTTACTTTTCTGCTCTTACTATTGTACTCTATTTTTACTTAGTGTTTACTTCTACTGCTTTCTTGCTCTGTGGTGTTTGTTTATTTTACAAAGTCAATGCCTTCCCCTTTTTACCGGGATTTACGCCTTGGTACTAGTCGCCAGCCCCTGCTCTATTGAAGGTGGACTTGGGGTAGTCACAGCACGGTCCCTGAGGACGGGTCCTGACAATTTCTACTTATTGACACCTCGAATGATACATACATCCTGAGAAAGATTATATCCAGTGAAACAAATTTTGTTCTGAAACTACCATAAAAACACATGATTCGACAATAATTATGCTTTCTAGACATATTTATATGTTATAACCATGTTATATACAATACAAACTCCATGATAATATAATTTATCACATCCTATTTCTATAAATTTATTAAATGATTCCATTTTAAATTTTATGTGACCTTAATACCAAAACAACACTGAATCCACATTATCAAAAAACATTTGGATAACATATAAGTCACCAAATAATGTAATCAATACAATGGAAAATGATTTTAATATGATTGAGGTATTTTTCGATGTTCTAATAATGCAATAACTATATTGAGTGTATGTTAAAATATGGCATGAATGTTCACAATCTCAATAAAAAATCATATTACTAACAATAATTCGAATTTGATAAATGTAATGTTCACTATGAAAATGGTATACACAATATTAATAGGAATCCTGTATCACAAATGGGTGAAAATAATTATATTGTATAAAATTCCTTGTAAGTAAGTAGAAAACCCATAAATAAATAATATCGTAGAAATTTTTTTAAAGGACCAATATTGTCCTCTCAATATTGATGCCCCTCCAAAATTTTTGGAGGTATATATCATATTCAATAATTCAATACATGTATCCAATACTCCCAAAATGGTCCTTCATGCACCATTCATGGATTTTATGACTAACTCCTATAGTTTATTATTTTTTCTATACAATGATGATGGGTGAATGTGTATATATATGTCTTGAATGGTGCCTATATAGGTAGTTATTATGAAAAATCACTTCGAATTCACTATCCCACCAATATTAAATTATGTTAACCAATATGTAAGATAGGATAAATTTTATTATAGAACTATATGTAAATTAGGAATGCATATTTTTATATGTAATGTATGTCTAAAAAAATGTGGCATCCTTACCAAAACACCTACTACATTCCATAGTTTTATATCTGACACTACACTTCATTATCATATAATTTGGGATGCACCAGTCATACTTGTAGATATACCACACATGTTTTTATATTCACTTCCCACACAGATATATATATTTGTGTTTCTATGTTTGTGTTTTGGTTTTTGTAATAAATTTTAGATCCTAGAAGCATGTATTATATGTTGCAAAAAAAATATGCCGTAAAAAATCATGGGGATAATACAATTCATTCCTTTGGGAAATAGTGAATGTGAATAACTTTTTATGGAACTCTAATCTCAAAGCCTACATGGATAATAAAAATATTCTATCCCATCCTGAAATAGAATTTAATTCAAATTGGTTTTTCCATTTTTATTGTTCAAATCAAACAATATAAATTTTACACTAAATGAAAGGACATTCATATAGGATAATTTATAGGAAATAAATTGGTATCAATTTTTATTTTAATGAAAATAAGGAAATCAAGATAAAGTAGTGAATAAAGATATAGGGAAGATAAAAATCCAAAATAATAAATTAGTTTAGTGTGACTTGAATATCTAGTCATGTCCAAATGTGACATCTTGAAACAAATGAATCTTATAACAAGGACACTTTTCAATATCCTCCTCTAATTAACAATTTGACCTACATGTGTTCTCATATCTATGTTAAAATAATATATTGTCACAAATGATATATGATTTCTTGTTCTTACATGGTCCCCATTCCATTATTAGGTTTTATAAAACCTACTCCACAATTTGCTTAATAATATATTCCAATGAGTCCTCATTATATATAATTTGAAAAATATACACGTTAATAAAAGGAATAAAATCTAAATACTAGAGAGAAATAAGAAAAATATAATGAATTTCCTCACATTTTAAAAAATATGGTTAATTAAAACCAAATTCTAAAACAATTATTGGTTATTTCATCGAATGATAAATATAAACACATCAACCTTTATGAAAAGGCTATTTATACTTGGATCCTCAATTATTAAGTTGTAAGACTGTATCCCTTGAATTTCTCACATGGGACACCACTTATAACCATATCATATTAGGGAAACAAGTATTTCCTAACCCATATTATGTCATTTGTATCATCCATCATAACACTAGGGAGGCGACACCATCCAATAATATCACTAGTGTTATCACTGATTCCATTCATATATATTAATCATCTATGATTCATCCCTCCCAATACTAAGGGAAAATATCACAATGGAGAACTATTAGAAAAATATATACCTTGGTCACCAATCATAGTTGCTTAATTCCCCATGATACCTATATGGGTTCCAACTCCATCCATTTATTCTACGAAAAAAACCTTTCACTAAGGCCTACATCATGGCCTCCTAAATTACTTATTTATTATACTCATGTTTGGATTGGAACTTGAAATAATATATAACATTCATTAAATTGTGTCACCAACACTTTAACATTATCCAATCAGGCGCGACTTTAACAGAGGTCAAGTATTCAATTAACAATATTTGATACTATCATGTGTATATCAATGATGTCTCATAATAACCTTGATTCCCACTTTGAAAACCAATGAAAAATATTTATATAGTTTTTCATTATCTTCCAAATTTTTATTCCACTCATTGATCAAATGAGTAGCTAGGGATTTTTATTAGTTGTAATTCTCATTTTCTATAAAATAACACGTGTAATAAATATTTTTAATATCCTCTTGATATTATATATATATATTACTAAAATATTTCCTTTCAATTCATATGTATAGATTTAGGTTCTTATAAGAAGTGTGAGGGAACTATTATATTATGGGGCCATAAACCAAATGATTATATTTATCCTCCTATTCCATTATTAACAGATTTTAAAAGGTTGATGTATGTAAATTTATTCATCATTTCTGTATGCCCAAAATCATCGTCATAAGGACCTATACCCACTAAAAACCCACTCAATGGGCCTTATTCCTTATGAATCATCTATCCACAAATGTATCGATAGACATCGAGTCATCCCATAATGGTTTCCCTGGTGTATAATTCCAAAAAACCTCGTAGTGGATTGAATTTCATTATGATTATAATATATATGAATATAAAAATATAAATGTTATTGTTATGTCAAATGATAATAATTTGAAACAGAATTCCCATTTAATAATATTTATATTTACAAGGATACATAATTCACCCATCATGACTTCAAACAATGAATCTAATCGTATCATCTCAAAATGTATTTATTCTCTATGGAACATATATTCTTCATAATGTGTTATTCCTGATAAATATTTTTTATTGGGTCATATTCTACATGAGTACAGTCATACCCATTAATCACTAGATAGAATTTTATATGATGTCATAAAATGGGATTCATATGAATAATTCATTAAAAATATATTATTAGGAATGTTTATCTTTGTAAGTTACTATAAAAGTAACTCCTTTATAATGGAAATAACTAAAATAATGATTTTTTCTACTCATGTTTACATGGAGTAGATTTTCGTGATTTTACTAGATTAGAAGTCAATAATGATGTGTTATTATGTAATATTAGAGTCTATAATAGTTACCAACTTAGATGTTTCTCATGGTGTGTTAGCCTGAGGGTAATTCACACTCAATTAAGATTTTTGAGCATATGAAGACAATCATTAGTCATGTAAGTGCCCCCATCAGGTTATATATTGTGGTGTTCTTCTAATGAAACCAAGGAAATTCACAATAACCATGGGTTCTAATGACCATTATCCTAGTATTGGGATGTTGGGTTTAGAAAAATATAGTTGGAGATAATAAGATTTCATATTTTTCAAGAAAATGCTTAGTTCTTAGGAGTGGGGTCCATAAGCCGGTTTCAAAAATTTATTATCATGGTATAACCTGTGGAAGGTAATTTGGCCTAATATACATATTATTATCATGAAAATAATCCATTACGAGAATAAATAAGTATGGTATCCAAATATATTTTCCACATTTATGAATAAGTTCCTAAAATAATGTCATAATATATTGAAATTGATTACAATGAATAATTTGTTCAAATTTTTTCATGAGGAAATTATAAATTCATTTAAAATAATTATTTTTATAAATTAAATATTTGGAATATATTTTCAATATCCCATCATTGAAAATTATAACTAAATAATATAAATGATTATTTAATTACTATAATTTTCATAACATTAAGAAAAATCATTCATGACTTTTAGATTAAAAAAAATTTCATTAACATTTCTGTAATATCCAAACAAGCCTTGTTTGGAAAATATCATGAGGAGTACTTTTGAAAAATATATAAAAAATACATACATGGGTAGAAAGTTATTTAATAAATCTTTTTAATAGTGATAGAAATATTTTTTTTAAAAAATATTACAAAAAATGATTTGGAAGAAAATGGGTTTTCGACCAAAGATAGAAATAAAGACTAATTTTCATAAAAATAATATATGGAACTATTGATTACATAACAAGAAGAAATATTAATGGAATATAGGTATTCTAATAAAATATCAAGAGTAAAATAAATTTCATGATTTTTTTAGATATAGATCATCATATTTTATCACTTCCTGCATATTCATAAATAATCTAATAAATTAATTAGATTGTATCACAAAACCATTAAAAATTTTGTAAGTTTTGAATCATTTTACCCATTAAATAGTAACATAAAATGAAACATTTAATATCATTAAACTAATGATATTATTGATATTACATATAAAAATAAAAACATATACACTTCATGTAATAGGATATGTGCATAATAAAACATATGTCCCAAATAAAGAAAATTGAGGTGAAAATATCTTACATTAGTTCTTCAATTACGTCACACATGTTCATACATTATTTATAATAAATATAATTTTATCAATAATATAAAAAATAACTTAAATTGTATACATCAAACCATTTATTATTTACATATAATATTTTATTACTCATTTATAAACAATTTCATTTTGTAGTCATGTTTTGGGAAATAACATATTTGTTTTCATTGTGATAAGATTATTTATTTATCCAGTTATATGATGTTAAACAGGGTTCCAACAACTTAGAACATTAACCATGATAAAAGTAAAATACCTTTTCATTATATATAAATTTAGAGTGATCTGTAATAGTTAAAGAATGAAAATAAAACACAGTGTTCATGGATATGTTGGGATATATATACGCTTGAATATTGTTCCCATTTCTATTTGTGATTGATTGTGAGAAGGGTAAATAAAATATAAAAATTAAATAAGTTTTTTATTTTATATATGTCATATATTTTAATTAATCCCATCCTTATTAAATTATTTGTATTTTCCTAAAAGATCACATTGGTTCGTGATGATGTGGTCTTCCATACACACAAGTGGTGTTGTAGAATTCCCATTGTATGGAGTGAAAGAGGGTATATGTGATATATTCATTGAAAATATAATTATTCTAAAAGTATAATATATTTATATATATATTGTGGTTAAATATAGAAATTAAATGTGGTTTTTTGTGACGAATAACAATGGTTCATGAAGATAATGTTATCCTCACACACAAATGATGATTTTGTATTCCTTATGATGGTAGTGGAGATGGTTGTAGTTGAGAACATTATGAAAAAATCACATTTTATTGTATATTATATCATCATTTATAAATATCAATTTATGGAGGTAGAAGAATAATTAAAATAAATTGCTCATTTAGTGATGTTACATATTCTTTATAAAACTTCATTTGGTTTGAACCAAACTGTTTCATTGGATGGATTTTTTAGCAAACCTTGGATTCTATGATGATTGAAGATAATTATGTATATGATTTTTGTAGTTATAGTAAAAAATTATTGTATTTAATGAGGGAAGTGGAGAGGATAATTGGTAGTCTTTTATAAGTGGATGAGTGGAAGATATATTTTTTATTTGAATAAAAAAATGTGTAGAAACATTTTTCACATCATAAAGGGATCCAATATTTACATGTATAAATACATAAAAAATATATATTCAAACAATTTCTCGAAATTTTTTTTCGAACTGCTGTGGGGTATTTTAATCATTATTATTTTACTCCAACCCATGTTAGACACATTTTAATGTTTTTGTGGTCAATAATTTTTACTATTCTATATCTTCATTTGGGTTAAAAAGGTAAATTTATTATATATTTGTAATTAGATTAATTCAAATTATTGAATCCATTTTTTCAAATTCCATTCATATAAATAGAAAATTTTAATTTTATATTATTCCTACTTTTGTGATGGGAATGCAAGTATCTAAGGGAAAAATTTAAAAAGCTGAATGAAATTATATATAAATCCAATATAAAAATTATGAAAATAAAATAAATTGGATTAAATGTTATTTAATTCAATTATTTTTTTTAACATATTTTAAAACCAAAAGAGAAATTATGAATTATTTTTCGTAAAATGTTGTTTTTTAACAATACAAATATTTTTCACCAGTCTTTGGAAAATTAATCATTTTAACAGAATTTTATAAAATAAAAATAATATAATATAAAAATTATATATTCAAAAAAGAATTTAAATTAGTCATATAAATTTTCTAAAAGAGTAAAAAATAATTTATTTTATTTAAAAAAATTATACAATATTATTTTGAAAACATATGAATTGGTTTCCCAAACCTATGTACCTATCATAAATATGTTATATTTATATAACACATTATATTTTTTTAAATATGGTTATTAATATTAATTTATTTTTCTTGAATGGATACGTAATAATAGTCTTGTTTAAATAAAAATATTAATATATTTTCATGGTTTGTTAAAACACGGTGTTGTGTGTATCATAAGCTATCAATGATGATTAATTTAAATAATGTAGTCTATTCTTGAAATCATAGGGTGTCACATTATATACCCATAAAAATTAATTTCTCATTTTATATGAACACATAATTTTTCAAAAAATAAATGATACATCTACCGCATTGAATCCTTAGGTTCCTCTGTGGCCTCATCAGAACTAGTATTTTTTCACAAAAGCATTACAAGGTTAGTAGTATTGTTTTATAAATATTTATTTGTAACATCTAAAATCACTACCAGTTGTTCATCTTATGTGATTTTTAAATTTAGTTATATGTACTCTTAGTTCAGTACATGATGATATACAATTTCATACATCATAAAGAAAGATACATATAAAACATATTGAACTTTATAGAGGATCTATGATAGAAAGAACTAATTGGGAACCATTTCTATATGATAATAAATTCCAACGTGACTGATATAACTAGGGAATAATATTCCAATATTTAATGGATTATATATGTGTGGATACACCATTTTAATATTCCTAAAGACTGACGTGCTTGAGGGAGTCTAATATGAAGTCTAAAGGAGTTAGGAGTGTTAGGAAATTGAATAAGAAGATATTCATGACATGAATGTGGGGTTCATGAAGTGTAATTTTTGGGTTGAAAAGATAAATAAAATTAATATGCAATGGTTTTTTGTGGATAACCATCCTCGAGGTATTATATAATGTTTAATGGTATTACACATCATGTAATCCAATAATTCTATATGTTTTTAAACGTTCCATCCAATCAGGTTTTCAAACATACAGTTTTCACATCCCTCTCTATCGACTCCAGGAGACCCAGTGACCCTCTCTTCATCATTTAAGAGATCTCTTAGACATGAATCGATCTCGGGCTACAATCCACGATCTGTAGCAACCTATAATTGTTTGAAGATATGATCTACCTCTACTATCCTAGTTTCCTTGATATTTTTCCTTCTGTTTCTCTTTTCCATGTAATGGAGGAAGTCCTCCCAAGGTTCTAAAGGGGTTTCTCTTTTTTTTTTGTAGGTGCAGTGGTGTTGCGGCATCCTCAGATGGATTCAGATCTTGGAAGAGTGTTGATAAGGATCCATTGTGCCGATCAATTTTCATGAGAGGGTCACCGATGACCTTTGGAGGTTGGCGATTTATTGGTTATCTATTTTTATAATTGAAATTATAGAGCTATCATGTTTATCCCCTTTGATTGTAATGAAATTAACCTATTTAAATACTTGTACTAGATTAAGGAATTGGTAGAGTTCGCATAGTGATGTTGTGGCTCTATATTATGATATCAGATTCCCACTTGAATGGATAAATAGTGTGACATATATTCCTTTCTTGGTTTATCTTATATTTGTCGATGGAAATTGGTATAGAACATAATGCCCAAATTAATTTTCAATTAATTGGATAAATTAGTATAGATCCATGTTTATTGAATCTATTTGTTGCGATTGATATTTGGTGAAAATCAAATTAATGGAAGTAATACATGTTTAAGGGAATTCGTTAATAAACCTAAATTTTATAGTTTCTGGTTGATCTACTTATTAAAGTCATTTTAAATTAATTTTTTATTTCATTTGTAATAGTTGTTATTGTAACAACCTGATATTTTATGATAAGTATTATTTTTTTATTTGATGTCATGTGTTTTATGCTACAACAAGATTATCTTGTGCTATACGCAACACCGTATTACCTTGGAATATATGCAACAATATTCTTGGATCATGTTACACACAATTTCATGTTTGTTTGATAGTAGTAATTCTACGAAACATTGAGTATATATATATATTCAATGTATTTTGTTATATGCAACAACAAAGGAGTCGTTCAATACACGCAACCCTAACATGGCTTGCATTATACGCAATCACGACCTTCCTCGATAGCGTGTGGTGTACGCAATACCAGGTTTACTAAACAACGATATATTATTATAATATTATTATGTACTAGCCGTTATGAATAGTATTAACTAAAATTTTAATTTTATAACATTATTATTCATCTTACACATTTTCTAGAACATGGTATAAGAACAAAATAAATTTTTCGGGTAAAATAAGTATTTTTAAAAAAGTGCAGTTTTCCACCTTTTGATGGAACACTAACATTAAATCTAGTTTTGAAATAATTATAAGTTCAATTTTACAAAATAAAATTATTCTATGGAATCAGGATATAAAAATTTTCCTTGGATAAATTTTTCATATTATTTTGATAACTTTTATATTTTAATGAATAGTAAAAACACGCTATATTTTGATTAAAAACAACTTTTTTTATCATAACAACTAATGTGGTTAAATAATAATATTGAATGGTTTTAATGTATAAAATGAATATATTTTTACCATTTAATATAATTTACGTCATTACCATTGATTTTACCTTGAATTCGTAGGTTAAATCAATTCAGTCTTTTACAATGTTTTAATTAAAAACCCGTTTTCTTTCAACAACGGGATTAATTTTATTTTAATTTCTGAAACTTTTGTGTATTGAATTTGGAAAAATGGATTCCATATTTGGAATAAGTGGTTCCAAATTATGTTAATAAGCTAAATTTTATTTTTGGGCATTATGAATAGTAACAACGGTAAATTTTATTTACTAAAGTTAAAGGTAAATCAGGTAATTAAGGGTAAATACAAGATTATAAAATTACACTAACACCTGAAAAATCTTATTGGATGACTCAAAGTTGACCCATTGCACCTAAGGGTCAGATTAGATTCATTTTATGAACTTTTGACTATGAAAATAATTTAATTATTATTAAAACCAATGAAAGTGACAACATGTCACTCTCTTAAATCTTATAGGTATGATAATTTTAATTTAGTGATAAACATCATAAAACTTCGAACATGAATATTATACAGAAAAATAATAAAATTATATACATCATGATAATTTATTTATAATTTTTAGGGATTATATAATTGTCATTAATAGTGATACATTAATGATGTAGAAATTATTTATTAAGTGAAAAATCGGTAATATAGTTTTTATGGAAATAATAATACCCATTAAAAGGCCCACAAACCAGACCACAACTTATTGGTAGTGTATATCTATACCATAATCATCCAATGACCTAATAGATAACCGTTTGGTGTCTTATAAAAGTGATTATGACACTTATTTTTTTTTAAATGATGACAAAGTTGTCCCCTTCATAATTTAATAAATATAACAAAATAAATACTTTAATTTTAAGATGATAAATTCGAGTAAAAGTATTATTGTGACAGTTAATAGATTTTCAATCATAATAGGATTTTAGTTTTTAATTTTTAAGCAACACATAATTATATTAAATAATTATACAATAACGTTGTAGTAATTATTTTATTAAGAGATAAACAAAATAAATTGTTTTACAAATAATAAAATAAATAATATATGAACTATTTAATATGCTCCACTACTTTTATAGAAACATATGGCCTATTATGAATCTATTAAAGCTTTTAGTTCGACCATATCTTCTGTATATATTTTATTTAAATTCAAATAAATTAATAGTGTAAAAATTGTCAGTATTGTTATTTTATAAAAATAACATATTATAAAATTGTTTAAAAATCACAAAAATATTTAAAAATTATAAATTTAAATTTATATGGTCTAAAATGTTATAAAGTTTCCAATTATGGATAATTCATAACAAATAAGTAATTATTTTTCATAATTTAAAATTTAGAATGTTATTACAATAAATAAAATTAAATTGATTAAATAAAGATAAATCAAGTTGATAATGTTTAAAATAAATTCCTAACATGTCTAAATTTTATTGGTTGATGAGATTAAAACCCTATCGCATCTAATATTCGAATATGTGTCATTTTTTGAGATCTTTATGTGGGGTTATATTTATTATAAATTAATATTTTTAAGATTTCACAAGGTACCCCTCTCCTCCCTTAAAAAAGGGAACCTCCTCCCTCTCTTCCTCACACCACATTGAGAATTCATGCTCGGCCAAACCCTGAACAATTATCTTCTACACTTCCCTAGAAACATCCTAGAGGTCCTGGTCTACTTCAAAGACCAATCTTAGTGCCCTAAGAGGAGGTTTCAAAGAGACGTATCGAAGAAGAGGCAATTTCTTCTACCGATTCTTTCAAGCTTCATTCTTCTTCAACATCTTCTTCATTAGTTGTTTCATTATAAAGTAATAAAATCATTATCAATAATATACTGATATGTTATTATAAATATTTAACATCCCCATTTCACCTTCTATCCATCCTACGGAAAACAAAATCACCGCGTGTGCGTACGTACGGAATACCGTCTCCACGTCGTGGTGTAATCTGTTTTTCCACCAACACCATACATGGATGGGTATAATGGTGTAAAGAATTAATATACATAGTTATTAAAATATCATACTTATTCTGATATATTGTATCATCCACTCCAATTCAATTAAATAATTATGTAAACGATATCATCGCTTGTGTGTACGTACGGACTACCGTCTCCACGACGCGATGAGATTCATTCTCCATGTTAACCATTTAAAAATGATTATGAAGTATATATAATAAATAATAATGAAATATATGAAATTATAAAGCTACTGGATTTATGTATATATATATATATATGTATGTCATATACTTAATTCCATTCAACTCAATAAGGAAACGAAAACAGCGTTCATGCGTATGTATGGCCTACCGTCTCCATGAACTATGTATTTCATTCCATTTATCAATCTATTTTATATATGTATATTATGAATATATATTATATATAAATCATGTTTTATATTCTGGAATTAAGTAATCATGATCTAAGTAATCATATGAATAATTACAAGTCAAAACATGGACGAATAATGAAACGATTTTACCCAAAACACTCTTTAACATGGAATTTACAATAGAATGGATAATATAAAGCCATAAGTGAACCATATATGATATAATAACAATGAATATGATTATATAATAATTAAAGGACATTATTTAAATCATTATACAGGAGGTTTGGATACATACGAAGTATATCAGACATAAGGTAAGGGATAATTATTCCAATCACATTCTTATCCGAGATTGTTTATTCTTAAGTATTTATTGGGGTTATTGTTATTATCCATGTAAATGTTTTATAAATATGTTTTAATGTATGTTTAAAGTCCTTTTTACCCATTTTTGACTTTTACAACATGCTATGTATGGAATCTTTCTTTTACGAGGTTCTTTTTTACTTTTCCGGCAAAAGTACGAGAAGAATGTTTTTTAACTTATACATTATGAATGGATTTTTACGATTTTATAAAACCTTATTTTCATGAAGCTTCCTCCATAAGATTTCATGAATATTTTCAAAAAAATATTTTTCTTTTAAAATTGAATGGCATTTTGTGAAAATAAAATTATTTTCAAGATGATAGGATATTTTCCTCAAGAATTCATTTCAAGTGCTTTATCAAAACCATTTTCCATCTAAGATGACATAATTTCATATTTGTATGTTTCAAGTATAATATCTCTATGATTTATATGGTTTCAATTTTCTTATTATGAAACGATATCCATTTCTTTTATATGGATTATGTGATGATGGGATGATGTTTATGAAACCCATTTTATTCATTGGGTTATTATGAATGATATATGTTTATTTTTTGGCACAAGTAAGAATGATTTAATTATGAAATGGGTGGGACCTATATATCCCTCCAATGAATTGGGTAAATATTTATACTTCATGAGTTAGACATGGCTGGAACGGTAAGTTAATCCGGTTAAGTGTTTCAGGACTGAAACGAGGAGTGAACTCCATTCAGAAAGAGACATTGTCCACAAAGATGGTCTTGGAAGCAATGCCTTGGCTACTATGGAAATCATAATATGTTCTTAATGGTTTCCACAATTACATACTTTATTCCCATTCTATTTTATCATGATTGATGTTCCCTTGTGATATATGCCTTACGTACTTCCAAGATTCATGTCTTTGCTCAAGATTTGGATGTTTAGATTTTATGTTCTTGTTTTTGCATTCAAATATTTATGGATTGTTTTATGTTCTCTATGTTTACCCTTACTGGGCATTTGAGCTAACCCCTTTTATGTTTTCTTTTCCCCAGGATATAAAGAAAGGTTTTAGGTAAAAAAAGGGATGATATTTATGAGAGATGTTGAAGATCTTTCACCATGATTAGAAGATTATATTCTGAGTATCCAAAGACACTAAACTATTACGGTCCTTGTGTGTCTTCTATTGTTATGTAATAATTATTCCGCAAAAGTAATGTAATGTCCGTGTACGTCAAGCTTCTGGTCTCTATAGTTTGTATCAAAGGAAATGTTTAGTCATCCTTTGGAAACTAGGATGCGAATACGTTAGTGATATCCCTAGAGATATTTCTATGATATGTCTAGGGATGTCCCTAACGATAAGTATACGTATAGAATATAGTTCTCAAACTACGATAACGATATTATAATTTAACCTAAGATGATTAGATATTAATGGTCCTCCCCATTTATTATGTTGTTTTACCTATTTTGATTTTTTCCTCTCACACTATTCTTTTTGGGTTTTAGAAAGTGGCTAGAAATATGAAGATTCATGAAAATTGAGGATATGACAGACAATGGTATGATATTCTTCATGAGAAACCAAATGAAACAGGATTTAGAAGTTCAAACATCATTATTATGCCTAATCATAAATCTCATAATATGATCAATAATCTCAACTTTGGTAAGTTTCCCGACTCAAATAATAATAGAAATATGGAGTTTCCTGATGATCATAGAGGAAAGAAAGTTCAATTTCCCTCATGTAAATCATGTGGGAAGAGGCATCGAGGAGATTGTTTCAAAGGAACTGGAAGATGCTTTGCGTGTTGAAAAGAAGGACACAAAGCCAGTGAGTGAAAATGAAAAGGGTCAGTTAACACCATGGACAAGTATAATGGTTTTGCTACGACATGAACAGTTATTACATGTTTTAAATGTGTAAGGTATGGGAATTATGAAAACCAATTACCTAAGGGAAAATCTCATGAAGATAATCATCATGGTCATATGAGTAGTATTTATGTGGATGATGATGAAGAGACTACAAATGAAATATGATATGAAAGAAATAATGAAGCTCAGCTAGTGGTTTAAGAAGTTAGTGGAATGATTGTATGTTTATCAAGAATAATGTATTGTACTATGCAATAAAGAAAAAATCTAAGGATTGTTACAAAATTGTTTTTACTAAAGTATTTGAAAGTATATGTTGAATAGTACCGGTAACCATGAAAGGATATTCAAAAAAATTTGGAAGGTAGATGATATGTGCATAATGAAAGGATAATGTGATAATGAGTTTTTTGATAGTGTTCATGAGCTCATGATTGATATAATGACTAAGTGATATCATGGTTTGAGTATATAGAATTTTGAGGATTTTGGTATATGGAATGTGTTAACTTTTAACTCCATTCATGTTTTCACTAAGGTTCAATGGGTATTCATTTTTTTTCAAGAGAATACATGATTAAGGATTTATAATGTTTGGAATGTAACCAACACGACATATCTTATGATATATGGGGATCAACGATGGTATTAGCATGCTTGTTATATGAACTCTCTGGTAATCATTTTCACTATAATATGATATTTGACAACAGTATTTTGGATAAGCCTAAATATTGAAATGGATTATGTTGGGCATAATTTATTATTTTTTAAGGCTAGAAATTTTTCTATATTATTGATGGAAAGTCATAATAATGTATTTTTTGAAAAAAAGGACAATCTGTAGCACGGGCAACAACTTGTTGCGTTAGACAAGGCTGGGGGAATCGAACCCACAACCGAAATACGATTGGACTTTATCGCCTACCACTAGCCTACAGGAAGTCCCTAGTTAGTAGAAACTAGTTTTATTTTATTAAGAGTTTTGTTATATGATGTATATGTTGATATTTTGGAATCATATACGATTAACTCACCATAGATGGACTTATGTATATTTGATAACTTTTTCTAACCTTTTGTTTGAAACAGATGGAATGACCCATCATTCTATCACATGACCTGTTAACACTTCATGAATAAAAAATTTAACTTCATTTCGTTAAGAGATGAATTGTTTATTGTTCAAAGAACGAACAACTGTGATATTGTACCAAAATCAAGCAAGTATTTCTTCTAATTCAAAATTTTCAACTTTAGGGAAATAATATTGAAAACCAAAAATGTTTTCATAGTGCTCTTATATCTGATGAATTAGATGGTACCTTATATCATCAAAAATTTATGGCTTTGTGATTATTGGCTTTTTTATAGCCATGTCCTCTACCACTCTCCATCAGATCTTGATGGTTTGATTTTTCTTCCATATCCATATTTTCACCTACGTTATCCTATGTAGAAACCCAGTGATTAGTTAATTTGGGTAACCGTTACGTTTCACACTTTATTTTTAAAAGTTAATTTTTGGTATTTGATTTTATGATGTGTGTTGCAATTAAAGAAAATTTCAAGTAGAAACTCATGTATAACCTCGACGAATTTCGAGGGTGAAATTCATTTTAAGGGGGGTAGAATGTAGCAACCCGATATTTTATGATAAGTATTATTTTTTCTATTTGATGCCATGTTTTTTTTTCTACAACAAGATTATCTTGTGCTATATGCAACACCGTATTAGCTTGCAGTATACGCAACACTATTCTTGGATCGTGTTACACAAAATTTCATGTTTGTTTGATAGTAGTTATTCTACGAAACATTGATTATATATATATATTCAATGTATTTTTCTATACGCAACAACAAAGGAGTCGTGCACTACACGCAACCCAAACTTGGCTTGCATTACACGCAATCACGACCTTCCTCGATAGCGTGTGTTGTACTCAATATCAGGTTTTACTATACAACGATATATTATTATAATATTATTATTAACTAGCCGTTATGAATAGTATTACCTAAATTTATTATTTTATAAAATTATTATTCATCTTACACATTTTCTAAAACATGATATAAGAAAAAACTAAATTTTTCGGGTAAAATAAGTATTTTTCAAAATATGCAGTTTTCCCGCCTTTTGATGGCGCACCCACATAAAATATAGTTTTTGACATGTTTATAAGTAAAATTAAACAAAATAAAATTATTACTTGGAATCAGGATATAAATCATTACCTTCGATAAAATTTTCATATTATTCTGATAACTTTCATATTTTAGTGAATAGTAAAAACACGCTAATTTTTAATTAAAAACAACTTTTTCATTGTAATAACTTATGTGGTTAAATTATAATATTTAATGGTTTTAATGTATAAATATAATATATTTTTACCATTTCATATATTTTATGTCATTAGCATTTATTTTTCCTCGAATTCGTAGGTTAAATCAATTCAGTCTTTTGCAATGTTTTAAACAAAAACCCGTTTTCTTTCGACAATGGGATTAATTTTAAATTAATTTATGCAAATTTTGTGTATTGAATTTTTAAAAATGGATTCCATATTTGGAATCAGTGGGTCCAAATTATTTTAATATGCTAATTTTTATCTTTGGGTATAATGAATAGTAACTACGGTAAATTTAATTTACCGTAGTTAAAGGTAAATCGGGTAATTAAGGGTAAATATAAGATTAGAAAATTACCCCAACACCTGAAAAATCCTATTGGATTACTAAAAGTAGACCCATATCACCTAAGGGTCAGATTAGACTAATTTTACAAACTTTTTACCATGAAAATAATTTAATTATTATTAAATCAATGAAAGTGACAACATGTCACTCTCTTAAATCTTATAAGTATAATAATATTAATTTAGTGAAAAATATCATAATACTCCAAACATGAATAGTCTCAAGAAAGATAATAAAACTATATACATCATGATAATTTATTTAGAATTTTTAGGGATTAAATAATTGTCATTAATGGTGACACATTAATGATGCAGAAATTTTTTATTAAGTGAAAAATCAGTAATATAGTTTTTATTGAAATAATAATACCCATTAAAAGGGCCAAAAAACTGACCAAAACATATAGGTAGTGTATATCTATACCATAATAATCCAAGGACCTAATATATAACCTTTTAGAGTCATATAAAAGTTATTATGACACTTATATGATTTTTTTTTAAATGATTCCAAAGTTGTCACCTTCGTAATTTACTAAATATAACAATTTAAATATTCTGATTTTAAGATGATAAATTCTATTAAAAGTATTATTTTACAATTTAATAGATTTATATTTATCATAATATTTTATTTTTATTTTTTATGAAAAAAATAAGTATATTAAATAATTATTCAAAAATGTTGTAGTAATTATTTTATTAAGAGATAAACCAAATAAATGGTTTTAAAAATAATAAAATAAAGATTATATGAACTATTTAATGTGCTCCACTAATTTTATAGATATATATGACCTTTTATTAATCTATTAAATCTTTTATTTCGACCATATCATCTGTATATATTTTATTTAAATTCAAATAAATGAATAGTTTCAAAATTGACACTATTGTTATTTTACAAAAATAACATATTATAAAATTGTTTAAAAATCACAAAATTATTTAATAATTATAAATATAAATTTATATGTTCTAAAATGTTATAAAGTATCCAATTATGGACCATTCACAACAAATAAGTAATTATTTGTTATAATTTAAAATTTATAATGTTATTACCACAAATAAAATTAAATTGATTAAATAAGGATAAATCATGTTGATAATGTTTAAAATAAATTCCTAACATGTCTAAATTTTATTGGTTGATGATATTACAACCCTATAGAATCTTATATTTGAATATGAGTCATTTATGGAGGTTTTTAAGTGGTGTTATATTTATTATAAATTAATATTTTTAAGATTTCCAAAGGTGCCCCTCTCCTCCCTTATAAAAGGCCACCTCCTCCCTCTCTTCCTCACACCACTTTGACCCTTCAGGCTCGGAAAAAACCGGAAAAATTCTCTTCTACACTTCACTAGAAACATCTTAGAGGTCCTGGTATACTTCAAAGACTAATCTTATTACTCTAAGTGGAGGTTTCAAATAGGCGTATCGAAGAAGAGGTAATTTATTCTACCGATTCTTTCAATGTAACACCCCAAGATTTTATGAAAAATATTCATTTTAATTTTATTGATGTCATGTGTTGTATGCTACAACAAAAGGAGCTTGAAATACACACATCCATGACTTGGCTTGCATTACACGCAATTACGACCTTCCACGATAGCGTGTGTAGTACGCAATACAGAGTTTCACTAAATGAGATATTATTATAATATTATTATTAACTAGCCGTTATGAATAGTAATAAAAACTTTTTGAAATTTTATAAATTTTATCTTTCAAAACGGACTTCATTTTTGGATTCAGAATATCTAAATTAGCTTAGGGTGAAATTTTGGTACTTTTCGGATAACTTTCATATTCTGATGAATAGTGAAAATTACTAAATTTTAATTAAAAACATCTTTTTTAATCGAAATAATTAATAGTGATAAATTATTAATTTTAGTGGTTTTAATGTATATTTAGAATATATTTTTACAATTTAATAAAATTTTGGTCATTGAATGTAATTTCACATTTAAACCAGATATAAACAAGTGTAAATCTTTTGATAGTTATTATCTCTTAAAAACACGCTATTTCTTTTGACGACGGGAATTTATTTTTAAATTAGTTAATTTAACTGATATTTTCTGAATTTTATAAACTAGAAATAATTTTTTAATTCATAATATCAAATATATCTTAGGCCTAATTTCTTGTATTTTTCGGCAAACATTCATTTTTTTGATGAATAGTGAAACCACTAAGTGGTAGTTAAAAAAACTGAATTTCTCATAAAACTTAATTTTACCGCTTCTGTGAGTGGAATTTTGAAAATCCAAGAGACACGGTTAATATCAAGGACTAAAATGTGGTTTAATGTGATGAAAATAATTTTTGGTGAATAGTTCTTTTTACTTTTTTTACCACGGTTAAAAGTAAATAGGGTAATTAAGGGTAAAAGTTTTATTATTATTACCCTAACACATGTCCTAATTCTACTGGATAAATGTAATTCTACCAAAAACATCCTTATGAATAAAATATGACCATTTAGCCCCACTTGGATTAGATTAGGACATTTATTATCAATTTATTTCAAGAAGGGTTAAAATAGTTAAAATCAATGCTTAATAATTAAATCATTTTTAATATAGGGTTATACATAAGATAAATTCTACTATAAATATTCAATATAAATCTAGAAATATTTCCAACATAATTTTATTTTATTTGTAATTTTTTGACTTAAAATAATTTAATTTATTTACGATACAATAATGATGCAGTAATTATCCTATTAATGAAATATTGACATAATTGATGTTATAAATACCAAAAGAAATGTAATTTGAGACTTTTTATGAATTCCAATAATTTTCAATGTTAATATGACATGTTATTATTTATTTAATTAATTGTTTTAGAACTAATCATTCTGTTATTATTTTCAAAAAAAATCAATTACCAAATAGTGTCAAAATTGACAAAAAATAGTTTTTAGAACAAATATTATATTATTAATTGTTATTTTATTCCTAAAAATATAAGGTTCATCCAAATGACTTAGATAAGGTTATATATATTAATAATAAACAATTTGGGGTTCTTTTGGCTTCTTATAGTATGTTTATTAACCATAGAGTGTAAGAACACAAGAAGACATGGTAAAAGTAAAATTTTCTAACTTTAAGTTAAATCTAAATGATAAGGTTAAAATTGATACCTAAACCTATATAAATTATATTGTATGACAGGATTGCGACCAATACCCACCTTAGCTTCGAAATATATCAATCTGGAGCTATTAAAAACCGAATTTGACTTTATAATAAAATAATATATTTAGTCATTCTAAAGGTGTCCCTCTCCTCCCTTATAAAAGGGCACCTCATCCCTCTCTTCCTCACACCACATTGAGCCTTCATGCTCGGAAATACCATGCAAAATTATCTTCTCAACTTCCCTAAAAACATCCTAGAGGTCCTGGTCTTCTTCAAAGACCAATTTTAGTGCCCTAAAAGGAGGTATCAAAGAGGTTCTTCAAAGAAGAGGTAAGGTCTGTTACCGATTCTTTAAACTTTATTTCTTCTTCCACATTTTATTATTCGGTTTTTTCATTATGAAGTAATAAAATCAGTATCACTCATATATTGATATGTTATTATATGTATGAAACAACCTTATTTCACCATCTATCCATCCAACGGAAAACAAAATCATCGTGCGTGCGTACGTACGGAATACTGTTTCCATGACGTGGTGTAATCTATTTTCCACCACCACCTTACTTGGATGGTTATAATGGTGTAAATAATAACTATATATGATTATATTAAAATGATATTGATTCTGAAATAGTATAAATACACTCCAATACAATTCCAAGATCATGAGAACGATGTCATCGCTCATGCGTACGTACGGACTACCGTCTCCACAACACGATGAGAATCATTCTCCAAGTTAACCATTCATGAATATTATAAAGTATATATAATAAGTAATCATGAAATATATGAAATAATAATGATAATGGATTTATGTGTATATATATGTATTTCAACTACTTAATTCCATTCAACTCAACAAGGAAACGAAAACGGCGTTCATGCGTACGTACGGCCTCACGTCTCCATCAACGGTGTATTTATTTCCATTTACTGATCTATAATATATATGTATATTATGAATATATATTATATATAAATAATGTTTTATATTCCATAATTAAGTAATCATTATCTAAGTAATCATATGAATAATTACAAGTCAAAACACAGATGAGAAATAAAAAGATTTTACACAAAACACTCTTTAACATGGAATTTACAAAAGAACGGGTAATATAAAGTCATAAGTGAACCATATATGATATCTTAAAAATTATTATGATTCTGGAATAAGTCAATGACATTATTTAAATCATTATACAGGAGGTTCAGACACTTACGAAGAAAATCGGACCTAAGGTAAGGGGAAATATCACAATATCATTTTTATCTGAGATAGTTTATACTTTTGTATTTACTGGGGTGTATTTTGTCATCCACATCCATGTTCCTTCAATATGTAATATTGTTTCCATCAACCTAAAATTGTTTAAATCCAATTTTACCCTTCGGTGAGTTTTTAGTCAATTATATGAAAAGAATCTTTTGTCGTTTTTCGTACGAGGTACTTTTTGACTTTTCCGGAAAAAGTACGAGAAGAATGTTTTTTTAACTTATATGGCATGAACGGATTTTTAAAGCTTGATTTTCATGAAGCTTCCTCAAAAAGATTTCATGAATATTTTCAGGAAATTACTTTTCTTTTAAAAATGCATGACATTTTGTGAAAAGAAAATTATTTTAAAGAAGAAAGGATATTTTCCTCAAGAATTCATTTCAAGTATTTTATCAAAACCATTTTCCATCTAAAATGAAATTATTTCATATGTGTATGTTTTAAGTATAATTTCTCTATGATTTAAATGGTTTAAATTTTCTTATTATGAAATGATATCCATTTATTTTATATGGATTATTTTATGATGGGATGATGTTTATAAAACCCATTTTATTCGTTTGGTTATTATGAATGATGTATGTTTATATTATGGCACACGAAAGAATGATTTCAATATGAGATGGGTGGGACCCATATCTCCCTCCAATGCATTGGGTAACGATTTATATCTAATGAGATAGACATGGCAGGAACGGCAAGTTAAACCGGTTCAGTAATACAAGACTGGAACGAAGAGTGAACTCGATTCAGAAAGGGACTTTGTCCACTAAGATGGTCTTGGAAGCAATGCCATGGGTAATATAGAAATCATATCATGTTCTTAATGGTTGACACAATTACATGTTTTATTCCCATGCTCTTTTATCATTCATAATGTTTCTTTACGATCTATGCCTTACGTACTTTCATGTTTTATGTCATTGCTCGCGCTTTTGATGATTAAACATTATGTTCATGTTTTTAAGTTCAAATGTATATAGTATGTTTTATTTTATCCATACATACCCTTACTGAGCATTTGAGATCACCCTTTTTATGTTTTCTTTTCCCCAAGATATAAATAAAGTTTTTAGGTAAGAAAAAAAGGGGAAGATCATTATGGGAGGTGTTGAAAATCGTTCACCACAATTAGAAGAATTTATTCCGAGTTTCCAAAGACACTAAACTATTACGGTCCTTGTGTGTATATTTTTGTTATGTATTAAGTATTCTGTAAAAGTAATGTAATGTCCATGTACGTCAGTCTTCGGGTCACTGCAGTTGGTATCAGAGGAAAGGTTTAGTCAACCTTTGGAAACTAGGATGCGATAACTTTAGTGAGATCCCTAGAGATATTTCTAAGGTATGACCAGGGATGTCCCTAAGGTTAAGTATAATTATAGGTTATAGTCCTAGAATCGCGCTAATGATCATATAATTAAACCTAATATGTTATATATTGAAGGAACTCCCCCTTTATTATGTTGTTTTCCCTAGCATGATTTTTTCCTCTCACACTATTCCTTTTGGGTTTTAGACGATCACTGGAAACCGAAGGAACCGTGATGATCAATGAAATGGACAATGAAATGATTGTACTCCTTAACAAACAAATGTAATGGGAGATGGAGTGAAAAATCATATTGCTATACTTACACAAGCTATGAATAATTCTGGACTACCAAATGTGTAGAGAAGGGAACAATATTCTATTGAGTCCTTCATGAGGCAACGCCCACCTTCACTCAGTGGGTCTTCTGATCCACTTGTTGCTGAACAATGGATCAGTACCACTGGAAAGCTATTTTCAGTTCATCAATGTTCTGAACATGATAAATTCATCTTAGTAGTATATCGTTTGGATGTTGAAGCTGATCAATGGTGGAATCTTATCAAGAATATGAGGCCAAGAGATGAAATTGAGTCCATGGAATGGGATGAGTTCAAGAACAAATTTTTCAATAAGTACTTCCCTCATAATCATCGTACAAATATGGATAAGGATTTTCTTGAACTAAAGAAAAAGGATGATGAATCTGTTGGTATATACGAAGAGAATTTTACAAGGATTGCAAGGTATGCATCTGGCTTTTTCATCCAACCTGAAAGAAAAGTTGATCGATTCATCAGTGGCTTAAAACCAAGTCCTCGAAGGGCATTAGTTATAATAGACTTCAGTAGATATGAAGAAATTGTGTGTTGTGCTATCATGGTAGAAATGGTAGTTGGTGTTACATATCCAGCTCATGGTTTTGACAAGAAACGAAAGATGGAGTTCATGGAGAAATCTCAAAATAATGGTGAAAAGAATATGAATGTTTCCTTATGCTCAAATTGTGGAAGGAAGCACGGTGGAGATTGTCTTAAAGGGACTAGAAAATGTTATAATTGTGGAAAAGAAGGTCATCGAGTAGTTGAGTGTCGATGTAATGTAAAAAGTGTTATTAATGATTGAATAAAGAAAAGACTGCAGAGAACGCATCACCAACACTTCAATGTTTCAAGTGCAAGGAAATGGGGCATTATGCTAATAAATGCCCTAATCCAAGGGTTAGTGATGATCGACATAAGAAATCACTTAAGGAAAAGGGTAAAGGGAAGTCACATGTGATCACTATTGGCGATGTTGAATATGACAATGATGTGGTGGAATGTTTAATTGTTTATGTAATGGGATTCCAAAATAGTGTTGTATATAGTATCGTGGAATATTGTAATATTTATGTGTTGGTCTATTGTGGTTTTCAATAACTTTATGTTACCTATAACCATGGAAAGTGATTGAGATATTTTTCGAAAGATGGTGATATGCGCATAATGAAGGGATGAGGAGAAAATGAAATGTTTGGCAGTATTCATGAGCTCATGGCTGATATAAGGACAAGGTTATATCATGGATTAAGTATATGGAATTTTTTAATTTTGGTATAGTTCATTTTTTTCACTAAGATTCAATGGGTATTCATTTTTTTCTAGAGAATACATGATTAAGGCCTTAGAATATTTGGAATGTGACCAACAAGACATATCTTATGATATATGGGGATCAACAATGGTATTAACATGCTAGTTCTATGAACTCTTTTGTAATCATTTTAACTATAATATGAGATTAGACAATATTATTTTGGATAAGCCTAAATATTGGAATAGATTATGTTGGAAATAAGTTAGTATTGTTTAAGGATAGATGTTTTCCGATATTATTTATGGGATGTTAAAGTAATGTAGTTTTAGAAAAAGGACAACCTGCAGGATGGTCGACAGCCCATCGCGTCGGACAAGGCTGTGGGAATCGAACCCACAACCGAAGTGCGACTGGACTTTATCTCCTACCACTGGTATACAGGAAGTCCCTGTTTAGTAGAAAATAGTTTTATTATATTAATCAGTATGATATATTAAGTATAAGTCCATTTTAGGAACCATATATGATTAATCACACTATAGATGGACTTATGTATTTTTTGATAACTTTTCGAACCTTTTTTTTGAGACAGATGGAATGACCCATAATTCTATCACATGATCTGCTAACACATCATGAATGACAAATTCAACTTTATTTCATTAAGATATGAAGTGGAAATTGTCCAAATAACGACCAATGGTGAGACTGTACCAAAATCACAAAGTTATTTCTTCTAATTCCAATTTCATCAACATTAGGGAAATGATCTTGAAAACAAAAAATGTTTTCCTAGTGCCCTTATATCTGATGAATCAGATGGTACCCTAGATCATCACAAATTTATGGCTTTGTGATTGTTGTCTATATCATAGAAATTTTCTCTACCACTCTCCATCAGAACATAATGGTTAGATTTCTCTTCCATATCCATATTTTCACCTATGTTATCCTTTGTAGAAACCCAGTGATTAGTTAATTTGGGTAACCGTTACCTTTCATAATTTAGTTTTTAAAACCATTTTTTGATATTCCTTTTTACGATGTGGGTTTCTATTAAATAAAATTTCGAGTAGTAACCCATTTATAACCCCGACGAATTTCGAGGGCGAAATTCATTTTAAGGGGGGTAGAATGTAACACCCCGAGCTTTTATGAAAAATATTATTTTTACTTTTATTGATGCCTTGTGTTGTACGCTACACCAAAAGGAGCATTCAGTACACACATCCCTGACCTGGGTTGCATTACACACAATTACGACCTTCCATGATACCGTGTGTAATACGCAATACCGAGTTTCACTAAATGAGATATTATTATAATATTATTATGAACTAGCTGTTATGAATAGTAATACCCACTTTTTGAAATTTTATAAATTTTATCTTTCAAAAGAGACTTAATTTTTCGATTCATAATATCTAAATTAGCTTTGGGTGAAATTTTGGTACTTTTCAGATAACTTTCATATTCTGATGAATAGTGAAAATTACTAAATTTTAATTAAAAACAACTTTTTTAATAGAAATAATTAATAGACATAAATTATTAATTTGAGTGGTTTTAAAGTATATTTAGAATATATTTTTACAATTTAATACAATTTTGGTCATTGTATTAAATTTCACATTTAAACCAGATATAAACAAGTGTCAATCTTTTGTAAGTTATTATCTCTTAAAGACACGCTATTTGTTTTGACGATGGAAATTAATTTTTAAATTAGTTAATGTAAATGATATGTTTTGAATTTGATAAAATAGACATCATTTTTAAATTCATAATATCAAATATAGCTTCAGCCTAATTTTTGTTATTTTTCTGGAAACGTTCATTTTTTTGATGAATAGTGAAACCACTAAGTGGTAGTTAAAAAAACTGAATTTTTCATAAAACATAATTTTACCACTTATGTGAGTGGAATTTAGAAAATACAAGACACACAGTTAATATCAAGGACTAAAAGGTGGTTCAATGAAATGAAAATAATTTTTGTTGAATAGTAACTTTTTACTTTTTTTTACCACAGTTAAAAGTAAATAGGGTAATTAAGGGTAAAAGTGTTATTATTATTACCATAAAACATGTACTAATTCTATTGGATAAGTGTAATTCGACCTAAAACAACCTTAGGAATACAATATCACCATTTAGCCCCACTTGGATTAGATTTGGACATTTATTATCAATTTATTTAAAGAAGGGTTAAAATAGTTAAAATCAAATCTTAATAACTAAATAATATTTAATATATGGTTATACATAAGATAAATTCGACTATAAATATTCATTAGAAATTTGAAAATATTTCCACCATAATGGTATTTTATTTGTCATTTTTAGACTTAATATAATTTAATTTATTTATGATACAATGATGATGCAGTAATTATCCAATTAATGAAATATTGACATAATTGATGTTATAAATACCCAAATAAATGTAATTTGATACTTTTTATGAATTCCAATAATTTTATATGTTAATATGACATGTTAGTATTAATTTAATTAATTTTTATCGAACTAATAATTCTGTTAAGATTTTCTCAAAAATCAATTACCAAATAGTCTCAAAATTGACATAAAATAGTTTTTAAAACAAATATTATATTATTAATTGTTATTTTATTCCTAAAAATTTAAGGCTCAGCCCGAAGACTTAGATAAGGTTATATATATTAATAATGAATAACTTGGGGTTAGTTTGGCTTCTTATAGTATTTTTATTAAACTTATAGTGTAAGAACACAAGAAGACACGGTAAAAGTAAAATTATATATCTTAAAGTTAAATCTAAATGATAAGGTTAAAATTGATACCTAAACTTGTCTAAATTCTATTGGAAGAGAGGATTGCGACCCATCACCACCTTATATTAAGAATATATCAATTTGGAGCTATTAAAAACCGAATTTGACTTTATAATTAAATAATATGTTTAGTTATTCCAAAGGTGCCCCTCTCCTCCCTTATAAAAGGACACCTCCTCCGTCTCTTCCTCACACCCCTTTGAGCCTTCATGCTCGGCCAAACCCTACAAACTTATCTTCTCTACTTCTCTTGAAACATACTAGAGGTCCTGGTCTTCTTAAAAGACCAATTTTAGTGCCCTAAAAGGAGGTCTCAAAGTGGTTCTTCAAAGAAGAGGTAATGTTCGTTACCGATTCATTCAACTTTATTTCTTCTTCCACATATTCTTCTTAGGTTGTTTCATTATTAAGTAATAAAATCAGTATCAATCATAATATTATATGTTATTATAAGTATGAAACAACCCTATTTCACTATCTATCGATCCTACGGAAAACAAAATCACCGCGCGTGCCTACGTACGGAATACCGAAATCACTAGGGGTCATGAGCTCATGATTGATATATGGACTAAGTGATATCATGGGTTGAGATATAGAATTTTTAGGATTTTGGTATGTGTAAAGTGTTAACTTTTAACTGCATTCATGTTTTCACTAAGGTTCAATGGGTATTCATTTTTTTCAAGAGAATACATGATTAAGGCCTTCTAATGTTTGGAATGTGACCAACAAGACATATCTTATGATATATGGGGATAAACGATGGTATTAACATGCTTGTTATATGAACTCTCTGGTAATCATTTTCACTATAATATGAGATTGGACAACAGTATTTTGGATAAGCCTAAAGATTGAAATGGATTATGTTGGACATAATTTAGTATTGTTTAAGGCTAAAAATTTTTCTATATTATTGATGGAAAGTAATAATAATGTATTTTTATAAAAAAAAGGACAACCTGCAAGACGAGCAACAACCAATCACGTCAGACAAGGCTGTGGGAATCGAACCCACAACCGAAGTACGATTGGCCTTTATCGCCTACCACTGGTCTACAGGAAGTCCCTGGTTAGTAGAAAGTAGTTTTATTTTATTAAGAGGTATGATATATGAAGTATAAGTTCATTTTTGGAATCATATATGATTAACTCACCATAGATGGACTTATGTATATTTGATAAATTTTGTTTGAAACAGATGGAATGACCCATCATTCTATCACATGACCTATTAATAAATCACGAATAACAAATCTAACTTCATTTCTTTAAGAGATGAAGTGGAAATTTATTAAAGCACGAACAACTGTGAGATTGTACCAAAATCAAGCAAGTATTTCTTCTAATTCAAAATTTTCAACTTTATAGAAATGATATTGAAAACCAAAAATGTTGTCTTAGTGCTCTTATATCTGATGAATTAGATGGTACCTTAGATCATCACAAATTTATGGCTTTTTGATTGTTGGATTTTTTATAGCCATATCCTCTACCACTCTCCATCAAAACATTATGGTTATATTTTTCCTCCATATCCATATTTTCACCTATGTTCTTCTATGTGTAAACCCAGTGATTGGTTAATTTGGGTAACCGTTACATTTCATAATTTATTTTTTAAATTTATGTTTTGGTATTTCATTTTATGTTGTGTGTTGCAATTAAAGAAAATTTCAAGTAGAAAATCATTTATAACCCCGACGGATTTCGAGGGAGAAATTCATTTTAAGGGGGGTATAATGTAACAACCCGATATTTTATGATAAGTATTCTTTTTTTATTTGATTTCATGATTTTTATGCTACAACAAGATTATCTTGTTCTATACGCAACACCGTATTAGCTTGCAGTATACGCAACACTATTCTTGGATCATGTTACACACAATTTCATGTTTGTTTGATAGTAGTTATTCTACGAAAAATTGAGTATATATATATATATATATATATTCAATTTTTTTTATACTCAACAACAAAGGAGTCGTGCACTACACACAACCCTAACTTGTCTTGCATTACACGCAATCACGACCTTCCTCGATAGCGTGTGTTGTACGCAATACCAGGTTTTACTAAACAATGATATATTATTATAATATTATTATGAACTAGCCATTATGAATAGTATTAATTTTTTTTTAATTTTATAACATTATTATTCATCTTACACATTTTGTATAACATGGTATAAAAACAAAATAAATATTTCGTGTAAAATAAGTATTTTTCAAAAAATTCAGTTTTGTCGCCTTTTGATGGAACACCCACATTAAATCTAGTTTTGACATGTTTATAAGTTATATTTTACAAAATAAAATTATTCTTTGGAATCAGGATATAAAACTTTACCTTCGATAAATTTTTCATATTATTCTGATAACTTTCATATTTTAATGAATAGTAAAAACACGCTATATTTTAATTAAAAACAACTTTTTTCATCGTAATAACTTATGTGGTTAAATTATAATATTGAATGGTTTTAAAGTATAAATAGAATATATTTTTAATGTCCTTTTTAACCATTTTTTACCTTTACTACATGGTATGTATGGAATCTTTCTTTTACGAGGTACTATTGGACTTTTCCTGCAAAAGTACGAGAAGAATGTTTTTTTAACTTATACAGCATGAAAGGGATTTTACGGTTTTATAAATCCTTATTTTCATTAATATTACTTCAAAATATTTCATGACTATTTTCAACAAAATCCTTTTCATTTGAAATTTAATGGAATTTTGTTAAAATAAAATGATTTTCAAGATGAAAGGATATTTTCATCAAGAATTCCTTTCAAGTGCTTTATCAAAACCATTTTCCATCTAAGATGAAATTATATCATATGTGTATGTCTCAAGTATAATGTATCTATTATTTATATGGTTTCACTTTTATTATTATGAAATTATATCCATTTCTTTTATATGGATTATGTGATGATGGTATAATGTTTATGAAACCCATTTTATTCGTTGGGTTATTATGAATGATGTATGTTTATTTTGTGGCACAAGTAAGAATGATTTCATTATGAGATGGGTGGGACCTATATCTCCCTCCAATTCATTAGGTTATTATTTATATCTCATGAGATAGACATGGCTGGAATGGTAAGTTAATACAGTTCAGTGTTATAGGACTGAAACGAGGAGTGAACTCGATTCCGAAAGGGACTTTTTCCACTAAGATGGTCTTGGTAGAAATGCCTTGGCTACTATGGAAATCATAAAATGTGCTTAATTTTTACCACAATTACATGCTTTTTTCCCATGCTATTTTATCATGATTGATGTTCCCTTATGATATATTCCTTATGTACTTCCAAGATTCATGTCTTTGATCAGGATTTTGATGTTTAGATTTTCTGTTCATGTTTTTTCATTCAAATGATTATGGATTGTTTTATGTTCTCTATGTTTAAATTTACTCGTAATTTGAGCCCACCCCTTTTATGTTTTATTTTCACCATGATATAAATAAAGGTTTTAGGTAAAAAAGGGATGATCTTTATGGAAGATGTTGAAGATCTTTCACCATGATTAGAAGATTATATTCTGAGTTTACAAAGACACTAAACTATTACGGTCCTTGTGTGTCTATTTTGGTTTTGTAATTTTTATTCCACAAAATTATTGTCATGTCCATGTACGTCAAGCTACGGGTCTCTACAGTTATATATTGTTTGAGGATCCTCATTGTTGGATGTTTTTAATATTGAATCAGCTGATTCAATATGGAATACTGAACTACTTTTGTGATAAATAATAATGCCTTTTTGGGGCCTGGGTTTCTTATTTGTTTGTTAAGGGGGAGTTCCTTGTTCTTTAATGCTGTGAAATATTACTTTATATGATGTATGAATGGACTCTTTTAAGGAAAACAGCCAGGTTTATAGTTTGTTTCTTGATTCCTATGATGTGACATGAGACTATTATGGATAATTCTAGAGGGTTTTTTGGATTGTTGGGGTAGGGTGGCCATAATGTGATGTGATCATGGGATGGATGAGCTAAGAGTGTTGTTTTGGTATGTGGGATAAGTAGGAACCGTTTTGTGGAATATTATTTCACCCAGAGTGGTGAGATGCATCAGTTTATGCAGGTGGTGTTCGAGAGGACTCCCAAGATGATGGAAGTGGATGAACCTAGGCTTACCTGATGACATGTTTGTTGTATTCACATTGAATATATAGTTTTTTATATGCTTTAAATTCCCCAATTCTTGAGGTATATGGTTTTACATACTCTCTTTCTAAGATAGGATAAGACATGTGGGGTATTCCACATGATTTCCATGTTTAGAATTAATTGGTTAGATTAATATACACTCATACTATGGGTGGAAATGACTCTACGAGTATTTAAATTACTAATTATTTTGTTAATTTTATATTTGGTATCATAGAATGAATTCCTATAATTCTTGGTATTATGGAATGTTGTAATTATATTGAATAAATGTATATTTTTTAAACTAATGGGGTTGGAGCTTGTGGGGATGCAATTTTATGGTTATAATTTTGAGGGGTCATGGGAACATGTTGTTTATTCCTAGAGGTAATGTGACTTTCTTGTGAAGTAAATGTATAGAAATATAGGAAAAATATTATAGTTAATTAATGATTAAATAGTTAATTAATGTAACATCAAAATGATAAAATACGATAATGTAATAAAATGCAGATCTTTAAATGGTTTTGTTTTTTATAGTATATATAGTCTTAGAAGTGGAAGATGAGAGTCTTAGATACATTGTATATAATTGAGTTGGAGATTATATTATACCCATTGTGTGGTTTTGAGTTATATTATATCATGTAATTTTGGATTTCTATATTATAATCCACCCTTTCACTTAAAAAAATTGACACCATAGGGATTCCGAACCATACGAGTGTTTTCTAAAACATACCAGAAAAAGTATGGATAGAAGACATACCCCTTTGGCCCTGGTCTCTACTCTTTTAATTTAATTGTGCTGGAATTAACAATGGTTAGTTTTCCCCATATATATATGTAGTGGTCTGTAATGGATTGTGGATATTTTAGAAACAAAAATTCTGGATATAGTTTCCTATGGACTACTACATGTATAACATGTATCAGATATGTTGGTTTGGGGATACATACAATGTGTATAGAGAGTAGCAGCATGAGGTATAATACATGATCCATGATACACATTAAGTTGGTTTTGGTGGATCATTGAATGTATATGTTTAAATTAGTTATGTAGATATGGCGGTGTGATTCACAAGGTGTATATTTGTATTAGAGGATCATGTTTTGATGCTTCTTCTCGTTGTATACGGAATAACATTATATGAGAGTGATGTGTAGGATGTGTGGTGATGGGGAATAGTGGAAAAAACATGTGTAAGTGGTAGTTTGGTACCCATGATATACTTTATTATATTATTCAATAGTTTGTGATTTTGGTTTAGTTTATACATGGTGAGGCTGGGAACGAAGTATGCCTATTCAGGTGATGATTTAGACCCACATGTTGTCTATGGGTTCAATATCTCTCTCCTCAAATTTTCAGCCTAGGAGGGGTACACTTTTTTCAGGAGGGGGTCACAGACAATCATTCAATTTTAATTATATTCTTCCATGGAAAAATTCCTAGAGTAATCTCTTCTCAAACCATAAATTCCATATCAAACTTGTTTTTTTTTCATAACATTTCTATTTACTCTGGTTATCATTTACGTGTTCTTGAATATATCTAATTTTATATTAAATTTCATCAGATATTTCAGGTCATAATAGCACTAATTATCCAACATCCATCTAACATGTATTATTATAACACTTATTTACATGGAGGGGATAATAATGAACCGTCAAAATAATTGTTTGATAAATTTTGATTTATGAATACTCTACTAGAGGATTGTGTTGAAGCCAACTGCAAATTATATATTAATTAAATATCTCAACATATCATTCAGGTCTTGAATTTTCCTCATGGGCTAACCATATAGTTGAAGATGATTCATAGAGAAGAATCTCAACTCTGTATCAATAGATTACTGATGATTTTCACAAAAAAAATTAATGTTCATGTCATGATCATAAATAAATAAATGTTGTGTTCTATGAAACATTACTACATAAAAACATTATATTATGCGTATTTGATCGAGTTAGAATTATTTTAAAGGGATGAAGTGTGATGAAAATATATTTTGATTAACTAAAAACCATATTGAATTAATCCCTTTAGTCATTTTAGGGAGTCTATGTAATAACCTAGCCAAGTATAGAATATTTTTTTGTTCATTCTGTAATTAATGAGTTGAATTAAATATAAATGTATAATGAAATAAGCGGTATTTATATAATTTAATTAATTTATTCAAATTGAATTGTAACATGAACATTTTAATAGTAATGATATAGTTGGAATAATAATGTGACTTTTCGGAATAGTAATCTTGTTATTAATAAAATAACCTGACCGATTAAAGTATAATTAATATTTATGTATCTATAAAATGAAAACATGATATATTTATATCCTGGAGTAAAAAATAGGTTTTTTAAAAATTATATACTATTTTTGGATAATTATGTGAAACAGAATTTTTAATATAAATGTTGAAAATTAATAAAAAGATTTAATCTACTATATATTTTAATAAATTATTTTAATAAATTATTATTTTATATTTTTATAATTATATGATAATTTTCTGAGAAAAGAAATAATTTTTCATTGTGTCATTAATTTGATATTAAAATTAAAATTATTATTTTTCGAGTAAATAATGATTTTAATTAAAATATAATTTTATGATATTTATAAAATTATTTTCAAAACATGTTGTCCATTTTTTAATTCTAGACATAGAAAAATGGATAGGGAGAGTTTATTGGATTTCTCTAAAAAATTTACTAAATAGTCTAATAATGTAATTTGCAGTATTTAAATTCAATAGTAAAATATATGAATTTTTGTGTCATGAATGGTATAAGAAACAATTATTTAGAATTTATGTGACGTAGTTAATATTATTATTATCAAGAGTCAATTTAATTTTACATCTTAATAATAACAATTAACAAGTTAATAACATAATAAAAAACACCCCTCTCCTCTCCCAATACATACCACCCTTCTGAACCACTTTTACTCACACCTCCAAGTACATTCCAATTTTCTATATTCTACCGAATATCCATTCCAAGCCTCTTCTAGTCATCCATGAACTTCTTGACTCACCAAAATTCCAAAATGATGTGAGTTATGTATGTTCTCAAGGTGACAAAATTCGAGAGGTATTCTCCTCTATTTCTTCTTTTAAACTAATTTTTGTCTTATCTTATCCTCAACCCCCTATCAACTATGAAATGATAGATAAAATTTAAAACATATAATGGAAATTTATTGAGAAAATTTAAAGTCCATCAGGACCTTATTTTATTCTCCTCACGTTCTTTAAAATGTAAACATCACCCTTGATGTGTCGATTCACCACCATCATGGAAGAAATAATTTTATTTTCAATTACTACCTACATGGATGGGAATGAAACAATTATTACTATTTAAATCTATTTTGGTATTTATGTTATAATATATCTAACGTTCTAGAATGATTTTATAAATAAAATATTATATAAAACGAAACATGTTTTTGATGGTTGAAAAAATGCCAAAAGTAAACCAAACATTTATCATATTTTTTCTATCTAATGAATCATCATTATATTATATAACAATTATATATGGGATAATCTAAAATTTGGGATGTATAGTAATACAATTTAATTCCACATTTTTCTTTTTTCATCTAATTAAATGAACTCCCATATTTTGACTAAAGGAAACCAACTATAAACCCTTGAAATAAACACTCCTAGAATGATGATTCTATGATTTATAGCTCATCGAAATCAACATAATTGAAAATAATAAAATGGGAATAAATAAAATATATTTTTAAATGGTTTTAAATTAAGTAATTAATAAATATAATTTTATTATCTAAGCCATTATGTTCATGTGAAGAACACATTCGATCACATGTTAAGGAAACTCATTACCAAATTTCCATCCTTTGAGTTAACCATCTACGTCATTTTTTATTCCAGGAAAAGATTATATGTAACATCCAAGTAAATAATGAATAATATATATTTTTATCTATGTCTATTATTGAATTAGATAGTGTTTTAGAGGCTTAAAAGGAGAATAAATCCAATCTTATGCATGGAATACACTAATATTTTTAAAAGATTGTTTTACTGCCTTTTGATGGAAAACCATCTTTTAGATCTATATTTTGACAATTTTATATGATATTTTTTTCAAAATAAACTTATTCATTATGATAGGGACATCAAAATTTACTTTGTGTGAATTTTTGGAATTTTTCCAATAAAGTTCATTTTTTAATGAATAGTGAAAATGTTGTATTTTAATTCAAAACCTCTTTTTCATCTAATTTATTTATATTATTATATTATCTTTTGAATTGGATTTTAAGTTAAATTAGAATAAATTTTTACCACTTAATCAAATAGTGGTCATTGGAATTAATTTCACTTTGAAATTGGACTTAAACTAGTGTCAATCTTTTGATACTTATTGTTTCATAAAAACACGCTATTTTCTCTGACAGCGGGAATTAATTATTAAATTAATTAATTCAACTTATATGTATTGAATTTTGAAAAATATACATCATTTTTGAATTCGAAATATCAAATATAGCTTATGGAGATGTTTTGGTTTTTTTCTGGAAAACTTCAATTTTTGATGAATAGTGAAATCACAAAGTTGTACTTATAAAAACTGATTTTCCGTTTAAATGGAAATTTTCCATCTTTGTTTTTTGAATTTCAAAAATCCGACATACATGGTTGTCATTAAGAAGTAAAATGTGGTTCAAAGGGATTAAAATAATTTTTTGGTGAATAGTAACTTATTAAGTTTTTAATCGCGATTAGAGATAATTAGTGTAGTTTAAGGTAAAAATAATGTTTTAATAATAAGAGATGACCTTGACACATGTCCTACCCTCCTTCGATGTGTCATGTACGACCAATACAATCCATGGGTCAACTTGGGGACCCCATGGAGCCACTTTGGTACGAAAATGACATTAATATCTTTTTATTTAATGTTAAATTAAATATAACACAAACATGAGTTATTTTACTAAAACAATTTTTACATGGGTTTATACAGGTCATATTTTTTATTATAAATATTCATTGGAAAGCTAAAACTGTTTCCTACATCCTATTAATTTTTTTTTAAATTTTTATACTTTAAATAAATTTAATTATTTATGACATCATGATGATGCAGCGATTACCCCATTAATAAAGGATTTAAATAAAATGAAATGATAATGTAAAATCTATGAACTACACATGTCCAAAACCTATTGGATGGGTGTATTTCAAACCCTTATCACCTTACCCTAGAATTATATCAATGTGGGACCTTTTGAATCTGAAACACATTTTAAAATAAAGTTACATTTCTTTACTTTCCAAGAGTGCCCCTCCTCTCCTCTTATAAAAGGCCCCCACCTCTACCTCCTTACCCACACTTCCAAAGCCTTTTGCTCGGCCAACCCCTGCCCATTTTGTCTCTCAACATCCCTCTCTTACTCCTTGAAGCCTTACTTTTGGCAGAAGTCTTCCCAAGAATGTCTTTGAGCTCAAACCAAAGGGAGTTACCCGATTTTAAGGTAATGTCTTCACTTGAGTCCTTTTGTTTTATTTTACCTCTCCAACCCCATAACTCTTTTTATTAATTTATTTTGTAACAAATCCAGTATCTTCAATATACTAGGATGTTTTTATAATAAGTATTCAAGCAACAATTACACACACCTACATCGAATGGTTAAAGAACATACTATTTCCGTGGATGGCGAATTTCGGCCTCCCGAAATGATGATTGTTCAACATTTTCTTAACACCTTCAAAGGTGGACATTAAAATGAAAATATATTTATATATGATATATAATATGTTTATGTTTTCATTATGCTTTGGAATTTTTCATTTTGGTCATACTTTTATGGTTTCCATTATGGGTAAACGCGATATCTTCATTTAAGTGAGGAATACCACCCCCTCAAAGTGATTTGATTCGTTGAATACCATATGTTGGACGTATAAAGGATAGAGTTATGCTATTATATTTGATATTACACTGGAATTTTAATATACCTTTATATCATTATTATTCCATTCTATAGAATATGAAATAGAAATGAAAGTAGCGTTCATGCGTACGTATGGCTTACCGTCTCCATGAATGGTGCATTTAATTTCTTACCTATAAATAATTATGTAATATTATAAATGCAAGTATATACTGGATATATATGATATATATGATATATACATCATGATTATAATTCTGGATATAATGGATATATGAACAACTTGTAATTATAAAGGGTTTATTTTTGACTCAAGTACCAATGATCGTTAAAACGGCCGTTATTAACTTAAATAATTACATAGTGTTCATGACATGGAAATAAGTTATATAAATGGAATAATGAACTTGAAAAAGGTTCTTAAACAAGTAGAAATTAACTCATGTTTATTATTCAAGAGATTAAAGAACGACCGAGTCAATTCGGACCCGAGGTATGGGACTTCATGTCAATCTACTTTCATTGAGGCATATTTTATATTTTTACACAACCTTCTTTTATACGGTGTATAAACCCCTTTGAATTTTACGTCTATCCAAAAGAAATCTTTTTTATACGAAGCGTTTTACTAAATTACAAAAGGGAATGTTTTTCTCGTACGTATGCGGCGACAACGAATTGTCCACCGCCGTGACCATTATTTGAGTTTCGGCTTCCTCTACAAGCCATAGTGTTTTTTAAAAGAAAAATAAATACCATGTTTTACCTTTCTTTTATTTTGGTATTGAAAACGGGTTTCAGAATGTTTTTATATCAATGTGTTGTATTGATATCTTGTTATTGAAAAGTGGAAATGTTATGTTTCCTTTATGCATGTTTTATGTGATACGATTATGTTGAGGTTCTTGTGTATTATTATAAAGACGGGTGGTTCCATGATAAACTAAGGGCGGGTGAGCCCGATATAGCTCTCCAATGCATTGGGTAACGCGAAGGAGTGAAATGTTAAGGTATCTCCGAAGATATATAGAGAATATAATGTCATGGGTATTCCAAACGTAACCAAGAGGGTTACTCCCTACGTAAGAATGTTATGAATGCCTCAAGTTACATTTATGTCTTATGATTTCTATGATTTATTCATGATTTGATGAGGTATGTTAAAGTGCTTATGTTTTATGGGTAAAGTATGATTTCATTCTTATGTATATATGAACTTATGTTTCCTTTCCATATATTTATAACCCATACTGAGCTTTTTATGCTCATCCCATGTTTTTTGGAAATGTTTTTCACAGGTCAAGGGAAATGTACATGATATAATGATAGTGTCAAGGAAGTGTCAAAAAAGAATCGATGTTTTATTTTAAATATGTTTCCATTGATGAAAAAAATGAATACTATCTTTATGTAACGTCTTTGTTTAAATGTGGAATGTAATGTTTTATGATATAATCCTCTAAAACTCTAAAACTAAAAATATCCTCAATGTGTAATCTTGTAATTACTCAAGATTATGTAAGGTTTAAGGCTGGGGCCTTATAGTTGGTATCAGAGGTCGGTTTAGATAAATTTAGGAGTTAGAATTATATTAAATGATTATCCAAAAATATATATTTTTTGAAATGATATTGAATTTGAATATTACAATGTTGCTTCATCTAAGACATGTTTGTTCAGAATGGTTTTCCGCAGAGGAAACAGGGAAGCAGTGCTAGGAAGGCATATAGAAGGAAATAACCTTCCGAATCAGCATCCGGAGATGGTCAAAATTGGTACTAAACAGTTTGTTGCAGTAATGGAGCACTTGACTCAAGCGATAAATGGTGGTGGTATCAATGCACAAGATCATCTAGATCAACCACAGAGGAACATGTCAGTGGTGGAACATTTCATGAGGCAACATCTCCCATCATTTAGATGATCATCTGACCCTGTGCTAGCTGAAGGGTGGATTAAAGCACTAGAGAAGATTTTCAATGTCATGGGGTGTTCAGTCAATCAAAAGGTTAGTCTTTCTATTTACCGTTTGGAGGGTGAAGCAGATCAGTGGTGGTCGATGGTTAAAAATATCAGGGATGCTGATAAGATTGATTCTCTCGACTGGGATGAATTCAAAGGTATGTTTCTTGAAAAGTATTTTCCTAAGGATGTTCGACATAGGATGGAAAAAAATTCTTCGAATTGAGGCAAGAGGAAGACTCAGTGGCTACCTATGAAGAAAGGTTCACTCGATTGTCAAGGTATGCTGCAAATTTTATTCGAGACCTTGATAGTAAAATCAATCGTTTTTACTCAGGGTTAAAGAAAAAATATCGAAGTTCTTTAGCTTCTCGTGAGTTTAAAAGTTATGAAAAGCTTGTTCGATGTGCTGAGAAGGTGGAAATGGAGTTTTCCGATGATCAAGTGTTCTATAACAATAAACAGAAGAAGAGATCTAGGTGGCAGGAGAAATGGAAGAATTCTTCAAAAAAGTCTGATGGTAAGAAATCTATGTTTCCAGTTTGTGATAAATGTGGAAAAAGGCATGCTGGGGAATGTCTTCTGAATTCTAGAAAGTGCTACCGATGTAGTATGATGGGAAATAAGGCTTGTGATTACACTAAAAAATATCAAGGTGATGGTATGTTCAAATTTTATTTATAGTTAGTGAAATGTTTTAAGTGCAATGAGATGGGTCACTATGAAAACGAGTGTCTGACAAAGAGCTCGAGTGATGGGAAGCAGTTAGACTACAAGCAAAAAGGGGTGGTGAAATCCTTTGCAACTACTTCAGCAGATGTCGGGCCATCAAATGAAGTTTTATCAGGTACTTTTTTTGTTTTTTCAGATTACTCCAGTGTGTTGTTTGATTTAGGGTCTACACATTCTTTCATCTCTGAAAACATTTCTAGTAAAATGGGAATACCATCTCAAGAAATGACTCCTAAACTTTTGGTAAAAACACCTGGGGAAAATGTTGAGGCAAAAAGAATTTATAAGAATCTTCCTATCCTTATCTGTGGAAAGAACTTACTTCAAAACCTCATTGTTCTACCTCTAGTAGAGTTTTATGTTATCCTAGGTATGGATTGGCTCTCTATTTACCATGCTAAGATTGACTGTAGATCTAAAGAAGTTTATTTTCAGAAATCCTTTATGTTTGGGTACAAGAATGAACCCTTACTGTTGATAACATATCAAGAGGCCGAGAAACTTGTAAAATATGGAAATGAATGTTACCTTGCACATATTGATGAAAATAAAGGAACTGTTCAGATTAATGATGTGCCAGTGGTAAATGAGTATCCTGATGTTTTTCCTGATGAGTTTCCTGGAATAATACCACATTGGGAAGTTGAATTTACTGTCGACTTAGTTCCCGATGCTAAGCCAATTTCAAAACCCCCTTATCGAATGGCTCAAATTGAACTTTTAGAGTTGAAGGAGAAATTTCAAGATTTATTAGAGAAAGGTTTCATTAGACCTAGCACGTCACCATGGGGTGCTCCTGTTTTATTTGTTAAAAAGAAAGGTGGTTCTATGAGACTTTGCATTGATTATAGAGCCTTGAATAACATCACTGTTAAGAACAAATATCCTTTTCCTCATATCGATGATTTGTTTGATCAGCTCTAGGGAGCTCAGTTTTCTTCAAGGATTGACCTGAGATTGGGGTACCATCAGCTGAAGGTAAAGGAAGAAGATGTTCCGAAGACTGTGTTTCGTACAAGATATGACCATTATGAATTTGTAGTAATGCCTTTTTGGGTAACCAATGCACCTGCTGTATTCATGGACTTAATGAATATAATTTTCCAGGAGTTCTTGGATAAGATTGTGGTGGTTTTCATTGATGATATTTTGGTGTTTTTTGAAAGTAAAGAGGATCATTAAAGACATTGAAGGGTTATTTTTCAATCCTTAAAAGAAAAGAAATTGTATGAGAAATTTAGCAAGTGTGAGTTTTGGATGCAACAAATTTCTTTCCTTGGTCACATTGTTTCTAAAGATGGGATAACTGTTGATCCTGCAAAAACAAAGGTTGTTGATGAATGTCCATAACCCACAAATGTAACATAGATTCGTAGTTTCCTTGTTTCGGCAGGCTATTACCGGAGGTTTTTTAGAAATTTTTCACGATTATCTAGTCCAATGACTAAGATAACTCGGAAGGCTGTTAAGTTTATCTGGACAAAAGAATGTGATGATTGTTTTCAGGAGTTGAAAAGTAGATTGGTGAATAATCCAGATTTGGAACTACCATCCAAGAATGGTGAGTTTGTTATCTACAGTGATGCTTCATTGAAAGGAATTGGTTGTGTCCTAATGAAGAATGATCAGGTAATTGATTATGCTTCATGACAGCTGAAAAATCATGAGGTAAATTACCCTACACATGATTTGGAATTAGCTGCTGTTGTTTTCGATTTAAAAATTTGGAGGCATCATTTGTATGGAGTAAAGTGTGAAATATATACTTATCACAAAAGTTTAAAATACATATTCACACAGAAAGAATTGAACATGAGACAAAGGATATGGCTAGAATTAATCACGGATTATGCTTATACAATTCATTACCATCCGGGAAAAGCAAATAAAGTGGCTGATGCTTTGAGTCGAAAAAGTAATTCTTCATTAACATTGTTGCGTTTGGAACGTGGTCCTTTGGTTAAGGATTTGATGAACTTTGGTATATATGTTATTGGAGTAGGAAGTTCTTATGTTTTGTTTCAGGTATCAGTGAGATCATCTCTATCAGACAAAATCAAGAAAGCACAGAAGCAAGACAGTGAGTTGTAGAAAAAGGTAGAGCTGGTTCAGAAGGGAAAGTTTCCTGAATTCAAAATTGATAATGATTGTGTTTTGATATTTGGGAAGAGATTGTGTGTGACTTGTGATTCACAGTTAAAGAGAGAGTTGTTCTGTGAAACTCATAGTTCTCCATTTTCAGTTCATCCTGGCAGTACTAAGATGTACAGAGATCTGCAGGAGTATTACTGGTGGGATGGAATGAAAAGAGATATTGATGATTTTACTATGAGGTGTTTGACTTGTCAACAGGTTAAAGCAGAGTGGAAGTTACCGAAAGGGATGCATCAGCCTTTACCAGTGCCAGAGTGGAAATGGGAGAATAAATCCATGGACTTTGTTGTGGGATTACCGAAGACATCTCGAGGTAATAATGCAATCTGGGTTATTGTTGATCTCTTGACTAAATCTGCTCATTTCCTTCCTATTTGAGATACATTCTTTCTAGATCAACATTCACGATTGTACCTTAAAAAGATAGTATGGTTGCATAGAGTTCCTCTATCCATTTTATCCGATCGTGATCCGATGATCATTTCTAACTTTTGGAAAAGGCCTTCAGAAGTTGTTGGGTAATGAATTGAATTTTAGTACAGCTTTTCATCCTCAATCAGATGGGTATTCAGAACAAACAATTCAGACATTGGAGGATATGCTACGTTCTTGCTCTATGGATTATCATGGATGTTTGGACCAACATCATTCTTTGGTTGAATTTTCATATAATAACAGTTTTCATTTTAGTATAAAGATGGCACCATTTGAGGAGTTATATGGGAAGCAGTGTCGAACTCCATCTTTTTGGGATGAAGTGGGTGAAAGGAAGATGATGGAATCATAATTGGTAGAAGAGATGGCAGAAAAAGTTCAACTGATTCAGAAACACATAAGAATAGCTCAGAGTAGGTAGAAGAGTTATGCGGACAACAGGAGGAAGGATCTCTCTTTTGAGGTAGGTGATCATGTTTTTCTCAAAGTATCACCATGGAAAAGTGTGATGCGATTTGGTAAGAAAGGAAAGTTGAGTCCAAGGTTCATTGGACCATATTAAATTATGGAGAGAGTTTGATCAGTTGCTTACCAAGTGGCTTTACCTCCGAGTTTATCTCAGGTACACAATGTTTTTCATGTTTTGATGCTGAGAAAGTGCATGCCAGATCCATCTCATGTTTTGGTTCAAGAGGTAGTTCAGCTGGAAGAGAATCTATCTTATGAGGAACAATCGTTCCAGATTCTTGACCACATAGAGAAAGTGTTACGGAATAAGGTGATTAATTAGGAAACAGTTTTGGGGAAAACCCACATGATTGAAGAGGAAACATGGGAATCTGAAAATGCACTAAGGGCTAAATACCCACACTTATTCGATACGTAAATAAATTACGGGGACGGAATTTTCTAAAGGGGGGAAGGATGTAACATCCCAAGTAAGTAATTAATAATAGATATTTTTATCTATGTCTATTAATGAATTAGATAGTGTTTTAGAGGCTTAAAAGGAGAATAAATCCAATCATAATCATGGAATACACTAATATTTTTAAAAGATTGTTTTACTGTCTTTTGATGGAAAACCATCTTTTAGATCTATCTTTTGACAATATTATAAGCTATGTTTGTAAAAATAAAATTGTTCATTATGATAGGGACATCAAAATTTACATTGTGTGAATTTTTTGTATTTTTCCAATAAAGTTCATTTTTTAATGAATAGTGAAAATGTTGTATTTTAATTCAAAACCTCTTTTTAATCTAATTTATTTATATGATTAGATTATCTTTTGATTTGTTTTTGAAGAGAAATTAGAATATATTTTTACCATTTAATCCAATATTGGTCATTGGAATTAATTTCACTTTGAAATTGGACTTAAACTAGTGTCAATATTTAGATACTTATTATTTCATAGAAACACCCTATTTGCTGTGACAGCGGGAATTAATTATTAAATTAATTAATTAAACTTATATGTTTTGAATTTTGTAAAATAGACATCATTTTTTAATACGTAATATCAAATATAGCTTAGGGTGAAGTTTTTATTTTTTTCTGGAAAACATCAATTTTTGATGAATAGTGAAATCACTAAGTGGTACTTATAAAAACAGATTTTCCGTTTAAATGAAATTTTTCCATCTTTGTGTTTTGAATTTCAAAAATCCAATATAAATGGTTGTAATTAAGAAGTAAAATGTGGTTCAATGGGATTAAAATAATTTTATGGTGAATAGTAACTTATTAATTTTTTAATCGCGATTAGAGGTAATTAGTGTTGTTTAATGTAAAAATAATGATTTAATAACATGAGATGAGATAGATACATGTCCTACCCTCATTGGATGTGTCATGGCCGACCTAAACAATCCATGGGTTAACTTGGGGACCCCATGGAGCCACTTTGGTAGGAAAATGACATTAATATCTTTTTATTTAATGTTAAAGTAAAAATGACACAAACATGAGTTATTTTACTAAAACAATTTTTACATGGGGTTATACAAGTCATATTTTCACTAGTGCAAAAAACATTTTTTACATCACCATTTTTTATGTAAGTTATATATAACTGACGTAAAAATGCGGCGAGTAGATTTATAACGTCGGTTATTAAAATAACCGACGTTACAAATTGAGCCTGTTCGGTTTTGACGTCGGTTATCTTATAACCGACGTAAAAAACCAATGCACGAGAGGTTTTTTACGTCGGTTAATTGGAAACCGACGTAAAACACCTGATATCTACGCGTTTTTTACGTTGGTTATCAAATAACTGACGTAAAAAACCAAAGCGCGGGGTTTTTTAAGTCGGTTATTTTATAACCGACATAAAAAACGAGATATCTATGGGTTTTTTACATCGGTTATTTTATAACTGACGTAAAACCCCCCCGTGATTTGGTTTGTTACGTCGGTTATTTGATAACCGACGTAAAAAATGCGTAGATATCGGGTTTTTTACGTGAGTTTCCAAATAACCGACGTAAACCCCCCCCCCCCCCCGCGCATTGGTTTTTTACGTCGGCTATATGATAACCGACGTAAAAAACGAGATATCTACGCATTTTTTACATCGGTTATTAAATAACCGATGTAAAAAACCAAAGCACGGGGGGGGGGGGGGGGTTTATGTCGGTTATAAAATAACTGACGTAAAAACCCAAAGAGCGGGAGCTTTTTTACGTCAGTTTTAAAATAACCGGCGTTATAAATTTAAAAAATAGTTTTTAACGTTGGTTATACAATAACCGACGTTATAAAAATTTTAATGAAATTAAATCCTCGTGGAATGTCATTTACGATTTTTCGATTGACAGTCCGCCGGCTCGTCTCTCTCACGCGGTAAACCCTAATCGGCTTGTCGATCGACCTGCGTTAAACTCGTTTTGGATTTATTGTTTATCTTCTTCACTCCTCTCGGATCTATCATCTCAACTCAAAACATTCATGTAAGCCTTCCATGAATTTATTTCGTTCGTTTTTTTCACGGATATTCTATAATTATGTTTTGCGATTTTTGTACATTTAATGTAAATAAGATGTAGTGGTTTCCAAGTATTCACCTCATTACTATTTTGATAAGATGGTGATGAGATAATCTAAGATACATATGATTCATTGATGGATGTGATACAATTTCACATGGTGTAGGATGATTTATGGGTGAGTTGAGACCACGACATTAGCATTGGGATGTGAGAGGAAAACTAGTGGAGAAGTGGTATTCGAGAACCTTAATTTTAAAATATATATATATATATAATTTTTTATACGAAAAGGATTATTTATATGAATTATTTTGTGAGTGATCCATAGTCAGTATATGAAACTATTTTTCCTTGTTTAGGTGATGATTTAGATTCCTTTTTTCATAGGGCTTTAGTGTGATTCCTCAACATTTTCATGAGATGTTTTAGGGAGGATCTTACTATGTATACATGTTATTCCCACCATACATAAATATAAAAAAAAATCGTTTTTAAAAGAAATTTGTAGTTTTTTATAGATGTGAGTAGCATGGATGTGTTGTTGAGTATCGCATTGGGGTGTGAGTGGAAAACTAGTGGAGAAGTGGTATCCGAGAACCTTAATTTTAATATATATATATATATATAATTTTTTATACAAAAAGGTTTATTTATATGAATTATTTTGTGAGTGATCCATAGTGAGTATATGAAACTATTTTTCCTTGTTTAGGTGATGATTTAGATTCCTTTTTTCATAGGGATTTAGTGTGCTTCCTCAACATTTTCATGAGATGTTTTAGGGAGGATCTTACTATGTATACATGTTATGCCCACCATACATAAATATAAACAATTTTTTTGTTTTTTAAAAGAAATTTGTAGTTTTTTATAGATGTTAGTAGCATGGAAGTGTTGTGGAGTATCTTTCATGAGTATATAGAGTTTATTGTTTCTTCCTATTTTTACTTTTAGTACTAATAATCTTCTTTTTGGTTTATGTACAACAATACATGTATGAATTCATGCATAATTATCTAAATTTATTCATTTCGAACTGAGGAGGGTTAATTTTGGTGGGAGCAAATCCTAAATGATATGGTATGAATTCATTCTATCATAACCGTAAATAAAATATAGTTGTATTTTATTTATCTTATACATCAACTTATACTCTTCTTTTTCATCACAAACCCTTTGAGAATAAAAAACTAAACTAAGGGCTTTGGTATCCACATAGCCTTTTGTTATAGAATATGGGACATAAAAATCAAATGATTGAACATATTACTCCCAAAAACACTTCCATCGATTTTTATAATTGTGTGAAAATATTTACCAAATAGATTTAGGGTCTATAGAAACCATTAAGAACATGTTAAATAGGTAGTTTATCTAATATTTTAAAACATCAAAACCGCAATCAATATTAAACTATGTAGGCATCATTGTTTTCTTTGATTCAATGAAATTTAAAACTGTTATATCTAACTATATTTTGTTTTAAAAATAATATTCAAGAATATTTTTTAAAATACCTATAGATTTGTTTTATATTTTAAATTGTTTTACATTCAAATTATGATTTTTATTCATATAAACATATATTTGTCTTATCATAAAAATATATATTTTTTTTGATATTTCTTATAGGTAATAATGAGTCGAAGATGGATTACGGCACATCGAATGAGAAATGAATTTGAGGAAGGTGTTGATGCCTTTTTGGAATTTGCAAAACGAAATGTTCCAAGTAGTGACATTTTTTTCTGTCCATGCCTGAAATGTTTGAATATGAAGAAGTTGAAAAGTAGAGAGATAAAAGATCATCTGATTTGTCATGGTTTTAATCTGAGTTACAGCCCTTGTATTTGGCATGGTAAAACTGGACGGAATTTCACTGATGATGATGATTCTCAAGATGGTAACTCCGATGGAATTGAAGAAATGATTCGCGATATTGTAGCAGAACAAATTGAGATAGAACCGACAGTTGTGCGTCTATATGGTGATGCTGAAAAACAATTATATCCTGGTTGTACAGATTTTATGGTTTTGTCGGCAGTGTTAAGATTGATTAACCAGAAGGTGAAGCATGGATGGAGTGACAGAAGTTTTACAAAGCTGCTACAATTGTTGAAAGACATTCTTCCAAAAGATAACGATCTTCCAGATTCACATTACAAAGCCAATAAAATATTATGCCCGATGGGATTGGGATACAAGAAAATACATGCCCGTCCGAATGACTGCATTATATATAGGAATGAATATGAAATTTTGTCAGAGTGTCCTAAATGTGGTACATCACTGTATAAGAGGAAAGGAAAATCACAGGCTGATGTAGAGATTACAAAGCTCCCTTCAAAGGTATTTTGGTATCTTCTTATAATTAATCGTTTCAAACATTTATTTACTAATTTACATGATTCAAAAAGGATAAGATGGCATGCTGAAGAGCGGGTATGTGATGGAAAAATACGTCATCCAGCTGATTGTCCGCAATGGAAGAAAATTGATGTGTAGTATTCTACATTTGGAAATGAAATTAGAAATCTCATACTAGGGTTGTGCACAGATGGAATGAATCCATACCGAACACTCAGTAGCACACATAGTTCATGGCCTGTTTTATTGGTAATTTACAACCTCTCTCTTGATGTTTTTATGAAGCGCAAATATGTCATGTTGTGTACAATGATCTCTTATTCAAAGCAACCCGGTAATGATATTGATGTTTACTTGTCACTATTGATTGATGATTTGAAACTGTTATGGGATGATGGTATTAGGGTGTATGATTCTTATAAAATGGAATATTTTCAACTGCATGTAGTGCTTCTGTTCACTATAAATGACTTCCAAGCGTATGTAAATTTTTCTGGATACAGTGTTAAAGTGCATAAAGCATTTCCAATTTGCGAACAACAGACGTCATATTGTCAATTGCATTATGGGAGGAAAATAGTGTACATGGTTCATCGAAAGTTTTTTCCTATGGAACACCCTTATAGAAGACTAAAAAAGTCATTCAATGGCTCACAAGAATCTGATACTGCTCCAAAACCTTTATCCCATGATCTGTATTTTGAGAGGGTGAAAAACCTTGACGTGACATTGGGAAAGACACAAAAATCTGGTAATGATAGACATATTTGGAAGAAAAGGTCAATTTTTTTTGAGCTACCATATTGGAGGTATCATGAAGTTAAACATAATATTGATGTCATGCACGTGGAGAAGAATATCTGTGATTATTTGATTGGAACATTGTTATATATTAAAGGAAAGACTAAATATGGGTTGAATGAAAGATTAGACTTACTATCAATGGGAATACGTTTGGAGTTAGCTCCCACTCCTAAAGGAAGTCGAACATTTCTTCCCCCGGCTTGTCATACATTATCGACGAGGGAGAAAAATAGCTTCTGTCAGTGTCTTCATGATACTAAAGTTCCTCAAGGTTATTCTTCTAATGTAAAAAAATTTTGTCTCATTGAAGTACTTGATGTTGATAGGTATGAAATCACATGATTGTCACGTCATGATGCAACAAATTCTACCAGTTTCATTGCGTGGAATATTTCCCATTCGTGTCAGAAGGACTATAATGAAGTTGTGTTATTTTTTTAATTCAATTGGTAACAAGGCGATTGATGTGAATTATTTGAACATTTTGGAAAAGGATGCAATTTATATACTTTGTCAATTGGAAATGTATTTTACTCCATCTTTTTTTGATATAATGGTGCATTTAATGATTCATATGGTTCGAGAAATAATGCTTTTTGGACCTGTATATCTTCGTTGGATGTATCCTTTTGAATGGTATATGAAAATATTAAAGGGGTATGTTAAAAATATATATCGACCTGAATCCTCCATTATTGAAAAGTATAGTTCTGAGGAGGTAGCAGAGTTTTGTACGAGCTACTTGGCTGCGGCGCAACACATAGGTTTGCCTCCATCTCGCAATGAATGTATTAATAATTAGGGAAAGGGGATTCATGGAATGAAAGTCAAATCATTGTCAGCTGAATAGATGAAGAAGTTAGAATCATATATCTTGAATAACATAGCTGATGCTCAACCGTATATCACATTGCATATTAATGAGTTGAAACAATGTCATCCAAAGAAGAATGAAATGTAGATTTTGAATGAGCACAACAAAAATTTTTTGTCATGGATTAAAAATACTATGCTTGGTAGATCAGATGTATCAGAGACATTAAAATGGATAGTGGGTGGTCCATGTTTAAATGTCCTAACATGGTCCGATTATGAAATTAATGGTTATACATTTCATACAAAATCTCAGGACAAGAGAAGTGAAGTTCCGAATAATGGTGTATTGGTGTTTGCAGAAGCAATGAATTTTTCGAGTGATAAGGAAAAAAACCCAATTTTTGCATCAAGTGAATATTATGGAGTGATTGAACACATATGGGAGGTTGATTACATTAAAATTAAAGTTACCATTTTTAACTGTAAATGGTTTAACAGTGACAACAGTGTCAGACACGATGAATTTGGAATGACACTTGTTAATCTGAATAGATTGGAAGACACAGATGATTCTTTTATAATGGCAACACATGAAAAACAAATTTTCTATGTTGTAGATCAATCAGATATCCAGTGGGCTGTTGTTTTACAAGGGAAAAACTATATGTTGGTGAGGATTAACTTGACGAATATGCTGATTTATGTGAGATCCCTACTCCTATGGAAATATTAACAGAACATAATGATGATCATGTTGAAGACATAGTTTGTGCCATAAGGAACGATCACGGTGAAGGAATTTGGGAAAACAATCCATTTGTACATTCCTAAAATTACAGGTAATATATGTTTATTTTTTGATTACATTTATTTTTTCCATAAATGTTAGATATTGTATGTTTTTTATTTATTAAAACATGTTTTAAAATAAAATAAGTATATGTTTTTGTTTGTTTTATGTTTGTTTAGTTTACTTTATCATGTTTATAACCATTACATGAATTTTAAAATGCTTATTTTTGTTCACTGACAATTACTTTACCATGTTTACAATTTTTACCAGTTTTACCATTTTTACCATTTTTACCATCTTGACCATCTTGACCATCTTTTCCATCGATACCATTGTTTAACATGCTTACCATATTACCAATGTTTACTATTATGTAACTTAGTACACTTTTCTATTTTCTGATTGTAGTAGTATTAAAATATTTTAATTTGTATTTTTTTGAACTGACATTTGTTTTTTTGATTTGAAGGATAATGACAGATCATTCAGATGATCAACCACATGATTCTGGAGAGGAGCATATTGTTGGTCATACCTCTAGGGATGAACATTCACATGATCCTATTACGACAAAGAGTTCAAAGGTTGGTAAATGTGGGTGCACACGTTTACCAAAATTATCACTTTCCCGTACACAGGATCAGAGGATAGTCGTTGAGTTTGATGATGATGATATTCCTAGAGGTATGAATGCCAATGATTTTAAGAGTTTTGTTGCAACTCGGGCTAAGACCAAAGTAAGAATTCTGTAGGATGATTGGAGAGGTGTGGATATAGCGATTATCTCTCAGTTTTGGGAGATGATTTTGGTAAGATCGTTTTTCATTGTTTGACCATTATTTTAATGTTTCTAGTATATATAATATGTTTAACCTCTTATTTATCAGATGACATTTGATATTCTTAACACTAGAGGAGTCAGGACGAAATGCTTATCGTTGGGTGCCATGAGATGGAGGGATTTCAAATCAACCCTCTCATCTGATTTCATTTATGGTCATAGAAGTCACGACAATCCATGTCGTATATATCCTTTTATAGATGAAGACACATGGAGACATTTTTTTTAATGTAGAGAAAAAAGAGTCATTTCTCGTAATGGCAATGTAAAATTTTATAAACATTCTTATATAAATGAATTTATTAATGTTTTGTTAATGATTTATTATTCTTAAATTACAGAAAACAAGGAAAGCTCATCAGGAGATCCAATCTAAAAATGTATACCCTCATAGTTTATCTCAGGGAGGGTATGCATTATTGGAAGAACAAATGATAGAGGAAAAATTTCAACAACTAAGAGTTGAGTCTTCAAGCTCTGGAGAGGTGGCCCCTCCATCCCATCCATCTAGACATGAAAAATGTAAGAGAGCTCGGAAGGGAAAAAAAGGGAAATATCTTTCGGAAGAATCGAGAATCGTAGCTTAGAGGATTGTAAGATATCTATTTAATTTATTTATGTTAACTTTTTTCTTCATATAAATTTAAATCATTACAGAAATATTCAATTAATTTATACAGGACTCTCTTGAGGAGCAGAGTTAAGAGGGGACATTTATAGCTTCTGGGAGGGAAGATATTTTATTTGCAGCATTGGGAAGGCCAGAACATCCTGGTCGTGTAAGAGGGTATCTGGCAGTTATATCGGTAAGAAAACTGTTTCCACGTTCTTCAACATCTAACATTGAGGGGGTTTATAAAAAAAATAGAATCCTTGGAGGATGAAGTTCAAAATATTAATGCGACAATGGAGGAAAAGATTAGTGAGTCAGTGGAGTCTTTGTTTGCAGAAATGCAAAGACAATTTCAGACTGCAGCTCCCACTCCTCCACCTCCCCCTGCAGACCCCATTATTTATCTTCCACCTCCGCCAGTAACTCCCACTCCCCCACCTCAGCCTGTGGATTCCATTTTTTATCCTACGCCTCCACCGTAGCTTCCTACATATTGGGAGTTGTATATTGATGATTCTCAACATCATATTGTAGCATACATGTTGGTATACTGTATAGGAGATAGAGTTCATCATCAAAAATTAGAGGTAGTGAATCAGAGGGTCACTGTACATGATATTATAGATAGATCAGCTAGGGTACCAATACCTACAGATGAGGGGGCGACAGTTGGATAGAGTATCGGCCATTTTTTAGTTTGTCCATCCAGACTTCTTCGACTCATTACCATAGAGGTATGAATGTTATATCTTTTATTTTATTTTTTTTATTAAAGTTGTTTTATCATTTGAAAACTATTATATTTTTCAATTTTTTTTCACATGAATACATCAATGGTAATGAAATACTGTATAGAAAACAACAAAGACAACAGGCTATGACATCATATACAGATTTCAGTGGTCTTGACAGATTGTCCAGATATTCACATTTTTTGTTGGGTTTTTATGAGTTTCCAATGGAATCTCATGTTTTGGACGTGAAATAAGTGTGGGGATTACAAAAACTGATATCATAGAGCTTGTTACTGGAGATAAGTTGGGCATCAACGTGGTGAAAATTGTTTCCATGTAAGTCTTTACACCTTTTCCCGGTGTTATATTAATTAAAAATGTATACTTATGTATGTTTTGTATTAGGTATCTTTATAAAATTTGTGACAGGAATGAGCTGACAGAAGTATATGGATTCATGGACCCCCAATTGATTTCCCCTGAAGCATGTGCATTGAATAAGGAACAAAGAATGGTTTATATTGCTGAAAGATTTGAAAAGAATATAATCACACAATGTTGGATGATTCCATTTTTTAGAGTTATGAAACAAATTTCTCTCAAAGAGTTAATTATCTTTTAACATAAAAAACCACTAACATTAAATTTCCTTTTATCAGTGATCATTGGATGTTAGGGATTTTTTGCCCAAGGGAGAAAGCTCTTTATTGGATATTCTCTTTTCATGGTGATCTGCGAGAATGTTTTAAGAATATATTGGAAAAGTAAGTTTCAATTTCTCAATAGTTTTATATATTATAATTAATTTTAAAGTTACCCCATTTGTATTATTTTCTAACAGTTCATGGGCCTACTTTTGAAAAAACCCAAAGAAAAGAAATGCCAAGATCAAATATGTAAATGCGAAGGTAAATTTCCATTTATAATTGGTACTTTTTGATTTATTACATAAAAATAATATATTGAATTTACACTCATTCAAGAAGAATTTTCATGAACAACAAGGCATCATTGAATGTAGATATTATATGTTAAGTTTTATGTATGAAATAATAGCAACTGGGACAGTTGTGAATTTTGACCTTGTACGATTTCCTCTTAAACTTTTCCATAATATTTCAATTTGATATATTCATTATACATGTTAACTATCTTCTTTTTCATTTGTAGCTTTTTGATGACCCTCAACCCTATACTGCTGAAGACATCAAACACGTACAAGTGGAGTGGTCAAATTATTTTACAGGTTTGACTGAATTTTAGTTGTTTGTAATGTAAAATGTAATTTTGAATATTGCCGTTTTTATTGTGTATTTGATAGTTGTTTAGGCTGGATTTAGTTTTTTTTATGTTGACAGTGTATGTTTTGAATGTTATATAAGTGAATGTTTAATTTTTCTCTACTTCTTGTTTTGGTCTACTTTTGATGGTTTTTATGGTATGGATTTGGGTCTGTCGGGGAGGGGTTCCAAGGGTGTGGGGGTGTGTTCAGTGGGGTTGGGGGGTGTCCAGCGGTCTAGGAGGGCTGTCCGGTGGTGTGGGCGGACAGTCCTGGGGGTGGCAGGGTTGTCCAGGGGTGTGGGAAGGCGGTCCAGGGGGGTGGGAGTGCTGTCCAGGGGTGGGGGGGGGGGGGTTGTCCAGGGGTGTTTGGGGCTGTCCAGGGGTGTGGTGGGGGCTTCCAAGTGGGGTGAGGGGGTGAGGGGGTGTTGTTCAGGCGGGTGGGGGTTGTCGAGGGGTGTTTGGGGGTGTCTGGGGGTCGGGGGGCAGTCCAGGAGTGTGGTGGGGGCTCCAATGGGGTGGGGAGGGTTTTCCAAGGGGTATACATGAGGGTGGGAGCTCCAATGGGGTGGGGGAGGGCTATCCAGGGGGTATACATGAGGGTGAGGGCTCCAACGGGGTGGGGGAGGGCTGTTTATGGGGTATAAATGAGGGTGGGGGCTATCTAGGGGGTATGTTTTATATGTTATCTATGTACATGCTTAATTTTGATCTACTTCTGTTTTTGTGGTACGATTTATTGATTTGTTTTCTGGTTGATTCTGGTAGAGAGAAGAAGACTGCATTCTGTTAAAATAAAATTGGGTTTATCACGTCGGTAATTAAATAACCGACGTTATAAAATGAATGGAAAATAGTTTATCACATCGGTTATTTAATAACCGACGTGATAAAATTCCTGTAAAATAGTTTATCAAGTTGGTTATTTAATAACTGACGTGATAAAAGTCCTGGAGAATGGTTTATCACGTCGGTTATTTAATAACCGACGTGATAAAAGGCCTGGAGAATGGTTTATCACGTCAGTTATTTAATAACTGACGTCATAAAAGGCCTGGAAAATGGTTTATCACGTCGGTTATTGAATAACTGACGTGACAAACGGCCTGGACAATGGTTTATCACGTCGGTTATTGAATAACTGACGTGATAAACCACCGACCGCCGGTTTATCATGGCGGTAATATAATAACCGATGTGATAAACCCACCTCCCCCGGTTTTTTATGTCGGTTTTATAAGAACCGACGTGTAAAAACCACGCTCACCCCGGTTTATCACGTTGGTTGTTATAGAACCGACGTGATAAACCCCCCTCGCCCCTGTTTATCATGTCATTTGTTTAATAACCGACGTGATAAACCATTTTCCAGGCCTTTTATCACGTCGGTTGCTAAATAACCGACGTGATAAACCCTTCTCATTTCCTTTATCATGTCAGTTCTAAAATAACCGACATGATAAACATCTCGATTTTATGTTTTTGACGTCGGCTTTTAAATAAACGACATCAAAAACCTTATTTATAATGTCGCACGTATTAACGTCGGCTAGAAACTGACCTAAAAAATGAAAAATAACCGACGTAAAAAACATTTTCTGCACTAGTGTTTTAAATATAAATAGTCATTGGAAATCTAAAGATATTTTCTACATCATAGTATTTTTTTAATAATTTTTAGACTTTAAATAAATTAAATTATTAATGACATCATGATGATGCAACGATTACCTCATTAATAAAGGATTTAAATAAAATGAAATGATAATGTAAAATCTATAACCTACACATGTCCAAAACCTATTGGATGGGTGGATTTAAAAACCTTATCACCTTACCCTCGAATTATATCAATGTGGGACCTTTTGAATCCGAAACTCATTTTAAAATAAAGTAACATTTCTTTACTTTCAAAGAGTGCCCCTCCTCTCCTCTTATAAAAGGCCCCCACCTCCACCTCCTTATTCCCACTTAAAAAGCCATTGGATCGGCCAACCCCTGCCCATTTTTTCTCTCCACATCCCTATCTTACTTCTTGAAGCCTCACATTGGGAAGAAGTCTTACCAAGGAATCCATTGAGCTCAAACCAACGGGAGTTACCTGATTTTAAGGTAATGTCTTCACTTGAGTCCTTTTGTTTTATTTTACTTATCCAACCCCCTAAACACTTTTTATTCATTTCATTTGTAACAACTCCTGTATATTAAATATACTTGGATGCTGTTATAAGAAGGATTTGAGCTACACTTACACACACCTACACATAATGGTTAAAGAACATACTGTTTCTGTGGATGGTGAATTTCAGCCTCCCGAAACGATGATTGTTCAACATTTTTTTAACACCTTCAAAGGTGTCCATTAAGATGACACTATATTAATATATGATATATAATATTTTTATGTTTTCTTTAAGCTTTTGTATTTCTCAATTTGGGCATACTTTTATGGTTTCCATTGTGGGTAAACGTGATATCTTCATTTAAGGAAGGGCGGACTACCGCCCCCTCAAAGTGACTTGATTCGTTAAATACCATATGTGGAAAGTATAAAGGATAGAGTTATGATATTATATATGATATTACACTGGATTATAATATACCTTTATATCATTATGATTCCATTCTATAAAATACGAAATAGAAATGAAAGTAGCGTTCATGCGTACGTACGACTTACCGTCTCCATGAACGGTGCATTTCATTTCTTACCTCTAAATGATTATGTAATAGTATAAATGAATTTATATACTGGATATATATGATATATATGATATATACATCATGATTATAATTCTGGATATAATGTATACATGAATAACTTTTAATTATAAAGTGTTTATTTTTGACTCAAGTACCAATGATCGTTAAAACGGCCGTTATTAACTTAAATAATTACATAGTTTTCATGACATGGCAATAAGTGATATAAAAGGAATAATGAACTTGAAAAAGGTTCTTAAAAAAGTATAAATTAACTCAAGTTTATTATTCAGGAGATTAAAGATCGACCGAGTCATGTCAGACCCGAGGTATGGGACTTCGTCTCAATCTCCTTTCACTGAGGCATATTTTGTTTTTTACACAACCTTCTTTTATACGGTGTATAATCCCCTTTGACTTTTACGTTTATCCAAAAGGAATATTTTTTATATGAAGAGTTTTACTAAACGACAAAAGGGAATGTTTTTTTCATACGTATGCGGGGACAACGACTTCTCTGCTGCCGTGACCATTATTTGAGATTCAGTTTCCTCTACAAGCCATACTTTTTTTTAAAAGAAAAATAAATACCATGTTTTAATTTTCTTTTATTTTGGTATTGAAAATGGGTTTCATAATGTTTTTTTATAAATTTCTTGTATTGATATCTTGTGATTGAAAAGTGGAAATGTTATGTTTCCCTTATGCATCTTTTATGGGATACGATTATGTTGAGGTTCTTGGGCATTATAATGAAGACGGATGGTTCCGTGATAAATTAAGGGTGGGTGAGCCCGATATAGCTCTCCAATGCATTGGGTAATGCGAGGGAGTGAAATGTTAAGGATTCTCCGAAGAGATTTAGGGAATATACTCTGATGGGTATTCCAAACGTAACCAAGAGGGTTGCTCCCTACGTAAGAATGTTATGAATGCCTCAAGTTACCTTTATGTCTTATGATTTCTATGATTTATTCATGATTTGATTAGGTATGTTAAAGTGCTTTTGTTTTATGGGTAAATTATTATTTCATTCTTATGTATATATGAAATTATGTTTCCTTTCCATATTTTTATAACCCATATTGAGCTTTTTATGCTCATCCCATGTTTTTTGAAATGTTTTTCACAGGTCAAGGGAAAGGTACATGATATAATGATAGTGTCTAGGAGGTGTCAAAAAAGAATCGATGTTTTATTTTAAATATGATTCCATTGATGGGAAAAATGAATACTATCTTTATGTAACCACTTTGTTTAAATGTTGAATGTAATGCAAGTTTTATGATCTAATTCTCTAAAACTCTAAACCTAAAAAGATCCCCAATGTGTAATCTTGTAATTACTCATGATTAAGTAAGGTTTAATGCTGGGGCCTTATATTATTTGTGAAATGATTTTTTATATTATATAATATAATTTGTATCTATAATGAATATCCAATTTCCATTAATTATATTCATTCCCACTTCTATGATATTATATCATAAAAGGAAAATACATTAAAAATCCTCTTCACTTACTCTTTTTACATAATTTAAAAAAGAATTTATTCTCTTACATATATCAAATGAATAAAAATTCCAAATTTCATTAAAATTTAATGATTTTATGCTTCACATACATGTGTATAATTTGATTTTAAAAATAATAATTATTAGTGTTTGGATTGTAAATATAAAATGTGAATCCAAAATGAAAATTTTATTTTCCATACAAATATTAATTCAATGAATGATTTATATGTGATGATAATGTTATGATTAGGGGGAATTGTTATTATTATGAGTCGTTCCATATGATTAATGGTCCATATGTGATGCGGTCATTCCCTCTTAATTGTTTCATATATGATTAATGGTGTGAAAAGAATGTTTTTTAGTCAGTGATGATTGTGTTAAAAACAATAGGGAATGAATTTTGAAGGTTCATTAGTTTATTTATATGATATTATTAGGAATATGTATCATAATTACAATTAATTATATCATGGTAGTGGCCAAAAAAAATTTATATACCGAATGTAATGTTTTTTAAATGTAATAAAATGGGTCATTATGCATATGTCGGTCTAAAGGGGAACCCAAATGATGTAAATAAACCAAACTATAAGAAGTAATGTGTATTGAAATTTTATGAAACGACTTAATCGGATGTAGAGATATCAAATAAAGTGTTATAAAATATATTTTCAGTTTATATATATTATACTAATGTGTTATTATTTATGGTCATAACTTTCATTAATTTCAAAAAATGTTTTTATAAAATTGAAGTATTCACCTCATGAAATTAAGCTAGACCATATGGTAAAATCACTTCAGAAAAATATTAAGGGTACAAAAATTATATGAATATTCATGCCAATTTATGTGGAAATAATTTACCAACAATCCTTGTTGTCTTGACCCATATAGAATATTATTTTATTTGAGGTATGAATTTTCTATTTGTTTACTATTCGAAGATTGATAGTAGAGCTAAAGATGTGTTTTCAGACATAGATTCATATTTTATAACAGAATGACCCCATACCATTGAAAAAATATTTGGATGCTGGAAATCTATTTAAATAAGAAAAAAGGTAATATTTATAATATTTTTGAAAATATGATAACATTTTAGATTAATGGTTTGTTGGGGGTATATGAGTATATAGATGTCTTTCTGTATTATTTTCCTAGTATAATACCTAATTGGGATGCTGAGTTTATTATAGATTAATTAACTAATGATATATCTATTTTAAAATCACCTTATCAAATTTATCATGTAAAACATATAAATTTTTTAAATCATTTTTAAGAGATTATAGATTTTTTTTTTTCAATCATTCACTTCAAATTGTCACGATCCTATTTTGGTTGCAAAAAATGATGAATATATTTATCTTCTCTTCATTTATTAATCAATGAATAACTTTACTATAATTCCCCAGCCTTAAGCCTTACATAATCTTGAATTATTACAAGATTACACATTGAGGATCTTTTCGGGTTTATAGTTTTAGATAATTAGATCATAAAACGTTCATTACATTCCACATATAAACAAAGTGGTTACATAAAGATAGTATTCTTCTTTACAATCAATGGAACCATATTTAAAATAAACCATGGATTTTTTCTTGACACATCCTTAACACTATCATCATATCATCTACCTTTCCCTTGACCTGTGAAAAACATTTAAAAAAACTTGGGATGAGCATAAAAAGCTCAGTAAGGGATATAAAAATATATTGAAAGGAAACATGGGTACATATATACATAAGAATGAAATCATACTTTACCCATAAAACATAAGAACTTCAACATACCTCATCAAATGATGAAAAAATCATAGAAATCATAAGACATAAAGGTAACTTGAGGCATTCATAACATTCTTACGTAGGGAGTAACCCTCTTGGTTACGTTTGGAATACCCATCACAGTATATTCCCTAAATCTCTTCGGAGAAACCTTAACGTTTCACTCCTTCACGTTACCCAATGCAATGGAGAGCTATATCGGGCACACCTGCCCTTAGTTTATCACGGAACCACCCGTCTTCATAATAATGCCCAAGAACCTCAACATAATCATATCACATAAAACATGCATAAAGGAAACATAACATTTCCACCTTTCAATCACAAGATATCAATACAACACATTGATATAAAAACATTTTGAAAACCATTTTCAATACCAAAATAAAAGAAAATTAAAACATGGTATCTATTATTCTTTTTAAAAAAAGGTATGGCTTGTAGAGGAAGCTCAAACTCAAATAACGGTCACGGCGGCGGAGAAGTCGTTGTCGCCACATACGTACGAAAAAAACATTCCCTTTTGTCGTTTAGTAAAACGCTACGTATAAAAAAGATTCATTTTGGATAAATGTAAAAGTCAAAGTGGTTTATTCACCATATAAAAGAATGTTGTGTATAAAACAAAATATGCCTCAATGAAAGGAGATTGAGACGAAGTCCCATACCTCGGGTCCGACTTGACTCGATCATTCTTTAATGTCCTAAAAAATAAACATGAGTTAATTTCTACTTTCTTAAGAACCTTTTTAATGTTCATTATTCCTTTTATATCACTTATTACCATGCCATGAACACTATGTAATTATTTAAGTTAATAACGGTCATTTTAACGATCATTGGTACTTGAGTAAAAAATAAACCCTTTATAATTACAAGTTGTTCATGTATCCATTATATCCAGAATGGTATTCATGATGTAGATATCATATATGTCATATATATCCAGTACATGCATGAATTTATAATATTACATAATCATTTAGAGGTAAGAAATGAAATGCACCGTTCATGGAGACGGTAAGCTGTACGTACGCTTGAATGCTACTTTCATTTCTATTTCGTATTTTATAGAATATAATCATAATGATATAAAGGTATATAATAATTCCAGTATAATATCATATATAATATCATAGTTCCATCCTTTATACATCCCACATATGGTATTTAACGAATCAAATCACTTTGAGGGGGCTGTAGTCTGCACTTCCTTAAATAAAGATATCGTGTTTACCCATAATGGAAACCATTAAGGTATACCCAAAATGAAAAATACATAAGCTTAAGGAAAACATAAACATATTATATATCATATATAAATATAGTGACATCTTAATGGCCACCTTTGAAGGTGTTAATAGAATTTTGAACAATCATCGTTTCGGAAGGCATAAATTCACCATCCACTGAAACAGTATGTTAGTTAACCATTAGTTGTAGGTGTGTGTAAGTGTATCTCGAATCCTTATTATAACAACATCCTAGTATATTGAGGATACTGGATTTGTTACAAAAGAAAAGAATAAAAAGAGTTTAGGGGGTTGGAGAAGCAAAATAAAACAAAAGGACTCAAAAGAAGACATTACCATAAAATCGGGTAACTCCCTTTGGTTTGAGCTCAAAGGCTTCCTTGGAAAGACTTCTCCCCAAACTGAGGCTTTAAGGAGTAAGAGAGGAGAGTGTAGAGACAAAATGGGTAGGGTTTGGACGATCCAAAGGCTTTGGAAGTAGGGGTAAGGAGGTAGAGGTGGGGGCCTTTTATAAGAGGAGAGGAGGGGCACTCTTGGAAAGTAAAGAAATGTTACTTTATTTTAAAATTAGTTTCGAATTCAAAAGGTCCCACATTGATATAATTCGAGGGTACGGTGATAAGGTTTTTAAATCCACCCATCCAATAGGTTTTCGACATGTGTAGGTTATAGATTTTACATTATCATTTCATTTTATTTAAATTCTTTTATTAAGGAGGTAATTATTGCATCATCATGATATCATAAATAATTTAATTTATTTAAAGTCTAAAAATTATAAAAAAAGTACTATGATGTAGGAAATATCTTTATCTTTCCAATGACTATTTAGATTTAAAACACTAGTGCAGAAAACGTTTTTACATCTGTTATTTTTCATTTTTTACATCGGTTTCTAGCCGACGTTAATACATGCGACGTTATAAATAAGGTTTTTGATGTCGGTTATTTAAAAACCGATGTCAAAAACATAAAATCGCGATGTTTATCACGTCAGTTATTTTAGAAACGAGGTGATAAAGGAAATGGGAAGGGTTTATCACGTCGGTGATTTAACAACCGACGTGATAAAAGCCCTGGAAAATGGTTTATCACGTCGGATATTAAACAACTGACGTGATAAACAGGGGCGAGGGGGGTTTATCAGGTCGGTTCTTATAGAACCGACGTGATAAACCAGGGTGAGCATGGTTTTTTCACGTCGGTTCTTATAAAACCGACGTGAAAAACCGGGGGAGGGGGGTTTATCACGTCGGTTATTATATAACCGCCGTGATAAATCGGTGGTGGGCGGTTTATCACGTCGGTTATTCAATAACCGACGTGATAAACCATTGTGCAGGCCTTTTATGACTTCGGTTATTTAATAACCGACGTGATAAACCATTCTCCAGGCCTTTTATCACGTCATTTATTAAATAACCGACGTTGTAAACCATTCATCAGGCCTTTTATCACGTCGGTTATTAAATAACCGACGTGATAAACCATTGTACATGCATTTTATCACATCGGTTATTAAATAACCGACGTGATAAAAGGCATGGAGAATGGTTTATCACGTCGGTTATTTAATAACTGACGTCATAAAAGGCCTGGAAAATGGTTTATCACGTCGGTTATTGAATAATCAACGTGATAAACGGCCTGGACAATGGTTTATCACGTCGGTTATTGAATAAATGACGTGATAAACCGCCGACCGTCGTTTTATCACGGCGGTTATATAATAACTGACATGATAAACCCCCCTCCCCCGGTTTTTCACATCGGTTTTATAAGAACCGACATGAAAAAACCACCCTCACCCTGGTTTATCACATCGGTTCTTATAGAACCAACGTGATAAACCCCCCTCACCCCTGTTTATCACGTTGGTTGTTTAATAACCGACGTGATAAACCATTTTCCAGGCCTTTTATCACGTCGGTTGTTAAATAACCGACGTGATAAACCCTTCTCATTTCCTTTATCACGTCGGTTATAAAATAACCATTGTGATAAACATCGCGATATTATGTTTTTGACGTCGGTTTTTAAATAACTGACGTCAAAAACCTTATTTATAATGTCGCACGTATTAACTTCGGCTAGAAACCGACGTAAAAAATGAAAAAAAACCGACGTAAAAAACGTTTTCTGTAAATAGTTTTTTAAATATAAATAGTTGTTCTAAAGCTAATGATATTTCCTACATCATGGTAATTTTTTATAATTTTTATACTTTAAATAAATTAAATTATTTATGACATCATGATGATGAAATGATTACCTCATTAATAAAGGATTTAAATAAAATGAAATCATAATGTAAAATCTATAACCTACACATGTCCAAAAACTATTGGATGGGTGGATTTAAAAACCTTATCACCGTACCCTCGAATTATATCAATTTGGGACCTTTTGAATCCGAAACTCATTTTAAAATAATGTAACATTTTTTTACTTTCCAAGAGTGCCCCTCCTCTCCACTTATAAAAGGCCCCCACCTCTACCTCCTTACCCCCACTTCCAAAGCCTTTGGATTGGCGAACCCCTTCCCATTTTGTCTCTCCACATCCCTATCTTACTCTTTGAAGCCTCAGTTTGGGATGAAGTCTTACCAATGAAGCCTTTGAGCTCAAACCAAAGGGAGTTACCCGATTTTAAGGTAATGTCTTCACTTGAGTCCTTTTGTTTTATTTTACTTATCCAACCCCCTAAACTCTTTTTATTCATCTCTTTTGTAAAAACTACAGTATATTAAATATACTAGGATTCTGTTATAATAAGGATTCGAGCTACACTTACACACACCTAAATCTAATTGTTAAAGAACATTCTTTTTCCGTGGATGGCGAATTTCGGCCTCCTGAAACGACGATTGTTCAACATTTTTTTAACACCTTAAATGGTGGCCATTAAGATGACACTATATTAATATATGATAGATTATATTTTTATTTTTTCTTTAAGCTTCTTTATTTTTCATTTTGGGCATATTTTATGGTTTCCATTTTGGGTAAACGCGATATCTTCATTTAAGGAAGTGCAGACTACCGCCCCCTCAAAGTGATTTGATTCGTTAAATAGCATATGTGGGAAGTATAAAGGATAGAGTTATGATATTATATATGATATTACACAGGAATTATAATATACCTTTATATCATTATGATTCCATTCTATAAAATATGAAATAGAAATGAAATTAGCATTCATGCGTACGTACGACTTACCGTCTCCATGAACGGTGCATTTCATTTCTTACCTCTAAATGATTATGTAATATTATAAATGCATGTATATACTGTATATATATGATATATATGATATATACATCATGATTATAATTCTGGATATAATGGATACATGAATAACTTGTAATTATAAAGGGTTTATTTTTTACTCAAGTATCAATGATCGTTAAAACGACCGTTATTAACATAAATAATCACATAGTTTTCATGACATTGAAATAAGGGATATAAAAGGAATAATGAACTTGAAAAATGTTCTTAAAAAAGTAGAAATTAACTCATGTTTATTATTCAAGAGATTAAAGATCGACCGAGTCATGTCGGACCCGAGGTATGGGACTTCGTCTCAATCTCCTTTCATTGAGGCATATTTTGTTTTTTACACAACCTTATTTTATACGGTGTATAAACCCCTTGGAATTTTACATTTATTCAGAAGGAATATTTTTTATACTAAGAGTTTTACTAAATGACAAAAGGGAATGTTTTTGTCATACGTATGCGGCAACAACGACTTCTCAGCTTCCGTGACCATTATTTGAGTTTCAGCTTCCTCTACAAGCCATACATTTTTTAAAAAGAAAAATAAATACCATGTTTTACATTTCTTTTATTTTGGTATTGAAAATGGGTTTCATAATGTTTTTATATCAATGTGTTGTATTGATATCTTGTGATTGGAAAGTGGAAATGTTATGTTTTCTTTATGCATGTTTTTTGGGATACGATTATGTTGAGGTTCTTGGGAATTATAATGAAGACGGATGGTTCCATGATAAACTAAGGGTGGGTGAGCCCGATATAGCTCTCCAATGCATTGGGTAACGCGAAGGAGTGAAATGTTAAGGTTTCTCCGAAGAGATTTAGGGAATATACTGTGATGGGTATTCCAAACGTAACGAAGAGGGTTACTCCCTACGTAAGAATGTTATGAATGCCTCAAGTTACCTTTATGTCTTATGATTTCTATGATTTATTAATGATTTGATGAGGTATGTTAATGTGCTTATGTTTTATGGGTAAAGTATGATTTCACTCTTATGTATATATGAAATTATGTTTCCTTTCCATATTTTTGTAACCCATACTGAGCTTTTTATGCTCATCTCATGTTTTTTTGAAATGTTTTTTTTACAGGTCAAGGGAAAGGTACATGATATGATGATAGTGTCTAGGAAGTGTCAAAAAAGAATCCATGTTTTATTTTAAATATGATTCCATTGATGGGAAAAATGAATACTATCTTTATGTAACAACTTTGTTTAAATATGGAATGTAATGCAAGTTTTATGATCTAATTATCTAAAACTCTAAACCTGAAAAGATCCTCAATGTGTAATCTTGTAATTAATCAAGATTAAGAAAGGTTTAAGGCTGGGGCCTTATATTATTTGTGAAATGATTTATTATATTATATAATATAATGTGTATCTATAATAGATATACATTTTGCATTAATTATTTTCATTCCCACTTTTGTGATATTATATCATAAAAGGACATTATATTAAAAATCCTCTCCACATACTCTTTGTACATAATATAAAAATGAATTTATTCTCTTACATTTATGAAATGAATAAAAATTCCAAATTTCATTAAAATTTAATGATTTTATGCTTCACATACATGTGTATAATTTGATTTTAAAAATAATAATTATTAGTGTTTGGATTGTAAATATAAAATGTGAATCGAAAATAAAAATTTTATTTTCCATACAAATATTAGTTCAATGAATGATTTATATGTGATGATAATGTTATGATTCTAGGGAATTGTTATTATTATGAGTCGTTCAATATGATTAATGGTCCATATGTGATGCGGTCATTCCCTCTTAATTGTTTCATATATGATTAATGGTGTGAAAAGTATGTTTTTTAGTCAGTGGGGATTGTGTTAAAAACAATAGGGAATGAATTTTGAAGGTTCATTAGTTTATTTATATGATATGATTAGGAATATGTCTCATAATTACAATTAATAATATCATGGTAGTGGCCAAAAAAAATTTATATACCGAATGTAATGTTTTTTAAATGTAATAAAATGGGTCATTATGAATATGTGGGTCTAAAGGGGAACCCAAATGATGTAAATAAACCAAACTATAAGAAGTAATGTGTATTGAAATTTTATGAAATGAAATAATCGGATGTAGAGATATCAAATAAAGTGTTATAAAATATATTTTCAGTTTATATATATTATACTAATGTGTTATTATTTATGCTCATCACATTCATTAAATTCAAAAAACTGTTATTTAGAAAATTGAAGTATTCACCTAATGAAATTAAGCTAGACCATATGGTAAAATCACTGCAGAAAAATATTAAGGGAACAAAAATTATATGAATATTCAGGCCAAATTATGTGGAAATAATTTACCAACAATCCTTGTTTCCTTGACCCATATAGAATATTATTTTATTTTAGGTATGAATTTTCTATTTGTTTACTATTCGAAGATTGATAGTAGAGCTAAAGATGTGTTTTCAAGCATAGATTCGTATTTTATAACAGAATGACCCCATACCATTGAAAAAATATTTGGATGTTGGAAATCTATTTAAATAAGAAAAAAGGTAATATTTCAAATATTTTTGAAAATATGAGAACTTTTTAGATTAATGGTTTGTTGGGGGTATATGAGTATATAGATGTCTTTCTGTATTATATTCCTAGTATAATAACTAATTGGGATGCTGAGTTTATTATTGATTAATTAACTAATGATAGATCTATTTCAAAAACACCTTATCAAATTGATCATGTAAAACATATAAATTTTTTAAATCATATTTAAGAGTTTATAGATTAATTTTTTTTTCAACCTTTCACTTCAAATTGTCACGATCCTATTTTGGTTGAAAAAAATGATGAATATAATTATCTTCTCTTCATTTATAAATCAATGAATAACTTTACTATAAGGACCCAGCCTTAAACCTTACTTAATCTTGAGTTATTACAAGATTACACATTGAGGATCTTTTCGGGTTTAGATTTTTAGAGAATTAGATCATAAAACATGCAATACATTCCACATATAAAAAAAGTGGTTACATAAAGATAGTATTCATCATTATCATCAATGGAAACATATTTAAAATAAAACATGGATTCTTTCTTGACACTTCCTTGACACTATCATCATATCATGTAACTTTCCCTTGACCTGTGAAAAACATTTCAAAAACACTTTGGATGAGCATAAAAAGCTCAGTAAGGGATATAAAAATATATGGAAAGGAAACATGGGTACATATATACATAAGAATGAAATCATACTTTACCCATAAAACATAAGCACTTCAACATACCTCATCAAATCATGAATAAATCATTGAAATCATAAGACATAAAGGAAACTTGAGGCATTCATAACACTCTTACGTAGGGAGTAACCCTCTTGGTTACGTTTGGAATACCCATCACAGTATATTCCCTAAATCTCTTCAGAGAAACCTTAACATTTCACTCCTTCACTTTACCCAATGAATTGGAGAGCTATATCGGGATCACCCGCCCTTAGTTTATCACGGAACCACCCGTCTTCATAATAATTCCCAAGAACCTCAACTTAATCATATTACATAAAACATGCATAAAGGAAACATAACATTTCCACCTTTCAATCATAATATATCAATACAACACATTGATATAAAAACATTTTGAAAACCATTTTCAATACCAAAATAAAAGAAAATTAAAACATGGTATTTATTTTTCTTTTTTTTAAATGTATGGCTTGTAGAGGAAGCTGAAACTCAAATAACGGTTACGGCGACAGAGAAGTCGTTGTCACCACATACATACGACAAAAACATTTCCATTTTTCGTTTAGTAAAACACTACGTATAAAAAAGATTCCTTTTGGATAAATGTAAAAGTCAAAGGGGTTTATACACCATATAAAAGAAGGTTGTGTATAAAACAAAATATGCCTCAATGAAAGGAGATTGAGACGAAGTCCCATACCTCAGGTCTGACTTGACTCGATCATTCTTTAATGTCCTGAATAATAAACTTGAGTTAATTTATACTTGCTTAAGAACCTTTTTCATGTTCATTATTCCTTTTATATCACTTATTACCATGTCATGAACACTATGTAATAATTTAAGTTAATAATGGTCATTTTAACGATCATTGGTACTTGAGTCAAAAATAAACCATTTATAATTAAAATTTGTTCATGTATCCATTATATCTAGAATGGTATTCATGATGTAGATATCATATATTTCATATATATATAGTACATGCTTGCATTTATAATATTACGTAATCATTTATAGGTAAGAAATGAAATGCTTCGTTCATGGAGACGGTAAGTCGTACGTACGCTTGAATGCTACTTTCATTTCTATTTCGTATTTTATAGAATAGAATCATAATTATATAAAGGTATATTATAATTCCTGTATAATATAATATATAATATCATAGTTACATCCTTTATAAATCCCACATATGGTATTTAACGAATCAAATCACTTTGAGGGGGTGGTAGTCCGCACTTCCTTAAATGAAGATATCGTGTTTACCCATAATGGAAACCATAAAGGTATACCCAAAATAAAAAATACAGAAGTTTACGGAAAACATAAACATATTATATATCATATATAAATATAGTGACATCTTAATGGCCACCATTGAAGGTGTTAAAAGAATGTTGAACAATCATCGTTTCGGGAGGCATAAATTCGCCATCCACGGAAATAGTATGTTCGGTAACCATTAGATGTAGGTGTGTGTAAGTGTATCTCGAATACATATTATAACAACATCCTATTATATTTAGGATACTGGATTTGTTACAAAAGAAAAGAATAAAATGAGTTTAGGGGGTTGGAGAACAAAAATAAAACAAAAGTACTCAAAAGAAGACATTACCTTAAAATCGTGTAACTCCCTTTGGTTTGAGCTCAAAGGCTTCCTTGGGAAGACTTCTGCCCAATATTAGGATTTAAGGAGTAAGATAGGGGAGTGTAGAGACAAAATGGGCAGGGTTTGGCCGAGCCAAAGTCTTTGGGAGTGTGGGTAAGGAGGTATAGGTGGGGGCCTTTTATAAGAGGAGAGGAGGGGCACTCTTGGAAGGTAAAGAAAAGTCACTTTATTTTTAAATGGTATTCGGATATAATAGGTCCCAAATTGATATAATTATAGGATAAGGTGATAAGGGTTCGAAATAAACTCATCCAATATGTTTTGAACATGTTTAGGTCTTAGATATTACATTATCTTTCTATTTTATTTAAATCGTTAAATAATGAGGTCATCGCTGCATCATTATGATGTCATAAATAATTTACTTTATTTAAAGTCTAAAAATTTAGAAAAAAATACTATGATGTAGAAAATATTTTTATCTTTCCAATTAATATTTATAATCAAAAATCTGAATTGTATAAACCCATGTAAAAATTATTTTAGTAAAATAACTTCTGTTTCTGTCATTTTTACTTTTACATTAAATAAAAAGTTATTTATGTCATTTCCCAACCAAAGTGGCTCCATGGGGTCCCCAATTTGACCCATGGATTTTAATGGTCTGAAATGACACATAAAATGAGGGTAGAACATGGGACAAGCTCATCTCATACTATTAAAACATTATTTTCACCTTAAACTACACTAATTACCACTAATCGCGATTAATAACATAAAAGTTACTATTCACCAAAAACATATTTTAATCTCATTGAACCACATTTTACTTCTTAATTACAACCATGTATGTCAGATTTTGGAAAATCAAATCACAGAGGTAGTAAAATTTCATTTAAATGAAAAATCAGTTTTTATAAGTACCACTTAGTGGTTTCACTATTCATCAAAAATTGATGTTTTTCAGAAAAATACCAAAAATTCACCCTAAGCTATATTTGATATTCCGAATTCAAAAATGAAATATATTTTAAAAAATTAAAAACATATAAGTCACATTAATTAATTTAATAATTAATTCTTGCTGTCATGACAAATAGCGTGTTTTTATGAAACAATAAGTATCAAAAGATTGACACCAGTTTAAGTCCAATTTCAAAGTGAAATTGATTTCAATGACCACCATTAGATTAAATGGTAAAAATATATTCTAATTTCACTTAATAACCAATTCAAAAGATAATCTAATCATATAAATTAATTAGATTAAAAATCATTTTTGATGTAAAATGCAGTATTTTTCACTATTCATTAAAAAATGAACATTGTCAGAAAAATACCAAAAATTCACACAAAGTTAATTTTGATGTCCCAATCATAAAGAATAAGTTTATTTTGACAAACATAGCTTATAAAATTTTCAAAAGATTGATTTAAAAATGGTTTTCCATCCAAAGGCCGTAAAACAATCTTTTAAAAAAATATTAGTGTTTTCTATGCTTAAGATTGGATTTATTTTCATTTTAAGGCTCTAAAACACTATCCAATTCATAAATAGACATAGATAAAAATATCTATCATTAATTACATACTTGGAATGTTACATCCTTTCCCCCTTTATAAAATTTCTTCCCCATAATTTATTTACTTATCGAATAAATGCGGGTACTTATCCCTCATTGCTTTTTCAGATTCCCATGTTGCCTCTTCCATCATGTGGTTTTTCCACAAAACCTTTACCTGATTAATCACCTTATTCTGTAACACTTTCTCCCTGTGGTCAAGAATCTGGACCGGTTTTTCCTCATAAGATAGGTTCTCTTCATGCTGAACTAACTCTGGGCTCAAAACATGAGATAGATCTGGCATATACTTTCTCAAAATCGAAACGTGAAAAACATTGTGTCCCTGAGATAAAATCAGAGGTAAAGCCACTCTGTATGCAACAGATCCAACTCTCTCCAGAATTTCATATGGTCCAATGAACCTTGGACTCATCTTTCCTTTCTTACCAAATCACTTCACACTTTTCCATGGTGATACTTTGAGAAAAACATGATCACATACCTCAAAAGAGAGATCCTTCCTCCTATTGTTTGCATAACTCTTCTGCCTGCTCTGAGCTGTTCTCATGTGTTTCTGAATCAGCTGAACTTTTTCTTCCATCTCTTCTACCAATTCTAGTCCCATCAACTTCCTTTCACCCACTTCAACCCAGAAAGCTGGAGTTCGACACCGCTTCTCATATAATGCCTGAAATGGTGGCATCTGTATACTAGAATGGAAACTGTAATTATATGAAAAATCAACCAAAGAAATATGTTGGTCCCAACTTCCCTGATAATCCATAGAATAAGCTCGTAGCATATCCTCCAAGGTCTGAATTGTTTGTTCTGACTGCCCATCTGATTGAGGATGAAAAGTTGTACTAAAATTTAATTCAGTACCCAACGACTTCTTAAGGCCTTTCCAAAAGTTAGAAGTGAACCTGGGATCACAATCAGATACAATGGAGAGGGGAACTCCATGTAACCTGACTATCTCTTTAAGATACAAACAGGAAAGTTGATCTAGGAAAAAGTATCTCGTATAGAAAGTAAATGAGCAGATTTAGTCAAGCGATCAAGAATAACCCAGATTGCATTATTACCTCGAGATGTCTTCGGTAATCCCACAACAAAGTCCATGGATATATTCTCCCATCTCCACTCTAGCACTGGTAAAGGCTGAATCATCCCTTTCGGTAACTGCCGCTCTGCTTTAACCTGTTGACAAGTCAAACACTTCACAGTAAAATCAGCAATATCTCTTTTCATTCCATCCCACCGGTAATACTCCCGCAGATCTCTGTAGATATTAGTACTGCCAGGATGAACTGAAGACGGAGAACTATGAGCTTCATATAACAACTCTCTCTTCAACTGTGAATCACAAGGCACACACAATCTCTTCCCAAATCTCAAAACGCAATCATTATCAATGATTAATTTAGGCAACATACCTTTCTGAACTAGCTCTACCATTTTCTGCAACTCAATGTCTTGCTTCTGGGCTTGCTTGATTCTATCTGATACAGATGATCTCACTGATACCTGAAACAAAACGGAATAACGTCCTGAACCAACAACTTCTTTGCCAAAGTTCATCAAATCCTTAACCAAAGGATCACGTTCCAAATGCAACACTGCTAAAGAAGCATTACTTTTTCGACTCAAAGAATCAGCCACATTATTTTCTTTTATTGGATGGTAATGAATTGTACAATCATAATCCATGATTAATTCTATCCATCTCCTTTGTCTCATGTTCAATTCTTTCTGAGTGAATATATATTTTAAACTTCTATGGTCGGTATATATTTTACACTTTACTCCATACAAATGATGCCTCCAAATTTTTAAAGCGAAAACAACAGCAGCTATTTCCAAATCATGTGTAGGGTAATTTAACTCATGAGTTTTAAACTGTCGTGAAGCATAAGCAATTACCTGATCATTCTGCATTAGGACGCAACCATGTCCTTTCAATGAAGAATCACTGTATATATCAAACTCACCATTCCTGGAAGGTAGTGCCAAAACTGGAGCATTAACCAATCTTCTTTTCAATTCCTGAAAACAATCATCAAATTCTTTTGTCCAGATATAATTAACACCCTTCCGAGTTAGCTTAGTCATTGGACTAGATAACCGTGAAAAATTTCTGACAAACCTTCTGTAATAGCCTGCCAAACCAAGGAAGCTACGAATCTCAGTTACATTTGTGGGTATTGGCCAGTCTTCCACAACTTTTTTTTTGCAGGATCAACAATTATCCCATCTTTAGAAACAATGTGTCCATGGAAAGAAATTTTTTTCAACCAAAACTCACACTTTCTGAATTATCCAAACAGTTTCTTTTCTTTTAAGGTTTGCAAGATAACCCTTAAATGTATTTCATGCTCCACTTTACTTTTAGAAAAGACCAAAATATCATCAATGAAAACCACCACAAACTTATCCAATAACTCATGGAAAATTCTATTCATTAAGTCCATGAATACAACAGGTGCATTAGTTAGCCCAAAAGGCATTACTAAAAATTCATAGTGGCCATATATTGTACGGAACGCGGTCTTCGAAACATCTGATTCTTTTACCTTCAGCAGATGGCACCCTGATTTGAAGTTAATCTTTGAAAAATACTGACCTCCCTGGAGCTGATCAAATAAATCATCGATACGAGGCAAAGGATATTTGTTCTTAACAGTGATATTATTCAAGGCTCTATAATCAATGCAAAGTCTCATTGAACCATCCTACTTTTTAACAAAATAAAACAGGAGCACCCCATGGTGATGTGATAGGTCAAATGAAACCTTTCCCTAATAAATCTTGCAATTGCTCCTTCAACTCTAAAAGTTCAATTTGAGCCATTCGATATGGGGGTTTTGAAATTGGCTTAACATCAGGAACTAAGTCAACAGTAAATTCAACTTCCCGATCTGGTATTATTCCAGGAAACTCATCAGGAAAAACATCAGGATACTCATTTACCACTGGCACATCATTAATCTGAACAGTTCCTTTATTTTCAACGATGTGTTCAAGGTAACATTCATTTCCATATTTTACATGTTTCTTGGCCTCTTGATAAGTTATCAAAAATAAGGGATCATTCTTGTACACAAACTCTACTAGAGGTATAACAATAAGGTTTTCAAGTAGGTTCATTCCACAGATAAGGATAGGAAGATTCTTATAAATTCTTTTTGCCTCAACATTTACCTCAGGTGTCTTTACCACAAGGTCAGGATTCATTTCTTGAGATGGTATTCCCATTTTACTAGAAAAGGTTTCAGAGATGAAAGAATGTGTAGATCCTAAATCAAACAACACACTGGCATAATATGAAAAAACAAACAAAGTACATGATACAACATCCTATGATGGTCTGACATCTGCTGAAGTAGTTGAAAAGGATTTCACCACCCCTTTCTTCTTGTAGTCTAACTGCTTCCCATCACCCAAGCTTTTTGTCAAACACTCATTTGCATAGTGACCCATCTCATTGCACTTATAACATTTCACTAACTGTAAATCAAATTTGGTCTTACCATCACGCTAATCTTTTTCAGTGCAATCACGAGCCTTATGTCCCATATTACCACATCGGTAGCTCTTTCCAGAATTTAGAAGACATTCCCCAGCATGCCTTTTTCAACATTTATCACAAACTAGAAACTTAGATTTCTTACCATCAGACTTTTTTGAAGAATTCATCCCTTTCTCCTGCCACCTTGGTCTCTTCTTCTGCTGGTTGTTATAGAACACATGATCATCGGAAAACTCCATTTCCACCTTCTCAGCACATCGAACAAGCTTTTCATAACATTTAATCTCACGAGAAGCTATTTCCCTTCGATATTTTGGCTTTAATCCTGAGTAAAAAATATTGATTTTACTATCAAGGTCTCGAATAAAATTTGGATCATACCGTGCCAATCTAGTGAACCTTTCTTCATATGTAGCCACTGAGTCTTCCACTTGCCTCAATTCCAAGAATTGCATTTCCATCCTAAGTCGAACAACCTTGGGAAAATAATTCTCAAGAAACATACCTATGAATTCATCCCAGTCGAGAGCATCAATCTCATCAGCGTCCCTGATATTTTTAACCATCGACCACCACTGATCTGCTTTACCCTCCAAACGGTAAATACCTAGACTATCCTTTTGATTGTCTGAACACCCCATGACATCGAAAATCTTCTCCAGTGCTTTAATCCACCCTTCAGCTAACACAGGGTCAGATGATCCTCTGAATGATGGGGGATGTTTCCTCGTGAAATGTTCCACCACTGACATGTTCCTCTGCGGTTGATTTGGATGATCTCATGTATGGATACCACTTCCATTTATCGCTTGAGTCAAATGCACCATTACTACAACAAACTCTTCATTTCCAATTCCGACGATCTCAGGATGCTGATTTGGAAGGTTATTTCCTTTTGTATACCTTCCTAGCACTGCTACCCTGTTTCCTATACGAAAACCCATTCTGAACAAACATGTCTTAGATGAAGCAACATGGTAATATTCAAATACTATATCATTTCAAAAAAAGAAATATTTTTGGACAATCATTTAATAGAATTGTAAGTCCTAAAGAAATCTAAACCTTCCTTTGATACCAACTATAAGGACCCAGCCTTAAACCTTACTTAATCTTGAGTTATTACAAGATTACACATTGAGGATCTTTTCGGGTTTAGATTTTTAGAGAATTAGATCATAAAACATGCATTACATTCCACATATAAAAAAAGTGGTTACATAAAGATAGTATTCATCATTATCACCAATGGAAACATATTTAAAATAAAACATGGATTCTTTCTTGACACTTCCTTGACACTATCATCATATCATGTAACTTTCCCTTGACCTGTGAAAAACATTTCAAAAAAACATGGGATGAGCATAAAAAGCTCAGTAAGGGATATAAAAATATATGGAAAGGAAACATGGGTACATATATACATATGAATGAAATCATACTTTACCCATAAAACATAAGCACTTCAACGTACCTCATCAAATCAAGAATAAATCATTGAAATCATAAGACTTAAAGGAAACTTGAGGCATTCATAACATTCTTATGTAGGGAGTAACCCTCTTGGTTACGTTTGGAATACCCATCACAGTATATTCCCTAAATCTCTTCAGAGAAACCTTAACATTTCACTCCATCACTTTACCCAGTGAATTGGAAAGCTATATCGGGCTCACCCGCCCTTAGTTTATCACGGAACCACCCGTCTTCATAATAATTCCCAAGAACCTCAACATAATCATATCACATAAAACATGCATAAAGGAAACATAACATTTCCACCTTTCAATCACAAGATATCAATACAACACATTGATATAAAAACATTGTGAAAACCATTTTCAATACCAAAATAAAAGAAAAATAAAAACATTGTATTTATTTTTCTTTTAAAAAAAGGTTTGGCTTGTAGAGGAAGTCGAAACTCAAATAACGGTCACAGCAGCGGAGAAGACGTTGTCGCCGCATACGTACGACAAAAACATTGCGTTTTGTCATTTAGTAAAACGCTACGTATAAAAAAGATTCGTTTTGGATAAATGTAAAAGTCAAATGGGTTTATACACCATATAAAAGAAGGTTGGGTATAAAACAAAATATGCCTCAATGAAAGGAGATTGAGACGAAGTCCCATACCTCGGGTCTGACGTGACTCGATCATTCTTTAATGTCCTGAATAATAAACTTGAGTTAATTTATAATTTCTTAAGAACCTTTTTCATGTTAATTATTCCTTTTATATCACTTATTACAATGTCATGAACACTATGAAATTATTTAAGTTAATAACGGTCATTTTAACGATCATTGGTACTTGAGTCAAAAATAAACCCTTTATAATTACAAGTTTTTCATGTATCCATTATATCCAGAATGGTATTCATGATGTAGATATCATATATGTCATATATATCCAGTACATGCATGCATTTATAATATTACATAATCATTTAGAGATACGAAATGAAATGCACCGTTCATGGAGACGGTAAGCCGTACGTACGCATAAATGCTACTTTCATTTCTATTTCATATTTTATAGAATAGAATCATAATGATATAAAGGTATATTATAATTCCAGTATAATATCATATATAATATCATAGTTCCATCCTTTATACATCCCACATATGGTATTTAACGAATCAAATCACTTTGAGGGTGCGGTAGTCCGCACTTCCTTAAATGAAGATATCCCGTTTACCCATAATGGAAACCATAATGTTATACCCAAAATAAAAAATACATAAGCTTAAGGATAACATAAAAATATTATATATCAAATATAAATATAGTTACATCATAATGTCCACCTTTTAAGGTGTAAAAATAATGTTGAACAATCATCGTTTCGGGAGTCATAAATTCTCCATCCACGGAAACCGTATGTTCATTTACCATTAGATGCAGGTGTGTGTAAGTGTAGCTCGAATCCTTATTATAACTAAATCCTAGTATATTTATGATACTGGAGTTGTTATAATAGAAAATAATAAAAAGAGTTTAGGGGGTTGGAGAAGCATAATAAAACAAAAGGACTGAAAATAAGACATTACCTTAAAATCTGGTAACTCCCTTTGGTTTGAGCTCAAAGTCTTCCTTGGGAAGAATTATGCCCAAAGTGAGGATTTAAGGAGTAATATAGGGGAGGTTAGAGACAAAATGGGCAGGGGTTGGCCGATCCAAAGGCTTTGGGAGTGTGGGTAAGGAGGTAGAGGTGGGGGCCTTTTATAAGATGAGAGGAGGGGCACTCTTGGAAGGTAAAACAAAGTCACTTTATTTTTAAATGGTATTCGTATTTAAGAGGTCCCACATTGATATAATTAGAGGATAAGGTGATAAGGGCACGAAATCCACTCATCCAATAGGTTTTGAACAAGTGTAGGGATTATATATTACATTATCTTTCCATTTTATTTAAATCGTTAAATAATGATGTCATCACTGCATCATTATGATGTCATAAATAATTTAATTTATTTAAAGTCTAAAAATTATAGAAAAAATACTATGATGTAGGAAATTTTTTTAGCTTTCCAATTACTATTTATAATCAAAACTCTTAATTGTATAAACCCATGTAAAAATTGTTTTAGTAAAATAACTTATGTTTTTGTCATTTTTACTTTTACATTAAATAAAAAGTTATTTATGTCATTTCCCAACCAAAGTGGCTCCATGGGGTCCCCATGTTGACCCATGGCTTTTCATGGTCGGCCATGACACATCCAATGAGGGTAGGACATGTTTCAAGATCATCTCATACTATTAAAACATTATTTTTACCTTAAACTACAATAATTACCACTAATCGCGATTAATAACATAAAAGTTACTATTCACCAAAAAAAATTTAATCTCATTGAACCACATTTTACTTCATAAAGACAACCATGTATGTCGGATTTTTGAAAATCAAATCACAGAGGTGGTAAAATATCATTTAAAAGAAAAATCAGTTTTTATAAGTACCCCTTAGTGGTTTCACTATTCATCAAAAATTGAAGTTTTTCAGAAAAATACCAAAAAATCACCCTAAGATATATTTGATATTCCAAATTCAAAAATTAAGTATATTTTACAAAATTCAAAACATATAAGTCACATTAATTAATTTAATAATTAATTCCTGCTGTCATGACAAATAGCGTGTTTTTATGAAACAATAAGTATCAAAAGATTGACACCAGTTTAAGTCCAATTTCAAAGTGAAATTGATTACAACGACCACCATTGGATTAAATGGTAAAAATATATTCTAATTTCACTTCAAAACCAATTAATAAGATAATATAATCATATAAATAAGTTAGAATACAAATTAGTTTTGATGTAAAATGCAGTATTTTTCACTATTCATTAAAAAATGAACATTGTCAGAAAAATACCAAAAATTTACACAAAGTAAATTTTGATGTCCCAATCATAAATAATAAGTTTATTTTGACAAACATAGCTTATAAAATTTTCAAATGATAGATTTAAAAATGGTTTTCCATCAAAAAGCAGTAAAACAATCTTTAAAAAAAATATTAGTGTATTTCATGCTTAAGATTTGATTTATTTTCATTTTAAGCCTCTAAAACACTATCCAATTCATAAATAGACATAGATAAAAATATCTATCATTCATTACTTACTTGGGATATTACATTTACTATTATAAATAAGCTCCTATTTCCTCAAATGTATTATTTTTTTAAATCAGGTAGAAGAAGATCATATGTTTTCAATTATTGATATTAAGTCCGGGTACCATCTACCAATGGTGATTGTGGATCACATTCTAAAAAATATATTTTAGAAAATACATCAAATTATGAGTTTTAATTTATTCTCATTGGTTTCAAAAATTACTATAATGTATTTCATGGACTTATTAATATAATAACCCAATATTATTTTGCTAATTTTGTTATTATACTTATTTATGATATTTGTTTTGTTTCTAAAATGTATTAGGATCATTAAAAACATCGTAGAATTTTGATAAACCCCATAATGGAACTTTAGTTATAAAAGAAATTTATAAAATCATATTTTTGGTTAAAAATATGACATTTCATGGGACAATATATATAAGTATTTCTTAGCTATTGATCTTAACAAAACAATCCTTGTTGGTGAATGAATAGTACCTCTAAAAGTTAATAGGTTTATTATTAATGTTGGATTAGGAGTCTATTACTAATGTTTTGTTACAAAAAACTCATTTTTTTATATCCTGCTAAATATTTTGACTTGGAAATGTGGTGAATTTATTTTGGAATAACAATTTTATGTTAGTATTCTAAAACAATGAAGATAATTGGTTATGTCTTTTGTTTTTGTCAATCCATATAGAAATGGGGACATTTTAATCTATATTGAAGCTTCGTTAAATATTATTAGTTACTTTTTAGTGATGAATAATCACTTAATTGATTATTATTTACAATAAATATGAGATGATGAATAAAATTACCCAAAAATAAATTGGAATTAATAGCTCTGGAATTCTCCTCAACATTGTGGAAAATTATTAAGGAGAAAAATTTGAAATATATACTAACCATAAATAATGATGTAATCATTTACATAATGGAATTGAACACTAGGATGATAATATTTCAAGATACGAAAAGGACTATGATTGTGGGAATGATTACCATCATGGAATAGAAAATATATTGTCTAATGCTTTGAGTCCAAAAAATAATGTTACAATAATCATGTTATATGTAGAACATGACACATTTTTTAATAATTTGATAAATTTTTTCATGGAATTTGGTTCATCATGAAAATGATATATTTTTATCGGTGTCAGTTAAATTGTTTCTATCAGAATGAATTATGAGTGCTTCGAAAAAATACTATGAGTTATAGAAAAATGTAGTATTTGTTAAAAATGCTTTGATTCATGAATTTAATATTTATATATTTTGTGATTTTTAATGTTGTGTGATTCACATTCGAAGATAGATTTTTAATGTGAATATCATGGTTCTTGAGATTTTGTTCATTCAATAATTACAAATATGTTGGGATATATTCTAGAGTATTATTGGAGGGATGGAATGAGAATTTATATTTTTGGATTTATTATGATATGATTGAATTTTTAATAGGTATTAGAGGAATAATAATTATGGAAGTAGATGCTTCATCCTCTTCCAGTTATATGGTGGAAATGGATAAATACATCATTGGATTTGTTTTTTGTATTAACAAATACATAATTGTGTAACAATGAAATTTGTATTATTATTTATTCACTAACTAAATCTAAACATTTTCATTAAATTTCATACCTTATATATCTAGATTAACATTAACAGTTATACAATTAACATATCGTCTTGATACATGGAGTCCATATCTTCATTGTATCTAATCAGGATCCTAAGTTCACTTATAAATTTTTGAAGGGAATCCAGATGTCATTATTATTGAACTAAATTCTAGCACTACTTTGCATCCTCAACATGATTGAAATGAATGAAAAAAATCATCCATTGGAGGATATTATTCAAAATTGTTCTACTAATTAACATGAAATATTGGATTATCAAACTTATTTGGTTTAGTTTTCTAAAAATAATGGTTACCATTATATTATAAATAAGGATGATTCTGAACCATAATATTTTTAAAGAGGTGTTATATTATATCATTTTTGGATAACATACATGAGAGAATATTTATGGGTTTAGAATTTGTATTTGAAATGATAGAAAATGTTTAGTTGATTCTGACACACATGAGGATATGTCATGTAAGAGAAAAAGGTTTCTGGATTTTAAGAGAAATGATTTTTCCTTTTCTTATGTGATCATTTATTTCTCATGGATTCTATGTGGAAAATTATGATGTGTTTTGGTATAAAGGGGAAGTAGAGTCCATGATTTATTTGACAATATGAAATCCTAGAAAACATTATAGTAGTATCCTTTTGAGTGGAATTGTTTCATAATGTTTCCTTGTTGTATAATTTTCTTAATGTTTTGATGTTATGAAATTATGTTATGGATTCATATCATCTTCTAAAATTTTAGAGTGTTCAGTTCGAAGATAACATTTCGAATAAGGGAAATCATCTTCATATTCTTGACTAAAGAGATAATATATTTTTTAATAATGTAATTCATAATGTTAATGATTTTTTTAGAACCCGCATGGTTGAAAAAAAAACGGGAATATGATAATACCTTGACATAAATATATCCTCACTTGTTTAGATACTGACAAAATTAAAAGGATTCAATTAGAAGACAAGGGAAAATGTAACAACCCATTTACAAATATAATTTAGTTTTTCATTCTAGAATTAAATAGTTAAATTCATTATAAATGTATAATTGAATAAGGTTTATTTATATAAATTAAGGAATATATAATAATGAAATAGTAACATTACCATTGGAATAATAATGTAACTACTTGAATATTAATGTGTCTGATATGAATAGTAATATATCTATTAGAATAATAAACTCACCTATGATAGTATAAATAATATTTAGTTATCTCATATATGAAAATATTATATTTTTATTTCATGGAATAAGTTACTATTTTTTAAAAAAATGAACAAATATTTTTTGGTATTTTTGTGATATTAAAATGTTTATGTAAAACATTATTATTAATATAGTGATGTAAAATAAATATGAAATACATAATATATATTCATAAATTTATTTACTTTTTATTTTTTTAATAATATAATTATGTGAGACCTTAATAAATTATTCAATTTGTCATAAAATCAGTTATATTATTACAATAGCCATTTTAAAAAAAAATGAAATAACATAAAAATTATATTTCACGTATTTAAAAAATTATTTTCCAAATGTGGAGTCCATTTTTGAAGACTAAACTTAAAAAAAATATGATGTTTAATAGTTTTTGTAATTATCTATAATATTTGAAATTTTATTGAATAATTAAATACGATAATATAAAGTATTTATCATTATATCCAAAATAAACAAAAATTCTAGTCATTAATGAAGTAAGAAACCATTATTTAAAAATAAAATATTTTATGTAACAACATTAACTATAACCCACACTTTTCAAATGACTCAGATAAAATAATAATCAAATGAATAATATTATAAAAAAGTCCCCTCTACTCTACATATAAATACCACTCATCTGAACCCATTCAAATAAAACCTCCAAATCCTTTAATTTTTATATATTACATCCAATTACCTTTTAAAACCACTTAAACACATCTAAGACTTGCAGGTCACACCGAAATATCAAAACCATGTGCCATAAATTGGTTCTCAAAGAGATTATATTGAAGATGAAAAATACAACTTTTTTCTCAATTAAAATATTTATTTTCTTATCATCTCATCAACTCCACTATGAAATGTAAATTTATAAATATAAAAAAAATGTAATTATATAATTTTATTATATTAATTTTATATAAATAATAAAACATATTATATTTCTCTCTTGTTCTAAACAATGAAAACAACACATGTGATGTGTGGATTCACCACCATCAAGGGTGACATGATTTCATTTTTTATTATCATGTTCATATATGGTCAATAAAATATTATTATTGTTAAAAATGATTTCAGGGTTTATATTATAATTTTTTTAATTCTATATAACTAAATTATAGGAATTATATTCTTTAAAACAAAAATATTTTGATATATTCAGAAAAACCACCAAAAAAAAACCAAACATTTATCATTAATGGTTTATATAATTAATCATCCTTATATAATAAACATAATATCAAATATTATACTCAAATAGAACCAACCATAAATCCCTGAAACAAACACACATGGAATGAATATTCAAATATTTATAACACCTATAACTGTCCATAACTAATCATAATAAAGTATTAATAAATAAATATTTTATGATATAAGTTCTTAATTAAAAATGGTTTTAATCAGATTGGATTATCTATTACATTAATTGCATGTACAGAATGCTCTCAAACATAAGGTAATGGAATTTTTTGCCAAATTTTCCTTATTTGAGTTAAGAGTCAAATTTATTTTTTATCTCAAGTTAAGATCATTTTTAAATTAATTTTGATTATATTTTTTGGATTTATATCGAGAATTCAGTATCTATTCATTTAAATAATTATCAATTCAATTCAATGATATTTTTAATGGATATTCCAAAAAAATACACCATAGTATCAATGTTTAAAAAAATTAAAAAATTATTTCTTTTATTACATATATGACATGTATGAAATTTCTTATCATTATGATTCTTTAATTCATTTATTCTTCCTTAAATGTTTAATATTTTTTAAATTATTTTATTTTTGATTGTGCGGCCAGTAAAAATGAAATGATTTTTCTAAATGGAAAAGTTATTTTACACAATAATGTATATATTATGAAATATTTATGTGCTATAATCATGTTATGTTTTTTTTAATTTTTATGATTAAATGTCTTTCAATGAAAATATAATGGTTTGTACTCCCATTATTTGTCTGCAATTCATTGGGAAAAAGTATATAGTTAATCAATTAGTTTTCTCTTAAGAGATTATGAGAGTATACTATGATTGTTATTCCATGATTATCAAGGATGTTTACTCCCTATATTGCTGGGAGGGAGATATTTTATATATATGAGTGATATAAATAATTTTCAACCCATTAACTTTTAAAAATTATCTATGATTTCTATAATCTGACATGAATACTATGAATTTATAATGTGTGATGAAGAGAATATATTTTATGTGAGAAAGTTATTAATTTTTCAAAAAGACTCCATTGATAGACTAAAGATTTATATCATCCCTTTTTTCCCTTACTGAAATTTTTTTTCCTACTTTTAATTACATTCATATGAATTTTTTATGGGTAAAGAAAATGAATAAAACATGTTTAATGTTGTGATTTTTTGTTATGGAAATAAATAATAATTTGTTTAAATGTTCTGTATTCTAAATTTTTGTTGTTGTTTATAAGTGTCTATGTTGAAATTATATGAGATTATATGATTGATTCATGACTCAATTATATAGAAATATAATCCTAAAATATCATTTGCTATATAATAATGTTATTATTGTTGTAATAACTATATTATGTAATGATTAATGTAGTGTCCTTAAAATCCAATAAAAAAATAAATGGTCATGTATTCCAATATAAATTAGGATATATAAAATTATTGAAAAATCTCATTAAAATTTATTTCGTTAGGCCTATCACGCAAACATACCAAGAACCATGAAACTAACAGTAAGGACCTGACCATAAAAACAAGGTCACAACCCATCCTCAAGACCTTTGTCGTGATTACCCTAAGCCAGTCTTCCATTGGTAAGGGGATGGCGACTAGCACCAAATGCGTAAATCTCTAAGCTGGAAAGGAATTTCCATTATAAATTGTAAGCACGTCAAAACAGAGTACAAAATGGAAGATAAAAAACTAAGTTAAACTATGTACAAATGAGTTCTTGAGAGTAAAAGGGGTCGGAAATAAAAGCCCAACTATGAAGTACAAGGAAACAGAAAGTAAATGTTCTAGAAGAAGGGAAAACAACTCCTAGATTGTCGACAGGGAAATTTTACCTAAATGGGAGGTACATAATGCATCCATAACACTCCATGCCCATCGGTCTCATCCGTGTACTGTCACGTCGTGTGGTCCACCTCCGGGTATTGTCCAGTCCTGATCCACTCAGCCTTGGTTAGCGTTGTCCATCGTCTGCAACCAAAACAATGTGTCTCGGGCATAGCCCGTGTAGGGATGAGTATAACGATACTCAGTAAGAACCCCGAGACCGTCATGGTCTAAGAAAATTCAACAAGGATAAAAAAAAGTAAGAATTCAACAGATAACCTTACACAGGTATATGCCTATTCATATACCTAAGTTATCATGTAATCCATCTCAATCATGAGGTATACACAAAAGTTACTGACTCAGCTCAACAAGGATTTTTATTCACCATATAAAAACCATGTCTTCCGGAGAACTCCTCATCTTTTGAGTACAATGGGCCTGTCGTGACACCAAGGCCCTTCCAACTAACCTCGGACTACGGAGGTACTCCTCCTCTTGAGTACCGTTGATCTACCGCATCACCAAGGTTCTCCCCTCTGTGGGTCTGCCGCTACAACCAGGCGTTACCCCTAATAGCAAGAAGAGGTAATCCTCCTTTTGAGTAGCGTGATTCTTCTACCACAACCAGGCGCTCCTCCACTGTGGGTCAGCTTCCCCAACAAGGCGTTCCCCATTGGGCTAGTCGAATCACTCCAAGTTGAATCAGTCAGTAGTTGTCAGGTCTCAATCATCTACTACGTCTCCGTACTGCGCTCGCTCGTCTCTTGTAGGGTCCACTCCATGAGATATAGGTCGATACTACAACTATCACGAATTCCCATGTAGAAGTATCTTAATGGTACGCCTTGTCTTAGGGTTTTCAAAGCGACATATGACACGCCAATCAGACGCTCGATCTGTGAGTTATATGATTTTTAGTCCCAGGGGCCCGGATGGATTCGTGTATGATCCAACATGACCGTATCTCAACATTACTCCGATCTCCAGTGGGGTATACTCAAGGGTACCTTCAGCTCCTAGAAAACCAGCTTCATTGATGGTTCATCAAACGGTCATCCAGTGAAAAATATATGGCCTATGAAATAAAGGGTCACTAGTGGGCCGGGGTCCGGTCCGACTAGGTCCGACCGACTCGGCCCGACCCAGTCCGTCCCGACCTAGTCTGTGTCAACCCGGTTGGACCTGTTGGGTCTGGCCTAACCCATTGGGTGGGAAAGCCTATTAGGTTTGGCCTGACCCTCTTGGCCTAGCCCAGCAAGCCGCGAGGGCATTCTGGTCCAGGCTCGGGGCTCGTTCCGCCAAAGCGTAGTGAGGGGGGGGGGGAAGGACACCATCTCAGTCTGGAGGCCGCAAGGGTGCCGGTTTGCCAGAGGTTTGCGAGGCGGGCACTAAGGCCGGTGGGCAGCCGTTTCGGGGTGGCATGCATGGAGGCCAGCAGGGCGGCCAATTTGGGGTGCGCATGGAGGCCGGCAGGGCCGATTCTTTTATAAGATAAATTTTTTTATTATCAATTTTATACATCTTATTGAAATTTTATAGACAATTAATTAATTCGCTATATTCACATTATATATATTAATGATATTTTGTAGTTACATTCAAAATTAAATTGGTCTACTTAGTGTTATCAAAAGTGTTATTATCCATTCATCTCTAAAATAAAAATCAATACATATTTATAATTTTTTAATCATTAATAATTTATAGTTTTAGAGTTAAATTGGGTTAGAAAAAATTAACTATGTTACAATCATATAGTTAAATGTCCATACCTTCACATGAGTAACATTTCCATTTTTCATTGATCATTATGGAATGAATGTAAATATTAATTTGTATTTGAAAAATTATCATATTATTATTAATATCATATTAATTATTTTAATATACTTATATATATCACCCATGAGATGTGGTGATAACAAATAAATCAAATCTATTAATATGGATGATTTTATTTTATTATTTTATAATGGTATACATATTTTTCAATTATGTGGAATAAAATAAATGAAACCCATAGTTGAGAACTATAACTCTTTTTTAGAAAACCACTTATTCAAGACACAATATTCCCTATAATATTTTTATTTTAAAAAAACCTAGAACCATAAATATTTATCATTGGATTATTGGAGGATATTTGGTATGTGATTTTACAAGAAAATATTGCTTTGAATTGTTAAAAAACGACAAGAAGGTATTCCCATTAAGAGAGTGGTGGTGAATTATTTGAATTTACCAACATTATAAATTAATATAAATTAATATTTAATATATAATACCACTAATGATGTTAATTTATAATATTATATTAATATTTGTCGTAATACTCTAATAAAATAAAATTTAGATAACTTTTATCTATATATATTCCATTGTGATTTGGTTTAAAAAACTATTTAAAACATTTAAGCCTTATCTGGAAAACATCAATTCTTTTATTATTGAGGGTAAATATTTTTAATTTAAAAATAAATAGACTCATTAATGGAACATGGTTTATATTAATAATTTTACACAAATTACATGGATGATCTTCATAATTTTATGTATTTTATATCATGTAAAAAAATATTGTTTAATGTAAAGTATCCATATTGTAATTTTTAGGAACGATTCATTACATTGACTTTAATAATATCAAAATAAAACTTTTAATTCAAAAGAATAAATTTTATTGTATCACCAAAATGTAATTTTAATATATTAAATTCTTCTATCACATTAATCAACTCATATTATATTTATGTTAACATCTATAATGTCATTTAATAATTTTTTCTATAAATTGAATAATTACTCCATTATCATTATGTAAGCATTTAAAATAGTTATATATTGCCTAGAAATTAAAAATAATCTACCATGATGAAGAAAATTATTTTAAATTATAAAATATTTTTATAGTGTAACATAACCTTTCAATAAAAAAATATTATTTTATTTTTCTTATTTTGAACATGACGGTGACATTTTTGACATTTAATTTAATAAAATATTTTAGAAGTCATAATATGATCCATGTGGCCTCAAATGTAAATAAATGAAAATATGACCCTAATATAAGATTATTATTATCAAAATATATATTTATATTGGTAATAATTTTATTTTAATTCACATATAAATTATGACAACACATTTACTATGTTATTTTGACTTTGTTGACCAGGTGCGAGAATATCACATGTAATTGGAAAATATACATTTTTTATATCCCTAAAAATTCGTTTCTAACTACAAAAATAATTAATAATACATAATAGCAAATAAATGATTATATCATGGAATTATATGGACCCAATTAATATTATTATGATACAATATTTTACTTCTCCAGTGTTGTGCATGATCTACGTGAACTCTAAAAATGATTTTCAAATTTATTATGTAACACTTTTTAATCAATATGTTAATAAATATTTATTAATTATAAGTATACTATTATATAACACATATGTCCGTATAAAATAATCATTAATTTCTATATCAAGACTATTTCGTAGAAATATCATAAAAAATAATGTACATCCTAAAAAAGAATATTTTCTATGTTAACTAAAATTTAATCTTTATTATTAAAATTCATATACAATAATAGGATAAAATGTTGTTAATTGAAAAAATGCATTTTTATTAAATTTAAATCATATATTTTTTAAAATCTTCTCTTAATATAAGCATCCAAAACGTGATGAAAACAGCATTCTAACAAACAATATTTCATTAAAATTAATATTATTGTAAAAAAAATATTTTATATATTTAAATTTTAAAATATAACCCAATTTAACTATAAGTAATATAATATTACTAATATTTCATTGAAACCTTTTTGAAATATAATATAATATTTAAAATGGTTCAAACATAATATAGTTTTCAATGAAAAAATTAATTTTCACTATTCTATGTAAAAATGTTATTCAAAAAAAATTCTAAAATTCATCATATGATTTTTTGACATGATATATTCAAAAAATATATTCTTTTTTTCAAAATTAAACATAAATTTTTTTTATAATTTTACGATTAAATGTAATCTTATATGATATTAAAAAACACCTTTAAAAATTTAGGATTTAATATATATTTTAAGATTGAATATAATATCATAATTCGGGAATACTAATACATATTATTTTCATTTACTATATCATTATATGAGTTGTTAAATAAGATATATTATATCTCTCTTTATAATATCGAATGGTAATTCCCCTTTCATATATATATATATGTATTCATCAATGGTGAATAGATAATTATAAACTATGAGATTCCCCTAAAAATTCCTTCAGTTAACCAGTTTTGGATGGAACATATAAAGAATTCCTAAACCTTATCATCCAATCATGACCATGCTTACTCTCACTAAAATTTTGATCCTTCTATTATAGAAATACATTTTTCATATTGTGCCTCTTTTATCATCACTTGGATTGATGGGTGAAAATTCAATTAAGTATGATACGTTTCCTTCATATACTTTAGAATTTCCATATATATGATTTAAAATCTTGAATTATTGGATCTTTTGAGATCCTCATCATGGATATAATAGAATGATTAATTGGACTCAACAAATTTTCATAATTATTGAAATTACATTTATGGTGTTTTATTGAGAAGTAATATTCCTTAATATTTTATAGTCATATTTTCATGAGAATATTGAACTCATTCTCTGTGAATATATTGTAACTCATTGAGTTTTATAGACCTTTTTTCTCGAATAAATTAAATTTTCATTTATGTCTTACAATGTACTAATTCAAGCATTAATTTACATGGAACCATCTTGGCATATGTTACATAGAAAAAATTGACATATGATACTTGGAACATTGAATTAATGTAAATTATACTCAATATTGAAATGGAAAATGATAAATATAACAACAATGTTTTGACGAAACAACATTTTACTATTATAATTTTTTGAATGAGATAATTATATTATAAAAATTAGGCATAGTTATTTGAATAATAATAATATATTTTCCAACATTTTATATAATTTTTTATTAAAGAAAATAAATTGATAATGAGATATAATTTTTTAAATGTCCTTATATGATTAAAAATACACTTTTCTCAAATGAAATCCTTTTAATGATCTTCTATGAAAAATGATAAAAATAAAATTTGAATTTTTTTTATTTATTTAGAAAAAATAATGAATCTATTTTTAATTTATTATGTATAAATTTGCATTGGGTGAATTTTAGGGATTTTTTTGAGAATCATCATTTATTTGGAAAATTAGTAAAAAACCAAATTTTAATTCAAACCCAAATTTTTATATAACAAATTTATAATGATAAATAAAATGTTAATTTGGATGAATGGTTTAATTTGATCATATTTTTTAAGATCAACCCAATTTTGAACATTTTATTAAATTTAAAATGGAAATTGAATATAAAAATATACAAATCATTTCATTGTTTTTAATTCAAAATTTCATAGTGTTCTCCTGTCAGCGTGATTATTTTTAATTTAATATATTCCACTAATATGATAGGGATTTATAAAAATGGATTCAATATATAGAATTATAAAAAATTATAATTTCTAATAATATCATCATTTTTTTTAATAAAAATACAAGTGAAATTAATTTTAATTAATTACATCAATTGAGGTCAAATTAGGATTATCCAGGGAATAAAACATAAATATAACAGACTACATTTAATTGAAACATGTCCAAAATTAATTTTATGGACATATATACACACTATTATAACATACATTTAATTTTAACCATTATTAGATCCACATGAAATATGAAGAACATGAATCAAATTCTCTCTAAAAATATATTCAAGAGTGTCACTCCTCCTCCACTATAAAAATGAATCTTATCCTCTAATTTCTTCTCATATATCAAGAACATTGTCTCAAAATAAACTTCCCAAATAGATCCCAAACATCCCTCCATTAACACTTGAATCCTCCATAATTTAATAATGTCTTCCAATGAAGTCTTTTGGCACAAACCCAAAGGGATAACCTGATCAAGAGGAAACGTCTTCTCTCAAGGGCCTATATATTATTGTTTATTCCACACCCTGCACACGATTTATTCGAAGATTGTATAATAATAAAATTACATTTTAAAAAATATGATACCTTTTTTATGTGTTCTACATACACTTCCACACACTTAAATATAATGGTAAGAAATTTATTATTTATGTGTATGCCAAACTATAGCCTCACAGAATGATGAATGTTCATTTTTTATACCACCTCTCAATGTGGAAATTATGTTGTTATATCAGATTACTTACGTGATATATTATATTTTTTTTCCTCTAATATTTTTTATATCCTTTCCAAAACATATATTTTTATTTTTCATTCTGTGTATATACAATAATTTAATTTGAGGATGTGTGGACTACCCCCCCCCCCATCAATGTGATATGTTGCGTTCATAGACTACATGGAATGCATTAAGGATTGCTTAATTGGAGATATATGTTATATATTTTATAATAGTTCTCATGTGGTAATTATACATATAAATATATATATATATATACATATATGTATTTTACTATTTGTCATTAAATAATCAATTAAAACGAATTTTCATTCTTGTCTTATGTACGACCTCTCATATCACATATTGATGTATTAATTTTCATAAATCTATAATATAAATACTATTAAAATAAAAATAAAATGAATATAAATGATATTTATATCAAGTTATACATTCATGGATTCAAATATATTTATAAGAACCAAATATATAAAAAATTAATACACATTCGAAGTACAAAATGAATATTACGTGAACAGAAACATTAACATATGATAGTCAACAAGAAGGTATTTTATGGTCACAATATAATCAAATATTCTATAATATATATTAATATGGTTATTTAAATGATTTATAATTAATTTATATTTATTATATAGATGTGTTGAACGAGTATGGCGAGTTTCAAGGCACATGGTAATGGAATTTCATCCAACATTTATTTCTATGAGAAACATGCCTTAATCCCCATCACTTATATTTTTTAAGTGGTTTTATATCATTAATGTAATTATATTCAAGATATTTTAAGAATAAATTAATTTAAATTCCTAATATGAATATTATGATCTCATGTAACCATGTGATGAGAGTTTCTTGAAATATTACCAACAATTTTAAAGAATTTTTATGATTATACATCAATTAATGAAATCCTAGGATCCATCTAAATACGAACACACTAGACTTTTATTATCATATATATAGTAACGATCTCATCATTTATTCATACCATTTTACACTATTTGGTTCATAGGATAATGTTTTTATGTAAAATATGATCATCTCTTTCATTGGTCATAAATATATTTTACTCAAAAAATATGCCATAGAAATGATTTCAAATGATCACTGAAGAACATTATCAAGAAAAAATTATTTCAAACGAGTTTTAAAATTTTAAATTCTTTTGTTAATTGTTTTCAAAATTATTTTATACAAATACTCTCCGAAAACATTTTTTTAAATCAATTTATAAATTTGAATGGATATATTTCTCCATTAATTTTTTTAAAAGATCTTTCAAAATTATATCCAATTTTATATAACATACATTGGATTTAATCATGGATTTCAATGGAAATTATTCAATGTTTCAATTCAGATTGCTTTTATAAATAGAATGTGTTTTGATGGTGTGGTTTTTATGAAATCTATGCCTATTTCCCATGTTATATGCTTCTCAAAAATACTTATTTTCATGTGATATTTTTATAATGAAATTATTATGAAACCTATGTATTTTTAAATGTTATGATATGATTACGTTTTTGTAATACACATTTCATTTCATAGTTTACTATACAATTATATAAGATCTTATAGAATCTATATGTATTGTTTCACTATGAAATGTGTGGGACCTATATATCCCTCCAATGACATGGGAAAAGATTTATATCACGTGTGATTGACTAATATGGTCATAAGAATGAGTATTATATATGAATATGGACATGGGAGTGAACAATGACTACCAAGATGATATAAGGATAGAACAAATTCTACTATGATGGCCATTGGAGTGGAAGACAACTACCAATATAGTATGGGGATAGAACACGAACTACTAACATGGTATTGGATGTAATGGTTGGGATACTATGGAAATCATATTATATTATTATCTCTCTACAAAAATTCTATGTTTATTACCTTGTTGTGGTTTTATGTATTCTGTTCATTATTTCCATTTGATTCATGTTGTATGAACTTCCAATCTTTATGACATGAAACATGTATATGATAATTGATATATAGGGTATGATATTATATTTTCATGGTGATGTACTCATACCCTTATCCTCATGGTTATCCAAACATGTCTCCCATATTTAATCATACCGATAAATTTATCTCACCCAATTTTATTTTAGCTTTCCTTGGTTATGAATATATGAACGATTTATTATGTTCTTAATAAGGGTTCTAGTCAAGATGAACCCTATGATAGATAATGTAGATCACCTTTTTATCTTTGTTTATAATTCCATGTTTTAAAAAGAAATAATTGAGTATAGACTTAAAAATTCATTTTGTATAATGTTTTATATGTTCTGAAATAGATATGTAATGTTAATGTATGTCATGACTAGGATGCTATAGTGGGGATCATAGAAAAGAATTAGTTAACCATTATAAGAAAGGATGAGAAAACCCTAGTCTTATAACTAATCACATGTCTTGTGAAATGTTTATTTATAATGTAATCTATATGAAAATATCATGGGATATTGGAACAATATAGTGTGAGTGGTACCCATGTAAGGATTCCATAATAGATTCCAAATATATATTATCCAAAAGAATGCATTTAATTTTTAATGTAAACAGATTTTACGTTTTAAATATTATTTAATGAAATCCTGATATATTGCTCAAAAGATGGAATTTACTTTAAGAAAAGGCTTTATAAATGATGGAGTATTTATAAAAAAATGTATTAAAAAATAGTTGCATAAAATAGATAATAGAATATCACCTAAAATGTAATGGAGTTTAAAAAAATGGAATATATTTTTATATCAAATATAATAATAATTGATCAAAATATTCATCTTCCAAAAGGTACGATATTATTCTCGGTTATAGGACTCCACACTCTCTATCTGATCTTAGAAACCAAATTATACACATGTCCCACTCATATTGGATAGAGGTGACTAATAAATGTTCCCTTGGGGATGTGACCTACCACATGAATGTTTTAGAAAATGGTAATATTATAAAGTGTGTCCATATAACTCACCAAATACCTAAGTATTTTATTTTAACTTAAATAATAAATTATGGGAAGTTAATTTTAAGAACTCTTAAAACATACTTAAATAAAATTCTTCCATTTCAAAATTCCAACTTACTGTTTTAAACAAAAATAAAATTAATAAAAAAATACATATTTCCATCATAAAACCGCTAGGATTATATAGAAATATTTTCATTCTATTTAAACGTGAAAAAAATTCAATTAATTTTCAAATTTCATTTCAACTATTAAACTCCACAAATTAACTAAACTCATTTCCATCAAATCATCAATTTAAATTAAATAAATATAATATTCCAATTTCCATAAACACACCACCATTCAATGTAATTGAGTTTTTTACCAGTATTTCAGGCCAAAATCATTTAAAATTTCTAAATTCACTAGAAGATGGATTAATAAAATCAATTTAAAGAATGTTTGATAAATTCAGTTAAATTAAAAAATTGAAATCAATCAAAAAAATTAATTTTAAAAAATTTGGCGATATAGGATGGAACCACCTACGTTGTCCAAAAACACAAAACATAGAGAGACATCCATAAATGTGAAAGAAGGTATAGAATACATCCAATGTTAATATATAAATTAGATACGACACTATAGGATTTGAATCCATTAATTACATGATGATCCATTGAAATTCAAAAGTTGGAGAAGAGAAATACAGATAAATAATGAAAGAGAACACTTATTTAGTAATCCCCCTAGAAGTACAATGACGATTGATTGTTGAAAAAATTGATCCAAATGGGTTGGAGGGCTTCTCGATCACATTGTGAAGGCCTTAGGTCGATGGATTTGAAATTGGGGAGGAGCCAAAATGAAAATACTATCCACTATTCTTGTTTAGAAAACAAAAGACAGGGTATTACATGAAATAAAATCCCTATTTACATCATGAAATAATTATTTTTCATAACTGTCAAAAATATATAACCTCCAGATATATTCTGACAACCTGATTTAAAAACTGATATGACAAGCATTCATGATGTGAAAAAGGTTTTCACAAAATGTATCCTTCACAACATGAATAATTTCATGAAGTGTATATTAATACTGTTACACTACATGTAACCTAGTTACATGTTATGTAATACTAAGGTAGTATGCTGAAATGCCTTGTCAAATTAGAATAACACAAACAGGTCTTTGAGTTCACCATCACGTGTATCCTCCCAATTCCTTCTCAATCCTATGTATTTAATAAAATGGTAAAACCCATAATAATTTTAATGATCAACCTATAAGTTTTTTAATTGGATGTTACATCCTCCCATCCGTGAAACCATTCTATCCTCATAAATATTATGAAGAAACATCCATTCTGAAAAGATGAGGCCAATACTCTCTTATAAGATCCTAACATTCCTGCATCTCTTTAATATAAGAACCATGTTTCTAGAGAACTGGAAAAATATTTATCCTCCTCCATCGATGTGCCTTGTTCTCAGAATAATCTATCCTTACTGGACACTCTGTCAATGATAAACATGGATAAATATAAATATTCATCCATCTCGAAATGTGAGATGGATTAGAAAAATACATTCTCAGATGTGATACAAGGAACACGTTATCTATCAACTTCATATATGGTGGAATTGTTAAATGGTAATCAATATTACCCACCTATTTAAAAATGTTGAAAGGTCCCCCAAAATGTGGAGCAAGATTCCATTTCATCTCATGAAATTAATTACACAACTGTGGTGAAACCCTAAGGAAATCCTGACCACCAATAGATAACTCCAATGGTCTACATTTTTGAACAGCATAAGAAATATATTATCTTTGTGTTGTAAAAATTATATAATAAATAAGGTGAATCTTTGTGGTGATATCTTTCATTAAAAATGGTCCAACAAAAGAACCTTCAACAATCTCTGATGAATAAAATGGAGATTTACATGGACATACATCTAAGGCCTCAAATGGTTAAATTCATATCACAGAATAGTATCGATTGTAATAAGAAAAATTAACCATCCCTGATTGATCATCCCAAGCCCCTCTAAAGATGATAACAAAATTGAGATGCATAACTTCATGAATATGTATAGATATATCCATCTCTCCATTTGACTGTGGATGGTAGGTTGTTCTCATGAACCTGAGATCTCAATTACATTTAATGATAAAAAAAATAATTAGAAATAATCTATAGATACCTATAAATGACTATAGAATATGTAACTACATGAAAACAAAAAATATTTCCCACATAGATACTTCCCAACTCTTCAACATTGGCTATATATCAAATGTATCTAATGTGAGGTGAATTTCCCACATTTCTATCACATACCACATTTCATTATTTATTATATGGGAACAATACAACCGAACAACAAATTCCATAGTTATTTCATCCCACAACCTGGTAGGGACTGCAAGTAGATCAGGGAAACTTGAGGTTTTCTGATGCCCAGCCTTAAATTTCGGTCATGCATAAAAAAAAACTCTAAAATCCCTATCACATACCTAGGCACGTGAACTAGTTCCACATACCATGAAACATCATAGTGGTTCATGGGCTCATAGAAAACATGAAATTATATACTTTATCCATTGTTGTTTACATTTTCTCTAACAGTACAATGAAGAGACTATGATATAATTGAACACCCTCATTGGACAACGATTACTAGAGAACTATCTCCCAACCATAAATAGAGTCATTAATGCAATTGAATTCATCATCATTCTATGGTTCCAGTATAATCATATTGGTAACAGTATATATCAACGAAACTGTAGCATGTAAAGAAATTCATTCATCATTGGAATACATTTATATCTCAAATATAAATATTAATCATGAAATATGGTAGTCTAATAAAATTTATGATCATATTTTTGGAAAATGGACACTGCACTCTCAATGTGATCTCAGAAAATATGTGTTTACACACATCACCATGACACTATATGTAGGTGAATCATTTCCCTAACATTAGGAATGTGACCTACCATATGTATGTTTTATAATGATATAATAGTTAAGACTGTGTCGAAATAACTCAATAACAACCTCAAGCTTCCATGTTCTCTAACATAATCAATGAAGGGAAATTTATTTTATGATTTCCAAAAATTCAATTAAATCCCATTCTCCCATTCTAAAATTAAAATATTCTTTTTGATTCTGAAATGTGTTTTGATAAATAAAATACATGATTGTTTCCAGGAAAAAACTATTCTGTTTCAATCCAAACATTTTTAATGCATTTCTAAAAGATGGAAATCCATTTAAAAAAATCCATCATATTTAAAAATACTTTTACACAATTAAATATAAAAATTTAATTGGAATAATTTCCATCAAAAACATATTTTATGTTTACAATTTTCCTCAAACACACCCCAATCCATTGGAATTGGTGGTTCTCCATATTTTTCATTCCAAAAAAATTTCAAATTTCCCAATTAATTAGAATTTGGTTTTATAAAATTAATTGAAATATTGTTTGTTTATTTAAATTTAATTAAATAATTTGAATAAATAACTCAATTAATGGTTAATAAACTTGACTGTATGAGATGGAACTACTTACCTTTTCCTATAACTCAACACTCACAATAATACCTGTCAATAATACAGAATGTGTACAAGACCTAGAATCTCAACCTAGAGATAACATCAAAAAACCCATGATAAGAATCCATCAATTTCAAGATGATACATTGAAATCTCAAGTTAGTAAAGATAGGGAATTTCGAATAATGAGAAATAATGTTTATCCAATAATCCCATCACAAGTGCAATGATGAATAATTATCGAACTAAGGGATCCAAAAGGGATGGAAGGCTTCATGATTTCCTAGGGAAGGAATTAGGTCCAGGGAGTTCAAACATATAAGGATACAAAATGAAAACTCCCACAGAACTACCTGTTTAAAATCCCACAATTGGGAAATTATTGGTTGTGTAATCCCAATACACTGTGTGAAATAAATAATTTTTGTAACCGCTCAAATTCGTGTCACCTCGAGTTTAATTTGGACGCTCCAAGTTAAAAACAGATCTCCAAAAAATTCACAATATGAAATATAATTTCTGTATGTATACAGTTAATTTTGGGGATCCATTCTTGAAATGTATCCTAAAACCATTACATGGTGTGTAACCTAATTACAAAAAAGTGTTTTACACTAGATGTCTGTAGAAAACTGTAGTTATAGTAGAAAAACTCCATGATGTATATCGCTCCCCCATAACAAGCATCACCCTAATTCATTCTCAATAATATCCAATTAATTAAAATGATGAACCCATGAAGATTATAGATATTTACATGTCATAATGGTAGTGGGGTGTTATGTTATGTTTCATAGATTAAGGAAGGTGTCATAATTTAAAAACCATATAAGGGACACTTCATGATTATATGGCTCCCCAATATTCTAATTATCACTCATTCTATTTTATTAGATTTTGTTAAATGGATGGAACTTGAAGATATGATGATTATGGTGACTTTGATGAAAAATGAAATATTTTTCTTCCTGAGAAACCACATGTTATGGGATATGGAATGAAAAAACCCTGTTTCTCTGATCACACAACATTCTCAATATAAGAATCTTGTTTGAATTTAAAATGATTAAACAAGGGAATAAAATAATGTTAATAAATTAACGAGGAAACATATAACATCTTTTAGAGTTGTCTATTATCCGACTTTAGTGGAACAATGGATCAATAATACTAAAAATATATTTAGTGTCCTCTAATTTTCAGAGCCTGATAATGTAATTCTCGATTCCAATTGGTTACAAATAGAAGAAGACTACTTGTTGAATCAATTCATGATTATGAGAATGTATGATGAGCTAGAATCCATGGGTTAGAGAGAGTTTAGGAACTTCTTTCTTAAAAAGTACTTTCCTTATATTCTTCATACCATGATGGAGAAACAGTTCTATGAGTTATATAAAAATGATGATGAATATATTGGAACCTACGAGGCTAATTTAATGAGAATTGTGATGTAGTATTCATGAATTATAATCCAACACAAAATTAATGTATATAATATCTAATGTGACTTAAATACATGTCCATGAATAGATTCACCCAATTGAATCTTTATTTTCTATAAATAGATTGTGTGTTTTTTGATCTAGAATGAAATGGAAGTTGGAGTCATTATCAACCACATGATTTGGACTAGAATTCAAGGATTAAGATTAAAGGAAAAAAAACCATGATGAAATTAATAAGGGATTTCCTTTATAGTCTATATGTCAGAAGAATCATAAATAAAATTTTCATAAGGGGTGTAATAATTGTTTTATGTTTATAATGGAATGTCATCGGGCACTTAATTTATAAATTTATATGAGTAAGCTAGCTAATTTTCCGAATGGGGGAATGTGACACATAATGAAACATAGATTATTTAGTTATACATGTTTATGTATAATGTGGATTATCAAAAAAAATTCGAAAACCCAAGGGCTGGTGATGTTGACTGATGTCAAAAACCACTTAATCTGTGGGATAAGTGAAAACATCATTAAATCTAATTGATGGGTGTGATAATGAATTGATTACTGGTAAACAAACCATCCTCTATATGAAATATAATATCATAATTTATTCTTTATATATATTCTATTTAATATATTATTATTTTTCAAATGGTGTTATGATTCCACCAAAACAATTATATGTGGAATTAGCAGTGCAACCCCTTGACTGTATGATGATTTCCATTCATGTTTATGATACCACATAGGTTGAAGATTTTGGTAATCTTCTTCATTCAAATATATTTCTTCATTATTTGGTTTAATTTTATGTCATCTTTGGCATTGACATGATTTAACTTCAATAATCCCTCATCAATTTTCATAAATTAGATGTTACAGTTGATAATTTAAACTCCTGAATGATCATTAATAAATGTGTTAATTAGTGTGAAACTGTTTTGGAGATCTCATCCAATGTATGGTTCTCAATTCCAATAGTAAGTGTATTTTTATCTCAAATTATTGGGGAGAACATAAACTTCGATGATATGCATATTGTTAATGGATTTTTGATATCCTTTTCAGAAAACATACATAGAAATACTGAAAAAACCCAATTTTGAGTTCCAAATAGGGAACATACCTCCTTCCAAAACATTTTCAAAGGCACCTTATTGGATGGATTTTGTTGAGTTGTAGGAATTGAAGATTAAAATCCATCAAAATGTTGATAAGGGATTCATTCATCCATGTGTGTCATCTTGGTGTGCACTTGTTCTTTTTTTTTTGAAAAATATTTATGATTAAATGTGACTCATCCTTGATTATCAGATGTTTAATATGATCACAGTCAAGAAACCATATAATATTCTACATATTGATGAGTTTTTTTATCAATACCATGGAGCTCAATACATTTCCAAGATTGACCTTCATTCTAGATATATTCAATTGACGGTCAATAATGATAATGAACACTAGATGGCTTTCCATACATGTTATGGACACTATGATTATATAGTGAAGACTTTTGGTCTTACTAATTCCCATGTAATATCCTTTAATTTAATGAATAGTGTCTTTAGAAATTACCTCAATCAGTTTTTAGTTGTCTATATAGATGATATTATTCTCTATTCCAAGTTAATAGAGGAGAATTAATACCTCTTGATAATTATATCGAAGACCATATGGAAGGAGAAACTATAGACAAATTTAAAAAATTTAATATTTTGATGTAGAGGTTTTCCTTTTATGGTAACATCATCACATGAGAAGGTATAATATTAGGTGAATCCAAGATAGAGGCAATATAATGGTGGCCTAGACCAACCACATTGACATAAATCCAATGTATTTATGTTTTATTTAATATTATCGACCATTTTTGGAGAATTTATAAAGACTATCAAATCCCTTGACTAAGTTATCTTTCAAGTGTGAAATTTTTCTTTATGTAGATGAATGCGAGGAATGTTTCATGTAACTGAATAGAAGGTTATTTAGGGCACCTATGATTAAATTAACCTATAGTGGAGAAGGGTTTGTAATATATAATAATTCATTAAAGAAGGTATTAGAATGCATTCTTATGAATAATATTGTGTTTATCGCTTATGCCTCAAGGTAGGTGAATATGGATTAGAAGAATTACCAAAATCATAATTATATAGAGAAATTATATTTATGGAGATAATTTCAATTTGTATAATGATCATAAAAATTGGATGTATATATTCACATAAAAAGAGTTAAAGATATGATAAAGAATATTGTTAGAGTTGATAATGTATTGTGGGTGATCAATAAATTACCACCAATGGAAAGTGAGAAAGGTGGTAAACACTTTGATTCAAAATAATTGTGTGACCTTATCCATTATGAGGATAAAAAATGATCTTAGGTTTCAATATTTACAAATCATGGATCTAGAAATACAAAATGATGGTAAAATCCTATAATTATAAAATGAATTATCAATCCTCAATCCTTTTGATGGATAAGGAATCATTGTTGGAAGATATAGATCCAAAAGACAAATTAAAAAATATTTCTGAGTTAAATCTTGATCAGGACAGAATGATAATTTTCTGAAACCGTGTTTGTGTTCCTTCTTTATTAGAATTAAAGAATGAGCTACGTGATAAATCTCACAGTTCATCATTTCATATTCAACCTGGATGTATGAAGATGTATAATTACATGAATTAATGCATCTATTGTGATGCAATGAAGATAGATACCACTGAGTCTGTATCATTGTACTTGGTTTGTAAATAAGAAAAGGATGTACGACAAAATCAATGGGGATATTGCATTGATTTTCCATATAAGAATTTAAATAGGAGGGCATCACTACACATTTTTCATTGCAATAAAAAAACCTCAAAATGGTTTATAATTATATGGTTGGTATTTGGTCCCCATTATAAGTCACCACACATCTTCTGAATTAGATAATACTTATCTATGAGTCACTATTCAATTATATATATTAATGAAGTGGTAAGGATGCTAGGAGTATGACATTTTATTGTATCGTATCATGATTAATGGTTTGAATCAAGGTCTAAGATAGATCTTCATTATGAAGATGATACAATGTTGAGTTTTATCACTTTGTTTCAAACATAGATAGGTGTTCATTATGAAAGAACAATTCAAACCCTAGAAGATAAGTTTAGATCTTGTTCTCTAGATTTAAATTATTTTTAGAATCAACACATTCTTATAGTTAGGTTTTCATAGAAAAAATATAGCACTAAATCACTCATATGGAACCATATAAATCCCTATATGGGATTATATTTAATGCTTCAATTTTTTTGTATTAGGGTGGAGATTGAAATCTTCTGGGAATTGAGATCATTGAAGAAATGGTTGATAATGTTAATATCAGTAAGCAACATATCAAGGTAGTTTAATGTCAGAATAAAATTTATGATGATAACCTTCAATGTGATATAGAATTTGAATTTAGTTGAATTTTTTTTCTTCGAATCTCACTGGGGAACAATGTCATATGATTCATAAAAAAATGGATGATAAGTCATAGGTATATCAGTACCTTTGAGATTATGTTCTTTTTGGAATGGTAACATATCACGTGGGATATCCTCTAATTTTCTATCTATTCCATGATGAATTCCATGTGTCTATCATTTGGATGTATATACCTAACCCTTGATATATACTGAACTCATATGTCATAAAATTGGAGTTGAAATATTTTTACGTTGAGTAAAAAGATAATATTCATGACCAACCAGAGAGTGTTCTATGATACAAGACCACTCACCTTGTCAATATTTTGTGTATAAATCCTCAGTTAAATGACTCTGCATGGGAAATTGAGAAAATTATTAAAGTAAAGTATCCTAATTATGTACCCTAAAAATGAATTTTGAGGGATAAATTCATTTTAAGGGGGGTATAAGGTAAAACCATGTTTCCTTATGGACCTCTTTTCCTATAATAAATTAAATTTTCATTTATGCATTACATTAAACTATGTCAAACATTAATATCACATGTATAGAACATGGCGTACATTACATGAATCCAAATTGGTATAAAATATATAAAACATGGACTAGGTGTACTTTACATGCAACACCAACATGGAATATGTCACCAGCACCAGTAATGTTTCTATGAAGCACCATTTTACATTTATAATTATTGAAATGATATAATTAAAACCGAGTCAATAATATTATTTATTAAATAGTAAAAACATATTTTTAAAAGAAATTTATAATTTTAATATATAAATAAAACTTATTGATAATTAATTATATATTTTTTGGTAAAGAAAAAATATGTTTGAAAATACTATTTTCTCAAATTAAATTCTTTTCATGTCATTATATTATAAACAATAAAACTAATTTTTATAAATTTTAGAAATTTATTTTTACAATTAATGTAAATTTTCTTAATTTATAATGCTGAAATAATATGAGGTTGAGTTATTAGTATTTTTCTGTGAAACATCATTTTATGGACGAATAATAAAATATACCATAGTTTAATGTAAAAATTATTATTAAAATAATTTATTTATGAGATTAAATAATATATATCAATATTATTTCATAGAGTAATTACATCTTATTTGTATCAATAAACCCATTTTTGGTAATTATAATCAATTTAACATTGAAATTTAATATAAATAGAAAGAAAATGTATGATTGTTTTTCCATTACAAACGCTCATAGTCATCCCATGAGTGGTTTTATTTTTAAATAAATTTATTCCATTTATGTGATTGGATTTTTGACCACTGAATTACATTTTTAAATTCATGATAATTTATAATCTATAATTAGGTAAACATATTATCTTTCCAAAAAAAATTGAATGTAATTATAATTAATTATATAAATTAATGTAAAATAATTCATAACTAAGGAGACAACCTTAAACATATGGGCCTATATGTCATAGTAACATGTACAGAAGCCATTTAATATAAATATTTATACAATATAATAGCATGTATTGAATAAATACCATTATTGGATCCACTAGAAACATGAAAAATGTTTGTGGAATTCTCTAATCAAATATCTATAGTTGTACCACACCTCCTCTACTATAAAAAGGGCTCATTTCCTCCCTCACCATAAGAACACACAATACCTTTTTCTTAATAAATATATTTAAAAATATCTATGTAACATCCCTACCTTATTAAATTAATCATTCCTTTATGAATTAATTCTTCAGATGAATCTTTTTGGAGCAAACATATAAGAGTTACTCGATTAAGTGGTAACACATTATCTCAATATCATTTATTTTTTTCATTATCCACCCCTCTACTATCTTTATAACATGATTATATAAAAAAAATCATATCATGAACATACTATGATTTTTTTATTCTATGGTTTTGACCTCCACATATAGACACTTCTATCTAATTGGTATCAAACATATTGTTTATGTGTGTGTTGAACTACCACCTAAATAAACAATGATTGTTCATTTTTACTCATGTCACCTCATTATGGACATTATGATTGGTATTATATTTCTATATGTCATATATGATATTTAATATGTCTATAATAAACTATATTCATTTTTAGCACATAATTTCTTTACATTCACCTTGTGATAAATATTATTATTTCATTTGAGGATGTGTGGACTACAGACAACTCAAAGTGATATGATTCTTTTATATAGTAAATTTAAGTTATAAAGGATAATTTTAATGAATATTTAAGATATATATTATATAATCATGATAATTGGATAATTATATATATATATATACATATTACTTTTACTTTCTTTCATTTGACGAGATAATTAAACAAAAATAGTGTTCATGCGTACGTATGGCCTACTGTCTCCATGAATGGTGTGTTCAATTTTATAGTTATATATTATATAGATTTTTATTATATAAATATACTGATTATAGATCATATTTATATCATGGATTAAATTGTTTAATAATGAAATAATTATATATACCACATATATAACAAATTAAGACACATGCATAAAACAGAGAGAATAATACCTAATGTGATTCTTTAACAAGGAATTGTTGAAAAGTGGGTAATATAAGGTAATAATAAAACAATATGTTGTATTATATAAAATAAAATGGTTCAATAAAAAATTTCTAATAAATTCATATTTATTATATAGGTGTTTTGAAGGAGTATGAAAAGAGTCAAGACACAAGGTAAGGTAATTTCATCTCACATTTATTATCGTGAGACATATTATTTAAAAAACACTCACTTAATTTTTTTGGTGTATGTAATACCCCAAAATTTATTAAATGTTTCATACTAATAATGTAATGCAATTTTACATATCTATTTTATGAAAAATATTTTATTGGTTTTACATTTCAAAAGTTTGAATATCTGAAAAAAAAAATTGTCTCAAATTACCTTTTCAGACTATGTTTTCTATGAACCTAAATTATTTATATAGGTGTATTATATCACCAATTTACTTATTTTCATGATATTTTAATCATGATTTTCATTTTAATACATTTATAATAAGATCCAATGTTACAAACTGTTAATATTTTATTGAATGAATCTCATAGATTTTTTAGATTGTTTATGATTATGCTTCAATTAATCAAATCTCATGATCCATCTGTCAAGAATATTCCTGAATTTCTTTATTATACGAGTATTCTAGATATAGTAATATATTTTTATCGTATATCCCATATTCTGTACATACATTAATGTTTTTATATAACATATGATAGTATATCTCTTCGGTCAGAAATATACTGTATACAAGAATCCATGTTTTAAAAAATGATTCAAAAAATGTTTTAAATTGATCTTTGAATCCCATTGTAACTAAAAAATCTTTTTATATATCTTAATAGTTTTTAGTGATTCCTTTTTATATTTTCAAAATATTTTTGAAGAAAAATATTTTCAATAGGGTTTTTTTTAGAATAATTTCTAAATTTAGAAAGGATATTTCTATAAATGAATGGTTATAAATGATCTTAAAAAATAATTTCCCATTTAAAATTACATTCCTTGGCATTACTCTTTCATTTAGGGAGAAATTATTCAATATTTCTATCAATATTATTTCTTATAATGGATTTTTTATATAATTTTGTTGATGAAACATGTTTCTCTTTCTTGAGGTATATAATTTTGAAATCCTCTTCTTTTCACGGGTTATGATTATGATGAAATGATATTGAATCCTATCATTTTCCACCTATTATGATAATATTACATTTTTATAATACAAAATTCCTTTCATGGATTATGATATGATTATCTATGATATTGTGTAACATGTATTTATAAATTCACTATGACAAGGGAGGACGTATATCTCCTTCCAATGGATTCGGAGGATATTTATATCTTGTGAAATACACTAAAATGGTAATGGGAATGAGACTTTACTTCCAAGATTTCCATTGGAGTATGTAATGACTACTAAGATGGAATAAAAATTAAAATCATCCAACTAATATGGATATGTGAGAAAACCATTAATACCAAAATGGAATGAAGAGTGAAATCATACTACCAAAACAGCCATGATAGTAATTCCTTGGCTAATATGGAAATCATATTATATGTTTATGTATCTACCACAATTCCATGTGTTATTTCTATTTTGGGATTCTATGTCTTATTTTTTTATTTCCTTATTATTATTTTATTATAAACATCCATTCATAAATAAAAAATTCTTTTATATGATCTTAGATATGTAGGCTATGATTTTATATTTCCATAATCATGTTCTCCAACCTTTATTCTCATGATGTTGCTTAAATATATTCCTCTTTTACCATTACGGATATTTTGTGCTCACCTAATACTATTTATCCATCCCAAGGTTATGAAGATATGTATTATCGTTTATGTGTCTAAAAATGTAACTATTCATGAAGATTCTAGTGATAGATAATGTATCTCACTTATGTATTAGTGATTATGATTCCATATTTCCCAAGGCATTAGACTAGTATTGACATTGGATGTATATTTGTATAATATTTTTGGTGTTCAAAAAATGTTATTTAATTTTAGTGTATGTGCAGATTGGTTCTCCACATTTATACTTTATACATTTTTTGGATGGTATATATGTCACCTGATTCTCTAGAAATATTGTTCCTCCATAACATTATTGAAAAATAACCCCAACAAACTCCAAATCTTATTTTTTGTAATTATAAACATGAACATTCATTTTTCATGAGGAATAAGCTATAACCATGCCATTATTCATAATAACACATTCCAATACATACATGTACGCATCACTATAGTTAAAATAAACTTCCACGCTATAGGCTAATTTCATCACATGTGTGATGCCTAATATTATTTTCATTTACATGATGTTTTACTCACATTTATCTATATAGAGATAATTGGTCCCCAAGTGAGTAAACATGGTTTGTGGTTTAGATAATCATGTGTTATTCTCCACAACACATCAATAATATCAATCTAGAAAATGAATAATATGGATTACGGTCATTGTGGTTGATCTATGAAAACATTCAATAGCTTCTATCTTTACCTGAACTACATATACACCCCATATTGAGATTACGTCACACATAAATCAATCCTTGGGTAACAAAAATTTATCATTTTTAAATTTATCATATACATCCTCTTTCATTATGGTCTTTATAATAATTATAATGCGATCATAATTCTCTAACTATGTCATTGAATTGATTATAATATCGTATATAAAGTCTACCCAAAATTGATCTTGGTAATATCTGAAGTCATTATTCATTAAATCGATGAATATTTTTAGTGAATTAGTAAGAATTAATCGCATCACTATAATTTAGTAGTTTCAATAACATTTAAAAACTATATTATTCTATATATCCTCAATCATTAACATCAATTGATTAAATCCATAATGAAGTTCAATATTTTAAAATCCATGAGATTCATGTTGTTTTTCATATAGGTCATCAATATAGTGTAGAGGATACTTTTTCTTTATTGTAAAATTTTTCATCTCTCGATAATCAATTCATAGATTAATTGATCAATATTTTTAACAAAAAAAATTTTTTCACCATAATATTAAATACTAATAAAAATTATTCAGGATCTCATAATATTACTTCATAATTTATTTTTACGCAATCTGGGTCGTTTTATAGGTATTATTTTAAATTGCTGTTGCATCAGTTAAGAATTGAAAACAAAACACAACACTATTATTTGGAAGAATGTTAAGATACTATTTAAAATGTCTTAAAAAATACATGAATACTATTCATGTCATTGATTGCAAAATTTTCCCAACCATCTGAGATAAACAATAAATCTGAATTGGAATCATGATCAATGTAATAGATATGATCTCCATTGGGTGATCACAGTATTGAACACATCCATATATGATAATAAGTTCGTTCGGAATAATATTCTTAAATCCCATACTAAATAACTTATGTTTCATTTTTGTATATAAATTCAATACATGCATTAGATTAAATTAAATTCAACAACCGAAAAAATGATAATACTTTCAGGAAGCACATTCACACATTCATCAACTATAGAGGAAATACATAATTTAGATTCAATATTCCATTAATTGTATGTTTTTACTAAAAAAATTTATCAAATTGTTTTTTTACTCTTTATATACTTAAAAAATTCAATATAAATGAAGTAAATAGTAAATATAGATTAACCTAAGACATTTATAGTTATGGTGTGGATGGTATGTGTACCTTTCACCATATCATTATCACATCCCTCATTAGAAAATTAAATTAGATTACATTTACATTATTCTATTGTCTTATGGGATTCCTAATGTTTATTGTAACACCCCAGGATTTCATAGTGTGTTATTTCTTAAAAATAATTCAATAACTTGCACTACACGCAACACCGAATTCAATCACACCATGACGTACAAAAAAAAGCCATTAAAAGAGGTCATGAATAGTATTAACAACATTTTGAACTTTATATAATCCTTATAATTTTAGAATCCCTATTATGAGTTTCTTAGTCATAATGCAAGAACAGATTCATTTTCAGTATTGCACTTTTATCAACATTAATAGTGAAACCTTTTTAAATAAAATATTTTAAAATATCTGAATAAATTGGGACATCAAAAAAATTTTTTTTAAATGAAACATCCTAAGCTTCCACGGTACGCTTTCCTTTGAATAAAATAGTAGCGTGTGTTGTACGCAACCTTGAGTTTTAACACACGCCACAACCAATCAAACTAGCCGTTATGAATAGTAATACCTAAATTTTGAAATTATATATATTTTATATTTTAAAATGGACTTCATTTTTGGATTCGGAATATCGAATTTAGCCTAAGGTGAAATTTTGGTACTTTTCGGATAACTTTCATATTTTGATGAATAGTGAAAATTACTAAATTTTAATTAAAAACAACTTTTTTAATCAAGATAATTAATAGTGATAAATTATGAATTTTAGTAGTTTTAAAGTATATTTAGAGTATATTTTTACCATTTAATATAATTTTGGTCATTTGACATAATTTTACAATTAAACCGAACATAAACAAGTGTCAATCTTTTGATAGTTATTATCTCTTAAAAACACGCTTTTTGTTTTGACAGCGGGAATTAATTTTAAATTAATTTCTGCCACTTCTGTGTTTTGAATTTAGAAAAATGGATTCCATATTTGGAATCAGGATGTCCAAATTGTTTAAATAGGTAACTTTTATTTTTAGACATTTTGAATAATTACTGTGGTAAATATTTTATTTACCATGGTTAAGGGTAAATCCGGTAAATAAGAGTTAAAAAATAATATTATAATAATACAAAATTACCATAAAACGTGTCCTAACATTATTGGTGGACACACTACCCGACCATGAGCATCCTTGGGTCAATTTGGGGACCCCTTGGAGCCACTTGTATGTGGTAGGGACACTTTATATTAACAAAGTTAAAATAAAAATAAAAATGGCATAAGCTTACATCTTTTAGAAGAACAATTTTTACATAGGGTTATACATGTTGGAATTTAGATTATAAATATTCATTACAAAGCTAAAAAGATTTCCTACATAATTATATTTTATTTATAATTTTTAGACATCAAATAAGTTAAATTATTAATGCCACAATAGTGATGCAATGTTTACCTCATTAATAAATCATTTAAATAAATAAGATTATAATGATTAAAATATTATCTAAAACCTGTCCAATTCTTATTGGTTGATGTTATTTAGAATATGAGTCATCGTATCTTCGACCTCAATGATTTTTGGACCATTATAAACCGAATATAATTATATTATAAAGTAATACTTTCACTCTTTCCTAAAGAGCCCCTCCTCTCCATTATAAAAGGAGACCACTTCTACTCATTCCTCACACCTTTCAAGCCACTTGGCTCGTCCAAACTCTACCCAACTAATCTCCCCACATCCCTCTCCTCCTCCTTGAAGCTTCCCCTTAGGCAGAAAGCATTTCAAGAAGTCCTTTGGTTCCAACCAAAGTGAGTTACCTAAATTAAAGGTAACGATTTCTCTTAAATTATTTTCATTTATTTTGCTTCTCCATCCCCCAAAATCTTTTTATTTCCTTTCTTTTGTAACAAAACCAGTATCCTCAATATACTAGGATGTTGTTATAAGATGTATTCAAACTACACATACACACAACTCCATCTAATGGATGATGAACATAATGTTTTTGTGGATGGCAAACTAACGCCTCACGAAACGATGATTGTTCAAATACATCTTACCGCCTCTCATGGTGGCCATTATGATGACACTGTAATTAAATATGATATTAATGATATATATTTTATAAATAAGCTTCTGTAATTCCATTTTATTTCATACCATTATTCGTTTCATGTTGTATATACATACGATAATTTCATTTGAGGAAGTGCGGACTACCGCCCCCTTAAAATGATATGACTCGTTCATACCACACATGGAACGCATAAAGGATGGTGTTAACGAACTTAAGTAACATATATAAAATATTATATTACAATGTAATAGTAATATAACTAAGTATCATTTGGATTCAATTCTTTTAAAATAAAAATTAAATGGAAGTTGCGTTCGTGCGTACGTACGGACTACCGTCTCCACGAACGCGATGAGATTCATCCTCCATCGTATCCATTCGAGTATAATTATCATTTGATGATTTATAAATGATGTTTAAGGACTTGATACCATTCTGGATTTGAATAATATACAACCTATCCTTTACAAACATGTCTTACGTAACAAAACATACAAAAGAAAACAAGCAAGTTAACACCCGAAACAACGATAATACTAAGATATTATTATCAAATCAATATTAAAAGATCATATATGATATCATATTAATATATATGATTCTTGAATAATTTAATAACAATTATTTCACCATTATACAGGAGGTTAACCTACCCCAACCAAGGAAAAGTACAAGGTAAGGGATTTTCTTATCTCACTTTCAATTCCGTGAGATTTCCATTGTTCGCCACTAAATTATTGAAAGTGGTGTATTGTGTACTGAAATTTGATATATATTATCATGATTCTATTTATATTCATGTTATTCTGTAAATAATTTGGTGGTTATTAACTTTTGGCCATACGACTCAGTTGATTAACGTGGTAAGGGGTTTTTATCTCACTCCTTATTCTCATGAGATTCATGCCATATTGCCACCATTACCTTTTGTGTGGTGTATGTACTGCCCATAATTATATTCTTTGTGTAATACACTCTAATTTATGTGTACTTACATATTCATTGTATGATACCTCTTTCATGGGTTGTATGTTTCATAAGTTACCAAACTGGTAAGGGTTATTTCACAATCTCTTCATTATATGAGGTTGTTTATACGTAATAATCTACTGGGATCTCGTTATCATCCACATCCATGTTTCTTCAAAATGTATTTCAAAACATTTTTAATATTTAAAATAATATGGTTTAAAGTCATTTATACCCTTGTTTGACTTTTTATAAGAGGTTTATAAGGGAATCTTTCCGTCATTTTCCAAACAAGGTGCTTTTTAACCTTTTCGACAGAATTAAGATAAGAATGTTTTTTTAACTTATACGGCGGGTGCGGTTATTTTCCGCCGTTATAAAATCATCAAAGCTTCCCTTAAAAGCTTATAAGATTATTTTCAAAGAAAATGTTTGATTTTATATGGATCTTAAATTATTTCAAAATAAAAGTAGATATTTCTTTAAAAAGAATTTTGATTTCATCTATGTCAACATCCTTTGATGGGTTTTAAGATTATTTGAAGTTGATTTATTATGATACAAAACTTCTATATAGTTTTGAAGGTTTTGTGATATGTTTGACTGTGGATGTGCTATTTTTATACCATTCATATTTTATGGTGAAAGTATTGACATTTCGTATGCTAGTTCCAATAAGAATGTCTATGTTATATTTCAATCTTTACTTCATATGAATGTGTTGGACAAGTATGTTCCAGGTTGGGGACTGGTTAAAGTAAGCCCTCCAGGTTGGGGACTGGTAAAAGTAAGCCCTCCAGGTTGGGGACTGGTAAAAGTAAGCCCTCCAGGTTAGGGACTGGTAAAAGTAAGCCCTCCGGTTTGGTGTCCGGTTATTAGAGGCACTCCGGGTTGGTGTCCGGTTATTAGAGGCACTCCGGGTTGGTGTCCGGTTATTAGAGGCACTCCGGGTTGGGTTCCGGTTACAGTTAGCCCCAAGGTCTTGGGACGAGGCCTTGAAAAGTAATTAAAGTTTAGCCTTATGCATTCCAACATTATGAAAGTGGTTATTGATTTTGTAGGTGATTATTCGATTAGTAGAATATCCATGTGAACAAGTAAATGGCATTATTTCATTTTACTTTTGCCATACTATGTTGAAGTTCATGTTTAAAAGGCTTTTGTTTTAGTAATTCATTGCCTTAAATGTTTATGCTTATTTTTGAATGTTCTGCTATATTGTTATCCTTACTGGGCATTTGAGCTCACCCCTTTTCTATGTTTTATTTTTCCCAGGATGTGAAGATGTAAGTTATGAATGACCTGCAGGGATATTATGAGGGGATTATAGTGTGGACTGTGGAAACATTATGTTGTTGTAGTAGTTTTTCATTTTATGATATAATGTAAAACTTATGAATATATCTAGTGTTTCCAAGGCTACTAAACCAATCGGTCTTTCGAGATTTGATCTTTCTTGTGATCATGACAATGTTATGTAATTAATGCACCGACACTGGGTAACTAGGGTCGGGGCATTACAGTTGGTATCAGAGGAAGTTTAGTACAAACCTTGGAAGCTAGATTTAGATAAACTCTGATTAGAGCACGTAGACCTAAGATGAACTTTGAAGATTAGTATAGAATAACTTCCTAGAATTTTGGTATTGTAGAGATTTTGTGAGTTTTCCGAGCAATACATCCCTGTCTGGATACGAGCAGGTAGAGGCGGCTCTAGCACAGATGTACCTAGGGGTAAAACCCGAAAACACCGCTTTGAGCTAGACTCGAACGGGAACTGGTGCACGACAACGGGCCTTGCTGCACTCTTGGTTACGACACTCCCGGGGGATATGCTTAGGATAATTCTCATTTTCATTACAAACCATTATGAATGGTTTATGAGTATATACATCCTCAAAGGAGACATTTTTATGATCATGGATTATATCCATAAATATTTCAATTTATGTTAAGTGTTTTATAAGTATGGGATTATGTATTTTGATTCATAAACTGATCTAGTGTATGCCATTGTTTAGAAATGGCGACCAGTAGAAGGAATGAGAACTCCAGAAATGCACATGATCCAAAGAGAAGGAAGGATCATATCTTTCATGGTCTTAAGCTAGAATTTAGAAGAGAAATAGTCTCCCATGTATTATCATCATATGAAGAAATAACATCATGTGTTGATAAGATAAGTAAAGAGTTTACTGAGTCCTATGGCTTTGAAGGGAAGCAAGAGAAGAAAAGGATAGAAGAGAGAAAGATGGATAAAGGGAAGAGGGAAAAGAATAATTTTCCCTATATGTGGTAACTGTGGAAAGAAACACCCTGGAACTTGCCTGAAAGGAATGGGAGTTTGTTATAAGTGTGGAGGAAAAGGGCACAAAGTACGTGACTGCAAGGGTGAGAAAATGGTTTCAAATGTACAATGCTTCATTTGCAAGGAGTTTGGACACTACGCGAACCTATGCCCCAGTCATCAGACTATGCCGCAAATGATGCTATTGGATAATAATCAAGTTATGATACTACCACAGATGAAGAGGAATGATTAGGGTTCTTATGATGATTATGTCAATTGAGTGTTGTATCAACAATGTACTTGTTATAATAATTATGGAGTATATAAGGATTGTACTGCAGTACTATTTCATTAAGGACTTGAGATTGTGTGGAACAAAGAAAAGTGACTCAATAGCAGGATAAATTTTTGAAACATATATGGTTGAGAGAAAGATAAACCATAATATGGTTCTGATACCGAGTTAGTGATTTTAGAATAATACATGATTGATTTGGATAAATTATGTTGGATATTCGTGACTACCTTGAAACTGATTAATGATTTGTATATTCCATCATTTTTTTGGGGTTTAAAACATTTTTGGATTGATGAAGTATATCCAGCATTCTATATGGAATAGGGGAGCATGAATTTAATCAATAAAGAATATGGTAATTCAAGATGTTTCAGTTTATTAAAAGAATACAAGATGAAGGTATTCATATGCTATTACGGGGTAAAAATGATCTATATTATGTTTACTTTCCTTATAAATTTTGGACTGTGAGTTTGGACAGAAGTATTTTGGATAGTTCTAGTTTGGATTACCATAAAAGGACAACCCAGAGGTCGGGCGGCAACCCGTCGCGTCCGGCAAGGCTGCGAGACTTGAACCCGCAACCGAAGGGCGACAAGGGTGTATCACCTACCACTGGCCCACGAGATGTCCTGGATTAAATAATGTTGTTTTTTTTAAAGATCTGGTAGATGAATTATAAATTCATTTATTTTGGAACCCTGTACGAATAGTATAAATAAAAAAAATTATATTCTATTATCTTTTAGAGTGAAAGATGAGTTTGTGGTAGAAATTTATTAATGGATAAAACTCTAATTATAAAGTAAGTATATCTCCTTATGATCTTAGCCAATCTCATAAATATATTCCTCAACATTAATAAAAGGAACTTAGAACAAAAATGTTGTCCTAGATGGTACCTTAAATCATCACTAATTCATGGCTTTGGGATTGTTGGCCTTTTCATAGCCATGTTCTCTACCACTCTCCATCAAATAATTGATGGTTAGATTTCTCTTCCATATCCATATTTTCCTACATGGAACCCTAGTATGTGTTATTTTCGGTAATCTTCATACTTTCCACTCTTTATTTTAAATAGTGGCCTCGTTAATTCATTTTTCGATGTGGGATTTCAACTATGATATTTTGAAACGTCAAAAATGTGTTATCCTAATACCCTATGTTTTGTTGAACCGATGGTATTTCAAATCATCATAGATTGATGAATTTAAGGACCTCAATTATACACTTGTTTGTGATTGATGATCTCAATCACTACCTATAAATATTTACATTTTTCCTCCAATTATATGTCTCTAATTGCCACCAATGTTCTCCTAATCGAGATCATAATTTGGTGGTGACTCTTTCATTTCTCTTTTCCTCATATTAAGACTAAATTTTAGTAACCTAATTTCCGATGTGGGTTTTCCCACAAAGATATTTTCTATTTTCAACCTTTTATTTTCTAAGAACAATTTCAAATTGCGAGGACGCAATTTATTGAAGGAGGGGAGAATGTAACACCCCAAGATTTCATAGTGTGTTATTTCTTAAAAATAATTCAATAACTTGCACTACACGCAACACCGAGTTCAATCACACCATGACGTACAAAAAAAAATCCATTAAAAGAGGTCATGAATAGTATTAACAACATTTTTAACTTTATATAATCCTTATAATTTTAGAATCCCTATTATGAGTTTCTTAGTCATAATGCAAGAACAGATTCATTTTCAGTATTGCACTTTTATCAACTTTAATAGTGAAACCTTTTTAAATAAAATATTTTAAACTATCTGAATAAATTGGGACATCAGAAATTTTTTTTTTAAATGTAACATCCTAAGCTTCAACGGTACGCTTTCCTTTGAATAAAATAGTAGCGTGTGTTGTACGCAACCTTGAGTTTTAACACACGCCACAACCAATCAAACTAGCCGTTATGAATAGTAATACCTAAATTTTGAAATTATATATATTTTATATTTTAAAATGGACGTCATTTTTGGATTCGGAATATCGAATTTAGCCTAAGGTGAAATTTTGGTACTTTTCGGATAACTTTCATATTTTGATGAATAGTGAAAATTACTAAATTTTATTTAAAAACAACTTTTTTAATCAAAATAATTAATAGTGATAAATTATGAATTTTAGTAGTTTTAAAGTATATTTAGAGTATATTTTTACCATTTAATATAATTTTGGTCATTGGACATAATTTTACAATTAAACCGAACATAAACAAGTGTCAATCTTTTGATAGTTATTATCTCTTAAAAACACGCTTTTTGTTTTGACAGCGGGAATTAATTTTAAATTAATTTCTGCCACTTCTGTGTTTTGAATTTAGAAAAATGGATTCCATATTTGGAATCAGGATGTCCAAATTGTGTAAATAGGTAACTTTTATTTTTAGACATTTTGAATAATTACTGTGGTAAATATTTTATTTACCATGGTTAAGGGTAAATCCCGTAAATAAGAGTTAAAAAATAATATTATAATAATACAAAATTACCCTAAAACGTGTCCTAACCTTATTGGTGGACACATACCCGACCATGATCATCCTTGGGTCAATTTGGGGACCCCTTGGAGCCACTTGTATGTGGTAGGGACACTTTATATTAACAAAGTTAAAATAAAAATAAAAATGGCATAAGCTTACATCTTTTAGAAGAACAATTTTTACATAGGGTTATACATGTTGTAATTTCGATTATAAATATTCATTAGAAAGCTAAAAAGATTTCCTACATAATGATATTTTATTTATAATTTTTAGACATCAAATAATTTAAATTATTAATGGCACAATAGTGATGAAATGTTTACCTCATTAATAAATCATTTAAATAAATAAGATTATAATGATTAAAATATTATCTAAAACCTGTACAATTATTATTGGTTGATGTTATTTAGAATATGAGTCATCTTATATTCGACCTCAATGATTTTTGGACCATTATAAACCGAATATAATTATATTATAAAGTAATACTTTCACTCTTTCCTAAAGAGCCCCTCCTCTCCCTTATAAAAGGAGACCACTTCTACTCATTCCTCACACCTTTCAAGCCACTTGGCTCGTCCAAACTCTGCCCAACTAATCTCCCCACATCCCTCTCCTCCTCCTTGAAGCTTCCCCTTAGGCAGAAAGCATTTCAATAAGTCCTTTGGTTCCAACCAAAGTGAGTTACCTAAATTAAAGGTAACGATTTCTCTTAAATTATTTTCATTTATTTTGCTTCTCCAACCCCCAAAATCTTTTTATTTCCTTTCTTTTGTAACAACACCAGTATCCTCAATATACTAGGATGTTGTTATAAGAAGTATTCAAACTACACATACACACAACTCCATCTAATGGATGATAAACATAATGTTTCTGTGGATGGCAAACTAACGCCTCACGAAACGATGATTGTTCAAATACATCTTACCGCCTCTCATGGTGGCCATTATGATGGCACTGTAATTAAATATGATATTAATGATATATATTTTATATATAAGCTTCTGTAATTCCATTTTATTTCATACCATTATTCGTTTCATGTTGTATATACATACGATAATTTCATTTGAGGAAGTGCTGACTACCGCCACCTTAAAATGATATGACTCGTTCATACCACACATGGAACGCATAAAGGATGGTGTTAATGAACATAAGTAACATATATAAAATATTATATTACACTGTAATAGTAATATAACTAAGTATCATTTGGATTCAATTCTTTTAAAATAAAAATTAAATGGAAGTTGTGTTCGTGCGTACGTACGGACTACCGTCTCCACGAACGCGATGAGATTCATCCTCCATCGTATCCATTCAAGTATAATTATCATTTGATGATTTAAAAATGATGTTTAAGTACTTGATACCATTCTGGATTTGAATAATATACAACCTATCCTTGACAAACATGTCTTACGTAACAAAACATACAAAAGAAAACATGTAAGTTAACACCCGAAACAACGATAATACTAAGATATTATTATCAAATCAATATTAAAAGATCATATATGATATCATATTAATATATATGATTCTTGAATAATTTAATAACAATTATTTCACCATTATACAGGAGGTTAACCTACCCCAACCAAGGAAAAGTACAAGGTAAGGGATTTTCTTATCTCACTTTCAATTCCGTGAGATTTCCATTGTTCGCCACTAAATTATTGAAAGTGGTGTATTGTGTACTGCCATTTGATATATATTATCATGATTATATTTATATTCATGTTATTCTGTAAATCATTTGGTGGTTATTAACTTTTGGCCATACGACTCAGTTGATTAACGTGGTAAGGGGTTTTCATCTCACTCCTTATTCTCATGAGATTCATGCCATATTGCCACCATTACCTTTTGTGTGGTGTATGTACTGCCCATAATTATATTCTTTGTGTAATACACTCTAATTTATGTGTACTTACATATTCATTGTATGATACCTCTTTCATGGGTTGTATGTTTCATAAGTTACCAAACTGGTAAGGGTTATTTCACAATCTCTTCATTATCTGAGGTTGTTTATACGTAATAATCTACTGGGATCTCGTTATCATCCACATCCATGTTTCTTCAAAATGTATTTCAAAACATTTTTAATATTTAAAAGAATATGGTTTAAAGTCATTTATACCCTAGTTTGACTTTTTATAAGAGGTTTATTAGGGAATCTTTCCGTCATTTTCCAAACAAGGTGCTTTTTAACCTTTTCGACAGAATTAAGATAAGAATGTTTTTTTAACTTATACGGCGGGTGCGGTTATTTTCCGCCGTTATAAAATCGTCAAAGCTTCCCTTAAAAGCTTATAAGATTATTTTCAAAGAAAATGTTTGATTTTATATGGATCTTAAATGATTTCAAAATAAAAGGAGATATTTCTTTAAAAAGAATTTTGATTTCATCTATGTCAACATCCTTTGATGGGTTTTAAGATTATTTGAAGTTGATTTATTATGATACAAAACTTCTATATAGTTTTGAAGGTTTTGTGATATGTTTGACTGTGGATGTGCTATTTTTATACCATTCATAGTTTATGGTGAAAGTATTGACATTTCGTATGCTAGTTCCAATAAGAATGTCTATGTTATATTTCAATCTTTACTTCATATGAATGTGTTGGACAAGTATGTTCCAGGTTGGGGACTGGTTAAAGTAAGCCCTCCAGGTTGGGGACTGGTAAAAGTAAGCCCTCCAGGTTGGGGACTGGTAAAAGTAAGCCCTCCAGGTTCGGGACTGGTAAAAGTAAGCCCTCCGGTTTGGTGTCCGGTTATTAGAGGCACTCCGGGTTGGTGTCCGGTTATTAGAGGGACTCCGGGTTGGTGTCCGGTTATTAGAGGCACTCCGGGTTGGGTTCCGGTTACAGTTAGCCCCAAGGTCTTGGGACGAGGCCTTGAAAAGTAATTAAAGTTTAGCCTTATGCATTCCAAAATTATGAAAGTGGTTATTGATTTTGTAGGTGATTATTCGATTAGTAGAATATCCATGTGAACAAGTAAATGGCATTATTTCATTTTACTTTTGCCATACTATGTTGAAGTTCAAGTTTAAAAGGCTTTTGTTTTAGTAATTCATTGCCTTAAATGTTTATGCTTATTTTTGAATGTTCTGCTATATTGTTATCCTTACTGGGCATTTGAGCTCACCCCTTTTCTATGTTTTATTTTTCCCAGGATGTGACGATGTAAGTTATGAATGACCTGCAGGGATATGATGAGGGGATTATAGTGTGGACTGTGGAAACATTATGTTGTTGTTGTAGTTTTTCATTTTATGATATAATGTAAAACTTATGAATATATCTAGTGTTTCCAAGGCTACTAAACCAATCGGTCTTTCGAGATTTGATCTTTCTTGTGATCATGCCAATGTTATGTAATTAATGCACCGACTCTGGGTAACTAGGGTCGGGGCGTTACATTTATGATATTAATTAACCAGTTAAATTAGTAACTGGAATTAATATTTGCTATAACCATGTAATTTAGAACACTAAATTGCGAGTGAGGAATTTTTCGTATCAGTCTCCCTATTTGCAACAAAAGATAACCTTATTTCATCACCATATAAATAAAATTGTTTTATGACCTTATTATGAATACATATTAAATTTACATGTTACATTAGTACAATTATCCAATTTTTCATTCCACATAATGAGTACGATGGAAAAAATCATCTTATATCTTTGGTTTTAAGAGTTCTTTTTTAATAAATAATTTTTCCATTCAAAATCTTAAATTCATTGTGTAACATTTATTTTTATTTCCTACATGACATCACAAAGAATTATTTATTTATTGTTACTAAATAACCTTATTTAAAACATCCTTCATATACTTTATTTTATTCCACTAAAGAATCAATCAACCTTTCATTCTGGCTAGATGATTATTCAATAAGCATACGTCAAATTTCTTATATAATAAGCATCATAATCTCTGATAGATTCCCAATAATTCTTCATCATATAAAATAATTAATTATCAATTTTTTAGTTAAGTATATGAGAAAAATAATAACTAAAAATTATCTCTTAAACACATGCCACTCGATGGAGTAAATTTCCTCATGTTCCCTTTTATTCTTGATGATATTCAACTATTCATATTATTCACCTTCCAAATGATAGAAATTAAAAATTAAAGTTTGCATCTTCCAAAAACATAATAATGGAAAATTCATTTTCAATGGGACTGGATCATTTCATAGAAACAAGAAGATCTATGGATCTATTGAAGGATGATGTTTATCACTATATTAGACTTGGGAGAGGTGTGAGGTAATAGAAATCTGATTTTTAATTATAGAAGCAATAACAATTGGATAATCAAGAGGAAAATATTTATCTTCTCTATCCCACATATCATTAAAATGATTACTTTGGCTTCATACCATTCACCAAAACAAATAAGAATACTTTAATCTATAATAATCATAATGGATAATCCCATAATCATGAAAATTTGTAATTGGACTTAAAAAAAGTGATAAATTATTTTGAATTATTGAAACATAATGTTAATCATAGGTTACTCATATTTGTAATATATTTAAATCCCACATGATTTATCTAAAATAGTTTATCAATTTCAATATAATTATCCCTTGTGAGTGTCAATATAGTTGTGTAGAAATTCCAGTTATCATTCACTTGCTGATAATCAAGTCCAACTCAATGTGCCTATTCTGATTTATTACCCCTCTATTTCATTCATCAAGAGAAACATCCACATGTTGTATCAAAACAATTAATTAATTTCATAGAAACCACTATAAATACCCATTAGAAAAATTCATGGATATTTTCATACACTTTTACTCATCCATTCACATATCCATAGAGACCTCAATATTTTTTATGTCCTTATTTGAAATTTGTATCCACATCTACATATTCATCCAATAGTAATGACCCAATCTTTTCATTTAAATATATTACATCTTATTCGATGAATAATTAATAGATAACATAATAATACACAACTTAGCTTTTTAGGTATTTTCCGTTGGATATATTGACATAGGGACAACAATTCTATAAGTAATTCATGACATCACTCACTATGTTATATATAACAATAAAACTTCTTAAACATATAATATATAATACATTTCATCATAAACAATGGAATTAAAAATTAATAATGGTAGATCTTAGATTCATAGTAAGGCTAAACATGGATATATCAATATATCATGAGTATATGTTCCTGAGAACATGGGAGTGAAATTTCAAAATGATGTCGATAATTTCCTAGATCATAAAAAATATTCATGGAATACATAAATGCAGTTCATAAGTCACAAAACATAATACAATATAAGGACATGATCTATGAGAACACAACATTGCGTTAAGTGATTAATATTTCGCATGCACCTATGCATAAAAATAATTACCATATTAGTTCAAGGACCTTTTACAATACATTAATATTTTCATGACAACACTATATAAATCATCATAGAAGTCCTAGTTCAAAGAAAAGTCTATCATGGTTGATGTAGTCCCTTACTGAACTAGGTTCAATTACCATCTCTATCATATATAACTAATTAAATATTAATATTCACCAAATTAATTGGAGAGAGATATAGGTCCCAACAATAAATAAATTAAAATAATATATATGTATTCCAATAGATCATAAATCGTTTATCATATCAGAACCCATGAAAAAAATGGTTTTCAAAAATATTTCATCACAAAATATCTTGTGATAATATATGTAAATACCAGTAAATATCAAGGAAATTTTTTTCTTAAATTCTTTGGGATTTAACGAGTACACAGTTTCAAATGGTACCTGATTCTGAGGCACGGAGTGTCCGGAATCAATTTCTAAAGCTTAGCTCAAGTACGTTCAGTGAACAAATGACCTGGGTTTTCTATCATTTGACATGTGCTCGGAATTGAAATCTGAGGGAACCGATGAACTCGCAATGCTGGTATTTTCTTAGGATGACTTTTACCGTTGATGCGTTTTCTCGGGAGAAGAAGTTAATTTTGGTGTTTTAGGGAGAAGTAAATAAAATTGTATACAATTTTTTTTAATATCCTTGGAAGTTAAACTCTCTCATGGGAAGTTATTGGTGGGGCCCACAACCACCCAACTTCCCATGTGTGGTTATGAGGGAGGTGGGGCCCACACGAGCCCCCATCGTTTCACATTCCATAACCCTTAACCCCTTTTCAACTCCCATGATTAATACATGGAAACTCCCAATTAAATTTTGGTATCCATTATTTGTGTAAATCATCCCTCTCTCCTCTTTGATCATGCCAACACACTAAATCAATTAATGTGAGTTTTTTTTTTGAATTTTAAAATTGAAATGCATGGCTTGATGTAATAAAATAAGATAACTATTATTATATTTTGGGGGGTTAGTTGTTGTGTGAAGATATTGTGGAGAGAGAGCTATAGTCCCTTCCGTGAAGAAAATCATACTCTTCGTCGAAGAACACCAAATCCAGGAAGGAAGATGACACACCTCCTTTTCTTTTCTCTGTTGCAAAAAGGGGAGACGCCGCTTTCTCCTTGGATGCTCTCCGTCGACGTCTACGGAACCTCACCCCGCGACGCCGTTTTCCACGCCGCTCATCATTCGATAACTTTTGTTGAAGTAGGAGATATTTACGTTCTTGATTAATTTATAGTTCTTCATTAATTATTATCACCACGTGATATCGACATAATAGGAGAAGTTTGGACCGCACAAACACGGCTGATCCTCCTCCCATTTTCTTGTTGATCCTCATTGATCATTGCGGCAAAGACAGCGCGGTGTCGTTGCACTGCGCGGGAAAAAAGATTACCGCAACTGGAGTGGGCCACAATGAGGGTGTGCGGCGCCGTCGCGCCATGTCAGGGAGACCGAAGGTGGCTGCGACCAAGAGTGGGCCACATCGGAGGGGCGCAGAGCCGTCACGACGCACCGATCGGACAGAATCTGCGGCCTAAGGCCGCAACAATTTTTCAATGGGGCAGCCGGCTAAGTCGGTCGCCAGTGCCACCTGGGGGCGGGACCCAAAGAGGTCCCGTAGTTCACCGAGGCCGGCCATTATGGTAGGCCGTTTTGGAAACAGGGGGAGGCGCCCCCCCTTCACACCTTTCTCGGCCGAGAGCCGAGTCACGACTGCTTCCGAACCGGGCCGCCCATGCCGGGTCGGGCCTACCGCGCGGGGCCTGACCGCTACCGTTAGGCCGAGCTACGCCAGCTGGTACGGGCCACGTTAAAATGGGACGGACCCAGACCTGGGTTCGGTCGACCCGGTTCGGGCGGACCTAGGGGGTTTTGGGTCGGGTCGGACCAGGCCCAAACCCCATATTTTTCAGACAGGTTCGTTCAAACGTGCATATCTTGGGCTACGGACCTCCGATCAATGCACCATTAGTTGCGTAGGGATCCTTGAATTGAGTTGGTCGTTTAGGTATATTAAACTCAAGCTTTAGGTAATGTATGGGTACATTCGGGTTGGTTCGAACCCGTAACAAACCGGGACCTCAGAGCAGAAACGCTTATAACATAACGACCGGACGTCCGAATGACATGTCGTCGATCACGTTTAATTCCTCTTCGTGAGACGGTTCTTTTGGATTACTCCGATTGAGGTTTTGATGTAGCTCTAGTACATTCGAGATGGTCTTAAGTTAAAAACCAATCGTGCCCCTGGGATGAAAAAACAAATAACTCTCATACCGGGTGTCCGATTGACGCGCCATCTATCGCATTGAGTTCCTATTGACGAGAAGGAACATTGTGATACATTAATTATGGACATTTTCATAGTTTATGTAATGACCCCCTTGACTCGTGGAGCAGACCTCCCAGAATCGAGCGTGCGGTGTGCGGGAACCCTAGAGCTGGCTGCGGTTGTGACGACGATGGCCACTGTACATGGATCCTACGTGGGTTCGGCAGCGGGGACGACTGTACATGGATCCTACATGGCTTCAGTAGTGAGGATGACTGTGTTTGGATCCTAAGTGGGTTCGGCAGCGATGGTTACTATACTTGGATCCTACGTGGGTTCTGCGGTTACAACTTCTATACATGGACCCTACGTGGGTTCGGTAGAAGAGATGATTCAGAGTCGACATCTAATCATCTCCACCTCTCTTCGTGAGTAGTATACCTATGTGAGATGAGTCTTTACTTCAATCTATATCATCGATATGATTGAATTGCTTTCCTGTGTGGACTGGGTTATGATTTCTTATGTGGATTGGGTTGTGATTTCTTGTGTGGACTGTGTTGTAATTGGTCTCGTGAGTTTGAGAAGATCTAGAAATGATGACTTAGATATATGTATGCACATATACCTAAGTAGAGTTGTTTCATACTTCCTGATTGAATCCTTCCTTTGTGGTTTATCCTTTTTTAATTATGGGTGACCTTTAGGGGTCTCGGGGTCCCTACTGAGTATCGTATACTAACCCCTGCATGGGATATTCCCGCACTACATTGTGTTGGTTGTAGACGAAGGACAGCGCTGATCGTGGTTGAGGCATGTTGAGCGGGTTGGTACCTAGAGTTGGACTATCTGGCGAGCCGTACACGGAGTGAACAGCTGGACCCGAGGAGCTGAGGAGACGGGATAGCCGGAGGAAGACTCGGTGGTTGCTGATTTACTTTACTATAGTTGTACATTCATTTCAGTTGTACTTTACTTTCCGTTGGGTTTGTTTTCTGACACATTTACTTTTCAGCACATACTTCTGTACTCAGTTTACTTAGTGTTTACTCTAGCTTGCATACTCTGTGGTGATATTTTTTTATATAAAGGCAATGTCTTCCCTTCTATCGGGATTTACGCCTTTGGTTCTAGTTGCCATACCCTGGCCTATGGAAGGCGGGCATGGGGTAGTCACGACACTGGCCCCGAGGATGGGTAGTGAAAAATTGGTCTCAGAGGAATTCAGTTCTATCGCAGAACTCAGGACTCTAATAATTTCTTCTATGTGAAGTAATAATGTTAAGGTTATTGAGTGTGGTTATTAGTCTAGGTAGTCCAGTGTTGGTGTGGCGGCCGACGTATCCATACACTAGGCACCTGACTTTTGATTTCCGACTCAGTGCACAAAAACATTGATTGAATGTGTGTTTAAATGTTTTCTTTGTGATTACATTGAGTCAGCTCACCAGGTATACTGTATTAAACATGGCACACCTGTTTCTCTTCAGGATGGCCCCATGACGGCAGCCATCTAGGTTTCCGAGCTTTGTGAGAGACGGAAACCCACCGAGTGAGGAGGCCTCGGTGCAGGGCCCCATTACAGTGGAGTCACCGGTAGTACATTTACCCGCCGAACCACTGATGCCACCAGCCCCAGTAGATGAGAGTGCACATCGAATGAGTGCACTGCATGAGTTTCAGTATCAGGGACCACCGAGGATCCATGGGGAGACGGACCCTCAGGCAGTCGAGGATTGGCTGAAGGCTGTTGATTGAGTCTTCATATTAGTAGGGACACCATCTTACCTCATGGTGATCCTTGAGGCGAGTCTACTGTACGCATCAGCAGGTAGATGGCGGATCCTGATGCTCTAGGTGCACGACAAGGAATCATTACTTTGGTCAGACTTCGATAGCCTCTTCCGCTCGTAGTTCGTTCCAGCCACCCTCCGTGCAGTGCACATTATGGAGCTACTACAGATGTGGTAGGGTAGCCTGACAGAAGGCCAGTACTCGGAGAGATTTAATGATCTATCATGATACTCCATAGATATGGTACAAATCCCATTCTTCCAGGCCTGAACCATCGAGCATGGACTGATGCATGAGATCCGGGCATCGATGATCTCCCTCAGTATTCTGACACAGGCAGGAGTACTAGAGCGATCCCTTCTTGTGAAGATATTTTTTCTGAGCCTACACCTGCAGTGAGGCCTACTACATGGTGGAACGTAGAAAAGTCTTTTGCAGCCGATAGTAGACAGATGTCACAGAGGTCCAAGCGGACCAGACCACCGGGTGGATGAACTCAGGATATTTGTTCGGTGGTGTGGGGCACACGTAGCAGATCCAATCATTCGAAAGGAAGACAGTTCTATAAATGCGGCGTGCAGGGCCACATGGCTCGTGATATCCCAACCCACCATGCAGAGAAGCAGATGACCGTTGAGGGACCACCCAGGCAGAGGCAGAGGTTCGACAGTGGTGGTCCGTAGGGAGCTGGCGGAAGAGGTAGAGGAGCTGGCCGAGCAGCGGGTGGTGGGAGACGCATTGAGGATCTACCACCACCACCACTAGAAGGTCCACCCCGACCACAGGGAGCTGGAGGACAAAAGCAGGCTCAGCTTCAAGAAATGGATGGCTACGACCACGATGCACCTGAGATGATTCGAGGTACTATCTGTGTCTACTCCACCCTTGCTACAGTTTTTATAGACATTGGAGTGAGTCATTATTTCATTGCTGGTCCCTTGTTTGGAGCTCGGAGATTCCGACGGAGCCATTGGCTCGATCCTTATGGATAGAGACTCTAATGGGAGTAGACTCGATGATTACTCACTGGTGCTAGCAGTGTGAGCTTACTCTAGAAGGTGAGAGCTTCAGCCGTGATCTTCTTGTAGCGGCGTCGCGGCATTTTGATGTCATCTTGGGCATGGATTGGTTATCTATGGTCCACGATCATATCGACTGTATTAGGCGTAAGGTGCGATGTGTTCGCACCGATGGGAGCAGGTTCACCTTCACCGGCGAGAAGGGAGCCTTTGCAGCACTGGATGGACTCACACAGAGGAGAGGACAACCAATTACCCATCAGTTGGCTAGTGTCATCCTAGGAGAAGTTGATGTGTGGAGTCAGAGTTTTCCAATTGATGTGGATCAGTATGCAGATGTTTTTTCAGACGACGTTCCAGGACTACCTCCTCGAAGAGAGGTAGAATTCTATATTGATTTATACCCCCGGACAACCCTGATATCTACTCCATCATATCGAATGGCTTTCGCTGAGCTTTGAGAGTTACGGGTACAACTAGAGGACTTGCAGGGGAAGGGATTCATCCGAACCAGTGTTTCTCCATGGGCTTCCCCAATTTTGTTCGCCAAGAAGGTGGACGGAAGCTTGCGACTGTGTGTCAACTACCATCGCCTGAACTAGGTGACGGTAAAGAAAAAGTATCCACTTCCAAGGATTGAAGACTTCTTCGATCAGCTCATGGGAGCACGATGGTTCTCGAAGATAGACCTCAGGTTTGGCTATCATAAACTCAGAGTTCAAGACGAGGATGGGAAGAAGACGACCTTCATGTGTCGGTATGGACACTATGAGTTCTGGTTTATGCCATTCAGCATAACCAATTCTCCAACAGTGTTCATATGTTTCATGAACCTGATCTTCCAGCCTTACCTCGATCGATTTTCCACAGACTTCATCGACGACGTATTGATTTACTCGACTACTAAGGAGGAGCATGCTAACCACTTTTGGGTTGTAATGGACACACACCGAGATCACCATCTTTATGGTAAGCTCTCGATGTGTCAGTTCTGGATTCGAGATGTCCACTTCTTGGGACACATCATCTCTGAGGCGGGAGTTGCGGTGGAGCCAGCAAAGATCGATTCAGTGCTAGCTTGGGAGCCACCCAGGAGCGTGACGGAGGTGAGAGGTTTCCTAGGTATGGCTGGGTACTATCAGATATTTGTACCAGACTTCTCCAGATTTACAGCACCACTTTCATCATTGACAAAGAAGGGGAAACCCTTCGTGTGGTTAGATAAATTTCAGTAGAGCTTCTAATAGATGAGACAAAGATTGACCAGTTCAACCATTTTGAGGCTACCAGAGGAGGGTGTAGGGTACGTAGTTTGCTGCGATGCATCAGGGTCCAGAATCGAGTGTGTCCTGATGTAGGAGCAGGCAGTGATCACCTATGGATCATGATTGTTGAGGCATCATGAATAGAACTACGCTACCCATGACCTAGAGTTAGCAGCAGTGGTCTTCAGCTTGACGATGTGGCAACACTATCTGATGGGCGATCACTTCACAGTCTACTCTAACCCCCTGAGTCTTAGGTACATCTTCTCGTAGAAGGACCTAAACCTAAAATAGTGGCGATGGATCGAGTTACTACAGTACTATGACATTGAGATAGTATATACTCTTGAGAAATGTAACACAGTAGTTGTTGCTATCAGTAAGAGGTCGGGCATCCATCTACTTGGAGAGGTGATGGAGAAGCTAGTCGCGTTGCAGATATCCTTCATGGATAGAGATGGGGTAGCCTTTCTACAGTCTTTAACAGTCACTCCTCCACTACATAAGCGGGTCAGAGAGGCACAATGTGGGGACGTTGACTGTGAGACGCGATGTTCACAGATATACTTCGGAAATGCTCCTTTTGGATTCTCTGTAGGAGGAGAGCACGTCGTCATTTTCAGAGGGTGTACCATTGTACATTTTGCATTACCGAAGGTGGTACTGGTAGAGTTTCACACTTCCCCATTAGCGATACATCCAGGAGTGGCAATGAGGTACCAGGATCCCAGATGACAGCACTGGTGGCCGGGTATAAAGAAGGTTGTGTCAGAGTTCGTTTCATGATGCCTCACCTGTGAGTAGGTGATGGTTGAGCATCAGGTACCATCAGTCTTGGTACATCCCTTAGAGGTGCTGGAGTGGATGTGGGATGAGATATCTATGGATTTCGTGACAGGGCGTCCACATACCACTAGAGGACATGACTCCATCTGGGTGATCATAGACCCACTCACCAAGTCGGCCCACTTATTACCCATTAGAGATCATGGATTTGTAAAGAGATTTGGACGCCACTACATTCAGGAGATCGTACGGATTCATGGTGTGCCATTGTCCATCATCTCCGATCGAGACGCTCACATTACTTTCCGGCTTTGGAAGGGGTTGCAAGAGGCATTTTGGATGAAACTACGCCTGATAACCGCCTTCCACCCTCAGACGGATGGCCAGACAGAGAGGACTATTCAGACTCTCGGGGACATGCTCTGTGCATGTGTCCTTGACTGTGAACGCATCTGTGATGATCACCTAACCTTGGTGGAGTTTTCATAAAACAATAGATACCACTCCACCATCAGGATGGCACCATACGAGGCATTGTATGGCCGGCCATTCAGATCACCTCTTTGCTGGACATACCTTGGGAAGTCAGCACTTTTAAAACCAGAGATTGTCTAGGGCACAACGGAGAAGGTACAGATCATCTAGGAGTGGATGAGGATTGCTCAAAGCCGACAGAAGTCCTATGTTGACAAGAGCCGGAGACCACTAGAGTTCGAGGATGGAGACCATGTTTTCTTATGGCTCTCACCTTGACATGGATTACGAAGATTTGGCAGGGGTGACAAGTTTTATTCACACTTTATCGGGCCATTCCAGGTTCTCAGCAGGATAGGCGAGGTGCCTTATCGCCTGGATATTCCACCTCAATTGCACCATGTGCACGGCGCCTTCCACATATCTCAGCTGAGGAGATACGTGCACGACCCGATGCATATCATTTATCACGGAAAGTTGGACATCGATGATGTGGCGAATTTTTTGGATGTCCCAGTGAAGATCGAGGATCGATAAGATTGGGTCCTACTTGGATAGTCGATTCCTCATGTGCGCATCATGTGGCAGAACGAGAACCTTTAGGAGAGCCCGTGGGGGCGGGAGGCTCTGATGCCTACTCAGAACCCTCATTTGTTCCCCTAGTTTGTGATATATCTTTACGGGGACATAAAGCCCTTAGGTGGGACAAATATAATGAACCGTAAATATGAAGGAAAATTTTTTCTTAAATTCTTTGGGATTTTACGAGTACGTAGTTTCTGACGGCACCTAATTTTGATGCTCGGAGTGCCCGAAATCAATTTCTGAAGTTTATCTCAGGTATGTTCAGTGAATGAATGAGCGGGTTTTTCTATCTTTTGAACCAGTGCTCGGAACTGAAATCTGTTGGAACCTATGAATTCGTAGCGCCAGTATTTTCTTATGATAACTTTTTCCGTTGATGCGTTTGATCGGGAGAAGAAGTTAATTTTTGGGTTTAAGTGAGAAGTAAATAAAATTGTGTACAATATTATTTTAATATCCTGAGAAGTTAAACTCTCTCATGGGAAGTTGTTGGTGGGGCCCACAACCACCCAACATCCCATGTGTGGTTATGAGGGAGGTGGGTCCCACACGATCCCCCATCTTTTCACATTCCATAACCCTTAACCCATTTTGAACACCCATGATTAATACATGGCAACTCCCCATTAAATATTTGTATCCTTTATTTGTGTAACTCTTCCCTCTCTCCTCTTTAATCATGCCAACACACATAGTCAATTAATGTGAGTTATGTGTTTGAATTTTAAAATTGAATTGCACGGTTTGATGTAATAAAATAAGATAAGTATTATTTTATTTTGGGGGGATTAGTTGTTGTGTGAAGATATTGTGGAGAGAGAGCTCTAGTTCCTTCTATGATGAACATCATACTCTTCTTCTAATAACACCAAATCCAGCAAGGAAGATGACATACCACCTTTTATTTTCTCTGTGACAAAAAGGGGAGACGCTGCTTTCTCCTCGGATGCTCTCCGTCGACGTCTACGGAACCACACCCTATGACGCAGTTTTCAGCGACGCTCGTCATTCGACAACTTTTGTTGAGGTAGGAGATATTTATTTTCATGATTAATTTATAGTTCTTCATTAATTATTTTGACCACATGATATCGACATAATAAGAGGAGCTTGGACCGCACAATCACGATCGATCCTCCTCCCCTTTTCTTGTTGATCCTCACTGATCGTTGCGGCGAAGACAGTGCGATGTCGTTGCACCGCGCGGGAACAAAGATTACCGCAGCTAGAGCGGGCCACAACGAAGGTGGGAGGCGCCGTCACGCCAGGTCAGGGAGACCGAAGGAGGCCGCGACCATGAGTGGGCCACATCGGAGGGGCACAGAGCCGTCGTGACGTGCTGATCGGACAGAATCTATGGCCTAAGGTCGCAACAATTTTTCAATGGGGTAGCTGGCTAAGCTGGCCGCCGATGCCACCTGGAGGCGGGACCCAAAGAGGTCCCACAGTTCACCGGGGCCGGCTATTATGGTAGGCTATTTCGGAAATAGGGGGCGGCGCCCCACCTTTGCACCCTGCTCGGCCGAGAGCCGAGCCAAGGCCGGCTTCCGAACCGGGCCGCCCATGGCGGGCCGGGCCTACCACGCGGGGCCTGGCCGCTAGTGTCGGGCCGGGCCGCGCCAGCCGGGATGGGCCACGCTAAAATGGGCCGGACCCAGACATGGGTCTGGTCGACCTGGTTCAGGCTGACCCAGGGGGTATTGGGTCGGGTCGGACCGGGCGCAAACCCCCTATTTTTCAGACAGGTTCGTTCAAACACGCATATCATGGGCTACAGACCTCCGATCAATGCACCGTTAGTTGCGTAGGGATCCTTGGATTGAGTCGGTCGTTTAGGTATACTAAAATCAATCTTTCGGTAATGTATGTGTACATTAGGGTTGGTTCAAACCCGAAACAAACTGGGACCTCGGAGCAGAAACACTTATAACATAACGACCGGACGTCCGAATGACGTGCCATCGATCACGTTGAATTCCTCTTAGTGAGATGGTTATTTTGGATTACTCCGATTGAGGTTTTGATGTAGCTCTAGTACGGTTGATATGGTTTTAAGTTAAAAACCAACCGTGCCCCTAGGATGAAAAAACAAATAACTCTCATACCAGTCGTCCGATTGACGCGCGATCTATCGCATTGAGTTCCTATTGAGGAGAAAGAACATTGTGATACATCAATTCTAGACATTTTCATAGTTTATGTAATGACCCCCTTGACTCGTGGAGCGGAACCTCTAGGAATCGAGCGTGCGGTGTGCGGGAACCCTAGAGTTGGCTGCGGCAGTGACGACGATGGCGACTGTACTTGGATCCTAAGTTGGTTCGGCAGCGAGGACGACTGTACATGGATCCTAAATGGGTTTGGTAGTGAGGATTATTGTACTTGGATCCTATGTGGGTTCGGAAATGATGGTTACTGTACTTGGATCCTACGTGGGTTCGGCAGTCACAACTTCTGTACATGGATCCTACGTGGGTTCGGCAGAGGTGATGATTCAGAGTCGACACCTAATCATCTCCACCACTCTTCATGAGTATTATACCTTTGTGATCTGAGTCTTGACTTCAATCTATATCATCGATAGGATTGACGTGCTTTCCGGTGTGGACTAGGTTATGCTTTCCTGTGTGGATTGGGTTGTGATTTCTTGTGTGGACTGGGTTGTACTTGGTCTCGTGAGTTTGAGAAGATCTAGAAATGATGACTTAGATATATGTATGTGCATATTCCTATGTAGAGTTGGTTCATACATCCTGATTGAATCCTTAGTTTGTGGTTTATCCTTTTTGAATTATGGGTGACCTTCGGGGGTCTCAGGGTCCCTACTGAGTATCGTATACTAACCCCTGCATGGGATATTCCCACACTACATTGTGTTTGTTGTAGACGAAAGATAGCGCTGATCGTGGTTGAGGCATGTTGAGCGGGATGGTACCTAGAGGTGGACTATAAGGCGGGGCGTACACGGAGTGGACAGCTGGACCCGAGGAGCTAAGGAGATGGGATAGCCGAAGGACGACTCGGTGGTTGCTGATTTACTTTACTGCAGTTGTACATTCATTTCAGATGTACTCTACTTTCCGTTGGGTTTCTTTTTTGGCACATTTACTTTTCATCACATACTTACGTACTCAGTTTACTTAGTGTTTACTCTAGCATTCATACTCTGTGGAGATATTTTTTTTATATAAAGGAAATTTCTTCCCTTCTATTGGGATTTACGCCTTTGGTTCTAGTCACCATCCCCTGGCCTATGGAAGGCGGGTGTGGGGTAGTCACGACACTGGCCCCGAGGATGGGTAGTAAAAAATTGGTATCAGAGGAATTCTGTTCTATCGTAGAACTTAGGACTCTGATAATTTATTCTATGTGAAGTAATAATGTTATGGGTATTGAGTGTGGTTATTAGTCTATGGAGTCCAGTGTTGGTGCGGCGGCCGACGTATCCATACACTAGGAACCTGACATTTGATTTCTGACTCAGTGCACAAAAACATTGATTGAATGTGTGTTTAAATGTTTTCTTTGTGATTACATTGAGTCAGCTCACCAGGTATACTGTATGAAACGTGGCACATCTATTTCTTTTCAGGATGGCCCCATGACGACAGCTATCTAGGATTCCGAACTTTGTGCGAGACGGAAACCCACTGAGTGACGAGGCCTCGGTACAGGGCCCCATTACAGCGGAGTCACCGACAGTACCATTACCCAGCGAACCACTGATGCCACCAGACCTAGTAGCTGAGAGTGCATGATGAATAAGTGAACTGCATGAGTTTCCGTATCAGGGACCACCCAGGTTCCGTGGGGAGACAGACCCTCAGGCAGCCGAGGATTGGCTGAAGGATGTTGTTGGAGTCTTCATATTAGTAGGGACACCAGCTTACCTCATGGTGATCCTTCCGGCGAGTCTACTACACACAACAGTAGGTAAATGGAAAATCCTGATGCTCCAGGTGAACGACAAGGAATCATTATTTTTGTTAGACTTCGACATCCTCTCCCGCTCGGAGTTCATTCCAGCCACCCTCCGTGCGGTGCTCATTAAGGAGCTACTACAGATGCGGTAGGGTAGCATGATAGAAGCCTAGTACTCGGAGAGATTTACTGATCTCTCGTGATACTCCACGGACATGGTATGAATCCCATTCTTCCATGCCCGAACCATCGAGCAGGGACTGATGCATGAGATTAGGGCATCGATGATCTCCCTGAGTATTCTGACACAGGCAGAAGTACTAGAGAGAGCCCTTCTTGTGAAGAGATTTCTTCCTGAGCCTACACCGTCAGCGAGGCCTACTGCAGGGTGGAACGTAGCGAAGTCTTCTGCAGCCGACAGTAGACAGACGTCACAGAGGTCCAAGCGTACCAGACCACCAGGTGGATGACCTCAGGATATTGGTTCGGTGGTGCGGGGCACACGTAGTAGAGCCATTCATTCGAGAGTCCGATAGTTCTATGCATGCGGCGGGCAGGGCCACATGGCTCGTGACTTCCCAACCCACCATGCAGAGAAGCAGCTGACAGTTGAGAGACCACCCAGGAAGAGGCAGTGGTTCGACTGTGGTGGTCCGCAGGGAGCTGGTGGACGAGGCAGAGGAGCTGGCCGAACAGCGGGTGGTGGGCGACGCTTTATGGCTCTACCACCACCACCACTAGAAGGTCCACCCCAACCACATGGAGCTGGCGGACAGAGGCAGGCTCATCTTCAGGCAGTGGATGCCTACGACCACGGCTCACCTGAGATGATTCGAGATACTATCTGTGTCTACTCGACCCTTGCTGTAGTTCTTATAGACATAGGAGCGAGTCATTATTTCATTGTTGTTGCCCTTTTTTGGAGCTCGGAGATTCCGACAGAGCCATTAGCTCAATCATTACGTCTATAGACTCAGATGGGAGTAGACTCGATGATTACTCACTGATTCTAGCAGTGTGAGCTTACTCTAGAAGGTGAGAGCTTCAGCCGTGATCTTCTGGTAGCAGCGTCGAGGCCTTTTGACATCATCTTGGGCATGGATTGGTTATCTATGGTCCATGATCATATCGACTGTATTAGGCATAAGGTGCGATGTGTTCACACCGATGGGAGCAGGTTCACCTTCACCGGTGAGAAGGGAGCCTTTGCAGCACTGGATGGACTCACACAAAGGAGAGGGAAGCCGATTACTCATCAGTTGGCTAGTGCCATCCTAAGAGCAGTTGATGTGTGGAGTCCGAGTTTTCCTATTGGTGTGGATCAGTATGCAGATGTTTTTACAAACGACGTTCCAGGACTACCACCTCGAAGAGAGGTAGACTTATATATTGATTTGTTCCCCGGGACAACCCCGATATCTACTACAGCATATCGTATGGATTTCGCTGAGCTTCGAGAGTTACGGGTACAACTAGAGGACTTGTAGGGGAAGGGATTCATCCGGCCCAGTGTTTCACCCTGGGATTCCCCGATTTTGTTCGCCAAGAAGGTGGATGGAAGCTTTCAACTGTGTGTCGACTACTGTCACCTGAACCAGGTGACCGTAAAGAAAAAGTATCCAATTCCAATGATTGAAGACCTCTTCGATCAGCTCAAGGGAGCATGATGGTTCTCGAAGATATACCTCAGGTTTGGCTATCATCAGCTCAGAGTTCGAGATGAGGATGGGCAGAAGACGACCTTCAGGTGTTGGTATCGCCACTATGAGTTCTGGTTTATGCCTTTTAGCATAACCAATTCTCTAGCAGTGTTCATGTGTTTCATGAACCAAATCTTCCAGCCTTACCACGATCTATTTGCCGTAGACTTCATCGACGACGTATTGATTTACTCGACTACTGAGGAGGAGAACGCCAACCACTTTTGGGTGGTAATGGACACACTCTGATATCACCATATTTATGCTAAGCTCTTGAAGTGTCAGTTCTGGATTCGAGTGGTCCACTTCTTGGGACACATCATCTGTGAGGCAGGAGTTGCGGTGGAACCGGCAATGATCGAGGCAGTGCTAGCTTGGGAGCCACCCAGGAGCGTGACAGAGGTGCGGAGTTTCCTAGGTCTGGCTGGGTACTATCATATATTTGTACCAAACTTCTCCAGATTTACAGCACCACTTTCATCTTTGACAAAGAAGGGGAAACCCTTCGTGTGGTCTGATAAATTTCAGTAGAGCTTCTAGGAGCTGAGATAGAGATTGACCAGTTCACCCATTTTGAGGCTACCAGAGGAGGGTGTAGGGTACGTAGTTTGCTGCGATGCATCAGGGTCCAGACTCGGGTGTTTCTTGATAAAAGAGTGGGAATTTATCGCCTATGGATCATGATAGTTGAGGCAGCATGAGCAGAACTATGCTACCCATGACCTATAGTTAGCAGTAGTGGTCTTCAGCTTGACGATGTGCCGACACTATATGATGGGTGAGCACTTCACAACCCCCAGAGTCCCAGGTACATCTTCTCGTAGAAGGACCTAAACCTAAGACAATTGCGATGGCTCGAGTTCTTCCAGTACTATGACATTGAGATAGTATATACTCTTGGGAAAGTTAATGTAGTAGCTGATGCTCTCAGTAGGAGGTCGGGCATCCATCTACTTGGAGAGGTGATAGAGAAGCTAGTCGCGTTGCTGATATCCTTCATGGATAGAGATGGGGTAGCCTTTCTACAGTTTCTAACAGTCACTCCTCCACTACTTCAGCGGGTCATAGAGGAACATCATGGGGACGTTGACTGTGAGATGCGATGTGCACAGATATCCTTCGGACATTCTCCTTTTGGATTCTCTGTAGGAGGAGTGCACATCGTCATTTTCAGAGGGTGTACCATGGTACCAGTTGAATTACCGGAGGTGGTACTGAGAGAGTTTCAAACTTCCCCATTAGCGGTATATCCAGGAGTGGCAAAGATGTACCAGGATCTCAGATGACAGCACTGGTGGTCGGGTATGAAGAAGGTTGTGGAAGATTTCATTTCATGATGCCTCACCTGTGAGTAGGTGAAGGTGGAGCATCAGGTACCATCAGTCTTGGTACATCCTTTAGAGGTCCTGGAGTGGATGTGGGATGGGATATCTATGGATTTCTTGACAGGGCGTCCACATACCATCAGAGGACACGACTCCATCTGGGTGATCATAGACCCACTCACCATGTCGTCCCACTTATTACCCATTATAGAGAATGGCTTAGTAGAGATATTGAGACGCCACTACATTCAAAAGATCGTACGGATTCATGGAGTGCCATCATCCATCGTCTACGATCGAGACGCTCGCATTACATTCCAGCTTTGTAAGGGGTTTCAAGAATCATTTTGGATGAAACTACGCCTGAGAACCGCCTTCCACCCTCAGATGGATGGCCAGACAGAGAGGACTATTCAGACTCTCGGGGACATGCTCTATGCATGTTTCCTTGACTGTGGACGCATCTGTGATGATCACCTACCCTTGGTGGAGTTTTTATAAATAAATATCTACCACTCCACCATTAGGATGAAACCATACGAGGCATTGTATGACCGACCATTCAGATCACCTCTGTGCTGGACAGACCCTGGGGAGTCAGCACATTTAAAACAAGAGATGGTCTAGGCCACAACGGAAAAGGTACAGATCATCGAGGAGTGGACGAGGATTGCTCAGAGCCGACAGAAGTCCTATGTTGACAAGAGCTGGAGACCACTAGAGTTCGAGGATGGCGACCACGTTTTCTTACGGGTCTCACCTTGACATGGATTACGAAGATTTGGTAGGGGTGACAAGTTTTCTTCGCGCTTTATCATACCATTCCAGGTTCTCAGCAGGATAGGCGAGGTGGCTTATCGCCTGTATCATCCACCTCAGTTGAACCGGGTGCACGACGTCTTCCACATATCTCAGCTGAGGAGATACGTGCACGACCCGATGCATATAATTTATCACGGAAAGTTGGGCATCGATGACGGGGTGAATTTTGTGGATGTCCCGATGAGGATCGAGGATCGATAAGATTGGTTCCTACATGGATAGTTGAGTCCTCATGTGCGCATCATGTGGCATCACGAGAACCACTAGGAGAGCACATGGGGGCAGGAGGCTCTTATGCCTGCTCAGTACCCTCATTTGTTCCCCTAGTTTGTGATATATCTTTACGGGGACGTAAAACCTTTAGGTGGGAGTAATGTAATGAACCGTTAATTTGAAGGAAATTTTTTTTCTTAAATTATTTGGGATTTTACGAGTACGTAGTTTCTGACGGAACCAAATTTTGATGCCCGGAGTGCCCAAAATCAATTTCCGAAGATTATCTTAGGTATGTTCATTGAACAAATGAGCGGGTTTTTCTATGTTTTGGACCAGTTCTTGGAATTGAAATCTGTGGGAACCTATGAATTTGCAGCGCTGATATTTTCTTATGATGACTTTTTCCGTTGATGCGTTTGATCGGGAGGAGTAGTTAATTTTTGGGATTAAGTAAGTAGTAAATAAAATTATGTACAATATTATTTTAATATCCTTGGAAGTCAAACTCTCTCATTGTTATATAATTCCATGTTCATTACATTACCATCTAAAAAACCCAATAATGTTAAGATAAATTTTGTAGGATGGGATGCAAATATTCTATGAACAATATGGAATATTTATTTCATCCACTGGTAGATGATTTGATCTTCTAACTAGCCCTATAAACCCATTGAAACATTAATGAACTCATTAGTCTTTAAATGTATGATAAATAAAATAAATTAACCAAATTTAATGAATTTATACCGCTTTGAAAAAAAAAGTTTTTAATGTCTTTCACCCTTTAATGGAACTCATCCCTATGTTCCCATCCATGGTCAGTAAAAATTGTAAAAATAAAAGGTATATACATTTCTAACAGTCATCGGTCTTTAGATCCCAGTTCTTATATTATATATGTCTGTGCTACCACAAAACCCATATTAAAAGCACATTCTGAACTCGAAGATAATTCATGATCTAGTAAATGATTACTATAAGATACTCCTCAACAGAATCATTAGAATATAATTCAACATGATTTGGATCAAAATTTTCAAATGGATCTGTGTGATAGTGATTAAGACATTAAATGGGGAAGAATTCATGTATGGAATGAAACCTATGAGGTAATAAGAACTGATAGGCTACCATCCAAACATTGTCCAAGATCTCAAATGTTCCAACATAAATAGATGACATGTTCCATTTCCTTTATATCTGTCTATAACCAATTCAGGGTGATACCAAGATGAATAAATGACCATTGACATTGAAATCATGATGTGTACAATGAAAATCAAAAGAATATTCTTGTCTAGAATGACTAGTATAAATATAATTTCGGAACAACCTAACATACTATAAATTCTCCTACAACAGACCAATTCTTAGAAACACATCCTCTCTTTCCTGAAACCAAAATTTGGGTGAAATAATGACCTACAATATACATCCTCATATGGATAAATTGGAAGGAATGTCACATATCTATTTTTAGTTTCATATAATGAGAGGGACATTATTATCCCATGTACTTGTAGAAACAAATAACACTTGCATGAAGCATTTCTTCTAACAGTTGTATTATCCCTTCAGATTATCTATTACTATGATGGGGAAATGTGTTATTAGAACCACCAATGTACCCACATCACACTATAACCCCTTAGAAAACCACTATGTTAAACAATATTGCCTATTTAAAATGATAGAACAAGGGACCCAGTGTATCCATATTGTCTCATGATCATATTGTATTCTCGTCTCATCAACAAAGAGAGTCTACCAAATTAGATGGAATTGATCTAAATTCATCATTAAATCCATAACTCACCAAACAGCATTAGAACATGAGGTAACATCTGTATGAAAACTAAGAAATCAATTTCAATATCACCCTATAACAATTTTGGGTTTGGAAACGGTTTTCAAATACCAGTATGTTGATGGTGCTCTAACATCAAATTTTGATAGGTTGGAACCCTAATGATAAAACATTTTAACGGTAGTTACATACAAGGACAACATTAATATTGACAAAAATAGTGATACATCTCGGATATACCAAGGTAAAATTGTCATTATGAAGTATTTCACACATCCATTAGATTATATCTCATATCGATAGGATAACAGACATGACCATATATATGTGCAATATTTTCTCCATCCACAGACCAATACAGAGGTATGTCCTCACCTGAAATGCTCTCCCATATAACCAACCCATTTTAATATGAAAAATACCAACTCTTTCTCGTAATATCCTGTGAAGAGATAACATCCAATTCTATAAGAACATTTTTCTCATGACTCTTTTGAAACTCTACATGCATCTCAAAAAAGAGGGAAGTGAATTTCTATTCATGATCATCTTGTTATATTAATTACTTCAAGAGTATTTGGTTCAGCACAACATCTATTGCATTTCCCTTTCCAAGAATATAGGAAAGCTTAATGTATAAGGAATATAGATATTTTACAAATAATAATTTTTTGAGATTCAAATCATTTTATTTAAAGATATATTTGATTCTCTTATCGTACTGATAAGCTATAATTATCCCTATAAAAAATAGTTTTTATATAATTTAGATCAATGAAATTTTCTTTTAGCTCGAAGTTATTCATTTAGTAGTTACAATCTTGATGTCTCAAATATATAGAAATTCGGGAAAAATATCTATCATCCGACATCATAATTTTTCTTATCTTTACTTCTGATGCATTAAAACCACTATATTTCCTCTTATCGTCTCTAGGATAATTAGAAATTCTATTGATATATGACATCCATTTAGCTCCTAATATTATTTATAGAACACATCATACAAAAATAACATAATAATCATCATTGTATGGAACGTATGATAAGGATAATGGAATGAGTAATCCAATATAATGTTCCGGTGATATCCCTCATTCCCCAATAAACACCATATATCAAACACGTTCTGGGGATACTCTAAGGGAACCACAATTCTCAACATATATGGGAAAATTGTATACTCCTTTTTTCGATATAAGATCACCCAAGAAGGGAACATCAATGACCAATAAATTGAAAAATGAAATTTTATAATAGAAATTATTCCCTCACAGTATACTCAAAACTACATCAAGGTGTTTGTAATCGCCGCAATGAATATGAGATTACAAAATGATTTCATCCAAAACAACCATGAAAAAGTATTTCGGAGAGGAATGGAAAAACCTATTCATCAATGAAATGAATAAAACATGAATTTTCGAAAGAAAAAAAGGAATAGTGAGATACTTATATAAACCAGACCGACTATAAAAATTAATACACGATATATTTGAATGCCCAACTCTCACATGAAGATAACCCAATATCATGTCGATCTTTCAGACTACACAAGATCCTCTAAGCTGGATAGAGAGATCATCCATTCAAGGAAACATATATTGGTTCATGACAATAAGATTGGTCAACCATTGATAATCTATACATAAATCAAGGGTCTCATCTTCCTCAATTTGGAAAAACATTGGTTAATTCCAATTGAAATATATGGGTCATATAAAACAACTTGATTATAAATCCTCCAAATATCTCTTGATATCTTAGATATCAGTAGTTTCCAATCATATTGAAGGAATAGATATTTGATAAACTATTGGAATATTATTTATCATAAAATATACCTCTCTCTCAAGAGGTATTCCAAAAATAATTAACAATGAATACATCTCTGAAATGATCTACATTAAAAATAAAATATTATAGATATAATTCCTACTCCTCTATGAATATAATATAAATATAGGTGTTTTATCCACTTATTTCATGAATCAATTTTCCATCACATAGGCCAATATATTATATTCACCCTTGTGATGAAAATTAAATAAATTAGGTAATTTAAATGATACCATGTGATGATTGAAATCTATAATGGTGTGGTACAAAACCAATCAGTCTATCATGAGAGTGACATAAAATCCTGTAATCTCAAGGATAATGATGTCCCATAATAAGGGATAACATTATACAAAATGTATAAAATCCCTACATGGGTGTATTCCCTCTATCATCACTTTAAATGTTGTCTCATGGGTCATCCCACCATATTAGTTCAAAATTTCCATCCTGATACATTCCAAAATTGCTAAAGAGATAAAGGGGGTTTAATAACAAATATCTAACAAATAATATATGTTATTAGTGGAAACTATAATAATACATCCTACTATTTACTATCCTTCTCTCTAATCCTTATGTATCTATAGTAATAAATTTAAATGGCATGATCCAAGGCCTTATACAGAAGCTAGACTAAATTAAAAAGCTATAATATGCATCCACTAATTATAATATGAATAACTACTAGGGAGATTAACACCTATTTTTCATGTTTGACCAATACTACTCCAAATCATGGCCTTCCATGGCACAACTGATCCCACTTAGTCATTTTGGGATGGTGGAGATCCTCTTCCACTCAAATCAGGTTTAATGTTAAAAATATATATATTTCGATGACCTATATAGACACAATAATGACACTCAAGTATCTCTTCATCGAATATATTTTTTGATTCCCCTGCCTCCCACACTAATGAAATATAACAGTGCTTTTAGTGAATTTAATATGGTCATTGTTGCTCTGACTAGAACATTTAATGCTATGATGGCTACTACTAGAGGAACTACAAACAAGTATCATCAGTAGACCAATATTCCCGATACAATCATGTTCACTTCAGATTTTATAAGTGATAATATGATTATTTACGATCATAGAAATTTTTTATTGGTGGCAGAATATCTCAAATGGGGAAATTCAGTGCATGATCCTATCATTGAAACATCCCACTGATGATACCTCATCACTAGATAGTATAGGTGAAAAACATTTCAATATAGTAAATCATGATGAATTTTCCATGATGAAGATTTAACCATCATCGACATTATAAAAAATCCCTATATTGGACATTTCTAAGAATTTTATGGAAGACATAGTCATAGATGGATGTCTATATGTTTTCCCAAACCATGATATGAAGATGCACAACCAGAATAATCACATCCTACCCGCATTTATAAGAATCCCAAATAATTTGGGTGGAATGACTGACGATCCTTTCCTTTGGATTATATAGAGTCTATAAATTAGTTATGATGGTTTATATCCATGAATCATCAGCATATATATTATCATTACCTAGAAAATTGGTTGGATGCCAAAGATAACTGTTGTGATTTTGATCAGTCATGGTAGGTACATATTAGAGGGCACATTTTACCTACTACATTAAATGGTGGAATTTATCTTGAAGGATAAATTTAGTGAATAGTTATAAAAAAAATATGTGGTCCCTCTGGTCAAACCAATAGAGAGATCATTGGTGGATATGGATCAGCCACCTCTGAAGCATGATAATATCCACCTTCATGGTCTATGAATAGAGTATATTATGTATTCATATCTCAACATATTTCAATCAAATTACATAGAATAGATGTAGTGAATATAAAAACACTATATAAATAAGGTCAGAAGAAAAAATGTTTAGTACCCATGGTATGCTGGAAAACTAAAATCAGGGATGACCATGTTAATGGTAACTATTCAATTTTAATTTAATGAGTTCTAGATGGTGAAGGGTCAATTATATCCAAACTCATCCTAGATTGGAAGCCATTTTATTTTTGATGTAATAATTTTAGATTAAATATTATATTTTACCGATTAAATTAATCTTCATTACCAACTAATAAGGGAGTATTCAATTTACAACTAAAAGAGACACCAATTTAATGTTAATTAGTCATCATATTATTCCATGTAAGAATAATTCACCTATTATATAATGGATTAACACAATAAAACACCCAAACCAATTCAAAATTTCATAGAAACTCATATATTGAAACTGGTAGTCACTCTATCATTTCAAAATCCCATACCATGTAACAAAAGATACATAGTTGAAATGGGTAGAACCCAAATTTTTATAATTCTAACATAAACCTATATAGGAAAAACTATTATGATTAATGGTGACAAATTAAAAAAACAAATCCATTACCTTTTAGATTTTTTTTGTATCACATTCATATATAATCAATATGGCTCACTCAAAAATCCTAGGAAAAACAAGAATTGAAATATGTAAAATGAAACTATATGTAATGAAATTTTCATTGAATGTGAATTAATGGTTCCTACGATGATTAATGTATCAATGGACCTTATCAAACCCAAACATGGTAAATATACATAAATCCTATAAAATTCAAAAATTCGTGTTCATCAATAATTGTTAAATGTATATCACCTATAGTTGGAATAATATAGAACAGATTTTCTATTAGTAGAAAACATATGATCTACACCAAAAAAAACTAGCTACTCTATGGAACGGATCAAATACATGTTCCAACACATTCATAATATCATCTATATATTCATAAAAAATTTAATGATTAAAAGAAATTATCTTATAGCACTTTATGACATCCTCACCTATATACCACTCAACGATCCTCTAAGATGGTGGGCCACATGTCCACATGAGATCCACCCCATATGCCAGAAGTTGATAAAGATAACTGATAGCCTAGGGTGCGATAATTGGGGGAATATGAAATAAGGTCAAATTGGAACAAAATTTATATATATATATATATATATATATATAGATAAATAGATAAATAAAGGAAGCATTTCAATGAGTAAACAAAACTACAGGAGTAATACATGGATAGACATTCGTCAATAATATTCAACTCAACACCTGATTAGTATAATATAAGAAAGATCATGCAGAAATTTTAGGTTTCTAAAAAGATGGAAAATTGTTATACGTGTTAGCTTCATACTAGTACATTACATTCTTTATAAAATAACCAAATTACAAAAAACTATCCAAGCATCCAGATAATTATCCAGACCATCTTCTAAAAAATTCTATCCTAGGAAATCAATCACTTTAGGTTTTCATAGTGTGATGCTTCCCCTTACTGGAAACTAAAATCATATAATCTTATAAAGTACCAACATCAACTTTCATAGGTTGTGAAATAAATATTTGCAGGCCACCACCAATGGTGTCTAAACAATTCATTCTATGAATATTACCTAGGAAGTACCTAGGAATATAGAAATGCATAGAAATAAAAAAATAATATATCATACATGATTCCTCATCAACTTATAATTTCATTGAACATTATGTCACAAAATTAATATATATTTTAGTTTATATGGATAAGTATTGTGATAGTAAAAACAACACTATAATAGATAATAATAATAGATAAGGGTGCCCATGGTGGAATGAAGGTATCCATGACCTCAGTGACTGTCCAACTCGTAGTAACCATTCATAAATTATGGAAATAAGTGGATTGAGTGTAATCTAAGGGCTAACCCATGGAATTACAATGAAAATAATTCTTATTGATTATAGGGATTTTATCAATTATATTCAAGGGATAATCATGGGTAGAACAAATGGGTGAATCCATGGAGTTGTGTGTCCTAATCCAGGAATGTGGATCCAATGAGTGTATCCATGGAATCCTAATATAAATCAATTATTGAGGGGATCCTAATAAATCATGTATGGAATGTAGTATTTGAAAATGACTTTGTTTCATTGTGGGTATCACATTTTGAAACCAACCGCTCAAATTGGAGTGTTGTTCTCACTTTGCAGAACACATTCCTTATGGAATCTGATGATGGATCTAGTTTGAAACATCCTATAAATATACAAATTTTCATATGTAGTGGGTACCTTATACATATTTAATTATTTAATTTATGCAATGTAATTCTATTACCCTTTAATAATTTATTATGTACATTTAATTTCAATTTAATAATTTTAAATGGAATATCAAGGAAATTAAACCATTGATAAATTTAATCTCTTAATCATTTACTAGTTTTGTTCCATTCCCTTACACTAAGCATGAAAAAGTTAATATAGACATGCAACCAATGACCAATAAATTGATGTTAATTTTTCCATGTTATTTTTTAATATATATTCCATTTAAAATATAAATATTATTTTATTAAATTGTTACATTTAAATCAAATTGTTCTTGTGATCACTGTTCAAAATATACAATTCTTATCTATTCTGATGGTAATATTAAAATTAATTAAATTGTTTTTCATTTGTAGGGTAAATAAAACAAGCCTGAATGATTTATCAAGAAGTATAATAAGGTTAAAAGTAATAAAAATGGGGAACCCTATTTGGGGTGGATGGATTTTATGACAGAACCTCTAATGGAATGATAAACTTGTTCAGAAAATGGTTATACAATAATAGATCAATGATTATAATCAATGAATATGCATTGAAGAAAAAATTCCATGGGAAACTTTTGTACTCAAAATTATCTCAATATATAAATGCAACAAATATTCTCAAAAAGTCATAGACAACTGACATTATTTCTATAGCACAATCCTTGTGTAGTTTCACCCATTTTTTTTCTAGATTGGAAGAAAAGGGATGAATAAATCAACACCAAAAAAATTAATATGATCACACATCAATTTCTCTTCATCGAGGGACAATTGAATGGTGAATTGAGTCTAATGAATGATGATATTATAATTTGATTGGGATATACCAAATATACACTAGAGGGGGGGGGGGTGAATTGTGTCTTTTATAAATTCTTTTCAAAATCGTGTTCTACCCTTTGACTTTAATCAGATGGATCAATCCAGTTGAAATTTAAATTGCATAGACACATGTTGTATAGTGGTTCAGGGGAAAGAAGGCCCCTAGCCCACTCCATTAACACTCTACTCCACAAGCTTGGTGATTTTCACTATCTAGTCCTCTTGTCAACATACCATTCCACAACTGAGTACATGAAGTTGACACCTTTACAATCTAATTCAAAAAAATCCTTCTAGTTCAATCACAGAACCTATACAACTTAGTACGAAAATCCGATCACTCATGAATAAAATGAAATGTATTTGTACTTTGATAATACTTTCCTATTGCTCTTCACAATTGCAACAGGATTAAAATGACACTAGATGGATCGTCGCCTTCAAAAATAATGATTTTCCAAGAAGAGTGATTCGATGTATATCTAGATGCAGTATATATAGAATATAATTCAAAAATTAAGCAACCGTAGATTCATAGTAGATCATTAATGTAGAAAGAGTGAATATTATATCATGATTCTTCTTTTTCAATAAACAGTTCTTTTTCGGTCTTTTAAATCAGTAGATCTATGTTCTCGATAGTCTCTGTTTCCCTTCTTTATATATATATATTATTTGTCGTTGTTCAGAGAAACTTGTATATATAATCTATATAATAACGATGAGCTCTTATACTACAAAGATATATCCAGAAAAGTCTCTTTTTGACTCACGATAATTAAAAATTTAAAATAAAAGAGTAGTTGCAATTTCCCTGAAGATTCGACATAAAAAGCTACTTATAAATTGATCCTTTGAATCATAGATGATACAACTTTGAATTAGTCAAAAATTCACTTTAATAATCAACTATTAATCCGGATTGAAATCATCCTAATAATTTTTTGCATACCGTTTCATAATAATATCTTTAATAATTATCTGATGCCAAATGTATGGTTGAACTTTAAAGGCTGCATCTTTCAAACATAAGGTTGAACACGAACATAGGGTTGATGTGACTTCCTTCAAATATATGTTTAATTACAAACATAGGGTTGATGTCGTATCTTTCAAAAGTAAGGTTGATTAAAAATGTACGGTTGATGAACCATACTTTTCTGTTCAACAATAAACCATATGATGAATGATCCATACTTTTAGAAGCTTCTAAACATAAGTTACATGATCCATACTTTTGATAAATTGTATGTTTGTTTACAAAATTATCGTTGATGAATCATATTTTTTAATATCCCAAATGCAGGGATCCTTCCGAACATAGGGTTCCTCTTCTATAATTTTCCAATAACATATGGTTGATTAACCTTACTTTTCTGATAACTCAAAAAGAATACACCACATTTCATCCTTATGCTATGTTTCTCCACTATGGTTATGAACAGTGATTCCAGAACACACATAAGAAATTATCGAACATGTAACACATGAACAGAGTTTCCAAAACATGCTAAAGTGAAATAAATCTAGTTGTTCAAGAACATAAATATTTCTTCTATAATGAAATATATATTGAATAAAAAATTCCTGATATATACTGAAAATAAAATCATTAGAAAACAATTAAGGGTATGTGTGATCATCATAATCATCATAGAGATAGAGTATTGTTCGAAACAATTTCTCCCTTTTTAAATAAAAATAATATGTACTATTGAAAACAACACTTTCTCAAAAATCTCCCCCTTTTTTATGATCACAAAACCCATAAAATAACCAATGAAATTAACATAAAAAATTAATTACAAATAGTTTTAAATTTTTCAAAGATAAATAAAATATTATATTTAAAATAATTTCTCCCATTAAAGGATTAAGATAACGCAAAATATCGCTCCCCTATGTAGAAATGAAAAAACAAGTACAATGTGAAATAGTTAAAATAAAATGTTATGTTAATCCATATTTCTCCCCGTTTTGTGATATAAAAAATAATGATATAATATGGAATAAAACACATTTTAATATAGTAGTGACCATATGTAAATGCTATTATTAATAGTTTTAAAATATTTAAACATGGATTTCTGGAATAATTTAACAGAGGAAGTAAAACAAATAAATACACACAAATATAGAGTATGGAATAAAATTTCAATAAAATAAAATGTAACAGGTAAAATTATGATAAACTCTTGAATCAAGGTGTGGTAAGGGTATGAGATAGGGTCTATCTCCTCTGAATAATGGCCTAGATTTCTGTCAAATGATCCATAAGTCTTCTCATCATTCCATCTCCATGAATTATAATAAGATCTCTATTCTCCTAAGTCATATGAATATCTTCTATCATATTTACTGTGAAAAAATCATGAAGTGTCTCTTCCTTATCCATAAACAGAGTTATATTCTCAGTGAACTGAGTCATCACATTTCTAATACATGGTTCACTTGAGGTCAACTATTCAACCAATAATATATTATTATCTAATAAAATAGATAGTGGAGCATTATTGCATTTCATATCATGAAATCTATTAGTCATATTGCTCATCGCTACTGTAATAGCCATAAATCTTCTGATTTAATCAGGTGAAGTACCTGATCCACTAGCTTCACTAGTCCTGATAGATGCAAACTGTGTCTCTATATAGTCTTTAAACTGTGATAGATGTGACTTCATCACCATTTATGATTTCAACTTGAATACATCTATCCACATCGTTTTCTTAAAAGTTTCAATTTCCTGCCTTGAAACTGTACTGTATTTATGTCTCGGAAATTTCAACTGTTTTTTCTCTAGGGATCTCCTTAGAGCTAAATTTCTAGATTCCAAGTTAGACAACTTTAGGTAGATCTCTTCTACTTCTTTCTTCCCTGAATCAGAGGCACCCTATGCTTGATTCTCATCCTCAGCATGTACATCATGCAGCAGTACTAATGTAAAAGATTGCGCATTAGATTTATCTTTTTCTTCCTCCTTATGTGGCTGGTCCACAGACTTTATCTCAGAGGATTTTCCAGACTCTTCCAAAAAAAAATCCTCATTAATTACCTCTGTATGAAATTCAGAAAAATTCTCATTGTGAACAACAGTAATTATTTCTTCCACTGGATTTTCTAAAATTATATCTTCTTGATTTTCTTGAGGAATTCCTACTTCTTCATCAGGATCTTCCTAATTTTCCTTTTAAATTGTAAATGCAGCATCAACTTCAATTTGAGGTTCAATTTTAGTTACAACCACAACATGTTCGTGAGTCCCAGTTTCATATTATTCTTGAATTTCAGTTCGTACACGAGGAGTCACTTTAAATTGATCAGTATCATCTTCTTGTGGATTCTCAACAACTAATTCTCTATCAAATTTTAAGTGAGTAAATATCTAGATGATAAAACATGTGAACCAAGTTCCTCATGAGCATTATAATTTCTTTTCCATTGAATATGATATCCTTCTTGACTACTTTCATCGTGAGATTCTTCAGTTTCAAAACTTATTCTTCTTACATAAGTGCTCACTCTTGATTCTACATGTCCCTCCGTAGATTTAGCAAATTGTGCCTGAGAACTCTCTTCCTATTCTTCAGATCCATCTGGAAAATGTTTTCCATTCAATGTACTCTATAATTAACCAATATTTCTTAGGGATCAAACACCAAAAAGTGTTACTATGATAGCATCTAACACTGGAATCCATCATCCTTACCATACACTTTTTGAACTAAATTTTTCATATGAATTGACCAAATAGATAAAATTTTATGTTTAATTCTATATGACAACAACAATGAAGGTACCTTACCATGAACCTGGGAAAATTAAGCCTTATATCCCTTATCAATTGATACATTATATACATGTCTGGATAAGAGATTTTCTCTAGATCAAACATCCTCAGTGCCATCCTTGTTTGCACAAAATTCACTAGGATTTTCTGATCCAGATCCAATTCCTTTATGAACATCTTCCTTATATATGTATAACCAAAAATAAAAGACAAAAAATTTTCAGACATATGTACTGAATCTCTTATATTTTTCAAATCAAGAAGAATGATTTCCTCATGAGGGAAGTTCAGGATCCGACCAATCACCGTAGAGGATATCAAAACATCTATATATTCAATATTAGCTACCATAGTATCCTCATCTTCCCCCATACTAAACTGAACAGATTTAAAAATGTGAAGAAGTTCTACCTCTTAAAAAAACTCTGTAAAATCTCCATTAAATGTCTGTTCAAGGTTTTAAAATTCAAGAGCTTGCTTCATCAATAGGTTCATCTGATATAACCATTCCTGAAATATGACCTTTCCTTGAAATATTTCCCTTAATTAAGAGCATTGTCTCTTGGAAGTACTTGTCTAAACCTCATCAGTTCTCTTGGTCATGGCCATTTCTATTGAAAAATCTATTATAGTTCAAAAGAGGATTAGGGTTTTGAAGGTTCATGTTCAAATAGACATAGAGTGGTAAAGTGTCGTGGGTTCGAAAGTGTTTTTGGTAGAAATGAAACAATTCAGAATCCGAAAGGATTCTAAAATCCATGATTCTCATGTCATAAATAATTATTACATTGATTTTAAAAAATAAATAATATTGATCATGTGAAGATAAAAACTTATTCTATTTGAAAAACAAATAACTAATTTATTTTAAACAGTATTAAAATAAAGAAACAACATAATAAAATAATACTTTATTTAAAATTTAATAAAATTTTCTCCCCTATAAAAAAGTAAAACCTTGCAGTGGGAAGTGGTTTGGTAAAAATATCATCTAATTGAACTTCAGTACTGACAAATTCTAAAAATATATCCTTTTTAAGGACATGTCCTCTTATAAAATGATGTAAGATATCAATATGCTTAGTCCTAGATTGATTAATTGGATTTTTTAAAATATTTATAGCAGTAGTATTATCACATAAAATATGTTTACTATAAAAACATAGTCCAAAATCCATATTAGTGTTTTCATCCATGATACCTATGCACAAAAACTGCAATGAGATACATATTCTACCTTGTGTATTTATAGGGAAACTGGGTGTTGATTCTTAATTGACCATGACACTAATGATTTTCAAAAAAAGTTAAAAGTACCCAATGTTATTTTCTTATCTAATTTAAAATTTCCAATGTCTGCATCAAAATATGAAATTAAATTAAAATGAGAAATTTTATGACAATGAAGAGATTGAAAAATATCTCCATTTAAATATCTAAAAATTATTTTAATAGTAGTCAAATGGGAATCTTTCGAATTTGATTGAAATATTTCACTAACATTCGGAATACATTATATCTGGCCTAATAGTACTAAGATATAATAGACTACCAATCATACCTCTACATAACTTTTTTGTCAATTTATTTTTCAGTTTCATCCAAATCATGTTTTATATTATTACACATAGGATTTTTATATGTATTGTTGTTTTAAGTCAAGATTTCATTTGTAAATCAGTAATGTATTTTTATGGATTAAATACATTTACAAAATTATTTTGAAAAATTCGAAGACCTGAAAAGAAATGTAATTCTCCCATCAAACTAATTTAAAAATCTTTTCTCATTAGACTTGAAAACTCATGACAAATAGATTTATTATTTGATCCAAAAAGGTCATCATAAACATAAATTTGATACAATAAAATGTTAGAATCTACATTTTTCTTAAATAGTGTTGGATCTTCCATTCCAATAGTAAAATCATTTTTCAAAAGAACAAAGCTTAATCATTCATACCAAGATCTTGGTGCTTGTTTAAGTCCATAAAGAGGATTAGTATGTTTAAAAAGTGAATCGGGTTTTTGATAATTTTCAAAACATTGAGGTTACTCAACAAAAACTGCATCCATTAAATTACATTTTAAAAAAGAAGACTTAACATCCATATGAAATAATTTAAAATTCATATGTGATGCAAATACTAAAAGGATTCTAATGGCTTCTAATCTAGCCATAGGTACAGAGGACTCTTCATAATCTATTCCTTCTTCGTGATTATACCCTTTACCGACTAATCTTACTTTATTTATAGTTATTATTCAATGATCATCTTGTTTATTTCTAAAATCCCATTCGATTCGAATCACTTGATAACTAGGTGGTCATTCAACTAATTTCCAAACATCATTTATCTTGAACTGGTTTAATTCTTCTGCCATTACTATCAGCCAACATTCATCATCTAATGTTTTTCTATAGACTTTGTTTCTAATTGGGATAGAAAGGAAAAGATCTCAACATCCTATATTCATTCTAGTTTTTATTCTTATTTATAAGTCTCCTATCACAGTTTCTAAAGGGTGATTATTTATGGTCCTTAAAAGTCTAGGTAGTACACTTATAGGTTTTTTGGTTCCGTGATCTTTTTGACTAGATAGAATTTCATTTATACCATTTTCCAAATCATCTTTCAGATTCTCAAGTCCCATGTTATCAATAGAATCAGGCACATCTATTTGATCTGTCCTTTTCTCAAAGGGATCAATTTCATCAAAATTCACATGAACTAATTCTTCAAAAATCCTTCCCTTTTTATTAAAAACTCTATAAGCTATGGAAGTAGCATAATATCCTAAGAAAATGCCTTCATAATATTTTAGACGAAACCTACCAAGATTATCTTTATTTTTTACGTTATAAAAATTCCATTCAAAAACATTAAAGTAATTTATTTTAGTTTTTCTGTTATTCTAGTGTTCATAGGTTATCTTTTTTAAAATTTGTCTTATTAAAACTCTATTCATTATATAGCAGGTTGTACTTACAACTTCTGCCAAAAAATAGGTATGAAGTCTATATTAATTTAGCATAGTCCTAGACATTTGAATAGTTCTATTTCTTATTTCAACAATTCCATTTTGTGGAGGTGTTCTCAGTGTAGAGAAGGTGTGTTTAATACCTATATTTGTGAAAATGGAATTGAATTCTACATTATCAAATTTTCAACCATGAATACTTTTTAATGATATAATTTTAAAACCTTTAACATTTTTAACAGCTTTGAATAGAAATTCAAATATTGTAAAAGCATCATTTTTAAATTTTAAAAAGAAAATCCATGTAAATCTAGAATAGTCATAAACTAAAATATATACATATAGTTTACTAGCCAATCTTTCTACTCTTGAAGGTCCAAAAAATCCATATAGATCAGTTATATGGTATTAGATGTATCAATTTGGTTCATATATTTGAAGGATGATTTGTAATGTTTTCCAAGTTGACATGCATCAGAAAATCTATCACTCTTAAACTTGAGACTAAGTAAATTAGAAAATAGTTATTTAGGGATAATTTATGTAAATCATATATATTGCAATGTTCATGTATTATATGCCAGATCCATGATTCATTTATCTGAGTAGTTAGATAGTTTACTTGTTGTTGACATAAAGGCATTAAATCCTGGGTATACACATTATTAGTTCTAGGTGCTCTAAATTTAAGTAGATTATTTTTGAAAATAGAACAAAAATTGTAAGAAAAATCAACAGCATAACCATCAGCACATAGTTGAGAGATACTTATCAGATTGTGTTTCAATCCATGTACATAATGCACTTTTCTGATTGAGACAGCTTCTGGATCTCCAACTATTCCAATTCCAATGATTTTCCCATTGGCATTGTCACCACAAGTGACGAGTCCACCATATTTTTTAGTGAGTGGAGAGAAATTTGATGAGCTTCCACTCATATTCATTACGCAGCCACTATCCATATAAAATATGATCTTTTAGCTTCTGTGACCTGTTACCTACAAAATAATTTAATCAAATTGATTTGGTACCTATATTCTGTTGGGTCCAGTTGTTTTAGCAAGAAAGATCTGGGAATCCAGACATGCATTGTTTTTTTAAATTCATCAAAATGGAATAAATTATTTGAGACAAAATCATTTTTAATACCACGTATTTGAGGTCATATTAAGAAATAGTTTTTAGAAATATGTCTCATTATTCCCCAGTAATTACAATTTAAATTTTTCTGATTGGAACAAAATAATATTTGTATAGCTTAGGCTTTTAACCATTACATCCAATTTCGAATCATTCTTTATTAATGATAGTGTTCGCTATAATTTCATTCAATGTGTTTTATCTTTTATTAAAAATAAAAGATGCACTTTTATATGTTTCTACTTCAGATTTTAGTGTTTTTATTTTAGCTTCATGATCTACATAGTTAATTTTAATTGAATTATACTTATTAGTTAACTCCTTAAATTTCTTTAGTATTGTATCTCTTTCATCTAAAATAGCCTTGTGAAAGTTTATTAATAAATTATGCTTCTAAAAAATATATTCATATTTTTCTTCAAGAATTATGCAGTAGAATGATATTTATCCATTAGAATAACTTGTTTTAGAAAAACAGTCAGATTCAGAAGAGTAGTATATTTGTACCTCATTTTTTTCATCCATAAATAAAATGTTGGATTTTAGATATACTTCTTCCTTCTCTGAGTCTGATTCTAAAGAGAATCTTCAAACATAATCCATGTTGCTTTCATTGCATTCTTGTCTTTTTTTCTCATAATCATTCCTTTTGAAGAACTTCTTCTTCTTTACTACTTTTAACTGTGGACAGTCTGCTTTGATATGACCCATCGTCTTGCACTCATAACATCTGACTTCCATTTCATTCTTTTTGAATGTTTCTCTAAATCCTTTATTCATTATGTATAATTTACTAACATTTCTATATAACTTATCAAGTTTTATATCAGAATTTGATGAATTGGAAATTTCTAATTTCACCATTACGTATTTTTTCATTAGCATATTTCTTTTCCATTATAATGAAACTTTTAAGGTAGTGTCTTCTCTCTTGATCAAAACCTTATGCTCGTTTGCTTCATCTTACATCTCGACATCATACATCATAAGTGTTCCAATCAACTCTCTCATTGTTATGTCTTTGATAGGTTTTTACTGGCTGATTATAGAAGAGATTCTATTCCATTTAGTAGGCAGTACTCTGAGGTACATTTAAATATTGATTAACTTTTTTGGTTGGTTCTCCACAGGAATTTATATTGTTGAAAATTTATGTCAATATTCATTTCATTTGAGTAATGAATTCTCCTACCAACATTATAAATGTATGAAATATAAGCATAGGAGAAGAATACCTCATTTGACTAACATTTCCAGTTCCTCCATGAGAAACAATAATAGTTTGCCACATCTAATTTGTTGTCTGGCATTGAGATGCTCTGTTAAATTCATAATTTCCTAGACCACATGTAATTTCATTCATTGCCTTTGATTTCATATCATATTCTGCTTCAGTGGCAGTACTTTTTTTCAGGTTTATCTTGTATTTAATATAGAGTCAAAATCTAAGAATATACTCTGTATCCACAGTTTTTTAGATATATTATCATTCTTGATATCCATCATCCATAATTTTCTCCATTTATGTATAGGTATCTAACCATATACATTCCTTCTCTTGTATCAGTCATCTTTCCCTGTGTATAATCCTTAATCACTTTCATCTTATTAATCCTTTATCAGAATGCCCCACCTTTGATGAAAACTGTTGGATATGGATATACCAAATATACAGAAGAGGGGTTGAATTGTGTCTTTTATAAATTCTTTACCAAATCATGTTTTTCCCTTTTACTTTAATCATATGGATCAATGCAGTGTAAATTTAAATAGCAGGGCACATGATCTATAGTGGTTCGAGGAACAAAAGTCCCCTAGTCCACTCAACCAACACTCTATCCCACGAGCAAGGTGATTTTCAACATGTACTCCTCTTGTCAACAGACCATTCCACAACTGAGTATAGGCAGTTGACATCATTACAATATAAGGCAAAATAATGCCTTCTGGTTCTCTCAGAGAACCTATACAGCTTAGTACAAGAATCCAATCAATCATGAATAAAATTAAATGTATTTATACTTTGAAAATACGTTCAATTTTTTCATCACAATTGAAATATAATTAAAATGACATTAGATGGATCAACACCTTCAGAAATAATGATCTTCCATGAAGATTCCATCTGAGTCGATCCGGTTGGAGTAGATATTGAAATATAATTCACAACTTCAGCAGCAGTAGATTCATAGTAGATCGTCGATGTAGAATGAGTGAATATTCTATAGTGATTCTTCTTCTTCAATAAACAGAGCTTTCTCACTCTTTTAAATCAGTAGATCTATGTTCTCAAAAGTCATTGTTTCTCTTCTTTTTTATATATAAATATTCATAGTTGTTGTTTGGGAAAACAGGTATAAATTCCATATATGATAACAACGAGCACTTCTCATATATATTTAGATCCACAAAAGTGACATTCTAACTTGAGACAATAAAAAACTCAAAATAACAGAGCACTCATATCTTCCATGAAGAATCGGTATAAAAACCTCTTTTTAAAAAGATTTTATGAATCCTAGATAATACATATTTGACTTAGTCAAAAAAGTTCTTTGAAATCAAATTTTAATCCGGCTTGAAATAATCCTAATAATCCTCTTGTAGAACATTGCATATTAATATCATCTTTAATTCTCTAACGCCAAACATCAGGTTGAACTGTATAGCATGCATCACTCAAACGTAAGGTAGAACACAGACGTAGGGTTTATGTCGCATCATTAAAATGTTAGGTTGATTACAAACATATGGTTGATGAACCATAATTTTCATTTAAAAAATAAAACATATGATAAATGATCCATACTTTTAAAATCTTTTAAACCTAAGGTACATGATTTATACTTTTCATGAAATGTAATTTTGTTTACAAAGGTAAGGATGATGAACCATAATTTTCAATATCCCAAAGGTAGTGTTCCTTCCTAACGTATGGTTCTTCTTCTATACTTTTCTGATAAAAAATGGTTGGTTAACCATACTTTTCTTATAACTCAAAATGTATACACCACATTTCATACTTATGCTAAGTTTCTCCATGTAGGGTACGAACAGTGATTCAAGAACACACTTAAGAAATTCCTAAACATGTAACTCATGAACAATGTTTCTAGAACATGCTAATGAGAATTAAATCTCATTTATCATAAACGTAAATATTTTTTTCAAAAAATAAAAAAATTATGAATAATAAATTCTTGAAATATACTTAAAAAATCATTAGAAAACAATTAAGGGTATCTATGAGCATCAAAATCATCAAAGAGATTTAGTATTGTTCTCAATAGTCTCACCATTTTTAAATAAAAATATTATGTATTATTGAAAACAACACAAGCTCAAAAATTACCTATTGTAAACCAATGTTATCAATGGAAGACGAATATGACATCAGATGATAATGATATTAAATAACACTGCTTATGATGTGGTGGGAGCTACACCAATAGAGAAGATCCATATTTACACTATTAATGAGATAAATAATATATGGTGGTCTGTTTAATTATAATTTAATGCATTTTGTTTAATTTATCACAAATTTCAAGGGTTGATGATTTGGCTGATGGGTTGGAAAAGCCATGATCCAGTTGTGCACTGTGACATACCTTAAGTGGTAATCGACACGATTTGGTTTCCATGTTTGAGAAACCATTTAGAAATTTCTCTACTGAGAACTAGTATAAATTAGATAGTTTTGGCCCGGTAGTAATACTCTAGGCTTATTGTTAGATTAATATGTACACCCTCATTTTCCCTAGTAATTTACCAACATGGTTAATATAACCCATGGGGGATGTGCCCCATGTTTTCTATTAATTGTGTGTCCCATTTCATTCTTCAACCGGTTGTGGTTCTGAGTTCCAAACAAGCCCATGACAACACTAAAACATCCTTTACCAAATTAAAAATCAATATAAGGTCCAAAAATTGTATTTAACATATATTTTAAGGATTAGTACGTCATAAAAAACCAATTCCATACAAAAATATACCCCAATTATTCATCTCTATTTTATATAGTTTATAATGGATATTTATTTCAAATTGAAAAGACTTTTTCTAGAATCTTATAGATAATGAGGTAGATAAAAAATATACCCACACCTGATGAACTAATATATATTCAGTGAGATTATCAGACCATAATAAATACTACCTCTCATGAAACCCCATATTTTACATTAAAGAGTATAGACATTGTATTCCCTACATTACATCATTTTCATCAATTTTTATTTACATATATAATAACATTTATAGAAATGAGTATTATAGGTTCCATTTGGATGAGTTATATTACATTATTGGGGACGAGTTATAGAATCGTTACAACCTGGAGGAACATTATATTCAGATACCATGATTAACATATGAAAATATTCATCATAACATATTTTTGTAATAATAATTAATTTTAGATTTAAGAAGGTCAATGATATCTCATTAAAAAATAAATTATATTGGTAAAAAATATGTTTCTTACTCCATACACTATTAATAATCCAATTTATCATTCTATGTAATTATTATTGATGGTTATAATATCCCACCGCCCAAATTATACAATATCTCTCAAATAATATTCCACATAAAATCACATTGAAAACAAATTATCCAATATAAAATACATTAACTGCATAATCAAGTTCAATTCTTTATTACATTGAACTAAATTGATCATGTAATCACTACATGGCCACAAATTAATTAACATATAAGTTATACATATGTGATTTGATACAACATTTAATTATTTATTCTATATATGTCCATTCTATATTTATCAGTTGGGTTTCTTGTGAGGACATTTTTCCTTGACTAAGTGTCATACCAACGTTAGAATATACTATGTATGTTTTGTAACCATTCACCATCTCGAACCGAGATAAATATCTATAAATGTTAAAAAAACAACAACATGTATTTTTTGACTAATTCTATTTTAGAAAATATATTATTTTCTTGTATTATTATAAACTTCACTATAAACAATCATTTGGTCCATAATTTCTATATGAAATCTCTTACTCATTCATTTTGTGTTTCGTAATAAACCTTTTTTAGTAAAAACACAACCATTTTCCAAAAAATAATAACTCCATTGAAAATTAACAACAAATGGTTTAATTTCTATTATTGTATGATACATTATGATCTTTGATAAATTAGAATAATTTTCATGTTTCATCCCATGTAATGATTTTATTTTTTCTAGGTGACTGAATCCTCATTATGATATTATGGAATCCTCACCATAATATTCAGTAATGTGGTGGAGTAATTTAATTCTTTTATATGAGTTATATCAACACAAAACACGATATATCTAGTTACCCTAATAATATTACGTTAAAATTTATATCAACTATATACTTAACGTAGGAAATAAAATTAAAAATTTTGTGTTATAAACAAAATTCACATAAACAAAAATATAAAATCTATTCATTGATATATTAATTTATAAAATTCCCCCAATGTAACAAACTAAACATTATCGGGGGATTTTTCTTTCCAATAATCTAGTGTGGGTATTGTAATACACTGAAATATGAATGTAAGGATATACCAATTTAATTATCCAAAATTTCCCCTACATTAGATATATTTATGGGATAATTTATGAGTATTAATGATATATATAGTTATTTTAGTAACTTTGGTCATGTATCAACCCACAATTCCTATCAATTTAAACCCCTCCATCACACAATGTTTTTTCCATTATTAATGTGTAGTTTTCACCAATATACCATAAAGTTGGACAACATAAAATATACATACTAAATGATTCCTATAATAATATGATATTCATTAAAGATATGATTAATTATTCAAGTATCCACCACGTATTTAGATGAAGCTACTACAATATAGCCAGACATGGTCCCTCAAATTTACTATGGGTTTCCTTCCACAGGTCTGATACTAAGATTATGTTGTAACATCACACACATGAGTAATGTGTTTAAAAATTACTTATATATCTCATTCATATAATATAAAACTAAATTGAAATAATGAGGATTTCATGATAAATGTTATTAAAACATAATGAATATGGTGTATGCCATCAGAAATGTACTACATGTTTTTGGGTTTGGTTCCCCAAAACCAACGTTTATATATATGATTACATATATTGACTTTTGAGAATATTAAATGTATTTAATTCCAAATCATTATTACATCTATAAAAATGGTTTCATCTGATTATTTTATACAGATACATTTGATATTTAATTTACATATAAATTTTCTACCATCATGGGATCCCATAGATTCTATGATAGTATTTCATAAACCCATGTTCTATGGATGGATGATATTTTCTAATAGATGGAATATGGTGAATGCTATAAATAAAGGAGAATCATAAAAAATTTAGAAAACATTTTCACAACCCGTCCCCCAGGGCCCATGCCATTACAACCCCATGGCTTCCTTACATAGGCCAGGGGATGGAAACAAGCTCAAAAGGAATATTCCCTATAATTGGAAGGTGTTTATTTTATAAACTGTAAACTCACACAATCCAAGCCCACAACAAGTTACATGTATAATGTAAACTATATAGTAAACAGGGTGTGTGCAGAATGTAAAGGGGCTGGAATTAAAGATCAACTAGAATGTGCATGTAAATCATCAAAGTACAAGTAAAACTGTGAACATATCTTGTTAACATTATCCAAGGATACTACATGAAGGGTAGATACAACTCTCAATCTATCGTCTATGAGGATCGCCTCATCTAAGGTCATCCTCGGAGTAGTCTCCTGTCTAGGTACCCTCGTCCACAGTCAGCGTTGTCAGTTGTCTGCACCAAAAACAATAAGGTGGGAGTGTATCCCATGTTGGGGTGAGTATAAAAATACTAAGTAGGGACCCCGAGACCCCGAAGGTCTCCTATAGTTCCAAAAAGAAAAACCTCAGGGTACCACCACGAAGTTATATTAGCACATAGGTAATGTACAACAAAACATAACCTCAGCCACAAGCACAAGGTAAAGACAACTCATACAAGGACTTATTCAATGGGTTGTAACACGTAACATCCCCACTCACAATGTCGAACACCTCAGATACCGGAGAACTCCTCATCTTTCATGTATATTGGGAATGTATGGTCACACAGAAGGACTTCCCACTAAATTAGGACTATTGAGGTACCTCTCCTAATGAGTATTGTGGGTCTTCCACGCCACACAGTGGTGCTCCCCACCGTGGGTCTGTAACGTCACACAGAGGAGCTCCCCTTCGTGGACTGTTGAGGTACTCCTCCTATCGAGTACCATGGGTCTGTCGCATTCCACATTGGAGCTCCCCATATTGGTTCTACCGCATAACACAAAGTCACTACCAACTGGGCATGTTGAGTCACTCCAAGTAGAATGGTCAGTTGTCTTCATGTCTCAGTCGGTCGAAGGGTTCCGTACGTAGCGCACTAGAGAGAACCACTCCCTTATCCATTGATCACACCATAATCACCCTAAACTCCCACGAAGGAGTAGCCCAATGTTCTTGTCATGTCATAAGGGTTCCAATGGAATAGAGGATGAACCTATCAGACACTGAGTCTGTATGTTATTAATGTTTTCACTATGATGTCCTGGTTGGATTCGGGGTCCGATCCAACATGGCTATACACCCACATTATCCAAATCACTATTAGACTACACCAAACATACTACCTTGATCAAAGGATATCGGCATCATAGATGGTTCATCATACGGATGCATGTTTCTCAAGATATGACCATAAAGGAAAAAATGACCTTGAATGGGATCGGGTCTGGTCTGACCGGGTCAGACCGACCTGACACGACCTGGCCTAGGACATGGGGTGCCTGGCTAAGTGGTATGTGGTCAGACTTGTCCCATGAAGTTGGCAGCCCGGTCTAGCCAACTAGTCATACCCACTACGGCACCGTTCGGTGCGTCGTGGCTAGCTGCGGTGCGGCCAACTCGGCTGGTGGTCCCCCGAGGTGGGGCCTGCCATGATAGACACTCAGGGGGTGGTGTCTCCTGGTCTTATCAAACTGTGTGTGGACCGTTCTACTACTGGAATGTGAAACCCATAAGAGGGGTCCCTCTTGGTGTGGAACGACCGCTCGGAAGGCCGTCCAGACTTCCTCCCAGTGGTGTAGTCGTGTGTTGTGTCTCCACCGCGGTCAGCCCGGTCTCGGTCGCTTTCATCCTTAGCTGCGGTCGAGCAGCCCCAGCCTCTTAATCCACTACCGGCGCAGATGCACGACGTCGCTCCACCCTTCTTATGGTTAGATGCAGACTGCCACCCTGATTGTCTGAGGCTGATGGGTGTGCTGGCCCTCCTCCTATTCCGTGCATCACTACATCTCCATTCTTAGCCCGAAAAATTAAACGATTGCATATTCGTGATCCTCTTGTCGAGGGCTCCGCATCCATATATTATGCTCTTCAAAACACCATGTTTACAGGGTCAATAAATACTCTACATTGAAGAACACATGAAGAATGCACGGAGAATAAAAAAGAAGAGGCAAGGTAAATGTGCGGGGCGATGGAAATGTTAGTTTGGTCATCGTCAATATGAAACCAGAGTATGAAGAATCAGTAAAATAAATTCAAACATCTATAAAATCCATACCTCATTATTCGATGGAGGTGGAGAGAGGAATAAGAGGAAGTTTTTTAGTATTGACGTCTGCGTTCGTCGCTTCTGGAAGATTCTTCTGATTCGGGCTCGGGGTTGGTTCCTCGTTCTTCATTGGGGGTAGTTATTCATTGGAGAATGTTATTCCCAGTTCTCAAAGGCTCTTCCAAATTTCCTTTTCAATTTATTTCCAACAAGGAAATTATGATCCATCATAAAAAAATTATTTTTTCTTTTTAATTAATGTTGGAACATTTAAATTGGAGAAATCCAAGAGTTTAAATTTGATTCATTAAATCCAAATTAATGAATCATATTAATTAAAGCATAATGTGGTTATATATTTTGTGTAACTAGGTATTTAATTCCCATCATTAAATTTTTGACCACCTCATGTGGTCCCCACCTTCATGTTATAAACGATAGATTTCAATTCCATAAATAAAACAAGGCATGTTTATTTTATTTTCTCCCATGAAAAGTCTAAAAACTAATTTTCACCCTTAGCCTACAGTGGTAAATGTGAAGGAATCCCTAATCGAATATCTGCACTATGTTTTCAATGGTGTCCTCATATTTCAATTCCGAGAACCGCTTCAAAATTTACAAAATCCTGCTCGCACATTAACTGACTGTACACAAATATTAATTGTCTGGAAAATTATTTACAGTCACCCTCGACGTGCACCGGTCGAGGATAGACTCTTCATAAGTGGACAATTCCACAATGAACCCAATGGTACTCTTGGATATTAAATTTTAGTTACCATTTTATAGTTATATATTTTACAGTAAAATAATTATCACTTAATTATTTTATTTACATCCAAAAATTAACTTTAACTTGTGGCCCGCACCGGAAATTGATAGTATCTTCCTAAGGAAAAAAATACCCTTACGGGTTCAATAGCGGACTTAGATTTTTAATCCGAGTTACTGTTTGTGAGTTATAAGAATTTGAAAAATATAATTAATAAATTTAATTATTTTATTTATGGTTATGAATGTATCTTTTTTCTCACAAGAGGCTCGCGCCGACAAAACATAGGTCGCTCCTAGGGTCAACCCGCCATATTGAGAACAACATTGCCCTTTGATTTATGATCTATGTAAACGTTTAAGAGTTATTTTAATTTTCATGGAAATTTCTTACACGCACTAATTCATGCCTAAGAAAACATTGACATATCATTCCGGGCACTCCGGGCCTCAGAATCATTCACCGTCAGATTTTGTGGTCTCGAAATAAATTCATATAATTAAAAAATACAAATGGAATTTCCTGTTTCTGGACATTACATTATACCCACCTTAGAGATTTACATCCCCAAAATCAACAACATGGACTATGGAAACAAATAAGAGTATTGAGCACGGATCATACCCTCCGGCTCCTATGTTCATTTCTGGATGTTACCGTTCTTCCAGCGAAAGCACACAAGAGGTATCGACCACCAACAAAGGACTCAATTTTATCGCTCCTCAATCTCTACTAGAAACTTCATAAACTTCACACTAATATCTTAGTCTATCTAGTCATGGTTGATTACGTGTGATGGATCATGAACACATCTCCTCAACTGTAACACATAGTAATCATTATGCACCTGGTCTATCTATGGGGAAAGAGATAGATGGTATGGAACCTTGTCCACTCTACTGATAATCTAGAGTGGATTGATGAACCACAAGGATAACATGCCACTCAAGCCAAATCTCAACAATTATCATCAAGGTGAGACCCATAGGAAGACATGATGTCCCTCCACCTATCGGCTTAAGGCTTCTGCCAGCTCTGAGCAGTTATTACTTTCTAACAATTTAAGAATCATGATACAAAATCTTGCACTTCATTCTTCATCCTTGTCCACCAATACTGAAGCTGAAGGTCCTAGTACATCATTAACACACTCAGATTTACCACCAGAGGGGGTGTATGGAACACCCTCAACTCCTCCTCCTGTAGTGATACGGGTACCATGGTACATCGTCTATATTGAACAACGTGCTCCCCACCTTCAGAAAATCTATCATCTGTCTACCCTGAGGATATCTGAACATGTTGATCCTCATAGAAAATTCCCCTAATTGGCGCCTCCCTAACATGCTGATGGAGTGGGGGAGTGAATGTCATAGACTTTAGGTAATCATCATCATATTTATCCTTGAATGATATCTGTTGTGAGACTAGCTACTCTGACTCCTCACCTAACAGTTGTAGACCAGACCTCCTACTGAGTGAATCTGCAACCACGTTCCCCATACCAAGATTATATAATCTCTAAAATTCAAATTTCGGGAGGAACTCTAGCCACTCCAATTGGGAACTAAAAACTGAACACTCATGCTGCCACAAGGGTGAGGCCGATCAAATCATGAGTGATCGGCCTCACCGTCCTATGTAATAGTCTATCTTGTGGTACATTGGTTTCCTTTTTCACCGACCATGGAAAATCCCATTTCAATGTTGTACGTAAACCAAATACATTTTTCCTAATACATTATATTTGAGTATGAAATGTAAATGGCTAGTCCATACCCAAAATAACATCGTAAGGCCTCGATGCTTCCACAAAGAGGTTCCAACCATAACTCTCATCTCAAGGGTCAGATCACACCATCGGCGTAAGTGTGATTATCGAGACTCCTCCCAAAGTTATCTCCAGACATGTGAGTCTAGTCAACAGGTTAACTGGATACTCTTGGTTTTGGAAAAGATTTGTTGAAGGAAGGAATTATTGGTACCTATTTTTATTAATAAAGAATTTTCTATTAGACAAATACTGTTCATCGAATCATTCCTAGAGCCCTTGGTTCGCACTCCTTGACCATATGAAGCTACCCCCTTCCCCTATCTTCTATTTACCTTATCCTGGTGGGGACCACAAAGGGGTTGGCTGTAACATGTTGAAATGTACACCACCTTATGTTTCTCCCCTAACTTTACATCCATGTCTGCAACCCTATTGATTAATCTATCCAAAACACTTCTTCTTCCAGAAACATTTTTTCATTTCCATGTCTTTGAGACTAGTGTCGGTTTCCTGTTTTCTAACTACTAACATTCACTGGTTTTATCCGATCATCCAGGGAACATTCAACTACATTGTTTCCCTCTAGCACCCAAACATAGGTATGAATTCATATAGGAATATTTCTAGATCAGACGTCTAGAAACACATCACGCTTAGATGTCCAAGAACTGAAGCACTAATTGTATCATATTCATCAATTACTAGGAACGGTCGGTATGCCTCGTTGAATACTCAGCTATAGATAAGTCATCCTGCCAAAGCTGTAAAAGCACTAAATAACTCTCATCCACCACGTCAAGATAGTCCTTAGCCACCTCTGTGTCAGGATCATCATGGAACCTGAGGGGTATCTGATGTTGAAGCTTAGGTATGGCACAGTGCAAAAATGGGTCGTCAACCAGTACCACTGGTTGTAACTACTACCCAATGAGTAGTGATATAGATGACACACTACATGATGGTAATATCTCCAGCAACGGGCCATGTACCAAAGACTCATCACTATGTAGACCATCCTCATGGTCACTCAATGTAAAATACTAGAATCTAAAATCACAATCAGCTCTATCGGTGTGTCAACTAGGAAGAAAACCCTAGCCACAGCCTCCAGCCAGTCATTAGCTACTTGGGAATCTGTCTCGCCTCGAAACATCGAAGGAACCAACTACTGGAACTCGTGAAACATGCTCAGTATGAGTACATCCTTTATTGGTGGAGCTGGTGGAAATGCACGTTCAATGGGTAGTGGGGCTGCTTGTACACCACCCGAAGGTGATAACGCCATAAGAGGGCCCTGCATTGAGGCATCTTTGCTCGGTGGGATGTTATAAAGAACTATATCGGGTATCCAAGCTTGATATCTATGAGGTGGTATCCTGATGAGGAATTTGTGTGCCACAATCCATAAGTTATACGAGGTGAGCGGAACCAAAATAAAACAAAACAAAAACTTTTAAAAAAGACACGCAATTAGGGTTTTCATGGGTTGAGTCGGAAATCAGAATTATGGGTCATGTTGTATGGACACGTCAACTGTCGCACCAACACTGGATTCCCCAAACTAAAAACCACACGCAAAACACTTATCATTATTTTTCAACGCAGAAAATATCAATTTCCTAGATCTTCGATAGAACCAAACTCTTATGATGACACTTTTTCATGATTTGTCCCCCAGGGCCATTGACGTGACTACCCCTAGCCTGCCGTCAATAGGTCAGGGGCATGTGACAAGTGCCGAAAGGTGTATTCCTTAAAACGGGAATTTGTTTCCTTTATAAACTGTAAACTCACAAAAACCAAGTACACAACAACATACAATCACAATTTAAATTATATATTATACAAGGTTTGTACTGAATGTAAATGGGTCATAATTCAAGCCCAACTATAAAGTACATGTAAATATTGAATGTATATGCAATACTGTGAATAGATCTTATGAACTCCCACCTAGGATCCTACCTAAAGGGTTGGCACATCTCTCAAAAGATCGTCTATGTGGATCACATTGTCTAAGGTCCACCTCTGAGCAGCCTCTAGTCTAGGTTCCCTCGTCTATAGTCTAATCTCTCCTTCATCTAAATGAGACACAACATAGTTCTGTCATAGATCATGAAGGGGTGAGTATTAAAATACATAGTAGGGACCCCAAGACCCTGAATTCTCCTAGAGTTCCACAATGAAATACCTTAGTGTAACTCCATGAAGTTCGATTAAGACACATGTAAAGTGTGACATAACATAACCACAACTGCAAGTACAAGGTAAAGATATCTCACACCAAGCTTTATTCTATGGGTAGTAACATGTAACATATCCAGCCACAACATCGAACACCTCAGCTGCTAAAGAACTCATCCTCTATCGACTACAGTGGGTCTGCCGCATCACATAGAGGTGCCTCCCTCTATCCTTGAACTGCTGAGGTAGTCCTCCTATCGAGTACTGTGGGTCCATCGCATCACACAGAGGTGATCCCCAAAATGGGTCTAGCTCATCACATATAGGTTCTCCCTATAGGTCATGTCGAGTCACTCCAAGTCAAATGGCCAGCAGTCCTCAAGTCTCTGCCAGTTGCAGGATTTCGTATGTTCTGTTCTTGGGAGAACCGCTCCCCAAGACATTGGTCATACACCAATTTCCCAAAAGGCCGAATATGAGGCATCCCAATGGTTTGTAACATCATAAGGTTTCAAACGCAATAGATGACACTCCAATCAGACACCCGGTCTGTAGGTTATTAGTGTATCCACTCCGAGGGCCCAATTTGATTCGGGGTCTGATCAAACCCAAACATACTCCAACCATATCCAAATATGAACTGATGTATATAAAAAGACTTTCCCAATCCAATGATTCTGGCACTGCAGATGGTTCATCAAATGGACGGCAGGTTTTCAAGATATGGACCAAAAGGGAAAAATGGGTTTGAATGGGCCCCGGTCCGGTCGGACCCTATCGGACTCACTCGACCCCGCAACGTGGCACATCCCACTTTTCGCAACCCAATACAGTATGGACCGATGGGGCTGACCACTTAGTAGGTGGTCCACTGATTCAAGGTCCGCCGAGGCTGACATTAGTGTGTGCCGACCTGAGTCTTCCAGAACAGTCTGTGGACCGTTCGACTGCTGGAACGCGGGACCTGCCGAAGGGGTCCCGACCAATGTGGCGCGACCTCCCGAAAGGCTGTCTAGACTTCCTCCTAGTTGCACAGTTGTGTGTCACTTCTCCAAAACGACCCGCAACGTGTTGGACAATTTCAGCCTCCGCTGCAACCAAGCGGTCGCGACCACCTTCTCCACTAGCGGTGCGGATGCGCGCTGCCGCTTCGCCGCACGGCCGGCCAGATGCTGGATGCCGACCTTCTCCGCTGCGGCTGATGGTCCATGTTCTCTTAAACAACCGGCTGCGTGTATGAGTGAACCCTACTTTTATGCGGAGAGCATGTCTGTCGTCCCTCTTCCACTTCTGTGGGTCACTTCATCCCTGTTCATAGCCCAAAAAATTAAACGATTGCATTTTATTGATCCATGTGTCGAGGGATCCACATCCATATATCACAATTAGTAAAACTCTATGTTTCCAGCATCAATAAATATTTGGCGTTGAAGGAATCATGAAGAATGCACATTGAATAAAAATGAAGAGGAAAGGTAAATGTGCGGGACGATGGCCATGTTTGTTTGTTTATCTTAGTTATGAAACCAGAATATGATGGATCCATAAAATAAATTCAAAAAAATATAAAATCTATACCACAATTTTCTGATGGAGGTTGCATGAAGAAGAAGAGGACGTCATTGAAGATTGATGTCGGTGTTCGCCGCTTTCTCTAGACGCTTTGAATCAGAGCTCGGGGTCGGTTCCTCATTCTTCATTGGGGGTAGTTCTTCATTAGATAATGTTCTTCCTGGTTCTCCAAGGCTCTCCGAACAATCCTCTACCAATGATTTCCAACAAGGAATGTGGAACCAACATATTAAAATATTTTTTTCAATTTAATTAAAGTTGAAACATTTAATTTGGAGAAATCCAAGAGTTTAATGTTGATTCATTAATTCCAAATAATGTAATCCTATTAATTAATGAAGAATTTGGTAACACATTGTGTGAAACCATGATTTGAATACCTAGAAATAAATGCCTAACCACCCTCTTGTGGTCCCCACCTTCCTATTTCAAATGGGAGTATTCAATTTCAAAAATAAAATAAATAATATTAATTTTATTTTATCCCATGAAATGTCCAAAAAAAATTCCACCCTTGAACTAATGTAGTCGATGTGAAGGTCTCCTTAATAAAATATCGGCACAACGAGTTCGACGAGGTCCTCGAATTTATATTTTGAGCAGCGGTTCAAATGTTACATAATGCTGCTTCCGTGTTTATTGAACGTACATAAAAAAATGTTCATAAAATGATTAATCATCACCCTCGACCTGTGCTGGTCGAGGTTAGGCTCTTTTTAAGTGAATGATGCAACAATGAACCCAAAGGTACTCTTAGATTTCAAATCTGAGTTACTGTTTAAATGTTATGAAATTTAAAATAAACTAATTGTAACTTAATTATTTTATTTACTGCCAAAAACTAACATTCACTTGTGGCCCGCTCTATATAACTTTAGTATCTTCTTAACGGAAGAATACACTCAAGAGTTCAGCTGTGGTCTCAGATTTTAAATTCGAGTTACGATTTTTTCGTTATAAGCATTTTAAAAATAAAATAACATTATTTAATTATTTTATTAACGATTATGCCATTTTCGATTTTTCTCACAGAAGGCCCACACTGACTAAACGTAAGTCACACCTAGGGTAAACCCACCATCTTGAGCGCAACGATTCCCTCATATTTCTTATCCACGTAACCATTTAAGATTATTTTCAAATTTTTTTGAAAACGTCGTATGTGCATTAATTAAATCTTAACAAAACATCAAAAGATAATCCAGGGCACTCTAGGCCTCGGAATCACTCACCATCTGAATACTAGGTCGATAAATAATTCCATATAATTAAAAAAAATCATAAGGAATTTCCGAGACATTACAATCTTCTTATGGTGTTCACCATTCCTAATCTCCAATAAAAGAGTTTATGAGAATAGAAAATCCTATACAAAATCCATCATTTATGTGTCACTATAAATTTCTATTTTTGGATGCATGCATTAATACATATAATTAATCATTATCATTAATGAATATCACAAGTAACATATGTAGTTATACTGATGAAAGAAACAAGAACATATGATCACTACGACGTAGGATACTTTTGTTGTGACACTAGTGATATTGCATTAATGGATAATAAAAAAGGATGTATCCCATCTATTAGTTAACAATAAAATAAATCATAATTTTTGGGATGTTAATATAACATCCTAGAAAAATTCATTCTCATTGTGTTATATTAGAATGTTCTTTTTTAGGAATACAATGAATTATTTCAAGAACAAAATATGATGACAATAGTATCCTAACTTTTATATTAGAAATATAATGAGAAATAGATTATATGACACTACTAATTCATATGAGGTTGTATTTTAGTACACCATTACCATCTTCACTTATGGATTCCTTGGACTATCTCTAGATTTTAACATTTGAAATTATGAGTACTTAATTATTTACACTATGAAGGATACCTAAAGTGTCATACTCTAATATTATCATCATCTTTATTACATTCAATTTATAATTAAATTTAAAAAAAAAATATTACCACTCTATGTATTAATATTGGTTATGTTTTGGTTCATCTCCAATATTTATCCACATGTTATTTAAATGAATATAGGTGTTAAAAAAAATTAATATCATTTTAATTACTTTATTCATGAATATAATATTTAGGATATTTATGAATATATAATAACATGATATATAATTTTTAAATAAATATTCATTATTAAATGATTGATAAATTCCAAGGATTTAACATTGGGAAAATTCACTAGAATTATCCTTTATTCAATAGTGAGTCTGACACGCAACACCATGTATGTAAGTGAATATAATATACATATATGATAAAATTTATTAACTATTTCCAATCTACAATATATTTTTAAATTCACAAAAACACTAGGATATGTTTCATTACATGAAAGAACAACCTTATTCTATAGATTGAGTTATACGTAAAACTGAGTTTTACCGAACAACAATATATTATTAAAAATATAATAGTTAAATAAAATATAATATATCCTAGATATTAAGTGATAGATATGAATATAATTATCAAAAATATAAGAATATATGGTATATTTAAATAAAAAATGAATTATTTTGTTACAATATCATTAGAAATTAATATAATAACCAATTGAATATAAAGGGAAGTATTTTAAGAAAAAATTTATTTTTAAAGGAATGATATTTTATAATAAAAATATATATTAATTTAAATAGGATGTGATATTAATTTAATATATATATATATATATTATATTATCAATAAAATGTTAATTTTTCCAATTATTTTTATTAGCAGGATATTAGAATAAACCCAATTTATATATAAAATATATATTTTCATAAAAGCACTATAACAGTATTTTATTATAGGTACTATTTAGATAATAATTTTGATAGTTTTATAAATTTAATATTTTAATATAGCAGTAGTTTTTTAATTATAAATATAAAAATTTGGCTATGGATAATTTTTGATACTTTTCTATGAAGAATCATTTTATGATAAATAGGGAAAATGCCAAATTTTAATTCAAACATGATTTTTCAGGTAATTTGTTAACAATGATAAATTATATTATTCCTTCATATTTAATGATTATTTATATAAATTTTTTATTAATTAATATAATTTGGGATATTTTAATCAATTTGAAAATGGAATTTGTTTTAAAGACATCTCATGATTTTGAATGTTTTTATAATAAAAACCCACATTTTTGTCCCATCTCTATGAGTAAATTTTAAATCAATTCCTCCAATTATATGATTGGAATTTGTAAAAATGGATTAAATATATTTAATTGGATTGATTTAATATGTATAATATGATAAGAATATTTTTTTTCAAATAATACTGAAAGTATTTGAAAATTAATAATGGTGATTAATTGAAAAATTACATAACAATGGAATAAACAATAAACTAAAGGGAATGAATGTCCTAAAAATATTCCTAATAAAATTTTTATTATAATATTTATACTCAATGCTTGTTTTTATATAATTTTTTTCATTATTTTATCCACTTTTTAACGTAAAAAACATTGGTGGGAATCTCTTTTCAAATTAGTTGAAGATTGCCACTCCTCGTCCATTGTAAAAAGGAAATCACCCCTCCATCCATTTCAAAAAAACTTCTTACAAATTTATTTGTCCTATATCTACCAAATTAGCTCATAAAATACCTTCCCTAATTCTATATTCCTAACTTTAGGATTAAATCTATAAAATGAATCCCATTGGTGAAACTGATTGGAGTTACCTGAATATGATGTTAACTCTGTTCTCAATCTCTTTTGATTTATTTACATTATCCACCTCATAAATTATTCATATTCATTTTCCTTATAATAAATTATATGTCCTAAATACATTTAGATTTTTTGTGTTAAGGTTTATCCCATAAAAAAATCCCACAACCATCTAATGGTAAACGAACCTACTATTTATGTTTACAATGAACTCCCACCTCATTATTCGATGTTAATTTATTTTTACATTACCACCTATCATAGTGATCATTATAATGGGGAACATGTTTTTATATTATATATATATTATATTTATTCTTTTTTAAACTTCATTAATTTTTATATGACACATAACCTTATGCTCTCTATTTTGTGTAAATATGATATCATCGTCTGTTAACATGTAGACTAATGCCACTGCAAAGTGATGTGATTCGTTGATTCTATAAATGGAATGTATAATGGATAAATTTAATTAATATCTTTTTAATAAATTAAAAAAATATGATATTTTAATTATAATAAACATATAATTCATTTAATTTATATTATTTTAAATATGAAAACATAAATTCATGTAGCGTCAATGCGTATATACGTTTAACCATCTCCATGAATGGTAAATTCAATTTCATATCTCCAAATATTTTTTATTATTACAAATACATAAATATATTGAATATATGATAACTAAATAATTCTTAACATTATATATATCATGAAATCAAGATATATGTAACAATAATAATAACTAAAAACTGAAAACATACTTGAAAAAATAGACAACTATCTTCCAAAATAGTGTATGTAATGAATTATTGTTAACAAATGGGTAATAAGATAATATAATATGTAAATATATGAAATTATAAATATTATTATGGTTTTATACAATGTAATTGACATATTTTAAAACACTATATTAGAGGTTAAAGACAACAAAAATATAAGAATAAGGTAAGAGATTAACATCTGACTTCATATATCTATTAGATAAATTCCATATTCACCAACTAAATATTTTTTGTGGTGTGTATAATAACATTTTTGATATAATATATCAAGAATTTTATTATATTAAGTTTATTTTTTAAATTCAATTTTAATTATTTCATCAACAAGGATTATTTTTTTAAGATACCAAGTGGTAAATAATTTCTTATCCCATTTTATTTTCATTTGGTTATATTACCTTCTCATTGATGTTAATACTATAATATTATATGTGTAACCAAATTTTAATATATATTTTTCAATTGATAATTATTATGTGTATTTTTATTTTAATCATATTATATATTCATTTATTTATTTTCACATCAACGTAATCTTCTTTAAGTAGTTTTAGTTCATAATATAAATTTTCTAGATTATTTAAACATGAATTTCAATTAGAGGAAACCATTTAATAATTTTATAATAATAAAACTAATTATATTCCCCTATAGTTATTATTTATCTTCATTATTTAACTGTACCAGTTTATACAATCATTTGTATAGAAAATGTTATATAAAATGTTATTAATAAAACCAGACATCATTTATCTCTTTAGTCTGAGAACATGTTTTCTAAAAAAACATTAATTCTAAAAATATTTTCGAAAATGTTTCTAAATAGTTAAAAATGGTTTATTAAACTAAATATTTACCCTTTAAATAATTTACATATATTTTAGAAGTAATCTTCTTGTTGTTTTCTAAAGAATGTAGTTTTAAAACCATTTTCCATGAAAAATGAAATTTAATTGTACATATCCATGTTTGTATTGATTTACCTACCATATTTTTATTTAATAAATATTTTCTTTTATTAATGTTTAATATAAAAAATATATTTTTTTGAAAATATTTTTAAAATAAAAGGAATTTAATTTTTTTTAAAATAAAATGTATATTTTAATTAAGATTATTTTATAAAGAATTTATTAATATTACCATTCCTAAAAAAACAACCCTTTATTTTACACTACCTGTTATTGGTTGTATAGATTCCATATTAATTCTTCATCCATTTTTTTTATGATCTATTTGACCAAGGATAGTATTGAAATTCACTACCATGATTCCATGATATATTAAATATCCATTTATCATTGAAAAAGTGTATTCTAACAAATATCCATATCAATTTTTGTGTATATGATTATTTTATAAATTATATATCTTTTTTTATATATGAAATGTAAATGAAGTTTTTTCGAATAACTGGGGAATTATTTATAAATATGTATGTTCTACTACATATGTAAATTTGATAAGGCACATTTTTAAATCAATTCATTGATGTACGTGGAACTCTTCAGACATATACGTCATAGGTGGGGCCCGATTTAGAAATCCCCTCGATGCATTGGTTGTCTCAAGGAATGCATCAATTGGCTTGACATATATGGTTTTTACCAGATATTATAGGTTTTCTTATCAAGGGTCTTGAAGGTAATGGAAATATGTACCTAGTAAATATTGAAACATTAATTAAGAATTTCATGCATTCATAATCTTATATTATTTATCTGTAAGCTTTTTTATCAAAAAAATATATGGATTCATTTGAGTCCTAGTTAAATTATTTAATGGAATTAGTTTTATTCATTTTAATTTACAAATTTTGTATTCATTATCATGTTTTCTAAATGGGATGCCTTTTCAATTATTACCTTCCCATATTGTTTATCCCTTAAGTTTATTGATTATGGGGAAGTTTTACATAGTTATTAACATTCCATATTTTCTTCCCTAATAGGTTCATTATTACTTCCTCTGCACTTTTTCCTTAGTAAGAATTAGATATCACCCTTAATATTTTCATTCCCTATGAATCCAAGATGTCTACCAAGAATGATATGTAAGAAATCATCGATGGAATAATGTAATAATCAATATAAATATGTATCTATTAGTTTATTTTTTGGAAAAATTAGACCCAAGTTTGTATATGGTTTCCCAAGATTATTATACTCTTTTAGCCTTTAGGATTTCTATCCTCATAATCATTCCAATATAACGGTAGTAGACACCAGTTCTGATATTTTTGGGTTTCATTCACAAAATTTGGTGACATAAAATGTTTAGTAGAAGCATTGGGAACTTGATTTCAAAAACATAAACAATACAAAATTATCCTAAGATATTCATTGGGGATATTTATAGAAGAACTTCCTATAATTTTGGTAAGGTATAGATAATGTGGTTCATCGTGATTATACATCGATGTTTGGATATAGATGATGATTTTTTAGCACAGATGTTCCTAGGGGAAGCACATTTGACATGGTGTATTTGACAAAACTCAGAGTAACTTGGTATATGAAAACAACATTTATTTTTCTCCTAGTTTGAAACTATTGGGGGGATACACTAAGTATAATTCATATTTTCATTACAAACATATATGAAGGATTTTAATATTAAATTCCAATGGATGATCTAGGTATAAAATAAGGTGTTTTACATTGAAAATAAGGTTCTAGGTTTTAGATATCCTATTAATGATCATAAAAATTTATTATTATGACTATTTTCACTCATATTATGCTTTATGGTTTTAATCGATGGATTAATCCTTAATGATGAAAGATAAAATTGAACATGATGGAAAAGGTAGTGACAATGATAAAATAAATAGAATATTCATAAGAGTCCAAGATATCGTGTTTATCCCTAATATGTTTTTCCAAAATATGATTAAAAACATATATTGTAAGAAACATCAAGACTCAACAATGACAATAAATATTGAGTTTTATCATTTTTATCGTGGGGGATAACAAGGAGAGAAGAGGGATTGATTTCAATCATGCATAAATAATGGAAGGTTACAAAAAGTAAAATGTCTCAGTAGAGTGGATAAATGAATAATGTTTGGGAAGGAGGGACATAAGACCTAGATGAACAAAAAATAAATTATTATTACCAAATAAGGAAATAAATAACATCATAAATATCCATTAATGATTCATCTCCATGAATGTAGGGAACCAATGAATTGTCCATGTCAATTTCATCTTCTTATGGATAAAACCTACACGAAGGACCTATTTCAAAATAAATGGATGAAGTATTTATCTGTTGTGGTTGTATTGATGCATGTACCTTGACATTAATTTCAAGTATCGATGTTTTTCCTATTTTTTTATGAACAACAAGGAAATGTGAAAATTTATATGTACATGTCGTGGACTTTGGAGTACATGTTTTGTACCTGATTGTCACGTGTAACTGTGTACTAGTCGTGTAACGGGTGAGTAAATGGACATGTATGTTACCTATTAGACAGCCTAATGTGGCGGTCGGTTGAGGCTAGTACACTGGGTGTACAATAGAATAACACATAATGTACTTTTCTTTATAATTGATTATTCATATCAGGGCCATGACTCATCTCTTGAACACACTTCTTTGTCCCTCAGTTCATACACAAGAGTGAGGGAATGATGAAGAACATCATGATCCTTCTGTTCTACATCTGTGCTATGATATAAATTCCATTAGGTGCATTGAATTTAAATCTTTGAGTTCTCTCTTCTTAATTTATCCCCTCTCATGAGTTCTCGAGGATTGACCGTTTTTACCATTTTTTGAGATTTACGTCATTCTAGGCTGATTTGAGCCCCAATGCTCAAGAGGGTTGACCGTATGACATCAGAGTAGATGGTTTGTTCCTTGTTTTTATTGAATTTGTATTGTGTATTCATAATGTGTCGAATTCCCATGTTTAGGGTGTTTCGTGTTTAAGAATTTAACACCTTTTAATACGTTCAACGGATTGTTGATTGAGAATGGGGGTTTTACATATGCGTAAGGTTAGATACCTGGTTTTGAGACAACCCATGGGTGCTTCCCCATGATTATTTGACTATGGTAGTTTGTTAAATAAATCCTTTTAGGCTTGATTTATTTTTCATGCCTCATGTAGTTAGGATGGAGTTACTGATAAAATGAGAAATATGTGTTTCACATTCTAAATGTATGACCAAGGGGATTTTGATTGTGAGATTGAATGAAGAAATATTTTAAATTATTTAATTCTTAATTTCAATTTTTTTATCCCATAAATGTTTTATTTTCAAGTCAATTGTCACATTTTATATTTTTGGAGCATTTTTTAACTGGTTTGCTAAAATGTCTTTTTTGGATTTAAACTATTTTAAATTATTTAAATGTTTCAGACATAATATTTTCTTAACTAATCCAAATTGAAACATAATTATATTATGGTTTCCTATGTTATATGGGATTCATTTTATTCTTCTGGACCCAAAGCACAATCCATCATTTGGAAGCTCAAATCCAGATCACAATTCCGGCCTCGAAAACTATGCATTGATTTGAGGAATTTTATTTTTTTGACTATATCTCATAAATTTAAGAATAAAATGTGCTGATACATTAAATTGGGAAATAATATATATGGTGTAACATGATTCATTAATATGGACTCACCTTATTCTTTCATTATCAAGGCCATAATTACGTTGGAACTCGCTGTATTGGAATACGAATAGTCAACATTGGAAGATTAAATATCCAATGTAATTTGGAAATATCTATCTATAAATGTGTCAAATGAAGCCAATATTTTGTGGTACAATATTTTATAGATAATGGAACAACATTGAAGAAGGAAATATTCCCAAATTCTGCTATTTAATGGGTCATAAACATTCCTACAATGAAAGAATATTTTTTCATATACATTTTAACCACCACTCCCTATAAAATATTGTGATTTATTTTTTTCAATGTGTTGAAAACATAGGGGTGGCCTATGTTGTAAATTTTCTATAGTTTATTAATTTATTTTATTTTCCATTCCTTCTGTAATTTCATTAAATCTATTAATTTAAGTGTTCTCCTTTCTCTCCATTTCATTCCTCTCTTATGTTTTCTTCCCCCGTTTTCCTTCCACTGTAAAGTCTAATACTCATGGTCGTGACAAGATGACCTGAGGATGTACCTAGAGGATTATTCCTGTGACTAACCCATGTTTTTTAAACCATTATCTTTTATGTTTTCTTATTTTATTAGAGTTTGATTGAGTGGGATCTTATTGGGCTAGGTTACTTTGTGTCTACACTTTCCACGTGAGGTTTAACATTCACTACTAAAATATTTTCCCTCGATCGAGGAGGGAGATGTGTGATCTATCAACGATCACTAAGAGTACCATATATTTACAACCATATATAAAGGTGGATGTTAACACATACTAAGGATTGTTTAACATATGTAAATTTGAATCTAATAAGGATTTGATGAAGTTTCAATGGGGGTGATGCTCTTGGAAATGTATCCTTTCATCTAACATCATTCTATTTTCATTGCATATCTATATATAATTTGAGCATTTAATTCATCTAATATCATTTATTTTCAGTTTATTTCCTTAATAATAAAAATATAGAATGTTTGTATTAGAAGTAGTGATTTATTGACATGTAATGATCCTCATGTCAATGGCCAAGGTCAGCCACTCTAATTTATTTAGCCATAAATATTCTTGAAAGTGTGCATGAAACAATTCTTCATCAAATTGGATCCATTAATAGGGAGCCAAGTGGGTTTCACTAAATATTTTTATTCACATTTTTTAAATTATTTTTCTTACTTTTATTTAGAAAAATTCATAAATTTTAAAAATAAAAAAAATATTTTTGCTAATGATGTATTCCAATAGTGATTTTCTTGCATGGAATAAATACTCTAAGGTGAATCATGAAGATGAAATCCACAAAGATAATATGAAATAACTTCCAGAAGACATACAAAAACTAAAGATAAATTCTTAAATGTTTTATGAATATATTTGTTCACTGTTGAGGAAACCCAATCCTAAACCCAAACCCGATCATGGGTCAGAATATAAACAAAAAAATTGGTTGAAGAGATTTTACCAATCATATTTATGTTAATGAACATTATCCGGGTGAGAAAAATATTCTAAATTAGTTAGTCATATAATCACGTACTCAAAAATTTCTTCAAGAGGTCCCAGAACTACACATTCTAAATGATGATCTTAAGGGTGATCAGCAATTCTGGGAGAATCCTAGAATCTCTTTGTTGAAGATAACATGAATCTTGATCTTCACCTGGTTGATAATGGACAATAAGTACCTTTTGACCTCTCTCTTTCATTAGAAGTGGAAATAGAAGATTCACCTAATGATATGGAGTTTCTAGTTGTCTTTCATGAAGTTATCAATTTCTATTCTCACATATTTGAAAGGGGTGATTATTTTATCGATTCGTCATGTTTTAACCTTATTCATGGTGAAATTTTATCTGACTTCCACATTTCTAAAATTAATTAAAACAAACAGAGTTGAACCTGGATGATATGCAAGATACCACCCATGTGGTGGTGGTTATGGTAGAATATCTGGAGAAGATGGTGGTGGTTATGGTAGAATATCTGGAGAAGATGGTGGTGGTGTGACTATATCATCTTCAACAACTTTCATACCATTTTGAGGAGGACACAACATATGTTCATAAGGATAATCCCTATATTCTATTCCCTCCCACTCTAGACCTTAAATTATCTATGTATTATTTTATGGGGTTGGAAGTTTTATTCTATTCATTGGGATTCTCTATTATTGATGTCTACTCATAGACATCTGTAAAAGTCACAAATGGTGGTCTATCTCCATGAAACCAATCTAACTTTTTTATTGGGGATAAACCACAGAAACGGCCTGGCATGGGGTAGTAAAAACATTTATCCCTCTTGGGTGGTAAACGAAAATTATCCAATTTACATCCCATTTATCTATTGTTTTGATTTATTTTTCTTCTTGTCTTGTGATTTAATTTTATATATTTAATGTGGTAGTATCTAGTATCTTAACTCAAGGCTACCAATGAAAAATATATCAGGTTGTATCATCATTTTTCATTATTTTATTAGCTACCCAATATAAATTCTAAGTGAAACTTTTCATGATATGATTTGAGATAAATAGAGTGTAGTAAATGGAATATATTTTCTGATGGATTCCAACATGTTTTAGGGATTTTTATTGCGCTTCAATTTTTTTCATTTTTTTTCTTAATTTTTCATATTTTCCTTATTTCGTTTTTATTATGAGTTTTTTGGATTTTTTAGCTGAATCGAATAATTCAGAAAATTAAAACCATCTTGGTATTTTTTTCACATTTCATGATTTAAATATTTTAGAATTTAAATTATTTCTGAATGTATTTTGTTTTTTTATTTTTTATGTTTTTATTTGAAGAAGTTTGGTTAGTTATGAAACTCATGAGAACTAGTATTTTCCAAAATGAAAATCGTTCACAAACACAGAGTTTTATAAGCATGTTTGAAAAATTAATAGATTTATTATTTTGTGTGTTTTCGGACATGTGGTGAGATCCATAACATGTTTTTATCATTGTCAAAGAAATTAGAGTTTATGAAATGAGTTGTGTTTGATTGAGGCACCAATTTGAAATCCCATTTGCATTGAACTGTTATTTTTGCTTGATTTTTCTTATGACCATCTTTAAGCCCATAGTATCCATTAATTACCTTGTTAGAAAGTCACATTATAATAAATATATCCCTTTCACACCATCTCTATAAGTTAAATGCAATAATATTGTTGATCTCATGTGTGGAGGAGGGTGAAGATGTGTTGTATTTTTCATGCCAAAAGAATACATTTGAAATGAATTAAATGTGTTTCAATTTTTGTTGATGATTGGGTGGAATAAATTTAATTATTTAATGATGTATGGTTTTTCCAAAATATGGTTACAATGTTAGACTGGGTGATCACCTATTTTCAAAGATCAAAATCTGCCTCTCTATTACTAAAAACCAAGATATTAAAGAGATATCCAGAATAGAATTCAAGCTGAAACAATGATACAATTTCAGAAAAGAAGAATGAAATTCATTTATGTTGAAATTTCAACTGTGAAAGTAACAAAATAATAGGCGTTTGTTTGTGATTCATTTTAGATCTGATTGAAAAGTAAACCTTTCCAGAGCAAAATTGTTTTCAGGCATTTACTTTAGTTTAGTGATTTACCCTCCTCATTCTACCTTAGATGTTTTTACCTTTAAAAACAACAAAACCTATGCATCAGAACAACCCATGAAAAGTAACTCAATATAGACACATTTTTGACTATGTGGTGTGGAGATATGAGGAGGAAAACAAGCCTATGGATATAACCCATGTTTTTAAGAATGAAAAAACTCCACATAAAATATCCATCAGTGAAGAGATAAATATTTTTTCAGGGAAGTTGGTACGACATTCATATGAAGATTAACATGAAATTGAATGGATTCATATGATTTTGGAGGTGTTGTGAAATATTATTTCATGTATGAGGTATGATATATTACTTAATATGATAATTGAGTTCTGCTTTTATTTTTTCTTTCAGAAGATTGTTTCGATGTTGTTTTAAGATGATTTCCCAGGAGTGAAATGATAAAGTATTGGTAAAATGGTAGAACAAATATTTTCTGTTAATTTATTCTGAATTTAAATGTTTTTAATCACACCAAAGAGTTATTTCAAGGGAAATTTTCACATTTTATGTTTTAGAATCATATTTTGGCTTAATTTGGAAAATGGCTTATTCAGGATTTGAACTGTTTTAAATTATTCCAATGATTCAAACATAAAATAATCTTAACTAATCTAAATTGAAAAATTTAATTTTATAGGTTTAAATGTTAGATGGGATTCGTTTTATACTTATGGACCTAAAGCTCAATCCATCATATAGAAGCTCAAATCCCACTCACAAGTTTGGACTTGAAAACTGTGCACTGATTTGAAGAAATTTATTGTTGGGAAAATATCTCATAAATTGAAAACCCAAATTAGTTAATATTTTACATGTGGAAAGAAACTATCCGGAGGAAAAAGTTTCATTAATATTTAATTTCATTATACATTCATTATCTAGGAGATTATGGTGTTGGAACATAGTGTATTGGAATACAAATAGTTTGCATGGGCATATTAAATATCTAGAGTAATTTGGATACATATAACCCCAAACGTGACAAATTATGACCAAATTTTTTGGTTAGACATAGGGGAGATATTTTAACAAATTTCAAGTAAGAAACATTCTTGAATTCGTAAATTAAATAGTTCATCCACGTCCCTACATTTGGATAATATTTTTGGAGTCAAATTTTTAACCCCATTCTCTATAAAAGTGATTGAACTATTTGTTTCAAAGGGATGGAAACATTGTGGTAGTCGTTGATTTATATTTTTTATAGTTATGTATTATATCTTCTTTTCCTATTATTATCCAATTGCATTACATGTTTAAATTTAAGTGTTCTACTTTATCACCATTACATTATCTCTTTTGTTTGCATCCCCAGTTTTCATTCCACTGTGAATTCTTATGCTCAAAATCATGAGTAGAAAACCTGAGGAAGATTCCAGGGGAATAATCCATTGACTAACCAAATTTATTGATCCATAATGTTTTAGTGTTTCTTATTTTCTTAGATTTAATTTGAGGGGGGCTTAGTGTGCAAGGCACCATTGTTTCTCAACATCCCACTGGAGGTTTATCTGTTACATCTGTAATATATTACATCGATCGAGGAGGTGGATGTGTTATCTCTCAACGATAGTTGTGAGTACCATATATTCACAACCATATAAATAAGAGTATGTTCATACATACTATTAAGTGTATTCATTAATTAAATTAGAAAATACAAATGATATGATGAAGGTTCAGTCTAGTTGATGCTCTTGGGAATGACTCTTTTAGTATGTCATCATTCTGTTTGCATTCATGTTGTTTTCATTACATATCTATATTTAATTTGATTATTTAATTCATAAAAAATCATTTCTGTTAATTTTATTTCATTAATAAAAAATATATAAATCTATTAATTAGAAGTAGTAACTTCTTGACCACGAAGTCTTCTCAACAGATCGACCTAGGTCATCCACAATGTTGCACATAGTTATAAATATTTTTCAGAGAGCCCATGACAATGCTTCATCAGAGAGCTTCCCAAGGTAGAGTCATTTATTTATATTTATTTGTTAGGATGACCTAGAGTTATCGATTGTGAGAGTCCTTGGGTGGTAATAGAAACCGGGGGTTAGATCATGAGAGATACTCAGTGGGCCGTTATTATATGAATTTAGCACCCTATGGTATTGACTTAGAGAGTTTCCAATTAGTCAATATATTAAATTGTTCCTTTGAAGACTAAGATGTTATTTATTATGAGAGATTTCTATATGGTAATTTTTAATTGTTTAGTGATATGTAGGTATAACAGGGTTAAACTATGTGATATTTCACAGTTGGTCATTATTTATTGAATTGATTATATGTAAAACAAGAGGGTTAGACTTTGAGAACGTTCTCTGAGGGTTGCTTATGAATGATTGTATGATTATGGTGAGTCTTCCATGCCAAATCACAAGAATGGACTCAGTCTTACATGATTTTTTTGATGGTATTTTGAGACGTCTGTCTATTATTATTTCAGAGGGGTATAGATATCCTAGGATAGATTACAAGATTATATTATCCAATGGATTGAATAATTGTAAAATTTAAATGAATGTAATTGAAACTGTAGTATGATTTCATTTTATGTACTTCCAATTGTACAATTTCATTTTTCATGTTTCCTGCAATATATATATATATATATATATATATATTCACATGCAGTTAGGAATAGATCTATTTGTAGTTTCCTACTATGATTCGTCCCACACCCTATTTTGGTCATGGTTTTTTACCCAAATGGATTATATGGTCGCGATTTTAGATAAGGGAAAGCGCCCTTCTTCATTAGGTACATGATTTCTATAGGACCTTGAGAGAATAAGAAAAAGCTAAGTCTTTCGATGAAGTTGGATTTTACTATATATTTGTACATTGGTTTCAGTATTGTATATCTTGTTTAGTGACTTGTTTGGATTATTTTCAAGACACTTGTGACATGCATCATTTATATAAACTCCAATTATTATATTCCTACAAGTCTTCGAGTGTTTTCTTTTTTTTTCGTATTACTAATTTTTATAGTATTTATTATTTTATTTTTACTGTGTACACTCTCCAAATTATGGAATAGTTATCAGATTATCACATCCAATGCCCTCTCTGCTATTCATCAACCTGTGACGTTTTTGAAAATGTGCTTGAAGCCATGTGGAAAATCGAGCAAGGGGATCCTCTGTGTGGCATAAGAATCTGGGGAATTACAATGTGGTATTAGAGGAGTTATTTTATCAATTTCCATACTATTTAGAGCCTATACACCAGGATATGAATGAATAGGTAGTTGGTAAAAAGTTGATCTTGGAAGTAGCTAAATTGTTTTAATGTAAAATCCAAGTTACCCTGCATGATTCAATTTTTTATGTTTATGCAATTATTACAGTTTAATTTATTTCACCATTGGGTGATACACATTTATTGTGATGTTATAAATTTTATTATTGAGGATCTATTTTTTGTTGCAACCTGTTATGATTAGGGTATTCCATCTAATGCATCATATAGGCCCTAGCTAGAGATCACATGTCATGCATTTTATCCATGTCATTTAGGGGGAATTACTAATTTTATTCTGTTGTGATAGAAGTTTTCCTTTATGTGGATGTTCTTTTGACAGATGTCATCATATAAAGACCTTTTATTTTGATAGGGTAATGGTAAATGTATGGTTTTATTTGGATTTATGAAAAACATAAATCCTTGAGGTGTTATGGGCCCCCTTGGATCAGAATTTGGTGGTTCAAGTTTGAAAATTATTTCAATTTTTTCAAGTTATGATATTAATAAGGATTCCAATCGTTGATTCACAGGGATTATGGGCACTCACAGTTAATAATTTGTCATTAATTGGTCAAAATATTATGGTTTTAATGGTTCTGGAAAAACATCAGAGGCTTACTATCTGGAATCCCAAACTACACGGTGTGTGATGATGTGAACACATGCCATGTCATCTTTTGTTCTAGAATAAAGTACATTTCTTAAGTACAGTCCATGTACCAAATGTACAAACCGTTTATGTTTTAACTGTATCAATAACAAAGTGATAAGTGACACGATGTTGATAAAAAAGTATTGTAGAACACATCGTGTACTTGGAGTACAAGCAATGCTGTAAGGGACCATGTATCCGACCGTGTGACTAATGACATGAGTGGATGAAATTAGGGTGATACATGCCGTCTCTAGATTATACATGGAGTCTGGTGATCGACCATGTATCTTGCAATGTGACTAAATAAATGGGTAGATGGAACATAAGTAATACACATCTTTTCTATTGTGAAAATGCCATGTAGTGTTACACAAGAAGAGAACTGTGTTATTCTAGCAGTGTAGAAGAACCAGGGTAGGAGGGAAAATTCAAGTGCACATCATGTATTTTGATGACCATGTCGTGTGTATGGGGTGATACATTACTAGGTCGGTTGGGGTACACTCCTATATTAATAGATTTAGTGAACACTCTCTGTAGTGTTTATACACACTGTGTAACCCTCTTGTGTAAAACATGAAATCATTCCTTATATTGTTATATTCATGAAATTCTATGTTGTTTTGCATGATATAAATTTACGGAGGAGTGTGATTTACCTTGTAGATTCTTGAAACCAAAGGAGTCCTCTAGTTGTACTCTAGGTAAAAGGAAATGATAGGACACTGGAAATAATAGATCAGGGACTACAATCAGATCCTACAGTCGTTCCCATCATTGCACCAACTAGTTTACCAGATGCATGTACTGATTCATAGTTACATGATGGATTTTTTAGGATGTTAAAGTCTTTTTGGGAGCACCACATCCTACCCCCATTATGGCAATGTTGATGTGGGTGTCCATATAGTAGCATCCTCCCACTTTTTTAGGTGATGTAAGACAACATGATGTAGAGTCATGGTTAGAGTCCATTTGTGGTTTCATTGTGCGTCTATAGATTCCACTGGAGAGGATGGTGAAACTTGAGACATAGATTATACATGATCCCACCTTGAGATGGTGGGATCTTATCTCACGGGCCTAACTTCATTAGGATATGGCTTTGGAAAAGTATCAGAGGACCATTTATGGTTACTTCTACCACGAGATGTTGAGAGATGATCAAGCCAGAGATTTTATACATTTGGAGTAGGGTTCTATTTCATTGATGGATTACTCTTTTCTCTTTTCAGAGCTTCATCACTTCACACCTATTCTGGGAGGTGACGTGTAATCATTGGCTAGGCCATTTGAGGATGATATTTGTTATGACTTCTGATCATCGGTTAATGTTTGGAGTGTGTCTTCAGTGACAGATATAGTGAACCTGATGTTGATCACTGAGTGAAATATGAGTGAGTTGGGGGTGATTAGCTTTTGTGGTTTGGCATCCAGGGTTGGTAGACCATTGAAAAATAGTAGGAAGCACCACATGGACATTTCAATATATGTTTCTTCAAGTAGTAAGGTGGTAAGATACCCATGCATAAAGAGTGGGCATACGAGACCACATTTCATGAAGGACCCAATCAGGTGCCGATATTGTGGAAATGTGGGTCATCATCAATGTTTATTTGGATTTACACCCCAGTTTCTGTTGATAGGGGTCCTGTTTTGACTCCACATACAAGAGAAGGAGAACCAGTTTCACAGCTATTTGGGAACTATAGAATGTCATGTTGTTCTGGCCGAGGAGGTGGTCCATGACATGGTAATTAGACAGGGTCATAGGATTTTGATTTAGTTACGACTATTTCAGTGGATTATACCCATCATTACCGGGTTCTTGAACCTTCTATGTTTAGAGTTATGATACTACTTGGCTCAGTTTTATCTTCTACACTTTTTGATATATGGGTTTCCTATAGTTTTATATATATTTTTTGTTTTGGATATCTTTGGGATCAACATATTTACTTCTAAAATGTCATGATCCTAGAAACTATGTTGGGGATTAGTAAAACGATTGTACGTCTATGCATGGTGTAACCTCTTCAGTTTTGTGGGAGTCTATTCTGATGGGACATCTATGCCTAATAGATGACATGATTTGATGTCATTCTTAGAATGGACTATTTGGTCACCTTTTAGGCCTTTATGGACTACTGTTGACATAGGGTGGGATTCACGTCACCATAGGGAGGGTCTTTTCTATGTTGGGGTGAGTGGGATGTCCATGTGAACAGAGATGAACCCAAGCATCATGGGTTGAGAGGAATTATATCCCAGATTGTTAGTTTATAACTGGACGACCAGGGACTTCACAAATTAACTTTCCTAAAGTGGTAAGTCCTTTCAGGCATGTCTTTCCAAGAATATTTTAATGTTTACCTATGGTGAGAGAGTTATATTTCTCTATTCATATTTTTCATAAGAGTGGAAATTGTGTCCATTCATCCATATAGGATAGCTACACCAGAGTTTTTGGACCTCAAAAAGTAGTTTGAGGAGATACATGAAAAGGGTTTAATATGAACAAGTAACTCACCTTGGGGTTTTCCCTTCCTTTTACAAAGAAGGATGAAGTTACCCTTAGAAATTTTTTGGATTGTCGGAAGCTGAACCAGTTAACGGTCCAGAACCGATATCCATTTCTAAGGATTGACGATGTCATTGTTCTTCTTCGAGGAGACTGGGGTTCTTTAAAATAGAATTGAGATCTAGTTATCATCAGTTGTGTGTTTGACCATCTGATATATCTTTTTTAGCCTTTCATATAATGAATGATCTATAAAAGTATTGGGTTATGTCATTCGGTCACACAATCTTGCTGGCAGTCTTCATGGATCTTATGAACCATGTTTTCCATCCGTACCTGAATTATTTTGTGATAGACATTGTTGATGACCTATTGTTGTACTCTCAAAATATATCTATCTTATCCACCCATCATGATTTAATATTGAGTACAATGGGAGAAAATTTTTTATATTCTATGGTCTGAATATGAAACTTTTTGATAGACCAAATTCACTTCATGGGTCATGTTATCTCAGAGACAGGAGAATTAGTAGTCCCAAATGAAGTGACAGAAGTTGTTTCCTGTAAACAACCGTAGAACTTATTTGTGGTGCATTTTTTTCTATGGAAAGGTGGATAATATAGATTCTTTATTCAAAACTATTCATTCTTATAAGCACCACTGATTGCCCTGACTAAGAAGGGTGTGAAGTAATTCTTAAAAATTATTTTTATTCATTATTTCAGAAGCTGAAATTTATATTGAATTTAGCACTGATACTGGTATTGTTAGAGCTAGGCCAGAGATACACCATTTACTATGATGCATCAGGTATTGGTCTAGGTGCAGTTCTTATACAGGGAAAATGATTTTTTTTGTATAAGTATCAGCAGTTGAGGCCACATTAGAACAATTACATGACACATGATCTCGTGTTAGCTAGATTTGTGCATGCATTGCGCTGTTAGAGACATTATCTTTTGGGAGAGAATTTTGTGGTATACACTAACAGCACTAGTTTCATGTATATATTTACATAGAATAATATGAATTTGAGACAGAAAAGGTGGTCTATTACCTTCATTATTTTGACTTTGGTCTTGACCACACCCCTTGGAATGGAAATGTAGTGGCTAATGTGTTGAGTAGGAGAACTTAAATACAAACAGTTCAGGAGGCCTAGATTGAGTGTCACCTTATGGACATGTTCACAGAGATTCATTTGGATATGCATGAAAAACATGGGAATATTTTTCTTTCATACGTAGTTGTTACCTATAATCTTATTGAGTGAGTGAGATTGAAGAATCTATCAGATTCTGAAGGCCAGTTCCTAAGGGAGTGTGTGTCATGATATGACCCTAATTCTCGATGGACCGTAGGTGAGGATGACATTTTTCATTTCCATGGGTGTGTATGGGTGTCAATACACATATATGTGTATCATTTGAGAGATTTATATTCCTCAGCATGGGTAGTTCATCCTGGTGTAACCAAGAATTATTGATATCTACAACGTTAGGATTTTGGCCCGGTATGAAGAGGGATGTAGTTGGTTTTTCAGAGGATGTTTCACATGTTAGTAGATGTTGGAATATCATTAGTGACCAGAAGTGATTTTAAAATAGTTACCCATTATCAAGTGTCAGTGGAATTAGGGAGCGATTGATTTTGTGGTGGGTTTACTGAGGTCACATCGAATAAATGATATAGTTTGGGTTTTTTATAGAATTGTGATGGATTCATCTTTCATTTGATCAAAGAACCTTTACTGTTGATGATCATGGATGGTTGTACCTCTGGGAGATTGTATGTTTTAATGGGGTTCTGCAGTCTATTATATTAGATAGGGACAACCGATTTGCATTTCATGTCTACTAGGGAATACAGAGTACATTGGGTATACAGGTACATCAGCATATAACACACCATCAACTGATATATTGCTATCCCAAGTGCTCTATTTCGGTTTTGGAGGTCATTATTTGAGCATGCATCCTAGCTTTGAGGGGTTCTTTGGAGAGACTCATACACCGGTGGAGTTTTAAAAAAATAAGAGTTATCATGTGAATGTTTAGATGACACCTAATGAGGCATTATACGGTAGTCCATGCCGATCACACCCCACTTGGAAAGAGGATGGATAGGATGCTATGTTGGGACCTCATCTCTTACAGGAGACCACTGAGAAGGTGTAGTTGATTCCGAAGAGGATGGATACTGTATAGTCTTAGATGAAATCTTATGATGATAAACATAGATGAACTCTAGAGTTTGAGGTCAAGTATCTGGATTTCTTACATGTCACACAGAGTTTGGAAAGCATGAGGATTAGAGGACAGAGTAATATTGCATCGAGATATGTAAGATCCTTTGATGTTTTGGAGAGAGTTGGGCCGATTGCCTATTAGTAACATTTACCTATGAGGTACTGGGCTATGCATGATGTATTTCATGTTTCTCAGCTACAACATTACTTTTCAAACCCGTCTCACATTTTTCAACCCGTGTATATTTTTTTGGGTGTTGATGAATCATTATAGGATTACCCTATTCAGATATTGGATCATATCACAATGGTTCTCAGTGGACGTTTGGTTCCTCTAGTACAAGTGTAATGTATCCATGGGCAAGTAAATTACTATACATGGGAGAGAGTGGCCAACATATGATCATAATGTCCAAAGCTGTTTGAAAATTATTTTTCAGCACCCATGGAACAGAAATTCATGATTAAATTTCTTTAAGTGCGGATGACTGTAAGAAATTTGATATTCATTTATATTGTGGCTCATTATTTTAGGTTTTTAGTAAAAGGAATGAAATGGGAAATTTTCTAGGTATATGACCTATTCTTTTGAGTAAACATCATGTACCCGATTGCCGCATGTAACCATGTAACATCTAAGTTGATGGCCATGTAGGAGACCAAGTAGAACAACTAAATTTGGGGTCAGTTGAGGCTATTACACAACGAGTACATTAAATTAACATGTTTTGTACTTTTTTTAATTGATGAATCAGACCCGGGTCACATCTCAACTCCTGAACACACTTATACACTTTTTTACTACTTGATAGTGACAGAATACCAATGAACTTTTAGATCCTCCTTGTTCTTAATCCTAGCACTGATTGAGATGTTACATGGTGCATTTGATTCCCGACAGTGAGTTATAAATTATCATAGTGCCTATATTTTTGAATTCATCTCCCTTATTAGTTATCTAAGGTTAATATTTTTACCCTTTTGTAGATCTATGTCATTCAAGGATGATTAAAGGACCAATGTTCAAGACTGTTGATTTCATGACATCATGGTAGGTGGTTTGCGCCATTCATTGATTATATTTAGATTGTGTATGATTAAAGTTCAAAATACCCATGTTAGGGTATGGAATGTTTTGGAATTTATCCTTGTTTAATACCTTCTATGGTATGTTTATTGAGAATGGGGTTATTACATATGAGTAAGGTTAGATACATTGTTGTGGAACAATCCATGGGTGTGTTCCAATGATTATTTGATTATGGTTGTTTGGTCATGAATGACTATTTGGGTTGCTTTTATTTCCTTTCCTCATGTAGTTAAGATGGAGTTACTTATAAAATGTGATGCATGTGTTTTGATTTTGAATGTATGACCAAGGGTAATTGGACATTGATAGATTCTTGGGTTATTTCATTTGTATATTTTTTTTGTTATGATGACCTAGAGGTATTGACTATGAGAGATGTCGGGTGGTCATAGACCAGTGGGATTAGACTACAAGAGCTAGCCAGAGGGTCATTATTTAATGAGTGTTGGATAATAGGTCATTGACATTGAGCGCTTCAAAGTGGTCATTATATTTTATTATTTTTATCCTTACCAAGTGGGTATTTACTCTGAGAGCTTCCCATGTGGTCGTTTGAAAATGTTCGGTGTTATGTGGGACCAAAGGGGTTAGACTGTGTGAGCTTTCCGAGATGGTCATTTTTTATTGAATTGATGGTATGTTAAACTAGAGGCTTTATTCAAGGAGAACATTTCCAAAGGGTTTCTTATGAATGATTTAATTATTATGAATATTCTTCCATAGTAAAGCTCGAGCTTGGAATCTTTCATACATGATTATTTAGATGGTCTTTTGTGACGGTTGTTTGTTATTATTTCATAGATTGATATAAATATTTGGTATGATCTTGATATTACATTATCAAATGGATTAAATAATTTAATATTGTAAATGAATTTAATTGAAACTATTTGATTGTTTACTTTTGAGGACATCCTACTTTACTACTTCATTTTGCATGTTTTAGGCAATATATATTTGTATTCACTAATAGTTAGGCCACGATATTTGGGTGTTTTGCTACTAGGATTTGTCTCACAACCAATTTTTGTCATGCTTTTGGACCAAGACATATTATATGGTTGTAGGTATAGATAAGGAAAAGTGAACTTCATCATCTTGAATGCATTTTTTGTTGGATATGGATAGCATGGGACCATGTTGAGGCTTGGGATGCTGTTAGAGTTTACTATATCCTATACTTGGGATTTAGTATTGTATTTCCAGCATTGTGAAATATATGGATACATTCCTAGAAACACGCGACTTGCATAATTTATATTTTCTCCAATTGTTACATTCTGGTTAGTCTTGAACTATTTACTTTTGATTTATGGTATTACAGCTTCTCCTACTATTTATTATTTTCGTTGTTTTGTGTACACTCTTCCAATGATGTAATTGTTTCCCCACAATCACACACATGGAATGTGCTACTTTTAGGCATCCTCTATAATTTGGGGAAACACTCTTATGGCCATGAGGCCAATCGGGATCATGGAAACTTTTAACAGCACCCAGATTCGGGACATTACTATTAAATCCCTTAGTTAAAATGTATTATATTACTATATATCAATGATATCTATAATATTTATTAATATTGATTTCATAAAGGGAAACCAAAATTGTTGGTGAAAACCCATCAAATCGGGTAAGGCCGTGGGACTAGAACCAATGACCAATAGATGACAAGGTTTTAATCCCAACCATTGACCTACATAATTTCTTATTTAATATTTAATTGGTTCTAGTTAAAATATTTACTTTAAAATTATCATTGATAAACCAAAAGTTTTACTTATCATGATTATATTTTTTTGAATAAACAATTTTTTTGTAAAATAGATATAGAAAAATTAAAATACATTTCACACTTTTATGGGCAATACAATCTGTAAGAAGTGCATTTTATTTTTGATTGAATCAATTTAAATTTTTGGATAACCGTTTCATGAAGTAGTGGATGAATTATAAGACGATCAAAAGAAATAAAATGATGAAAATTGTGTTTATATAAATATGATATGTATGTATATTTTTATATATCCATAGTTATAAATATGTACTAAACATTATGAAAATTTTTAAAAAAATGTTGTCTTAAAATTTTATTTTTGGTTTATAGGATGGTAATCTAAATAATCATAGATTATTGAAATTGAGGCCCTCAACATTCCTTTGATCATTAAAATGTGTTTTATTAATAACCTATATTACTCTATATAAATATTTGTGCTTTTCCATTATGAACATATCATTACATTTCAATAATTTACTACAATTTAGAGACCTAGTTATATGTTTGTCCATGTGACATTTATAATACTAATTCTCTCTTATTAAGAGAATATTTTATAAACATTGAGGTCTGATTTTATTAATGAATTTTTTTAATATCAATCTTTTTACTACCATGATTTAGTATAAATTTCATGGAAACAATTTTATTTTCTTGGGAAGAATGTAACGTCTAAAAATTGAAAAAGAGTAACTTTTCATCAAAAGCATGTATGACATGTAACACCAAGCATGTAACAGAATATAATATACTATGAATTTATAGTATATTTAAAATTTTAAAAATTTTATAAATATTTCAATTTCTGAATGATATACGCTAGATTTCTATACATGCTAAAATTACCTTGTTTAACAGCTTGTGTCACAAAGAATGCTTAGTTTCAACAGAAACCAATATATTATTAAAATTATTATTTTTTATTATAATAATACATCATATATATATTTAATTTTATCTTATAAATAATATTAAATAAATTATAAAAATATATTGTTTACACTAATTTAAAACGTATTCATATATTACAAATAAATTAGAAGTTAATATAATAAGTAATTGAATATAAAACAAATATTTTATAGAATACTATTTTTATGATCACAATGATTTTTATCCTAATAATGTAAATTAATTATATATAGTAAGTGATAATAAGGTAATATATATATATATATATTATATATTAAATCAAACATTTTAAACATTCATCCAATAGATTTTATATCGCTATTATGATAATGAACTCAAATTTATGCATACATAACGTATATTTTTATAAAGGTGTTATACCTACATTTAATTGTGAACCTATTTTAAATATGACGTTTGATATATTTATTAAATTTATATGTTAAAAAAATAATTTTTTAATGATAATGATCTATATTTGTTTAGGTTGAACTTTTTCTATTTTTATGTGAAGTGTAATTTTTGGATGAATGGATAAAAATATCGAAATTTAATTTAATATTACATTTTCATAAAATTTTATTATAATGTCAAACTATATTTCAAAATGGTTTTAAATTTTATTTTGATAAATAATTACATAATTAATCCAATATGGGTCATTGTAATCAAAGTTTCAATGGAATAAGATATAGAGACATCTCAATATTTTGATCTTCTTTACATAAAAAACTTTTATTGTTGTCCATTCTATAAGATTAAATTTAAATTAATTTCATCTAATTTTATGATTTTAATTCCAAATAATTAAATCCATATTTTTAACGTAATTATAATTTATAACATGTTAAAATTACTCTTTCTGAAAATTAATAATGAATTAATTTTAAATTTAATAATAAAAACTAAGATAAGGATTAACATAAAAGGGCACTAATACATAATCATGAGAAAAAATATATACTATTCACATTGTTAAAAGCCATTGGAAGTTCATATTATTACCCTAGTCTCACTTTTATCTAATTTGAATCATTATTGTATCCGCATTTCATACGAAAAACGTGGTTTCAATTCCTGTTCCAATGATTTATAGGAATGTAACTCCTCTGATATAAAAAGAAACTCACGCCTCCCTCTTACTTACACATCTCAAGACACATTGTATCTACCAATAAATAAAAAAATATCTCTTCAATATCCATTGAAATATCCTTGAAAATTCCATTTGGGAAGGTATCTAACCTTGGATGCCTTTTGGTGGAAACCAAAAGGAGTTACTCGAAAAAGTGGTAACCTCCTTTTTTATGCTCTTTTGTTTAAGTTACATTATATACCACCTAAATTTTTTTATTACATGATTATAATATAACATTGTTATAATAAAATATACTGATAGATTTTATGGGTTCTACATGATAATATACGTACATTGATATAAGGGGCAATAAACCAACCTTTTATATATAGTACGAACTACCGCATAATGAAATGATGATTGTTTTTTTTAATTTACCTGCTATCATGGTGGGAATTATGTCTAAAAAACAATTTATATACGATAAATATTAAATTTATGATGTATTTATTATTCATTAATGGTTATATAAGATATACACATAAGCATTCCATTTTGTGAAAATATGCTAACATCATTTGTGGATGGGTAGACTTTCATCTCATCAAAGTGACATGATTTATTCCCACTGTACATAGGATGTATAATGGATGGTTTTATAAAAAATTTGTGACATAAAATACATAGTTGTCATAATATAATTATTATATACATATATATAATTTAATTTTCGTTCTATAAAAAATGAAAAAATAAATAAAAGTATTGTTCATGCCTACGTATGATCTATAGTCTCCCTAAATAGTGAGATTCATTTCCAATATTTGTATATTATATAATATTATATTTAAATATAATATTTAAATATATATATATATATCATTACTTCATTTTTTACAATATATACATTATGATATCATTATTTTCCAGAGAATAACAACAACTAAAAAGTCCTAACATGACTGGAAAACATGAAATTTTCACCCAACAAAGTGAAAATATTGAATTATTGAAAACAATTGACTAATAAGATATTATAATATTATAACAAATGATATAATGAATATAATTATGGTAATTAATATGTTATTAACATATTTTAAAACACAATATAAGAGTTTAAATTCAAGGAAAATAAGGATAAGGAAATGGATTTCAATATTACTTTTTAAATCCATGAGAGAATATCCAAATTCAACACTTACTTATTTATTGTGGTGTATATACTACCCATTTTGATATACTGTATACTATATTATTTTATAATAATTTTATTTTTAGTTTCAGTTATTGTTATTTAGTTGAACACATTTTTTAAGGTTACCGTGTGGGAATGAATTTCATAACCGAATTTCTTTTCATTATGTTACATTACATCCTCATTATTGATTTTTTTATAAGAATGTGTGCGTAATAAAATTTTAGTATTTATTTTTAATTTACAATTTTTATGTGTATTTAAATTTGACATAAAAAATCATTTCATTGATTTATTTTCACATCAATGTCAAGGTCCTTTCAATGTATTACATTACAATGACAATTTTTTCAAGATTGTTTGCACAAAAATTTACATCGACAAATTTTTTTTTGTCATTTTCGAATAAACCATTTAATTTAGTTGTATTAATGTTATTTATAACTTTTTATGTAATATTACTATTATCCCACTATTTTGTACAAAATCTAATTTTGAATCATTTTTTTAGAAAAATTGACTTCATTCTTTTCATTACTCAGTGATCTAGTTTTCCTCTAAAAACAAAATTTTATAAAAAAAATATTTACAATTTTTATAAAAATTCATAAAATATATAATAAAGATATGTTTTAACCTATTTTATTTTATAAATGTTTAAAATTTAACCTTCTTATCCATTTTTTTGAACAAGGAACTTTTCTATCCAATATATTATGAAAATAGAATATTATTTTTACCTTGTATGAGATATAATGATTTATTTTTCACCATTTAATTTATGAATACATTGAATTTTTAATGGTTTTTTCCATGAAATTTTTTCATAAATAAATACATAATGAAAATGATTAACAAAATATATATTTTCCATGACAATATTTTCAATAGATCAGTCTATAATACTTCCATTCATCAATGAAAACAACCCATTTTTTATTCAACTTTGGATGTGTTGTGTTGACTATATACTTATTCTTCCTTTGAATAGATTATGATTTATCAGAAAAAGGATAGTATGGACATTCACAAACATGATTCCTTGAAATATTCAATATTTTATGACCAATTAAAATTACTTTTCACCTAAATTTCAATACCATTTAGTGTGGATATGATTATTTCATAAACCATTTTACATTTTTTATACGATATGAACTTTAAAGTTATTTTATTAACTGGGGATATAATGATAAATCAGTTTCTTCTACTCCATAAGGATATTTGATAATGAAAAATTTTAAATATATTTTTTGATATATGAGAAATTTTTATGGATTGGTATGACATAGGTGGGTATCCTTTATAGATAGATGCTTGATGCATCATTAGTCTCATGCGATGAGTCAGTTGGCTAGCCTTAGATGATTTTTACACGATTTGTTGATAGGTAGGGTTTATTTTCTTAATAGTAAATTTACCACGTACATAGGAAACATTGTGTCCATTAATTACAAGTTTACCTCATTCGGAATTAGTTATTATTTAACCATGATATTTTGGCTTGATATTTCTATCAATTCATTTTATAATCAGTTCATTGATAAAATAGAATATTTTTTATTCATTCTCCTTTCTATATTAATTATGACTTATGTAATTATTTTAATGGAATGTGTCTATAGTTTTTATCATTCCATATTGATTATCCATTCAGTTTATTGATTATATGGCATGCGTGTTTAGTAAATACCTTTCATACTCACTACTCTCATTGATTTATTATTTCATAATATATACATTCTATTTATTGTGAACTTTATCTCACCCTTATCATGATTACATTCCCTAGAAATCCAAGATGTGTACAATGAAATATGTGCATGTATTACATAATCGGAATAAATTTATCCTCAAAAGAGACAAATAATTTTCAACTAGATTATTCATTTTTAAGATAATAATCTTGTTATATATCTGGATTGTAACGACCCGAAATTTTGAATAAATATTGTTTACTAATTTTGTGTGTTACTTTTTACTCAACAAAACTGTTTCATTTAATAACAAGAATATAATTAAAATGAGACTATTGGGTTTTGACTGTTATATGATAGAAGGTCAATAAGACCGCTGGAAACTAAACGTTTTGATTATTGTCTCTAAATACAAGTGATATTGGTTAATTAATATAGAAAGAAGATTAAATGGCCTCACCCAGTAGTCTTGGACCGATCGAAGCCCATCTAACAGATCATGGGAAGGTGGTAGCACCACTGGGCTTTGCTTTGGACCAAACCAAAGCTGAACTTCATCGTGTGAAGCTAGAATGGAATCGTTTTCGCGAGAAGTTCAAACTGATAGTAATCACTACTCGTGCGATGTTGGTCAAGCCTCCCTCTAATTCTCTCACCTTAGCACACCTTACTCTTAGGTCATATGATGCTGTGATAATGGGCTATGTAAGGAGATGGTATCTGCCTTGTGTAATCCATTGTTTTTAAAAAAAATTGATTTCTTCTTATAATCAAGTTTATGAATTTTCAAATGACGAGATAAATATAGTATGCATATTTTTGATGAATTTTAGAAAAAGGATATTCTAAAAATGTTTATGTAAACCATAAATAATAAAAAATGTGTAATGATTTTCAAAAAATGGTCTTCTACAATATGTTCAGTATAAAATTTGGAGTCTAGTAAGATCAACTTGATTTTTGATGAATAGTAAATTATGAATAGTGATTTTATGCTTAGGATTAGTAATGTGACGAAATGGATTAGTAATCTCACTTAAAGAAAGTATTAATATAATCTAGGCACCTTGATTAAGTAATATGATTAAATAAAATGGTTAAATAACATTTTCATTAAATATTAGTCAAGTATTAGTATTTTCGAGTGAATAGTGTTGTTTAATTAAAAATGAAATTAAAAATATTTAGAAAATTATTTTTATAAAATTGATTTCATTTTTGAACTCAGAGCATCAATATTATGTTAGGGTAATTTTTGGGGATTTTTCTGAAAAAAATGAATTTTTAGTAAATAGTGTATTTATTTAAAAATTAAATTAAAATTTTATATAAAATTATTTTTATAAAATTGAGTTCATTTTTGAAATCAGACCATCTATATTTGGTTAAGGTGAAATTTTGTAATTTTTCTGAGAAAGTTGAATTTTCGATGAATACTGAAAATACAGTTTTTAAGTTACGGGTGTTTAATGACATCATTAAATGATTTATTAATTATTTAATCAATATGCTCGACTTTTTAATAGTATGATATGGTATGAGGTGTACCAAGTGGCCAATACCATGGTCAAATACCATGGTCAAGCCCATGGTTCTTCCAAAACCACCAATAAGGTGTCCTTTGGCCATTAATGTCGTGTCCCCTCACTTTCCCTATAAATACCAAGACATCCTCTCATCCATTCGACTCCCAACTCTCCCCCAACAAATATCTAGTCTCATTACCTCCCAAGGAGTCCTCCCAAGGTTCCCCCATTATCTCAAGGTCCCAACCATTGAGTTTTAAGAGTTACGTTTTAAGGTAAGGGATCTGACCACTCTCTATCTTTTCAACTGATCTCTTTTATGTCATTTCATTTATTCTACATGTTCTTATGTTTTAGGATGTTATTTTACATTAATTATACATTAATTTTCATTTTAATATGATGAGATACCCTCTATTACTCTCACCATTTCGTTTTATGAATGTTTAAGTGGCGCCGTTAGGCTGCGGAAATTTTTGTAACAGATTCTTTCACCCTTCTCATCTTCAAGTTCTATTTTCTTGTCAAGTATTTCAAGTTCTTTTTTATGTTGGGGAATGATCTATATATATTAAATACTGATATATTATGTTCATATGATGAGAGACCCTCTTTGATATCTTCAATTCTTTTTTTGAAGTTTAAGTGACGCCGGTAGGCTGCCTAATTATTAAGCGATTCTTTCACCCTTCTCATTTTTCAATGTTCTACTTTCATGTCAAGACATTCAAGTTCCTTTTTATAATGTTGGGGAATGATCTATATATCTATCATACTGATCTTTTATGTTCATGTTTGATCTCTTCAATTCATTTTTTTTATGTTTAATTGACGTCGTTAGGCTGCCAAATTATAATAAGAGAAATCTAATTTTTGTCTTCCTTCCATGTTTTTTCATTTCTAATGGTATGTATTTCAAATTTCATTACAAAGTTCATATATCCTTAATATTCTGTCCCTATACTATCATATGGGTCATTTATGAATGTTTGACCCATGTCCCCTCTCTTATCAATGTTTTCTAAAACCAGGAAACATAGCCATTATGCTACAGAATTTCCATCTCAAAACGTCTCTCTATTTTTCTAAAGTTCTTTTATTTTGTTAAGTGATTAATCAAAGTTTTATCTTCTATAGGGGTATTTAAATATGTACCAAGTTGACCTATTTTAAATTCTGGGATTTACATACACGAGAGAAACTTTCCCTTTTCGTGGGTTTAAAATGACATTAAGATCATGTCTTTAAAGATGTTTTTTTAAAAACATTATGATTATGAAATGAAACAAATTTCATTTATGCTATATGGGTTGTTTTTTAAATTATTGATTATGATATATGTGGCTCACATTATGATAAAGAAAAATTTAAGGTTTCACCCTGACAACACTCCAATGCATTGGGTAAAGACTTAATCTCTAGAGATGACAATTTAGACTGATACATTGCTGAATAACCTTGGTAATTTTTATTGACACCTTAGGGATGGACCTTGGTGAAACAGAAATGATTGTCTTTGTAAAATGTTGTAACCACATCTTCAAGTTATGAAATACATTATTTTTATTATGATATGACTCACGATTTCTTTCTCGTGTCTTAATGTTTTTTTTCATGACATTGTTGATGTTTCCCATGCTCACATGTTAATTGTTTCCCCTTGTTTCCCTTACTGGGCCTACTGCTCTCCCTTTCTCCTGATGTATGTCCCCAAGTTATGAGATGCAGTAATGAACCTAGGATGACCATGAAGGGAAGCTTTTCAAGTGTTTAAGAAGAATGTTTTATGTGTTCATGTATTATGTTCATAGTTTCCAAGACACTAAACCTTAAAGATCCTCGGTTTTGTAAAATGTAATGAAAAGTTATGTTATAAAAAGGTGGGATTCTATAGTTGGTATCAAAGGATAGTTTAGTTATTTGTGGAAATTAGGATATGAAAACTTTAGGAAGAATCCTATAGAAATGTTTATATATAGGAAATCTTCCTAGAATTTTGGTGAGTATTGAGTAAGGGGTTGCCAAAAAAATACATCCCTGTCTGGATACGAGTAGGTAGAGGTGTCTCTGGAAGAGATGTACATTGAGGTAAAACCCGAAAACACTGCTTTGAGCTAGACTCAAACAAGAACTGGTACACGACAATGAGCCTTGTGCACTCTTGGTTACGACACTCCCGAGGGATTTTCTTTGATAAATTCATAAGATTAGTGTGAACCATTATTAATGGAACAATGATAAAATAAAATAAAGATTTACATAAGAATATATGATCATGAATAACCTCGATTGGAACCTAGGGGATCACAAGATAGGGTATAATTTCCTTCTACAAGTTTATCCTTCTATTCTTAAAGATTCTTTTTAATGATTATTGGCTTAGTATTAAATCCCCTAAATATACTTTCTTTTCTTTGTTAATGGAGGGAAATATAAGAACATGTCCCAATAACCAATGTGATATGAAATGTGATTATTAACCTATTGATATGACATAGATGATGATAGATCAAGTTGAACATATTGTGATTATGCCAAACCAACTATCAAAAATCACAATTAATAATTTGTACCTTGTTGAATGCCTAAATTCGCCAATAAAGAAGAAGATGAAGTCTCAGGGAGGTTGTAACGCCCCGACCCCAGTTACCCAGAGTCGGTGCATTATTACATAACATTGGCATGATCATAAGAAAGATCAAATCTCGAAAGACCGATTGGTTTAGTAGCCTTGGAAAATGCCAGATATATTCATATGTTTTACATTACATTATAAAATGAAAAACTACTACAACAACATAATGTCTCAATAGACCACACTATTATCCCCTCATAAAATCCCTGCAGGTCATTCATAACTTACTTCTTCACATCCTGGGAAAAATAAAACATAAAAAAGGGGTGAGCTCAAATGCCCAGTAAGGATAACAATATAGAGGAAAGAATAAACATTTAAGGCAATGTATAACTAAAACAAAAGCCTTTTAAATATGAACTTTCAACATGGTATGGCATAAATAAAATGAAATAATTCCATTTAATTATTCACATGGATATTCTACTAATCGAATAATCACATGCAAAAATCAATAACCACTTTCATAATGTTGGAATGCATAATGCCAGACTATCATAACCACATATCCAAGGCCTCGTGCCAAGACTACAAATAAGATTTTGTCAAGGCCTTGTGCCAAGACACTAGTTTGTCTCATGAGACCTACCGATGCATCAAGGAGCTATAGCGGGCTCCACCCGTCACTTATTAAGTCCAATGCATTCCCATATTAAAAGGTTTAAACATAACATAAACATTCGTATTAAAACTAGCATACGAAATGTCAATAATTTCACCATAAACTATGAATGGTATAAAAATAGAACATCCACAGTCAAACATATCACAAAACCTTCAATACAATATAGAAGTTTTGTATCATAATAAATCAACTTCAAATAATCTTAAAATCCATCAAAGGATGTTGACATAGATGAAATCAAAATTATTTTTAAAGAAGTATCTCCTTTTATTTTGAAATCATTTAAGATCCATATAAAATAAAACATTTTCTTTCAAAATACTCTTATAAGCTTGTATGGAAAGATTCGACGATTTTATAACGGCGGAAAATAACCGCACCCGCCGTATAAGTTAAAAAAAACTTTTTTACCTCAATTCTGTCGAAAAGGTTAAAAAGGACCTTGTTTTGAAAACGACGGAAAGATTCCTTTATAAACCTCTTATAAAAAGTCAAACAAGGGTATAAATGACTTAAACCCATATTCTTGTAAATAGTAAAAATGTTTTGAAATACATTTTTAAGAAACATGGATGTGGATGATAAAGAGATCCTAGTAGATTATTACGTATAAACAACCTCGGATAATGAAGAGATTGTGAAATAACCCTTACCTTGTACTTTTCCTTGGTTGGGGTAGGTTAACCTCCTGTATAATAGTGAAATAATTGTTACTAAATTATACAAGAATCATATACATTAATATGATATCATATATGATCTTTTAATATTGATTTGATAATAATATCTTAGTATTATCGCTGTTTCGGGTGTGAACATACTTGTTTGCTTTTGTATGTTTTGTTACGTAAGACATGTTTGTAAAGGATAATTTGTATATTATTCAAATCCAGAATGGTATCAAGTCCTTAAACATCATTTTTAAATCATCAAATGATAATTATACTTGAATGGATACGATGGAAAATGAATCTCATCGCGTTCGTGGAGACGGTAGTCCGTACGTACGCACGGACGCTACTTCCATTTAATTTTTATTTTAAAAGAATCGAATACAAATGATACATTGGTATATTACTATTCCAGTATAATATAATATTTTATATATGTTACTTAAGTTCATTAACACCATCCTTTATACGTTCCATGTGTGGTATGAACGAGTCATATCATTTTAAGGGGGCGGTAGTCCGCACTTCCTCAAATGAAATTATCGTATGTATATACAACATGAAACGAATAATGGTATGAAATAAAATGGAATTACAGAAGCTTATATATAAAATATATATCATTAACATCATATTTAATTACAGTGCCATCATAATGGCCACCATGAGAGGCGGTAAGATGTATTTGAACAATCATCGTTTCGTGAGGCCTTAGTTTGCCATCCACAGAAACATTATGTTCATCATCCATTAGATGGAGTTGTGTGTATGTGTAGTTTGAATCCTTCTTATAACAACATCCTAGTATATTGAGGATACTGGTGTTGTTACAAAAGAAAGGAAATAAAAAGATTTTGGGGGTTGAAGAAGCAAAATAAATGAAAATAATTTAAGAGAAATCGTTACCTTTAATTTAGGTAACTCACTTTGGTTGGAACCAAAGGACTTGTTGAAATGCTTTCTGCCTAAGGGGAAGCTTCAAGGAGGAGGAGAGGGATGTGGGGAGCTTAGTTGGGCAGAGTTTGGACGAGCCAAGTGGCTTGAGAGGTGTGAGGAATGAGTAGAAGTGGTCTCCTTTTATAAGGGGGAGGAGGGGCTCTTTAGGAAAGAGTGAAAGTATTACTTTATAATATAATTATATTCGGTTTATAATGGTCCAAAAATCATTGAGGTCGAAGATAAGATGACTCATATTCTAAATAACATCAACCAATAAGAATTGGACAGGTTTTAGATAATATTTTAATCATTATAATCTTATTTATTTAAATGATTTATTAATGAGGTAAACATTGCATCATTATTGTGTCATTAATAATTTAAATTATTTGATGTCTAAAAATTATAAATAAAATATCATTATGTAGGAAATCTTTTTAGCTTTCTAATGAATATTTATAATCGAAAATTCAACATGTATAACCCTATGTAAAAATTGTTCTTCTAAAAGATGTAAGCTTATGCCATTTTTATTTTTATTTTAACTTTATTAATATAATGTGTCCCTACCACATACAAGTTGATCCAAGGGGTCCCCAAATTGACCCAAGGATGACCATGGTCGGGTATGTGTCCACCAATAAGGTTAGGACACGTTTTAGGGTAATTTTGTATTATTATAATATTATTTTTTAACCCTTATTTACCGGATTTACCCTTTAACCATGGTAAATAAAATATTTACCACAGTAACTATTCAAAATGTCTAAAAATAAAAGTTACCTATTTACACAATTTGAACATCCTGATTCCAAATATGGAATACATTTTCCTAAATTCAAAACACAGAAGTGGCAGAAATTATTTTAAAATTAATTCCCGCTGTCAAAACAAAAAGCGTGTTTTTAAGAGGTAATAACTATCAAAAGATTGACACTTGTTTATGTTCGGTTTAATTGTAAAATTATGTCCAATGACCAACATTATATTAAATGGTATAAATATATTCTAAATATACTTTAAAACCATTCAAATTCACAATTTATCACTATTAATTATTTTGATTAAAAAAGTTGTTTTTAATTAAAATTTAGTAATTTTCACTATTCATCAAAATATAAAAGTTATCCGAAAAGTACCAAAATTTCACCCTAGGCTAATTTTGATATTCCGAATCTAAAAATGAAGTACATTTTGAAATATAAAATATATATGATTTCAAAAAGTAGGTATTACTATTCACAACGGCTAGTTTAATTAGTTGTGGTGTGTGTTAGAACTCGAGGTTGCGTACAACACACGCTATCGCATTATTCGAAGGGAAACGTACCGTAGAAGCTTGGGGTGTTACATTCTCCCCTCCTTCAAATAATTGCGTCCTCTCAATTTCTAGGGTATTACTGCATAAAAAGACTCGGGTGGTTTTTCATCATAAGTTCCTCGGGTTCCCACGTTGCCTCTTCCATCTTATGATTTCTCCACAAAACTTTTACCAGACGCGTCGTCCGGTTTCTCAGTACTTGTTCTCTCGTATCAAGAATCTTGACGGACTCTTCGCAATAAGACAGATCGGGTTCCAGTTCTAATTACTCATAGGTGAGTACATGCGTTGGGTCAGGCATGTTTTTTCTCAACAGAGATACGTGGAACACATCGTGAACTTTGGAGAGACTTGGCGGCATTGCCAATCGGTAAGCTACAGCCCCAATTCGTTCTAGAATTTCGAAAGGTCCGATGTACCTGGGACTCAATTTACCTTTCTTACCAAAACGTATGACTCCCTTCCATGGAGATAACTTTAGGAAAACATGATCACCGACTTGAAATTCCAAATCCTTCCTTCGATTATCGGCATAGCTCTTCTGCCTACTTTGAGCTGCTTTGATGTGATTTTGGATTACTTTCACCTTTTCCACCGTTTCCTCCACCAGTTCTGGGCCTACATGTTTTCTTTCACCAACGTCATCCCAAATGGTTGGTGTACGACATCTCTTTCCGTATAACGCTTCATATGGTGCCATCTAAATACTCGAATGGAAGCTATTGTTATAGGAAAATTCTACCAGAGGTAAATATTGATCCCACATACCCTGAAAGTCAAGTGAGCAAGATCTCAACATGTCTTCTAAGGTTTGAATAGTCTGTTCTGATTGTCCGTCTGTCTGAGGGTGGTAAGCAGTGCTCAAATGAAGTTTAGTATCCAGGGATTTCTGAAGACTTTTCCAAAATCTTGAAGTAAAACGGGGGTCACGATCAGAAACAATCGATAGGGGTACTCCATGAAGTCTCACAACTTCATTAATATATAGTCTTGCTAGACGTTCCAGGGGTAGATCTTCTCTTATAGCAAGAAAATGTGCTGACTTGGTAAGACGATCAACAATCACCCATATTGCATCATTCCTTCTAGGAGTCTTTGGTAGCCCCATGACAAAGTCCATCGTAACATTGTCCCATTTCCACTCTGGTATGGGAAGAGGTTGCATGACTCCTCTAGGCTGTTGCCTTCCAGCTTTCACTTGTTGACAAACCATATATCTTGACACAAAATCAGCAATCTCCCTCTTCATGTTGTCCCACCAAAAATGTTCCTTCAAATCTCTATACATTTTGGTGCTCCCAGGGTGTATAGAGAAATTGGAACTATGAGCATCATCCAGCAATTCCCTTTTTAGATCAGGTATATTGGGAACACAAAGTCTCTTCCCGAATTTCAAAATTCCATCTTCATACACAAAGTCTCTCAATCTCCCATCATTCACAGCTTTAATCTTCATCTGAAATTCTTCATCATCGTTCTGAGAACTCTTAATCCTTTCTAGTAAAGATGGTTTGGCAACCATTTGAAAAAGCATTGATGTTTCACCTTCCCTGGTTATTCCCATGTCCATCTTCACTAGATCCATGAAAATTGGATCCCTTTCAATTCTCATCATGTTCAGAACTCCATGGTCTTTTCTGCTCAAAGCATCTGCTACTTTGTTTGCTTTCCCCGGGTGGTAGTGTATCGTGCAATCATAATACTTGAGTAATTCAAGCCATCTCCTTTGCCTCATGTTGAGTTCTTTTTGTGAGAAAATATACTTCAAACTCTTGTGATCAGTATAAATCTCACATTTTTCACCATAGAGGTAGTGCCTCCATATCTTCAAAGCAAAGATCACTGCTGCTAACTCGAGATCATGAGTAGGATAGTTTTGTTCATGAATTTTCAACTGTCGTGATGCATAGGCAATAACTCTATCATTTTGCATAAGGACACAGCCAAGTCCTTTCTTCAATGCATCACTATAAATAACGAACCCATCATTCCCCGATGGTAAAGTCAATATAGGAGCATTGACTAATCTTCTCTTCAGTTCTTCGAAACATTCTTCACACTCTTTTGTCCAAACAAATTTAACCCCTTTACGTGTGAGCTTCGTTAATGGGTTAGCCAATCGGGCAAAATTCTGGATGAAACGTCGATAATAACCTGCCAAACCAATAAAACTGCGTACCTCAGTTATACTCGTAGGTGCTGGCCATTCTTGGATTGCTTTGGTCTTAGAAGGATCAAGAGAGATTCCATCTTTAGAGACAATATGGCCAAGAAAAGAAATCTCCTGAAGCCAGAATTCGCACTTGCTAAACTTCCCATATAATTCATGCCTCCTCAGAGTCTTCAAGATAATTCGCAAGTGATTTTCATGATCTTCGTAGGTTTTGGATTATACCAAGATATCATCAATAAATACCACCACAAATTCATCGAGATACTCCTTGAAAACTCTATTCATCAGATCCATGAACACAGAGGGTGCATTAGTCAATCCAAACGGCATTACAGTAAACTCGTAATGCCCGTACCTGGTTCGAAATGCTGTCTTAGGAATGTCTTCCTTCTTCACACACAACTGATGGTATCCAGATCGAAGGTCAATCTTTGAAAAGTATTGAGCTCCATGCAGTTGGTCAAATAAATCATCAATACGAGGTAGGGGATACTTGTTCTTTATTGTTATAGCATTGATCTCCCTGTAGTCGATACATAACCTCATAGATCCATCTTTCTTTTTAACAAAAAGAACAGGGGATCCCCATGGAGAAACACTAGGGCGAATAAATCCCTTATTACTCAATTCCTCTAGTTGTTTCTTTAGTTCGACTAACTCTACAGTGGCCATTCTATAAGGGGTCTTCGATATAGGCCTTGATCCAGGAATCAAATCAATAGAAAACTCAACTTCTCGTTCTGGAGGATGTCCAGGTAAATCTTCCGGAAATACATCTACAAATTCTTTCACAACAGGTACATCCTCTATTTGAACATTCCTTTCCTCACCGACAGTTATTTCATTCTCTTCCTCCCCAATAATTGAATTAAGTTGAGCTGTTGGGGGTGGATCTAAATATGAATTAGGTGGTGACGATTCTGCTCTAAAAATAAGGTGCTCCTTATCATTATCATCAATAATCGTAACCTCTTTCTTCTTACAATAAATCTTCGCATCATAGTCCGAAAGCCAGTCCATACCGAGGATTATATCAAACTCAATCATAGGTATGACGATGAAATCAGCAGATAAAGAAAATTTATGTGCTCTAATGGGGACTGATTCACAAAACTTTGTTGCAACGATACTTCCCTTAGGAGTTTTAACAGACAACTCCCTTATTAAATCAAATTGGAAATATCTAATTTTCTTAGCAAACTGGGAAGATATGAAACAATGCGATGATCCAGAATCAAATAATGCATTTGCTAAACTTGAGGAAACCATTAAATTACCTGCCACCACGTCTTTCGGAGCTTCTACCTCAGCAGTAGTGATAGCATAAGCCTGGCCTTGATCCCTTGGCCTTTTCTGAGATAAGTTCTCCTGACGCTTAGGGAATGCATTTGCATAATGCCCCATCTCCCTGCATTTGTAGCACTGAACGTTGGTAGCTTCCTTCTTCCCCTTGCAACCATGAGCTTGGTGGCCTTTTTCACCACACTTGTAACAGACTCCCATTCCCTTCAAGCAAGTACCAGGATGTTTCTTCCCGCATTTACCACAAGATGGATATTCAACCTTTCCCTTATTCCCCTTATTTCCATTCCCAGATTGATCAACAGGTCTCTTCTTCTCTTGCTTTGCTTTAAAGTCATAAGACTTAGAGAATTCATTTTCGGTCTTGATAGCACATGAGACAATGTCTTCGTACGATGAAAAGGATTGTGAGACTAATGCTCGACGTAGAAATGGTTTTAACCCATCAAAGAAACGATCAATCTTACTTCTTGGGTTGTGAATATAATCTCCAGCATACCTCGCTAACCTTGTAAAGTTAGCCTCATACTTTGTGACATTATCATCCTCCTTTTGTCTCAGACTCAGAAATTGCCTTTCCATATCTGCTCGATGGTCGCGAGGAAAGTATTTTTCTAAAAACAGATCTTTGAACTCCCTCCATTCCATGTTTGATACTTCATCATCTTCCTTCATGTTTTGAATCAATGACCACCATTGATCAGCATCTCCAGTGAGGCGGTAAACTGCCATGGTAACTTTTTCCCTTTCACTACTCCCCAAAGCCTGAAATATTTTCTCTAGGGAAAATATCCATTGCTCAGCTACTAAGGGATTTGTACTCCCATTGAACATTGGTGGTTGTTGTCTCATGAATCGATCTAACATTGATCCTCCACGCTGCGGATCAGGGTGCTCCATACGGGTAAGGTTATTATTCATAACCTGAGTAAGTTGTCCCAGTATGGTGATTAGCTGATCAGCACCAGTTGCATCACTAGCCCCACTATAATTATCTTGAGCAGGAGGGAAATCCCTACATGGGGTGCGTGCATTGATACGGTTTCCATTTCTTCCACTAGGCGCCATTTCTAAACAATGGCATAAACTAGATCAGTTTATAAATCAAAATACATAATCCCATACTTATAAAACACTTAGCATAAATTGAACTATTTATGGATATAATCCATAATCATAAAAATGTTTTCTTTGAGGAAGTATATACTCATAAACCCTTCATAATGATTTGTAAAGATAGTGAGAGTTATCCTAAGCATATCCCCCGGGAGTGTCGTAACCAAGAGTGCAGCAAGGCCCGTTGTCGTGCACCAGTTCCCGTTCGAGTCTAGCTCAAAGCGGTGTTTTCGGGTTTTACCCCTAGGTACATCTGTACCAGAGCCGCCTCTACCTGCTCGTATCCAGATAGGGATGTATTGCTCGGAAAACTCACAAAATCTCTACAATACCAAAATTCTAGGACGTTCTTCTACACTAATCCTCAAAGTTCATCTTAGGTCTACGTGCTATAATCAGAGTTTATCTAAATCTAGCTTCCAAGGTTTGTACTAAACTTCCTCTGATACCAACTGTAACGCCCCAACCCCAGTTACCCAGAGTCGGTGCATTATTACATAACATTGGCATGATCATAAGAAAGATCAAATCTCGAAAGACCGATTGGTTTAGTAGCCTTGGAAAATGCCAGATATATTCATTAGTTTTACATTACATTATAAAATGAAAAACTACTACAACAACATAATGTCTCAATAGACCACACTATTATCCCCTCATAAAATCCCTGCAGGTCATTCATAACTTACTTCTTCACATCCTGGGAAAAATAAAACATAAAAAAGGGGTGAGCTCAAATGCCCAGTAAGGATAACAATATAGCGGAAAGAATAAACATTTAAGGCAATGTATAACTAAAAAAAAGCCTTTTAAATATGAACTTTCAACATGGTATGGCATAAATAAAATGAAATAATGCCATTTAATTATTCACATGGATATTCTACTAATCGAATAATCACATGCAAAAATCAATAACCACTTTCATAATGTTGGAATGCATAATGCCAGACTATCATAACCACATAGCCAAGGCCTCGTGCCAAGACTACAAATAAGATTTTGTCAAGGCCTTGTGCCAAGACACTAGTTTGTCTCATGAGACCTACCGATGCATCGAGGAGCTATAGCGGGCTCCACCCGTCACTTATTAAGTCCAATGCATTCCCATATGAAAAGGTTTAAACATAACATAAACATTCGTATTAAAACTAGCATACGAAATGTCAATAATTTCACCATAAACTATGAATGGTATAAAAATAGCACATCCACAGTCAAACATATCACAAAACCTTCAATACAATATAGAAGTTTTGTATCATAATAAATCAACTTCAAATAATCATAAAATCCATCAAAGGATGTTGACATAGATGAAATCAAAATTATTTTTAAAGAAGTATCTCCTTTTATTTTGAAATCATTTAAGATCCATATAAAATAAAACATTTTCTTTGAAAATATTCTTATAAGCTTTTATGGAAAGCTTCGACGATTTTATAACGGCGGAAAATAACCGCACCCGCCGTATAAGTTAAAAAAACCATTCTTACCTCAATTCTGTCGAAAAGGTTAAAAAGGACCTTGTTTTGAAAATGACGGAAAGATTCCTTTATAAACCTCTTATAAAAAGTCAAACAAGGGTATAAATGACTTAAACCCATATTCTTGTAAATAGTAAAAATGTTTTGAAATACATTTTTAAGAAACATGGATGTGGATGATAAAGAGATCCTAGTAGATTATTACGTATAAACAACCTCGGATAATGAAGAGATTGTGAAATAACCCTTACCTTGTACTTTTCCTTGGTTGGGGTAGGTTAAGCTCCTGTATAATAGTGAAATAATTGTTACTAAATTATACAAGAATCATATACATTAATATGATATCATATATGATCTTTTAATATTGATTTGATAATAATATCTTAGTATTATCGCTGTTTCGGGTGTGAACTTACTTGTTTGCTTTTGTATGTTTTGTTACGTAAGACATGTTTGTAAAGGATAAGTTGTATATTATTCAAATCCATAATGGTATCAAGTCCTTAAACATCATTTTTAAATCATCAAATGATAATTATACTTGAATGGATACGATGGAAAATGAATCTCATCGCGTTCGTGGAGACGGTAGTCCGTACGTATGCACGAACGCTACTTCCATTTAATTTTTATTTTAAAAGAATCGAATACAAATGATACATAGGTATATTACTATTCCAGTATAATATAATATTTTATATATGTTACTTAAGTTCATTAACACCATCCTTTATACGTTCCATGTGTGGTATGAACGAGTCATATCATTTTAAGGGGGCGATAGTCCGCACTTCCTCAAATGAAATTATCGTATGTATATACAACATGAAACGAATAATGGTATGAAATAAAATGGAATTACAGAAGCTTATATATAAAATATATATCATTAACATCATATTTAATTACAGTGCCATCATAATGGCCACCATGAGAGGCGGTAAGATGTATTTGAACAATCATCGTTTCGTGAGGCGTTAGTTTGCCATCCACAGAAACATTATGTTCATCATCCATTAGATGGAGTTGTGTGTATGTGTAGTTTGAATCCTTCTTATAACAACATCCTAGTATATTTAGTATACTGGTGTTGTTACAAAAGAAAGGAAATAAAAAGAGTTTGGGGGTTGAAGAAGCAAAATAAATGAAAATAATTTAAGAGAAATCGTTACCTTTAATTTAGGTAACTCACTTTGGTTGGAACCAAAGGACTTGTTGAAATGCTTTCTGCCTAAGGGGAAGCTTCAAGGAGGAGGAGAGGGATGTGGGGAGCTTAGTTGGGAATAGTTTGGACGAGCCAAGTGGCTTGAGAGGAGTGAGGAATGAGTAGAAGTGGTCTCCTTTTATAAGGGGGAGGAGGGGCTCTTTAGAAAAGAGTGAAAGTATTACTTTATAATATAATTATATTCGGTTTATAATGGTCCAAAAATCATTGAGGTCGAAGATAAGATGACTCATATTCTAAATAACATCAACCAATAAGAATTGGACAGGTTTTAGATAATATTTTAATCATTATAATCTTATTTATTTAAATGATTTATTAATGAGGTAAACATTGCATCATTATTGTGTCATTAATAATTTAAATTATTTGATGTCTAAAAATTATAAATAAAATATCATTATGTAGGAAATCTTTTTAGATTTCTAATGAATATTTATAATCGAAAATTCAACATGTATAACCCTATGTAAAAATTGTTCTTCTAAAAGATGTAAGCTTATGCCATTTTTATTTTTATTTTAACTTTATTAATATAATGTGTCCCTACCACATACAAGTGGATCCAAGGGGTCCCCAAATTGACCCAAGGATGCCCATGGTCGGGTATGTGTCCACCAATAAGGTTAGGACACGTTTTAGGGTAATTTTGTATTATTATAATATTATTTTTTAACCCTTATTTACCGGATTTACCCTTTAACCATGGTAAATAAAATATTTACCACAGTAACTATTCAAAATGTCTAAAAATAAAAGTTACCTATTTACACAATTTGAACATCCTGATTCCAAATATGGAATCAATTTTCCTAAATTCAAAACACAGTAGTGGCAGAAATTAATTTAAAATTAATTCCCGCTGTCAAAACAAAAAGCGTGTTTTTAAGAGGTAATAACTATCAAAAGATTGACACTTGTTTATGTTCGGTTTAATTGTAAAATTATGTCCAATGACCAACATTATATTAAATGGTATAAATATATTCTAAACATAATTTAAAACCACTCAAATTCACAATTTATCACTATTAATTATTTTGATTAAAAAAGTTGTTTTTAATTGAAATTTAGTAATTTACACTATTCATCAAAATATAAAAGTTATCCGAAAAGTACCAAAATTTCACCCTAGGCTAATTTTGATATTCCGAATCTAAAAATGAAGTCCATTTTGAAATATAAAATATATATGATTTCAAAAAGTAGGTATTACTATTCACAACGGCTAGTTTAATTAGTTGTGGTGTGTGTTAGAACTCGAGGTTGCGTACAACACACGCTATCACATTATTCGAAGGGAAACGTACCGTAGAAGCTTGGGGTGTTACAGAGGATCATATGATAATGTTGATAAGGGAAAGAAGACCCAATTTCCTTTGTGAAAAATTTGTGGAAAGGGGCACCAAGGAGAATGACACAATGGAACCGGGAGATGTTTTATGAGTTGGAAGATAGGTCATAATGTAGCCAATTGCTTTAAAACAAGGTTAATGTGATGAATGGAGATAAGGATAGATCTAATGTACCTTATACATTTTTGATGTCGTAAATGTGAAGAATTTAGACATTGTCCATGGCAATGCACTCTTGGAATGGGTGTGAAGCATGATGAGAATCAACAATCATTGAGGACAAGGGAACGATGCATGTCCTATGCTGAGATGGAACATGATGACTGAAGTACATGTAACTTCTTCGCAATAATTGTCTATGTCATGTTGTATTTTAGTTCATTCTCTATGAGCATATCTTTTATGTTTTATAAGATCATCAAGTCACTACCTAAGATGATTTTATATCATTAAAGAAAAACATCTATTGTTATGTACCACATGTTGATGTAGTGAATCTGTTCTTCTTAAAAAAAGGGTGATTAGGGGATTAAAAGATGATTATTATTTTAGAAGACGTTCACTATTTTGGGAACCCTATTTGATCGAGGTAAATAGATTACTACTGTATTTTCTTTGAGAAGTAAAGGTTGACTTATATTTAGAAGAGTCGATAAATTTAAGGGAGACTTATAGTAATTTAGGTTATATATGGAAATGATTAACCTATCTTTTGGGGAAATATGTTTAGTTTAGATACTTTTTTATAAGATGTTAGGGGTGGTTGATGTTGTTTGGAGATGAATGGTGAATTTTATTTTGGAAGACCATGTTATCAAATCCTTCTTGTATTTGGGTTTCAATCTTAGTTGGGTTTATTTTGAGTAATTTTAAGGGTAGTTATTTATGGAATGGTCTATAATGATCTTTGGTTAGTACCATTTAACTTTGAAGATTTAAAAGTAGTTTCCCTTCCTATGGGATTATTTCTTTTTGAAGAGTTGTTTTATCATACCCTTTCTGTTTTTGGGATAATGATTATAGATAGAAGAAATTGATAGTTAATCTTTTGTGGATTACGTGACTCACAAGAAGATGATTCCTCTATTTTGATGAGACCAAGTGTTTTTGAATGCTCATCGTTTGGAGAAAATATTAGTTTTGGTAGAAACTTATTAATGGATGAAAATATACTTGAATGTAGGTATATTTCCCTGTGTTTTATTATAGGTCAAAAATGAATTCAAAAATGTTTCCTGTTAATGTTTCCTAATGGGAAATCAAATACCGTTTAACCCCTCATAAGTTTGAGATTTTCTTGTTTTTAACATTCTCCTAATCATGTTTTCTATCACTCTCCATTAGAATGTGACCCTTTGCTTTGTCCTCCATTTCAATGTTTTCTAACATGGAATCCTAGAATGGGTTAACTCAGGTGAAATTTTTTACTTCCCTTTCTTTCTTTTAAAGTAATAGTGTTACTGACTCTTTTCCGATGTAGGACTTTCAATGGAATTTTCAATCCATATTTAAAAAATTGCTGGGAAGCAATTTCTTAAGGGGGGAATATTGTAACGACCCGAAATTTTGAATAAATATTGTTTCCTAATTTTGTGTGTTATTTTATACTAAAAAAAGTGTTTCATTTGATAACATGAGTATAATTAAAATGATATTGTTGGGTTTTGACCGTTATATGACAGTTGGTCAATATGACCGATGGAAACTAAATGTTTTTATTATTGTCTCTAAATACAAGTGATCTTGGTTAATTAATATAGAAAGAAGATTTGATGGCCTCACCCAGTAGCCTTGGACCGATCGAAGCCCATATAACAGAACTTGGGAATGAGGTAGCACCCGTGGGATTTTCTCTGGACCAAACCCATGCTGAAATTCACTGTGTAAAGCTAGAACAGAATCTCTTTCGTGAGAAGTTCAAACTGATAGAAATTACTACTCGTGTGATGTTGGCCAAGCGTCCCTTAGATTCTCTCACCTTAGCAAACCTTACACTTTGGTCATATGCTGGTGTGATAAGGGGCTATGTAAGGAGACCGTAACATCCTTGTTTAATACTTTGTTTTAAATAAAAATTTTGATTTCTTCTTATATTGAAGTTTATAAATTTTCAAATTACTGGATAAACATAATATGGATATTTTTTATGAATTTTTGGAAAAGGAAATTTTAAAAATGTTTATGTAAACCTTAAATAATTAAAAATGTGTAATGATTTTCAAAAAAATGTTCTTCTCCAATTATGTTCAGTACGAAATTTAGAGTCTAATAAGATCGACGTGATTTTTGATGAATAGTAAATTATGAATAGTTATTGTATGATTAGGATTAGTAATGTGACCAAATGGATTAGTAATCTCACTTAAAGAAAGTTATAATATAATCTAGGCACCTTGATTAAGTAATGAATTTCAATAAAATGGTTAAATAACCGTTTCATAAATTATTTGTCAAGTATTAGTTTTTTCGAGTGAATAGATTTTTTTAATTATAAATTAAATTAAAAATATTTAGAAAATTATTTTTATAAAATTGATTTCATTTTTGAACTCCGAGCATCGATATTATGTTAAGGTAATTTTTGGGGATTTTTCTGAAAAAAATGAATTTTCGGTGAATAGTGTATTTATGTAAAAATTAAATTAAAAATATTTATAAAAATATTTTTATAAAATGGAGTTGATTTTTGAAATCAGAGCATCTATATTTGGTTAATGTGAAAATTTGGGATTTTTCTGAGAAAGTCGGATTTTCGATGAATAGTGAAAATACAGTTTTTATGTTACAGGTGTTTAATGATATCATTAAATGATTTATTAGGTATGTAATCAATATGGTAGACATGTGAATAGTAAGATAAGGTATGAGGTTTTCCAACTGTCCAATACCATGGGAAAATATCATGGGCAAACCCATCGTTTTGCCAAAACCACCAATGAGTTGTCCCTTGGCCATTAATGCTGTGTCCCCTCACTTTCCCTATAAATACCAAAACATCCTCTCATCCATTCGACTCCCAACTCTCCCCCAACGAAGCATTGTTCTCATTACCTACCAAGGAGTCCTCCCAAGGTTCCCCCAATCCCTCAAGGTCCCAACCTTTGAGTTTTAAGAGTTACGTTTTAAGGTAAGGGATTTGACCCCTCTTTTTCTTGTCAGATGGTCTCTTTTATGTAATTTATTTTATGCTCCATGTTATTATGTTGGAGGATGTTATTTTATATTCATTATACTGTTCTTTTCATGTTCATATGATGAGATACCCTCTATTACACTCATCATTTCGTTTTATGAATGTTTAAGTGGCGATGTTAGGCTACCAAAATTTGTGTAACAGATTCTTTCACCCTTCTCATTTTCATGTTCTATTTTCTTTTCAAGTACTTCAAGTTACTTTTTATGTTTGGGTATGATCTCTATATCCATCATACTGATCTTTTATGTTAATATGATGAGAGACTCTATCTGATCTCTTCAATTGTTTTTTTCATGTATAAGTGACGCTGTTAGGCTGCCGAATTTAAGGGATTCTTTCACCCATCTCATTTTCAAAGTTCTAAATTATGTAAAGTCTATCAAGTTAATTTTTATTATGTTGGGGTATGATTGATATATCTATCTTTATGATCTTATATGTTCATAGTTTATCGCATCAATTCTTTTTTTTGAAGTTTAATTGACGTCGTTAGGCTGCCGAATTTTCATAAGAGAAATATAATTTTTTTCCTCCTTCAATGTTTTTTCATTTCAAATGTTATGTCTTTCAAATTTCATTACCATGTTCATATATCCATCATATTCTGTCCCTCTACTGTTTTATGGGTCATTTATGAATGTTTTACCCAAGTCCCCTCCCTTTTCAATGTTTTCTAAAACCCCGAAACATAGTCGTTATGCTGCAGAATTTCCGTCTCAAAATGTCTCTCTCATTTTCTAAAGTTAGTTTATATTATTAAGTGAATACTCAATGATCTATATTCTATAAGGGTATTGATATATGTACCAAGTTGTTCTATTTTAAATTCAGGGATTTACATACATGATACCCGCTTTCCCATTCCAGGGGTTTAAAGTGACATTAAGATCATGTCTTTAAATCATTTTTTTTAAAACCCTATGATTATAAAATGTAACCCATTTATTTTATGATATATGGGTTGTTTTTGAAATAATTGATGATGATATATGTGTCTCACATGATGATAAAGACAAATTTAAGGGTGCGCCCTGATAGCACTCCAATGCATTGTGTAAAGACTTAATCTCTAGAGATGACCATTTAGACTCATAACTTGGTGAATAACCTTGGTAATTTTTATTGACACCTTGGGGATGGACCTTGGTGAAACAGAAATGGATGTCTTTGTAAAATGATGTTGCCACATCTTCAAGTTATGAAATAAATTATTTTTATTATGATATGCCTCATGATTTTTTTGTCATGCCTTAATGTTCTTTTTCATGACATTGTTGATATGTCCCAAGTTCAGAAGTTAAATGTTTTCCCTTGTTTCCCTTACTGGGCCTTCTGCTCACCCTTTCTTTTGATGTATGTCCCCAGGTTATGAGATGCAGTAATGAAACTAGGATGAACATGAGGAGACACCTTTCAAGTGTTTAAGAAGAATGTTTTATTTTTTCATGTTTTATTTTCCTGGTTTCCAAGACACTAAAACTTAAAGATCCTAGGTTTTGTAAAATGTAATGAAAAGTTATGTTATAAAAAGGCGGAATTCTATAGTCGGTATCAATGTATGTTTTAGTTATTTGTAAAAATTAGGATATGAAAAAATTAGGAAGAATCCTATAGAAAATATTATATATAAGAAATATTCCTAGTATTTTGGTGAGAATTGAGTAAGGGGTTTCAAAGCAAATATATCCCTGTCTGGATACGAGGAGGTAGAGGTGTCTCTGGCACAAATGTACATAGGGGTAAAACTCAAAAACACCACTTTGAGCTAGACTCAAACGGGAACTGGTACACGATAACGGGCCTTGCTGCTCTCTTGGTTACGACACTCCTAGGGGATTTGCATTGGTAAATTCATAAGCTTAGTATGAACCATTATTAGAGGAACAAAGATAAAATAAAATAAATATACACATAAGAATATATGATCATGGATAACCTAGATTGGAACCTAGGTGATCACAAGTTAGGGTATACTTTCCTTCTACAAGTTTATCCTTCTATTCTTAATGTTTCCTTTTAATGATTATTGGATATGTATTCAAGCCCCTAATTATACTTTCTTTTCATAGTTAATGGAGGGAAATGGAAGAACATGTCCCAACAACCAATGTGATAGGAAATGTGATGATTTCCTTATTGATATGATAGAGATGACGAGAGATCAAGTTGAACATATTGTGATTATTCCAAACCAGCTATCAAAAATCACAATTAATAATTGGTACCTAGTGGAATGCCCAAATTCATTAATAAAGAAGAAGATGAAGTCTCAAGGATGTTCATCTAATAAAGATGATAAGGGAATGAAGACCAAATTTCCTTTGTGCAAAAAGTGTGGAAAGGGGCACCAAGGAGAATGTCACAAAGGAACTGGGAGATGTTTTAAGTGTGGGAAGATAGGGCATAAAGTAGCCAATTTCTTTAAAAAAAATGGATAATGTGATGAATGGAGATAAGGTTCGATCTAATGTACCTTATACATTTTTATGTCATAAATGTGGAGAAGTTAGAAATTTTCCAAGGCAATGCTCTCTTGGAATGGGTGAGAAGCCTGATGAGCATCAACAATCTTCGAGGAAAAGGGAAAAATACAAGTCCCATGCTGAGATGGATCATGATGACTGAAGTACATGTAACTTCTTCGCAATCATTGTCTATGTCATGTGGTATTTTAGTTCATGCTCTATGAGCATATATTTTATGTTTTCTAAGATCATAGAGTCACTAACTAAGATGATTTTATATCATTAAGAAAAAAATCTATAATTATGTACCACATGTTGAGGTTGTAAAGTTGTTATTCATTAAATAATGATTGATTAGGGGACTAAAAGATTATTATTATTTTGGAAGACATTCAATATTTTGGGAACCCTATTTGATCGAGGTAAATAAATTACTACAGAATTTTCTTTGAGTAGTAAAGGTTAACATATATTTTGAAGAATCGATGAATTTAAGGCAGACTTATAGTAATTTAGGTTACATATAGAAATGATTAATTTATCTTGGAGAAAATAATTTTAGTTTACATACATTTGTTATAAGATGTTATGGGTGGTTGATGTTGTTTGGAGATGAACGATGAAGTTTATTTTGGAAGACTATGTTATCAAATCCTTCTTGTATTTGATTTTCAATCTTAGGTTGGATTATTTTGAGGAATTTTAAGGTCAATTATTTATGGAATGGTCTATGATGAACTTTGGGTAGTACCATCGAACTTTGAAGATTTAAAATTGGTTCCCCTTCCTATGGTATTCTTTCTCTTTGAAGAGTTGTTTTATCTTACCCTTTCTATTTTTGGGATAATGTATAAAGATATATGAAATTGATAGTTAATATTTTGTGGATTACGTGACTCTCAAGAAGATGATTCTTGTGTTTTGATGATACCAAGTGTTTTTGAATTCTCATCGTTTGGAGAAAATATTAGTTTTGGTAGAAACTCATTAAAGGATGAAACTCCACTTGAAGGTAGGTATATTTACATGTGTTTTATTCTAGGTATTAAATGAATTCAAAAATTTCGTCTGTTAATGTTTCCTAATGGGAAATCAAAAACCATTTAACCCCTAATAAGTTTGAGATTTTCTTGTTGTTAACTTTCTCATAATCATGTTTTCTATCACTCTCCCATAGAACGAGACCCTTTTTTTCTCCCCCATGTTCATGTTTTCTTACATGGAATCCTAGAATGGGTTAACTCGGGTTACCTTTTTTACTTCCCTTTAGTTCTTCTAAAGTAATAGTGTTGCTGAATCTTTTCCGATGTGTGTATTTCAATGAAATTTCCAATCCTGATTTTAAAAATTGCGAGGATGAAATTTCTTAAGGGGGGAAGATTGTAACAACCCAAAATTTTGAATAAATATTGTTTCCTAATTTTGTGTGTTATTTGATACTCAACAAAACTGCTTCATTTGATAACATGAGTATAATCAAAATGAGACTGTTGGGTTTTGACTGTTATATGATAGTTGGTCAATATGACCACTGGAAACTAAACGTTTTGATTATTCTCTCTAAATACAAGTGATCTTGGTTAATTAATATAGAAGGATGATTCGATGGACTCACCCAGTAGTCTTGGAACGATCTAATCCCATCTAATAGAACATGGAAAGGAGGTAGAACCCCCGGGCATTACTCTGGACCAAACCCAAGCTGAACTTCATTGTGTGGAGCTAGAACAGAATCGCCTTTGCAGGAAGTTGAAACTGATAGAAATTACTACTCGTGCGATGTTGTCCGAGCCTCTATCAGATTCTATCACCTTATCACTCCTTACACTTAGGTCCTATACTGATGTGATAAGGGGCTTTGTAAGGAGGCCGTAACTTCCTTGTGTAATACTTTGTTTTAAATAAAAATTTGTATTTCTTCTTATCATGATGTTTATGAATTTTCAAATGACTGGATAAATATAGTATGCATATTTTTTAATGAATTTTAGAAAAATGATATTTTAAAAATGTTTATGTAAACCTTTAATAATTAAAAATGTGTAATGATTTTCAAAAAATGGTCTTCTACAATTATGTTCAGTACAAAATTTAGAGTCTAATAAGATTAATTTAATTTTTGATGAATAGTAAACTATTAACATTGATTTTATGCTTAGGATTAGTAATGGGACCAAATGGATTAGTAATCTCACATAAAAAAAGTATTAATATAATCTAGGCACCTTGATTAAGTAATGAGATTCAATAAAATGGTTAAATAACGGTTTCATAAATTATTAATCAAGTATTATATTTTTTGAGTGAATAATTTTTTTAATTAAAAATTAAATTAAAAATATTTAGAAAATTATTTTTATAAAATGGATTTCATTTCTGAACTCAGAGCATCGATATTATGTTAAGATAATTTTTTGGGATTTTTCTGAAAAAAATAAATTTTTTGTGAATAGTGTATTTATTTAAAAATTAAATTAAAAATATTTAGAAAATTATTTTTATAAAATGGAGTTCATTTTTGAAATCAGAGCATCTTCATTTGGATAAGGTGAAATTTTGGGATTTTTCTGAGAAAGTTGAATTTTTGATGAATAGTGAAAATACAGTTTTTAAGTTACGGGTTTTTAATGACATCATTAAATGATGTATTAAGTATGTAATCAATATGGTCGACTTTTGAATAGTATGATAAGTTATGAGGATTCCAAAGTGGAACATACCATAGGAAAATACCATGGGAAAGCCCATGGTTTTTCCAAAACCACCAATGAGGTGCCCCTTGGCCATTAATGGCTTGTCCCCTCACTTTCCCGATAAATACAATGAAATACTCTCATTCATTCGACTCCAAACTCTACCCAAACGAAGCTCTGGTCTCATTAACTCCCAATTATTCCTCCCAAGGTGACCCCATTCCCTCAAGGTCCAACCATTGAGTTTTAAGAGTTACGTTTTAAGGTAAGGGATCTGACCCCTCTGTTTCCTTTCAAGTGATCTCTTTTTTGTCATTTCTTTTATGCTCCATGTTATTATTCTTTTGGATGTTATTTGAAATTCATTATACTGTAATTTTCATGTTCATATGATGATATACCCTCTATTACTCTCACCATTTCTTTTTATGAATGTTTAAGTGGCGTCGTTAAGCTGTTGAAATTTTTGTAACGGATTCTTTCACCCTTCTCATTTTCAAGTTCTATTTTCTTGTCATATCTTTCACGTTCCATTTTAGGTTGGGGTATGATCTATATATCTATAATACTGATATTTTATGTTCATATTATGGGAGACCCTATTTGATCTCTTCAATTCTTTTTTTGAAGTTTAAGTGACGCCGTTAGGGTGCCGAATTATTAAGGGAATCTTTCACCCTTCTCATTTTTCAAAGTTTTACTTTCATGTATAGTCATTCAAGTTTCTTTTTATTATGTTGGGTTATGATCTGTATATATATCATACGGATATTTTATGTTCATATTTTGTCTCTTACATTTAGTTTTATTGAAGTTTAAGTGACGTCGTTAGGCTGCCGAATTTTCATAAGAGAAATCTAATTGTTTGCTTCCTTCCTTTTTTTCTCATTTCAAATGGTATGTCCTTAAAATTTCATTACCATGTTCATATATCCTTCATATTCTGTCCTTATACTGTTTTATGGGTCATTTATGAATTTTTGACCCATGTCCCCTCTCTTTTCAATGTTTTTTAAAACCCCGAAACATAGCCTTTATGCTGCAGAATTTCTGTCTCAAAATGTCTCTCTCTTTTTCTAAAGTTCTTTTATTTTATTAAGTGAATACTAAAATCTCTCCCTTATATAGTTGTATTTAAATATGTACCATGTTTTTATATTTTAAATTCTGTGATTTACATACATGAACCAGCTTTCCCTTTCTGTGGGTTTAAAGTGACATTAAGATCATGTCTTTAAAGCAGTTTTTTAAAACGTTATGATTATGAAATGAAAACCATTTTTTAATGCTATATCGGTTGTTATTGAAATGATTGATGATGGTATATGTGTATCACATGATGATAAAGACAAATTTAAGGGTGCGCCCTGATAGCACTCCAATGCATTGGGTAAAGACAAAATCTCTAGAGATGACCATTTAGACTGATGCCATGGTGAATAACCTTGGTGATTTTTATTGACACCTTGGGGATGGACCTTAGTGAAATGGAAATGATTGTCTTTGTAATATGTTGTAGAGACATCTTCAAGTTTTGAAATACATTATTTTTATTATTATATGCCTCATGATTTCTTTCTCATGCCTTAATGATCTTTTTCATGACATTGTTGATGTATCCCAAGTTCACATGTTAAATGTTTCCCCTTGTTTCCCTTACTGGGCCTTCTTCTCACCCATTCTTTTGATGTATGTCCCCAGGTTATGAGATGCAGTAATGAAACTAGGATGAATAGGAGGATAATCCTTTCATGTGTTTATTAAGAATGTTTTATGTTTTCATGTTTTAAGTTCCTGGTTTCAAAGACACTAAACCTTAAAGATCCTCGGTTATGTAAAATTTAATGAAAAGTTATGTTATAAAAAGGCGGGATGCTATAGTTGGTATGAAAGGATGGTTTAGTTATTTGTGTAAATTAGGATATTAAAACATTAGGAATAATCCTATATAAAATTTTATATATAGGAAATCTTCCTGGTATTTTGGTGAGTATTGAGTAAGGGGTTGCCAAGAAAATACATCCCTCTCTAGATACGAGCATGTAGAGGTGGCTCTGGAAAAGATGTACATAGGGGTAAAACCTGAAAACACCACATTGAGCTAGATTTAAACGGGAACCGGAACATGACAATGGGCCTTGCTCCTCTCTGGGTTACGACACTCCTAGGGGATTTGCTTTGGTAAATTCATAATCTTAGTATGAAGCATTATTAAAGGAACAAAGATAAAATAAAATAAAGATTCACATAAGAATATATGATCATGGATAACCTAGATTGATACATAGGGGATCACAAGTTAGAGTATACATTCCTTCTACAAGTTTATCCTTCTATGCTTAAAGTTCCTTTTAATGACTCTTGGTTAAGTATTCAAGCCCTTAATTATACTTTCTTTTCTTAGTTAATGGCGGGAAATGGAAGAACATGTCCCAAAAACCAATGTGATAGGAAATGTGATTATTTCCCTATTGATATGACATAGATTATGAGATATCAAGTTGAACATATTATGATTATGCCAAACCAGCTATCCAAAATAATAATTAATAATTGTTACATAGTTGAATGCCCAAATTCGTCAATAAAGAAGAAGTTGAAGTCACAGGGAGGTTCATCTGATAAAGTTGATAAGGGAAAGAAGACCCAATTTCCTTTGTGCAAAATGTGTGGAAAGGGGCACCAAGGAGAATGTCAAAAAGGAACCGGGAGTAGTTTTAAGTGTGGGAATATAGGGCATAAAGATTCCAATTTCTTAAAAAAATTGGATAATGTGATGAATGGAGATAAGGTTCGATCTAATGTACCTTACACATTTCGATGTCGTAAATGTGGAGAAGTTAGACATTATCCAAGAAAATGATCCCTTCAAATGGGTGAGAAGAATGATGAGCATCAATAATCTTTGAGGACAATGGAACAATGCAAGTCCTATGTTGAGATGGATCATGATGACTGAAGTACATGTAACTTCTTCGCAATAATTGTCTATGTCATGTTGTATTTTAGTTCGTTCTCTATGTGCATATATTTTATGTTTTCTATGATCATCGAATCATACCTAAGATGATTTTATATCATTATGGAAAACATCTATTGTTATGTACCACATGTTGATGTAGTGAAATGTATTCTTCTTAAAAAGGGTGATTAGGGGATTAAAAGATTATAATTATTTTGGAAGACATTCACTATTTTGGGAACCCTATTTGATCGAGGAAAATGGATTACTACGGTATTTTCTTTGCGGAGTAAAGGTTGACTTTTATTTTGAAGAATCGATGAATTTAAGGCAAACTTATAGTAATTTAGGTTACAAATGGAAATGATTAACCTATCTTGGGGAAAATATGTTTAGGTTAGATACTTTTGTTATAATGTGTTAGAGGATGTTGATGTTGTTTGGAGATGAACAATGAAGTTTATTTTGGAAGACTATGTTATCAGATCCTTCTTTTATTTGGGTTTCAAGCTTATTTTGGTTTATTTTGAGTAATTTTAAGGGAAGTTATTAATAGAATGGTCTATGATGAACTTTGGGTAGTACCATGGAACTTTGAAGATATAAAAGTAGTTTCCCATCCTATGTGATTCTTTCTTTTTGAAGAGTTGTATTATCTTACCCTTTCTCTTTTTGGGATAATTTTTAATGATAAAAGAAAATGATAGTTAATCTTTTGTGGATTACGTGACTCTCAAGAATATGATTCTTGTGTTTTGATGAGACCAAGTGTTTTTGAATGCTCATCGTTTGGAGAAAAGATTAGTTTTGGGAGAAAATTATTAAAGGATGAAACTCTACTTGATGGTAGGTATAATTCCCCGTGTTTTATTCTAGGTCATAAATGAATTCAAAAATGTTGTACGTTAACGTTTCCTAATGGGAAATCAAATACCATTTAACCCCTCATAAGTTTGAAATTTTCTTATTGTTAACATTCTCCTAAACATGTTTTCTATCACTCTCCTTTAGAACGTGACCCTTTGTTTTCTCCTCCATGTCCATGTTTTCTTACATGGAATCCTAGATTGGGTTAACTCGGGTGACCTTTTTTACTTCCATTTCATTCTTTTAAAGTAAAAGTGTTACTGACTCTTTTCCAATGTGGGACTTTCAATGAAATTTCCAATCCTAATTTTAAAAATTGCAAAGACGCAATTTCTTAAGGGGGGATGATTGTAACGACGCAAAATTTTGAATAAATATTGTTTCCTAATTTGGTGTATTATTTTATACTCAACAAAATAGTTTCATTTGATAACATGATTATAATTAAAATGAGACTGTTGGGTTTGGACTGTTATATGATAGTTGGTCAATATGACCGCTGGAAACTAAAAATTTTGACTATTGTCTCTAAATAAAAGTGATCTTGGTTAATTAATATAGAAAGAAGATTCGATGGCCTCACCCAGTAGTCTTGGGCCGATTAAAGCCCATCTAAAATAACATGGGAAGGAGGTAGCATCACAGGGCTTTTCCCTCGACCAAATCCATGTTGAACTTCATCGTGTGAAGTTAGAACGGAACCGCCTTCGTGAGAAGTTCAAACTGATAGTAATTACAACTCGTGTGATGTTGGCCGAGCCTCCCTCGGATTCACTCTCCATAGCACATGTTACACTTAGGTCCTATGCTGGTGTGATAAGGGGCTATGTAAGGAGACCGTAACTGCCTTCTGTAATCCTTTTTTTATATAAAAATTTAAATTTTTTCTTATTCTGAAGTTTATGAATTTTCAAATGACCAGATAAATATAGTATGCATATTTTTGATGAATTTTAGAAAAATGATATTTTAAAAATGTTTATGTAAACCTTAAATAATTAAAAATGTCCAATTATTTTCAAAAAATGGTCTTCTACATTAATGTTCAGTACAAAATTTAGATTCTAATAAGATCAACTTGATTTTTTGATGAATAGAAAATATGAATAGTGATTTTATGCTTAGGATTAGTAATGTGACCAAATGAATTAGTAATCTCACTTAAAAAATTATTAATATAATCTAGGCACATTGATTATGTAATGAGATTCAATAAAATGGTTAAATAATGGTTTCATAAATTATTAGTAATGTATTTTTTTTTCAGTGAATAGTGTTTTTAATTAAAAATTAATTAAAAAATATTTAGAACATTATTTTTAAAAAATGGATTTCATTTTTGAACTTAGAGCGTCGATGTTATGTTAAGGTAATTTTTGTGGACTTTTTGTAAAAAAAATGATTTTTTGGTGAATAGTGTATTTATTTAAAAATTAAATTAAAAATATATAGAAAATTATTTTTATAAAATCGAGTTCATTTTTGAAATCAGATCATATATATTTGGTTAAGGTGAAATTTTGGGATTTTTCTGAGAAAGTCGAATTTTCGATGAATAGTGAAAATACTGTTTTTAAGTTACGGGTGTTTAATGACATCAATAAATGATGTATTAAGTATGTAATCAATATGTTCGACTTTTGAATAGTATTATAAGGTATTAGGTGTCCCAAGTGGCCAATACCATGGGCAAATACCATGGGAAAGCCCATGGTTTTGCCAAAACCACTAATGAGGTGTCCCTTGGCCATTAATGCCTTGTCCCCTCACATTCCCTATAAATACCAAGACATCCTCTCATCCATTCGACTCCCAACTCTCCCCCAATGAATATATTGTCTCATTACCTCCCAAGGAGTCATCCCAAGGTTCGCACAACCCCAAAGGTCCCATCCTTTGAGTTTTAATAGGTATGTTTTAAGGTAAGAGATCCGACCCCTCTCTTTCTTTTCATGTAATCTCATTTATGTAATTTCTTTTATGATCAATGTTCTTATGTGGTAGGATGTTCTTTTATATTAATTATACTCTCCTTTTCATGTTCATATGATTAGATACCCTCTCTTACTCTCATCATTTCATTTTATGACTATTTAAGTGGCACCGTTAGGCTGTCGAATTTTCTGTAACGGATTCTTTCACCCTTCTCATTTTCAAGTTTTATTTTCTTGTCAAGTCTTTCAAGTTACTTTTTATGTTGGGGTACGATCTCTATATCTATCATACTGATCTTTTATGTTCATATTATGAGAGACCCTATTTGATCTCTTCAATTCATTTTTTGAAGTTTAAGTGATGTCGTTAGGCTGCCGAATTTTTAAGGGAATATTTCACCCTTCTCATTTTTCAAAGTTCTACTTTAATGTCAAGTATATCACGTTACTTTTTATTATTTTTGGGTATTATCTGTATATATATCATACTGATCTTTTATTTTCATATTGGATCTCATAAATTCATTTTTCTAAGTTTATGTGACGTCGTTAGGCTGCCGAATTTTCATAAGGAAATCTAATTTTTGTCTTCCTTCCATGTTTTTTAATTTCAAATTGTATGTCCTTAAAATTTCATTACCATGTTCATATATCCTTCATATTCTGTCCCTCTACTGTTTTATGGGTCATTTATGAATTTTTGACCCATGTCACCTCTTTTTTCAATGTTTTCTAAAACCCCGAAACATAGACGTTATGCTGAAAATTTTCAGTCTGAAAATGTATCTCTAAATTTCTAAAGTTCATTTATTTTATTAAGTGAATACTAAATTCTCTCTATTATATAGGGGTATAGACATATGTACCAATTTTTTCTATTTCAAATTATTGGATTTACATACATGAGACCCACTTTCCCTTTCTGTGGGTTTAAAGTGACATTAAGATCATGTCTTTAAAGCAGTTTTTTAAAACATTATGATTATGAAATGAAACCCATTTATTTTATGCTATATGGGTTGTTTTGGAAATAATTGATGATTATATATGTGTCTCACATGATGATAAAAAAATTTAAGGGTGCGCCCTGATAGCGCTCCAATGCATTGGGTAAAGATTTAATCTCTAGAGATGACCATTTAGACTGATACCTTGGTGAATAACCTTGGTAATTTTTATTGACACCTTGGGGATGGACCTTGGTGAAACGGAAATGATTGTCTTTGTAAAATGTTGTATCCACATCATCATGTTATGAAATACGTAATTTTTATTATGATATGCCACATGATTTATTTCTCATGCCTTAAAGTTCTTTTTCATGACATTGTTGATGTATCCCAAGTTCACATGTTAAATGTTTACCCTTGTTTCCCTTACTGGGCCTTCTACTCACCCATTCTTTTTATGTGTGTCCCAGGTTATGAGATGCAGTGACGAACCTAGGATGAACATGAGGAGAAGCCTTTCATGTTTTTAAGAAGAATGTTTTATGTTTTCATGTTTTCTGTTCTTGGTTTCCAAGACACTAAACCTTAATGATCCTCAGTTTTGTAAAATTAATTGAAAAGTTATGTTATAAAAAGGTGGGATAATATAGTTGGTATCAAAGGATGGTTAAGTTATTTTTGTAAACGTGGATATTAAATCTTTAGGAAGAATCCTATAGAAAAGTTTATATATAGGAAATCTTCCTGGTATTTTGGTGAGTATTGAGTAAGGGGTTGCCAATCAAATACATCCCTGTCTGGATATGAGCAGGTAGAGGTGGCTCTGGCACAGATGTACATATGGGTAAAACCTGAAAACACCGCTTTGAGCTAGACACAAATGGGAACTGGTACACGACAACGGGCCTTGCTGCACTCTTGTTTATGATACTACCTATGGATTTGATTTGGGAAATTCATAAGCTTAGTATGAACCATTAATAAAGGAACAAAGATAAAATAAAATAATGATTCACATAAGAATATATAATCATGGATAACCTAGATTGGAACCTAGGGGATCACAAGTTAGGGTATACATTCCTTCTACATGTTTGTCCTTCTATTCTTAGAGTTTATTTTTAATGATTATTGGCCAAGTATTCAAGCCCCTAATTATACTTTGTTTTCTTAGTTAATGGCGGGAAATGGAAGAACATGTTCCAACAACAAATGTGATAGGAAATGTGATGATTTACCTATTGCTATGACAGATACGACGAGAGTTCACGATGGACATATTTTTATTATGCCAAACCAGCTATCAAAAATCACAATTAATAATTAGTACTTAGGTGAATGCCCAAATTAGTCAATAAAGAAGAAGATGAAGTCTCACAGAGGTTCAACTGATAAATTTGATAAGGGAAAGAAGACCCAACTTCCTTTGTGCAAAAAGTGTGGAAAGGCGCACCAAGGAGAATGTCACAAAGGAATCGGGAGATGTTATAAGTGTGGGAAGATAGGGCATAATGTAGCCAATTGCTGTAAAAAATTGGATAATGTGATGAATGGATATAAGGTTCGATCTAATGTACCTTATAAATTTCGATGTCGTAAATGTGGAGAAGTTAGACATTATCCAAGGAAATTCTCTCTTGGAATGGGTGAGAATCATGATGAGCATCAACAATCTTCGAGGACAAGGAAAAAATGCAAGTCCTATGCTGAGATGGATCATGATGACTGAAGTACATGTAACCTCTTCGCAATAATTTTCTATGTCATGTTGTATTTTAGTTCGTGATCTATGAGAATATCTTTTATGTTTTCGAAGATCATCGAGTCACTACCTAAGATGATTTTATATCATTAAGGAAAACATCTATTTTTATGTACCATATGTTGATGTAGTGAATATGTTATTCTTAAAAAAAGGGTGATTATGGGATTCCAAGATAATTATTATTTTGGAAGAAGTTCACTATTTTGGGAACCCTATTTGATCGAGGTAAATAGATTACTACAGTATTTTCTTTGAGGAAGAAAGGTTGACTTATATTTTGAGGAATCGATGAATTTAAGGCAGACTTATAGTAATTTAGTTTACATATGGAAATGATTAACCTGTCTTTTGGAAAATATGTTTAGGTTAGATAATTTTGTTATAAGATGTTAGGGGTGGTTGGTGTTGTTTGGAGATGAATGATAACGATTAATTTGGAATACTATGTTATAAAATCTTTCTTGTGTTTGGGTTTCAATCTTAGTTTGGTTTATATTGATGAATTTTAAGGGAAGTTATTTATGGAATGGTCTATGATGAAATTTGGGTAGTACCACAGAACATTGAAGACATAAAAGTATTTTCCATTCTTATGGGACTCTATCTTTTTGAAGAGTTGTTTTATCTTACCCTTTCTGTTTTCTGTATAATTTTTAATGATAGAAGAAATTGATAGTTAATATTTTGTGGATTATGTGACTCTCAAGAAGATGATTCCTATGTTTTGATGAGACCATGTGTTTTTGAATGCTCATCCTTTGGAGAAAAGATTTGTTTTGGTAGAAACTTATTAAAGGATGAAACTCTAATTGAAGGTAGGTATATTTCCCTATGTTTTATTCTAGGTAGTAAATAAATTCAAAAATGTTGTATGTTAACGTTTCCTAATGGGAAATCAAATATCGTTTAAACCCTCATAAGTTTGAGATTATCTTGTTGTTAACTTACTCTTAATCATGTTTTCTATCATTCTCCCTTAGAACGTGACCCTTTTTTTTCACCTCCATGTCCATGTTTTCCTTTGTGGAATCCTAGAATGGGTTAACTCGAGTGATATTTTTTACTTCCCTTTCTTTCTTTTAAAGTAATAGTGTTACTGACTCTTTTCTGATGTGGGGCATTCAATGAAATTTCCAATCCCGATTTTAAATATTGCTAGGACCCAATTTCTTAAGGGGGAAGATTGTAATGTCCCAAAATTTTGAATAAATATTGTTTCCTAATTTTTTGTATTATTTTATACTCAACAAAACTGTTTCATTTGATAACCTGAGTATAATGAAAATGAGACTGTTGGGTTTTGATTGTTATATGATAGTTGGTCAATATGACAACTGGAAACTAAACGTTTTGATTATTGTCTCTAAATACAAGTGACCATGGTTAATTAATATAGAAAGAAGATTTGATAGCCTCACCCAGTAGTCTTGGACTGATCGAATACCATCTAAAAAAACATGGGAAGGATGTAGAACCATTGGGCTTTGCTCTGGACCAAACCCAAGTTGAACTTCACCATGTGAAACTAGAACAGAACCACATTCACGAGAAGTTAAAACTGATAGAAATTACTACTCGTGTGATGTTGGCCGAGCCTCCCTCAGATTCTCTCACCATAGCTCACCTTATACTTAGGTCCTATGCTGGTGTGATAAGGGGCTATGTATGGTGACCGTAACTGCCTTGTGTAATCCTTTGTTTTAAATAAAAATTTCGATTTCTTCTTATAATGATGTTTATGAATTTTCAAATGACCGGATAAATATAGTATGCATATTTTTGATGAATTTTGGAAAAAAGAAAATTTTAAAAATGTTTATGTAAACCTTATGTAATTTAAAATGTGTAATGTTTTTCTAAAAATGGTCTTCTAAAATTATGTTCAGTATGAAATTTATATTATAATAAGATCAACTTTAATTTTGATGAATGGAAAATTTTGAATAGTGGTTTTATGCTTAGGATTAGTAATGTGAAAAAATGGATTAGTAATCTCACTTAAAAAATTATTAATAAAATCTAGGCACCTTGATTAAGTAATTAGATTCAATAAAATGGTTAAATAATGGTTTCATAAATTATTAGTCAAGTATTAGTTTTTTGGAGTGAATAGTGTTTTTAATTAAAAATTAAATTAAAAAAATTTAGAAAATTATTTTTGTAAAATGGATTTCATTTTTGAACTTAGAGCATCGATATTATGTTAAGGTAATTTTTGGGGATTTTTCTGAAAAAAATGAATTTTCGGTGAATAGTGTATTTATATAAAAATTAAAGAAAAAATATTTAGAAAATTATTTTTATAAAATGGAGTTCATTTTTGAAATCATAGTTTCTATATTTGGTTAATGTGAAATTTTGGGATTTTTCTGAGAAAGTCGAATTTCTGATGAATAGTGAAAATACCGTTTTTAAGTTACGGGTGTTTAATGACATCATTAAATGATGTATTAAGTATGTAATCAATATGGTCCACTTGTGAATAGTAATATAAGTTATGAGGGGTCCCAAGTGGAAAATACCATGGGAAAATACCATGGGAAAGCCCATGGTTTTGCCAAAACCACCAATGAGGTGTCCCTTGGCAATTAATACCTTGTCCCCTCACGTTCCCTATAAATACCATGACATCCTCTCATCAATTAGACTCCCAACTCTCCCCCAACGAATCTCTAGTCTCATTACCTTCCATTTAGTCCTCCCAAGGTGCCCCCAAGCCATCAAGGTCCCAACCTTTGTGTTTTAAGAGTTACGTTTTTGGGTAATGGATCTAACCCCTCTCTTTCTTGTCAAGTGATCTCTTTTATGCCATTTATTTTATGATCCATGTTCATATGTTGGAGGATGTTATTTTATATTTATTATAAGTTCCCTTTCATGTTAATATGATTAGATACCCTCTCTTACACTGATCATTTCGTTTTATGAATGTTTAAGTGGCGCCGTTAGGCTGCCAAATTTTTTGTAACAGTTTCTTTCACCCTTCTCATTTTCAAGTTTTAGTATCTTGTCAAGTCTTTCAAGTTACTTTTTATGTTGGGGAATGAGATCTATATCTATCATACTGATCTTTTATTTTCATATGATGAGAGAACCTATCTGATCTCTTCAATTCATTTTTTGAAGTTTAAGTGACGTCGTTAGGCTGTCGAATTTTTAAGGGATTCTTTCACCCTTCTCATTTTTCAAAGTTCTACATTCATGTCAAGTATTTCATGTTCCTTTTTATTATGTTGGGGTATTATCTATATATATCATACTTATCTTTTATGTTCATTTTTTATCTCGTCAATTCATTTTTTTGAAGTTTAAGTGACGTCGTTTGGCTGCCGAATTTTCATAAGTGAAATCTAATTTTTGTCTTCCTTCCATGTTTTTTCATTTCAAATGGTATGTCCTTCAAATTTCATTACCATGTTCATATATCCTTAATATTCTTTCCCTATACTGTTTTTTGGTCATTTATGAATTTTTGACCCATGTCCCCTCTCTTTACAATGTTTTCTAAAACCCCGAAACATATCTGTTATGCTGCAGAATTTCCATCTCAAAATGTCTCTCTCTTTTTCTAAAGTTATTTTATTTTATTATATGAATTCTCAATTCTCTCTTTTATATAAGGGTATTGAAATATGTACAATGTTTTTATGTTTTAAATTCTGGGATTTACATACATGAGACCCGCATTCCCTTTCTGTGGGTTTAAAGTGACATTAATATCATGTCTTCAAAACAGTTTTTTTAAAACGTTATGATTAGGAAATGAAACCCATTTCTTTTATGATATATGGGTTGTTTTTGAAATGATTGATGATGAAATATTTGGCTCACATGATTATAAATACAAATTTAAGGGTGCGCCCTGATAGCGCTCCAATGCATTGGGTAATGACTTAATCTCTAGAGATGACCATCTAGACTGATACCGTGGTGAATAACCTTGGTAATTTTTATTGACACCTTGGGGATGAATCATGGTGAAACAGAAATGATTGCCTTTGTAAAATGATGTTGCCACATCATCATGTTATGAAATACGTTATTTTTATTATGATATGCCTCACGATTTATTTATCATTCCTTAAAGTTCTTTTTCATGACATTGTTGATGTATCCCAAGTTCACATGTTAAATGTTTCCCCTTGTTTCCCTTACTGGGCCTTCTGCTCTCCCTTTCTTTTGATGTATGTCCCCAGATTATGAGATGCAGTAATGAACCAAGGATGAACATGAGGAGAAGAATTTCAAGTGTTTAAGAAGAATGTTTTATGTTTTCATGCCTTAATTTCCTAGTTTCCAAGACACTAAACCTTAATGATCCTCGATTTTGTAAAATGTAATTAAATGTTATGTTATAAAAAGGAGGGTTGATCTATGGATTAATAAGAATACTTAACTATTTAGTCCTTCATGATCAAATTATTTGTAATCATTCCATTGTAATTTTAGTATAAACTGTCTCTATAATTTATTAGGTTATCTCACAACAATTAATGGTACTTGAATTGATTTTAATGGTTTGATTAAAATGATCCCACAAAATCATAATTTTCAAAACATCTAGATATTATACTATAAATTCTCATCTAACATAAAATTATCCATTGTGCTTTCACTATGGAATTCTTACGACAATCCTTTAAATACACAATATTACAACTATTATCAAAACAATTTCTCTATTCCACTGAGATTATTATTATCTGTAACATAAAAATCCTTATTTTATCCTCAACTAGTATCAAAACCTCTATATTTATTTAATTAGTTGTGTGATACAATCAATAACACCTTAATAATGATGAATATTGTCACTAATAAACATTAATTCATGATTTATTATAAATGAGCACACATAATAAAAGCCATAATATCAACAATCCATATTAATTTGAGTAATAAGATGCATTAGAAAACACCATGACAGATGGATACAAAAAATATTATTTTAGACTTCCTTAACATGCTTCTAAAATTCTATTTATTTAATAACTACATCTGATAACCTTGGGACATACATATAACAATGTTGATCTATAAATCCTAGTATGAAAATAAAAAATAATAACATGATGATTGTACTGCATGTTTGAAAATAATCGTTTCAATGGATGAGAAATGATGTGAGAATAATAATCACGAACAATGAGACATGGTATAACACGATAACAAAATTTAAACATAATGAATGTAGAGGAATCATTAAACCTAAATACATTAAAAATGTGTTGAGAATAAAAACCAAAACATTGTAATATGATGATAAATTCATGTCATATATTAGGTTAACTCCCTAATCCCATACATGAAATCTCATCATAATAAAACAATACCCATTACATTATTGTATTATATAATTATTTATGAACCTATCACATTCATGTGATGTGAATTAATATGTGTTCGGAATATATCATTGAAAATAAAATCATATTTCATGAAATGTAATCCCTGGACTAATGAATGTGTATTATATTCATGGAATAACCATATTAATTATTTATTGTTACAACTAGGTGAATATGTGTCAGTGGAAATGGGTATGGGTATACACCTTATAAATGGACATCAAGGAAAATCATAGTGATATTTCAGCAGCATAATGACCATAAAAGTGTAATGTCCTAGACCTCCCTGGTCCATTATTTTATGAAAAAACGTTATTTGTGGGGAACTGAGAGGTATCAATGACTTATTTAATGATTCATTAAATATTCATTCTTTTCCAATTATGATTCAGGACTGGTAGGTGGTGGTGAAAGGTAGCGATGATGAGTCGCAATGGAAACTCGCACTGGTAGGTCGATAGTGGTGAGTCATTATAGTGAGTTTCAATGATGAGTTGTTGATGATAGGTCACCAATTATGACTTCTGATGGTGATTAGTCCAATGGTTATTGATCCAATGGTCATTCATATAATAGTAACCCATCCCATTTAGAGTTATCTAATGGTGACTCATCCAACAGTTACACACCCAATGTTGACTCATCTAATGTTGTGTCATCCAATGGAAAATATTCCAATAGAGACTCATCCAATGGTGAGTCATCCAAGAGTAGGTCACCTAACTGTGATTCATCCAATTATAGGCCATCCACTACTGAGTTATTTCTATCATTTTGTCAAAATTATAGTTATCTGCAGTTTTTTAGTTTTCAATATTTCTCACTTTTAACATTTAATTTTACATAAATTGAGTTAAATACCATATTTAAATGGTTTTGAGACCGTTTTTAGGGTTATGGGTCATATAATTAATTATATAATAGTATCATAGACTTCTAATTGACTAAACCATGTGGTCTAGGACAAGATCTGACCATTATTCATTTTAATAAATGTTTCTACCATTGAACAAAGATATAGACTTTATAAATATGATGTAATTTCTTCTTTGAGTGTTCTCCTTTCTTTTGATTCCATATTTCCCTAGAAACATTCTTCCATAATGATTCATGCATTGGGGTTGTAATCTTCTCTTCTTGTTTTTCATGGATGTTGTTGTTATATGTGTATCCCCAACTTTGGTGCATTATAGAATTTATAATCATTTCTTCTTTCAGTAAGGGTTTCATTCATCTATATAAGTTGGTTGTTATCTAGGGTTGTCGTTTGAATGGGTCCTTTGTGATGTTATCAAAATACCGACTTCGTAATTATAATTTTATCATTTTATGATAAATATGTGTGTCTAGGAAAATTGATGTGTGTTCTTCTTTGTTATTTGTCGATGTTATGATTATACGGGCTATATCCCTACTAAAATTCATGGTCGTTATTGGTTCCTTGTTTCACACATAATGTTTATTAATGCACATTTGTCCAATTCTGGTTAAATAATTGAATGGAATATGTTAACCATGTACATTCAGGTAAAATAACTGGATTCCATAGGATTAAATATTATTTTTGATGATAACCTAAATTAAGAGGAATTGAATAATGGATTCCCTACAAAATCTAGAATCATGTCTTGCTATGTTATGTTTTATAACCTATTTGATGACATGATAGTGTGTTTTGGGTTAGATCTGGTGATATGATAAAGGGCATATGATTGTGTTCTAATATATGGGGGTCATGGAAGAGATGTTTTATATAGTTTGGTTGTGATTTTTGAAATTGTACATATGGTTATACATTGGGACTATAACGGGTATAGTTTTATAGTAGTGTTAAATGATGTTTAGGGTGTGGTTATGTAACAAGGCGGCAAAAAAGGGGATGTATCTATGAATTTGTAATTTTGTGGGATTATTTGAACGAATTTAATGGGATTTTTTACTGTGCTATGTTCTGTATGTTTGTTATTGTAATATATGAAATAATTCCAGTACCCTAGGCTGTATGGGACTAAAATGGAAGATATGTTCTCATCGGGATTTGAGAAAATTATTTATTTGAAATGGACATTATAATGTAAAAATCCAATGATTGGATGATAAAAAGTTTTAATTTAATGAAAAAATGTGTTTTAAATATAGTATTATACAATATTTTTTATATGTATTATGTTAAAAAATGTGGATTAAAATTTTAATGTGAACTGCAGCTTGTGTTCATCTTGAATGGTGTTGTGATTATGTTATTTGGTTGGTTCTATTTTCTCTAGCTGTGTAATAATGGAATTGATATTATATATTAATGATTTAAAATGGATATTCTGAATGATGAAATGGGTGATTGGTTATATTACTTTAATTATTTATGTTCTGTATAATCAAAATAGTTAGGGGCATGAATTGAGTTTCTGGCTTGTTGGTTAGGTGTATGTTTATAGGTGGTAGAAAAGGTTTATATGTGTTGGACTTTTGTTTAAAATCCATAGGATATTAGGATATTTTTATGTCTACAAGTACAACATGTAATTTTCTTCTTATGATTTTATTATGCACCCCACCCTAGTCGAGAACAATACGCAAAACACCAACATTGTTATGAAGAAGGGTTTCTTTACCAAAATCAATGTGGGAAGATGTTTTTCTTGTTATATGATCTTCCAAGCTCCCTATTCGTGGAATGAGTAGCACATGATTCTTCATGAAGGGTGTGGTGTTGTTTGTGAGTTCTAGATGTCTGTAGGTGGGTGGTTCTTTCCTAAGTGTCTTCAGGATGAGAGGTGATGTGATGTGCTTTCTGAGGTGTCATCGGGATGATATATTGTGTGGTTGGTGGCCCTAAATTATGATGGTGATTTTTGAGGCCCATGTGTGTGTAGGTGGGATATCATAAACATCACATTCTCTAGTTATAGGACTGGATGTGAGGCTGAGGTGTGTGCAATCAGGATGTGGTGAACTTCATTTTACCAGTTTGGATGAATATCTCTGAGCCCTAGGTGTCTATGCACGAGTTCTGATGTGGGTCTTGTGGAAGAGTGTGGAATCATCAGGATATTTTACATAAGGTTATTAGAATTTATATAGTGGGAAGTGGTGTGGGGTACCCAAATTATCGATTTCTTACTCTATTATACTACAATGGCTACGTTATATATTGAGTGAGCCTTAGTGAGGTTGGTACTTTGGTTTTTTTTACTATATAAGTTTTGTTTGGTTCTAGTACATTAAAAAATGTTCATTAATATTATATTTCCACTTATTCAAGAAATAATTTTTTTTTTCTCTTCTGAGTATACGTATATTCTCATCCTATATATATGAATACTGCTTTATGCATTCAAGGAGGATTTGGTGGTCTATTCTCGATGTTTCAAGTTTTGAATTTTGGAGGTTTTTCCATTTCAATTCCTTAACCATTTATCATTTGGAAATTAATTTTTGGAAATTAATTTGAATCATTTTTTATTTAGGCAATCACTGTGGAATGGTTTGGCTTTATTTTGTATATGTTGTGGAGTTTTTTTGTGGTTGATTAATTCTATTTGTTGATATAATTTTCATATAAATGAAAATGCCTCCTATATTGTGAGAACATTGTACCCTTCGTGCTAGTCTCTAACCTAGGTCCAACTAGAGGTTGGACTCAGGGGGGGTCATTATCTCCCTATCATCATTGAAAACTGAGGAGTGTTATCCTTTGGGGGGGGGACATGAAAAAATGTTATCAAAGGGAATATTTTGGAGATAATGTAGGGAGTTTTGAGTTAGGAATACTGAGGATTTCATGTGTTGACAGGGAAATAGTTTCAGGTGATATGGGTGCATGAAATAGGCTAGTGAAGACTGTCTAGGACATAGGATTTTGGGGGCCCAATGATTCGATACAAAGACATTAACACTACTAAACTACTAAATGATGAAACACTTATTACAAGGAAGAGACTATATGGATGGTATATGCATCATAGTAACTTGTGTTATTAAATGAATTGGTTGATTTTGTTGAAGTAAATATCAATTAAATGAATTAATATATTTTATGAATTAATTTATGATATTCCCCATGAATTTATTTCTAATAACATTCATTGATAATTTGGTGAATCATTCTGATAACCATTTAGAAATAGTAATGTGATAGATAACTGGATTTAATTTTTCATATGAACCCTTCTTGAGGATGTGATGTTTTTTTCTTCTCATGTTACAGAAATATTCTTGAAAATTTTATTTCTCATCCCATCATATAAATATATAACATTCCATCTAGTTTTTACAATGTATTTAATTATTAGATAATAATTCTTATTGTATTTTCTACAGATCAACTTTATAAATTTTGGAAACCCTTATCAAAAATGTTACCGTAAATCATATTCTGCACTCTCATGATAAAATATCTTATTATATTTTAATCTTTCCCCTATATGAGTGAATTGGACAATAAATTTTCTTTATATTTTTTTAAATTTCTCAACATCATGTGCAGTTGAGTAGTTGTAAAATATAGATTCAGAGATTTACATTTTAAATTTCTAGAAAATTTTCATATTAGTTAATGATAATTTCTTTTAATTTGGGAACCACTACAAGATTAACATTCTCTTTAGCTGCCTTGGTTGTAGGTCGACAGTTTTGACATAACTATATTATGTAATCATGTCTTTGGATAGAAATTCATTTGAAATTTATTTATGATTGTTTACAATAATAAGATTTCTTTTTGGTAACTTATTGAGTATTAATACTATTTAAATTACTAATCATATAACTTTATGATACATGATGAGTTATTTTTTCTTAAATAACCTTACCTTGCATGTTAATCCATTAGTTGTAGTTTTTTATCAGAATTATGTCAAAGGTTGAAAATGTATTATAGTAATTCGGGAAATTAAATTGGGAAATATTTTTGTATGTATCATGATTAATATGATATTTATATTGAAAAATGTTATCCTTATTTCATTATAAAATAATATTTTCATGAAAAATTCAATGGTTTAAGGAATGTTTATTCTAAGTATGAAAAAAATGAAACATTATAATACAAGATGTGTTGTTTTATTTTTATTTCCGTAAAGAATGTTTTAAATTGATGATCATGACCACATGCTATTTATGTAATGTATTAATTGAATTAATCACAAGGAAATATCATGTGGCTTTTTTCAAATGAATTTTGATGTGTTTTACTTATGTAATAAGATGAACCTATACTGTATTTTTTTATATTATTGAACACGTTTTGTGAAATGGAATGTGTACATATATTAACATGGTTTTATATTAGAACTATTTAAAATTAAAGGAATAATAATTCCATATAAATAATATTGAAATATTAGTCTTTTTTTGTTTCATTATTATTGCTTCATTGATGTGTCGATATGCCACACTTAAAATAGTTTTTGTTGAAAACATTGTTGTGTTGTGGTTGTTGTAGATATTGAGAACCTACATTTGACTACTTATTAATGCTCTCCAATTATTAAGTGGGTAATAATAATTATATTGTTAATGAAAATATTCCACATTGAAAATAGAAAAATCATTATATATTTTCCTCAATAATTGATGACGCTAAATAATATAAACTTTATATGATTATTCTATATGATATGTGTTGGTGTCGTGCATGATTTTTTTCTTATGGAAATTTCATTGTGTAAAATGTGGTTTGAAAACCATCATTTATATAAAATGAAGGAATCCATATCCAAAACTATGATGCATTATGACCTTGACATGATTGAAACTGTGCGGTCGGGTTAGTGCCACACAATGAGAATAATATCTCATCCTTGGAGAGGCAATTACTCAATTTGTGTTCTTGGGGATTTGGGTTTGATAATTGGGATAGTGGGTAGGGTATGTGTGGAGGATAATATAGATAAATTTGTTATATGAGAATTTATTTAGATGTTGATATTATATTTGTTCGGTGATATGGTTGTTTTAAAAGACATTTTGGTTTTGATGATTGGGAAATGGTTTTGTTATAATGTCATGGTAACGTGTGGTAGAAGAGATGTGTGGATGATATTGGAAGATGAATTGTTTTTTGTGTGTCGTGTTGTTATATTTTTTTATTTATATAATACGTCACGTATCATAAAATTTTTAACCACATTATGGAAACAATAAAATTAACAAGTAACTTTTGGAAATCCTGAATGAAATAATGATATGCTTTCCTACCATGACGAAATAATTTATAAATAATTTTTTGAGACTTTTAGAATACATCCATGTCAGTTTGTATTTTAATTTGATCTTATATTGATATCATTTGTTATTAAAATGATGTAAAAATATAGGTAAACTCTTTCCATGTAAAAGGATGTGTTATATAATAATATATTTTAAAGAACTTCAGGTGAGTCACTTGCACCCAAATAATACAATATCATGTTCTTTTGAATAGGTTCCTTTGTTTTTTAATCTTTTTCTAGATTTTTATGAATTAATATACGTTTTAAGGTTGGTATAAGAATGTTATTTGAAACCCATATATATAATGACATGCACCTGTAAAATATTTAAATTTGAAATGTTCATCATAGTGTTTCTTTTTCATTAGTATGTTCATGGTAATTAATATTTTCATGGTAAACCTAGGAATATTTTAAACTTCGTTAAAATGGTGTGTTTATGACACAAGTCCTATTAATGATACATTCCATTTGTTATTTCATGTTTTATAAATTAACTGTTAAATTGAGATAATATTAATGTGGTAATGAAAGTTATAGAGTTCTATTAATATAATATAAAAAATTTATGAAATCATGAACCCTTAGAATTTATCTATGTGGTCTTGGGATACTTGTTGATGAGCTGTGGTTTTAAAAAATTTGTGAAATGTTTTTTCACAAATTTTATTTTTATAAATTCTTTATTATAAGACGGATAAAAATATAGTTTTTAACTCAAAATAGATTTCTTAGCTGACTAAAATTGTTTTCTAAATAAGATCATTCATCGGAATGTTTTAATACGAATGTTTTCTTAGCATAGAATGTTGTAAAACAAAATTTTCAGAAACATGTTTGGAAAGTAATAAATTTTCTATAGAATCGTGATTATATTTTATTCTCCTTCACTGATATCATTTTATAACGTGTCATAAATATCTTGTTAACATTTTTAAAAAATTATTAATTGATCGTGGTAATCTGTTTCATCATGAGATGTTAAGAATAATATATTTTAACTATTTTTAATATAAAATTTGTTTAATAAAAAATGTGTGAAATGTAGGTATAGATATTCATTCAATGGAATTTCTAAGTGAGTTTATTGACATAAAATGCAGAAAACTATTTTCTTTAGTCTAGAACAACCAATTAAATTTGAAATATTGTGAAGAATTTTTTTTTGAATATTCTCATGTCCATTGTGTTATTATGTTTTTATGCATTTCTTACTGAACTTCATATACCTTTCTATGTGTACATGATTTTAGTTGAGAGTAATATTCCTTAAGATAATTTTTTAATGTATTCTTTATATTTGAACTCCATCCCCTCATGGGTTTTGTGTTCTAATTTTATCTAGAAACATTGGTGGTGTCACAGTGGATGGTTGTTCGGACCCATCCCGACTTTTCATCTGGGTTCATGTTGAATTATTGAGGGAGATAAGAGTTCAAGAGGTATCATATATAATGGCACGGGCTTACCAGTTCCATTACATTTTGAAAATATAGTGTTTGACCGGCTCTGGGAGGAAATAGTGACACATTTAAAGAGTTTTTCAAAATTCATTCTTTTCCAATTATGTGTCAGGATTGGTAGGTGGAAAAAGTAGGTAGTGATGGTGTGTCACAATGGTATCACTTAGTAGTAGGTCATCATTTTTTAGTCATGATTATGTGTTACAAAATTTATTCGCTAATGGTAGGTCACCAAAAGTGTATCAGGATGGTGATTCATCCAACAGTGACTTGTCCAATTGTGAGTCGTCCAAAGAAAACATGTCTCATGGTGAGTCGTCCAATGGGTACACTTCCAATTGTGACTCATCCATTTTTTAACCATCTAATTGAGACTCATCCAATAGTGAACCTTCTAATCTGGAGCCTTCCAATGGTGAGCTGTATAATTATTGGTCACTTTACAGTGAATTGTCAAATGGTATATTATCCACTCATTATTCATTTCCTAAACAAATTCACAATGTAAATTTTATTTATTTTTCCATTTTATTGTAGTTTCAACATAAAAAATATTAGATCATATTAATTGAGTTCAATAAAATATTTTAATGGTTTTGATATCATTTTAGAGTTTATGGATTGTATAATTAATTTCCTAAAAGTCTTGGAATCTTCTATAATGACAAACCACATTGTCATGGTCATTATATAACCTTAATAGATTTTATAGACAATTTCTCACACTGATAGAGGATCTGGACTGTTTAAAGTAGAGATCCCTACTACCTAGTATGTTATCTCTTATATTGATTCTAGATATTCCTTGAACCTTTAATCCCCAAGGATTCAGACATTGGTGTGGAAATATATTCTTTTTCATTTCCTTGGAGGTTGTTGTTGCATGTGAAACCCTTACTTTGGCGCATTAATGATTTTAATATAGTTTATTATTTCAAGTAGATTTCTCACCATCTTATTCAATTTTATATCTATTTGGGTGGGTGTCTAAAATATCCTTTGTGATTATAGTATAGTACATTCATAATAAATATAATTGAATCAGTTTAATATCAATTTGTGGGGATGTGAAAAGTTTGTACGTTTTCCTTTTCAATTTATTGATGTATTGATTGTATAGGCTATATCCCTACAAAAAGTCATGTTCATTTGGGGTCCGTTGTTGTGTATAGAGTGATTATAAATTCAATTTTTCTACTAATTTTAAAATAAATGAATGGAATTAGTTACACATACACACATAGATAAAATAAATATATTCCTTGGGATTATATTATCTCATTGATAACTCCAAAAATTAAGTAGGATATAATAAGGGATTCCCTACTAAATATGAAATCATGTCTCTCTCTGATATGGGATATAAATAGATTGTGAACTTGATTGTGTGTATGGATTGGCATTAGTGACATGATGATGAGAATATGAATATGTAGGGATATGTGGGTGTAGTGGATGAGATATTTTATTTGGTTGGGATCTGATGTTAAAATGGTTTATATTTTTCTATACAGTGGGTTTTCAATGGTTATGATTATACTATGGGGTAGTACGATGGAAATAGTGTGGTTGTGCAGTAAGGCTACACAAAGGGGATGTGACTGTGAATTGGTGATCACATTTTTTTATTAGAAATTAAATAATTGGGGTGTTATGTGGTGTTTCTTTGTGTGTATTGGTTGTTGTATTGTGTGAATTTATTTTCATTCCCCGGGATGTATGGATCAAAACTTGTATATCGGTTGTAGGGATGAATATCCAAAAATGGATTATTTGATACAAATTTTGGAATGTGAATAGCTAATGAATGAATGATTAAATTATGGAATTTAATGAATAAATATGTTGTTAATATGGGTTTACCCATTATATTTGTAATCTATTATGCAGCTACATGTGGATTAAATGTGAAATGCAACATGTTGATTGAGTTCTTCTTGAATGGTGTTGTAATTATTCTTAATGGTAGCTTATTTATTTATACAAAAGTATTTGTGGACTAAATAATATATATTCATGAAATAAAGTAGATATTTGTAATGAGTAAATTGATTATGTATTATATTATTTCATAAGATGTTGTTAGGAATAAAAAAAGTTCGGTGTTTGAAACAAGTTTGTGGCTAATCATGTAGTTGGGAATTTAGAGGAAGAAATAAAGGTGGATGTGAGTCATCAATTTTAGGAGGCAATAGGTTGGGCTCATAGTATGTTATCTATATGTACTATATTTAATCCGTCCTTGTTATTTATATATCCACCCCACAATATTTGATCAATATATTCTAAACACCACCTTCGTTGTGGGGGATGGTTACTTTTCCAACACCCCAATGGAGAGATGGATAGTTGGTAACATACTCATCTCTATTCTCTCCTTTTTCATAGGTAGACTATGTTTATCTCGGTAGGATGTGGTATGGTTTGTGATTCCCATGTGTCTGAGAGAATATGGTGCTTTACATGGAGTCATCGGGTTGAGAGGTGATGTGTTTTGCTTTCCTTGGGGTCTTTTAGATGATATGAGTTGTGTTTAGTGGTGCATGTGTTGGTGGGGGAATTATTTGGGCCATGTGTGTGTTGGAAGGATGTCGTGAGATTCATTTTATTTGGTGAAGGGACTAGCTATGTGGCCCATGAGTGTTCTGGAGGTATGTCGTGAGAATTGTTTTCCTATGTTGCAGGACATACTCTGAGGCCAATGTGTGTGTGTGTCAGTTTTGAAACGGGGCTTAGGGATGAGTGTGGAAACACCAGGGCATTTTTCTTTAGGGTATAAGTAGTTCATCAATGGGAAGTGGTGTGATGTACCCAAATCATTTATGTTCTTACTATATTAATTTACTTGTATGCGTTATAAGGTGAGTGAACCATAGTGAGTTTTGGATTTGGGTTAGTATACATAGATAAGTGTTTTTTATACGACATTAATAGAGGTGAATTAGTGTAACACCCCAAGATTTCATAGTGTGTTATTTCTTCAAAATAATTCAATAACTTGAACTACACGCAACACCGAGTTCAAGCGCACCATGACATACCAAACAAGCCATTCAAAAAAGGTTACGAATAGTATTAACTATATTTTAAACTTTATATAATCCTTATAATTTTAGAATCCATATTATGAGTTTCTTAGACATAATGTAAGAACAAATTCATCTTCAGTATTGTAGTTTTACCAACTTTTAATAGTGAACTCTTTTTAAATAAAATATTTTAAACTTTTTGACTAAATGGGGACATCAAAAAATTTAAAATAAAACATCCCAAGCTTCCACGGTACGCTTTCCTTTGAATAAAACAGTAGCGTGTGTTGTACGCAACTTCGAGTTTTAACACACACCACAACCGATCAAACTAGCCGTTATGAATAGTAATACTTTATTTTTTGAAATTATATATATTTTATATTTCAAAATGGACTTCATTTTTGGATTCGGAATATCAAATTTAGCCTAAGGTGAAATTTTGGTACTTTTCGGATATCTTTCATATTTTGATGAATAGTAAAAATTACTAAATTTTAATTAAAAACAACTTTTTTAATCAAAATAATTAATAGTGATAAATTATGAATTTGAGTGGTTTTAAAGTATATTTAGAATATATTTTTACCATTTAATATAATTTTGGTCATTGGACATAATTTTACAATTAAACCGAACATAAACAAATGTCAATCTTTTGATAGTTATTATCTCTTAAAAACACGCTTTTTGTTTTGACAGCGGGAATTAATTTTAAATTAATTTCTGCCACTTCTGTGTTTTGAATTTAGAAAAATGGATTCCATATTTGGAATCAGGATGTTCAAATTGTGTAAATAGGTAACTTTTATTTTTAGACATTTTGAATAATTACTGCGGTAAATATTTTATTTACCATGGTTAAGGGTAAATCCGGTAAATAAGGGTTAAAAAATAATATTATAATAATACTAAATTACCCTAAAACGTGTCTTAACCCTATTGGTTGATACATGGTCGACCATGGGAATCATTGGGTCAATTTTGGGACCCCATTGATCCACTTTTAAGTGATAATGAGACTTTATTTTAATTAAGTTAAAATGAATACAAAAATGGCATAAGCTTACATCTTTTAAAAGAACAATTTTTACATAGGGTTATACATGTTGGATTTTCGATTATAATTATTAATTAGAAAGCTAAAAAGATTTTCTACATAATGATATTTTATTTATAATTTTTAGACATCAAATAATTTAAATTATTAATGACACAATAATGATGCAATGTTTACCTCATTAATAAATAATTTAAATAAATAAGATTATAATGATTAAAATATTATCTAAAACCTGTCCAATTCTTATTGGTTGATGTTATTTAGAATATTAGTCATCTTATCTTCGACCTCAATGATTTTTGGACCATTATAAACCGAATATAATTATATTATAAAGTAATACTTTCACTCTTTCCTAAAGAGCCCCTCCTCTCCCTTATAAAAGGAGACCCCTTCTACTCATTCCTCACACCTCTCAAGCCACTTGGCTCGTCCAAAATCTTCCCAAATAAGCTCCCCACATCCCTCTCCTCCTCCTTGAAGCTTCCCCTTAGGCAGAAAGCATTTCAAGAAGTCCTTTAGTTCCAACCAAAGTGAGTTACCTAAATTAAAGATAACATTTTCTCTTAAATTATTTTCAATTATTTTGCTTCTCCAACCCCCAAACTCTTTTTATTTCCTTTCTTTTGTAACAACAACAGTATCAAAAATATACTAGGATGTTTTTATAAGAAGGATTCAAACTACACATTCACACAACTCCATCTAATGGATGATGAACATAATGTTTCTGTGGATGGCAAACTAACGCCTCACGAAACGATGATTGTTCAAATACATCTTACCGCCTCTCATGGTGGCCATTAGGATGGCAATGTAATTAAATATGATATTAATGATATATATTTTATATATAAGCTTCTGTAATTCCATTTTATTTCATACAATTATTCGTTTCATGTTTTATATACATACGATAATTTCATTTGAGGAAGTGCGGACTACCGCCCCCTTAAAATGATATGACTCGTTCATACCACACATGGAACGTATAAAGGATGGTGTTAATGAACTTAAGTAACATATATAAAATATTATATTTTACTGGAATATTAATATACCTATGTATCATTTGGATTCGATTCTTTTAAAATAAAAATTAAATGGAAGTAACATTCGTGCGTACGTACGGACTACCGTCTCCACGAACGCGATGAGATTCATTCTCCATCGTATCCATTCAAGTATAATTATCATTTGATGATTTAAAAATGATGTTTAAGGACTTGATACCATTCTGGATATGAATAATATACATCCCATTAATAACGAATATGGCTCACATAACAAAGAATGTAAAGTAAAATGAACCCGTTAACACCTGAAATGACGATAATTCTAAGATATTATTAACAAATCAATGTTAAAAGATCATATATGATATCATATTAAACTAACTGATTCTTGTATTATTCAATAACAATTATTTCACCATTATACAGGAGGTAAACCTACCATCGACCAAGGAAAAAGTACAAAGTAAGGGATTCTCTTATCTCACTTTCAATTCCGTGAGATTTCCATTGTTCGCTACTAAATTATTGAAAGTGGTGTATTGTGTACTTCCATTTGATATATATTATCATGATTCACTTTATATTCATGTTATTCTGTAAATAATTTGGTGGTTATTAACTTTTGGCCATGCGACTCAGTTGATTAACGTGGTAAGGGGTTTCTTGTCTCACTTTTAATTCCGTGAGAATTCCATTGATCGCCACTTAATTATTGCATGTGGTGTATGTTTACTACCCATGATTGTATTCATTGTGTAATATACTTTATTTTATGGGTATTTATATCATCATGGTATGATCTTTCTTTCATTGGTGTTTGTTTCTTACGTTACCTAATCAATAAGGGAATTTGAGATTTCAATTTCCACACATTTGGCTTTACGCATATTTCATTGGTTATATTACCCCAAGATTATGTGTGGAATCACTATTCATTTGATTATGTCATAATTTCCACTCCCCTTCCTGTCGATATACTTTTGATACACATAATCACTCCATTGAAAATTCTCAAGTAATTGATATGAATTTGATAAGAGTAATTTTAACTCTTTCACCATTTGTTGAGTTAAACATCCAATTCGTTGGTGTTGTTTTTACAGGAATATGTGTGAATATACTTTGATTGTTTTACACTGAATATCCAATAATATTTAGTGTATTTATATTTTTCACACATAATTATGTTGTTGATTTATCCTTAAGCTAAGGATATGGCCTTTATGAGAGATTTCATCTCAACTTACATTCCATTGAGACTTCTTTGTTGATATACACCAAATCACTTTTATGTGGTGTATATAATGTACTTTGACATAGTATATCATGAATTCCCTTTATTCTCATAATATTACAAAGTTTTGATTACCTCAATTATTTTCATTCAAGTGTCTCTCTTTTGGTTAGAATATCTAACTAAAATACCATTTTTAAATGTTTTAAAGACTTATTCATCTAAATCTTTCTCATTAATGTCCATGTTTTAAAAATGGTTTTAAGGATTTATTTATATGGACATTAAAGTTTAGAAATTAAAAATCCTTTTAAAAGGTTTCAAAGTGGTATGGGACACTTTGATTCAAAAATCTATTTTTAAATGGCTTCTTGACAAATAGTGTGACTTTTAAATGTTTTCAAGAAAAGGGGGATATTTCTCTCAAATAGTTTTGATGATTATTTTCATCTATGTCAACATCCTTCATTATTCATGATTGAGGTTAATGTGATACAATACAATCTTCCATATTGTATCAAATGAATTATATTTGACTGTGGATGTTCTATTTTTATACCATTCATGGTTTGTGGTTAAAGTATTGACATTTCGTATGCTAGTTTTAATACGAATGTTTATTTTATGCTTAAACCTATTCATATGAGGAATGCATTGGACTTAATAAGTGACGGGTGGAGACCGCTATAGCTCCTCGATGCATCGGTAGGTCTCATGAGACAAACTAGTGTCTTGGCACAAGGCCTTGGCAAAATCTTATTTGTAGTCTTGGCACGAGGCCTTGGCTATGTGGTTATGATAGTCTGGCATTATGCATTCCATCATTATGAAAGTGGTTATTGATATTGCATGTGATCATTCGACTAGTAGAATATCCATGTGAGTAAGTAAATGGCATTATTTCATTTTACCTTTGCCATTTTATGCTGAAGTTCAAGTTTCAAAGCTTTTGTTTTAGTTATAAATTGTCATAAGTGTTTATGCTTATTTATGAAAGCTTCTGCTATAATGTTATCCTTACTGAGCATCCGAGCTCACCCCTTTCAATGTTTTATTTTTTTTTCCAGGATTATGAAGAAGTAATTTATGAATGATCTGCATGGATAGTATGAGGGGATATGAAGACAAGATGTTTTTTTATGATGTAATGTAAAAATTTATGGATGTATCTAGTTATTCCAAGGCTACTAAACTAATCGGTCTTTCGAGACTTGATCTTTCTCATGATCATGCCAATGTTAAGAAGTAATGCACCGACTCTGGGTAGCTGGGGTCGGGGTGTTACAGTTGGTATCAGAAGAAGTTTAGTAAAAACCTTGGTAGCTAGATTTAGATAAACTCTGATTAGAGCACGTAGAACTAAGATGAACTTTGAGGATTAGTATAAAAGAACTTCCTAGAATTTTGGTATTGTAAAGATTTTGTGAGTTTTCCGAGCAATACATCCCTGTCTGGATACGAGCAGGTAGAGGCGGCTCTGGCACAGATGTACCTAGGGGTAAAACCCGAAAACACCGCTTTGAGCTAGACTCGAACGGGAACTGGTGCACGACAACGGGCCTTGCTGCACTCTTGGTTACGACACTCCCGGGGGATATTCTTAGGATAATTAACATTTTCTTTACAAACCGATTTATGTAATATATACATAAGATGAGAGTAAATGACCTTGGTTAATCCTAATATGTTTCAAATTGAGAATATGGTGACATTTTAATCTCTAAATGATTTTACGACTACTATTACTCACACAATGCTTTCTGGTTTTAGTCAATGGCTGGATTCCAAGGAAGTCATAGTGACTTTTAGAATGATGTACAAGGTGGGAATGGTGGTGGAAATGAGCAACAAAATGGAATGTTGATAGGCGTAAAATATATCGTCTTTATGCCAAATCAGTTTTCCAAAAATATGATCAAAAACATATATATTAACCAACTCCCAGACTCAACAAGGAAGAGAAAGGTGATAAATGATAAGATCTCCAGCAATGGAGACCATGGAGAAAAGAAACCTCAATTTTCATCATGAAGGAATTGTGGAAAGAGACACCCAGGAAAGTGTCTCAATGGGACAACGAAATGTTTTACGTGCGGGAAGGAAGGACATAAAGTGAAGAATTGCCGAAGAAAAATGAAGAGTACTATGGAAGAAGATAAAAATGGTCCCAAGAGTCCATTTACAGTCATTTGCCGTAAATGTAGGGGACCTGGCCATTACCCGAGTGAATGTCTTATTTTATAGGATATTTTCTTGCTCAAAGAAGAAGCTATGTGGAAATAAATGGTTGGAGAAAAATTTAAAAAGTATTAGCACTCCTTGTTGATGGGTTTACTTTGGAATAATTTTCTCTTGTATTTTTAACCCCTCAGTTTTCCATGTGAGAATGATATTTGAGGAATAATTGTCTCTTCTCTTGTGGATATAGGTATAAATAACCATTTGGTTTTATATGATCATTGGGGTTTGAAAAAATGATATGTTATACTAATTTGGGATAAAAATGCAAAGTATGATATAACATTTGTGGTTAAATTATGTTATTTTGAAAAATTTATCTCATTTTGGTAATATTATAGAATATAGTTTTTGAAAAAGGACAACACGTAGACCGTGTGACAACCCGTCGCGTCGGAAAAAGCTGTGGGAATCGAACCCACAACCAAAGTGCGATTGGGATTTATCGCCTACCACTGGACTACGTGAAGTCCCTGGTTAATATGACTATTTTTTTTGTTAAATGATTTTATTGATCAATAATAAGATGATTTGGGTTCTTATGTCTTATCAAATGAATACCCTTGGTATAGGAAAATGATTTGGTGATTAAGTGATAAATGTTATTTTGGAAGATGTTCGTTTTGTTAGGAACACTATATTCCCAAGGAAAATAGAATACAATGAGGTTTCATTTGTAGAGTAATGGTGGATTTTTATCTACATTTTTATTGTTGATTTATAGTGATTTGGGTTATTTATGGAAATGATTAACCTATAACAGAGAATATGTGATGATGTTAATTACTTTTAAGTATGTGACTTTAAGAGTATTTGATGTCATTTGGAGATACAATGTAACATGGGAGACTACATAATCAAATTCGTCTATGTTTTAATTTTCAATATTAGTTTGGATTATATTAAAGGATTTTAAGGACAATTGGTTATTGAATGGTATCTATTTAACTTTGGGGTATGGTTGGTTTAATTTTAGAAATTAAGATTAGTACATATTTATCTCAATGAATATCCTTTTGGGGGATCATTAGATCATTCACTAACCATTTTGGTTTTGATTAATCTTCAAAGACAATGTAAATATATGGTTTATCCTGCATTGATCATGTGATTCTATAGAAGTTTATTCTAGCTCTTCCAGTGTGACCAAGTCTACTTGAATACTCATCGTTTAAAAAAATTTGAGTTAGTGGTGGAAATTTATTAAAGAATGATAATCTACTTAAAATTTAAGTATCTCTCATAATGTTCTTAGTCAATATCATAACTGAATTCCTCTTCCTTATGTAATGTAACTTTAAAAAAAAAATTGTCCTAGATGGTACCTTAAATCATCACTAATTTATGGCTTTGGGATTGTTGGCCTTTTCATAGCCATGTTCTCTACCACTCTCCATCAGATAATTGATGGTTAGATTTCTCCTCCATATCCATATTTTCCTACATGGAACCCTAGTATGTGTTATTTTCGGTAATCTTCATACTTTCCACTCTTTATTTTAAATAGAGGCCTCATTAATTCATTTTTCGATGTGGGATTTCAACTAAGATATTTTGAAACGTCAAAAATGTGTTATCCCAATACCCTATATTTTGTTGAACCGATGGTACTTCAAATCATCATAGATTGATGAGTTTAAGGACCTCAATTATACACTTGTTTGTGATTGATGACCTAAATCACTACCTATAAATATTTACGTTTTTCATCCAATTATATGTCTCTAATTGCCACCAATGTTCTCTTAATCGAGATCATAATTTGGTGGTGACCCTTTCATTTCTCTTTTCCTTATATTAAGACTAAATTTTAGTAAACCAATTTCTGATGTGGGTTTTCCCACAAATATATTTTCTATTTTCAACCTTTTATTTTCGAAGAACAATTTCAAATTGCGAGGACGCAATTTATTGAAGGAGGGGAGAATGTAACACCCCAAGATTTCATAGTGTGTTATTTCTTCAAAATAATTCAATAACTTGCACTACACGCAACACTGAGTTCAAGCGCACCATGACTTACCAAACAAGCCGTTCAAAAAAGGTTACGAATAGTATTAACTAAATTTTAAACTTTATATAATCCTTATAATTTTAGAAACCATATTATGAGTTTCTTAGACATAATGTAAGAACAAATTCATCTTCAGTATTGTAGTTTTACCAACTTTTAATAGTGAACCCTTTTTAAATAAAATATTTTAAACTTTTTGACTAAATGGGGACATCAAAAAATTTAAAATAAAACATCCCAAGCTTCCACGGTACGCTTTCCTTTGAATAAAACAGTAGCGTGTGTTGTACGCAACTTCGAGTTTTAACACACACCACAACCGATCAAACTAGCCGTTATGAATAGTAATACTTAATTTTTTGAAATTATATATATTTTATATTTCAAAATTGACTTCATTTTTGGATTCGGAATATCAAATTTAGCCTAAGGTGAAATTTTGGTACTTTTCGGATAACTTTCATATTTTGATGAATAGTAAAAATTACTAAATTTTAATTAAAAACAACTTTTTTAATCAAAATAATTAATAGTGATAAATTATGAATTTGAGTGGTTTTAAAGTATATTTAGAATGTATTTTTACCATTTAATATAATTTTGGTCATTGGACATAATTTTACAATTAAACTGAACATAAACAAATATCAATCTTTTGATAGTTATTATCTCTTAAAAACACGCTTTTTGTTTTGACAGCGGGAATTAATTTTAAATTAATTTCTGCCACTTATGTGTTTTGAATTTAGAAAAATGGATTCCATATTTGGAATCAGGATGTTCAAATTGTGTAAATAGGTAACTTTTATTTTTAGACATTTTGAATAATTACTGCGGTAAATATTTTATTTACCATGGTTAAGGGTAAATCTGGTAAATAAGGGTTAAAAAATAATATTATAATAATACTAAATTACCCTAAAACGTGTCTTAACCCTATTGGTTGATACACGGTCGACCATGGGCATCTTTGGGTCAATTTTGGGACCCCATTGATCCACTTGTAAGTGATAATGACACTTTATTTTAATTAAGTTAAAATGAATACAAAAATGGCATAAGCTTACATCTTTTAAAAGAACAATTTTTACATAGGGTTGTACATGTTGGATTTTAGATTATAAATATTCATTAGAAATCTAAAAATATTTCCTACATAATGATATTTTATTTATAATTTTTAGACATCAAATAATTTAAATTATTAATGACACAATAATGATGCAATGTTTACCTCAATAATAAATCATTTAAATAAATAAGATTATAATGATTAAAATATTATCTAAAACCTGTCCAATTCTTATTGGTTGATGTTATTTAGAATATGAGTCATATTATCTTCGACCTCAATGATTTTTGGACCATTATAAACCGAATATAATTATATTATAAAGTAATACTTTCACTCTTTCCTAAAGAGCCCCTCCTCTCCCTTATAAAAGGAGACCACTTCTACTCATTCCTCACACCTCTCAAGCCACTTGTCTCGTCCAAACTCTGCCCAACTAAGCTCCCCACATCCCTCTCCTCCTCCTTGAAGCTTCCCCTTAGGCAGAAAGCATTTCAAGAAGTCCTTTGGTTCCAACCAAAGTGAGTTACCTAAATTAAAGGTAACATTTTCTCTTAAATTATTTTCAATTATTTTGCTTCTCCAACCCCCAAACTCTTTTTATTTCCTTTCTTTTGTAACAACACCAGTATCAAAAATATACTAGGATGTTGTTATAAGAAGGATTCAAACTACACATTCACAAAACTCCATCTAATGGATGATGAACATAATGTTTCTGTGGATGGCAAACTAACGCCTCACGAAACGATGATTGTTCAAATACATCTTACCGCCTCTCATGGTGGCCATTAGGATGGCACTTTAATTAAATATGATATTAATGATATATATTTTATATATAAGCTTTTGTAATTCCATTTTATTTCATACAATTATTCGTTTCATGTTGTATATACATACGATAATTTCATTTGAGGAAGTGCGGACTACCGCCCCCTTAAAATGATATGACTCGTTCATACCACACATTGAACGTATAAAGGATGGTGTTAATGAAATTAAGTAACATATATAAAATATTTTATTTTACTGGAATATTAATATACCTATGTATCATTTGGATTCAATTCTTTTAAAATAAAAATTAAATGGAAGTAGCATTCGTGCGTACGTACGGACTACCGTCTCCACGAACGCGATGAGATTCATTCTCCATCGTATCCATTCAAGTATAATTATCATTTGATGATTTAAAAATGATGTTTAAGGACTTGATACCATTCTGGATATGAATAATATACATCCCATTAATAACAAATATGGCTCACATAACAAAGAATGTAAAGTAAAATGAACCCGTTAACACCTGAAATGACGATAATTCTAAGATATTATTAACAAATCAATGTTAAAAGATCATATATGATATCATATTAAAGTAACTGATTATTGTATTATTCAATAACAATTATTTCACCATTATACAGGAGGTAAACCTACCATCGACCAAGGAAAAAGTACAAAGTAAAGGATTCTCTTATCTCACTTTCAATTCCGTGAGATTTCCATTGTTCGCTACTAAATTATTGAAAGTAGTGTATTGTGTACTTCCATTTGATATATATTATCATGATTCACTTTATATTCATGTTATTCTGTAAATAATTTGGTGGTTATTAACTTTTGGCCATGCGACTCAGTTGATTAACATGGTAAGGGGTTTCTTGTCTCACTTTTAATTCCGTGAGAATTCCATTGATCACCACTTAATTATTGCATGTGGTGTATGTGTACTACCCATGATTGTATTCATTGTGTAATATACTTTATTTTATGGGTATTTACATCATCATGGTATGATCTTTCTTTCATGGGTGTTTGTTTCTTAAGTTACCTAATCAATAAGGGAATTTGAGATTTCAATTTCAACTCATTTGGCTTTACGCATATTTCATTGATTATATTACCCCAAGATTATGTGTGGAATCACTATTCATTTGATTATGTCATAATTTCCACTCCCCTTCCTGTGGATATACTTTTGATACACATAATCACTCCATTGAAAATTCTCAAGTCATTGATATGAATTTGATAAGAGTAATTTTAACTCTTTCACCATTTGTTGAGTTAAACATCCAATTCGTTGGTGTTGTTTTTACATGAATATGTGTGAATATACTTTGATTGTTTTAAACTGAATATCCAATCATATTTAGTGTATTTATATTTTTCACACATAATTATGTTGTTGATTTATCCTTAACCTAAGGATATGGCCTTTATGAGAGATTTCATCTCAACTTACATTCCATTGAGACTTCTTTGTTGATATACACCAAATCACTTTTATGTGGTGTATATAATGTACTTTGACATAGTATATCATGAATTCCCTTTATTCTCATGATATTAAAAAGTTTTGATTACCTCAATTATTTTCATTCAAGTGTATCTCTTTCGGTTAAAATCTCTGACTAAAATACCATTTTTAAATGTTTTAAAGACTTATTCATCTAAATCATTCTCATTAATGTCCATGTTTTAAAAATGGTTTTAAGGATTTATTTATATGGACATTAAAGTTTATAAATTAAAAATCCTTTTAAATGGTCTCAAAGTGGTATGAGACACTTTGATTCAAAAATCTATTTTTAAATGGATTCTTGACAAATAGTGTGACTTTTAAATGTTTTCAAGAAAAGGGGGATATTTCTCTCAAATAGTTTTGATGATTATTTTAATCTATGTCAACATCCTTCATTATTCATGATTGAGGTTAATGTGATACAATACAATCTTCCATATTGTATCAAATGAATTATATTTGACTGTGGATGTTCTATTTTTATACCATTCATGGTTTGTGGTTAAAGTATTGACATTTCGTATGCTAGTTTTAATACGAATGTTTATTTTATGCTTAAACCTATTCATATGAGGAATGCATTGGACTTAATAAGTGACAGGTGGAGCCCGCTATAGCTCCTCGATGCATCGGTAGGTCTCATGATACAAACTAGTGTCTTGGCACAAGGCCTTGGCAAAATCTTATTTGTAGTCTTGGCACGAGGCCTTGGCTATGTGGTTATGATAGTATGGCATTATGCATTCCATCATTATGAAAGTGGTTATTGATATTGCATGTGATCATTCGACTAGTAGAATATCCATGTGAGTAAGTAAATGGAATTATTTCATTTTACCTTTTCCATTTTATGCTGAAGTTCAAGTTTCAAAGGCTTTTGTTTTAGTTATAAATTGCCTTAAGTGTTTATGCTTATTTATGAAAGCTTATGCTATAATGTTATCCTTACTGAGCATCCGAGCTCACCCCTTTCAATGTTTTATTTTTTTTTTCAGGATTATGAAGAAGTAATTTATGAATGACCTGCAGGGATAGTATGAGGGGATATGAAGACAAGATGTTTTTTTTATGATGTAATGTAAAAATTTATGGATGTATCTAGTTATTCCAAGGATACTAAACTAATCGGTCTTTCGAGACTTGATCTTTCTCATGATCATGCCAATGTTACGAAGTAATGCACCGACTCTGGGTAGCTGGGGTCGGGGCGTTACAATTAGTATTCTCTCTCCACTTATACATAATATTGTTTGGGGTTTTCTTAATGAGTATAATGTTGTTACAATCTTTGTTTAAGAATTTTTTTTTGGATTTCTTAGATTACGGTGTGGACTATGATGGATGATTCTGGTTCAGTATTTTAGATCTATTTCTATTTCACAGCTATAGCCATTTTTTTATTTTCATTCAGAGGAAATTATATGTATTAATTTTTCTTTATAGATTCATGTTAGAATTTTTTTGATATATTTTATATAAGTAATGAATTTTCTTGTGGATGATTCATCATATATCATGGTATTTTTATTCATATAAAGGGTAATGCCATCCATTTGTGAGATCTATGTACCCTAGGATTTGGTCACCAACTTGTGGCCTACTAGAGGTGGCACTCTAGGTCATTGTTTTCGTTTCTACATTGTCATCCCAAGAGTGGTTTCCATGGGGGATGATGCCATGATAGAATTTTATCAGAGTGCTGATTGTTGAGAGATATGATACAATTAGGAGTTAGGAACAATTTTTATTGAATGTGTTGGTAAGGAAAAAATATTTGTTGATGTTTTTGTGTGACATAGTCTGTGTAATATTGGCTAGGACATGGTATTTTATTTCCCAACATGATCTGATGCAACGACTCTGAGAATACCAAATGACAAAATGAGGCTACACTGACTACAGGGTAGAGATACTATGAAAGCTAAATGCATCATAATAACTTGTGTTCTTATTTAAATTTATTTAATTTTGTTAACATAAAACAAATTACACGAATCCTGATATTTTATAAATTTTTCTAAGACATTATCCCTGATTTTATTTCTAATAAAATTATTTATTGTTTGGTAAATCATTCTTAATATAGGAATAAAGAGTAATGTGGTGGATAACAACATTTAATTATTTGAATAAACCAACATGGGGATTGAATTTTTTGTTTCCTCTCCTTTTGTGTCATGATTCTTGAAGAATTGGATTTTTCTCACTTTTTTCAATTTTATAACATACCATATTGTTTTTCAAGCGTTTGAAATGTTTTGAGAAGCATGCTAATTGTATTTTTTTATAATCTACTATTTATATTTTGGAATACCTTATAAATAATGTTACATTGATGTATATTTTTCACTGGAATTATAAAATAATTTTTTTTTTAAAATCATTATCGCATGTGAGTAAATACGAAAATGAATTTTATATACATTTTCATACATTTATTAGAATCATGTGTTTTTCAGTTGATGTAATATATAAATTTTAAAAATTAAATATTAAAATTCCTGAAAATGTATGTATTAGTTATTAATAATTCAGTTTGAATTTTAGAAACTTCATAAGAAAAAGATTATCCTTATGTTACATGTAATGAGTTATATATTAATGATATATCTATATATTGTAATCATGTGTTAGCATAGAAATTCATTTTAAAATTATTTATAAATTTTGACAAATGATGATAATTCTTTTTGGTAACTTGATATGGCATAAAAATATTTAAATTATTAAAATAAAAATTTTATAACCGATAATATATTTTTATTACTTAAATAACTATACATCACATATAAACTCATGTGTAGTTTGTTATAGGAAGCATGTCAAAAATTTGAACTATTTTGTGATAACTGGGGAAATTCTAGTAAGAATGATTTGATCATACATCATGGTTAATATTATTTGTATGAGGAAATATGTTATTATTATTTCATTATAAAATAATATTTACTTTCACAATAAAATGATGTAAGTTATGTATAGTCTGAGCATGAAAAATAATGGAACAATATAATACAACATGTGTAGGTTTATTTTTGTTTTTTGGAATCATGTTTTACATTGATGGTTAGACCAACATGTTGTTTATGTAATGATGTAATTTAATTAATACCAAGGACATATCATGTGGATTATTATTTAAATAAGTTTGGATGTGTTTTTTCTTTAGGTAATAAGATAATCCAATTATTTAATCTTTAATTATATTGAACATGGTCTATGATATGACATTTATACAATTTTTATCATGGATTATTGTAAGAAATCTATAAAATTAAAGGTGTTATATTTCACTAGAAACAATCTGTGAATTTTGAGTGTTGTTTGTGGTTTCATTGTTATCATTTTATTGATGTGTTGATATACCTCACTGTAATATAGCTTTTTAAAAACCTTTTTGTGTTAATTTTATTAGAGAAAATGAGACCCTGGATTTAAATGCATGTTTAATATCACCATGTATTAAATGGGTACTCACTAATATAGGTCTAATGAACTAATTCCCCATGGAATATAATAAATCCTATGAAATTTCTCTTTCTAACTGACAATGTTATGTAATATAAACCTACGGATGATTATTGTAGATTATATGTTTTTACTTATGTGATATAATTATACATTCTGCAATTTCATTATGTGACATGTGGATTAAAATCCATAATGTCGACAAAAACAGTGAAACCTAATCCCTAACTAAGACACCTTGTACATTAACATGACTAAAACCATGAGGGAGAGTCAATTCCATAAAAATCTATTAATATCACAACATGAGAGAGGGAATTCCTCGATTTGTTTGCATGGGATTTTCTGTGATAATTGGGATAGTTGGTGGGGTTGGGAGTGTGATGAGACAAATGATATTGTTATGTGATAAGGGAATTTTACTATGGATTGTTATGTGGTGTGGTTATGTTGTTATTCTACATTTTTGTTGGTTGGGATTTTTTTCATTAGTTGTTTTGTATAGTTATGGTAATGTGTCGTGACAGATATGTGTGGTTGATGTGGTGTGCTGACTTCAATTTTTTTTTGTTTTTTTTTTTATTTTTTTTATTGATAAAATCACTCACATAATGTAAAATGGGTAATCACATAAAGGAAAAAAATAACTTATCATTTTTTGAAATCATGAATGAAATAATTATGTGATTTCTTCTAATGCCTTAATCATTTATAAAGGAATAGTTGAGAATGTTTTAATATAACCATATTTATTGGGTAATTTTATTTTACCTTATATTGATATCACTTATTATGACCACAAACAAAAAAAGATATGTATAATTTTTCCACCCATCCAAACATGCTATATTGATTCACATTTTAAAACTTTATTGGCAATTATGTGCTCCCACATCAAAAATAACAATGTTTGGTTGATGGGATCCTATGATTTTTATAATTTTGGTAGCATTATTTGTATTAATATACATATTTATGTGGGTAGATGTATTTTTTTTATACTTCTGAACATGATGACATGATACTATGAAAAATAGAAATTTGAAATGTCCAAACTCTTACTGCTTGTTCATATAAATGTTCCTTGTAATTAATGTTTTGATGAGAAAACTGGTAAGGTTTTAAACATAGGTTGAATTCTGTGATAAATTATCATGTTAAATTTTTGATACATAAAATTTCATAAATCATGTTTTCTAAATTCTGAGTTATATTTTGATAATATTAACATAGTAAAGAGGATGATAATTTCATGTTAGTGGAATATAAAATTTTTGTTATAGAATTAACCCTTAAAATTTGTGTAAGTTGTATTGGGAAATATGCTGATGAAAAGTGGATTTACAAAATTTGTTGAAATTTTTTTCATAATGACTATGGTGATAAATTCATTATTATAGGATGGATTTAGATATATGTTTTAACTCAAACAAGTTTTCCTAGTTGACTGAATGTTTTCAAATAACATAATATTTAATGATAATGGTTTAATAAGGATGTTTTCTGAAAATATAATGTTCCAAAACAAAATTTTGAGATACATGTACAGAAAGTAATATATTGTTTTAAGAATCATGATTATTTTTCCAAATAATTCACCAATATGGTTTAATAATGTGATGTAAATAAGTTGTCTATTTATCTAAATAATCGTTACATGAGCATGTTAATATGTTTCATCAGGATATGTTAAAGAATAATATTTTTTTAACTATTTTGAACATTAAATTTATAGATTTATAAATAAGGAAAACTCATTTATAGATATTAATTTAATGTCAATTATATGTTACATTGTATATACAGAAGGTATAAATTTTTTTTCTCGGGTCTGAAACAACCACTTCCAATTGAAATAATGTGATAATTTTTTTTAACATTCTCCCTTCCTTGATTTGATAATGATTTTTATGCATTGCATACTAGACTTGTTATACCTATCAATGTGGTCTGGTTCGTGTTTAATGTGTATTTCCCTCAGGATATTGTGTTTTTTTATTGTATTGATTTATACATTTACCCTATAGAAAATTTTATTATAAAGATATTGTAAAACATGATAGGTTTCTCAAGGGATGGTAGTTTTAAACCATTCCCTCTTTCTTGTAGGCTGGTTTTGAATTCTCAAGGGAAATTGAAGTTCGGGTGGTAGATGATGTAATAGAACATAGCTCATCAAACTATTCCTTTGTGAAAATAAAGTGATTGAGGTGCTCTGGGAGGAAATAGAGACTCTATATAATATATTTTTAAAAAATAAACTTTTTTAATTGTTACATAGGATAGGTAGGTTCTGATGGTAGGATGAAACATTGACTCAAAATAGTAACTCAATCTGGTAGCTCGCCAATGGTGAGTCATAATGATGAGTTTAAATAGAGAGTCATTGATGGTAGGTTATTAGCGGTGGATCATGATGCTGATTCATCCATAAGTGACTCATCCAATTCTGATTTTTCTTATGGTTACACGTCCCATGGTGATTTCTCTAGTAGTGACTCATATAGTGGATACTCATCCAATGTTGACTCGTCCAACAGTTAGTCGTCCAGTGTTGACTCATCAAATATTGACTCATCCAACAATGAATCATCCAATGGTGACTCATACAACGGATATTCATACAAGAGTATATCACATAATGAAGATTTATCAAATGGTAGGTCATCCGCTGGTGATTTGTTTCCTAGTGTTTTTTAAAAATCTAGTTTTATAAAGATTTACAGGTTTTTAATAGTTTTTCACTCTAACATTTTGGTTGACGTAAAATTATTTAAATACCATGATTAAATTGTTTTTTTTCTAATAGTTTTTGGATCATATCATTAATTTCTTTAATTTATTGGAGACTTCTATGCGACCAATTTTCATGGTCTTGCTACAGATCAATCCTTAATGGATTTTAAAATCTATTTGTCCTATGGATATATGATCTCTCCTTTCTAAATAAATTATCCATTATTCTTATTTATGTTTTCATTATTTTGGAATTGGATGAACCTAGAACCTTTTATTCCAATGGATTCAATGGCTGGTGTTTTAATCCTTTCATGAAGTTTTCCTCATAGGTGTTTTCTTCATGTGCACCCCATGATGTGGCGCAATAAGGAGTTGTTTATAGTTTCTTCTTATATGTATGATTTCATTCATATCTATCAATTATGTATCATGTGGGGTCGGTGTATGAATGAATCCACTGTGAATATAGTAGAATAAAAACAAAATAAAAGTAATTAAATCAATTTAAGAGATATTTGTTTTGATGGGATAATTGAGGTATGGTATGCTGTGTTATTTATTGATGTTGGTATTGTATGGGCTATATGACTACTAAAAATATTTCTTGTTGTCATCCATGTATGCAAATATAATTTGTACGAATTCATGTGTTTCTGCTTCTGGTTAAACCACTCAATGGGATCGGTTAACCATGTAAAATCTGAAAAAATAAATTTATTCCCTATGATTATATAGTATCGATGAGAACTGCCTAAATTTGGTGTAATTGAATAAGGGATTCCCTGTAAAATATGGAATCATTACTTTCTATTTTATTTGTTTCAAATTAATTGTTGACATGATTGTGTATTGTCCGTTGGAAATGGTGATATAATGAATGGAATATGATTTTATTGTGATATGTTGGGGTGGTGGATGATATGTTTCCTGAAGTGGGTCTATGATTTTTGAAATGATACATATGGTTGTATTCTGGGGATAAAATGGGTATGGTAATATAGTAGGGATGTATGAATCTTATGGTGTGGTTATGAAGTGCGTTTGTGAAAAAGGGGATGTGGCTATTAATTGGTGATTATGTGGGATTATTGGATAGAATGTTATGTGTTTTTGTGAAGGTTTTCTTACTGTATGCTAGTTATTGTCTTCTATGAATAAATTCTAGTTCCATAAGATCTATGTTACTGAAAAAGTATATCTCTTCTTAGGAGGAATATTGAAATATATTTTATTTCAAATGGAATGTGAAATGTGGACAACTAAAAATTGAATGATAAAATGATGTAATTTATAGATCAAATTTTTTTCTATTATATTATTAATCAATATTATTGAAATCTATTATGTATCTAAATGTGGATTAAGTTTCTAATGTGACTTGTGGAATGTTTTCTTATTTAGTGGTGTTGTGCTTATTTTATGTGGTTTTTTATGTTATATATACCCATGTATTAATGGAATTAATATTATATGTTATTGAACTCAAATGTACATGTTTAATGAAGAAATTTATTATCGGATGTATTGTTTCACTTTTTGATGTTATGTATAAAAACATTGGATGGGGTATGAATATTGACATTGTATTTTTCTGTGGTTGTGCATTTAGAGGTGGCAACAATGGTGGATGTGCGATGGTCTTTTGATTTGAAGTCATATATTATTCTAGGTGTTTGATATATATATGTAGGGCTTGTATATTTCCATTGAAAATTATATATGAACGCAACTTTAGTTGAGAAATATGTTCTAAACACCCCTATCATTAAGGGGGCCACGTCTTTCCCAGCATTGTGTTTGGAGGATAGATGGATGATTTCATACCCTTCCATGTTCCCTCTTCTTGGAATTGGTAGCAAATGTTTTTTTTCGGGCATGATGTGATGTGGTTTTTGAGGCCCATGACTCTATAGGGGGTGGTGCTTTCTCAGGTATCATTGGGATGAGAGGTGATGTTTTTCACTATTCCCATGTGTCTTTGGGATGACATGTGGTGTGGGTTTCGGGCTAGGTGTCTACGAGAATGTTTTGAGGCCGATGTGTGTGCCGACGGGATGTGATTAGATTTGGTTTCCTATATGATGAGACTAGTTTCCAGGAACAAGTGTGTCCAAGAAGGATGTGGTGAGATTCGTGTTCAATGGCTATGACACTAGCTCTATGTCCAATGTGTGTGTTGGAGAGTTCTGATGTAGGGATTATGGTATCCCCATTACATTTTACATTAGGGCATGAGTAGTTATCCAGTGGGAAGTGTTGTGTGGTACCCAAATCATCGATGTTCATACTATATTACTTCACATGGTTGAGTTATTCAGTTAGAGACCCTTGGTGAGTTATTCATTTTGGATAATATGCCTATATAGGTTTTCTTTTTTATACTACTCTCACACAAGTGTTTTAGAATTATCATTCTTATGAATGTTAGATATTGGGTTTTTCGTACTGAGTACACTTGTATGATCATCATACGTATGTGAAATGTATTTTCAGGTGTCTAAGAAGACATTGTGGACTTTTCAGGAAGTTTCATGTTTATATATTTAGAGACGTTTCTCTATAAATTCATAAGAAAATATTCTTTATGTTTTTCATTATGAGACTTTTATATGTATGAGTTTTGATTTGTACATGCATTTTGGAAGGGTTTGGCGTCATTTAATAAATGTGATGGAGTTGTTAGTAGTTGATTTATCCTATATCCTAATCATGTTTTATTATAATAGATAATTCATCCCATATTGTGTCATATTTATACACATGTTTGTAGTCTCCAATATGGGTCCTACAGGAGGTGGGAGATGGAGGCTCATTATCTCCCTTTCTTCATTTCCAGCCTCGTAGGGGTATCCTTTGGAGGGGAGGATCATGACAACAAGAAGATTAATAAAATTGTTCAAATATAGTGATATTGGCCACCAATAACAAATAATTTAAAACTAAAATATGGTGGATATGTAATAAAAAAAAATCCATCATTATTTTTTTGAAATAATTGGTGTAACACCCCATTATTCCACGATACGCTTATCATTGAATAATACAATAGCGTGTGTTGTCCGCAACTTCGAGTTCCAACACACCACAAATAATCAAACATGCCGTTATTAATATTGATTCCCACATTTTGAAATTTTATAAATTTTAACATTCAAAATGGACTTCATTTTTTTATTCGAAAAATTAAAATTAGATTTGGGTATATTTTTGGTATTTTTCTGAAAACATTCAATTTTTGATGAATAGTTAAAAACATCTATTTATAGTTTAATACTGAATTATTATTTAAATAATTATGTTTTATTATTTAATTTTTTCGGTCGAAATAGATACCTAATAACTATACATGTTCAATTTAATTCATTGGAGTCAGTTTATAATAATTTTAGATATATAAAAATTTTATTGAAGTTTTTATCGTCTTTTACCAACCTCCTAAGTGCATTTGAAAATTTATATAAAAAATAATTTAGCGGCATCTATGAGTTGAATTTCAAAAATTCGAGACACACGGTTGATATTAGAATGTAAAATTAGTTTCAATAAAATGAAAATAATTTTTGTTGAATAGTAACTTTTTACTTTTATTTACCACAGGTAAAAATAAATAAGGTAATTAAGATTAAAAATGATATTATTATTACCCTAACACATTTAATAATTATATTGGATAAGTATAATTCTACCAAAAACAACCTTAGGATTAAAATATGAACCTATTGGGTCCACTTAGATTAGTTAAGACATTTATTATTATTTAATTCAAAGAAGAGTTAAAAAAGTTAAAATCAATGTTTGATAACTAAAACATTTTTAATATAGGGATACAAATACAGTAAATTGGACAATAAATATTAATTATAAAGATAAAAAGATTTCCTACATAATGGTATTTTATTTATATTTTTTAGACATTAAATAATTTAATTTATTTATGACACAATGATGATGCAGTAATTACCTAATTAATTAAATATTAAAATAATTGATATTATAAATATTCAAATAAAGGTAATTTGAGACTTTTTATGAATTCTTCTAATTTTATTGGATAATATGACATATTAGGGTTGGTTAGATCAATTGTGTTCTATGTAATAATTTTGTTATGAATTTTGAAAAAACAAAATACAAAAAAGTGTCAAAATTGACTAAAAGGAGTTTCTAAAACGAATATTATATTATTAATTGATATTCTATTCCTAAAAATAAAAGGTTATTCCAAAAGACTTATATAATGATAATTTTAACATTAATGAACCACTTGGGGTTATCTTGGGAGTATATAGTACGTTTACTAACAATATAATTTAAAAATACCAAGAGACATGGCAAATGTCAAACTATTTAACTAAGAGTTAAATCTAAAAGATATGGTGAATATAGAGATCAAAACTAGTCTAAAACCTATGTTTTAGTGGTTTTTTGACCCATCCTAAAATTTTCCTTTAAATAATCCATTTTGGAGCCATTATAAAAAGAAAATTATTTTATTATAAAATAATATTTCTAACATTTCCTAAGGTGACCCTCAACCCTCTTATAAAAGGGAACCCCACCTTATCTATAATTCACACCTTCAAAGGAATTTGGCCCAGCCCACCCCTGCACAAATACCCTCTAAACAGTACTTCATTCATCCTAGAGGCCTTCCATTAGTCATAATTCCAACCTAAGGAGCTATTTTTATCAAATCATAAGAAAGAACTCGAAGAAGAGGTAAATATTTCATAACCTCTTTCAAGTTCCTTCCTTATTCCACTTCCTCTTTCATTGTTGTTTCCATTATAAAATAATTACTCTAGTATCTTCTATATACTGTGATGTTATTATAAATATGGTACAACCATATTCATTATTCTCTCCATCCTTTGAATGACATGTCACCATACGTGCGTACGTACGACTTATCGTCTTCTCGTCGTGGTGTAATTGTTATTCAATACATTATTATTTGGATGGGTATAATAATGATGTGTAATTGATGTAAATAATAAATATAACATGATATTGATTATGTATATATGATATAAAATCCAATTATATTCTATTTTAATATCAAAAAAATGATATTGTCGCTCATGCGTACGTACGGATTACCGTCTCCACGAACGCGATGAGATTTATTCCCCATCGTATCTATTCAAGACCATTTTTCATTTGATGATTAAAAATAACGTCTAAAGACTTGATATAATTATTGATATGAATAATATACATCCCATCCATAACAAATATGAATCACATAATAATCATTATAAAGGAAATGAATCTGTTAACACAGGAAACAACGATAATACTAAGATATTATTGACAAAGCAGTGTTAGAAGATCATATATGATATCAATTTAATGTATATGATTCTTGTATAATTTAATAACCATTACATCAACATTATGAAATAAGTTTACCTACCCTTGAGCAAGGAAAATTACAAGGTAAGGGTTAGTTCTACAATCACTTCATTATCTGAGGTTGTCTAAACGTAATTATCTACTGAGACCTGTTTATCATCCACATCTATGTTAATTAAAATTGTATTTCAAAACATTATTAATATTTTATAGACATTTGGTTATAGTCATATATTAAAATTTTTGACTTTTATATGATGTTTATAATGGAATCTTTATCTCGTTTTCCAAACAATGTACTTTTTGACCTATTCGAAAAAATTATGGTAAGAATACTTTTACACACACGGCGAGTGTAACTATTTTATGTCATTTTAAAATCATCAAAGCTTCAATTAAAATATTATAATAATATTTTCAAATTATGTTTTTCCTTTTATAATTATATTACTTTTAAATTAATTCGAAATAGAAAGATATATTTCTCAAAAAAATATTTTGGTTTCATCTCTGCCAACATCCTTCAATGGATTGTAAGCTTATTTAAAGATGATTTATTATGATACAAAACATCCATATTGTATTGAAGGTCTAGTGATATGTTAGAATATGGATGTGATACTTTTATACCATTCACTATTTATGGATGAAGTTTTGAGACTTCGTATGCTAGTTTTTATACGAATGATTATGTTTTGTTTAAACTTTTTCATATGAGGAATGTGTCGGACTATGTTAGTGAAGGGTTGATCCCTCTATAGCCCCTCGATGAATCAGTAGGTATCATGAGACAAACGCGTTTCTTGGAACAAGACCATGAAAAAATATTATTTGTCGTCTTGGTACAAGGCCTTGACTATGTGGTTTTGAAATTCTGGCATTATGCATTCCATCATTATGAAAGTGGTTATTAATATTGTATGCGATTATTAGTCTAGTAAAATATCCATGTGATTAAGTAAATGGAATTATATAATTTTATATTTTCCATATTATACTAAAATTCATGTTTAAAAGGCTTTTGTTTTAGTCTTATACATTTCCTTAAATATTTATGCTGATTTATGAATGTTTCAAATATATTGTTATCCTTACTGAGCATCTGAGCTCACCCCTTTCTGTATTTTATTTTTCCCATGATGTGAATAAGTATATTACGACTAACCTACAGAGATAGTATATATCATCTCAGTGTTTTCTATGGAAACAATGTTGTTGTAGTTTTCCATTTCATGATTTAATATAAACCATATGAATGTATATATCACTTCCAATGCTACTAAACTAAATGGTATTTAGAGACATGATCATTTATGATCATTCCAATGAAAAATAATAATGCACAGACTCTAGGATTATGGGTTTGAGCCATTATAGTTAGTTTTAGAGGAATTTTAGTGCAAACCATGTAATGTAGAGTTATATAAACTTTGATTAGATCACATTACCCTAAGAAAGACTTTGAGGATTAATATAAAAGAACCTCCTAGAATTTTGGTATTGTAGAGATTTTGTGAGTTTTCCCAAGAGTACATCCCGTTATAGATATGATCAGGTAGATACAGCTATGGTACATATGTACCTAGGGGTAAAACCAGAAAACACCCCTTTGAGCTAGACTCAAACGAGAACCGGTGCACTACAATGGGGCTTGCTTCACTCTTGGTTACGACACTCCCAAGGGATATGGTTTGGATACTTCAAATATTATTTACAAACCATTATGAAGGTTTTATGAGTATATAAATCCTCAAAGAATTCATTTTTATTATTATAGATTATATCTATAAACTGTTCAATTTATGTTAAGTGTTTTTCACGTTTGTATTTTTGTATTGCTGTTCATAAACTAATATAGTTTATTTCATTGTTTAGAAATGGTACCTAGTGGAATGAATGGAAACTATATCAATGCACATACTCCATGTTGGTTTTTCCCTGATAATCAAAGTAATTATATTGGAAATGGTGATGCAATTGGTGCTGATCTGCTAATCACCAAATTGGGACAACTCACTCAGGTTATGAATAATAACCTTACCCGTATGGAGCACCCTGATCCACATCGTTGAGGATCAATGCTATATCACTTCATGAGGAAAAAACCACCAAAATTAAATGCGGGTAAAAATACATTAGTATCTGAGTAATGAATAAATTCCATAGAGAAATCATTTCACACCTTGGGGATTAGTGAAAGGGAAAAATTTGTCCTTGCGGTTTACCGCCTCACAGGAGATGCTAATAAATGGTGGTCATTGATTCAAAACATGAAGGAAGATGATGAAGTATCCTAAATATAATGGAGGGAGTTTAATGATCCATTATTAAAAAAATAATTTCCTCATGACCATCGAGCAGATATGGAGAGGAAATTTCCATGTCTGAGGCAAAAGGAGGATGATAATGTAGCAAAGTATGAAGCAAACTTTACAAGGATAGTGAGGCATGCTGTAGATTATATACGTAACCCAAGAATTAATATTGATCATTTCTTGGATGGGTTAAAATAATTTCTTTGTCAATTGTTAGTCACACATTCCTTCTCATCATATCAAGATATTATTTCATATGATATCAAGACAGAAAAAGAATTCTCTAAGTCTTACAACTTTAAAGAAAAGATAGAGAAGAAGATATTTGTTGAACACTCTGGAAAAGGAAATAAGGGGAAGAATGAAAAATTTGAATATCCATCCTATATTAAATGTGGGATGAAACACAACGGTACTTTCATGAAGGGAATGGTAGTCTGTAACAAGTGTGGTGAAAAGGCCACCATGCTCATGATTGCAAGGGGAATAAAGAGGCTATCATTGTTGAATGCTACAATTGTATAGAAAGGGGGCATTATGCAAATGAATTTTTTAAGCACCGATGGAACTTTCCTCAGAAAAGGCCAAGGGATCAAGGCCAGGCTTATGCTATCACTACTACCGAGGTTGAAGCTCTGAAAGACATACTGGTAGGTAATTTAATGGTTTCCTCATGTTTAGAAAATGCTTTATTTGATTATGGATCATTGCATTGTTTCACATCATCCCAGTTTTCTAAAAGAAGTAGATATTTCCAATTTTATTTAATAAGTGATTTTTCATTCAAAACTACTTCGAGAAGTATCATTGTAACAATGTTTTATGAATCAATCCCGTTTATGGAATATAAATTTTTTTATCTTCTAATCTTGTCATCATACCATGATTTAATTTTATCTAATCCTCAGTATGTTTTGAATATCAGACCATGATGCAAAAATTTATTTTAAGAAGAAGGTGGTTATTATTTTTTATGATGATGATAAATAACACTGTATCATTAGAGAAGAATCTTCACCACCTAATTCTTATCTAGATCCAAACCCAGTAGCTCAACTAAATTCAATTATTAGGGATGATGAAAATGAAATAAATGTGGGTGAGTAAAAGAATGTTAAAATAGAGAATGTAACTATTGTAAAAGAATTTGTTTTTGTGTTTCAAGAAGATTTACCTGGGCATCCTCTAGAATGGTAAATTGGGTTTTACATTGAAATAATTCCTAGATCAAGGCCCATTTCGAATACTCCTGATAGAATAACCAATATGGAATTAGTGGAACTAAATAAATAGATAGAGGAATTGGGGAATAAGGGATTGATTTGAACTAGTGTTTATCAATGGGGAGCCCCTGTCATTTTTGTTAAGAAGAATGATGGATCGATGAGGTTGTTCATTGCCTACAGGGAGATCAATGGTATAATAATAAAGAACAAGTATCCCATTCCTCTTATTTTTTACTTATTTTACCAACATCATAGAGCTCAATATCCTCAAATATTGTCCTTCGATCTAGATATCATCATTTGTGTGTGATGATAGAATAAATTCTGAAAACTGCATTTCGAACAAGGTACGGGAATTGCGAGTTTACAGTAATGCCTTTTGGATTCACTAATCCACCCTCTAAGATTATAAATCTAATGAATTGTGTTTCCAAGAAAAATATTGTTGTCTTTTTAGTGGTATTTATTGATGATATCTTGGTATACTCCAAAATCTATGAAGATCATGAAAATCACATTCGCATTATCGTGAATACACATACAAGACATAAATTATATGGGATGTTTAGATAAGTGTGAATTATGGATTCAATAGATTTCATTTCTTGGGCATATTGTCTCCAAGGATGGAATCTCTATTAATCCTTCTATGACCAAGGTAATCCAAGAATGCCTAGCACTGAAGAGTATAACTAAGGTATTCATTTTTATTGGGTTAGCATGTTATTATTGGTGTTCGGACCATAATTTTTCCCGATTGGCTAACCCATTAACAAGGCTCACATGAAAAGTGGTTAAATTTTTTTGGACAAAAGAGTGTGAAAAATGTTTTGAAGAATTGAAGATAAGATTATCTAATGATCTTATCCTGACTCTGCCATCCGGGAATGATGGGTTTTTAATTTATAGTGATGCATCGAAAATATTAATTGGTTGTGTCCTTATGAAAAATGATAGAGTTATTGTCTGTGAATCACAAAAACTAAAAATTCCTGAGCCAAACTATCCTACTCATGATTATTAGTTAGGAACTATAATCATTTCTTTTAAGAGTTGGAGACACTATCTATATGGTAAAAAATATGACATCAATACTAATCACAAGAGATTGAAATATATTTTCTCACAAAAAGAACTCAACATGAGGAAAATGAGATGGCTTGAACTACTCAAGGATGATGATCGCATGATACACTACCACTTTGGGAAGGCAAATAAGGTGGTAGATGCTCTAAGAAAAAAGGATCATGGATTTTTGGATGGGATGAGAGTTGATAAGGATCACATATACATGGATCTAGTATAAATGCATATGGGAATAAACATGTAAGGTGAAACATCAAAGCTTTTTCAAATGGTTTCCATACTATCTTTACATGAATGGATAAACAGTTTTCAGTCTAATGATGAGGAGTCTCAAAAGAAGATTAATGCTGTGAATAATGAGAGATTGAGTGACTTGGTATATGAAGATGGAATTTTCAAATTTTGGAAGAGACATTGTGTTCCCAATATACCTGACGTAAAAAGAGAATTTTTGGATGATGTTCATAGCTCCAATTTCTCGATACACCCTGGGAGGTACATAATGTATAGAGATTTGAAGGGACATTTTTGGTGGGACAACCTGAAGAGGGAGATTGCTGATTCTGTGTCATGGTGTATGGTTTTCCAATAAGTGAATGATGGAAGGCAACAACCTTGATCAGTCCTACAACCTCTTCTCATACCTGAGTATAAATGGGATGATATGACGATGGACTTTGTCATGGGACTACCAAAGACTCCTTGAAGGAACAATGAAATATGGGTTATTGTTGATCGTCTTACCAAGTCATCACATTTTCATGTTATATGATAATATTTACCACTTCAACGTCATTAAAGACTATATATTAATGAAGTTGTGAGACTTCAAGTAGTTCTCCTATCTATTATTTCTAATCCTGATCCCCGTTTTACAACAAGTTCTGGAAATGTCTTCCAAAATCCCTGGATACTGAAAATTGTTTGAGCAACGCTTATCACCCCCAAACTGATGGACAATCAGAACGGACTATTCAATCCTTAGAAGACATGTTTAAGTCATGGTCACATAAATTTCAAGGTGTGTGGGATCACTATTTACCTCTGGTAGAATTTTCCTATAACAATATCTTCTATTAAATTATTCATATGGAACCATATGAAGAGTTATATGGAATGAGATGTCGCACAACAACCTATTGGGATGATGTGGTGAAATAAAAGTTGTAGGCCCAGAACATGTGGAGATAACAATGGAAAAGGTGAAGGTAATCCCCAACCACATCAAGGAAATTCAAAGAAGATAGGATAGATATGATGATAACCGAAGGGAGTATTTAGAATTTCAGGAAGGATATCATGTTTTCATAAATGTATATACATGGAAATGTGTTATACATTTTGTTAAGATTGGAAAATTATGTTCCATGTATATTGCTAATTTTGAAATTCTAGAATGAATGAGGGTGTATCTTACTGTTTGGAAATGCCGCTAAGTCTCTCCAAAGTTCATTGCATATTGAAGGTATCACTGTGGAGAAAATACATGCCCGACCCTATGAATGTACTCACATATGAGGAATTAGAACTGTAACCCAATCTGGATTATTTCAAAGAGCATTTCAAGGTTTTTAATACAAGAGAACAAGTGTTGAGAAACCAGAAGACTTCTCTAGTAAAAGTTCTATGGGGATACCATAAGATGGAAGAGGCAACGTTGGATCCCAAGGAACATATGATGAAGGAACACCCAAGACTTTTTATAATACTCTAGAAATTTCGAGGATGAAATTACATGAAGGAGGGGAGAATTTAACACCCCAAGATTCTATGGTATGCTTCTCTTTGAATAATACAATAGCGTGTGTTATCCGCAACTTCGATTTCTAACACACCAAAACCAATAAAACTTGCCATCATGAATAGTAATACCAACTTTTTGAAATTTTATCTTCCAAAATTGGATTCACTTTTCGATTTGTAATATCAAAATTATCTTAGGGTGTATTTTTGGTATATTTTTGAAAAATTTCAAATTTTGATGAATAGTGAAAAACACTGAGTTATAGTTTAAACCCAAATTTTCTATTTAAATAAATATTTAGTTTATTTAAAAAAAATTATGTCAAAATAGATACATAATACCTATATAATTTCAATGTAATTCATTGGATTCAGTTTATAATAATTTTAGATATATAAAAATTGTATTGAACTTTTTAACGTCTTTTACCCACCTCCTAGGAGCATTTTGAAAATTACATAAAAAATAATTTTACCACATCTGTGAGTTGAATTTCAAAAATATGAGACATATGGTTGATATCAGTATGTAAAATTTGGTTCAATAAGATGAGAATAATTTTTGGTGAATAGTAACCTTTTACTTTTTCTTACCACATTTAAAATTAAATAGGTTAATTATGGGTAAAAATGATATTATTATTACCCAAAAACATGTCCTAATTCTATTGGATAAGTATAATTAGGCAAAAAACAGACTTAGGATTAATATATGAACTTCATTGGTTCACTTGGAATAGATTAGGACATTGAATATTATTTAATTCAAAGAAGAGTTAAAAAAGTTAAAATCAATGTTTAATTACTAAAACATTTTTTATATAGGGTTACACATAAGTTAAATTGGACTATAAATATTCGTTATAAAGCCAAAATTATTTCCTACATAATTTTATTTTATTTATATTTTTAGACATTAAATAATTTAATTTATTTATGACACAATGATGATGTAGAAATTTCCTAATTAATGAAATTTTAAAATAATTGATATTATAAATATTCCAATAAATGTAATTTGAGACTTTTTATGAATTCCAAAAGTTTATTTTATAAATATCCACATATTTTATTATAAAATAATATTTATAGCTTTTCCTAATTACCCCCTCACCCCTCTTATAAAATTGCACTCACCCTTCTCTCTAATTCACATCTTCAAAGCCATTTGGTTCAGCCAACCCCTGCCGAAAGACCCTCTCAACTGTCCTAACTTTATCCTAGATGACTTTTTTTAGTCAAAAAGCTGACCTAATGAGCCCTTTTTATCTAATCAAAAATAAAAACCTGAAGAAGAGGTAAATATTTCATCACCACTTTCATGTTCCTTTAATCTTCCACTTCCTCTTTAATTTTTTTCCATTCTAAAATAATAACTCTAGAATATTCTATATACTATGATGTTATTATAAATATGGTATAAAAATATTCATTTTTTATCCACCCTTTAAATGACATGTCAACATAGGTGTGTATGTACGGCTTACCGTCTCCACGTCGTGGTGTAATTGTTATTCAATACATTATTATTTGGATGGGTGTAATAATTATGTTTAATTGATTTAAATATTAAATATAACATGATAATGATTATTTATATATGATATTACTTAAAGTAATAAATTATTTTAATATCAACAAAATGATATTGTCACTCGTGCGTATATACTAATTACCATCTCCACGAACGCGATAAGGTTCATTCCCCATCGTATCCATTCAAGACTAATTTTAATTTTATGATTAATAATAATTTTTAAAGACTTCATATCATTCTGGATATGAATACGATACATCCCATCCATAAAAAATATGACTCACAAGATAAATAATAAAAAGAAATATGAATCCATTAAAACCCAAAATGACGATAATACAAATATATAATTAACGAATCAATGTTAAAAGATCATATATGAAATCATATTAATGTATATGATTCTTTTATAATTTAATAACAATTATTTCACCATTATACAAGTGGTTAACCTACCATTGACCAATGAAAAGTGCAAGGTAAGGGTTAATTCTACAATATTTACATTATAATAGGTTGTATATACGTAATTATCTACTGGGACCTCATTATCATCCACATCCATGTTTCTTAAAAATGTAGTTAAAAACATTCTTACTATTTTATATACTATGGGTTAAAGTCATTTATACACTTGTTTTACTTCTATAAGATGTTTATAATTGAATATTTTTGTCGTTTTCCAAACAAGTTACTTTTTGACCTTTTCGACATATTTAAGGTCAAAATGTTTTTTTTTCATAAATAGTGGGTGAAGCTATTTTATGCCTTTATAACATCATCGAAGATTCCCTTATAATATTATAATAATATTTTCAAAATAAATTTTATCTTTTATAATTTTAAGACTTTTATATGATTTAAAAATAGAAAGAGTTATTTCTCATAAAAAAAGTTTTGAGTTCATCTATGTCAACATCCTTTGATGGATTATAAGATTATTTGAAGATGATTTATTATGATACCAAACAACCATATTGTATTAAAGGTTTTGTGATATGATTGACACTGGATGTGCTATTTTTATACCTTTCATGGTTAATAGATAATGTATTGACATTTCATATGCTAGTTTTAATACGAATAATTGTGTTATGTTTAATCCTTTTCATATGAGGAATTAATTAGACATAGTAAGTGACAGGTGGAGCCTGCTATAGCTCCTCGATGCATCAGTAGGTCCCTGGAGAGAAACTAGTGTTTTAGCACGAGGCATTGACAAAATATTATTTTTATTCTTGTCACAAGGCCTTGAATATGTGGTTATAAATTTCTAGCATTATGCCTTCTGTTATTCTAAAAGTGGCTATTGATATTGCATCAAATTATTCGACTAGTAGAATATCCATGTGAATATGTAAATGTCATTATTTGATTTTATCTTTCCTATATTATGCTGAATTTCAAGATTAAAAGGATTTTGTTCTAGTCATATACATTTCCTTAAATGTTTATGCTTATTTATGAATGTTTTCACTATATTGTTATCCATAATTAGCATCTGAGATCACCCTATTCTATATTTTAATTTTCCTAGGATGAGAAGATGTGTATTATGACAGACCTGCAGAATAGTATATCGGATCCCATAATTGTCTATGGAAACAATGTTGTTGTAGTTTTCCACTTTATGAAGTAATGTAAACCTTATGAATGTATCTAGCACTTCCAACGCTACTATACTAATCAGCCTTTCAGGACTTGATCTTTTATGATCATGCCAATGATATGTAATAATGCACCGATTCTATTCTTCTTGGGTCGGGGCATTATAATTGGCATAATGCATGGTGGGTGGTTGAATAAATACCTACCATGGAAAAATTTAAGGATAATTTCGGTAGCATATCATGGTTATGTAATTAATCATATAAGGTATTAATGATATTTAAAGGGGATAATCATCACACTTAAATCATAACGAAATTAATAAGTGTCTAAAGGATAATATCACTACAATATTAATTGGAAGACAATGTTCATTACATAAAAATAGTTCATATTTAGGATGGGAAAGAGAGGACCCCATACAAGATTTTTATATAGTAATTTATCATGTAAATTCTAAAATGATAGGGTTTAGATGATATGCAATTTTTCGAACACAAATATTATAGTGTAGAGGTCATTATAATGTCTTGAAAAAGATAAATAATTTTGATTCAAAATGATAATTATATAGAAAATTCATGAATGGAATAGAATAAAAGAAATTCCCTTTCTAAATTTCATAACACGATGTAATGGTTATTAAAATAGTGGATAAATGATATCTCATTACAATATCATAAATTTTACATTAATTGGGACTTTAAAATACATGTAAACCTTAAAAATGTAATTTAAAGGCTAATTAAAGTGATGTTTCTAGAATAGAGAAGAAAATATAGAAATTAATTGCAATATTTCAGTAGTGTAATGACTTAATTAATGTTTATAAAAATTTAGGATACGAGAAATATCCAGAGAATAAAATTTTATGGATGTTAATTTGAAATTTATTCAGTCATTACAACATAACCAATATATATTCAAAAGGTTATAAACCAAGTTGTTTCTTTATAGGTAAACTAGAGAGAGGGGTGACTTACCTTGAGATGGTCATTCCAAAAAATTAGAATGATCTTATTGAGATCTTTGGTGAATAATACGAGGGATATAGAGATGTTTGAGAAGTGTGAGGACGTACTAAAAGCATTTAGTGAATAAGAATGATATAGTGTTTGGATTTTTATAGTAATAGATAGGGAGATCCTTATTATTTCATAAACCAATGTTTTGGACATGATACATTAGGTAATCAAAACCATAATAAATAAAATAGTTTTTTACATATTTTCATCCAAATATGACTTTATTTAATTATTTTATGTGTAATGGGGAAAATCATTGAAATATTACCCATAGTGATGTGGAAGTGAGTCCATTTCATAGAGAAATGACTTTAAAACTCGAAAAACTAATATAGGTTTTGGAGGATTCATAAAAGTATCATAAAATTAGTCAAATTACCTTATGATAAAATTATAATAAATTGGAAACATTTATTTTTTAGGGATGCGATTTATATAATTTATTAAATCAATTTGGTTCATCATGATGGCATAATAAATAGAATATATTAAACAAACATTTATTTTTTATATATATAATTGAAAATTTATAAATATTATTAAAAACTAAAATTATAAAATTTCAATATTATTCTTGAATAATAATTTTAATTTTATCTGATTAATATTACTAATATTTTAATGTTTACATTTTAAAATAGAATCAATATTTATGTAGAAACACTTGTTTTTTTATAATAGTTTTTAACACTTATTACAATTAAAATCAAGTTAATAAATTTTATATTTTCTTTTAAATAAAATAAATAAATTTAATAGTTTGGATTTATTATAATTATAATTTATTTTTAAAATTCATTATGTCACTAAAATGGAATGTTAAAATAGGTAATTACTCAAAATAATATATATTTTTTATCATATAAATTTGAAAATTTATATCTCAAAATAATTTCTTAAACATTTTTAATGAAAAATAAATTATTACATTGATATGAAAATATATACCTTCAAACATATTTGGGTTATATTCCTTTTAATCATTGTTAAATGATTTTTACGTTTAATTTACATATTTTCATTTTAATATGGTATAAAATGTTTACTAAATGTACAATTCATATTCTCCAAAAGATTAGTTTTTTTTCCTTTTGATTATTAATAATATGGATTCAAAATTATCAAAATAAATTTATATATTTGAAATAATTAAATTTAAAATAAATGCAACAAGTGTGATGGAAAGCAATTTTTCCAAAAGATGTATTTTTTTAAAATATTATGAATATACATTATCTCTATAACTAGTTTTATTAATAATATGAATTTAAATTACTAATAAAAAATATATAATATATAAATTCACTTTAAATCATTAACCATAAGGGTTTATTTTTAGTTAATTAGAATCGAGAAACATTATGAATTGTAATTTATTTTTATGAAAAAATGTGTTATAAATCATACAAATAATCCGACCACAAAATATTGCTTGAAGAAGAATTTAAAATAATTACATAGATAATATATAAGTCTATATTAATATTTTTATATTTATTAAAAATTAATATAAATATATGACTTTTAAACTAATTAGTTTTTCAAAATAAATGATAGTTTTATAACAAATGTGTATATTTTAATTATTTACAAATAACACAATATTAATAGAAAAATAACTAAATTTAACCCTATGTTAATTTAGATATTATGATATTGAAAATTAATATTATTTAATCAAACAGTTATTATAGTCATTCTATACTATTATGATAACATTTTTTCAAAAAAATGATATTAAGATCAATTTTTTAATAAGTCACATTTTGAATACATTACTAAAAATATATCGATTATATAATAACAATTTAACAATAAATTTTTGATGAGTAATATATATATTTGTGTATTTCATAATTTAGATAACACTATTAATATCCTAAAATTTAGTGAATTTTTTATAATATTATTATTTTAAAAAAAATTTAATTGGGGTTCAATGTTGCGTATCACATATGTTATCAAACATAATTTTTATATATAAAAACCAATGTTGTTATATTATTTTTCCATAATAAATTTCATTCTATAAATATTGAATACATTTTTCTATTAAATTTTTTCACACATTGAAATAAATTTATTGAAAACCCACATTTAAAATTGTGTTCATATAATATCCACTAGAAAAAAGAGAATGGGAAGTATGATGATCATGAAATAACTTGTTAACCATTGAAGATATTATTACTGGGGTGTGAGAATATATACATGGAGTAAAAAATAATAACTACAATATACTTATAATGTGATGAATATCTCGGTCAGAAGAAAGTAAATGACCACAAAACCACAATTCTATGATGGGTAAAAAGTCTAACAAATCATAATAATTGAGAAGAATATGACAATTTTTTTTAAAAATTCATTTTCAAGATATTTGGAATACATTTACCATTTATAATATGAACACAATGAAAATTTCACAACTAGAATATATATTTCCCCCTTTAATAAATTTCCATTACTATATCATCATTTTCTCCAAATGATGAGTATTCAATATGAATTTTTTAATTCCTAAAGTAATAGAATTCATTTCTAATAGATCACATAATCTACTAATTAATAATAAGATATTCATCCCATATTTTATAAGTCAAAAATGTTTAGCATTTTGTAAGATAATACATACAATAAATGGACGTTAATATTTTAATCTCAAAAATACAAAAAAAAAATGTTTAACATAAACAATTCCTAAAATAAATATGTTTGTATCCCAAAAAACACTGATAAACTCTATATTAATTAATGATTTAACCATAAATTATTTCACATTAAGATTATCATAAAAATCCAAAAACAAAATATAAATAATCAAAAACAATCCATTACATTAATCTATTGGTGTGTAAATAGCACATGCTAATAAAAAATCCCCCATAATGTAATTAATTACCACCAATTGAATAAAATATTAGATCATTTAATATGTTTCCTAAAATATCCTTAATAATTCTCAACTACTATAACATTAATATCCAAACTTTTTATAAATACTTTTGAAACTATAATAGTCTTATATATATCATCCCAAGACACATTAGGTTTATGGAAACATAAAACACATATTAATGGTTTTAAATCCCTTAATCATGTGTTTCAAAAAATATAACCTTATAACTATATAACATTTATATTTTATTGGTACCATTAGACATATGTATCAACAAATTAACAAAAACTACTATGGATATATCCTTATATTATTCATCATTATTATATATAGATTGAATTTTATATACTACTTATGAAACCTAATTCTCAAAAACATAATAATAAACATTTCAGTCCTTACACTGGAATATTATCTGTTGCACATGTGCTTCCATTATCTATGATTTAACCCTTACATCGGGGAATTTTTTTAGTTAATTCACATATTCCCTTAATTTATGAAATTACCAAAAAAAGGTCCTTTATGGTAGAATTTTTTACATTCCATAATGTTCAACATTTTTATGGAACCAATTATAATTATTCCCTATTCTTCCACAACAAAAAACCTTCAAGTTCCAATTTGGCATTTACCTTATTTCCACATTAAAAAAAATCCTAATGGAAATGTAATCCAATTTAAATTATTAGATAAACAACCTTGAGGCATCATATCTCCTCATCATTGATATCATAGAAAATTGAAATATATTCTAGTTGTTCATAATTATTCTTGTTTGGTGGTTTGGCATAATCACATGTTGTCTTACATGATCACCCAGCATGGTAGGTATCTCATTTTGGAATTTAAACATTTCTCAACATATTGGGTTTTATCTTAGTTACCCATATTTACATGAAATATATATAATAATGGTAACATTATGGATAACTACTTTTATACTATTAAATATAAATATTATAAGAAAAATAAATTACTGGGATAAACTATAAATAGCATGAATTTCCTTAACATTTCAATTTTGAGGTTTCTAATATGTGTTATCCATGTTCTATTTCAAAACATAGAATCTTATGTGGATTTTTTCTTAAATAATGGTCAGTAATGAGCTAGTGAATTTACAAAATAATAACCCCCATGAGATTCAACCCATGTATACCATAAGCCCCATTGTTCTGTTCAATTTTTTAAGGTCCTTATAAATATGGTGTTTTCATGGTGGTCTCCCCAAGCTATATTTTTGGGATAACTATATCCACTTATAGTATACATAAAACATTCATTTTATTACAATCAACATAACTTATACTATTCCAAAACATAATGAAAGTTTCCTATACATATTTTTATCCATAAGGCTTTCACTAGAGTTTTCTAATCGTAATCCCTAAATAACTCGAACTTAATTTGATATCATCTATTATGAATATTTTCTTCATTAGATAGAAATTTACTTTTAATTAAATTATAATTCACTTAAAAAATTCCTTAATTAAAATAATCTAATTTTCATTGGGTAATTAGGTACATAAAAAACAATGTCATTCATGGATATGAAAAAATTATTGAGCACTTCATTAACATGCTTGTAAATGCCCCATGATTTTAAAAGAACATGAGATCACCTGTTGACATACTTGAGATACATGTGATATATAAATCCCAAAAATTTAATAAACAAATTATAATATAATGAAAATATTATATTTCATACAACATGCAATAAAATTTAATATAAAATGGGTGAGAATCGTAAACACGAAAAAAGGCATCATATAGGATGCCTACATTAATGAAACATGGTGAATGTGAATAAAATATCAAACATGAGAAAATAAACATGTATCAAGGATTAATCCCAAGACATCCTAACATTGTGGAAAAATTAAAATCATGGATTAGGTTTACACTTTAATCCCATATATTACGTCACCTGAGACAAAAAAATTGTATTATATATTGGTATTTAATATACGTTTAGGCGCACACATCACTTTCATATCATGAACCTCCATATGTGAGTCAAATAGATAAGTTAACTTATAATCATTTTTTCTTCACATTTGATATAAAGGGTAACGAATTTAGGATACATTCATGGATTTTCCAAATGTGTTATATATATGTAATACAAGGTGAATACCATTGAGTAAAATTGGTTATGGGTATGGACCTTATAAATATATGACTGAGAAAATTGTAGTGAAATTTTCGTAGCATGAAAGTGGTACATAAAGATTCATAAAATAGTTCAAATATAGGGAAAGGGGTTTCTAATAATATATAATTAAAAACTACAGCATTAGGGATATGCAAGAACTTAATCGAATATAAAAATTTTGGAATTAATTATAATAGGACAAGGAGGGTTACTGAGTATACTTTTCACAGGAAAATTTTGTAGGATATTTTCTACAACATAATGGGGTAACATAATGAATAATTTTAGGGTATAATGAGGGTTAAATGGTCACTATTAAATTTTAAATAGTTTGAGATATTAGTTTAACGTTGAATAGAATATAATATCAATATTAATTGTAAGAAAAAGTTTGTTACATAAATAAGATTTTTTAATAAAGTGGATAAGGAGAGGATCCATTTAAATATTTCGACATAGTAACAGATGTGGTCAACACTATAATAATAAGGGATAAATTATAACAAATAATTATGATTTTATTTTTACATTAAAAGGTAATTTATAAATTAATGAAAAAAATAAAAACTTGATATTCAAAATGATTACAAAAAATAATGTTCATGAATGGAAAAGAAGACGGGGAAAATCAATTATTAAATTTCGGCATTATAGTGATATTGAATATAGTTATAATGAGTTGGATAAATGATATAAACTCACAAAATTATTTTTTCATTCAATGAATGATTATAATTTCATTAAAACATGACAAATTAAGATTTAAATTGCTAAATAAAAATACAGATTTGGAATGGAAAGGAGAGAGGGAAAGATACTAAATTTATTAATAGTAATGATTAAGGTGAAGGTTATAAAGAAAGAGGATAAATTATATATCATAAAAATAAAATAAAATAAAATTTAATGTATAATAAATAACACTTTGGAAACATATCAATAGGTCTTCAAAATGACAAATACAATGATGGTACATGAATTCCAAAAAAGGCAGAGCGGTCCCTTACCTTGATAGGGTGATTACAAATGTTTGGGAGGATTATATTAAGAGATTGGGGAAAAAATTGATTTAAAATACATTTGGGTTGGAAGAAAAATGATGTCAAAATGGGATTTTATTGAATAGATATGTGATATTAGGTTGTTTTATATAAGAAAATTTAGGGGATAGCATTATTATTTCCCAATATTTTGTTTTGGATTATATAAAGTAAATAAATACAAAACAGAGAGCAACCCATGGTGTTCTCCATTGATTATAGAATTTTAGTATTTTCCTCTTTATTTTAAACATGTTAGAGTGTAACCCAATTATATTACCCTTAGTGATGTGGAAGTGAGTCATGTTCATAAAAAAGGATTATAGAAATATAAAATAAAATATATGTTTTAGATTAATTAGAAAGGATTTAAGAAATTATTAAAATAACCTAAAAAATAAATAATATATAAAAAGATATTTCGCCTTGTGTAACATTTATATCATTTATTACAACACTTTTTTACAATTATAATTTCAAAATACACATTGAATATTTATATTTTTTGTACTGCTTACCTAAAAATTCAACTATAATACCAAATTATGAATAAAATAACTATTACATAATATTGAATTGATGATTCCAAAGGTAATATTTAATTAATCAAAATAATTATTAAAATATTTGAATTTTTTCTTTCAAAAAAATGAATTGATATTTATTAAGAAATTTGGTTTTTGTCAATAACAATTTTCGAACCCGTATAATAATAATAATCATTAGATAGAATAAAAAATTAGTTATTATTTAATTTTAATAAAATTTTTAAATATAATTATTTTTAAAATAAAATTTAATTTTAAAATTCATCAATTCATCAAAATAGAATTTCACAATTTATTATTACAAAAAAATACTATTATTGTTTTATCATATAAAAATATGTTTTCTTCTCAAAATCATTTATAAGTAAATTATATTAATGAAAAAAATAAAATTAATTTTCTGTTGACAAGAAATTATAAATTTTATCACATATTAGGGTTATATTTTAGGTAGCCCTTTTTAAATATTTATTACCAAAAATTAACATTATTTCCTATTACGGTTTTAAAAATATTTACAAAATTTTTCTATTCAAATAGTCTATATGTTTTTTTATTATTAATATTTTTTTATTAAAAATAATGAATAAATTTTATCAAGATATATTTATATAAGTAGTATAATTTCATTTAAAATAAAAATTGCAACAGAGACTGAATGTGGTATTTCTGGAAAAATTGTTTTTTCAATGAAAGGATGATCCAACATTAACATTATAACTTGTAGTATTCATTATATGATTTTAAATAAATTAATATAAATATATATTCTATAAATTTAATTCATATATTTCCCCATTATTGTTTATTTTTAATTAATTAAAATAAAGAAATATTATGTAATTTAAAGTAGTTTTAAGAAAAATGATTCATCAAGGATTAAAATAATACTATATTATAATATATTATAATGATTATTTAAATGATATTAATTAGAATAAATATAATTTAAAATATATTGTTTCACTATAATATCGAATTAAAATAAACAAAATGAATTTTATGTTACTTGATTTATCAAACAATTTGAATGTTTTACAAAAATGGGTATTTTAACTATTCATTGAAAAATAAATATTTCCCCAAAAATCACAAAATATTTCTATAAGAAAATATTTATATACTTATATAAATATTATTTTCATTTTATCAAATAAATTTTTTAAATATTCTTCAAAATATGTTAATATTGTTTTTTCAAAAATAAATATAATACATTTTTGAAGAAATCGTTTTTAAATAAAATATAGAAATTGAGTAATTATTTAATAATAATTTATCAATAAATTTATTTTGAGTTGGAAATATATATGTCTTTTATAAAATATTTAATACTATCCATGCACTAAAAATTAATTTCTTGGTTACCAATGTCGTATTTAAATAATTAATGTCTTTTTGAGTTTGGTGTTGTGTATGACATAGGCTATTGAAAAATATTTAAACTTTTAAAAACAAAAATATTTTTATTAGGAATATAGTATTATAAAATAAATGAATATTATAAAATTCCATGAAAAATATAATCATTCTACCATTTATGTTTACTTTTTTTGATATTTAGGAAAAAATATAAATACAAAACATAGTGACTTTTTCAAATAGTGCAACTTTTTTCCTATAATATTATAAATTACATTATAAAAAACAAGTGATAAAAATATATAAATAATTATTTACATTTCAAAATCCCTTATATAGGTGTTATGTGTTAATTTCATTTATAATAAAGGTAATTTAAACAGAAAAATGGTTGCACTGAAATTCTTTTTATTGGAAAAATTATTTAATAAACATAAAATTACATATGTGGGAATATGTGGTGCATATTGGTATGTGTAAGTATTTATGGATAATCAAATCTTTATAGTTATTTCCTTCCCAAATGAAACATGTAGTAAAAATAGATGAATCATTATAGATGGATTTTAGAATAATGAAAAAGTATCATGGAATCAAATGCGAAACATAGGGATTAATGATTGATCATGATCCTAAAAAATTAAAATAATGAAAATATGTATAACTTCATAATAAGAACATGATGCATAACAAGATTTTAATTATATGTTGAATAACTTGAGAATAAGTTCATGATTACTAACATTATAGTTATAAATGGGGATATCACATGGCCTTAGAAAAATGTGGAATCACAAGATCATGACTAGAAGAGTCATCACATAAAAATGCGTCTTCAAAATAATAATGATTAAATAATAATGGTTACAACACAATTCATAAAATTGTTTGTACAAGAATATTTCAAGGTTTATTCACCAAACTATCATAAAACAACACCATTACATGATTTTATTGTATAATGAAAAACACCTCTCGAGAGATTAATTCATTAAACATTTCATGAGAGTTTTATCAGTTGAACCGTATGTATAATTAATATTATACTTAAATTAATAATAAATTGTTATAATGGAGACAAAATTATATATAACTAATATTTCACACATATATATATATGACAATTATTTGTCAAATTATTTATAGGTCTATCATAATTCATCATTTTGTATAAAATATCATGTTATCAATCATTAAATGATCTTTATAATGTATAATTTTTTCCCACATATAAGGAATATGGATTGAGAACATATATGTTTTAAATTAATAAATAGTTTTTCATCAATATGGATGAATGAAAATATATTATTTTTAGTTACTAAAATTTGGAAAATATTTGAATGATTCCTTAATAAAAAGGATATATGAAAGCAATTATTGAACATGATATATGATAGAGAATCAAACCCTATTTTTAGTAGGGAATAATTTTGGATATAAAGAAGATGATTAGAAAACAAATGAGTCATATTAATAAGGAATTTTAATGGAATGCAATAATGGATATGTCATAATTCAAAAGAGGTTGGATATAATCGAGCAGTGATTTCTACAACATGATGAAAATATATAAAATATTTTTAAATGTGATTATTAATACTTTGGTTTTAAATTAGAGGAATAATACATAATTTTTATAGTAATGTATTGATTATGATAAAATGGGAGAACAACCACATTACATTAAACCTGTATATAATAAAGGAAGAGCATGATATGAAAAGAAGAGGGGGATAATAAAGGATATCGTTTTAAAGAACGAATATTCTAAAAAATGGATTAGGAGATTATATTAATATATTAAAATTTTATTCTACAATTATAGATTAATAATTTTGATAATATATTATATAACATGAACACTTGTAATCATATTAATGTGAATGTAAAATTTATATACCTGAAGAATGTGCTTGAATCAAAAAGATAATGTAAAGGCCCAAAAATTTCAAAGAAATTGTTTTTAAATACTTTGGAAGTTTATGAGTCTGTGGTTTCTGAATGCACTTGATTCCGAGGCCCGGTGGGCGCAGAATAAATTTCTAATGTTTTGTTCGGGTATGTTCAGTAAATGTACGTGCGAGTATTCCTATATTTTGAACCAGTGCTTAGAATTAAAAATCAAGGACACCGATGAACTTGCAGTGTCGGTATTTTCTTAAGGGTACCTTCCCTGCGGTTTTGTTTTTTGGAGGTTAAAAGTTATATTTTGAGAAATTCATACTAAATTAATAAAATTATTGGTAAACAATTTTATTATTTAGTGGCGGTTATTTCCTCCCATGGAGAGTTAGATGTGTGGACCACACCCACATAACCTCCCATGAGAGGAATTAGTGTGGTGGGGCCCACATGAATCTAAACAATTCACCTTCCCTTAACTCCCTATTAACACCCCCTTATTTAATTGAGGACTTCCCCTCGTTTATTATGGTCGATTCTCTCCACCTACCTCTCATTATGTTTTCCAACACAATTAGATTAGTGACTTCATTAATTAATTGAAACATCTCATTTTGAAAAAATTTGACTTGCATGGAAAATATAAAAATGATGAAGGTTTATTAAAATATTTGGGGCTTGGAAATTTTTTTGTGTGGAAAAACCTGTAGATAATTTGGAGGAGAGATTCCTCCCTCACCAACGAAGAACATGAGGAACGATATCCTCTCGTCGACCAGAACAAGATTGTGAAGAACACCTTCATCCTTTCTTCTTCTTCGCATTAAGGGAGAAGACATCACTCACAAGGAATTCCATCTACGAAAATGTTCCGTGATGCCCGACATCCGTGATGCTTGTCATCCTAGACTCGTTGACGTACTCCACTCATGATTTCAATGTAGGTTGTTTTTGTAATTTAATTCGAATAAATTATACCTTCATTCTTGTTGAATGAAAAGGGTTGTCTATGGGCGATTGTTACCGCATAACACTGAGGGTGCGGGCTGTACAAACACAGCCTGAAGACCCTCCATTATTTTTATTGATTTTTAATTCGCAAAGGGAGGCGGTGGCGAACAGAGTCGGTGGCGAGAGAAGGCAGTAGCCGCGCGTTGGCCACATGTAAAAGAACAAAGGGCCGCATAGCCAAAGAGGAATCGGTCGGCCATAGCCGGACGGGCTAGTGGAAGCGACTCGCCCCATGGCGCTGCGCTGAGGACAACCACGACCCGTACTGGGTGGGACGCTCTAGCGGAAGAACCTATCGGATCGTCGGGCGGCCGGGCAGAAAGAGCTATGACGCTCATGGGTGCCGTAGTGGAGGGATCCTGGCCTGCAACTATGGGATTCTCACACCGGGAAGACCGTCTGGCTTCAGCCAGCTGAACAAGAGGGCGGTGCTGCTCGGCGCTACCAGTCTGATAAGTTGAGGGGATGCAACCCCCCCCCCCCCACACCACCTCGGCCTGCTGGCTGAGTCGTGGAAAGCCGCGGGTTACGCCAGCCGGCCCGCGCCTCGCCAGTTTGTGCCCTTGCGTAGGCCTGGCCACCAGCCATAAGCCAGGATGAGCCCCAGTGGGCCTGGCCACGCATTTTCAGGCCGGGCTGACCACATAGCCGGGTCGGACCCACTGAGTCAGAACGGGCCAACCCGCCATCCCATTGGGCTTATCTGGTTAGGTCTGATTCACTTACACATGAATAACATAAAGACCGCGCATCCGATCGGCGTGTTGTCTGCGGCACTGGGACCCTTACGACGAGGAGTTACTTTTTCAATACTCCAATTGAATTTTGGATGACTTTGGAAAATAGTCGGTTTTGGAACAATCGTATTTCAACCGAGCCCCTGGAACAATGATGCTAATAACTATTAGAATGGGCATCCGAGTGATGTATCGACCACTTGGCTCGAGAAGAGGAACTTCCCAAAATCGAGCATGCTATGTGCGGGAACCCTAGAGCTGGTTGCGACTACAACAGAAACTGTACTGGAATCCTCCATGGGTTCTGCAGTGACGACAGCTGGACTGGAATCCTCCGTGGGTTCAACAACGTCGACACCTGTACTGGAATCCTCTGTGGGTTCGGCAGCGATGACAATTGTACTGGAAACCTTCGTGAGTTTGGCAGTGAAGAAAAATTTACTAGAATCCTCCATGGGTTCAACAATGATGATGAATCAGTGACTACATCTGATAATCTCTTTCTTTATACAAAATATGTATACTTTCGTGAGCTGAGTCTTGAATTTCAATCATTATCATCAATGTGATTGACTTCATTCCTATGTGGATTAGATTGTGCTTGGGATAAAGAGTTGGAGTCGAACTGGATTGAAGACTTATGTATATGTATGGTAATATACCAAAGTAGGGTTGGTTGATGTATTTTTTTTGTATCTTACTTCGTGTTTATCCATAATGGATATTGTGAGACCTTGCGGGTCTCGGGGTCCCTAATGAGTATCGTTATACTCACCTCTACATGGGCTCAGCCCACACTATGTTGTGTTTGATGAAAACGAAGGATAGCACTGATCGAGGTAGAGACTTGTAGATCTGGATGATATCTGGAGGTGGAAAACATGACGAGACGTACACGGAGCAGAAGGACGGACCCGAGGTGCTGAGGAGACCATCCGTACCCACCCTTCAGGTGGGATTCCCGTAGGACGACTCGGTGGTTGCTGTTTTACTTTACTGCAGTTGTACAAGCTTTTCTGTTGTACTGTACTTACAGTTGAGCTTGTATTTCCGGCCCCTTTCTTTTCTGCACTTACTTTTTTATAAATATCTTCTTAGTGCTTACTTCTATTGCATACTCATTTTAGTTGTTTACATTTAAAAAATAAATTCCTTCCCTTTTATATGGATTTAAGTCTTTGGTACTAGTTCCCTACCCCTGTCCTATGGAAGGCGTGCTTGGGGTAGTCACGGCACGGGCCCCGAGTATGGGTTGTGACAAATTGGTATCAAAGGAGTCAGTTATACCACATAACTCAGGACTCAGATAATTATTTTCTATGAACCAATAGTTCTAACAGTATTGAGTGTGGTTATCAGTCCATGAAGTCCAGCGTTGTTGCGGTGGCCGACGTATCCATACACCAAGACCCTGACCTCTGATTTCCAACTCTGTGCATGAAGACACTAATTTCATTTGTGTTTCAAAAGTTTTCTTTGTGATCACTTTGTGTCAGCTCACCAGGTATACTGTTTGACCGTGGCACACCTGTTTCTTTTCAGGATGGCCCCACATAGGCAGCCTGCTAGGGTTCTGAGTTACATTTAAGATGGTAGCCCACTAAGGGACGCGACCTTAGTGTAGGGACCCATCACAGTGGAGCCACCAGGGGTACCACTACCCGCTGATCCACTGATACAACCAGCTCCAATAGTAGAGAGTGCATGCCGATTGAGCGCATTTCATGAGTTTCAACGACAGAGGCCGCCCAGGTTCTACGGAGAGACGGACCCACAGGTAGCTGAGGATTGGCTGGAGGTTATCGTTAGGGTTTTTAGATTAGTATGTATGCCAGCTGATCCTATGGTGATCCATAATATGTGTCTCTTGTATACAAAAGCATGTAGATGGTGGAGCATGATGCTCCAGGTGCACGATGATGCATCTCTTCTCTGGACGGACTTCAAGAGACTCTTCTTCTCGGAGATTGTTCCAGCCACCGTCCATGCGATGCAAATCCAGGAGTTACTTCATCTGCGGTAGGGAAGCATGACAGTAGCTCAATACTCAGTGAGGTTTACTAACCTCTCACACTGCTCCACATATATGGTAACTGACTCGTTCTTCAGGTCCCGAACCATCTAGCAGGGACTGAGGCCCAAGATCAGAGCTTTTAAAATTCCCCTCAGAATCCCGACACAGGAGGGGGTGCTGGAGCGAGCTCTTCTAGTGGAGAACCTCCTCGCTGAACAGTCTCCCATAGAGAGACCCACCGTAGGGCGACACGTAGCAGAGTTTTCTACAGATGGCTATAGACAGATGACGTAGTGGACCAAGCGGACAAGTCCATCAGGTGGGATACATCTGGATACAGGTTCGGTTGTGTGGGGCACACGAAACAGAGCCAACTATACAAGAAGAAGGTAATGCTATTTATACTGTAGGCCGGGTCACATGGCTTGGGACTGCCCGACCCACCATGCGGACGAGAAACAGACAGTAGAGGGACATCCTAGGTAGTGGAAGAGGTTCGACTATGGTGTCCCATAGAGAGCAGGTGGACGAGGCAGAGGAGCTGGTCGAGCAGAGTGTGGTGGATGACTTTCCGAGGCTCTACCACCACCACCACCAGGAGGTCCACCCCGACCACAGAGAGCTGGTGGAAAAAGGTAGGATCCGCTCCGGGAAGTCACGTCTTATGACCACAGCAAACCTAAGATGATTCAAGGCACTATATGTGTCTACTCCACCCTTTCATCAGTACTTATAGACACGGTTGCAAGTCATTCGTTTATTGTTGTTGCCCTTTTTCGGAGCTCAGAGATTCCAATGGAGACGTTGGCTCTATCTTTATGGATAAATACTCTTATGGGAGTAGACTCAATGTTTACACACTAGTGACGATGGTGTGAGCTTACTCTAGGAGACGAGAACTTTGGCTGGGATCTTTTTGTAGCGGTGTCAAGGCCTTATGACGTCATCATGGGCATGGATTGGTTGTCTACAATCCATGCTCAGATTGACTATATTAGGTACGTGGTGTGGCGTATCCACACAGATGGGTGTAGGTTAACCTTCACTAGCGAGAAAGGAGCCTTTGCAGCGCAGGATGAACTTTCACAGAGGAAAGGGAACCCGATCACAAATCAATTGGCTTGTCTCATCCTTGGAGCAGTTGATCTGGAGAGTCCGGGATTTTCTATTGTGGTGGATCAGTATGCAGACATTATTCTTGGGGACATTCCAGACTTCCTCCTCATAGTGAGGTAGACTTCTACATTGACATGTACCCGAGACATCACCGATATCTACTCCAACATATCATATGGCTCCCACTGAGCTTTGAGAGCTGTAGGTATAGCTGGGGGATGTGCAGGGAAACGGATTCATCTGACCCAGTGTTTTACCCTGGGATTCTCCAATTTTGATAGCCATGAAGGCGGATGGGAGCTTGTGACTATGTGTCGACTTCAATCACCTGAATCAGGTGACTGTGACGAACAAGTACCCACTCTCGAGGATTGACAACCACTTCGATCGGCTCAAGGGATCACATTGGTTCACGAAGATAGACCACTGGTCAGGATATCACCAGCTCAATGTTCGAGACGAGGATGTGAAAAAGATGTCCTTTAGGTGTCGGTATGGCTACTATGAGTTCTTGGTTATTACCTTCGGCATAACCAACGCTCCAGTGGTGTTCCCAAGTCTCATGAACAATATCTTCCAGCCTTACCTCAATTGATTTGTCATATTTTTCATCAATGACATATTGATTAACTCGACCACTGTGGATGAGCATGCTTACCACTTATAGTTTGTACTGGAAAAACTAGGAGACAACCATATTTATGGTATTCTCTCGAAGTTCCAGTTCTGTATTTGAGAGATTCACTTCATGGAAAATGTCATCTTGAATGATGAAGTTGTTGTGGATCTAGCGAAGATCGATGTAGTAATTGCACGGGAGCCACCCAAGAGCGTGACATAGGTGCAAAGATTCTTAGGTCCAGGTGGGTACTAGAAGAGATTTGTGCCTGACTTCTCCAGAGTTGCAGCCCCGTTTTCAGATTTGAAAAAGAAGGGAAAACCCTTCGTATGGTTAGATAGATGCAAGAGGAGCTTCCAAGAGCTAAGAAATAGGTTTACCATTGTTCCCGTCATGATGTTACCGGAGTAGGGTGTTGGGTTTGTAGATTAATGTGACACATCAGGGACATGAATCAGGTGTTTCTTGACGAAGGAGTGACTAGTTATCGCGTATGGTTCATGTTAGTTGAGAAAAAAAGAGAAAAACTACACTACCCATTACCTGGAGTTAGCAGAAGTGGTCTTCGCCTTGAATATGTGGGGGAACTATCTGATGGGAGAGTGATTTATAGTCTATTATAACCACCAGAGTCTCAGGTACATCTTCTTGCAGAAGGACCTGAACCTGATATAGCGATGATGGCTTGAGTTCCTCCAAGACTATGAATTTGTGATATTCTACACTCCTAGGAAGGGGAACGTTGTAGCTGATGCTCTCAGCAGGAGATCGGGCATTCAACTTCTTGGAGAGGCGATGGAGCAGCTAGCAGCGTTGCATATATCCTTTGTGGATATTGATGGGGAAGCCTTTCTCCAGTCTCTCACAGTCACTCATCCAATTTTTCAATGAGTCAAAGCGGCTCAGCAGGGAGATGTTGACTGTGAGGCATGACCTGTTCAGATATCCTCAGGACAAGAACTAGATGGATTTTCTGAAGGAGGGGAGCACGTCATCCTCTCTAGGGGATATACCATGGTACCAGTTGAACTACACGAGTAGGTTATAATGGAGATCCGCACTTACCCTCTAGCGGTACATCTAGGAGTGGAGACGATGTATCAGGACCATAGATGATAGAACAGTTTTCCAGGTATAAAGAAGCCAATAGAAGAGTTCGTTTCACGATACCTCACTTGTCATCAAGTGAAGGTAGAGCACCAGGTACCAACAGGATTGCAACGGCTCATAGAGGTCTTAGAGTGGAAGTGGGATGGTATATCCATGGATTTCATGATGAGTATTCCATGTATATCAAGAGGACACGACTCTATCTAGGTGATCATAGACTGACTCACCATGTCGGCCAACTTCCTACCGATTAGAGAGCCGGGATCAGTAGAGATCATGGGATGCCTCTACATTCAGGTGATCGTTCGACATCATATTGTGCCATCTTTTAACATTTCTGATCATGATGCTCGTTTCACATTCCAGCTATAGAAGGGGTTAAAAGAGGCTTTTGAGAAGTAGCTACGTCTGATCACCGCCATCCATCCTCAGACGGACGTCCAGACATAGAGGACCATTCAAACTCTCAAGGAAATTCTCTGGGAATGTTTCCTTGACTTTGGTCACAGCTGGGAGGATCATTTTCCCTTGGTGGAATTTGCGTACAACAACAGTTACCACTCCACCATCAGGATGGCACCATAAGAGGCGTTGTACAGCTGACCATGCAGATCACCACTGTGTTGTACTGACCCTGGGGAGTCAGCACTTGTAGGATAAGAGATGGTTCAGGCTACGATAGAGAATGTTCAGATCATCCAGGAGAAGATGAAGACTACATAGAGCAGTCAGAAGTCCTATGATGATAAGTGATGGAGACCACTAGAGTTCAAGGATGGAGACCACATCTTCTTATGGTTCTCACCTCGGTGAGGTCTACAATGATTTGGTCGGGACGAAAAGTTATCTCAAAATTTCATTGGACCTTTTTAGGTCCTTAGCAGAGTAGGGGAGGTGGCTTACCGCCTGGCACTACCACCTCGGTTGCACCGGTTGCATGACATCTTCCATGTATCTCAGCTGAGGAGATACGTGCGTGACCTGACCCACATCATCCACCACGGGGAGAAAGACATTGATGAATGGGCGACATTCAAGAAGGTCCCAGTGGAGATCGAGGATCGATAGTAGTAGGTCCTACGTGGATATTCGATTCCTCTGGTGCACATTTTCTGGAAGCACGGTAACCTCCAGGAGAGCACATGGGAGCGGGAGGCTCAGATGCGTGCTCAGTTGCCCCATTTGTTTCCACAGTTTGTTATGTATCTTTATGGGGATGTAAATCCCTAAGGTGGGAGTAATTTAAAGGACCATAAATTTCAAGGAATTTTTTTTCTAAATAGTTTGGAATTTTACGAGTTTGCGGTATCTGACGACACTTGATTATGAGGCCCGGTGTGCCTAGAATCAATTTCTGATGTTTTGTTCAGGTATGTTCAGTAAAAGCATGTGCAGGTTTTTTCTATCTTTTGAACCAGTTCTCAGAATTGAAACCCGACGACACCAATTAGCTCGTAGCGTCAGTATTATCTTAAGGGGACCTTCACCGCTGTTGTGTTTTATAAATGTTGAAAGTTATATTTTGAATAATTCATACTAAATTAATAAAATTGTTGGTAAAAAATTTAATTATTTTGTGGTGGTTATTTCCTACCAAAGGCGATTTAGAGGTGGCGCCCACACCCACATAACCTCCCATGAGAGAATTTAGTGTGGTGGGGCCCACACGAATCCAAACCCTTCACCTTCCCTTAACTCCCCATTAACACCCCATTATTTATTTGAACACTTCCCCTCTTTTATTATGGTGGAGTCTCTCCACCTCCCACTCATTAATTTTACCAACATAATTAGTTTAATGACTTCATTAATTAATTGGCACATCTCATTTTGAAACAATTTGAATTTCATGGAAAATATTAAAATGAGGAAGGATTATTATAATATTTGGGGCTTGGAAAATATTTTGTCTGGAAAAACCTCTAGAGAATTTGAGAGCTTCCTCACTCACCAATGAAGAACACGAGGAATGATATCCTCCCGTCGACCAGAACATTATTGTGAGTAACACCTTAATCCATTATTATTCTTCGCGTAAAGGGAGAAAACACCACTCGCAAGGAAAACCATCGACGACAACATTCCGCGATGCCTGACCTCTGTGACGCTTGTCTTCTGTGACACGTTGACGTGCTCCTCTCTTGACTTTGAGGTTGAGTGATTATAAAATTTAATTTGAATAAATTATACATTCATTCTTGTTGAATGAAAATGGTTTTATATGGACGATTATTACCTCCTAACGCAGAGGGTGCGGGCCGAAAAAACACGTCCGGATGACCCTTCTTTATTTGTCTTGATTATTAATCCGTAATGGGAGGGGGTGGCAAATAGAGGTGGCGGCGAGCGAAGGTGGCGGTGAGAGAAGTCAGCGGCCGCACATCGGCTGTGTGCGGAAGTACAGTTGCTCACAACCACGAGCTGGACTACCGAAGAGGAATCGCCCAGCCGTAGCCGGGCGGGCTGGTGGAACCATGCTGCCCCAGGGAACTGCATTGCGGAGAACTGTTTCCCGCACATGGAAGGCCACTCCGATAGAAGAACCGGCCGACTCTTTGGCTGGTCAGGTAGAAGGAGCACCAACTCTCATGGGCGCCAAGTTGGAGGGATCGCGTCCCGCAACCGTTGGATGCTCACATAGGGAAGACCAGACGGACAGGAGTACGGTGCCGCCGGATCGAGAAGGGAGAATTTGTAGTGTAGGATAATCTTTCACATATGAGAGGGCAGCCGATCACACATCAATTGGCTTGTGTCATCCTTGGAGCAGTTAATGTGTAGAGTCTGAGATTTTCTATTGTGGTGGATTTGTATGCAGACATTTTCCCTAATGACGTTACAGGACTACCACCTCGCAGAGTGGTAGACTTCTACATTGACCTATACCCCGGGACATAACCGATATCTACCCAAGCATATCAGATGGCTCCCACTGAGCCTTGAGAGCTTCAGGTATAGTTGGGGGACTTGCAGAGAAAGGGATTCATCCGACCTAGTGTTTCACCCTGGGATTCTCCAATTTTGTTAGCCATGAAGGTGGATGGGAGATTGCGACTGTGTGTCGACTTCCATCGCCTTAATCAGGTGACTATGACAAACAAGTACCCACTCCCGAGGACTGATGACATCTTTGATCATCTCAAGGGAGCACGTTGGTTATCGAATATAGACCTCAGGTCAGGCATTCACCATCTCAGTGTTCGAGATGAGGATGTGCATAATATGGCCTTCAGGTGTCGGTATGGCCACTACGAGTTCTTGGTTATTCCCTTCGGTGTAACCAATGCTCCAGCGGTGTTCACGAGTCTCATGAACATGATCTTCCAGCCTTACCTCAATCGATTTGTCATGGTTTTCATTAATGACATATTGATTAACTCTTCCACTGAGGATGAGCATGCTTACCACTTACGGGTTGTACGAGAAAAACTCTGAGAGAACCATCTTACTTGTATGATATCGAAGTGCCAGTTCTGGATTCGTGAGGATCACTTCTTGGGACACGTCATCTTGAAGGCTGAAGTTTCAGTGGATCTATCAAAGATCGATGTAGTAATTGATTGGGAGCCACCCAAGAGCGTGACATAAGGGCATAGTTTATTTGGTCTAGATGAGTATTATAAGAGATTTGGGCCAGACTTCTCCAGAGTTGTAGCACCGATTTCAGATTTGAGAAAGAAGGGGAAACCCTTCGTATGGTTAGATAGATGCAAGAAGATATTCCAATGGTTGAGACACAGGTTTACCATTATTCCAATCATGAGGTTACCGGAGGAGGGTGTTGGGTACGTAGTATACTGTGATACATCAAGGACCGGACTCGGGTATTTCGTGATGCATGAGTGACTAGTGATCGCGTATGGTTCACAGTAGTTGAGATAACGGGAGAAAAACTACACTACCCATAACATGGAGTTAGAAACAGTGGTCTTCTCCTTGAATATGTGGCGGAACTATCTGATGGGAAAGTGTTTTACAGTATATTCTGACCCCCAGAGTGTCACGTACATCATCTTGCTAAAGGACCTGAAAAAGAGACAATGACAACTGATCAAGTTCCTCCATGACTATGAATTTGTGATAGTCTACACTCCTAGGAAGGGGAAAATTGTATCTGATGCCCTCAGCAGAAGATCAGGCATTCATCTTATAGGAGAGGAGATTGAGAAAATAGTCGTGTTGCATATTTCCTTTAGGTATATTGATGGAGAAGCCTTTGTCTAGTCTCTCACAGTCACTCCTCCACTTCTTCAACGAGTCAGAGAGGCTCAGTGTGGGGATGTTGAGTGTGAGGCATGACGTGTTCAGATATCCTCAAGACTAGCACTAGATGGATTTTATGAAGGAGGGGAGCACGAAATCCTATTCAGGGGACGTACCATGGTACTGGTTGAACTACAGGAGGAGGTTCTGAGGGATTTCCACAATTCCCCTCTAGTGGTACATCCAGGAGTGTCGACGATGTATCAGGACCTTAGACGACAGCACTGGTGGCCAGGTATGAAGAAGGCTATAGCAGAGTTCGTTTCACGATGCCTCACTTGTCATCAAGTGAAGGCAGAGCACCTGGTACCAACAGGCTTGGTACAGATCATAGAGGTCCCAGAGTAGAAGTGGTATGGTATATCCATGGATTTTATGACAAGGCTTGCACGTAAATCCGGAGGACACGACTCTATCTAGGTGATCGTAGATCAACTCACCTTGTCGGCCCACTTCCTACCGATCAGAGAGCCGATATTAGTATAGATCTTGGGATGCCTCTACATTCAGGTTATCATTAGGCTTCATTGTGTGCCATCATCTATCCTTTCCGATCATGATGCTCGTTTCACTTTCTAGCTGTGGAAGGGGTTACAAGAGGCTTTTGGGATGCAGCTACGTCTGATCACCGCCATCCATCCTCAGACAGACTTCTAGAAAGAGAGGACCATTTAGAATCTCGAGGACACGCTCTGTGCATGTTTCCTTGATTTTGGTCGCATATAGTAGGATCACTTTTTCTTAGTGCATTTTGTGTACAACAATAGCTACCACTCCACAATCGCGATGGCACCATAAGAGGCGTTGTACTGATGACCTTGCAGATCACCTCTATGTTGTACTGACCATGAGGATTCAGCACTTGTAGGACCAGAGATGGTTCAGGCTATGATAGAGAAGGTTCAGATCATCCAGGATTAGATGAAGACTACACAGAGTAGTCAGAAGTCCTATGCTGATAGAAGACAGAGACCACTGGAGTTCAAGGATGGCGACCACATCTTCCTACGGGTCTCACCTCGAAGAGTTCTGTGAAGATTTGGCCGGGACGACAAGTTATCTCAACATTTCATTGGACCTTTTTAGGTCCTCAGCAGAGTAGGAGAGGTAGCTTACCACATGGATCTACCACCTTAGTTGCACCGGGTGCATGACATCATCCATATATCTCAGCTGAGGAGATACGTGCGCGACCAGACCCACGTCATCGACCATGGGGAGCTGGACATCAAGGACTGGGCGAAATTCAAGAAGGTCCCGGTGGAGATTGAGGATCGATAGGAGCAGGTCCTACATGGATGGTCGATTCCTCTGGTGTGCATTTTCTGGAAGCACAGGAACCTCCATGAGATCACATGGGAGCAGGAGGCTCAGATACGTGCTCAGTAGCCCCATTTGTATTCCTAGTGTGTGTTGTAGATTTACGGGGACCTAAGTCCCCAAGGTGGGAGTAAGGTAAAGGACCAAAAATTTCATCACAATTTTTTTCTAAATAGTTTGGAATATTTTGAGTCTGGGGTTTATGACGACACTTGATTCTGAGGCCCGGTGTGCCCGTAATCAATTTCTGATGTTTTGTTCGGGTATGTTCAATAAACGCACGTGCGGGTTTTTTCTATCTTTTGAACCAGTTATCAGAATTGAAATCTGAGGACACCTATTATCTCACAGTGTTGGCATTCTCTTAAGTGGACCTTCACTGCAGTTGTGTTTTATACGGGTTGAAAGTTATATTTTGAATAATTCATACTAAATTAATAAAATTGTTGGTACAGAATTTTATTATTTTATGGCGGTTATATCCTCCCAAATGGGAGTTAGAGGTGGCTCCCACACCCACATAACCTCCCATGAGAGAAATTAGTGTGTTGGGGCCCACAAGATTTGAAACCCTTCACCTTCCCTTAACTCCCCATTAACACCCCTTATTAATTTGACCACATCCCCTCATTCATTATGGTGGAGTCTCTCCACCTCCCGATCAATAATTTTTCCAACACAATTAGATTAATGACTTCATTAATTAATTGGAACATCTCATTTTGAATATATTTGAATTTCATGGAAATTATTAAAATGAGGAAGCTTTATTAAAATTTTTGGGGCTCGGCAAATATTTTTTGTGGTAAACCCTCTAGAGAATTTGGAGATCTTCCTCCCTCACCAACTAAGAACATGAGGAATGATATCATTCCGTCAACTAAAAAAATATTGTGAGGAACACCTTCACCCTTTATTCTTATTCACGTCTAGGGATAAATCACCGCTCGCAAGGAACGCAATCTACGACAATGTTTTGTGACGCTCGACCTCTGTGACTCTTGTATTTTGTGACCCGTTCACGTGCTCCTCTATTGACTTCGAGGTAGGGTTTTTGTATAATTTTATTTGAATAAATTATACCTTTATTCTTGTTGAGTGCAAATGGTTGTATATGGCTTATTATTACCGCCTAACACAGAGGGCACGGGCCGAAAAAACCCGGCCCGATGAACCTTCATTATTTTTCTTGATTTTTAATTTGCAATGGGTGGGGGTGGCGAACGGATGTGGCGGCGAGCGAAGGCGGTGGCCGCGCACCGGCCACATGCAAAAGAATCGTGGCTCACAACAACGTGCCGGACAACCGAAGAGGAACCTCCCGGCCGTATCCGGCCATCCTGGTGGAACCGTGGCGCCCCACAACACCGCGCTGCAGAGAACCGTTTCCCTCACAAGGTAGGCCACTGCGGCGGAAGAACCGATAGGGTAGGATGAGAAGAAACGTTCATGGGTGCCACGGTGGAGGGATCGTGGACCAAAACCACGGGCCACCCACACCGGGATGACCGGCCGGACAGGAGGACGACACCACCAGTTCGAGAAGACGTGGGCCCACGCCCCCCCGCACCGTCCTGGTCAGCTCTCCGAGCCATGCACATTCATTTCGATCAGACCACTTAGTCGGGCGGGATACGAAGAGTCCGAACGAGCTGACCCAAAAGCCCACCGAGGTTATCGAGCCAGGCCCGATTCAGTTAAATGATAATATCATAAAGACCGCACGTCCGATCGACGCGCCGTATGCAGCACTGGGACCCTTATGATAGGGTGTTCCTTTTGCGATACTCCATGTTTATTTTAGAAAATTTTTTCTGAAATCTGGGTTTGGAACGAGCGTATTTCCATCCGGAGCCCTAGAACGAAAATTCTAATCACTCTCAGATTGGGAATTCGATTGACGCGACGTTTGTCGTGTTGGGTTTCTTTTGACGCGACAGAACTCCGGGATACATGAAATCTGGAGTTCATAATAGTTGATGTATCGACCCCTTGGATCGAGGATCAGACTCTCCCGGAATCAAGCGTGTTGTGTGCAGGAACCCTGGAGATGGGTGCGACTGCAACGACAACTGTACTAGAATCCTCTGTGGGTTCATCAGCGACTAAAACTGTACTGGGATCCTTCGTGTGTTCAGTAGAAACGATAACGGTACTGGAATCTTCTGTGGGTTCAACAGTGACGACAATTGTACTGGAATCCTCTATGGGCTCGGCAGCGAAGACAACTGTACTAGAATCCTCCGCGGGTTCAGCAGTGACGATGAATCAGAGACTGCATCTAATCATCACTATCTCTATACAAAATATGTATACCTGTTTGAGCTGAGGCTTTAAATTAAATCATTATCATCGATGTGATTGATTTTTTTACAATGTGGACTGGGTTGTAATTGGGTTCGAGAGTTGGAGTCGATCTGGATTAAAGACTTATGTATATGTATGGGCATATGCCTAAGTAGGGTTAGTTTATGCACCATGTTTATATCTTACTTATTGTTTATACTTAGTAGATATTGTAAGACCTTTCAGGTCTCGGGGTCCCTACTGAGTATAGTTATACTCACCCCGGCATGGGCTATGCCCGGACTACATTGTGTTGGATGCAGACGACAGAATGCACTGATCGTGGTAGAGACTAATAGATCTGGATGGTACCAAAAGGTGGACCACTTGATGAGATATACACGGAGAAAACGGATGGACCCGAGGTGTTGAGGAGACCATCCTTACCCACCATTCAGGTGGGATTCTCAGAGGATGACTCAGTGGTTGTTGTTTTACATTACTGCAGTTGTACTAGCTTTTCAGTTGTACTGTACTTACAGTTGTGCTGGTATTTCCGTCCCCTTTCTTTTCAGCACTAACTTTTGTATACAGTTCTGTTTAGTGCTTACTTCTGTTGCCCACATTGTTGTGTTGTTTACTTTTATAAATGCAATGTCTTCCCTTTTATTGGGATTTACACCATTGGTGCTAGTCGCCAGCCCCTGGTCGATGGAAAGCGGGCTTGGGGTAGTCACGGCACGGGCCCCGAGGACGGTTAGTGACAAATAGGGGGAGAACCCTTAATATTATATGTATATTCATAAATTATGAGATGACTTGTTATAAAAATAGAAGAAACATTGGTGGGATTTATGGATTTTGAGATGCGGTATCTTCTAGATCAATGCCTTAATTATGGAGAGGGGTGATAGAATAGGGTCAACTGTCATCATTTTATAGGAGAAAGAGTGGTTTTGTATTTTCATGTAAAATAAAATTATGTAAGTGATATGAATGTAATCACATGGGCCACAGGTGTGATTGATGAGGTAGGTGACTATTTAGGGGATATTATTTCAATTTATATACTTATAAAATTTTCTGGTAAAATACATTAGAAGGTTTAAATGTCATGTTCATTTTGTAAGATTTGGGTAAAATTAGTTTACCTCTAGAAACTATTTTAAATAATGAAGAAAACTAATTATGTTAATTATAATATAATAATTAAATAATATGACCGGTTATTCAAAATTTCTATCACAATGAACTAAATTTTGAACACTTTTAAGAGATATTAATTACAAAATACGAGAAAATTAGTTCGGAAACAAAACATATATTATGAAGGAATTATTTTCTATATTGATGTGTTTTGTTTATTATGTGTCAATAATTTAATTAAATATTTATTAATAATTAAATTAATGTAAATATAATATATATATATATATTGTTTTTATATAATTTGAAATAAATCCATTTAATTTAAAAGTACACAGTATTTATAAAACAATTATTATGTGAAAAATATAAATATTACAATGATAACTAATATTTAAAATTGAAATAAATATTTATTCTAAAAAGATAAAATATATTAATTTCAATTAATAATTATTAAAATAATTAAATAATTGTTTTTATTCTATATTTAAAAATGCAATAAAATAATATAATATTAGTGGAGACTACCTGATTGTTAGAAGAAAACAATTATTTTAAATGTTAATTATTATATTTAGGAAAAAATAATCAATATTTGTTTTGCATTTTATAAATTATATTATTAAAAAGAATAAATATTCTGATTCTCTTAATGTTGAAAAAACCTAACTCTACCAAAATGAATTTAACTTAAAATAGATGTTGACATGAATTTATTTACTAGAAAATTGTATATATGTTAATTTAATGTAAATCCAATGTATCATAAACTTATATTATTATATAATAATGTATCATTTAATTTTATTAATTAATAAATTTTTTAATTTTTTTTATATTTTTATATTTTTTATGATTTATTTAAGTGAAAGTTATATTTCTTACTACTCAATAAAAATAATTAATTTTAGGAAAATATCAAATAATTTCAATATGTAATTATTTACAAGAGTAATTTTAATATCATTTTAATTTCACCAAATTAAAATTATAAGATTATAATATTTTATTTTCAATATAAAATATAATGAATTAATATTCCAATAGAAAAATAAAGGGGTTTTCCATTAAAATACAAAATGTGAGGGTTGTAAAAAACAAGTGATAAAAAATATGATTCTTTAATTAGTATGTTATTTTATAATCATAATTTATAGTAAAATAAAAACCATATGATATCATCAAAAGATGTATCCATATGGTATAGTTTTTTTATTCCAGAATTGTGATTCTACTAGAATTCCACTAATAATTTTTTTACAAGATCAATATATCTCACATTAATTTTCACACATATGATTTTAATTATAGTTAAAAAGTGACTGGTCTTCAAAAAACCATTTCAAACCTAGCACCTATTCATGCTCAAAAAATTTATCTTCACAAGGGATACTTATGCTTCGTAATGCTATTTCATTAATTTTTCATCACTAATTTCATAATATCGGAACATCATTTAAATAATATTAATTCAATGTAAATATTATAATGGAAAAATTATATTATAATGTGTCATTTATTAATTTTTTATTGATCTTTCATGTTCAAAAAGATATTACAATAATATTTAATTATGGAAATATCATTCTAAAATCATTGTTCAAAAATGAATTTTATTTTTTGACCATCATTAATATATTCCATTGATAAAATTCATTTATTTTGATTTCATCCCAAACATATATGAACCATATTATAATATAAACCATGAATTCCCAAAAAATATTATGGTCATTTTCAAGGGGGTAATGGTGAAATATCATTCATATAATTTTCCACTGCAAGACTGTCCCATTTTTAGAATTTAATTTTCCAAAGTAAATATGAGATCCCTTTATAGAACTCAATGATATTATAATAAATAAGGTACACAAAAAATGTGTAAACTATATTTTAATAAACATTAAATTATTTATCTATGAGGTTGGGAACCCTCAGGTTGTATATATAATTTCATAAATGCATCCTGCAAACTCATATATAACAATTTTTATTTTTATTAAGTGTGACATGAAGTCTATCATCGTAGAGTCATATTACCATTATTTTAGTCTTCCTTAATTGGCTATGCAGAAATAGAAAAGATGTTCATATTCATACCTCTTGAAAATCCTTTTGGTTTCCTCTCCTCATCATCATAGGTTCATATGACTTTTCTTACTTGTATCACTGATCCCTAATCCCTATAATCCATTTTTCTATTAAGTTTCACATTATATTTCATTAAAAATATAAGTTGAAGTACAATTATTAAACACCACTAAATATTAAATTTACACACATTTCATGGCTTAAATTTCTCCACTTAATATTGTTAAAATGATTCGTATGGTCTTATAATAATACAATATTATCTAAAACATATCATGATTAATCTTAAAATAAAAATGTTGGAAACAAAACAATTAATGAGAATCAATATAGAATATAATCGTGTAACTTGATACTTTTTTTATAAAAAACACATACACATCCAAATATATTCCTCGGAAGACCCATAATCGCCTATCTATATTACTTATGAATCATATCATATAATCACTTATCTATATACCAATTGATATATTGATCAAGATGCAGAGACTCATGTGAAATACCAACAACAAAAATTTCCTTTCACCATTCACCTAGTAACACATAATTCATGGTATTAAAATAGTCATGAGTTATTTATTCAAGACCAAAAAAGATAATTATATTTTCATTTTTTTCATCACAATAAATGGTAATATATATTTACTTTTCAAATTAATATAACATGTTTAAGACGTTCTACAAAACATTAAAGAACTATGTTTGATATGATTCCCACTATTTAGATATATATTAAAAAAATTTCTCAAACCAGATATCAATTTATGAAAACCGACCACCTCCATGGATGCCCTAGAATTTCATAGCACCTAGATTTAGTTGTTTATATATATTATAACAAATAGTATAAATAGAACTATGGGGAATAATATATCTGTGTCTGTGTGTCTGTTCACATTAATAAATTCATTCAATAAATTACTAATACGCATTTTTAAAATTAATATTAGGTATCTAAGAATGATAAACACATTGATCGTATATGTATAAGCGTGGACGAGTGTTGGAAATTAATTAACAATAAAATTTATTGAGAAGAAAAATCAATTATTTTCATTAACAATACACATACAATGAATACCTAGTTCTAAAATCCTACCCTCAGTGACATGGGTCAGGAATGATCAAAATGATCATAAGTATCTGTGAAACATAAGATATTAATAATAAAAAAATATAAATTATATGAAAAAATTTACAGAATTAATTATTGATAGTATAATATAATAATAGTATATCAAAATGCCAGGTTCAAAAAAAAAATACAAGAGAAAATTATAATTTCGATTCAACATGACGTGAAATGTATGCGATGTAATTTTAGAATAAATAAAAGTAATATATGAAATTTATAATAAATAAAATCGTAGTATAATACTTTTCCATTGGAAATTTTTGAAATTTCATTATTATGTTTAATATTATATTATACTTTGAGTATACAAGGTTTTACAAAATTATATTGCTTAATCTCTACTAGTATGTTAGAACTAAGTTTGAATCCTCACAATTTATTTGAATAAGGTTTCTTAAAGTATAATGTTAGGTGGTATGAAACCATTTTTACATATGCACCGCTTTAAAATATTATATTTTTGGATTTTAGTCACAGATATTAAGATAATCCATAAATGAATTTAATAATCATATTGTTTCCATAAATTAACATATTTTTAGAATCAATTGATAAAAAATAGGAGGAAACCTAAGAGAGTTTTAATATATAATGAAACCATGATTATGGGTGGTTAATTTTACACAATCTACCAAAAAATTATGTGGAATATTGTAATATTAGTAGAGGAATAAGGCTTATTTTTTAGAAAATATGTCATGACCAGTGAAATGTACATGATTAAAAATTGAATAATAGATTCATTTCAATTCATAAAAGGTGACCTAAATCATAAGAGGAAAAAATGTATAATAAAATAAATATAATACTTAGTGTGTATCTAATATTTGGTAAATTATTAAATTATTTAATAAATCAGTACTTTCAAAATATAAGTCTATAAATCACTAGTGGTACAATATTGAAAATCATTAGAGTTAAAATGATGGATAAAAACCCATATTCTAGATAAAAAAATAATTCTTGTTTACATACACTAACCACCCAATAGTTTATTGGTAATAATTATCCGTTATCTTAATCTTATCTTCAAATAAACTTTTATTCCCTTTCCCCAACCATTCCAAAAAAAATATTATTTAATATAAATCATTATTTGAATCAAAATTAAAAAATTCTAGATCGACATGTATGGAATATGGGTATTACAGCTCATTTATCTCACTGGTTCCCAATGAATCCATCTTCTAGAATGACATTTCAACAATTATTAAAGGTAAAACATACCCCAAAAAAGTGCAATCCTATAATCCCCTAGATACACATGTTTTATCATTAATAATGATAGAAACATATATTATTAGACGCAATACATGAGTTTCAATTACCCTATAACTATTTGACCTTAATACATCAATCAATATACATTTATTTTCTACTACATCAATTTTTTAATAAGCCATTGATGTTTTAACTATTAAACCACCTCATATTTCATGTTATAATTCCTATGAAGAAATATAAAAAACAATAAGATAGAAAATATTGTTTGAGCATCAAATATAAACTGTTGGGAATTATTTTTTTAATAAATAATTAATTAATTGAGTATATACATCAAAAAATAAAATATTTATATCCTGTATATCTGGTAATTATATGAATTAATAAGGATGTTTTAAAATATTAATCAAACCATATTTGACCTAAAATGGTAAAAACATAGAAAACTATCAAAATATCAAATAAATATAACTTAGTAACCAACCCATTTCATAATTAATCATTAATATGAACATATAAATACTAATTAATGAAATTTATATGTAGACAGTAATGATAGAAATGAGAAATGGAATAACAAAATATAAAAATAAATATGTTACCCAAAAATATCCATATTTATATGAAAAAAGAACATATTTAACATACCACCACCGTAAAACATGAACCATATACTAAATATTAACATTCATATTATTGTATATGACATCGAAAAATAGTATCATATATTATAATGCTACTATACACATTTACATGGTATATGATTCTAATATTTGAGAAATAATCCCAAGTAGTTATAGTTTACATGATACAAATATAACATTTATTTTAAAATATTATTTTTATTGTATGGAGTATAACTTTTAAAATGATCTCTTATAGTTATATCTTATAGTTACTAATGGTGTTAAAAATAAACCCGTACATAATTGTTAAATTGTTGATTATAATTTATGAAAAAACACCATATGAATTATAATAGTATGATGAATTTTATTTTTAATAAAAGGATATTTAATATCCATATTATGAATGAAAATTTTTATATAATCAATATGTAAAAACTATTTTGTTATTAACATACCAATATAAATTATAAAATTGGTTTCCCACTCTGTTATAATCAATAATTTTGCTGATATTAATGTAATAAAAATTTTCATATAAGGAATCTATAATTAAAATACAAAAAGTATTTATTTCATTTATTAGAATTAATGTTTCATTATTTATTTTCATAAGACATACATTCAACTATTTGAAAAGAAAAAAATTATCCACTATACTATAATATATATGGATATCATCAATTAATAGTATAAAAAATATGGATTTAATTTGAAAAATTGATATTTATAATCATATTGCAATCATTACAGGAACTATCAGCAGACCTAGATATATTACAGGGAAAAAATATTGATGTACTCAGATATTTTTCAGTCATTATGTCATACAATTGTCTAACTCACTATTACATATTGGTACCCACATTATGGTATCTATCAAATATCATTTTATTTCACCATTTTTGGGTGTATTTTGGGTATTCATGTAATTGGGAGCCATTATGAAGGAAAATAATGTAAGGGTCCGAATATATGTTTGTTGGAATTTTTTAAGTCACTGTATAAATGTGAAAAATTATTATGTGTTTTTATTTTGGGGTAATGGGTTCACCCATGATAATTTTCTATGTGTTTCTCTATAATATTCATGTTAGATGGATTGATGTTTTGAAATAGTTATATTATATTGAAATATTGTGGGGATAATGCCATGAAATGTTTCAGATCATAAAATTTTTATACATTGTGGGAATGGTTCACATCCTGTAAAGGTAAATAAGAATTATTTTTAATATTTAGTGATTTTTTTTCAATAGTTCTTAAAAATAATGTAAATCATATCGGGAAAAGGTTTCAAGTCATGTATGGTTTTCATTTTTTGTTATTAACCATATTTCATGTTTGATTTTGTTTTAATTTGATCATATCTTTCCTCTTAATCCATATTATCTTTTCAATGTGTTTTTTTAGTGTTATATTTATTTGGGGTCATTACGTTAATCGAGTGATTTTTTATGTGTGATTTGGGATTATATGGGTAATTTATGTTTCTACATAGTTTTTATCATTGGTTGGAGTTGGGTTTCGAACATCATTTTCAAATTCATTTGTATTTCTGTGTTCATTATCTCCATCCATTAAAGATATAGTGTGAAATCTTTCACTATAATATAACATGTGTATTAGTTTTCATGAAGTGTGTGAGTTTCATGAGTTAAGTGTAGTGATATCATTTAAACGGACCATTTGGAATTTTGAATTGATTCTGATCTATAATGATTGATTCTTGGGTCCTCATCGTTGTTATTACATTCATCATTACTAGTAGATCCCATTATAGGTGTGTGCAAACTATGATTTGGGGAAGATGGATTTGTTTCTATAATATTTTATATGAATGTTATTTCTATTATTTTTTACCTTGTTTTATAAATATCATTGACTGATTGACTGATATTTTTTTGTATGTGAAAATGGGTTTTTTATAAAAATATGTTTCACCCTTTTTGGGAAAAATTATATAGAATTCTCAAATCACTATAGAATAGATTAGGGAATTTATATTCAGACAATGAATTTCTTGAAATGGATTGGATATTGTATAACATGTTATTTCTTCAAAACATAGTAGAAAGTTGTAGAATGTTTCCATGTATGTTGATACATTGGAGTTTGGTCACTCATGGGGTGTTCCTTATCTCCCAAGGTATGTTTTTATAAGGACTTGTAACCCATGATGGGTGGTTTAAATTCTATATTGTTCTTTTTATCTTAATTTTTGATTCATATATCCATGGTCGTGATTTGGGTGATTTTCTATGTGAGGGTACAAGGGTTTTATCTTTCCAAACCAATTCATAATCTTTTTCTGATGTTACATATTCTCGTGTTTGGACAACATTGGATTATATGATATTTGATAAATGATTTTATCTAATAATTTTGATATATTTGACATGACATGAAACTTTGTACCTGGATTAAATTAAAATTTGGAATGATGGAAAATTTTTTACAATGCTGGTGAAGTAAAACAATTTATCTGTTTATCAAGCCTCGTTTTCTATAATATTGTGAATTTTAGGATTTTTATAAAAATTCTAGATATGGAACTCTTTTGTGGTATCCTACTCAGCCTATTTATATCACACCCTATTCACTCCTTCCTTCATGAATATATCATTTTATGTCTTCAATTATAGGGAATGGAAATAAACCACAATGGGGCAGGGATGTATATCATAGTTTTGTATGGGTAGATAGTGGTGATAATTTTTGAGTTTTCCCATGATATCACATCGAGTAGCATTTTAGATTTCCTTTCCTTTATTTTCCTACATATAGATCAATGATTTTGAGATACTATTGTGTTGTATTTCTTCTTTTTTTCTGGAATATTTCCTTATCATTTACTTTTTGGATGTTTCTCATTGAATCAAAAATGCTTTTCATTTTTTCAACTACATGATGGCTGAAATAATTCACGATGGATATTGATGATTCACAAGTGAAAATCTACATTATATTGTGATTATATAATGAAATTCAATATGTTATGGTTCAGGTAAAGTATTAGTGTCAGAGGGTATCCAGGTCTGGTTCATCATATTTTAGTATTTGTGGGAGTTTCTGCTCATTTTTAAGAAGTTAGTTTAATAGAGATGGACTAGTTAGTACAAAAAGTGTAGGTTCCATTTATTTCCTCTCTATATAATTATTTGATGAGACTAATTATTCCATGGAATGTTGGGATGTGTGTCAAATGAAATGACTTCTTGATCTTATTTTAAAAATTGGATAATGTTTTTCTAATTTTTATCATAATTATATAATTCTATGAATGATACATCTATTTTTGTATGGAATAGTATGCCTCTGATATATATTTTATATGATCCATAAGTGTAGGATGTATATTCTCTTCAATAGAATCCACATCAATACTGGAATCATATCATTGATGTCATGCCGGTAGTTTGTGGTGTATAAAAACATGTACTGCAAGTCCATAATAATTTATTTAGACATAGATTATTGTTACAGGAGAATAGTATACATCAAGATAGTTAATAAATTATATTACACAATAATTTATAGGTAAAAATTATATTAAAGAGGTAATGTAGTAATTTGAAATGATTGATCATATTTTTAACATCCTAGATACACCAGAGAATATCAGTGTGATTTTTTCAGTATTAAGTGACTACATTTCTCTAGATAAATATATCATTAGTGAATTATGTTCACACAATTGATGAGTTTTCGAATGTTGTGTATGTGGTCCTAGAAAAAGTGAAAAGTATGAGTATTTTTTTATCTTTAGAATAAGAATATTTATTAGATATAAGTCCCTCATAATATATATATCTATATTTTTTGGATATTATTAACATAAAAAATTAACACCCTTTTTTATTGAGTTTACAAAATCTCTTTGAAATATGTAATATAATGGGGTTTTGTGTCCTTCCTGATCACTATATATAGATGATACAAGTTAGTAAGGGATTTAATCATTTTATATGTATATCATTTTATTATTAACATCCACATGTTTTTAGTAATCTCTTACTATATTGAGATTAACTGTTATCAATGCCATGTTCTTTTCATTACGACTAATGAGAGATATCATGTGTCTCAAAGACATTGTGATCTTAGGTATGGTAATGCATGACCATTCCACCCTGATCATAAGAGTCTTTTTCCTTCAATTAATGTAGATCAATATAATGATTATTTTATGGGATATAATTTTTTAGTTTTCAGTGATTTTCCATAGGTTTTAGAATATTAATTGTCTTGTTTTCCTCTATTGAGGGTTGTTGAGATTACGATTTATCTTGTATAAGTTATGTAGACAATTTTGATACCCATATTTCTTATGGAACATTTGAAGATATAATTGATCTTGTTTTATTATAATGAAAAAATGGATATATTTTTTTTCAATATAGTGTTCGTCCTTAGGCATCCCATGTGGTCTTTTCTATGTAGACTAATTTTTTACTCCAATTTTATATGGTTTGTTAGATGTTTAAATGAAAAACAATTAAGAGTAAAATACTTTTTTGAAATGGGTATTATTTTTTTGATTGGTAAAAGAGGGAAATGTGGTATTTTAATATTAATCATCAGTCATGTTATCATTATATTATATTTTAGTATTCTTATATACTAAATACTTCATTCATGATAATATATGGACATTAAATAAAATTATGATGTCATTTGGTATGACTAATGCTTCTTCCAATTTTCATGGAATTGATGAACAAGATAATACAATTATACCTAGACTATAATTTTATTATTTTCACTGATGATATTTTGGTTTATTAATTATCTTAGCATGAGTAATATTTTAAATCTTTTTTTCTTCCTCAAATACAAAGGAGTCATAACATCTATGGAGTAATTTTGAAATGATTTTTCTAGACCTGACATCTGATGTAACTGGGTAATATAACTTCTTAGTGTTTCTTATCCGTTGATCTAAATATGGTCATGTATATCGTTTTATTGGAATATCCATCAGAGTAATTTTAGATTTGGAACATTCTATGTCTTTAGGGAAACAATCGATTGTTCATCATGGATTTCTCATTGTTTTATTATAATTTAATTCCCATACTCAGAACATAATAAGTGTCAGAGCTATATCATATCTAAAAAATAAATTAATTTTAGATACAGGAGGAATGGTATTTGTTTAGGGAAGGTAAATCATACCATATATCAATAAACTACAATATATATCATTCAATTAAAATCTTGGATGATATCATCCATGGATCACTCTAGGGTTTTTGTGCGTCATGGAATACCCATCAGTTACATGTGGTGTTTTATAATAACAATAGATATATGTTGTCAGTCCAAATGGTTCCATTAAAATATTTGAATTATCAACCATGAAGGTCACATATATATTGGGAGGTCAGGGGTGAGTCTATTAATGTACGATTGAGTCTCATTCAAGAGGCCTTTGTTGGGATTCTGGATATAGGTCATCATTTTTTCATAACATAGAGTCAAGAGAAATAAAATATTGATGGTATGACTCAATCTGTTAGGGTTTCTAGTTTCTGATAGGTTTATAATAATTGTTCATCTTCATTTGAATATCTATTAGCTTGAAAAATAAGGAGTATTTTCTGAAAGATATGTTGAACCATTGGAGTTCATTGAGCGGCATGGATATATTTCTTATTTTTAGACATTTCTTGCTCATATGGAATTTATTAATGTTTTTCCACAAAATCCAACCTAGAATGTACCATCTTGATTCATCACAAATAATAAGTTGCGAAGAGACCGAGTTGGAGTGATACATTTCCAATTTGTAGGAAAAATTTTGATTTCTAAGTATCAGGAAATGTTATTGTGTCGATTGTTTGTTCTGTTTTTCAGAGATTTATATTGAAACTGATCATAATCGAATGAGGCATGGCAAACTGATTCATTGATGAGGGATCAACAGACTAACATCAATCTAGAAATAATTCTTCCATATAAATACCAGGGGGAAAATAGGGTGGGGAGTTGGTAACATCTTCTTAAACACTTTATGGTATTTTTTATATTAGTTTTTGTTTCCCCTATTATTGTGTTTTTTTTGGTATTCTATAGTTGGAGGTGCATTTATTGGGAAAATGACCAATTATTTGGGGATTCGTATTTTCTTTATTAATTAATTCAAGTGAAAATTTTAAAAATTTCTTAATATTACCATTAGTTGTTGTAGCTCCCTTGAATTATGTTTTAACCAAAGTCAATCTTTTTGGGTTGATCCACATGATACATTCTAAGTATTTTCAATGAACCTTTATCTATATGTTTTCCATTATATTGTTTAATGTGTGTTGTGTGAGTTTCATGAGTTATGTGTGTTTTTATCTTCTCTAAGGACAGTTTTTATTATTTAATTGCTTCTAATATGTATGTATTTATTGAAGGGTATTGTTTTTTGCATTTGGTTCGTCAATATTGGCAGATACCACCATGGTCTTTTGGGAACCATGTTTGAGTTATTTGGTTATATATCTTTCACATGATGTCTGAAATATAATACTCTATTATTGATAAATTATTTTATAAATAAAATATAAATACAGATATAATTAATTGTTTGATTGAAATTTTTTTTTGAGAAAAGGTGGGTTTCCCATTGTTTTCATTATCGTATTGGGAATTTTCAAATACTTGTTTAATGGAATTATGATATAATTTTCAGACCATTGATTTCATTAACTTGTTTGTAAAATTTACATTGTGTGGTGACTTTATTTTAGAATTGTAATGTGTTATAGTATGATTTATCTTTTTATATTGTCCTGGAATTCATCCTGGGGTTATCCTCATACCCATCAGAATTTTTTTATAGGTACGTTTTACACCATTATGGAGGGTTAATTGCTGGGGTGTTTCCCATCTCACTGAATTTGACGCACATATCTAGAGACATGATTTTCACAATTGTCTATGTTTGGGAAAAAGTGGTATAATTGGGTTGAACTATTGTGAAAAATGAAAAAATGTTACTTATTAATTATTTTGGGATGAATTGGATTTGATAAAATATATGATAAATTATTTAGATTGACAATATTAATATATGTGATATTACTAGAAATAATTTTACCTATGTAATTTAAAACTATCCACAATGGGGAAATGTTTTAATATGATTATTATATTATATTTTTACCATTAATCATCCATGATTTTCTTTAATGTTGATAATATTCTGATTATTGATCATATAGATTATTTCAAACACATATCTGGGATCCTACTAATAATTTTTATCTCACACCCTACAAACCCCTTTAGTTGTGTGTAGATGTTGTCATACCTTTCCTTGAAAACAAAAAACAAAAGCCACATTAAGTTTGTTGGGATTCTATCAACTATGTCTAGGTAGCTAGTTATTAGAGTTTGAGAGTTTTCCCAATATATAAAAAATAATATCTTTTCTGTATTAGTTTTTTATTGTTGTTTGAGTATTTCTATGAAGATTTTTTATATACATTTTATTTGTACCTCTTATATTGTTTCCTTATTTATTATGGAATATTTCCTTTATGTTATCATTTTTTCTACTTATGAATCCTATCTACATATATTCTATGCTTTCTACTTATGGTCATGAAATCAATTCCCCGCTATTTTTTGTCACAAATGTGCTAGTATCCTACCTATGTAGAAAAGGATCGCCATTCAGGATTTCGATGGTTCTGTTTTGGTGTTTTTATGAAAGGGTATATGAGTTATGATTTTCATTCACTAATTTATACACTAAATTCTTTCAATATGAGGAAAAATACACAAAAAAGTTAAAATTCCCAACATAATTATAGTATATAAATTTTAATAAGGGTTATAAGAGAGTTCATTGACCAATTTTATATCATATCCACTCAAGGCATCACAAGGACTACATGTTGAGATGAGTTATGACATCTAATATATATATATATATATAAATAAATTAATAAATAAATTATAATTATAAAGCACCCCTACCCTTAACCACCATTCATAGATGTGTCTTTATTTTTTGACATCAACATTAATCCTATAACATTAATAATTTATCACTATCATATAGTTAATTAGGTCAAAAACACATTTATTTTTAGAAAAATTGTTCACATGGGATCCAATCGAGTGTACTAAATAATTGAGAATATATAAAATTTTCATTACATTTATTATAAGTAATAAATCTAAAAATAAAATAAAAAAAATCATTATATTGTTCCCATTTATACATACACAAAAAAATAAATAATATATGAATTTACCACAATGAATTTTTTCTAATGGTATAAGTTATTAAAGATATAGTGTAATGAGTACTTAAAATTTATAATCATTTGTAAATACATGATATTAAATCATTATAATTCACAATGAAAATATTACCTAATAAAAAATAATCAATTGAAAAGATTAAAAATAATAATTTAAAAATAATAATTATATTCAATAATTTAATATATGAAAATAAATACTTTTTGTAATGTTATTCTTATATGAGATATATTATTTCTAGGGAAAAATTATAATTACGTTTTTTATTTATAAAAATTGAATTGTATTATTTTACATGATCCCCATGGTTAAAATAATACATGAATTCATGAATTCATATTCAATTGAAATAAAAAAAAGAATATTTACAAGAATATGTAAATTCCACCTGAAAATAATGTTTTTCACCAAAAGAAGGATGAGTAAACAATATAAAGTCATTGGAATTACCAATTTTAAAAACATCATGACCAAAACATCTCTTGATATGAACCTTCTCATCTGGCCCACTCTATTTCTTGTTGTAACATAGATTCCAACCATCACTCCACATTAAATTACTCCTAGTGTTACTAATTAAACTAATTATTTTTTCCTACATAAAAACACATGTTCATTCAATTTTCTTTTTACCCCCACACCCTCTGAAACATATTTTGAGAAACCCAACCATTGAAATCTCCAGGATAAGAAAATCTATCTATATTATTTCAATTCAGGAGGTTATAAAAAATATTTCACCACATTGACTTGATTCAAAAAATATTAATTATACTTATACCAAATGTTTCCAAGATTGTTACACTTCTCCCTTATTCCATTAATGCACAATTTCCAAATTTTGGACCCCACACCTCAAACCGTAGTTACATTACTACGATATTGGATGGTTATGGGATTTGATACTATTTATCACCACCCATACTCCAAAGGTTATAAAATTGGGTATTTATCTTCTTGGGTCTCCAATAAATCATTGGCTTCCACTCTGTCACATAGTGTGTGGCAACACATAGGGGTAATGTAATATATTATTTAGTGTTCCCAATGTAAAACACATTATGTATCACTACTCTATTGTACTAATCACACACACCATGGGATACATCATGAGAGTTCAAAAATCATGACTCAAATCTAGTAAATAATCCATAATTGATGAGTTTTAATTAGGTTATATATTAATATTAATTAATATTCGTGATGAAAATGGTTATGAAATTTGGAATTTCTAATCCACCATTTTTCAATTGTACAATAAATAAATAAATTATGGACAAAATAATAAATATGATTCCAACACCATTAAATAATAACAATATAGTTATTTGTTGATGAATATTAATAATAAACCATATAAAATTTACAAATTTACTTATATAATTTAGTTTTAGGAAAAAATACATATATTAATATAGAATGTGATTAAGGGGAGGTGAGTCGACTAGTAGGCAATTTAATATCAGACTTCATGGAATATGGGAAAATTTGGACGATTATTGAAATATAATATATTCATTAAAACATCAAAACTATAGAAAACATATTCATAAAATATTTGGTTCATGGGTAGGGGTACCGTGAATTCTATATTTCTATATGACTATAATCCAAAAAGAAACTCAAAAACCGCTTAATAATTATACATAACATCTAGAAAATGTAATTAATTATAATGATACAATAAATAAATATAAATGAGATAATTCAATTCACTATAATGATATTCATGCCATGTTATATATGTAATATGTTACGGGTAGTTTTGGTATGAACTAAATCGGTGAATGATTTAGCCTAGGACAAAAATGATGAGTTATTTTATGAAAAATCCAAAATTAAATAATATTTAATAATTATTTCATTTCCTAAGATGGGTCGTCATATGGAAAAATAAAAATTGATTTGTAGTTTTCTAGTTAAATATTCTTATAATGAAAGATAATTTTATGAAGTCATTTTTTCAAAATAATGTTTTTCCAATTATTAATATAAATGTTTTTTCAATATAAAAATTATTTTCTATTTATAATTAAAAGATAATATTAATTAAGTTGATAAAATTATAAATGGATAGTAAATTTATTATGGTTTTGAAAAAATTGGGATTTTTTTTAGTAAACGATTCTTCATATGGAGAAACCCATATCAATATTCTGGATATATAATTTTGTAAAATCAGAAAAAATAGAAAAATAACTAATAAATGAATAATTATAATTATGGAACATGTCAAATATGTTAAAATTAAAAAATTAATTAAATTTTATAGGTTAAACATAATATTTTTTTTGATTAAAATTGTGTATTATCTCTTCGAGAAGTGAGAATTTTAGAATAGATTGTATTGGATGTTTTTAAATATTAGGATTATGAGAGAAAGAAAGAATAAATTTATTATGAAAATTCAAAATTGTTTAAATAGAAAAAAATTCATAATACTCATAAATTTCTATAACTATAATAATTATTAATGTGTTTGTAATATGAACATTATTGGAAAAGAGAATTAGGATTTTATATGTAACATGAATGAAAATGAATGGTTTTTACCTCCACAACATTCTTTAAGTATTCCTAATAAATAGTCACCTAAATAATTAAATTATAAAAGACTAAAAAAATTAAGTCAAAGAATTTAATATGAAATAGACCACTCATTCCATGGTCTAAAAATATGGTACATTCCCAAATAACTAATGATTATAATGAAAATAAAATATTTGTTCCAGATACAATTCATTTTCATCTAAAGAAATAGTGATAAAATGTGTGTTTTTGGAAAAAAATAACATGAAATTATTTATATACTAAAATAAAATATTCAACAGTCCCATTAACATGGATATATAATTCAAAATATTGAATTACATTATGGAGAATTCATAATTTAAGGAACAAACGAACTAATTTTTCATCATGATATCCTCATCCATCACTAACATGTAATTTTATCCAAACAAAATATCAATATTATAGAACCATATATATCACTTAAACATATCAGATAAACTCTAAATATATGTTATGGTAGGATATATGTTCATAAATTTCACCTTAATTATTGTCTGTTAATAGTAAAAAAATGATAACTACCATTTTCCTTCACCACAAATAAAATTTGATAGCCTTATGTTTATTGAAAATGAATAATATATTCATAGATCACACATTCTTTAGGGAAAATAATTTTCAATTACTCCTTGTAAATTTCCTCAACAAAATAGATAAATAAAAATATTATATACACAACGGTGTGGTTGTGTCCCTGACTTGATCTATCAAAAATGATGTGGTGTAACGACCCAATGTCTCATTAATGGAAATCCCTCTTTATCTATTAAATGATTGTTTATGTGAAATGTTTATATAAAATGACAACTTCTTTGATTTTATGTTTAGAATTGTGATCCTTTATTTTATAGTCGTTGAACAGTGATCACATGATTAGTATAAATATAGGGCTTTAACAAACCCAATTTACTCAAAAAAAGGATGTGATGGCCTCATTCAGTAGAATTTCTCCACACAAAGCCCATTTATCAGAGGTCGAAAAAGAGGTGGCATCTTTGGGCTTCTCTTTGGCCCAATCCCAAGATGAGCTTCATCATGTCAAGCTCGAACATGACTGTCTATGGGAAATGTGTAAGTTGATAGAAATTACCACTCGAGCGATATTATCCGAGCCACCCCAAGAGTCTATCACCATCGTACACCTTACCCATAGGTCTTATGAGGCTGTTTTAAGGGGTTATGTAACAAATCACTAGTACTATGTTCATGTACATTATTTTTTTGTATATAATAATTAATATACTTTCTTGTCATTATTGATACATTGTAAATAGTTTTTAAAGTGCAAATAGTGTTTTTAGTTATTATTTAATTAAGAATAATATTTTATTAAATTAAGGGTTTTTTTAATTAAATAATATTTTAATAAAATAATAATATTATTATTATTAAATTAATTTTATTATATAAAAATGATCATATAATATTATTAATTCAATTTTAATTTTTATTGATGTTTGAAAGCAATTTTTGTCAAAACCTGTGAATTTTCAATAAATGTAGGTTTTTATTTTGAAAGTGAAAATTAAAATATGTAGAAAGTTGTTTAGATAAAATAAATTTTTTTCTGGAATCAGGACCTCGAAATTATCCAACGGTGAATTTTTCATAATTTTCAGAGACTGTCTAAATTTTTTGGAAAAGATTAAATACCGTTTAAATATATAATGTGTTTTATGACATCATAATGACCCAATAGTTATGTAATAAAATTCTATAAGCTTTATGCTCGGCCAATATATGTTTTTTCATTAATATAATTTGATTTTGGGTTTGTTTGACTTTCTTTGACAAAGCATTAATGGACCCCTCAAGACTTATTATACATCTTGTCTTTTTAAATTATTTTCCATGGGAGTGTGACCCACTTCCACATATGAAACCCTATTATTTTAAGAATTTAGGACTTTGGCCTTATAAAATATTGTTTTCCTCTTTCCTTTTCCAAAAACTATGGTCAAAAACCATGGGATGGATTGTGGTTTGGATTAATTTAATATAAGGGGTCCCAAGCCTAAATAATAAATAATTCTCTCACCTTTCCTATATAACCCCACCCAAGACCCCACTTACACCTCACTCAAAGACATTGTAGTTAGTCCATCCTCTTCCCTAATCTATCTAGATTCCTCCAAAGGTTCCCCAAGCTCCCATGAATCCTCTCTCAATCCTCTCTCTATCCTTTGTAAGCACACTTCCAAGTAATGGTTTTTTATTCCTTTCTCATTTTTGTCCGATTTTCTTTAAGTTGTATTCCCTTTTAATTTCAATTATGAATGTTGGGGTATGGTTTATCACCTCTCTCATACAGACTTATTTGTTTCTGAAAGATGGAAGACCCCTTTCTCTCTCCTTAAATGCCTCCCATGTACGCCTGTTACAATGTCGAAATTCCGAAAGGAACTTCTCTCTCCTCATTTACATTCAAGCAATACTTTTGTATCATGAATCTAAATTACATTACAATTGTTGGGACATGTATCCATATGACCACCTTACTATAAATTACATGTAAATATGATTACTGACCCCTTTCTCTCTCATCAACCATTTTTTATGAATTCCTATGTCACTCTGTTACGCTGCCGAAATCGCACCAATTTTCTAAGCCAATTCCATTGTGTAGTGAATACCATGACCCTTTCTCCATTAAGGGTATTCATCTTTATGCACATTAACTTATTGATTATAATGTTTCATGTATGAATTCCACATTATTTTATTGTATAATAGATGATTTTTCTTTATGAATCCATGTTTTATGATCCATGTGGCACTATTATGCATGAAATGAAATGTTTAAGAAGGGTGTGCCCTTATAGCGCTCTAATGCACTGGGAAAAGTATAGTATCATGATACATCATGTGCAATGAGTGTTGAATCATTATAATTCAAGTGCAACGTGGTTTCACTCGTGCTTCATGTGCAATGAGTATTTACTCATGCTCTATGTGCAACGTGCCTTGGCTCATGCTAATTCTATATTCAGTGTTGTGGCCACATTTCCATGTTATGATTATCATGAATTATCATGCCTTTATGTTAATGTTTCTCTTGTGCTCTATTGATATTCCTATTCTCTAACATGACTTTTACTCCTCATGTATTCCATGTTTATTCTCTTACTGGGATTTATAGATCACTCCTTTTCTTATGAATGTCCTCAGGTTGTCCCATGAAATGCTATGTACGAGGGAATGTAGTGGTCATGTAAAGGATGTTTTCAATAAAGATGTTGTACTTCATGTTTTAAGTTGTTATGTAATAATACTAATCCCCAAAGACCCTATACCCCTCTATCATCCATGTTTTATCAAGTAAATGGTTTATGTAATAAAACATGTTTATGTTTGTAATAAAAGCTGGGTTGTCATAGTTGGTATCAGAGGATAGATTTAGTTATATTTGGGATTAGGATTAGAAAACCCATGTAATTCTTTATAGACAAGACTAAGTATAATAAAAACATCCCTATGTTTTGGTAAGTACTGAGTAAGTGGTTTATCAAACAAATACATTCCTGTCTGGATACAAACAGGTAGAGGTGGCTCTGGCGCAGATGTATCCTAGGGGTAAAACCCGAAAACACCGCTTTGAGCTAGACTCGAACAAGAACTGGTGCACGACAACCAGCCTTGCTGTACTCTTGGTTACGACACTCCTAGGGGATATATTTTGAAAAATTCAAAAGCATAGTATGAACCCTTATTAATGTAATTAAAATAAATTCCCCTAAGAATATATGTTAGAAAGTTGATCATGAAAATCCTAGATTAAACCCTATAGACTCATGAGTTAACGAAATAAAAGATAATTTATAAGTCATAAACTTTTTTCTTTGGATTACCCTTTATGTGTTACCCCCTAACTTTCATTTTATTGAAGCCAATGACCAGTAATAGGTGAACTCAGGCTAACAACTGGTGTGAAGATCGGTGTGATGATTGTACTAATGAGATGCCCAATCCAATTGGAGCAGGAATTGTGAACTTTTTCATGCTTCTCTCATAGATAACTCAATCTTTGAATATAAACACAGGTCAAGAGGAATGTCCAAACCCCCCTATGAAGGAACAAGTAGCTATCGAGAGCTTCATGAGACAATGGCCTCCTACTTTTAGTGGATCATCTGATCCCACGATATCTGAACAATAGATAAACTCCATTGAAATGATCTTCTCCATCCTTCAATGTTCTGAACAAGAGAAGGTTCTCCTGGAATCTTATCGTATGGAGTGTGAAGCTGATCAATGGTGAAGGTTGATCAAAAAAATGAAGCCTGAGTAAGAGATCGAGGTGTTGGAATGGAAGGATTTCCAGAAGATGTTTTTAGATAAATATTTTCCGCGCACCCTCCGGCGTAAGATGAAAAGGGACTTCCTTCCCCTCAAGAAAAAAGAAGAAGAATCTATTAAAGCATAGGATGGAATCATCAAAAGGCTTGGACGATACGCTTCCGGCTTTTTTGTTACCCCCGACTGCAAGGTTGACTGCTTCTTTTGTGGGCTGAAGCCTAGGCTGTAGAAAAAATTAGTGATCTGTGACTTCGATAGTTATGAGGAAATTGTACGATGTACCCTCAAGGTCAAAATGGATATCGGGGAATCATAGGGATATCATGGGACAAGAATAGTGTGGTGGAATTCAATGTTGGAGGTCCAATGTATAAATCCAATGGTGCAAAGAAGATCTAGCACCGCACTTGCCTAAAGTGCGGATAGAAGCACCCTCGAAATTCCCTCAAGGGGACGAGGAAATGCTTTAGGAGTGGAATAGATAGGAACCTAGCTGTTAACTATTGGAATGAAAGACCTGCGACTGCGGTAGAGGAGAGGAATGCTCTGTTCAAACCTCAACACATTGTTCATTGCTACAAATGTAATGAACCAGGGCATCTTGCAAATCAGTTCCCTAATATAAGGGTTTTTGGAGGCAACCGACAACCTCCAAGGATACAAGGAAGTGATTTTTCCATCACTTCTGCCGAAGTGAACCCCAACAACGAAGTGCTTATAGGTACGCTAGTTATTCATTCCAGAATAGCAAACATACTTTTTTATTCAGGTTCTATGCATTCTTTTATATCTCGAAAGTTTAGTAGAACAATCCCAGCACCACCACAAATCATAGAAGTGATGATTTTAGTGAGTACGGAAAATGGGTAAATCATTGAATCCCATGAATATATGTCCTCCCCTATTATAATCTGTGGATTGAATTTCCTAGAGAACCTCCTCATACTCTCTCTGGTGGAATTTGATGCAATTCTTGGCATGTATTGGATTTCCATATATAAAGCCAACATTAATTGTAGGGAGAGGGAAATCACACTCCATATGGAGAATCTACAACCTATTCTTTACAAGTGTAAGGAGCAAGATGAATCTCCTTTATCTCTATCATCTCAAGCATGGATATTCCTACCCTATGGGAAAGAGTATCTGACATAGATGATTGATTCCAAGGAAGAAACCATCATTGAAGAAATTCATATCGTGAGGGAATTCACTGTAGTGTTTCCTAAGGAATTTTCTGGTCTTCCTCCAAGAATAGATGTTGAAATCTCAATTGAACTTTTACCCGGGGTGCTACCAATATCCAAGACTCAATATAGAATGGTTGTCGTGTAACATGAAGAGATAAAGAAACAACTATAGGATAATCTGGATAAAGGGTTTACACACCCAAGTGATTCACCAAGGGGTGCACCAGTCCTCTTTGTCAAGAAGATTGATGGGCCATTGCGGCTTTTCATCGATTAGTGTGAAAATAAAACAATCACAATAAAGAACAGTTATCCTCTACCATGGATTGATGACTTGTTCGATCAGCTGTGTGGTGCACAATACTTCACCAAGGTAGATTTATGGTCGGTATATTATCACGTAAGGTTGATGCGGGAAGATGTCCCCAAGACTGCTTTTCATACAAGATATGGGCGCTATGAATTCATAGTAATTCCTTTCGGACTCACCAATGCTCCATAAATATTCATGGAATTGATGAATAGTGTCTTTAGAGATTACCTAGACTAATTTTTGGTAGTCTTTATAGATGATATTCTAATATACACCAAAACCAAGTAGGATCATGAGGAGCTTTTAAGAACTGTACGGGAGACATTGCGCAAGGAGAGGCTCTGTGAAAAGTATAGAAATTGTGAGTTCTATTTTAAGGAAGTCTTTTTCTTGGGAAATATCATCAAAAGAAATGGGATATCTGTGGATCCCTCCAAAACTGATGCAATTGAGGGATGGCCGAGGCCAACATCGGTAACAGATATCCATAGCTTATTGGGGTTAGCTAGATATTATCCACGATTTGTGAGAAATTTCTCCTGATTGTCCAACCCTCTTACCAATCTAACTCGAATGGGAGTAATGTTTTCTTGGAGTGATGAATGCGAAAATTCTCCAAGGTTTTGAAAAAGAGGGTTATCACTGTGCTCATGCTCACTTTACCCACAAGTGGGGAACTTTTTGTGGTATTCAGTGATGCTTTGAAGAAGGGATTAGGATGTGTGCTGAAGCAGAATGATAAAGTGATGTCCTATTCCCCAAGGCAGATGAAAATCCATTAGTGAAACTATCCAACACATGATCTGGTGTAGGTGGCGGTGATCTTTGCCTTGAAAATCGGGCGACATTATCTCTATGGGAAAAAATGTTAGATATTTACTGACCACAAGAGTCTTAAATATATATTTAGAAAGAAAGAGCTTTATATGAGCAAGAGAAGATGGATAGAGACCCACAAGGATTGTGACTGTTCAATACATTACCACCCTAGGAATGTGAACACGGTGGAAGATTCCCTCAGTAGAAAAGACCTAGCGATTTATCAATGATGAGAATTGAGAGGGATCCAATATTCTTAGACTTGATGAAGATGGACATGGGAATCATAAAGAAGGGAACATGATCATTCCATTCACAAATTATTGCTCAACCGTCTATTTTGGAAAGGTTAAAGGATGATCAAAAGGATGATGTGGGAATTCAAGAAATAGTAGAAGCTATCGAGAAAGGGAAATAATCATAGATTAATGTTAATGAAGAAGAAATTGTGCAGTTTGGGAAAATAATATGTGTTCCATCAATTCTGGAGCTCGAGATGGAACATTTGGATGATAAACAGAGTTCAAATTTCTCTATTCACCCAGGGAGCACAAAGATGTTTCGAGATCTCCGAGAAAACTTTTGGTGGGATAATATGAAGAAGGAGATCGATGAATATACATCAACGTGCCTGGAGTGTCATCATGTGAATGCAGCGAGGATAAAGTATAAGGGTATGATGAAGTAATTTCCCATACCAGAATGGAAAAGGGATAACATCACCATGGACTTTGTCACCAGACTTCCAAGGACATCCAAAGGCAACAATGCAGTCTGGGTTGTTGTGGGTCATCTTACAAAGACTGCACATTTCATTGCTATTCAGGAGTATTTCACATTGGATCAATTAGTACTGATATATATCAGGTAAGTGGTAAATTTGAATGGAGTACCACAATCTATTGTGTTCGACCGAGATCCATGATTCACCACTATGTTTTGGAAGATTCTTCAAAAAGCTCTGAATACTGAAATGAACTTCAGTACGACCTATCATCCTCAAATTGATGGCCAATCCGAGCGGACTAATGAAACACATTAGGATATGTTAAGAGCGTGCTCAATGGACTTTAAAGGAGGATGTGATCAACATTCTCCTATGGTTTATTTATCTTATAATAACAGTTTCCACTCGATCATACAAATGGCACCATATGAAGCCTTGTAAGGGAAAAGTTGGAGAAAAAAGGCATGTTGGGATGAGGTCGGTGAACATAAGCTGCTTAGACAAGAAATGGTCAAGGAAATGATGGAGAAGCTGGAAACCATTCAGCAGCATATCAAGGAAACCCAGAGTCGACAGAAGAGTTATGCATATAATCATCGAAAAGACCTTGAGTTTAAAGTTGGAGACATGGGTTTTCTAAGCATATCTCCATGGAAGAAGGTTGTGAGGTTTGGAAAGAAATGGAATTTAAGTACAAGGTACATCAGAACCTTAGATATTTTTGATCATGTCGGGGTTGTGGCCTATCGACAAGCACTTCCACCTACAATGGCCAAATTACATGATGTCTTTCATGTATACCTTGTAAGGACGTAAATACCGGACCCTTCACATGTACTCTCATAGAAGGTGGTATAGTTGTAGGATTATATTCCTTATGAGGAGAAAACAGTGAAGATATTAGATCGTAGAGAAAAGGTTCTAGGAAATATGACAATGCCCCTCATCAAGGTGTTGTGGCGAAACCACAAGTTTGATGAAGCGACTTGGGAATCAGAGGAAATGATGAATATGAGTTACCCACATCTATTTTAGTGTGGGAAAAGGAAATTTCGAAGGTGAAATTTCTTAAGGGGGGAATATTGTAATGACCCAATGTTTCATTAATGGAAAGCCCTCTTGATCTAATGAAATATCCCATTATGTGGGTTGTTTATATAAAATTTCAACAACTTTGATTTTATTTTAAGAATTGTGATGATTGCTTTTATAGCCATTGAACAGTAATCTCATGATTAGTATAAATATAGGGCTTTAACAAACCCAATTGACTTAGACAATGGAAGTGATGGCCTCATCCACTATAATTGCTCCATACAAAGCCCATTTGTTGGAGCTCGGAAAAGAGGTGATGTCTTTGGGATTCTCTCATGACCAAGCCCAAGCTGAGCTTTATAATTTCAGGATATAACGTGATTGTCTATGGTAAAAGTGGAAGTTGATAGAAATTATCACTCGAGCGATGTTATCCAATCCACCCCAGGAGGCTGTCACCATTGTTCACTATACCCTTAGGTCTTATGCTACTGTTTTAAGGGTTTATGTAACAAATCGCTAGTATTATGTTCATGTACATTAATTTTTTATATAATAATGAATATACATTCTTTTCAGTATTAATATATTGTAAATAGTTTTTAAAGTGGAAATAGTGTTTTTAGTTATTATTTAATTAATAATTCTATTTTATTAAATTAATGTATTTTTGAATTAAATAAAATTTTAATAAAATATTATTATTATTATTATTAAATTTATTTTATTATATATACATTATCATATAATTTTATGAATGAAATTGTAATTTTATTAACGTTTGAAAGCCATTTTTGTCAAAACCCGCGAATTTTCAACAAATGTATGTTTTTATATTAAAAGTGAAAATTAACATATTTAGAAAATTATTTAGATAAAATAAATTTTATTTCTAGAATCATGATTTCGAAATTATCCAACGGTGAATTTTTCATAATTTACTGAGACAGTCAAATTTTTGGGTAAAAATTAAATACCGTTTCAATATATAATGTGTTTTATGATATCATAATGACCCAATAGTGATTTAATATAATACAATAAGCTTTATGTTTGGCCAATATATTTTTTTTCATTAAAATAATGTTATTTTGGGTTTGTTTCACTTACTTTTACAATGCATTAATGGATCCCTCAAGACTTATTAAACATTTTGTCTTTTTAAATTATGTTCCATAGGAGTGTGACTCACATCCACATAAGAAACCCCATTATTTTAAAAAGTTAGGAATTTGTCATTATAAAATATTTTTCTCCTCTTATGTTTTCCAAAAATCATGGTCGAAAACCATGGGATGGTTTGTGGTTTGGATTATTTTAATATTAGGGGTCCCAAGCCTAAATAATAAAGAATTATCTCACCATTCTGATATAAACCCAACCAAGCCCCCACTTCCACCTCACTCAAAGCTTTTGGAGTTCTTCCAAACTATCCCCTACTCACTCTAGAATCCTCCCAATGTGCCGCAATCTCTCATGAAGCCTCTCTAGAGCATCTCCCTATCATTTGGAAGCACACTTTCAAGTAAGGGTTTTTTCTTCCTTTTTAATTTTTGTCCAGTTTTCATTAAGTTGTTTTTCCATTTTAATTTCAATTATGAGTGTTGGGTTTTGGAATCGAAACTCCCTAATACTTCCCTATTTATTTTTTAAGTATGGGATACCCCTTTCACTCTCATTAAATGCCTCCCATGTACACCTGTCAATATGTTGAAATTCTGAAAGGACCTTCTCTCTCTTCATTTACATTCAAGCAATAATTTTGTATCATGAATCTAAATTCCATTAAAATTGTTGGTACATGTATCTATATGACCTTATAATTGTACATTACATTTAAATATGATGAGGAACCCATTTCTCTCTCATCAACCATTTTTTGATGAATTCATATGTCATGTCGTTACGCTGCCGAAATCACACTGATTTTCTAAGCCAATGCCACTATGTAGTGAATACCATTCCCATTTATCCATCAAGGGTGTTCACCTTTATGATCATTTACTTATTGATTATAAAGTTTAATTTATTAATTCCACATTCCTTTATCATGGAATAAATTATTATGTTTTATGAGTCCATGTTTTATGATCCATGTGGCACACTTATCCATGAAATGAAATGTTTAAGAAGGGTGGACTCTTATAGCGCTCCAATGCATTGGGTAAAGTATTGTATCATGATACGTCATGTGAAATGAGTTCTGAATCATGCTAATTCAATTTCCACGAGGGTTTACTCGTGATTCATGTGCAATGAGTATTTACTCATGCTCTATGTGCAATGTTTATTGGCTCATGCTAATTCCATGTTAAGTGTTTTTTCCACATTTCCATGTTATGATTATCATGATTTACCATGACTTTATGTTCATGTTTTTCATTTTCACTAATTATATTCCTATTGTCTAACATGTATTTTACTCCTCATGTATTCCATTTTTATTCCCTTACTGGGCTTTATAGATCATCCATATTCTTATGCATGTCCTAATGTTATCCCATACAATGCTATGTATGAGGGAATTTAGTGATCATGTAATGGAAGTTTTTTCAATAAAGAAGTTGTAGTTAATGTTTTAAGTTGTTATGTTATGATTATATGCCCCAAAGAAAGTATACCACTTTATAATCCATGTTTTATCAAATGAATGGTTTATGTAATAAATCATGTTTAAGTTTGTAATAAAAACAGGGTTTTCATATGTGGCATCATAGCCTCATTTGGATTAAAATTGTTGTACTTGTAGACAATCCCCAGAATGTTCCCAATATGATACATTGTGGAACACAATAATTTCATTACCCATAAGATTGATAGAGACTAAACTTGCCTCTATCCCACCAATGAATTGGTATATATATATAATCTCTATGTCTCCAATAAAGTTGTGAAATAAGACTCACCATCTAATTAAGTCAACAATATCAACCACCAAATATCACCAATGATTTTCATGGATGTTCTAATATAGATATATCGACACACATGGAATGTATCACCTTGAGTTATGTTTCCCTTATATCACCATATGACCACTTAAAACATGGGAAAAGATATTTCAACATAAAAATAAAATAATAAATCTAATGAAATTGAAATACACTCAACCCAAGTAACAATAAGACACTAGGAACTGTAAAACAATGGAGTTTTTCAATAAATAATCATGTAAAAAATAACAATTTATATATCATTGAAAATTTACCTCTCTCTATCTCTATTTGTCATGGTGCAAGAAGATCTAAATAATTATTTTATCCACATTCTATTACAAGGCCCCTCTAACCCATATGAAGACCACCTCTACATTAATGATCATATTTTTGACCATAAAGAGGAGGGGATTGATGATTCCACCCACTAACATCCTCATCCAATATCCCTGATCGAATCCTAGAACTACTTACTACACATACTGACTTACATGATACCATTTAAATATTTATTCTTTAAGATTGTTATTATCACCGAAATGACTAATGAGTTAGGATGGAAACATTAATTTTAATAGTTAACCCTCCAAAAGAGTCAAAATAACACTAAACATTCATAAAAAAGGTCAAAGGACCACCAAATCTAATGAAATGAGATAATGTTTTCTAGAACAGACTACCCACTATGTAAAACATCTATTTATAAATCAATAGGGAAAATCTAGACCTAGATTTTCCATATATAAAATCCCTAAAATTTATTTCATAGATATTATATTTTCTTATCTAATGTCAGGTTGATGTACTCTTCCTTCATCATTACATCTGTAAATTTAATATATAGAAATGGAGTGTCCAAATTTTTGATTTTTAAACATTAATCAACCATCAGAATCCAATCCCTATGATCTCTATATTACGAATTATAAAAATTAATACATAAGTAGATAAAATATTTGTTACTTTAATATAACTCCCAAGAATACCACAGTTGTTCAGTTAATATCTATAGAGAAAAAATCCCATTCCCGGTAAAAGAAATATATTTCACCTAAAACTAATATAGAAACCTCTGATAAAAATTATCTGATTTCCTATAATCAAAGAGTGTCACACACATGTCCTTCATTTAATGTAATCATTAATCTTTTATTCAATTATTTACTTTCCCCCTATGATTCCCCTAAGCCCCCTTGAATTTTATGGAGTTTGGACACTTTTTAGTGGACATAAGGGGGAACATGATTTGGGCACACTGTTTTCTAAACCGTGAAAGAAAATCATATGGCCTCGTCCATATCATGAAAATTTTTCTTAATTTTCAATCTTTCTTCCCAGGATTTATAAAAACGCACCGCTTTCTTCCCCCATTTGAACATAGAATCGATGGACGCCTCCCAAGCACATCAAACCCTCCATGGAACAACATTTTGAAGGGGTATTTGGTGGAGAAACTTCGCACAATCTCAATTATGTGTTTCTCCTTCTTTGTTATTCCCTTTTTAAGAACTTAATTCCAATTAACCTGAATTACTAAATGACCAGAGGGTAGGTATTCAATTATAGGGTTTAGCTTCGGTTTTATATGATCTAATCTTTTGAATTTAGGATCGATCTACATTCCTTGAGTTGTGGTAGTGGTGCGATTGAATTTTCGCACAAAGGATTCAATGTTTTAAAAACATGGGTAGGTGATTCCTTGTGTATGAATTCATTGTAACTTTTATTTATATTTTTATAATATTATAGGGTTTATATCATTTTATTATTGGTTCAAATATTTGTTTTAGTGGTATTTTTAATGCAAATAAACTTTATGTGCCATTTTTATCCGAAATTTGGGGTTTTCATAAGAAACTTGTATTGGTTCATTTGTGGCCAACCTATAACTACATTGTTGATATTATTGAAATTTATTATATCTGAAAATAATATTTTTAATGTTTATATAATTTGATTTTTGGGTGAAAATCTGTTCTAATGGTGTTTGTGAGGCATATGGTCTTCAGGTGAAATGTTTGAGTGAAAATGGAGGTTTTAAGAAGATATCACATCTTGGTCCATATGGGGTTTCCCTATAACAATTATCTTTGTTAAATGCAAATTTATTGGGATGAATTTTTTTTGGATACATTTAACTATCCACATAGTGTGCTACTTGGGGATTTCAAGGAGTGTAGGGTGAAAAATAGCACGAGATATTGAGAAGTTGTTTTATTGAAAATCAAAATGTTTTGATGTGTGTTTTAAGTTGTATAAATTTTTTATAGATACTATATTTATTTTATGTGACCATTAGATGTTTTTTTATTTGAAAATGGATTTTTTATCATTCAAAAATGTTTTGAGAAAAAAGGGCGGAAGCCCGGGTACCTAGGTGGGCGGATATGTACTTGTACGCTACTGATCTGGAGCGGTTTTATCCATGTTTCGCTTAGTATTTTGGATGAAATAAAACTATAAACAAACAATATGGATGGTTTTTAGGGACCACTAGGTTATTGATAATTTCCATTCTATGGGTCATGAATGGGAAAGGATTCTGACATGGATATTTTACACTGAGGTATGTGGTATATAGGGCTTGAGACTATCTAATTCTTAAGGGTGTTCTAGTTGGTGCTCATTGGATTTTTGGTATTTAACCTTATCATAAGATGTGTTTGGTTGTACATTAAAATTGATAAATTTCTTATTCAAACATGTTAAAATTATAAAAGTTTTATTTTGAAAACTATTTATATTTGAAAGTTTCATTTCTTAGAATTTGTCACCAATTTTCTTTACATATTAAAATTGGGTTCTTTTACACCTTGTATTGCATAGTCTATGTAATATTTGGGTGGAATACTATTGGTATTAGTATAACACCTTACTTACACAACATGGGTGTAATTAGAAGTTATTATGTTTGACACAGGTAAAGGAAAAGCCTCATGTGAAGGTGGTTCTGGTTATTAGTCCCCTCCTATGGTGCGATGTTGTGGAGATGGCTCAGTGGTGATGACCCACTTGTTGTGTGGTGTATTTGTGTCTTAGTTTATGCGGTTTTTATTTATTTTTAAACATTATTTACTTTATTTAAGACAATTTATTCATATCGTGTAATGCCCCGACCCCAGTTACCCAGGGTCGGTGCATTATTACATAACATTGGCATGATCACAATAGACCAAGTCTCTAAAGTTCGATTAGTTTAATAGTCATGGAATCACTAGATACATTCAAAAGTCTTACATTACATCATTAAAAGAATACTACAACAACATAGTCTCCATAGTCCATATTCATACCCCCTCACACTATCCCTATATGTCAGTCATAAAATGCTTCTTCACATCCAGGGAAAAATAAAACATAGAAAGGGGTGAACCCAAATTCTCAGTAAGTATAACAATATAGAAGAAACATTCATAAATAAGCATAAACATTTAAGGTATTGTATAATGAAAAAAAGCCTTTTAAGCATGAAATTCAGCATAATATGGAAAAAATGAAATGAAATAATTCCATTTACTTATTCCAATGGATATTCTAGTACTCGAATAATCACATGAAATATCAATAACCACATTCATAATGATAAAATGCATAATTCAAGACTATCATAACCACATAGTCAAGGCCTTATGTCAAGACTACAAATAAGATTTTGTCAAGGCCTTGTTCCAAGATACTAGTTTGTCTCATGAGACCTACCGATGCATTGAGAAGCTATAGCGTTCTCCACCCGTCACTTATTAAGTCCAATGCATTCTTCATATGATCCGGTTTAAACATAACATAAACATTCGCATTAAAACAAGCATACGAAATGTCAATACTTTCTCCATAAACAATGAATGACATAAAAATAACACATCCACAGTCAAACATATCACAAAAACATTAATACTATATGGAAGATTTGTATCATAATAAATCAACTTCAAATAATCTTAAAATCTATCAAAGGATGTTGATATAGATAAAATAAATACTATTTGAGAGAAATATCTCTTTTCTTAAATCATTTAAAAGACACATAATTAAAAAATTTACATGGAAATCATTCTTATAAGGTTGTAAGAAAAGTTTCAATGATTTTATAATGGCATAAAATAGCCGCACCCACCGTATAAGTTAAAAAAAAGACATTCTTACCTAAATTCTATCGAAAAGGTTAAAAAGGACCTTGTTTGGAAAATGACAAAAATATCACTTTGTAAACATCTTATAAAAATTCAAAAAGGGGTATAAATGACATTAAAACATAGTCTGTAATGTAGTAAGAATGATATGAAATACATTTTATGAAAATTGGAAGTGGATAATAAAGAGGTCTCAGTATATACTTACGTATAAACATCCCAGGATAATGAAGAGATTGTGAAATAAACCCTTACATTGTAATTTTCCATGGTCGAGGGTAGGTTAAAATTTTGTATAATGATGAAATAATTGTTATTATATTATAAAAGAATCATATTCATAAATACAATATCATATACAATCTTTTAACATTTCTTTGTTAATAATATCTTAGTATTATCGTCGTTTCAATTGCTAACTTACTCGTTTTCATTTATACGATTTGTTACATAAGACATGTTTGTTATGGATAGGTTGTATATTATACATATCCAAAATGATATCAATACCTTAAAAATTATTTTTATTAATCAAATGATAATTTTACTTGAATTAATATTATGGGGAATGAATCTCATCGCGTTCGTGGAGACGGTAGTCTGTACGTACGCACGAGCGACAATATCATTATTTTGATATTAAAATAATATAAAATTGGATGTTATATCATATATAAAGAATCATTATAATGTTATATTTATTATTTACATCATTTACACATCATTATCATACACATCCAAATAATAATGTTTTGAATAACAATTATACCACGACGTGGAGACGGTAAGTCGTACGTACGCACGTATGGTGACATGTCATTCAAAGGATAGATAGAATACTGAATATGGCTGTACCATATTTATAATAACATCACATTATATAAAATATACTATATTTTTTATTTTATAATGGAAATAACAAAAAAACGAATAAGTGGAAGAAGAAAGGAACTTGAAATATGGTGGTGAAATCAATACCTCTTCTTCAGGTTCTTCATTTTGATTTGATCAAAAGGGCCCCATAAGTCGGCTTTATGACTAAAGGAAGGCCTCTACAATCTAGGGAGGATTTTTGGGAGGATATTTGGGTATATTTTGGCCATGATAAAAGGCTTTTAAGGTGTGAATTAGATAGTAGGGGGAGTGTCCTTTTATTGGAGGGGTGAGGGGCACTTTTGGAAAAGATAGAAATATTATTTTATATTAAATTCTAATTCGGTTTCTAATGACTCAAAAGTGAATTATTTAAAGTTTAAGGAGGGGATATGTAAAAAACCACTCACCCAATTGGTTTTATATAGGTTTGGGTCACTTTATTAACTTTATCTGTTAGTTTTAACTCATAGTTAATTAGTTTGACATTTACCATGTATCATTGTGTTTTTATATTATATAGTTAATAAAAATATATATACTTTTAAAAGTCCCCCAAGTGGTCCATTAATGATACACATATCATTATATAAGTCATTTGGCCGAACCATATATTTTTCGGAATATAATATCAATTAATTATATAATATTTGTTTTAAAAACTTCTTTAGGCCAATTTTGACACTATTTAATAATTTATTTTTGTTAAAGTCATAACAAATTTATTAATTCGAAAAAAACTCTTTACAGTAATCCTACCATGTAATATTAAACAATAAGATTTTTATATGTCATCAAAACTTTCATATTATATATATTTTAACATTTATAATACCAATTATTTGATTCTTTCATTAATAAAGAAAATACTACATCATTATTGTGTCATAAATAAATTTAATTATTCAATGTCTAAAAATTATAAATATAATCCCATTATGTAGGAAATATTTTCATATTTCTAATTAAGATTTATAGTTAAAACTATAACATATATAACCTTATGTAAAAATTGTTTTTCAAAAAGATATATGCTTATGTCATTTTTGTGTTTACTTTAACTTATTTAATATAAAGTGTCATTATCACTTCAAAGTGGATCCATGGGGTACACAAATCGACCCAATGTTTCCCATGGTCGGACATGTATCAAAAAAATGGGTTAGGACAAGTTTTAGGCTAATATAATATTATTATAGTATTATTTTCTTACGCATATTTACCAGATTTACCCTTTAACCATGGTAAATAAAATATTAACCGAAGTAATTATTCAAAATGTCAAAAAATAAAAGTTTCCTATTTAAACGATTTGAAAATCCTGATTATAATTATGGAATCAATTTTTGTAAAATAAAAACACAGAAGTGGTAGAAATTAATTTAAAATTAATTCCCGTTGTCAAAACAAAAATCGTGTTTTTAAGAAATAATAACTATCAAAAGATTGGAACTTGCTTATATCCAGTTTAAATGTGAAATAATGTCCAATGTACAACATTGGATTAAATGGTAAAAATATAATCTAATTATTTTTTAAAATCACTCAAATTCATTATTTATAACTATTAATTATTTTGATTAAAATTGTTGTTTTTAATTAAAATTTAGTAATTTTAACTATTCAACAAAATATGAATTTTATCAGAAAAGTACCAAAAATTCACCCAAAGATAAATTAAATATTTTAAAACCAAAAATGAAGTTTATTTTGAATGTTAAAATGTATAAAATTTTAAAAATTTTGTATTACTATTCATAATGGCTAATTTGATTGGTTGTGGTGTGTTAGAACTTGAAGTTGCGTACGACAAATGCTACAATATTATTCCAAGAGAAGTGTATCATGGATGCTTGGGGTGTTACATATCTTGTTTTTATTGAGGCTTGTTTGGCATGAAAAATTCAAATTCATATTACTGATTGTTTTTAATTTTTTATGCTTTTATACTACAGTAAATGATTCCCAAACATCATTTATTGATCCCCGGGAACTTCTGTCATCCCTTTGAGATATGGAAATCCCTTCAGGCCTTGACATGGGATGGATTTGGTGATGGTATTAGTGGGAACTATATTCTTTTCATGAATAAATAGTATCAATGTAGGGCAATGTTTTTGGGTTGTATTAATATTTTGGGATGAGTCCGAATAAATAGGGTATAAGGCTGTTGGGGTGTGGGGTTTGGGTCACCAGTAGGGTTCCTAGCCCGCACCTCTCGTGGAAGATATGGAGTCACCAAGGGATGTTGGAATTTTCTGATTGACATCACTTCCAAGTGAGACGTGTGGGCTACAATGCACACGTGGATATTGAGAGGGGTGTATTATTTGTTTCTCTTATTACTGTTATGTGTTTAGATTATTTATCATTGATATATTTGATTATAATTTTCCGAATTGTGGTATTGTCTATTTTTTTCATTACTATTTCATTTTGTAGAAACATTCCTACAAAAAAATCTCCAATGCACCCAGGGGAGGAAGCCGGAGAGATTTCTCCCACACCGATTTTTTAGAGTCTAGTCGATGATGTGGTCCAGGATGTCCAAGATTTGGTACCAGGGCCGACTCTAGTTCCCATTTCTTGTTAGAGAAGAAGAGAAAGGTCTTTGAAAAAATGAAGCATAAGAGTTTCTTAAAATAAAGCCTCATACTTTACGAGGATTCAATGATCCCTAGATGTAGAGGATTGGCTCGAGAAGATTGATCACATGATTGAGTTCCCATAAAACCCCTAGGAGGTTAGAGTGAAGTGTTCCTATTTTCTATTTGAGGGTCCCAGACGCAAGTGGTTAGAGTCTGTGCATCAGTTTGGGAAGAATGGTCAAATGCCCTAGAGAGATTTCAAGGCCATCTTCGATGAATAGTACTACCCGGAAGTGTTGTATTTTTCTAGATCCCGAGAGTTCATGAACATTATTAATGGGAATATTTCTATGATGGTGTATGCCAATGGTTTTGCTGATCTGGTTTGTTATGCCCCTAAAATCATCTCAAATGAACAAGTGAAGGCCTAAAGGATTGATAATGGATTGTGACCATAGATATACTCACATTTTTTGTTGTTCATGTTGAGGACCTATGATGAGGTAATGCACTGGGCGTGTTTGGTGGAAATTAACCATAATGGCATGATTTTTTTATAAAATTGTATCAATAGAGGGATATGGATGTTCTTTAAAAATGAAAATGAAGTGAGAGGATCAGGGGATGAAGGGAGATGGTATCTAAGGCCACTCTCTTAAGTAGTTTTCATCTGTTGCTTCTAATACGAGATTGTTCATGATCCACCAGTGTGGGAGGCAGAGTTAAATCTGAACATCATGCCCCTTCCCTCCAAATCGATGTTATTAGTTTGCAGGTATTGCGAATTAGAAACTCTTTGGTAGGGGTCACGACCACTTCAGAGTGGGGAAGGATCAGTGGCCACAAAGGCAGTTCCATCTCAGTAAAAGCTGTTGTGGATGGTGGGATCTAATTTAGGTAGTTGTGGTGGATGTTCTGGGTCATATTTTCGATGGAGCGAGTTCAGTTTACAACCATAGACTAGTGTTCATTAATAGGAAGACATAATACATTTTATTGTTTTGGATCAAGCACCAGTATTGTGGGCACGCTAAATTTGCCTACTTATTTGATGTCTTTGCGAAGGACTTGGTGACGCCGCTGGGAATGAAGAAGGTGCAGGGTCATAGGTTCCTATCGTGTGTGCTCTCTGTGTCAGGGATTGAGATGGAATGTGAATTCTTAGTCTTAGATATTAATATATTTGACGTTATACATAGCATGGATTGGCTAGTATACTTCCAAGAACATATTTATTACTACTGGAAGAGAGTGAGTTTCACAGCACCTGATGGGAGTCGTCGAGTTTTTCGTGGAGAATGGGATCCTTAGTGAGGTAACGTATGACCTCCACTCCCAGAGTTGGGATGTCATTTCTGTTAGTTATCGTCGCTCGTGATAGAGGAATATTGTCTTGACCGTGAAGGTTCACTACCTCATGTAGTGAATGGAGTTTCGGAGGTTTTCCCGGATGATTTTTCATGTTTTCCCCCGGAGTGTGATGTGGAGTTCCTAACTGATCTAGCACCAATACCACATATGATATCACTTCTCTCATATAGTTTGGCCCCCACCGATGATAGGGCATTAAAGATACAACTTGAAATCTTATAATCCAAATGATTCATTCTTTTGAGCATCTCTTCATGGACTGATCCTATTTTTTCATGAAAAAGGCTGATAGATCCCATTAGTTGTGGTGTTCATGGATGAAATTTTAGTATACTATAGCTCTAATGAGGAACATTAACCTCACATGAGGGTCATTTTGGGAACATTTCAGGATCACATCCTCTTTGCAATGTTGTCATACTGCACTTTCTAGATCCGGGAGTTGAAATATTTGTGGCATGTAATCATAGAGTAGGGGGTTGTAGTGGACCATGAGAAGATCATAGTGGTCATTTACAGCGAGTAAATGAAGAATGTGTTCAAGATGAGGAGACTACTTTTCCTGGCATGTTATTATATGCGATTTATTTAAGATTAATCTCAACATGCTATATCGATGACAACACACACCTGAAAAAGGTTGATGTTTGTATGGGGCTTAGAATGTCATGCATCCTTCAAGGTGATGAAGAGATAGTTGACTACCACCACCAGGATGATTTTTCTTGAGTATGGGAATGGGTATGTGGAATATTTTTATGCTTTAGGTATGGGCATTGGGTGCATACTTATGCAGGATTATCACGAGGTGGACTATGGTTCCTACCAACCCCAACCACCTGAAAATAATTACCCTTCCCATGAATTGGATTTGGTAGCAGTGATGCATGATTTAAAGACAAAGAATCACTATATCATTGGGGAGATGTTTGTGTTCTACTATGATCATAAAATCTTTGGCTATATCTTCTCGTAGAAGGTCCTCAACATGAGGCAGTGTCGTTGGATTGAGTACTTGTAGGAGTTTGAGTTTTACATTAACTATAGCCATAAAATGGGTAACATGGTGGTCGACACCTTAAGAAAAAGAGTTCTAGTGCAGGCTTTAATGAATTCCAGGGATGAGTGGAATCTAATGGAACTCTTTGATCAGATGAATTTGGAGATGAAAGAGCACAGTGGAGGTGCATTCTTGGCAATCATCTTTTTGAAACATTCTATATTGGAGGTAATTCCGTGGGATCAACCTAGTGATGAGATTTTCTATCTTTCCAATCAGTTTATTCATGGGGGGATGAAGTCCTATGATTGTCCATCTTCTCCCAACAGCATCTTGTACATCAAGGGTCATTCAGTAGGTTCATTATCACTATGGAAGTTGGTGATGCAAGATATCATCCAGTCTTAGTGGGATGTCCGTCCAAGTTCCACCAAGATATATAATGATGTCTATTGGCTGTTCTGGTGATTTGGTGTGATAAAAGACATCATAGATATTGTGTCGAGTTGCTACACATGCTTGCAGGTGAAAACATAACATTAAATTCCCCTTGATTTTCTCCATCCATTACCCATTCATACATGGAAGATGGATGAGGTTTTCATGGACTTAATTCTTAGCATTGCATGTACACCTCGAGGTATGAATTCAATTTGGGCGGGGTTTGATCATCTAAAAAAATCATCCCACTTCATTTCGATCAAACATACAACCAAAATGGGTGAGTTGGGAAATTTGTATCTTTTGGAGGTGGTAATGATTCATTTTGTGCCATCTTCAGTAGTCTCATATAGATACCCACATTTAACTTAGTGTTTTTGGGATGTCTTTGAGAAGGCCTTGGGGTCTTAGATTAAGATTATCATAACATAACATCCTCAAACGGATGGTCAGATAGAGCGATTGAATCAAATTTTAGAGGACATGCCCTTTGCATTTTTTCTGAACATTGAAGGATTTGGGGACATCCATTTGGTATTGGGCGAGTTTTCCTATAATAATTGTCACCAATAATTGATTAAAATGGCGCCTTTTTAGGTTCTCTACCCTCGGCCTTGTCGGTCTCCCCGATGTTGGGATGAGGTAAATGAGACCTCACAGTTGGGGCTGAGTCTGGTGAAGGAGATGTCTGAGAAGTTCATGTTGATCAGGTGACAGTTATTGATAGCTCAGAGTCACTATAAAATATATTCTAACCAAAGGATTAGAAACCTAGAATTTTCAAGGGGTGATAGGGTATTCTTGAAAGTGGCCCCTCGTCTGGGCCTTCGTCAATTACGAAATAAAGGGAAACTGATGTCGCGGTATATCAGACATTTTGAGATCACTAAGCATATTTGGATGGTGGATTACATGCCTGCTATACCTTATCAGTTGATATCCATCCATGATTTCTTACAAGAATACAACATTAAGAAATAAAACCTGGATCAATACGATGTTCTGAATTGGGTGGAGTTGGATATGGAGCATGATTAATCTGTTTTTGAGAAACTTGTGTGAATAGTGGACTTCCATGAAAAGGTGCTTTGGGGAATGTCTATTCTACTAGTATGGGTTATTTGGAAGAATGGTAATGATAAAAATGAGACATGGGAGTGTTTTTCCTGGGTTGAGAAAGAGTAACCATTGTTTTTTTCCAATTGAGAATCTATTTGACTTATCAAGACGAAATGTTTTCATAGTGGGGAGAATTGTCACACCCATTTCATTCATTTAAGGTACATTATTGTAATGGCCCAGACCCACCTGGTCCAATACTTTTCAAAAACAAGGCTCCACCATGAGGGTGGCATGATGACGATGGCACCGTAAGGGTGCACCGAGACGGTGGAACATCACGGTGGAGCCATATTTTGGAAAAGTAATGGTGCCACTGTCATGGTGTCACCTTGTCCTCACCGAGCAGTCTTTGTTCTTTCCTAGTTCCCATATTTTCTTCTCCCTCAACATATCTTTTGATGTATATATGATTTAATGAACCTTTCAAATCCATTTAAAGCCCATAAATAATATATAAAAACCCCCAGGATTCGGGCAACCCTTAATTTTCCAAAACATGTGGTGTTTCCTCGGTGTCAAGACCTTCCTCATACATTCCGGATTTTCCTCTATTACTCATTTCCTTATGGTTAAAGAGTAATTTTTAATTCATAGCCATTATGACCACCTCTATGAGGAGAATTATTAAATGAAAATTAATTCCATTGTGTGTATCCACCCAACTAGATGTTGAAACCAGGATCAGTCTTTATAGCCATTAAAAATTCCATATCCAGTAACAACGGGATCTCATATTTATATCATGCTAGAAATTATTTCTTCTTCCTCTTGGCTAGTCTCCTTTTCATCTTTGTGCAATTGGAGTTCCCCCTCACGAGGCAAGTGGTGCGCCTGTTCTGGTGCCTTTCTGATCACCCTTAGAGTAACTGACCTTTCTCCCCTACAAGTCACGCATCCCCAGTTCTTGGTGAATAGAGAAGAACTTTGATCCTTGATCAACCAATTACGGATTTTCCTTCATCTCTCTTTAATGTGTATCATGCGTGGTGGGTATGCAACTTTTTCTGTGGGAATGGATAAAACCAATCCTCAACAATGATAATAAACAGACTGTTCAAGAATGATGGGGTGCATTTGAAAATTCTACTATACTATTTTATAATTGATATATTTTGTGAACTATATGGAAATATTCTCACTGAAAATCATTGTCGTTGTGGTCTTTGTTTGCGCACTAATGAAACCTTGTCTTCTGTGATGATTAAATGAGTGCAACATGGAAATTTCTCAATAACCTAAACTTGGTTGGTTAAATGGATGTCCAGGGAACCTTAATCCTTGTGTTTTCACCCCAGTAAACCAATAGATAGAAGAACATATTGAATGATGTGCATGAAACTGGAAGATTCACTAATCTATTTTGGTAGTAGGTGTGTTGTTCTGTTTGATGCTTACGGGGTGATGTGAATGGGGAATGAGATCCTATGTTGTGGAACGATTATCAGTTGTGAATCTAAAGTTTTGTGGGGATGTATATCTAGTCTTGGTTTAGTTCTAGTACTTTTATGGATCTCATAGAGCCCATTTCTGTTATGACATTACAAGAGAACCGAGTGTAAATGCTTAAATTGTTGTTTGGGTGTTTCTCTTTCTCTAGCTTATGGTTATGCCTGTTAGTTGCCCATTAGTGCATAATTTACTGAAATGGGATCACTTGAACATGAAAACAAGATTGGGATCAATGGGAAATTTCTTTCTAGGATGAGTGTTGACATGGTTTTGGGTTCAGTGTTTCTTGTCAATGAATAATAATGAGGGTGTTTGTGCTTAAGTTTGTTTTGGAAATCCTAGGTTGGAATGAGGGCTTTTTATATATATTATATTATTTTAGTTCTTATGTTTTTTATTCTCATCCCACCCATGTTGATGACCTAGTGCAAAACCCCCCAATTTCATGGGGGGTGTTTTTACAAACACTCTTATGAGTGGTTGGTTATTAGCTCCTTTATGCTCCTTTTCCTGAATAGCCCATGAATCATCGAGTAGACTGTGATGGAGTGAAGTCCATTATAGGACAAGATTCTTTGGGCAGGGTAGTTGTGGTGGTTTCCCCGGTTTGTGCGGGCAGGTTGTTTCCCAAGTGTTTTTGGGATGATTCCCAGGTGTCTTCGGGAATGGCAGTAGTTGTTCTGGTCGAGGTGTTAGTGGGCATGGTTACATGTGGTTGTTGTAGCCCAGGTGATTGCGGGTGGGATGTGTGGTTGTGGCCTAGGTGTGTGCGGTCGGGGTGTGGCAGTGGGACTACGGTGAGAATGGTGGGAGGGGTTTGATGCGTTGGATGTCTTCAATAACCAGTGGGGAAGTGGAACGGGGTACCCAAACATCTATGTGTTATTACTATTATATTTCATGACATGCGTTATTTGGGGAGTGTGTCTTACTGAGGCTTGGGAGGGAAGTTTTCCTTGCTAGGTGTTTCGGCTATCTCTTTTCTCAAGGGGCAATAAAATGCCTCCCCACATGTTCACAAGAGATTTTGTTTTTCCCTACTGAGTATACTTGTATGCTCACCCTACGTATATAACAAATTGTTCGGGTTTCTAGGAGGACATTAGGGATCGTGGGGGGGTCGTACTAGTTCAGACATTGGGATAATTTATCTTTCTGTTTTTCTTTCTATAGGTACTTTTTTTGGGGGTTTTCTTTTACTTTTGAATCATTCACTTTTCGAAAATGCATATGAGAATGGATTGTTTTCGATTTACCTGTACTTCCACTTTTGGTGCTGTTGGGATTTACTGTCATATATCCCGATCCTACAAAATAAATAGGGTAATGCCTTCCATATTGTGTGTGATTCTATACCCTTGGTTCATGTCGAAACTCCGGGACCTATTGAAGGCAAGTCTCAGGGGTCATTATCTCTCCTTCAACTTGAAGAAGGAAGGGTCTAGAAACCTGTTGTCCCTTCTCTTGTCTTGGTGAAGGTGGGTCATGACAGAATTGTATCCGAGGAGGAGGTTGAGAGATAGGATGGAGTTCAGAGTTAGGCATAGTGAGGATTTAATGGGATGGTACGGAAACGGTGTTGGACAATCATGTTTCTTGAAATAGGAAAGGAAATACCGGCTAGGACATGAGATTTTAGCCCCCCCCGTTATCCAAGGAATGCACTCTAGGCCTACCGAACATCCATGTGAGGCTATACTGATTGTAGTTTAGTGACCCCATGAGAGGTACATGGGTCATAATGACTTGTGTTCACGTGTTTCATGGGTATTTTGGGGATTTAAAATGAGTAATAAGCCTCTGAAAATTTAAGAACACTATTCTACACTACTCGGCCATAGGCATTCCTTCTTTACCTTGCAGCTATGGAACTTGAGAGACGACAATGAGTAGCGTGGGTGATCGAGGCCTAAGAGGTTGACTTTTCCGATCAGCAGAGGACTGACCGAGAAGAGGAAGAGGATCAGTGGTAGAGGACGCTTCATGCCTTTCAGCGATAGACCCTTGGGAAGTACGAGGGAAGCACCTCAGACATGGAGACAAAAAGCTGTCTAGAGGAGCGGGTAATAGCTTTCAGCTTGATCCGGGCTCTGATGGAGTACTGGGTTCCACTATTTGTATGCCTGATGTGGGGAGTAGCATGTCAGTGGTGGAAACTCTACCTTGGGGAGAAGAGGTTGTCTATGGTTACATGGGCTGGCTTCGAGAGGGAGTTCCGAGCAGAATTCCTCTCTTCCACAATGAAGGCTGAGAAGAGGTAAAATATACTATCCCTCCAGCAGGGGATCATGTCAGTGGGAGAATTGGGGATCATGTTCAATGATCTCCTCCTCTTTTCTCTGGACCTCTTTCCAGATAAGATGTATCGGGCGAGACGTTTGGAGGAGGCACTAAGACCTTCTATTAAGTATGTTGTTACTCCCTTCTCCTAATAAACATACGTGGAGGTCCAGAAGAAAGTTGATGTGGTGGAGAGGATGCACACGCTAGGAGGTGTATCATGAGAGGGAATCAAGTTCGGCTCATCAAAGGGGAAATCTATTAGCAGCAGGCTTCCAACATCAGGGCCCTCTAGGTTTCGACCTGTAGGGAGCAGACCATAGTAGTTCCAGTTCTGATCTCTCGGTCCTTGACCATTCCTTTTAGGCCCAAGAACGAGATGCTTCATATATGGTAGCCATTGGAACCTTCAGATTTATTGCCCGGACTGAGTACAGTACAATTGGAGTAGGCCAGTGCAGCACCAGCCCCAACTGCAGAAATTTCCAACCTGGCCCATTCAGCAGCAGCAGTAGGGATAGTGAGCTCCCGCCCCTCCAAGGGAAGATGTCGTAGGAGGAGGCCAACCTCAAGGCGCTCCATAGGGATCTCGACCTATGCGTGGTCGGGGAGGCGGTCAATAGCCATGGGGCAGGAGAGCTGGGCGTGGGCAATTACACGCCGCAGAGTTAGTTGCTCCAGCATGGTCGGAAGTCATTCGAGGTACGATCAGGTTGTTTAGTACTCTTGCATATTCCTTGTCCAATAAGGGTTCTTTTCACACTTTTGTTGCGCCTACTCTGGCCCATGCACTGGGTCTAGATTCTGAGAGACTTCCAGTGCCCCTGGTGTTAAGTACACTAGCCCGATGTCAGACTGACTTGTTTTATGTTTTTCGAGGTTGTGAACTGATGATAGGGCCACATCAGTCAATCAGGGTTATTCTACTATTGCAGATACATCCATACGATGTTATCATTGGAATTGAATGGATGTTCTCTATATGTTCAAATATTGACTGCTTCTGAAAAAGGATCATGTTTTCATTCTTGGGAAGCTGACGTGTGACTTTCATCAGCGAGAGGGGTTACAAGGAAGGTAACCGGCGACTGGAGCCCCTTCATTCCATGTTAGCTAAACTGTAAGTGGAGTCGGTAGATACCGATATGGTGGAAGTCCCAGCGATCATCATTGATTTTATGGATGTCATCCCTAAAGAGGTGGCGACTATACCCCCTTGATGCGATGTTGAGTTCGGGATAGACTTGCGACCTAGTGCCAATCAAATTTCGATGGATTACTACCGAATGGAACCTTATGAGTTGCTGGAGTTGCAGATTCAGATTAAAAATCTGATGAAGAAGGGTTTTGTTCGACTAAGTGCATCACCATGGGGTGCTCATGTCTTGTTTTCAAGGAAGTAAGATGGTGGTCTGCGGCTGTGCATAGACTACAGGAGACTGAATCAGGTGATGGTCCAGAATCGCGACCCCCTCCGGAGGGTAGATGATCTCTTTGACCAGCTATGTGGAGCAGGATGGTTCTCTAAGATCGATCTACAGTCGGGATATCACTAGTTGAGGGTGATGGAGGGAGTCATCTAAAATACTGCCTTTAGATGTAGGTATGGACATGCTGAGTTTGTAGTCATGTCATTCAGTGTTACAAATGGACCAGCTGTGTTCATGGGACTCATTAACTACGTATTACAGGAATACCTGGATCAGTTAGTAGTTGTGTTTATTGACGACATCCTGATCTAATAAAGGACACAGGAGGATCACGCTGAGCACCTGAGAACGGTTTTAGAGGCCCTCCGATAGCACCAACTCAATGGGAAATTGTCCAACTCCATGTTTTGGACCCAATAAGTGCACTTCCTTGGCCACATGGTGTATGAGTAGGGAATAGCGGTGGACCCATCGAAGGTCAAGGTGGTTTTTTCTTGGGTAGCACCCAAGAATGTGGTAGAGGTTCGTAGTTTCTTTGGACTGTCAGGTTACTACCGGAGGTTCGTACCCAACTTCTCTTGAGTTGCAGCACCTTTTACATCTTTGACCAAGAAGAATGAGGCTTTCGTTTGGGATGGGTAGTGTGAGGCAACATTTACCTATCTGAAGGAGAAGTTGGTAGGTTCCCTATTGTTGAGGTTTCCAGAAGAAGGGATGGCGTGTAGGGTGTTTTGTGATGCTTCAGGACAAGACCTCAGGTGTGTGATAATGCAACGAAAAGGGGTGATCTCTTATGGGTCTATACAGTTACGTCCCCATAAGCATAATTATGCAACCCACGATCTGGATATTGTGGCGGTTGTGTTCGCACTAATGTTGTTGCGACATTACCTCATTGGGGAGCGCTTCTTGGTATTCACAGATCAGAAAATCATGAATTATATCTTCTCTTAGCAGGACCTGAACTTACGGAAGTGAAGGTGGATGGAGTTCCGTTAGGACTTCGACTTCTAGATTTCTTAAACCATAAGAAAACGTAATGTAGTGGTTGATTCCTTGAGCAGGAAATTGTAGAAGGATGCGATTCGAGAGTCGTATGATTCTTGGAATGTGATGGACGAGTTGGTTTCCCTACACCTGGATGTAAGAGAGGATGGTGGTAGAGGTTGTCTGTTTCTGATGATAGTGAAATCTTCTCTCCTCTGGAAGGTGGAGGAGTCTCAGTGGGGGGACATAGAGAGTAAAGTAATGCGTGACCAGGTTAACCATGGCGATGCTCTGGAATGGTGGAATGAGGATGGTCAGAATTAGATTCTTTTCAGAGGGAATTTTTTTGTTCTGGAGACGATGCGTGAGAGAGTTATTGGTGAGTTCCACAACACACCCCTAGAAGTACACCCGAATGTTTCCAAAATGTACCGGGTCTTGAGAGGTCAGTTCTGGTGGCATGGGGTGAAGAGGGTGGTGGCACAGTTCGTAGCAACGTGACTCGTGTGATAGTAGGTGATGTCTAAACCCCGCATCCCAGGGGGTCAGTGACAACCTATAGATGTCCTAGAGTGGAAGTTGGATGACATCTCGATGGATTTTGTCATGGGACTACCCAATGTTCAAGGGGGTTGCGATGTTATTTGGGTAGTGGTGGAACGACTAACGAAATAAGACCACTTCTTGGAAATCAATGAGTCAAGTACGGTGGATTCCCTAGTAGAGAGGTATGTGGATGAGGTGGTGTGGTTGCACGGAGTCCCGAGATCTCTAGTCTCGGATAGAGATTAACAGTTTACCTCATGGGTCTGGAGAGGATTGCAGCATGCTTTTGGTACCCATCTACGTCTTAGAACTTATTTCCACCCCCAAAAAATGGACAGACAAAGAACACCATTTAGAAATTGGAGGATATGCTACAAGCATGTATTCTAGACTCTAGGGGATCATGGGAATGACACTTTCCTATAGTAGAGTTTTCCTACAAAAAGATCTATCACTCTACCATTGGCATTGCTCCATTCGAAGCATTGTACAGGATGCCATGTCGCTCACTCGTGTGCTGGACAGAGGTCGGGGAGGTAGTATTTCTTGCCTCGGAGGTGGGGTAGTGCACGATGGAGAAGGTTCATCTTATACGGGAGAGGATGAAGGAAACCCAAGAATGGAAAAATTCATATGCCGATAATAGGAGGAAACCCTTGGAGTTCAAGGTCAGGGACCATGTGATCTTGAAGGTCTACCCTTGGCGTAAAAAATAGAGGTTCCTCAGGGGGAGTAAGCTTTCTCTCAGGTTCGTCAGACCATTCGAAGTGTTGCGGTGGGTTGGTGATGTAGATTATCAACAAGTGCTACCACCACCGCTATTGAGACAACACAGTTTCTTTCGGGTGTCTCAACTCTGATGATATATACACGAAGATTCACACGTCCTCGACCGGGGAAATCTATATTTGGAGGACGACATGACTTTTGTTAAAATACATGTGTGTATCGATGATCGTGAGGGGAATGTGCTCCGTGGATGGACCATTCCTCTAGTTCGTGTGTTGTGGTGGCATGGAGGGATCATGGAAAGTACATGGGAATGGTAGAGGAAGATGTGCACCCAGTACCCATAGCTATTTTGAGGTTTGTTCATTTTTTATTGTACTTGATTGTGATGGAACACATTAACTTGTTAACTATAGAATGTGTGATTTTCCATATTATGTGGATTTGTGTAAAGAGTCCTGACTATGGGGAGGGGAGGACCCAATCCCACATCAAGATGAGTTGGATGCGATGAAACCCATGCGGGCGAGTCAGTTCCAACCAAAGTGGATAGTATCATGACATAGAGGAAGAAACTCCCTAACCCATATAAATTGACAATTTGACCCTTTGGTGTTTCCTGGTTACTTGAGGGACATGTGTTCTTATATGTCGATGAGGTTCACTCATGAGAGGTATCTTTCGAGTTTGTTGTTCGGAACCCCTCTTTTCTCTAGGTCTATTTTTGATTCTCGAGGGAGAGAATAGATTGAGAGGTATCTGATGTAATGGACTGGACCCACCTGCTCCATCACATTACCAAAACTAGGCTCCATTGTGACGATGGCACCATGAAGGTGGAACCGTGAAGGTGGCACCGTGAGGGTGACACCGTGTCGTTGGCACTGTGACAGTGGCTCCGTGATGATGGAAACATGTCCTCACCGAGTGGTCTTTGTTCTTTCCTAGTTCCTTAATTTTCCTCTCCCACAACATATCTTTTGATGAAAATATGATTTAATTCCCCCTTTCAAATCAATTTAAATCCCATAAATAATATCTAATATCCCCAAAGAGTCTAGAAACCCTTAACATACAAAAACGTGTGGTTTTTACATGGTGTCACGCCCTTCCCTGTAACTTCCAGATCTGCCCCTATTACGTGTTTCCTTATTGTTAAAGAATTTTTTTTAACACATAGTCATTATGACCACCTCTCCCAGGAGAATTGTTAAATGAAAATTAATTTCATCGTGAGTTACCACCCAACCGCGTGGTGAAACCACGATCCGACTTTATAGCCGTTTAAAATTACATATCCTGTAATAATGAGATCTCATCATTATATCACACTAGAAATTATTTCTTATTCCACTTGGCTAATCTCATTTTCTTCATTGTGCCTTTAGAGATCCCCTTCCTGAGGAAAGTGGTGTGTCTATGATGGAGCCTTTCTGATTGCCCATGGAGTCCCCGACGTTCCCCCCCCGCAAGTCACGCATCTCCAGTTCTTGGTGCATGGAGAAGAACACCGTTCCTTGATAAACCAATTACAGATTTTCCTTCATCTCTCCTTAATGTGTATCATGTGGTGTGGGTATGACATTGTTTCGGTGGGAATGGATGAATCCAAACCTTAACAATGATAATAAATAGATTGTTAACGAATGATGGGGTGCATTTGAATATTCTACTATACACTTTTGTAATTTCATTGTGTTGGGAACTGTATGGGAGTATGCTCACTATAAATCATGGCCATTGGTGGTCTTTCCTTTCACACTAATAAACCCTTGTGTTATATGATTATTAAATTACTGTAACATGTAAATTGGTTAATAACGTAAACTAGGTTGGTTAAATGGATGCCTAGTGAACATCAATCCTTGTGTGGTCACCCCGGTTAACCAATAGAAAGAAGAAGCTAGTGAACGATGTTCTTGAACCTGAATTTTTCCCTACTCTATTTTGGTAGTAGGTGTGTTGTTCTGTTTGATGATTATGGGGTGATGTGGATGAGGAGTGGTATCCTCTTTTGTGGCATGGTTTTTGGTTGTGAATCTGAAGTTGTGTGGGGTTGTATCTCGAGGCTTGGTTTGGTTCTAGTACTTCGAGGGATATCACTAATCCCTTTGTTGTTGTGAGTTTACAAGAGCACTGGGTGTGAATGATTAAATTGTTGTTTGGGTGTTTCTATTTCTCTGACTTTTGGTTATGCCTGTTAGTTTCCTAGTATTGCAAAATTTACTTAAATGGGATCACTTGAACATGAAAACAAGAATGGGATTAATGGGGAATTTCTTTCCGGGATTGGTGGTGACTTGGTCATGAGTTCGGTGTTTCTTATGAATGGATAGTAATGTGGGTGTTTGTGCTTAAGTTGGTTTTGTAACTATTAGTTTGGGATGATATCTTGTTATATATATTATATAATTGTATTTATTATGTTTCTCTTTCATTCCCCACCCATGTTGAGCACCTAGTTCCGAAAACCCCCATTTCATGGAGGTGTTTTTCAAAACACTTCTTTTAGTGGCTGGTGAATAGATTCTTTTCTAATACCTTTCATGAACAACACAAGAATCCTCGGCCATGTTGTGATATCCTAATGGTCCATTATATCCCAATATTCTTCTAGAAGGGTAGTTGTGGTGGTTTCCCAGGTGTTTGCGGGATGGTTGTTTCCCAAGTGTCTTTGGGATGAGGCTCAGTTGTCTTCCAGCGTGGCGGTAGTTGTTCTGGATCACGTGTTTGCGGGTGTGGTTATGCGTAGTTATTGCGGTCCAGGTGTTTTCAAGAGGGTTGTGTGGTTGTGGCACTGGTGTGTGTGGGTAGGGTGTGGCAGTGGGACTGCAGTGAGAATGGCGTGTGTGGTTCGATGTGTAGGATGCCTTCAATAACCAATTTGGAAGTGGCACAAGGTGCCCAAACATCGATGTGTTATTACTATTATATTTCGTGACATTATTTACATAGGAATCATGAATTGGTGAGGCTTCGGTGGGAAGTTATACATTCTAGGTGTTTCAGTTATCTCTTTTCTCACAGAGCATTAGAATTCCTCCCCACTTGTGCATGAGAGCTTTTGGTTTTCCCTAATAAGTATACTTATATGCTCACCCTACGTATGTAAAAATGTTTTCAGGTTTCCAGGAGGACTTCAGGGATCCTGTAAGGTCATACTTGTTCAGACGTATGGAGAGTTGTTGTTGCTGTTTTTCTTTCTTTTGGTACTTCTTTTGGAGTTTTCTTTTACTTTTGTATTATTCACTTTTGGAACATGCATATGACAATGGTTTTTTTCTTTATCTGTACTTCCACTTTTGGTGTTGTTGGGATTTACTATCTTATCTCTCGATCCTATTAAATAAAAAGGGTGATTCCATCCATCTTGTGTGTGATTCTATACCCTTGGTTCTAGTCGCCACTCCATGACCTATTGAAGGTGGGTCCTGGTGGTCATTATCTCTCCTTCAACTTGAACAATGAAGGGTCTGGCAACCTACTGTCCCTTCTCTCATATTGGTGAAGGCGTGTCGTGACAATTTTTTTCTTTTCATCTTGGAGTAAATTCCCCACTAATGTTTCCCTTTCCCCCACCCTGATATTGAAATTTTTCGACAGTTTTTGAGTTTATAGAACGAGGTCCATGTTTTGGGAGCATGATTTACTAAACCGTGCAATCAAACTATGCGGCCTTGTCTTGCTCATTAAATATTTTTTCAATTAAAATTTATCCCTATTTATATTTATCCAAACTCCCCTATTTCATCCCCCATTTTACCATATAATTCATGGCATCCCCCAATCTCGTAAAACCCTCCTTGTAACTCTATTAGGAAAGGGGATTTGGTGGAGGAACATCACACAATCTCAAGTAAGTGTTTCTATATCTTAGTTCCTCCACTATTCATGAAGTTTCATTCAATTTAAATGAATTAACAAATGAACATTGGGTAGGGTTTCGAACCTATGTTTTATCTTGGGGGTTTCTTTGTCCAATAGTTTGATTTTAGGCTCGATCTATCTTCCTTGAGGTGAGACAGTGGTGCGATTGAATTTTCGCATAATGGATTCAATGTTTTATCAATTCTGGTAGTTGATTAAATGGGAAGGAAATATGTGTGACTTATCATGCAACCTTTTATAATATTTTCTTATTTTTCTCATTTTAATATTGGTCAAAAAATTGGTTTTATTGGTATTTGTAATTAAAATAAAGTTCAAGTTTTTTTATGTGAAATTGGCGTTTTTTCAAAAGAATATCTTATTGGTTCATTTAGGGATTCCCTATAACTACTTAGTTGATATTATTGAAATGAATTTGTGATGAAAATAATTTTCCTTAATATTTATATCATTTGTTTTTTTCTTTGAAAATTTGTTTTATGTTTTTTGAAACATATGAACTTTAAGTGCCAGGTTTGTGTTAAAATGGTGGTTCTATAATGATATCACTTCTAGGTTCATATGGGGCTTCCCTATAACCGATTTGTTGGTTTTATTGAAAATTATTGGGCTTAAATTTTTATTTTGGTGACTTATAAGGCTCTACATAGTGTTATATGGTTTGAATTAAATGAGTTTTGGGTGCAGAACAATGCAAGATATTGAGAAATTTTTTATTAAAAATAATAAATTTTTGTTATGTATATTTAGTTGTATGAAGTGTGTATACCTAATATATTGTCTGTATGTAACCATTAGTTGTGTTGTTTTATGATGATTGATGTATGTATCATGCTGAAAAAATTTAGCGAAAAGGGGGAATCCCAGGTACGTAGGTGGGCGAATATGCACTAGGACTCTAGGGATCCTGAGCGGTTTTATCCCTGTTTCACATAGAATTTTGGATAATGACAACTCTAATGAAACTATATGGATTGTGTTTGGGGACCACATGGTTATGGGTATGTTCCTACTATTGGATCGTGCATGGGAAAGGATTGTGACTTGGATATTTTACACCGATGTACGAGGTATATAGGGAAAGAGACTATATAGGGGAAAGTGGTGTTCTCAGTTTTTGTACGCATTGGATTTGTGGTATTTACCCATATATTTGGTTTTTTTGGATCTAAATTACAGAATATAAAATTTCTAATTCAAATGTGTAAACATTATGAATTTTTTATTTTGATGACTGTTTACAATTGAAGGTTTCATTTCATGGAATTTGTCACCACTTTTCCACACAAATTATAATTGTATGATTTTTCAACTTGTATAGCATACACTTTGTAATATTAGGTTAGTATCCTATTGGTATTTGGATCACAAAAAATTACACCCTTTAGGTCTATGTATACATGATTATGTTTGACATAGGTAAAGGGAATGCCTCAGGTGAAGGCAGTTCAGGTTATTAGTCCCCTCTTATGGTGTATTGTTGTCGAGATGGCTAGGGGGTGATGAAAACTGTAACATCCCAAGTAAGTAATTAATAATAGATATTTTTATCTATGTCTATTAATGAATTATAGTGTGTTTTTGAGGCTTAAAATGAAAATAAATCCAATCTTAAGCATGGAATACACTACTATTCTTAAAAGATTGTTTTACAGCCTTTTGATGGCAACCCCTTTTTAAATCAATATTTTGAAAATTTTGTAATCTATATTTTTCAAAATAAACATATTCATTATAATTGGGACATTTAATTTTACATTGGATAAATTTTTGGTATTTTTCTGACAATGTTCATTTTTTAATGAATAGTGAAAAATACTACATTTTACATCAAAACTACTTTTTCATTTAATTTAATAATATGGTTAGATTATAATTTTAATTGGTCTTAAAGTGTAATTTGAATATAATTTTACCATTTAATCTAATGGTGGTCATTAGGATTAATTTCACTTTGGAATTGGTCATAAACTAATGCCAAACTTTTCATAGATATTGTTTCAAAAAAACCCGCTATTTGTCATGACAGCGGGAATTGATTATTAAATTAATTAATGTGACTTATATGTTCTTAATTTTGTAAAATAGAAATCATTTTTGTATTCTGAATATCAAATATAGCTTAGGGTGAATTTTTGGTAATTTTCTGAAAAACTTCAATTTTTGATGAATAGTGAAACCGCTAAGTGGTACTTATAAAAACTGATTTTTCCATTTAAAAGAAATTTTTCCATCATTGTGTTTTGAATTTCAAAAATTTGACATACATGGTTGTCATTAAGAAGTAAAATGTGGTTCAATGGGATTAAAATATTGTTTTGGTGATTAGTAACTTATTAAGTTCTTAATCGCGATTAGTGGTAATTAGTGTAGTTTAAGGTAAAAATAATGTTTTAATAATATGAGATGAGCATGAAACATGTCCAACCCTCATTGGATGTGTCATGGACGACCAAGAAATGCCTTGGGTCAACTTGGGGACCCCATGGAGCCACTTTTGTTGGGAAATGACATAAATAACTTTTTATTTAATGTTAAAGTAAAAATGACACAAACATGAGTTATTTTACTAAAACACTTTTTACATGGGGTTATACAAGTCAGATTTTTTACTATAAATATTAATTAGAAAGCTAAAACGATTTCCTACATAATAGTATTTTTTTTTTAATTTTTAGACCTTAAATAAATTAAATTATTTATGACATCATGATGATGCAGCGATGACCTCATTATTTAGAGATTTAAATAAAATGGAACGTTAATGTAACATCTAAAACCTACACATGGACAAAACCAATTGGATGAGTGGATTTAGAACCCTTATCACCTTATCATCGAATTATATAAATGTGGGACCTTTTGAATCAGAAACCCATTTTAAAATAATGTAACTTATCTTTACTTTCCAAGAGTACCCCTCCTCTCCTCTTATAAAAGGCCCCCACCTCTACCTCCTTACCCACATTCCCAAAGACTTTGGCTCGGCCAAACCCTTCCCATTTTGTCTCTCCACATCCCTCTATTACTCCTTGAATCCTCACATTGGGCAGAAGTCTTCCCAAGGAAGCCTTTGAGATCAAACCAATGGGAATTACCCGATTTTAAGGTAATGTCTTCTTTTAAGTCCTTTTGTTTTATTTTTCTTCTCCAACCCCCTAAACTCTTTTTATTATTTTCTTTTTTAACAACTCCAGTATCCTAAATATACTAGGATGTTGTTATAATATGGATTCGAGATACACTTACACACACCTACATCTAATGGTTAACAAACATACTGTTTCCGTGGATGGTGAATTTATGCCTCCCGAAATGATGATTGTTCAACATTCTTTTAACACCTTAAAAGGTGGACATTAAGATGTCACTATATTTATATATGATATATATTATGTTTATTTTTTCCTTAAGCTTCTGTTTTTTTCTTTTTGGTCATACCTTTATGGTTTCCATTATGGGTAAACGCGATATCTTCATTTTAGGAAGTGCGGACTACCGCCCCCTCAAAGTGATTTGATTCGTTAAATAACATATGTGGGACGTATAAAGAATGGAAATATGATATTATATATGATATTATACTGGAATTATAATATAACTTTATATCATTATGATTCTATTCTATAAAATACGAAATAGAAATGAAAGTAGCGTTCATGCGTACGTACGGCTTACCGTCTCCATGAACGGTGCATTTCATTTCTTACCTCTAAATGATTCTGTAATATTATAAATGCATGTATATACTAGATATATATGATATATACATAATGATTATAATTCTGGATATAATGTAAACATGAACAACATTTAATTATAAAGTGTTTATTTTTTACTCAAGTACCAATGATCGTTAAAACGACCGTTATTAACTTAAATAATTACATAGTGTTCATGACATGACAATAAGTGATATAATAGGAATAATGAACTTGAAAAATGTTCTTAAAGAAGTATAAATTAACTCATTTTTATTATTCAGGACATTAAAGAACGATCGAGTCAAGTCAGACCCGAGGTATGGGACTTTGTCTCAATCTCCTTTCATTGAGGCATATTTTGTTTTATACAAGACCTTCTTTTATACGGTGTATAAACCCCTTTTAATTTTACGTTTATTCAAAAGGAATCTTCTTTATACAAAGTTTTTACTAAATGACAAAAGAGAATGTTTTTGTCATACGTATGCGGCGACAACGACTTCTCCGCCGTCGTGACCGTTATTTGAGTTTCGGCTTCCTCTACAAGCCATACCTTCTTTTTAAAAAAAAAATAAATACCATGTTTTACTTTTCTTTTATTTTGGTATTGAAAATGGTTTTCATAACGTTTTTATATCAATGTGTTGTATTGATATCTTGTGATTGAAAGGTGGAAATGTTATGTTTCCTTTATGCATTTTTTTATGTGATACGATTATGTTGAGGTTCTTGGGCATTTTTATGAAGACGGGTGGTTCTGAGATAAACTAAGGGCGGGTGAGCCCGATATAGCTCTCCAATGCATTGGGTAACGCGAAGGAGTGTAACGTTAAGGTTTCTCCAATGATATTTAGGGAATATACTGTGATGGGTATTCCAAACATAACCAAGAGGGTTACTCCCCACGTAAGAATGTTATGAATGACTCAAGTTACCTTTATGTCTTATGATTTCTATGATTTATTCATGATTTGATGAGGTATATTGATGTGCTTATGTTTTATGGGTAAAGTATGATTTCATTCTTATGTATATATGTACCCATGATTCCTTTCCATATATTTTTATATCCCTTACTGAGCTTTTATGCTCATCCCATGTTTTTTTGAAATGTTTTTCACAGGTCAAGGGAAAGGTACATGATATGATGATAGTGTCAAGGATGTTTTAAGAAAGAATCCATGTTTTATTTTAAATATGTTTCCATTGATGGGAATGAATAATAATAACTTTATGTAACCACTTTGTTTATATGTGTAATGTAATGCAAGTTTTATGATCTATTTCTCTAAAACTCTAAACCCGAAAATATCCTCAATGTTTAATCTTGTAATAACTCAAGATTAAGTAAGGTTTAAGGCTGGGGCCTTATAGTTGGTATCAGAGGTCGGTTTAGATAACATTATGAGTTAGAATTATATTAAATGATTATCCATAAATATTTTTTTTGAAATGATATTACATTTGAAGATTACCATGTTGCTTCATCTAAGACATGTTTGTTCAGAATGGTTTTCCGCAGAGGAAACAGGGAAGCAGTGCTAGGAAGGCATACAGAAGGAAATAAACTTCCGAATCAGCATCCTGAGATGGTCGGAATTGGAACTAAATAGTATGTTGTAGTAATGGCGCAGTTGACTCAAACGTTAAATGGCGGTGGTATCCATACACGAGATCATCCAGATAAACCGCAGAGGAACATGTCAGTGGTGGAACATTTCATGAGGCAACATCCCCCATTATTCAGAGGATCATCTGACCCTGTGCTAGCTAAAGGGTGGATTAAAGCACTGGAGAAGATTTTTGATGTCATGAGGTGTTCAGACAATCAAAAGGTTTGTCTTGCTATTTACCGTTTGGAGGGTGAGGCAGATCAGTGGTGGTCTATGGTTAAAAATATCAGGGACTCTGATGAGATTGATGCTCTTTACTGGGATGAATTCAAAGGTATGTTTCTTGAGAAGTTTTTTCCTAAGGGTGTTCGACTTAGGATGGAAAAGCAATTCTTGGAATTGAGGAAAGAGGAAGACTCAGTGGCTACCTATGAAGAAAGGCTCACTCGATTGGCAAGGTATGCTCCAAATTTTATCCGAGACCTTGATAGTAAAATCAATCGTTTTTACTCAGGATTAAATCCAAAATATCAAAGGGCATTAGCTTCTCGTGAGTTTAAAAGTTGTGAAAATCTTGTTCTATGTGCTGATAAGGTGGAAATGGAGTTTTCCGATGACCAAGTGTTTTATAACAGCCAACAGAAGAAGTGACCGAGGTGGCAGGAGAAAGGTAAGAATTCTCCAAAAAAGTCTGATGGTAAGAAAACTAAGTTTCTAGTTTGTGATAAATGTGGAAAAAGGCATGCTGGGGAATGTCTTCTGAATTCTGGAAAGTGCTCCCAATGTGGTAAGATGGGACATAAGGCTCGTGATTGCACTGAAAAGGATCAAGGTGAAGGTAAGACCAAATTTGATTTACAGTTAGTGAAATGTTATAAGTTCAATGAGATGGGTCACTATGCAAATGAGTGTCCGACAAAGAGCTTGAGTGATGGAAAGAAGTTAGACTACAAGCAGAAAGGGGTGGTGAAATCCTTGGCAACTACTTCAGCAGATGTCGGGCCATCAAATGAAGTTGTATCAGGTACGTTGTTTGTTTTTTCAGATTAATGATGTGCCAGTGGTAAATGAGTATCCTGATATTTTTCCTGATGATTTGTCTGGATTAATACTAAATCGGGAAGTTGAGTTTACTGTTGACTTAGTTCCTGATGCTAAGAAAATTTCAAAACCCCCTTATCAAATGGCTAAAATTGATGTTTTAGAGTTGAAGGAGCAATTGAAAGATTTATTAGAGAAAGGGTTCATTCGACCTAGAACATCACTATGAGGTGCTCCTGTCTTGTTTGTTAAAAAGAAATATGGTTCAATGAGACTTTTCATTGATTATAGAGCATTGAATAATATCACTGTTAAGAAAAAATATCATTTTCCTCATATCGATGATTTGTTTGATCAGCTCCAAGGAGCCTAGTATTTTTCAAAGATTGACTTGAGATCAGGGTACCATCAGCTGAAGGTAAAGGAGGCAGATATTCCGAAGACCACGTTTTGTACAAGATATGGCCATTATGAATCTGTAGTAATGACTTTTTGGATAACCAATGCACCTGCTGTATTCATGGACTTAATGAATAGAATTTTTCATGAGTTCTTGGATAAGTTTGTGGTGGTTTTTATTGATGATATTTTGGTGTTTTCTAAAAGTAAATAAGAGCATTAAAGACATTTAAGGGTTATCTTGCAAACCTTAAAATAAAATAAATTGTATGGGAAATTCATCAAGTGTGAGTTTTGGTTGCAAAAAATTTCTTTCCTTGGTCACATTGTTTCTAAAGATGGGATAACTGTTGATCCTGCAAAAACAAAAGTTGTGGAAGACTGGCCAAGACCCACAAATGTAACAGAGATTCGTAGCATCCTTGGTTTGGTAGGATATTACCAAAGGTTTGTTAGAAATTTTTCACGGTTATCTAGTACAATGACTAAGCTAACTCGAAAGGGTGTTAAGTTTATCTGGACAAAAGAATGTGATGATTGTTTTCAGGAATTGAAAATAAGATTGGTGAATACTCCAGTTTTGGCTCTACCTTCCAGGAATGGTGAGTTTGTTATATACAGTAATGCTTCATTAAAAGGACTTGGTTGCGTCGTAATGTAGAATGATCAGGTAATTGCTTATGCTTCACGACAGTTGAAAACTCATGAGGTAAATTACCCTACACATGATTTGGAATTAGCTTCTGTTGTTTTGATTTAAAAATTTGGAGGCATCATTTGTATGAAGTAAAGTGTGAAATATATACCGATCAAAAAAGTTTATATTTTATATTCACTCAGAAAGAATTGAACATGAGACAAAGGAGATGGCTAGAATTAATCAAGGATTATGATTGTACAATTCATTACCATTCGGGAAAAGAAAATAAAGTGGTTGATGCTTTGAGTCGAAAAATTAATGCTTCATTAGCAATGTTGCATTTGGAACGTGATCATTTGGTTAAGTATTTGATGAACTTTGGCATAGAAGTTGTGGGTACATGAAGTTCTTCTGTTTTGTTTCAGGTATCAGTGAGATCATCTCTATCAGATAGAATCAAGCAAGCACAGAAGCAAGACAGTGAGTTCCAGAAAAAGGTAGAGCTGGTTCAGAAAGGTAAGTTTCCTGAATTCAACATTGATAATGATTGTGTTTTGAGATTTGGGAAGAGATTGTGTGTGCCTTGTGATTCACAGTTTAAGAGAGAGTTGTCATGTGAAGCTCATATTTATCCGTTTTCAGTTCATCCTGGAAGTACTAAGATGTATAGAGATCTGCGGGAGTATTACTGGTGGGATGGAATGAAAAGAGATATTGCTGATTTTACTGTGAAGTGTTTGACTTGTCAGTAGGTTAAAGCAGAGCGGCAGTTACCGAAAGGGATTCTTCAGCCTTTACCAGTGCCAGAGTGGAAATGGGAGAATATATCCATGGACTTTGTTGTGGGATTACCAAAGACATCTCGAGATAATAATGAAATTTGGGTTATTGTTGATCGCTTGACTAAATCTTATCATTTCCTTGCTATACAAGATACTTTTCCCCTAGATCAACTTTCCCGTTTGTATCTTAAAGAGATAGTCAGGTTACATGGAGTTCCTCTCTCCATTGTATCTGATCGTGATCCCAGGTTCACTTCTAACTTTTGGAAGGGCCGTCAGAAGTCATTGGGTACTGAATTAAATTTTAGAACAGCTTTTCATCCTCAATCAGATGGGCAGTAAGAACGAACAATTCAGACATTGGAGGATATGCTATGTTCTTTCTCTATGGATTATCAGGGAAGTTGGGACCAACATCTTTCTTTGGTTGAATTTTCATATAATAACAGTTTTCATTCCAGTATAAAGATGGAACCATTTAAGGCATTATATGGGAAGCGGTGTCGAACTCCAGCTTTCTGGGATGAAGTGGGTGAAAGGAAGTTGATGGGACCATAATTGGTAGAAGAGATGGCAGAAAAAGTTCATTTGATTCAGAAGCACATGAGAACAGCTCAGAGAAGGCCGAAGTGTTATGCGGACAAGAGGAGGAAGGATCTATCTTTCGAGGTAGGTGATCATGTTTTTCTCAAGGTTTCTTCTTGGAAAAGTGTGATGAGATTTGGTAAGAAAGGAAAGTTGAGTCCAAGGTATATTGGACCATATGAAATTCTGGAGAGAGTTGGATCAGTTACATACCGTGTGGCTTTACCTCCGAGTTTATCTCAGGTACACAATGTTTTTCACGTTTTGATGTTGAGAAAGTATATGCCAGATCCATCTCATGTTTTGAGTCCAGAGGTAGTTCAGCTAGAAGAGAACCTATCTTATGAGGAACAACCGGTCCAGATTCTTGAACACAAGGTGAAAGTGTTACGGAATAAGGTGATTAATCAGGTAAAGGTTTTGTGAAAAAACCACATGATGGAAGAGGCAACATGGGAATCTGAAAATGCAATGAGGGATAAGTACCCCCATTTATTTGATAAGTAAATAAATTGCAGGGACGCAATTTTCTAAAGGGGGGAAGGATGTAACATCCCATGTATGTAATGGATAAAAGATATTTTTATCTATGTCTATTAATGAATTATATAGTGTTTTAGAGGCTTAAAATGAAAATAAATCCAATCTTTAGCATGGAATACACTAATATTCTAAAAAGATTGTTTTACTTCCTTTTGATGGCAAACCATTTTTAAATAAATCTTTTGAAAATTTTATACACTATATTTGTCAAAATAAACATATTCATTATTATTGGGACATTGAATTTTACATTGGATAACTTTTTGGTATTTTTCTGACAATGTTCATTTTTTAATGAATAGTGAAAAATACTGCTTTTTACATCAAAACTGCTTTTTCATTTAATTTAATTATATGGATAGATTATATTTTTAATTGGTCTTAAATTTTAATTTGAATATAATTTTACCATTTAATCCAATGGTGGTCATTAGGATTAATTTCACTTTGGAATTGGTCATAAACTAATGCCAAACTTTTCATAGATATTGTTTCAAAAAAACCCGCTATTTGTCATGACAGTGGGAATTGATTATTATATTAATTAATGTTACTTATATGTTTTGAATTTTTTAAAATAGGCATCATTTTTTAATTCGGAATATCAAATATAGCTTAGGGTGAATTTTTGGTAATTTTCCGAAAAACTTCAATTTTTGATGAATAGTGAAACCACTAAGTGGTACTTATAAAAACTGATTTTTCCATTTAAATGAAATTTTTCCATCATTGTGTATTGAATTTAAAAAATATTACATACATGGTTTTCATTAAGAAGTAAAATGTGGTTAAATGGGATAAAAATAATTTTTTGGTGAATAGTAACTTATTAAGTTCTTAATCGCGATTAGTGGTAATTAGTGTAGTTTAAGGTAAAAATAATGTTTTAATAGTATGAGATGAGCTTGAAACATGTCCTAACCTCATTGGATGTGTCATGGCCGTCCAATACAAGCCATGAGTCAACTTGGGGACACCATGGAGCCACTTTGGTTGGGTAATGACATAAATAACTTTTTATTTAATGTTAAAGTAAAAATGACACAAACATGAGTTATTTTATTAAAACAATTTTTACATGGGGTTATACAAGTCAGATTTTTGACTATAAATATTTATTATAAAGATACAATGATTTTATACATCATAGTATTTTTTTAACAATTTTTAGACATTAAATAAATTAAATTATTTATGACATCATGATGATGCAGCGATGACCTCATTATTTAACGATTTAAATAAAATGGAATGTTAATGTAAAATCTAGAACCTACATATGGAAAAAACCAATTGGATGATTGTATTTAGAACCCTTATCACCTTATAATCTAATTATACTAATTTGGGGCCTTTTGAATCCGAAACTCATTTTAAAATAAAGTAACTTATCTTTACTTTCCAAGAGTGCCCCTCCTCTCCTCTTTTAAAAGGCTCTCACCTCTACCTCCTTAGCCACACTCCCAAAGCCTTTGGCTCGGCCAACCCCTGCCCATTTTGTCTCTCCACATCCCTCTCTTACTCCTTGAAGCTTCACTTTGGGCAGAAGTCTTCCCAAGGAAGTCTTTGAGCTCAAACCAAAGGGAGTTACCCGATTTTAAGGTAATGTCTTCTTTTGAGTCCTTTTGTTTTATTTTGCTTGTCCAACCCCCTAAAATCTTTTTATTATTTTCTTTTGTAACAAATCCAGTATCCTCAATATACTAGGATGTCGTTATAGTATGGATTCGAGCTACACTTACACACACCTACATCTAATGGTTAAGGAACATACTGTTTCCGTGGATGGTGAATTTATGCCTCCCAAAATGATGATTTTTCAACATTCATTTAACACCTTAAAAGGTGGCCATTAAGATGTAACTATATTTATATATGATATATTATATGTTTATGTTTTCCTTAAGCTTCTGTTTTTTTTTTTTTGGTCATACCTTTATGGTTTCCATTATGGGTAAACGCGATATCTTCATTTAAGGAAGTGCGGACTACCGCCCCCTCAAAGTGATTTGATTCGTTAAATAACATATGTGGGATGTATAAAGGATGGAACTATGATATTATATATGATATTGTACTGGAATTATAATATACATTTATATCATTATGATTCCATTCTATAAAATACGAAATAGAAATGAAAGTAGCGTTCATGCGTACGTACGGCTTACCGTCTCCATGAACGGTGCATTTCATTTCATACCTCTAAATGATTATGTAATATTATAAATGCATGTATATACTGGATATATATGATATATACATAATTATTATAATTCTGGATATAATGGATACATGAACAACATGTAATTATAAAGGGTTTATTTTTTACTCAAGTACCAATGATCGTTAAAACGACCGTTATTAACATAAATAATTACATATTATTCATGACATGGCAATAAGTGATATAAAAAGAATAATGAACATGAAAAAGGTTCTTAAAGAAGTAGAAATTAACTCAAGTATGTTATTCAGGACATTAATGAACGATCGAGTCATGTCGGACCCGAGGTATGGGACTTCGTCTCCATCTCCTTTCATTGAGGCATATTTTGTTTTATACACAACCTTCTTTTATACGGTGTATAAACCCCTTTGACTTTTACGTTTATTCAAAAGGAATCATTTTTATACGAAGAATTTACTAAATGACAAAACAAAATGTTTTTGTCATACGTATGCAGCGACAACGACTTCTCCGCCGCTGTGACCATTATTTGAGTTTCAGCATCCTCTATAAGCCATACATTCTTTTTAAAAGAAAAATAAATACCATGTTTTACTTTTCTGTTATTTTGGTATTGAAAATGGTTTTCAGAATGTTTTTATATCAATGTGTTGTATTGATTTCTTGTGATTGAAAGGTGGAAATGTTATGTTTCCTTTATGCATGTTTTATGTGATACGATTATGTTGAGGTTATTGGGCATTATTATGAAGACTGGTGGTTCCGTGATAAACTAAGGGTGGGTGAGCCTGATATAGCTCTCCAATGCATTGGGTAACGTGAAGGAGTGTAACGTTAAGGTTTCTCCGAAGAGATTTACGGAATATACTGTGATGGGTATTCCAAACGTAACCAAGAAGGTTACTCCCTACGTAAGAATGTTATGAATGCCTCAAGTTACCTTTATGTATTATGATTTCTATGATTTATTCATGATTTGATGAGGTATCTTGAAGTGCTTAGGTTTTATGTGTAAATTATGATTTCATTCTTATGTATATATGTACCCATGTTTCCTTTACATATATTTTTATATCCCTAACTGAGCTTTTATGCTGATCCCAAGGTTTTTTGAAATGTTTTTCACAGGTCAATGGAAAGGTACATGATATGATTATAGTGTCAAGGAAGTGTCAAGAAAGAATCCATGTTTTATTTTAAATATGTTTCCATTGATGGGAATGAAGAATACTAACTTTATGTAACCACTTTGTTTATATGTGGAATGTAATGCAAGTATTATGATCTAATTCTCTAAAAATCTAAACCCAAAAAGATCCTCAATGTGTAATCTTGTAATAACTCAAGATTAAGTAAGGTCTAAGGTTCGGGCCTTATAGTTGGTATCAGAGGTCAGTTTAGATAACTTTATGAGTTAGAATTCTATTAAATGATTATCCAAAAATATTTTTTTTGAAATGATATATCATTTGAAGATTACAATGTTGCTTTATCTAAGACATGTTTGTTCAGAATGGTTTTCCGTAGAGGAAACAGGGAAGCAGTTCTAGGAAGGCATACAGAAGGAAATAACCTTCCGAATCAGCTTCCTGAGATGGTCGGAATTGGAACTGAACAATTTGTTGCAGTAATGGCGCAGTTGACTCAAGCGATAAATGGCGGTGGTATCCATACACGAGATCAGCCAAATCAATCGCAGAGGAACTTGTCAGCGGTGGAACATTTCATGAGGAAACATCCCCCATCATTTAGAGGATCATCTGACCCTGTGCTAGCTGAAGGGTGGATTAAAGAACTGGAGAAGATTTTTGATTCCATGGGGTGTTCAGAAAATCAAAAGGTTAGTCTTGCTATTTACCATTTGGAGGGTGAGGCTGATCAGTGGTGGTCTTTGGATAAAAATATAAGGGACGCTGATGAGATTGATGCTCTTGACTGGGATGAATTCAAAGGTATGTTTCTTGAAAAGTATTTTCCTAAGGCTGTTCGACTTAGGATGGAAAAGAAATTCTTGTAATTGAGGCAAGAGGAAGACTCAGTGGCTACCTATGAAGAAAGGTTCACTCGATTTGCAAGGTATGCTCCAAATTTTATCTGAGACCTTGATAGTAAAATCAATCATTATTACTTAGGATTAAATCCAAAATATCGAAGGGCATTAGCTTCTCGTGAGTTTAAAAGTTATGAAAAGCTTGTTCGATGTGCTGAGAAGGTGGAAATGGATTTTGCCGATGACCAAGTGTTCTATAAATGCCAACAGAAGAAGAGACCGAGGTGGCATGAGAAATGTAAGAATTCTTCAAAAAAGTCTGATGGTAAGAAAACTAAGTTTCCAGTTTGTGATAAATGTGGAAAAAGGCATGATGGGGAATGTCTTCTGAATTCTGGAAAGTGCTACTGATGTGGTAAGATGGGACATAAGGATCGTCATTGCACTGAAAAGGATCAAGGTGAAGGTATGACCAAATATGATTTATAGTTAGTGAAATGTTATAAGTGCAATGAGATGGGTACTATGCAAACGAGTGTCCGACAAAGAGTTTGAGTGATGGGAAGCAGTTAGACTACAAGCAGAAAGGGGTGGTGAAATCCTTTGCAACTACTTTAGCAGATATCGGGCCATCAAATGAAGTTGTATCAGGTACTTTGTTTGTTTTTTTAGATTAATGTGGTGCCAGTGGTAAATGAGTATCCTAATATTTTTCCTGATGAGTTTCCTGGATTAATAAGAAATCGGGAAGTTGAGTTTACTGTTGACTTAGTTCCTGATGATAAGACAATTTCAAAACCCCCTTATCGAATGGCTCAAATTGAACTTTTAGAGTTGAAGGAGCAATTGCAAGATTTATTAGAGAAAGGATTCATTCGACCTAGCACATCACCATGGGGTGCTCCTGCCTTGTTTATTAAAATGAAAGACGGATCAATGAGACTTTGCATTAATTATAGAGACTTGAATAATATCATTGTTAAGAACAAATATCCTTTGCCTCATATCGATGATTTGTTTGATCAGATCCAGGGAGCTCAGTATTTTTCAAAGATTGACGTGAGATTGGGGTACCATTAGCTGAAGGTAAAGGAGGAAGATATTATGAATACCGTGTTCCGTACAAGATATATCCCTTATGAATTTGTAGTAATGCCTTTTGGGCTAACCAATGCACCTGATGTATTCATGGACTTAATGAATAGAATTTTCCATGAATTCTTGGATAAGTTTGTGGTGGTTTTTATTGATGATATTTTGGTGTTTTCTAAAAGTAAAGAAGAGAATTAAAGACATTTAAGGGTTATCTTGCAAACCTTAAAAGAAAAGAAATTGTATGGGAAATTCAGCAAGTGTGAGTTTTGGTTGCAAAAAATTTCTTTCCTTGGTCACATTGTTTCTAAAGATGGGATAACTGTTGATCCTGCAAAAACAAAAGTTGTGGAAGACTGGCCAAGACCCACAAATGTAACTGAGATTCGTAGCTTCCTTAGTTTGGCAGGCTATTACCGAAGGTTTGTTAGAAATTTTTCACGGTTATCTAGTCCAATGACTAAGCTAACTCGGAAGGGTGTTAAGTTTATCTGGACAAAAGAATGTGATTATTGTTTTCAGGAATTGAAAAAAATATTGGTGAATGCTCCAGTTTTGGAACTACCTTCCAGGAATGGTGAGTTTGTTATATACAGTGATGCTTCATTAAAAGGACTTGGTTGCGTCCTAATGCAGAATGATCAGGTAATTGCTTATGCTTCACGATAGTTGAAAACTCATGAGGTAAATTACCCTACACATGATTTGGAATTATCTGTTGTTGGTTTTCTTTAAAAATTTGGAGGCATCATTTGTATGGAGTAAAGTGTGAAATATATACCGTTCACAAAAGTTTAAAGTATATATTCACTTAGAAATAATTGAACATGAGACAAAGAAGATGGCTAGAATTAATCAAGGATTATGATTGTACAATTCATTACCATCCGGGAAAAGCAAATAAAGTGGCTGATGCTTTGAGTCAAAAAAGTAATTCTTCATTAGCAATGTTGCGTTTGGAACGTGATCGTTTGTTTAAGGATTTGATGAACTTTGGCATAGAAGTTGTGGGTACAGGAAGTTCTTCTGTTTTGTTTCAGGAATCAGTGAGATCATATCTATCAGATAGAATCAAGCAAGCACAGAAGCAAGACAGTGGGTTGCAGAAAAAGGTAGAGCAGGTTCAGAAAGATAAGTTGCCGGAATTCAACATTGATAATGATTGTGTTTTGAGATTTGGGAAGAGATTGTGTGTGCCTTGTGATTCACAGTTGAAGAGAGAGTTGTTATGTGAAGCTCATAGTTCTCCATTTTCAGTTCATCCTGGCAGTACTAAGATGTATAGAGATCTACGGGAGTATTACTGGTGGGATGGAATGAAAAGAGATATTGTTGATTTTACTGTGAAGTGTTTGATTTGTCAGCAGGTTAAAGTAGAGCAGTAGTTACCGAAAGGGATGCTTCAGACTTTACCAGTTCCAGAGTGGAAATAGGAGAATATATCCATGGACTTTGTTGTGGGATTACCGAAGATATCTCGAGGTAATAATGAAATCTGGGTTATTGTTGATCGCTTGACTAAATCTGCACATTTCCTTTCTATAACATATACTTTTTCCCTAGATCAACTTTCCCGTTTGTATCTTAAAGAGATAGTCAGGTTACATAGAGTTCTTATCTCCATTGTATCTGATCGTGATCCAAGGTTCACTTCTAACTTTTGGAAAGGCCATCAGAAGTCGTTGGGTACTGAATTAAATTTTATTACAGCTTTTCATCATCAATCAGATGGGTAGTCAGAACGAACAATTAAGTCATTGGAGGATATGCTACGTTCTTGCTCTATGGATTATCAGGGAAGTTGGGACCAATATCTTTCTTTGGTTGAATTTTCATATAATAACAGTTTTCAATCCAGTTTACAAATGGCACCATTTCAGGCATTATATGGGAAGCAGTGTCGAACTCCAGCTTTCTATGATGAAGTGGGTGAAAGAAAGTTGATGGGACCAGAATTGGTAGAAGAGTTGGTAGAAAAAGTTCAGCTGATTCAGAAGCACCTAAGAACATCTCAGAGCAGGCAGAAGAGTTATGTGGACAACAGGAGAAAGGATCTATCTTTCGAGGTAGGTGATAATGTTTTTCTCAAGGTTTCTCCTTGGAAAAGTGTGATGAGATTTTGTAAGAAAGGAAAGCTGAGTCCAAGGTTTATTGGACCATATGAAATTCTGGAGAGATTTGGATCAGTTGCATATCAGGTGGCTTTACCTCCGAGTTTATCTCAGGTACACAATGTTTTTCACGTTTCGATGTTGATGAAGTATATGCCAGATCCATCTAATGTTTTGAGTCTAGAGGTAGTTCAGCTGGAAGAGAACCTATCTTATGAGGAACAACCGGTCTAGATTCTTGACCATAGGGAGAAAGTGTTACGAAATAAGGTGATTAAGAAGGTAAATGTTTTGTGGAAAAACCACATGATTGAAGAGGCAACATGGGAATCTGAAAATGCAATGAGGGATAAGTACCCCCATTTATTTGATAAGTAAATAAATTGTGGGGACTAAATTTTCTAAAGGGGGGAAGGATGTAACATCCCAAGTAAGTAATTAATAATAGATATTTTTATCAATGTATATTAATTAATTATATAGTGTTTTAGAGGCTTAAAATAAAAATAAATCCAATAATAAGCTTGGAATACACTAATATTCTTACAAGATTGTTTTACTGCCTTTTGATGGAAAAACCATTTTAAATCAATATTTTGACAATTTTATAATCTATATTTGTCAAAATAAACATATTCATTATGATTGGGACATTGAAATTTACATTGGATAAATTTTTTGTATTTTTTTGACAATGTTCATTTTTTAATGAATAGTGAAAAATACTGCATTTTACATCAAAACTGTTTTTTCATTTAATTTAATTATATGGTTATATTATATTTTTAATTGGACTTAAAGTTTAATTTGAATATAATTTTACCATTTAATCCAATGGTGGTCATTAGGATTAATTTTACTTTGAAATTGGTCATAAACTAATGCCAATCTTTTCCTAGATATTGTTTCAAAAAAACCCGCAATTTGTCATGACAGCGGGAATTGATTATTAAAATAATTAATGTGACTTATATGTTTTTAATTTTGTAAAATAGACATCATTTATGAATTCGGAATATCAAATATAGCTTAGGGATAATTTTTTGTAATTTTATGAAAAACTTCAATTTTTGATGAATAGTGAAACCACTAAGTGGTACTTATAAAAACTGATTTTTCCGTTTAAATGAACTTTTTCCATCATTGTGTTTTGAATTTCAAAAATTTTACATACATGGTTGTCATTAAGATGTAAAATGTGGTTCAATGAGATTAAAATATTTTTTTGGTGAATAGTAACTTATTAAGTTCTTAATCACGATTAGTGGTAATTAGTGTAGTTTAAGGTAAAAATAATGTTTTAATAGTATGAGATGAGTTTGAAACATGTCCTACCCTCATTGGATGTGTCATGGCCGACCATGAAAAGACATAATTCAAATTGGGGACCCCATGGAGGCACTTTGGTTGGGAAATAACATAAATAACTGTTTATTTGATGTTAAAGTAAAAATGACACAAACATGAGTTATTTTACTAAAACAATTTTAACATGGGGTTATACAAGTCCAATTTTTTACTATAAATATTAATTAGAAATCTAAAAAGATTTACTGCATCATAGTATTTTTTTATAATTTTTAGACATTAAATAAATTAAATTATTTATGACATCATGATGATGAAGCGATGACCTCATTATTTAACGATTTAAATAAAATGAAATGTTAATGTAACATCTAAAACCTACACATGGCCAAAACCAATTGAATGAGTCGATTTAGAACCCTTATCACCTTATCATCGAATTATATCAATGTGGGATCTTTTTAATCCGAAAATAATTTTAAAATAAATTAACATATCTTAACATTCCAAGAGTGCCCCGCCTCTCCTCTTATAAAAGGCCCCCGCCTCTACCTCCATACCCACACTCCTAAAGCCTTTGGCTCGGCCAAACCCTGCCCATTTTGTCTCTCCACATCCCTCTATTACTGTTTGAAGCCTCACTTTGGGAAGATGTCTTCCCATGGAAGCCTTTGAGCTCAAACCAAAGGGAGTTACCTGATTTTAAGGTAATGTCTTCTTTTGAGTCCTTTTGTTTTATTTTGCTTCTTCAACCCCCTGAACTCTTTTTATTCTTTTGTTTTGTAACAAATCCAGTATCCTCAATATACTAGGATGTTGTTATAATATGGATTTGAGCTACACTTACACACACCTACATCTGATGGTTAACGAACTTACTGTTTATGTGGATGGTGAATTTATGCCTCCCGAAATGATGATTGTTCAACATTGTTTTAACACCTTCAAAGGTGGACATTAAGATGAAACTATATTTATATATGATATATAATATGTTTATGTTTTCCTTAAGCTTCTGTTTTTTTCTTTTTTTTCTTACCTTTATGGTTTCCATTATGGGTAAAAGCGATGTCTTCATTTAAGGAAGTGCGGACTACCGCCCCCTCAAAGTGATTTGATTCGTTAAATACCATATGTGGGACGTATAAAGGATGGAACTATGATATTATATATTATATTATACTGGAATTATAATATACCTTTATGTCATTATGATTCCATTCTATAAAATATGAAATAGAAATGAAAGTAACGTTAATGCGTATGTACGGCTTACCGTCTCCATGAACGGTGCATTTCATTTCTTACCTCTAAATGATTATGTAATATTATAAATGCATGTATATACTGGATATAAATTATATATACATAATGATTATAATTATGGATATAATGGATACATGAACAACATGTAATTATAAAGGGATTATTTTTGACTCAAGCACCAATGATCGTTAAAACGGCAGTTATTAACTTAAATAATTACACAGTGTTCATGACATGGAAATAAGTGATATAAAAGAAATAATGAACATGAAAAAGGTTCTTAAAGAAGTAGAAATTAACTCAAGTTTATTATTCAGGACATTAAAGAACGATCGAGTCAAGTCAGACCCGAGGTATGGGACATCATCTCAATCTCCTTTCATTGAGGCATATTTTGTTTTATACACAACCTTCTTTTATACGGTGTATAAACCCCGCTGACTTTTATGTTTATTAAAAAGGAATATTTTCTATACGAAGCATTTAATAAATGACAAAAGGAAATGTTTTTTTCGTACGTATGCGGCGACAACGACATCTCCGCCGCCGTGACCGTTATTTGAGTTTCGGCTTCCTCTACAAGACATACCTTCTTTTAAAAAGAAAAATAAATACCATGTTATACTTTTCTATTATTTTGTTCTTGAAAATGGTTTTCATAATGTTTTTATATCAATGTGTTGTATTGATATCTTGTGATTGAAAGGTGGAAATGTTATGTTTCCTTTATGCATGTTTTATGTGATACAATTATGTTGAGTTTCTTGGGCATTATTTTGAAGACGGGTGGTTCCGTGATAGACTAAGGGCGGGTGAGCCCGATATAGCTCTCCAATGCATTGGGTAATGCGAAGGAGTGTAACGTTAAGGTTTCTCCGAAGAGATTTAGGGAATATACTATGATGGGTATTCCAAACTTAACCAAGAGGGTTACTCCCTACGTAAGAATGTTATGAATGCCTCAAGTTACCTTTATGTATTATGATTTCTATGATTTATTCATGATTTGATGAGGTATGTTGAAGTGCTTAGGTTTTATGTGTAAAGTATGATTTCATTCTTATGTATATATGTACCCATGTTTCCTTTCCATATATTTTTATATCCCTAACTGAGCTTTTATGCTCATCCCAAGTTTTTTTGAAATGTTTTTCATAGGTCAAGGGAAAGGTACTTGATATGATGATAGTGTCAAAGAAGTGTCAAGAAAGAATCCATGTTTTATTTTGAATATGTTTCCATTGATGGGAATGAAGAATACTAACTTTATGTAACAACTTTGTTTATATGTGGAATGTAATGCAAGTTTTATGATCTAATTCTCTAAAACTCTAAACCCGAAAAGATCCTCAATGTGTAATCTTGTAATAACTCAAGATTAAGTAAGGTTTAATGCTAGGGCCTTATAAAAACCTTGTCATGTGGGGTCATTGGGGATGATGGGTTGCTATTTTTATTTATGTTTGGAAATATTGTACTATATTTAAAACCATGTATTCTATTCTGGTATTTGTTAAGGATTTTTTGGCATGAAATTTTTAGATTCATATTAATGATTGTTTTTAATAATGTATGCATTCATACTCAGATTAATCATTCCCAATCAAATTTTATTGGTACCCAAGAATGTGGGCCAACCCAAGAGGATAGGGAACGCCCTTCTCGACTAGTATTGCGATGGATTCGGTGCTGATATTAGTGGTGACCAGATTCAGTTCATGATAATGATGAACCAAAATACTATTTCTAAAAACCCCCTTGCAGTATCATCATCGCAAGTGAAATATAGTACCCCCAATGACAAAAAATAATAATTATTGAAAATTCCACTTCAATTAACCAATCCTTATCTGATTATCTAAATAGAGCTCTCATACCTTTACCGAACATGGTGCATAATCTCATTGGTTTTCCACTACCGGATTTCTTCACTAGAAATCTCCACTATATAGTGATCCCATTCCACATTCTATTAATGATATATGAACTGAACCTAACCAGTCACTCGACCTATATCTATTAAAAAATGATAATAATTATTATTTAATCCCTAAAACATGAAACATATATTTTTTGTATAATTCAGTAATTTAATTTCATCGTATTTACCATTGATTACCAAAATTCATACATCAAAAAATAAGATATGTTGAATTATCTAATACTAGGTCTGTATCATTCAAGTTACATCACATTAATTATCATGTCGAGTGAACATAAATACATTATCATCATACAATAGGATCCCCAAAATACCTATATCATAAATTTTCTACATTGATAATATTATGTAATAAGGCTAGTTGGTATCATTTTCCAACCAAGACATGCATTCTAACATGTTCCCATTCTAAACATCATCCTATATCTCAACCACGATCATTGATAAAAAATATTTTGAGATCCCAACACTAATAGTTCACCTCATGGTATGAAAATTTAGATACATATTATATTATACCATTCCCTAATACAATAGTAAATAGATTAATGATGAGAACATAAGGAATATAATAAAACAAATTCGAGGGCTCACTAACTGCATGTATATTTAATGATGAAATTAAAATATGAACTTAAAAATTCACAAAAATTATTAAATAAATAATAAATCGCAAAGTAATATTATAATGTAATATGTAATAGGAAACGACATAAATGTAATAATGGAAAATCATGGGAACAGACCATTATCTCCAATAGCATGTCCATGGGTAACTAAATTCTATACCAATCACCGAGATGATCTTGCTGTCATGAAATCATTTTATATTTACACCAATGGAATATAATGGTATCATTATTTGGATCCCTTATAAAACCACTATTGTAAACTATGAATGAATCACATAAATGCATAGAAATTAATATTTTGAAGACAAATAATCATCTAATAAGGTAACACTATATCTTCCACCTTATCATGGATGTTTAATAATGTGGTTATTAAATGTGTTAATATTTGTATCAAGAATGTATATATATATATAATGATTATAACGTACTTCTATGTCCCCATATGTGAGAAAAGATCAAATCCCCGCAAATCACTTCTTATACAAATCCCATCTAAAATTCATACATCCATAACATTTTAAATCCAAAATAAACACACGTCATATACTGTATTAAACAACCTCACCTAAAATAACATAAACAAGTTGAATTCATGAACCTATTATACCATTGAAACATGCATGATACCTCTTTATGTCCAAGTTGATTTATGTACATCCATAAAGATCTATAGACAGAATGATAACATAATGGTATGTGATAATACCTCAAGACAATTTATAATAAAAAAATGCATAATAAGATTAAGAGTTATCATAGATCATGTGATTCCATACCCTTTATGATAATCAGTAATTGAATGTGTATACAAATATAATATACAAATTTTAATGAGATAAAGGTGGTTATGGAGTACTCAGATGTCCATTCCCTGACCATACAATAACATTTGGAGAGAACCATGAAAAAAATCATTTTGGATGTAGTCTCCTCATAGAAAAATGTGATTTCATATATGAAAGAAAATGATTATCTTTCTATCACAGAATGAAAATTTGTAAAATAAAATATATATATATACTCAAAATATATTTATCATCTCATAGGAAAAATAGTTGTTACCATAGAGGCATTTCTACAAATTCACTATTAATTAAAAATTATTTAGTTTTTCACATCAATACTAATTTTAATATGGGAATTTTAAATTTAATTTATTTAAAAAAATCATAAATAAAATATTTATAAATTTTCAAATCATTTCATAATGTTTAGATAATTTATTAATTAAAACCCACTATAACTTGTGGTTTACTAGGAAAATTAAATTATTACAAGGAATCATGATTCTTAAATTATACTACACATCTAGTTTAAATCATTATAATACTAATCATTTAATAAACTTATTACATAATTCTTATGAATTATAAATATTATCATTTCATCCATCAATTAAACCCCCTCCGAAGGGTTAATTTATTTATCATGTTTTCCATTTGATTACTTTATGGGTAATTTAGAAATAACCATAATCTACATATTGAATTAATGAACTAAATGTTCATTGATCAAAGTAGCATAGTTTAGTTGTAAAACATAATATTAATAATTAGCAATACTATAAATTTTATATAATTAATCAACTTATAACAAATGAGGTATTCCACCACTCAACTCACTATAATATTAGTGGTTCCATACCTATGATCATTTTTTATATATCATTTCACCATCTTCCATATCATGTAATAACAACAAGGTAAGGATACCCACATATTTTTCAAAAAATTTATGATATATAATTAGTTATCTACAGAACAATTATCGGATATAAAACCCTACTAAATTCATTTAATATTGAAAAAAAAATTTCATCATGACTCCCTCATGGGGATAAAATATCCAAAGAAACCATTGAATTAAATAATAATCAATTAGAAATGAGGTGGATATTCCCCAATAAATTATTTTCTGTATAAATTTATTTTAATTACCATATAAATTTGATTAGTTCATTATGATTTCATTCAAGGGAAATAAACCTATAAAATATATCTATTAATAATAATTTAATCGAACATAAAAATAAAATTATGATTTCATTTATATTCCATATATTCTGTAGAGGGAATTGTATCAATTTACATATCCATACTATTAATCATAACATTATTCTTACATTACATTATTTTTCAAATTTATTAACATCATTAATTATAAATAATAACAACCATCATAAAAAATAGTCTGTAACATATCTTGAAAATAATAACATAACATAAATGTGAATAAAACACAAGTGATATTAATGTACTAATTCTAATTCATACTCAATCATGTTATTATTATCACTAAATTTTCTTCCACATTTACCCAAATAGATGAATCGTTATATTCTAACCCATTTCCTTATAAAAATAAATTTTAATATACACAAAACATAATAAGGAAAATCACACTACACATCACTAATAGAGAGTGGGAATGTGTGTCTCTTAAGTAATTGTACATGTTTAAAAATTGAAAGAGGACACAATCAATTTGTAAAAGGATCACTGAAATCAAAAAGATATGCTTTGATCACCCAAAATTCATTAAATACTTGAAATCATATAGAAGTGATAAATAAAATCCTACTTTATTGGGTTATCCAACAATATTATCTATGGAAATTTCACGAATATGTGTCAAAATTTTTGATTTTATTATCATATTATTTCATTATATTACTATATATACATATGACCCACAAAAAAATAATCATTTATATTTTATTTATTAGAGTCAATATTAATATTTAACTCCATTGAATCATGTTTTAGATCAACTATTTTTAATATTTATTTAATTTTATTTCCTAAATCCTATATTAAACATATTCATGAATGAAAATGGGATTTCATTAATTTTCTATGTAAAATATTCATTACATTTTTGAAACTAGGAAATGGTTCATGGGTAAGGGCACATACAACATACCCTTATAAATTAATGGGTGAAGCTCCTTTTCAAGGGTACTTCCAGCATACCACTATGTGAGATTCATATTATGTGAGCCTATATAAGTGTAAATTAAAATAACCAAGATGTAATGGATATACCCTTAAATAGTATGAAATAACCTATTACATAGTAGAAAAAAACACTAGCTAGCAATATAATAACATAGGTTATCCATTAAATTAGATAGAAATTCACGCTAATCTATCCATATACATCTTTGTATAACCCACCAATTAGATAAAAACTATCACTTTGAAATACCTACACATGAATGTACCCTCACAAAAGATTTGAATCTGTGTATCATCCATTACGAATGACCCTAAAATGAGTCTCCACACTCTCATAAAACCTTGAAATTAGGAGATGTCTACACACAAGTCCCAAACTCATGGTTGGAAAACTATAAGTAAGGTAGAAGTATAAATTCATGAAAGATGAGTGACAATGACTCATACCAAAATATCTTGTTATTAGGTTTTGAATAACCTTAAAACAATACATAAGAAATGGAATGTTCAAATGGAAAGTATTTTTAATTCCTACAATGAAAGGCATATTTAAAACATGAAATATTAACATTTTTCATTTTTTTTAAACAGAAATAATATCTATTTATCATAAAAAATAACCCAAAACTCCATCATGGTAGATCCAATCACAAGAAATCTCAAATTGATGGATATTGAAATTTAAACACATGTAGATCGGTATTTCTCCTTAAAATTTCCCTTTTATAAAAAATGGTTTCTGGACATTTTAGTGATGCATTTTATCACATCACGTTAGAGGATATATCTTTTCCACAATATATTATGATTTATATGGTTTTGTATATACGTATTTATATGGGATTTATCTTTGGGTTACAAATAAATCTCTATGGTCCTTCCTTTTTTATCTCTGTTAGTGATACTAGGTTCCACTATACCTCCCTTAGGTGATTACTCTACATTTTCATGGTTATCAATTAATTTTTCTTCTTATTAAAATATTTCTATCAAATGTTTCATGTTATTCCTAATTTTGTATTTTTCATGATGGTGTTTATAATGGAATGAGATTTTAATAGTAGTTGGATTCATGGTCACATCTAAGTGTGTGTTTCATATTTATTGATAATTTTAGACTTTATAGTATTTCATCATTATATCATATTACTCTCTTAGTATTCTCAATTTTCATAAACTAATATAGAAAAAAATGAATGTGTTTTTATTGGGCGATTTGGGTATGAAAGGCATGGCTCAGATGGTGGGTGTTCTGATGAATATGACCAACCCCAACACTATATCATTATTTAGTGGACTAATTTTCAATCATTATTTCTTATTTTCATGAATTTTTAATTTTTCGGTGGGTTTTCAACACAAAATTGGTCATTTTTTCCTTCATGGATGGTGAAATCACTATAGTGATGGAAGTAAAATAGTGACTTCCCCTACCCTCTTCTTCTCTCAATTAGATGAATTGATCATTTTATTCTACTCAAAATTTTGTATAGTATCATTGATATGGTTATCTTGTTGCCTTCATTAGTGTTGATGTATTAATTAAATTTTTTGATTAATTTTTAAATGGATATGTTTGATGGATAAAAAGGATTCTTTTTTTATAGTACCCTCTTCCATGGAAAATTTGGTGGTACAATAATGTTGAACGAGTTTTATATATGTATTTTTTGGGTAAATGTTTTAGGTGAAAATGATGATGGATTCATGTACATTATCATTATAAATATTTTTTTCTTGCTAATAACATTAATTTTTTTGTTTTTATGTCTATCTCATAGAATATTCAATGATTATTAAGTTTATAAAATATAAATGTGTTTTTTTTGTGAATTAGATTGGAAATTCAAGTTATATTATTTTATTGGGTCCCTCGTGATGTGGTATATTGTTGGTTTTTAAATATTAGTTATTGTTTTAGTTGGTGATGTTGATTTTAGTGCATGAATGTGTTGATAGGGAATCGAAAAATATCCATGTCATCAAATATATGTATCATCTGTAGATAGAAAAATGTTGATGATAATAGAATTTATTTCATATATCCCCTTAATATTACTCAAAATATAAACCACCTTATAAGCCTACCACCTTGGTTCCTGGATATTAGAGCATTTTACCACCAGTGACACCTCATGTGTAATTCTTTATTTAATACATATTTTACCTCCTAATGGTAATATTTACATATGATGGTTACTGTTGAGTTTTATGTTTTTGGAGATATTACTTTAAATATATATCATTTATAAAATAATGAAGGACATGTAGAAAAATATATAACAAATTTATGTGAAAAAGTTATATATTTGATAAAATTATAGTCATAGAAATAATTAAAAATATATATAACTATATTTTTAGTGTAGTATGATGATGCAATATCAATTTTTATTTCTCTATATAATCAATTTTTTCACTCAATTGACAATTTTATTATTTATATTATCTACTAACTGTTTACCCTTACATGACCTGTACCAGCACCAAAATAACTAAGAATAATGGCTTTTCCATAGAAAATATACTATACTCTAATCTCGTGATCTAGTGATTAGACCTACAACAGTTTTGGAAATGCTCCTCCTACTGTCAATTTCACATTCTATGGATTCCCCTACATGATATCTGATAATAATTAACGTTGAATAGTCATATAAATTTAATATGGATTGTTTCAATTAATATGTTTTTACTTAAGATTTCATTATAAACATGTAATAATTAAAAACATAAATAAATACAATCTATGGATGTCAATAAATTTCAAGTTAATATATATATTCATTGAATTTTAATATTATATATATCTCTTAAAATGTATTGAATCAACCAATTACATCATATAATTAATCATGATGAAGTAAACCTATAATATGATAATAAATTACCATTCGTTTTCAACTGTTCTAGTATTTAGATATAAAATATAATGATTATTTTCATAAAACCTCTCTAATGTATGGTTTCCACTCAATAATGTCTTATATATAAGGACCCGCAATCCATTGAATAAAATAAAAAAATTGATTACTTTACTATCATAATTTATTTTTATATATATAATGAATTGACTGTTTTTTGTTCTAATTATGAAATTCATATTGATCTCATGTTGTCAAATCACACCAAAAATTTGGTTAATTATCATTTTGGGACTCCAAATTTAATCCATTCACTAATGAGTCTCCCAAATGCTATATTATCAGGTGAATCTAATTTTTTTTACTAAATATAAAGGTCATTATATAAATATATAATAATTTATATGTTTTATGAATCATCGACCCTATCCACATATAATATAATTGGTAAATTCCATGTAGAAATTTTAATACAATTAAAATCCACCATTTAACTTAATAAATGACTTTATCTCATTTAATGGTAATAAGAATTCATATAACCCCATTTAAAATTTACATTTTAATTTTTTTCCCAAACTATGTCATTGTTATTTTATATATCATCCATTTTGAAGGTTATATTGTTTTATTTAAATTCAAATTAAATTGAGAAATTTATATATTAATTTATCATATATATAAAAATTAGTTCATTTATTTTTTCATAACAATTTATTTTCTCTCCAAATATAAGAAAACATAAATTTATTAAATAATTGTTTTAAAAAATTAGTTCATTGTCAATATCGTTTCTAAAATAATTTTATAAATTAGTTATGAATTATAAACATAGAAATTTATATACATTATACTACTTTTTCTTAATTAAAACAATATATCAATAAATTTCCTCATCATCCTCGTTTATTCTTGTGGAATAAATCAAATAATTTTAGTGTCCCCTTATTTTGTCACTTAAATTATATACAAATTTTAGATAACACCAATTTATTAAAATTTACATTCCCCTTAACAAAATCCACTACAAATAATTTACCACCATGCATAAAAAATTACTATAATTAGAATTTGTCCATTATTCTAGAATTAAATATTTAATGTCGAAATATAATAAGTTTATAATTTAAATTTCATTAAAATTAAAAATTACTCTAAAAAATTTGGACAACATATATTTTGAAGTATACATTTTAAATTATTGAATTAATAGTTGTAAAATAATGTTTACAAATCCCATTAAACTGATATCATTATTATCAGTCCACATTATATATATATATTCATGATTCATACTAATTTTATTACATACAATCTTGTAAAAAAATAACAAATATTGAAACAAACAAGTTAATTATAACCAATACATGATTCTAGTTGTTAGAAATAAACAGATTTTGTTAATAAATTTAAATGAATAAAATCATTAAATATATTTAAAATTAACACTATAATTCATCACATGAATGAGAATTTTACTATTTCCCTAATAAAGTTTTTTAAATCATGTTGTATAAATATATATTAAAAAATTATAAATAAAAATGATCTTAAAGATATGAGTAGTTGTATTTTAAATTAAACACAAACTAGTCAGGATTATGATAATTAGTATTTATAGAAATAATATCATATGTATTAATTAATTTATGATATTTATTTTGAAATTTAAGTCCACTATTGGAAGAGGAACCCATACCCATGGTTATGAACCATGGGAATAACCCAAAAAACCTTGAGTATAGGCTATACCCATAGTTTTGGGAACCATGTAATGTTTATCCATCAATATATCTCTAATATATACACATGATTTTTAAATTGTATACCCATAGTTTCAAAATCATGAGTATAGGTGTATTCCACCATGACATTAACCAAATACCCACAATTGTTTAAATATTGGTATGTGTTTAAAAATATCAATGCCCATGCATTACAATCCCTGGATCACATGTATACTATTCCTATACCAAACCACTACAATAAATTTTCTTATACGTATATAAATATATATTTCCATTTATATATATATATATATCTAACACATGGGTATAGGTGGAAAACAATTTCAATAGGTGTTCTTGTGAAACTTTTGTTCCCACAAATATATTATTTTCCCCGCCAAAACTAGGGAAATATATTCCCATGGTTTTTGCAATTGTTGTTATAGGGATTCAAAAAAACAATATACCGAAGTTGTTTTTGAAAAAATGTATCTTATAGGTGTTGGAAAAAATCTTTATCCACAGTTTTCAAAAAAGGTTGGTATAAGTTCCCATCAAATACCAATATTCATCGATTATTAAAAAATTCTAGTTATATGGAGATTTTTTAGTAGGGTTAATTTGAATGAATTATATCAATGAAAATCAAAGTAAACTATAAAACATCTAAATATATTTATATCTATAAATCCATGATTCATTACAATCCAAAATATTATTTTTTAGAGATACAAAATCACATCCAATATAATGTAAATAAATAGGGGACATCCAAGGGATTCTTCAATTTTTTCGACCTCTATTGAAACACAATTCTATGTAATTATGTTATTCATCTAGTACATTTTTAGGTAATATATTAATTCTCACCCTTCCAAATTATCATAGTTTTATATGAATCCACGAAACAAATAAATCATTGATTCCATTTCATAATGACACGTAATGAGAGTGTAAACAATTTCCAAAAATAATTCCCTCTTAGCCTATGAAATATCCATGTATTTACATATTTTACTAACATGGAAGAAATGGAAAAAATCAATATAAATGGGGTGTCATTTTAATAAAATATTTTAATAAAATATGAAAATAACATACGAAAAAATAATTAAATTACCTTTTCTCAATTCTCTAAATATTACCATCAGTCGCATACGAATGGAAACAAAATCACTGAATGGAAAAAATAAAAAATATTGCATAATTATAATTTTTTTAGGATACTTCATAAAATAAATATAATTATATATACCTTAACAATAAAATAAATAAAATTTCACGCCTTTATTAGTATTATAAAAATGAATTTTTTAAAATAATGGTCCTTCAAATATCCATCTGAAATGTAGTCTCTCTATCGATCACCAACATTATTACCAAATAATTCTTTCTTCATGACCATGGTCCCCTTGATTCATTGAAGTCAATTTATACTTTCACAAAAACATATATGATTTATATAAATGGTAAAATAATAGTTGACCTTTTATTATATTAGTATAAAACATTACAAATATATTTATGGACATTAAATATAACTTCTTTATACTTTTTAGGAATATAATTAATAATACATTCCCTGAAGGTAGAAAAAATATAAATAATATTTACAAAAAAATAAAAAATAAAAAATAATGGTTTATCCCTTAAAAATATCATATTTTGATAAAAGTGTATGGAATTCAATTTTTTCTCATTGGATATGTATTTGTACCTATGTTTTAAAAATAATATCATATTATGTACATCCTCATAGGATAAATCCATGACATATTAGTATTTATGATCATCCCAAAAATATTATTTCTATGTAATACATAATCCTATATAACACATTTATGATTGTATATGTATTGGTCAATCCTTCATGTCACTCTTTTGATTTAAATTAATTAACAACATGATCACGAAAAATTAATATAGGATTCACATTAAAATAATAATAATAATATTTATAATAACATATGCATAATCTTAATATTGTTTTAAGTATTTTCATATAAATAATAACCAAAAAATGATTATAATCATCTCACCGATCCTTGTAAATAAATTAATAATATGATTTATTTTGTCTTATATAATATTTATCATAGACTAAAATTTTATTGAAAATATTTTCCGACCACTGAAGTTATCAATGGTGTAAAACTATTCAAACATTTTGAAATTACCATCCGAGAATATATTTATAATAATATAATATAATAAAGAAATTTTATACTATATATATTTCAAATATTTTATAACCATATAAATAATAGAAGATGAATATATGATGAAATAAAAATTTAACCATTCAAAAAGAATAAATCAAAAAAAATTCCAAATTGTTAACATTAATAATGTCTAATCAGGTAAAATATAAAATATATAAAATAATTATTAAAAAAATGATCTACTTATGTACTAAAAATATCCTTAGAGATTCCATTGAATATCATTTTTTTGGAAATAAAATGGCTACCATATTATTATGAGTAACAAAAATCATTTTAGAAAAATTGTAAAGACTCCTAAATGAATAATTAATTCATCATGAAATTTTTTTATTTTTCTTCATAATCCATATTTTTCTGAATGAAGAAAATATAGTTATTTCTTAATACATTGTCATATATGACCAATATATTTTTTATAGTAAATATCTATATTTTTATTTAATTTATTCACCACCTAACAATTAATTAATAATTCAATTAATAATGAATGATATAAATTAATTAATAATTATAGAACTATTTATATCATTTTCATAGAATGGTTTTCATATTTAATAATTCCACTACGATAAATAAATATCATAATATTTAATAAAAATAAAATTATGATATTTGGTTCACAAACATGGATAATGTTCAAGGTTATCCAATAAAAAATTTCATGATGAAATTCCCTAATTCAATTTATACATGAAAATGATGAATAAGAAAGGAAATTAATTTTTCTGAAAATGATTAATTTTTTAAATGAATAAATAATCGAGAATTTTACATATTTTTTCTCCATAATTTTTATTTATTCATCATAAAGATCCGTTCTTTACAAAAAATGATATAGCGGATATAAATGATAAGAAAATAGTGGAAAATTGAAAACACCTTATATAAATTCATATGTAATTGTAAACCAAATTGAATTATTGAATAAAAATAACTACAATAATGTTCAGTTCATTATATTTTGAATTTACATAGTTTATAGATTTTTTATAGGACTTATATTTAGTTTCTATAAATAAAATTCTCTTTTAGACTTTTTTATAAGAAACAACATAAGAAATTCACATATGTTATTATTTTTATCAGTGATTCTTCAAAACCTTAGGTTGATCATGGGTTGGTTGGGGTTATTCTCGGGTCATTTTGGGACGAATGTGAAAATTTTCGGAAATGGTGGAATTTGGAAAGGTAAGTACATGATTTTACCATAATGTACACCAACCCAAGAAAAACCTTGCAGAACCAAATTGTGGCGGATTACACAGTTGGAAAATGGTTTTAAAACCCATGTTACCACCTAGTAGAAACATTTCACTATATTATAAGGTTATATGGTTATGGAGTACAGTTCAAAAAATTATGTGTCCCTTCCAAGAAAAAAGTTCTACGGATTATTTTAAATTCAAAAAAATTATTTTAATAATTATATAATCCAACATTATACCACCCACTCGATCATTAATCCTTATAAGAAAATATATTTGGTCTAGGGTGATATCAATATCTCATTGGGATCATTTAAACCCCTTATGATTTTGATCTAAGGATGGAGAACATCATTTTATACCTCGTGGATAAGAGATATTCTCTTGTTCCTTCTCTCCCGCTCTATTATTCATTCCCCCATAGAGATTGTTAGATAATTTTTTTATGGATAAGAACTTCACTGTTTTGTATTATATATTTTATTATAACTTCATATCTTTTTTCCATCATTCTTCAATGGAAATTCTTTTGTGGGTGTTGTGTTTCGTGATCATTTTGACTAAAGGAATGTGGTTCCATTGAAATTTTGTATTTATTAAATAGTATAATTTCATTATTTATTTATATTTTCACCAATAAAATAAAAAAAACACACAATTTTGTGTTAATTAAAATTATCAATTTGATTGGATTGATTTTTGGGGTGAAATCCACAATTTCAATGGAATTAGAGATTATGGTGTTATTGGAATTATATCAAAATTGTGAAATTGAATTCCGAAATTGATTTTTTAGATAAATGGATTATATTATAGTTATAAAAAAATATGGTTGTTTTAATCTTGAGAATGAATTAATTGATTAAAAATATGTGTTATTTTTTTTTAATGAAATTGGCATATTCAAACAGTGAATGGGATAATAGTATTTTAAATGATTTTGAAATAATTTTCCCATTACTGGTTGATTTTTTTGAAGAATGATAGCCCATGTATTTAGTGGGATATTTGGGACTCACATGCTACTATTTTAATTATCTAGATACAGATTGTTGCTTTATATCTATGAAAACCAAGATCAGCACATCCGATCTCTTGTGGGATAATAATGAGCCTGCATTGTAATTGTCTGAGGGAAATGTTTTCAAATTTCCATGATCACCAATATGAGATTAGTGAGGATCCCATAGCTTTGAACTATTATACCTTAGGTAATATATTCATGTTGATTATAGTTATTACATTGATATATATACATAAATGCCTATCAATGTGAAACTATTTTACTCTTTCTTAGATATTTCTATAGGAATTTTTATGTACAATGTTTAAAATGTATTTTGGTTGATTTTGTTCAATATTTTAAAATGAAAATCATGTTTTTATTTAACAATGAACTTATACCTAACACATTTATTAATTCACATGGAATGTTCGGTTGGGATTATTTTTAATGGATTCTTATTATGTATCACTTGGTGAGACCCTACAAGGAATTCATCTCACAAACAAAAATTACATTTAGAAGTTTATAGTTTTCATTCCACTAGGTTATACAAAATGGAAATCCCTACTTTATGGTGGTAGTGTTTTATGATATTTTAGAATTTAATTGTTCACTATTGGGTTTATTTTATTATATTTTATCTCGTTTGTTTTCCATTCATGATGATTTAATATTTGGTATTTGTTATACATTTTTTACTGATTGTACTGTCTTCATGGGGGTTTTTATATTAGGATTCTGATATGTAACTGTTAGTTACACGATTGATGTTGAAAAACTATTCGTAGTATTATCTTGTATGATGATTGGCTCTAGTCAGAAACCCATGGGTATTGGGAATTACCATTGCCCTATGTCAATTCTGTCTTGAGTATTAGAGTACTGGGGTATATGTGTTGGTTATTTACAATTTGGTGTCATAGGTGTAGGTTTTTCTTCATCCGTAGATGTCAGTATAAATTTGAGAGAACTTTTCAGGACTTATGAGGTAGTTGCGAGTCCGTCCCATATCATATCTCATAGTAATTAACCTAATGTTAGAATGTGTTTTTTGGGAATAGTGTATTGATGATTATTTATAGTATTTTCTAAACATTTTATTTGATTAGTTTGTAATCCAAATATTCTTTCCTTATCTAATGAAATTAATATCCCATGATTCTAAAATTTACTGATGATATAAGAAATATTATGATGAATATTATAGTTTTTGATGTTGTGTGGAGAATCATAACAGAATGAAAGAATATAAATTAGATAAAGGGGGATGCTTCTGATAAACCAAATCAAGAAAATACTCTCATGGACTAGAATTTGGTTGAGATTATTGTGTGTACTGTCAAGGATAAGGGAAAATCACCCACACCCATTCCTATCCACGATCGAGTTGAGGAACCCCCAAGGGATGAATTCTGGAGTCGATAATAATAGATCCATCATGAAATTCTAAAAGTGATCTAATGTTCTCATAATCCTCAATAGGATTAATAATTATAGATTATGATTGGTATTTTTTAGTTCATTAAGATTCTTGATACGAGGAATGTGGAATGTTCCACCTTCAAGACATAGATACATAACCAACATATTATTACTCAATGGTGATGGTGAAGAATAAATATTCTTAACATTAGAGGGAAATTAATTTGTTTCACCTACTAGTTATATATAGTGTCTATAATGATCGATAAGTTTATGGTGATTTTTATGATCTAGTAGGTTGATGGTACTGTCAATGAATATGTATATATCTTTGATGAGAATGTGTAGTTTTCACATGACATTTTATTGATTGAGAATATGAAAACCTGAAATAATGAAATTGGACTGCAATATGAGGTTTGTTCTTAGGGTTTCTCACTGAAGATCTATCCTTATGACGAAACTCATAATATGACATTGATTTTTGAACTTGATCTGGCTAGTATATCAGTGTTAACGCGATGTCCTTTTTCTCTATGTGGATGTTCTATGAGTAACATCAAATGAAAGATAATACATGATGATTCTCAAGGTGTTACTCAATAATAGGGTTCTTCCAAAAATTCAGATGTGTTAGAAGGATACCATTTTATTGGATTCCAGTGTTGAAATCATGGGTACTTGAGATGTGTTAGGACTATGGTACCCCTATTATTTTGTTATGGAGGATACTAAGGTCACATGAAGATGTTCTTCCTCATGAATTCTTCTCCATGTAGTGTAACAACAACTTCAACAATAATAATTAGTACGATGCAACTAGATTATTCAAAATTAAAGGGTTTCCATCCACAAAAATCCATAATAATGATTCATCACAGTGTGGAAGATTCTTCATAGGAACAAGGAATGGGTCTAGTGACTATGAGAGTTGCCATCACTATTTCTTTATCATTATTTACTTATTTATTTGATACTAGTGGATCTCACTCATTTATATCAACATGTATTGTGAATCCTCTAAATCTTCCTAGGGAGATTTATCATATTTTACTTAAATTACTACATCCATTATAACAAATTGATATTAGGGTCTTCATTTTCCTACTTATATTTTCTCAATATCATATATAGATCTTTCTTGGTATTTTTTGGTTTTCTTCATGTAACCTCTTAATTTAACATTTTTTATATATTTTCCCATTTCTAATAAGTCATTAATTGGATTTTACCTTCAATTTTCCTCCTTCGCATCACCTGAGGTGATGTTCCATATCATTCAGGGAGAGTGAGACCCAAGGTCGCGTAGATTTGTACCTTATTTTATAGTGTTTGGGAAACCAATATTAAAGTATAAATTTTTACCTAGAATGATAACCCTTGAGTGATTATTCCAATCCATTTGTCGTCAAATTTTACCAATTTTTTTCATTAAGATTTATATGGGTTCTTATTGGTACAATACATATGGTTTTATATTTATTTAGTGAATATTACTCAACTAGTGTCTATTCCATCATACGATATTGGATAATATTAATTGATAGAATTTATGACACAGGTGGATGATATTAAGGATATATGTTTTTTATTACACAACATGTGACCTTGAAAAGAACCAATTGTCTTTGTTAAGAATGATAATAGACTGTATCACCTATTTTTTTGTCACTGAAAATAGAATATAGTGGTTTTTTTGAGACAAGTATATGATTCTAGGGACTATTAATTTTTATGACCAATAGATTTGGGAGAACTGGTTCTCAAAGATTTATCTTCTATTAAGTTCGCACCAATTGATACTAAATGAGTATGAAATTCAAGAAACTACCTTTTAGAGAAGGTATATGCATTTTTAGTTCCATGTCATGCCATTTGTTCTTACCAGTTTTGTTATTGTCTTTATGGATTTCATGAATTTAATATTCCATGAGTATCATGATACATTCAAATTGATTTTGTGGATGAAAATATTTCTTACTCTGTATAAGGTGGTTCATATGCATAATCTTATAGTAGTTATGGGATTTTTGAGAAATTACCAAATTTATGCCAAGATATCAAAAATTTAATCTCATTATTTGAGATGTGAATTTATTGGGACATATTGTCTCAAATCATGGTATTTCAGTTTCTCGAGAGATGGTGAAATATATTACAAAATGGGATCATCCATGAAATGTTTTCAATTTTTTTTCTCATTTAGTTCAATGAGAGATTATTTCCAATTCATATTTTATTTATTGAATTTGGATTCTCTATTGACCACTCTCACTCAAATGGGATTAAGTTGTTCGTTGGGATGAAAAATTTCATTGTAATTTTGTTGATAAGAAAATTATTTGGATATATGCATCAATTATATCTTTTCTAAAGGTCAGATAGGGCAACATGGACATATGTGATGCATTAGGTTTAAGTTTGGGATGTGTTCTTATTTAGTGTGACAAATCATTGCCTAAGACTCCTAGTACATTATTCCAAAAAAGAATAATTTCATAAACCATTACCTATAAATCATAGTTCTAATGCACGAACTAAAAAGATAGAACAATTACCTTTTTAAATATTGGTATACCATGTATTCTAAAAACAATTGCATAAGATATATCATCACTAAATCATATTTTAATCTCTACTATAGGAACTTCTATGAATACTTGCAATCCATTAACTTCGACATCGTATATACCCCTGGTAATATTGAATTTCAATTCAAATTCTTTTTTTTTTCGAAAATTATGCCCCATGTATTGAATGAATCATCATAATAGTGGATGTGGATGTATCTTTTTTCACAGTTATAAACTAGAGTTCAAGAAACATTGGATGATGATATATGGGATATTTTATTGTATTATCCACTATTATCTAGATTATTATTCATGTGAAAAATATTCAAGGTAAATTCTACAGCATTAGAGATTGTCTTTATACAAGGGGTACATTTGAATATTGGTTTGTATCAATTGTGGGTGTTCTATGATTTCTTTAGTTGTTTTTGTACAATTATATATGAGAAAATATGTAATGGTAAATGTAGATAATTCAATGTGGGTAGTGAACCTAGAAAATATGATGATTTTCTATGATATATGGTGTTGTTTCTAATGGATTGTTATGAGATGAGGCATTATAGATTTTTTATAATATTATTGTTATTTTTAATTGGTCAATAATGAGTTCAGGATACCTTTATGTCTTTATAATCCACTACATTTTATTACAAGTATGTAGGATTATAACTCTATGAACTATGTGGTTGCATATCCATGTACCCATAGAATGAATAATGTTATATGGGTTTTGATTTATAGGATAAAAAAATGGAATCTATTTATTCCTATTTGAGATTCAAACTATTTTGAAGAGATTTGAAATCTTGATATCATCATGATTTTCTACTTTTATAGAGTTTTATGTTCTTTGGTATTTTATAAATATATTTGTTTTACTTCAATCTTTTTTATCAGACTTTAGGAGGCTCTGTGTTCTCGAGTTCATTTTAGATTGACTTACCATTCTCAAATGGATGACCACAATTCATGATCTATACAGGTTCGTAAGGATATGAATTCTGTATAGGTCCATGACTTTGGTGGTGTTTAAGATGACCATATGGGATTGGATGAGTTCTACAATATCGATAGTAACAAGTTAACAGTTGGAATGTATCATTATGATCCATTTATGTATGGTCATGTGAATTATTGTAGTGTTGGTTGGATATTGGTACATGTTCCTTTGTTATTCCTTGAGTGGTTCAAGTGATTATAGAAATGATTCATTTGATCCATTAGTAAATGTTGACAACAAAATGTCGGTATAAATATTATATTGATCATCTATATAGATATTTGATGTTTTCAGTTCGTAATCATGTGTTCTTGAACGGTTCACCCGGTTTCATTCATTGATGATATGGGTTGTAGGGGAATATTTATCCTCATTTTGTTGGAAATTTTGAGGTTTTTGGGTAAGAGGGGAATGTGGGTTACTATATATTACATATAACATAGTTTATGTCAATAGATAACATGTTATATTTATATCATCTAGTTATATATCTTTTAAACTCGTCTCTGGGTTTTGAGTTGGATTAAACATGATGTTGAGCTTAATTTTTCTAGGTCTACATATATATCTATTATTGTTAAATCTGAAACCAAGGTACTTAATTGGAGGATGATACCATTGTACTATGTTCTATGGAAGAAAGGTTTTGAAATTCATGAGATGTGTGATATAAAGTCACTGATGAGAGACAATTGGACTCTACATTTTGATATGGAAACATCATGAAAATATTTCTAGTGAGATATGGACTCTTTGATATGGAGGTCATGATATCATATAAAAATTTTTATGGACTCATCAAACCCTAATTATTGTCAATTTATTGGGTTTTGTATTGTGTTATTTCTATATAAATGTTGATATTTTTATTATTTTGGGCTATTAATGGTTTTCTCATGGTTTTCCAAATCCATGCAGCCACCCATGGTAAGCCATGAAAATCTAAATAGTAGGGGTTTCATGAATGTAATTGGATTTGAAAAACTATGATTAATTCAATTATAAAATAAGAATTACATTATAGTTGTTCATGTTGATGGTACTCTATTTGAAAAAGCATAAAGCACTTCTTAGCGAACCATGAAGACAATTATTGGCAATTTAATTTTATTTTAAAATTCTCAGACCCCATTTTTTCCTCCCACCTGATCCAATCTCTTCATGTCACAATGTACTTCTTCTTAGGGTCTCTAAAGTACCCATTTCATTTAACACCGTGTGATTTCCTATTAAATTATCTCTTCAAAGTAATTTAACAGCTTATATAGCATGCAACAACCACTTGCCTTGCTTTATATGCTTGAATGAGTTTCTGCAAAACAACATATTAGCATTATAATTACTTAAATGATACATTTATTTATCAATTAAATATTATAATATTAATAGTAACTAATAACTTTAAAATGTTATTTATTATGTTTTTACATAAATAAAATATTTTTATAATGAAATTTAAATTTTTTGAGAAAATAGTTATGTATTTTGAGAAACAGTTTTCTTAAAAGAACAACATTTTATGTCCTTTGGTGAACATAAATAAAATAAATTTTAGACCCTTGTAAAAATTGAATTTGGTAAAATATACTTCATTTTTTAATTTAGAATCACATAATTAAGATTGAATGAAATTTGGTTATTTCTGAAAACATTCAATTTTCTATGAATAGTGAAAAATACTCCATAGTACATAAAAACCGAATTATTCATTTAAATAATTATTTTTAAATAAAATATATCTTAAATTAAAAATATATACATAATACATATATTAGTATAATTTAAATTATTGGAGTCATTTTATAATTATATTAGATAAATAAAAGTTTATTGAACTTTTTAATGACTTTGACCCACATTCTAGGCACATTTGTAAATTTTCAGAAAATGTAATTTTAACTCTTCTGTAAATTGAATTTCAAAACTCCAACAGACATGGTTTTAATCACTATGTAAAATTTGATGAAATAAATGAAAATTGTTTTTGGTGAGTAGTAACTATTTAATCTTATTTTTCATGGTTAAAAGAAATAGGGTAATTAAAGGAAAATTAATATTATAATAATATAAAATTATGCCAACACATGGCCTAATTCTATTGGGTAATTGTTTTTTGACCAAAATAAATCTTAGGAAAAGAATATGATCCTTTTTAATTCAATTTCATTATATTAGGAGAATTATTATATTTTATTTAAAGAATAGTTAATAGTGTTATATTTAGAATTTAATAACTAAACTAGTTTTTAATATAGGTTTACACATAAGATAAATTGAAATATAAATATTCAATAGAACGAAAAATAAATTTCAAATATCATGGTATTTTGATGTAAATTTTTTGACATTAAATAAATACATTTTTTATGACATAATGTTGATGCAAAAATAACCTTATTAATGATTGATCAAAAAAATGATATTATAAATATTAAAATAAATTTAATTTTAAACATTATATTTCAACCACGAATTTTTTATATTCAAATGACTGATGAGTTATTATTTTATTCCTTTTTATCAATGTAATAAAGTTTTTATGATTTTAAAAAAATCAATTACTAAATAGAGTAAAAATTGACAGAAATGTGTTTTTAAAATAAATACTATTCTATTAAATGATACAAAATCCAAATAATCTATAGATCATCCAAATAAAAAGTATATATTTAAAACTATCAGAAATTATCAACTTCAGGTGCACTTGGAATATTATATTAATGATATTAACCATGTAGTATAAAACTACAAGAGGACATGGTAAGAGTTAACATATTTTACAAAGGGTTAAATATAATAGATACAGTTTATTTTAGGAACTAAACATGTCTAAAACATATTGGTTGAGAATATATATACCATTTCTAGTATTATACTCTATATGAATCAATTTGGAGCGATTATAATAATAAAATCATTTTATAATAAATTAATATTTCAGGCTTTTCTTAAAGTGTGCATTGCATCTATTATAAAAGGTAACCACCCTTTCTAATTAATTCACAACTCCAAGGTCGTTTTTCTTTGTCAATACATTCCAAATATCTCCTCCTAACTACCTACAATTAAATTGGAGGCCTTATTTTGAAGAGAAATCTTGTCTATGTATCCCATCAGTTCAAATAAAATAAAACACCCAAAAAGAGGAAATTGTTTTATCACATCATTCAATGTTTTTTATTCCTCTAAATCCTCTTTCATGTTGTTATCATAATTAAATAAAAACTCTAGTACCTTATACATTTTTATAAGTTATTATAAATATGGTACATAATTATTCAATATTCTATCCATCCTCTGAATGAAAAAATCACTATGCATTCTTATGTACGACTTTTATATGTTTTTATGAAAAATGGATATTTCTCTCAAAGGGTTTTACTTAACATTTTCAACTATGTCAACATTATTTACTACATATTTTTCTTGATTTAGGTTATTTTATTACAAAAAAAAATCTTTCATATTTTATTAAGTGAGTAATGATATGTCAGACTATGGATGTGTTATTCCTAAACCTTTCATGATTTATCTTAAAACTATTACCAATTATTATGATAGTTTTAACACAAATGATTATGTTATGTTGCACCATTGGTAGTTCTCTTAAGACAATTTAGTGTCTTGGAACAAGGCCTTGACATAATTTTTTGGAATTGTCTTGGAACAAGGCCTTGACATAGAATTTATTATGTCTGGCATTATGCATTCCCACATCCTGAAATTAGTTATTACATGTGATTATTCGACAAATATAATATCCATGTTCATGTTTATATGGTAATGTTGAATTTTTTTACATATTATGTCTGTGTTTTAGGTTTACTATGAAATTGAATTTTTACATCATGCCTTTAATGTTTAAACAACCTATGAATTATTTAACCATAGTGAGCATCTATGCTCACCCCTTTCATGTGTTTTATTTTCCCAGGATGACATGGTGAGTATTTTGGTTGATATACATGGTTAAGCTAGGGAAACAATGGTATTCTCAGAGGATTATTTATGATATTATTTATCATAGAATGTTTAATGTAACGTTGTTTTAGGTAATCTATAGTCGAAGAATGGTAAACTGATCGGTCCTTCAAGAAATGATTCCATTTAATCATTCCAATGTATTAAATTAATGCACTGTCTATGGGATTCTGGGGTTGGGGAATTATAGTTATAATCATAAAAAGTTTAGAAATATCCTTCGAAACTAGATTCAGATAAACTCTAATTAGGGAAAATTATCCTATGATATACTTTGACTATTAGTATAGATTATCTTCCTATAGTTTTTGTAATATTGTGATTATGTGGGTATTTAAATAAATAAATCCATTTCTGGATACTACAAGTGTATGTGGTTCTAGAACGAATGTACTTATGGGTGAGAACTACAATATGGTGTTCTAGGCCTAATGTGGGGTAACTTGGAACATGAAAAAAAGACATACGGTGCACCTGGTTTGACACTTCTGGGGGATATGCTTTGGATAATTCAAATTTTTATGACAAACCAATATGATGTTTTTATGATTGAATATGTTCTCAATGAATCCATTTTTATGGTTATGAGATTAAGTATTCATAAAATTATCAATTTATGTTAAGTATTTCATTATATTAAAATCATACATTCTGATTCATAACATTATATAATTTTTGAAATTGTATAGAAATGGTACCTAGTATAATGAATGGATACCCAACCAATTAACATGTTCAATAGAGTAATAATGATATTATCTTTCATGGTCTTAAGCAAACATTTAGAAGGAAAATTGTCTCTCATGGTTTCTCGTCATATAAAGAAATATTATTTTGTGTTAAAAAGATAAGTAATGAATTTTTGGAGTCCAATGGTTTTGAAGGGAAGAAAGAGTATAAGAGAATTATAGTGAAAAGGATGGATAAAGGGTAGAAGGGAAAGAAGTATTTTTTCACATTAGATAAATATGGAATGAATCACCATGGTGAGTGAATAAAGGGAATGGTAGTTTGTTATTAGTGTAGAGAATAAGGACAACATGATAGTGATAGAAAGGGTATGAAAAATGTTTCAAATTTACAATTCTTCATCTATAAGTATTTGAACACTATGAGAATCAATTTCCCAATCATCAAAGTATACCTTAGATAATTATATTGGATAATAATCAAGATGTGATACTACCGCAGATGAAGATGAATGATATGTGTTCTCATGTTTTTTGTAAATATTTATTTCATTTTAGTATCATATTAATTATGTAAATGTTATAATAATTAAAAAGTATGTAAGGATATGTATAGTAGTATTATTTCATTAAGGATTTCAGATTATATGGTACCATGTAATGTGAGACAGTTTGAATTTAATCATTTTTTAAAAAATATATGGTGTGGTGAATTATAACAATTAATATATTTCTTAAACTAAGAACATGATTTTGGAATAAGAAATAATTGATTTGGATAATGAAGAATGGATATTATTTATATCTTTGGAACTGATTAATGGTTCTTTAAAAAGTGGTTTATATTATCATTATTGGGAGTTTTCAACATTTGTGGATTAAATTAGTATATACTATTCTGTATTCTAAAAAAGAAATAAGGAAGTAAATACATATTAAAATAAAGTTTTATGGTAATTCTGGATGCTACCATATTTTAAAAGAACAAATGATGAAGGTATTCACATTATGTTATGGGAAAAAAGAGACCTTTATTTTGTTATGTTGACCTTATTATAAATTATTGGACTGTGATTTTGGACATAATTATTTTGGATAAGTCTACTGGTTATAATCGATTTAGTTGAACACATGATATTTTTGAAGGATAATGTATTATTTATTGGATACTTTTACCAAACCATGTTGTTTTTAGAAAACATTTCGATGATTAGGTAAAAAATTGTGGACCTTATGATATAAAAAATTCTCATCAGGCGTAAAAAAATATTTTTGTACATTCATTTCCTAGAGTAAGGGATGAATTTAAATAGATCGAAGCACAACCAAATGATGATAATATGATTATAACAGGAGAAGAAATCAATTATGTTGTCTTCAGTTCATATCGTGATAGTAAATTTATCCAACCTCTTCATAAAATTAATGATTCAAAAAAAATGTGGTATCCAAATATCATATCTTTTGTCGAACCTTTGATATTTTAAATCATTATTGATTTATGGATTTGAGGCCCTCAATTTTCTATTTATTGTTAACTTGTTTGGATTGATTACCTCAATCACTTCATATAAATATTTACTAATTTCATCCAATTATGCTTCTCTAATTGCAACTAATTTTCTCTTATTTGAAAACCAAATTTGGTGTAGAATTTTTCATTTTTCTAACCCTCATATTAAGAGTAAATTTTATTAACCATATTTTTTATGTGGGTTTTCAAAAAATGTATTTCTATTTTCAACATTTGGATTTTGAGGAACAATATCAAATTGTGTAGGTAGAATTTATTAAAAGTTGGGATTACATAACACCCCATGATTTCTTAGTGAATTTTCTCTTTAATTTATTTTAATAGCTTATATTTCATGTAACACCGACTTGGATTCCATTATACAAAATATTGAGTTTCGATGAAACAAAAAATTAGTATTATTATTATTTTAATGATATACTTATTTATCAATTAAATATTATAATATTAATGGTAAAAAATAAATCTTAAATGTTATTTTTATTTTTTTCACATAAATAAAACATATTTATAATGAAATGTATAATTTTTTTAAAAATAGTTATATATTTAGAAAAACTATTTTCTTAAATGAAATTCTTTTTCATTACATTTGTGAACAATAATAAAATTAATTTTAAACACTACTAAAAATTGAATTTTTCAAACAGTTTTCATTTCATAATTTAGAATATCATAATTAGGTTAAATGAATTTTGGGTATTTTTCTAAAAACATTAATTTTTTGATGAATAGTGAAAAATACGACATAATACGTAAAAACCGAATTTATCATTATAATAATAATTTTTATTAAAAATATATTATAAAGTCAAAGAAGATATATAATAAATATATTAGTCCGATGTAATTCATTGGAGTAATTTATAAAAAAAAATTAGATATATAAAATTTTATTGATCTTTTTAAAATATTTTACCAACCTTCTAGGCACATTTGTAAATATTTCTATAATGTAATTTTACCACATCTATAAATTGAATATCTAAATTATGGATTACATTGTTGTCATCACTATGTAATATGTGGTTCAATAGTATCAAATGTTTTTTGGGTAGTAGTAACTTTTACATTTTATTTGTCACTATTAAAAGTGAATTATGTAATTAATGGTAAAAATAATATTACAATAATATAAAAATATACCAAAACATGTTCTAATTTTATTTAATTAGTGTCTTTAGACCAAAATAATCCTTATGATTAAAATATGATCCTTTTTTATTCACATGAGTAAGATGAAAACATTTATTATATTTTATTTAAAGAATAGTTAATTGTGTTAAATTAAAATTTTAGTAACTAAACCATTTCTATTATAGGGTTATGAATAATTGAAATTTAATCTATAAATATTCATTATTATGATAAAACTATTCCATATATCATGGTATTTTATTTATAATTTTAAGACATTAAATAACCAAATTTATTTATGACACAATGATGATACAGTAAAAACCTTATTAATGACTGATTAAAACAAATGATATTATAAATGTTAAAATAAATATATTTTAAAACATTTGATTTCATATAAGAATTTAATAGATTTCATTGATATATTAGGTATGATTTAATTCATTTGGATAAAAGGAATCAAGTTTTTATGACTTTTACAATAATATATTTCTAAATAGTGTCCAAAAATACATAAATGAGTTTTTAAAACAAACACTATTTTATTAAATGATATAAAAATCATAAAAATCTATAGATCAACCCAATAACTTGTATAGAGATAAAATTATCATAAATTATCTTCTATATTTTCTCTTGTAATATTATTGTAATGATATTCTGCATGTAGTATAAAACTACATGAGGACATGGTAATAGTTAACTTATTTTACAAAGGGTTAAATCTAAAATCTAAGGTTACTTTTATGACCTAAATATAAATACCCAGCCTTAAACATTACATAATATAGAATTAAATGAATAATTCACATTGTGTAACTTTTCAGGTATATAGTTTTAGAGAATGAAGACATAACTATTGCATCTCAAAAGATTACAAAGTAGACAACTCTACCCAGTATCCATTTTTTTCATAAAATTAAAACCCTTTAAAAAAGAGTCATCTATACTTCCATGTTTCAGACAACATGCCTTTTCCTTAATCTCATCCTTGACCCTAATCCATATTATGTCTTGTGAAAAACATTTCAAAAACATGGGATGAGCATAAAAATCTCTTTAAATGATACACAATGAAGGAAAACTTCAGTTTTTCAAAACAAAAAGTAAACCATGAATACTTTAACATATTTAATAATTTTCACTTATATGATGTAGTAAATACTCTTCACTGAATAAAAGATCATTATCTACCCTTTAGTAACAAAAATATTACCATAAAACCCATATAAAGGACACATAACATATAAAGGTTACTTGGGACATAAAAATGCATAATTGGAATAACCATACAGTCAACTTCCACATATATCACTAAATAGAATTTCCATACATCTGACTTCCATACCCAGTTCATTTGAGGTTATGATGTAACCTCCCATCCTGGTATTCACGACACCACCCATCATTTGGTTTATCACATAACCACCTGTCAAATGTCCAAGTACCATTATAAAATCATAAGACATAAAACAAATACAAAGGTAAGAAACAATTTCCACAATATATCACGTAAATATATTGACATAAAAAATCAATTATCAGAACCATTTTCAATACCAAAATACGTAAAAGCGTATATTGTATTTATTTTCCTTTAAAAAAATTACTACTTTTTGAGGAAGCCAAAGAACAAATAATACTCGTGGTGGTGGAAAAGGTCGTTGTCACCGCTTATGTTAAAAGAAACAATCCGTTATTTATTTATTAAAATGGTTCATAGAAAAAGATTCCCTTTGAGAAGTCAGGGGGTTTCTACAGCGTATAAATGAATTTCATGTATTAGATAAAAATATGCCTCAATGAAATGAGATTGAGACGAAGTCCTTTACCTCGTGTCTGAATTGACTCGATCATTCTTTAATCTCTTATATAAAAAACTAAAGTTACATTCTACTTGCTTAAGATCCTATTTTCATGTTTATAATTCCCTTTATATCACTTATTACCATGTTATAAATATTATGTAATCATTTATGTTAACAACGTTCATTTTGTCGATATTTGGTACATTAGTCAAAAATTAACAACTTGTATTTACAAGTTGTCCATGTGATAAATAGTCCATTATATCCATAATAAAATTAATTATTTAAATATAATATATATCACAAATATACAATATATATATACTTATAATATTATATATCATTTGGAGGGAAGAAATGAAATGCACCTTTCATAGAGACGATAAGTCGTACGTACGCATGAACACTACTTTCATTTCTATTTCCTATTTTAATGGAATTAAAAAATAATGATATATAGATATATTATAAATCCAGTATAATTTAATATATAATATCACATATAATATAATTTACTCTGTCATTTATATGTCCATCATATGGCATTAACGAGTCATATCACTTTGAGGGGCGGAAGTCCGGACTTCCTCTAATGACATTATCGTGTTTACCTATAATGGAAACCATAATGACATGCTATAAATGGAAATTACAGAAGTATAAATAGAACATAAACATAATATATATCATATACAAATACAGTTCCATCAAAATGGCCACCATGAGAGGTGGTATAAGATAATCGAAGAATCATCGTTTCGTGAGGCGTTAGTTTTCCATCCATAGAAACATTATGTTCTTGATCCCTTAGATGATGGTATGTGTATGTGTATATCGAATAAATCTCATAAAAACATCCTAGTATATTGAGGATACTGGTTTTCTTACAAAATAAAGGAATAAATAGAGTTTAGGGGTTGGAGAAGTAAAACAAAAGAAAAAAATTTAAGTGAAATCGTAACCTTTAATTTGGGTAACTTCTATTGGTTTGAACCAAATGATTTTTTGAAGTGCCTTTTACCTAAAATAAGGCTTCTAGGAAGTGAATATTGATGTAGGGAGCTTAATTTTGAAAAGTTTGTAGGATCAAAACGGCATGAGAGGTGTGAGGAATTGGATAGAAATGGTCTACTTTTATAAGGGGGGGATAGGCTCTTTAGGAAAGTGTGATAATATTATTTTATTATATAATGATATTTGTTTTCTAAAGGTCCAAATATCGTTAAAGTAGAATATTAGATGACTTATATTCGAAATAAAATTATCCAATCAGAATTGGACATGTTTTGGAAAATATTTTAACCATTATAATGTTATTTATTTAAATCATTTGTTTATGAGGTAAATACTACATCATTATTGTGTCATATATAATATAATTAACGTGTTGCCTAAAAATTATAAAAAAAATTCCATGAATGAGGAAATATTTTTATCATTTCAATTAATAATTATAGATGAAAATATAATTTATATAAAATCATATACAAATTAATTTACTAAAATATTTTTGTTTATGTAAATTTTCCCTTTATTTTAAATTAATTTATCTAAAGTGTCATTATCATTCATAATTGGGTCCATGGGGTCCCAAAAGCAACCCAAAGATGCCCATGGTCGGATATGTATCAAAAAAATAGGATTTGTACATGTTTAAGGATAATTTTATATTATTATTATATTATTGTTTTACCCTTATTTACCTGATTTACCCTTTAACCATGGTAAATAAAATATTTAATGAAATAAATATGTAAAATGTATAAAAATAAAAGTTACCTATTCATTCAATATGGAACTCATGATTCCAAATATGGATTCCATTATTTAAAATTTATAACATAGACATGGATGAAATTTATTCAAAATAAATTCATGCTGTCAAAACCCAAAGCGTGTTTCTAAGAAATAATAACTATCAAAAGATTAACTCCTGTTTATGCCCAATTTCAAAGAATAATTAATTACAAGGACCAAAATTATATTAAATGGTAAAAATATATTTTCATTACATTTTAAAAATAATTAAAAAGATAATATGTCCTTATACATAAATTATATTAAAATGAAATTTCGAATTAAAATACAGTATTTTTCAGTATTCATTAAAAATGAACATTATCAGAAAATTACAAAAAATTACCCAAAGTAAAATTTGATAACCCCATTGTAAAGAAGGACTTTATTTGGTCAAATATAATATATTAAAGTGGCCAAAACTATATTTAAATAGGGTTCACTGTTAATTGGTTGTAAATCGACCTTTTAATGTAAAATATGCTTAAAATTTGATTCATTCACAATTTAAGCCTCTAACTTTTTATCGGAATAATGTAAATACATTTAAAAACATATATAATAATATTTTAGTTAGTTATTTTCATTCCTGAAAATACAACATCTAGGAGTTAACTACAATTTAATATAATATTATATTATTAGTGTGTAATGTAAGATTTAAAAGAAACTCGTTGTTGTGTATCGATTACGCTATCGAACATAGAAACCCCTTTAAAGTAAAATTAATATTTAATTCAAAAATATTAATAAATATGAATTATTTATTATTCATTATTTACAAGGGATGTTACATCCTTACCCCTATTAGGAATTGCGTCCTCGCAATTTTACTTATCAAAATTAGTGGGGGTATTTATCCCTCATAGTATTTTCAGATTCCCACATTGCCTCTTCAAACATATTGTTTTCCACAAACCCTTTACATGGTGAATTACTTTATTCTGCAACGCTTTCTATATACAGTCAAGAATTTGAAATGGTTTTTCTTCATAAGAGATGTTCTCTTCCAACTGAACTATTTCTGGGTTCAAAACATGAGATGGATCTGGAATATACTTTCTCAACATCGAAACACGAAAAACATTGTGTACCTTGGATAAACATGGATCTAAAGCCACTCTATACACAACTGATCCAACTATCTCTAGAATTTCATAAGGTCCAATGAACCTCGGACTCAATTTTTCTTTCTTACCAAAACTCATCACACTTTTCCATAGAAAAACATTGAGAAAGGAATGATCACCTACCTCAAAAGAAAGATCCTTCATTCGGTTATCTGCAAAACTTTTCTGTCTGAACTGAGATATTCTCATGTCCTTCTGAATCAACTGAACTTTCTCTTCCATCTCTTCTACCAATTCTGGTGCCATCAGCTTCCTTTCACCTACTTCATCCCAAAAATTTGGAGTTTGGAAACACTTTCCATATAATTCCTCAAATGGTTCCATCTATATACTATAATAAGAACTGTTATTATATGAAAATTCATCCAAAGAAAAATGTTGGACCCAACATCCCTGGTAATCCATCGAATAAGCACAAAACATATCTTCAAATGTCTGAATTGTTTGTTCTAACTGCCCATCTAATTGAGGATGAAAATATGTACTAAAATTTAATTCAATTCCCAATGACGTCTAAAGGCATTTCCAAAAGTTTTAAGTAAACCTGGGATCACGATCTGATACAATGGAGAGGGTAACTCCATGCAACTTGACTATCTCTTTAACATACAACCAAGATAGTTGATATAGAGAAAACGTTTCTCGAATAGGAAGGAAATGAGATGATTTAGTAAATTGATCAAAAATAACCCATATTTCATTGTTACCTCAAGATATATTCGTTAATCCCACAACGATGCCCATGGTAATATTTTACCATTTCCACTCAGGCACCAGTAATGGATGAAGCATCTCTTTCGGTAACTACAACTATACATTAACCTACTAAAAAGTCAAAGAGATCGTAGTAAAATAAAAAATATAACTTTTCAATCAATCCCACCTATAATACTCTCAAAGATCCCTGTACATATTTGTACTTTCAGGAAGAACTGAAAATGGGGAACTATGAGCTTCAAATAATAACTCATTCTTCAACTGTGAATATCAATTCACCCATAATATCTTTCCAAACCTCAAAACACAATCATTATCAATGTTAAAATCAGGAAACATACCCTTCTGAACCAATTATACCTTTTTCTGTAACTCACTCTCTTTTTTCTGCACTTTCATTATTCTATCTGATAGATATGATTTCACTAACACCTGATAAAAAATAGAATAATTTCCTCCAACAACAACTTATATTCCAAAGTTCATCAAATAAAAAACCAAAGGATCTAGTTCAAGACATAGTCTAGTTAATGAAGCATAACGTTTTCAAGTCAAAGGATCAGCCCCATTATTTTCTTTTCCCATATTTTAATTGATTGTGCAATCATAATATTTGATTAATTCCATCCATCTCATCTGTCTCTTATTCAATTCCTTATGAGTAAATATATACATTAAACTTTTGAAGTCAGTATATATTTCACTTTTTACTCCATACAAATGATGCATCTAAATTTTTAAATCAAAAACAACAAGTGCTAATTCCAAATCATGTGTAGGGTAATTTTTCTCATGTGGTTTCAACTGATGTGAAGAAAAAGAAATTACCTGATCATTCTACATTAGGACGAACCCGAGTATTTTCAATGAAGCATTAATATAGATAACAAACTCACTATTTCTGGAGGTCAGTGAAAACTAGATCATTTACTAGTCTCATTTTCAATTCATGAAAACAATCATCACATTCTTTTTTCCAAATAAACATAAAACATTTTCTATTTAACTGAGTCATTGTACTAGATAACCATGCTTAATTTTCAAGAAAACATCGGTAATAACCTTCCAAACCAAGAAAATAATGAATGTTATTTATATTTGTGGGTCTTGGCCATTCTTCAATACAGTTATGAGCAATATGACCAGACATACCAAACCAGAAGCACTTTCAAGACTTTGATAAACATTCTCTAGGATGCTTTTTACCACACTTCTCAAAAGATGGATTTTTAGTTTTCTTACCTCCATGATTCTTTGATGAATTCTTCCCATTTTCCTGCCAACTGGACCTCTTATTCTGTTGTTGGTCAAATAAAACCTGATCCTCTTCCAACTCCATTTCCACATTCTCGGCACATTTAACATGTTTTACATAACATTTGAACTCATGAGAGGCTAACTATCTTCGATATATTGGATACAGTCCTGAGTAATATCCATTTATCGTACTATTATGATGTGGGATGAAATTTGGATCATACCTTGCCAGTCAAGTGAAGTATGCTTCATAAGCAGCCACTGAGTCATCCTCATACCTCAATTATAGGAATTGTTTTTCCATCCTAAGATAAATCACCTTAGTAAAATATTTCTCAAGAAACATACCTTTGAATTCATCCCATTCAAGAGCAACAATCTCCCTACTACCTCTGTGTTTTTTCACCATCGACCACCACTGATCAGCTTCACCTTCATAATGATAAATATCATGACTAACCTTTTGATGTTCTGAACACCCCACAACATTGAAAATATTTTCCCGTGCTTTAATCCACCATTCTGTTAGCACTGGACCAGATGATCCTTTGAATGATGGGGGATGTCACCTCATGAAATGCTCCACTACTGACATGATCCATTATGGTTGATTTGGATAATTTTTTGCATGGATACCACCACCCTTTAGAGCCTGAGTGAACTGTGCCATCACTACAAGAAACTATTCAGTTCCGATTCCGACCATCTCATGTTACTGATTTGGAAGGTTTTCTTCCTCCTGATGTCATCCCAATATAGCTGCCATGATTCTTCTGTGGAAAACTATTCTGAACACATGATTATCTTAGGCGAATCCACATGGTAATCTTTAAATTCTATATCCTTTCAATCATAACATATATTAATTTATGAACATTAATTTAACAATATTATAACTCCAAATGTTTTCTAAACCGACCTCTAATACCAACTATAAGGACCCAGCCGTAAACATTAGATAATACTGAATTAAATGAATAATTAAAATTTGAGGATCTTTTAAGGTTTAGAGATTTAGAGAATTATGACATAACAACTAAATATCAAAATATTAAAAAGTAAACACTTCTACCAAGTATCTATTTTTTTCATAAAATAAAAAATCTAGAAAAAAATAGTCATGTCTAGTTCCATGTTTAAGACAACATGAATTTTCCATAATCTCAACCTTGACCCAAATCCACATTATGTCCTATGAAAAACATTTAAGAAACATGGGATGATCATGAAAATATCTGTAAGGGATACAAAAATATAAAAAACTATTAGTTTTTCAAAACAACAAGTAAACCCTGAATACTTTAACATAAGTAATAAATTTCACCTTTATGAAGTAGTAAATACTCTTCACTGCATAAAAGATAATTACATTCACTTTTGTAACCAAAATATTACCATAAAACCAATATAAAGAACACATAACATATATAGGTAACCTGGGACATAAACATACATAAATGGAATAACCATACGGTCGACTTCCACACATATCGCTAAATAGAATATTCATACGGCCGACTCCCATAACCAATGCATTGGATGTTATAATGTTACCACTCGTCATGGTATTGATGGCACCACCCGTCATTTTGATCATCATGTAACCACCCGTCAAATGTCCAAGTACAATTATAAAAGCATAAGATATAAAATAAATATAAATGAAATAAAACATTTCCACAATATATCACTTAATTATATTGACATAACAAATCCATTATCAAAACTATTCTAAATACCAAATTACATAAATGAGTATATTTTATATATTTTCTTTTAAAAAAATTACGGCTTATTGAGGAAGCCAAAGATCAAATAATACTCGCAGAGGGGGAAAATGTAATTGTCACCGCTTATATTAAATGAAACATTCATTTTTGTCGTTTAGGAAAATCTTTAATAGAAAAATATTCCCATTGAAATGTAAAAGGTTTTTTTATAGCGTATAAAATAATGTCGTGTATTAAAACAATATATTCCTCAATGAAAGGATAGTGAGACGAAGTCCCTTACATCGTGTTTGACTTGACTCAATCATTCTTTAATCTCCTGAATTATAAAATAATTTTTATTTCAACATGTATAAGAACCTTTTTTAAGTTTATAATTCCTTTTATATCACTTATTACGATGTTATAAACATTATGTATTCATTTAAGTTAATAACGTTCAATTTGTCGATATTTGGTACTTGAGTCAAAAATGAACACCATATATTTAAAAGTTGTCCTTGTGATCAATAGTCCATTATATCCAGAATAAAAATCATTATTTAGATATCATATATATCACATATATACATTATATATATATACTTATAATAGTACATATCATTTTGAGGTAAGAAATGAAATGCACCATTCATGGTGAAGGTAAGTCATACATATGCATGAATGATACATTCATTTCTATATCTTATTTTAATGGAATTAAAACATAATGATATAAAGGTATATTATATTTCCAATATAATTTCATATATAAAATCAAATATAATATAATTAACTCCATCTTTTATACATCCTACATATGTCATTAACGAGTGATATCACTTTGAGGGGGCGGTAGTCTGCACTTTCTCTAATGAGATTATAGCGTTTACCAATAATGGAAAACATAAAGGCATGAAATAAATGTAAATTACTAAAGAATAAATATAACATAAACATAATATATTTCATATATAAATTCAGTTCCATCATAATGTCCACCATGATAGGCGGTAGGAGATAATCGAATAATCATCGTTTCATGAGAAGTAAGTTTCCCTTCCACAGAAACATTATGTTATTCATCCATTAGATGGAGGTGTATGTATTTGTAGTTAAAATACTTCTCATAACAAAATCCTAGTAAATTTAAGATATTTTAGTTGTTAATAAATAAAGGAATAAAATGACTTTATAGGATGGAGATGTAAAATAAATGAAAACAATTTAAGAGAAATCGTTACCTTTAATTTGGGAAACTTCCTTTGGTTTGAACCAATAAGAATTCATGAAGTGACTTATGCCTAAATTAAGTCTTATAGGGGTAGTAAAAGGATGTAGGAAGATTAATTAGGTAGAGGTTTGATGATCCGAAAGGTTTTATAGGTGTGATTAATTGGTTAGAAACGATATCCTTTTATAAGGGGGAGGAGGGGCTCTTTAAGAATGTGTGATTATATTATTTTTTATATAATGATATTTGGTTTATAAAGGTACATGAATCATTAACTTACAATACATTATTAATCATATTGGAAATAAAATCATCAAATCACAATTTTTCATGTTTGGATAAGATTTTAATCATTATAATCTGATTTATTTAAATCATTTATTAATGAGGTAAATACTACATCATTATTGTGTCTTAAATACTTTAATTAATCTGATGAATAAAAATTATAAAAAAATACCATGATATAGGAAAGAGTTTTAGATTTGTAATTAATATTTATAGTCGAAAATTTAATTTATATATCACCATATAAAAATTAATTTACTAAATGATTTTTGGTTATGTCAATCTTTCCTTTACTTTAAATTAATTTATCTAATGTTTTATTATCATTCATAAATGGCTCCATGGGGTCCTAAAATGGACCCAAAGATGCCCATGGTCGGATATGTATCAACCAATAGGATTAGTACATGTTTAGAGGTAATTTTATATTATTATTATATTATTTTGTTTCACTTATTTACCTAATTTACTCTTTAACCACGATAAATAAAATATTTACTGAAGTAAATTTTTAAAATGTATAAAACTAAAATTTACCTATTTAAACAATTTGGACCTCTTGATTCCAAATAATTAATCCATTTTTACAAATTTAAAAAACATAAGTTTCAGAAATTAATTCAAAATTAATTCCAGCTGTCAAACCAAAAAACTCGTTTTTAAGAAATAATAACTATCAAATGATTAACCCTTGTTTATGTCCAATTTCAAAGTGGAATTAATTACAATTACCAAAATGATATTAAATGGTAATAATATATTTTAATTACACTTTAAAACCAATCAAAAATATAATATATACATCTTCATAAATTATATTAAAATGCAATTTGGAATTAAAATACAGTATTTTTCACTATTCATTAAAAATGAACTTTATCGGAAAAAACCAAAAAATTACCCAAACTAAAATTTGATTTCCCCATTATAAGGAAGGATTCTATTTGGTCAAATATAATTTATTAAATTGACTAAAACTATATTTAAATAGGTTTCTCCATTAATAGGTGGTAAATCAACCTTTTAATGTAAATTATGCTTAAAATTAGATTCATTCACAATTTAAGACTCTAACTTTTTATTGGGTACATTTAAATAAATTTAACAAACATGTATAATCATATGGTAGTTAGTTTTGTTCATTACCTCCAATAAAACGACTAGGAGTTAACTACCATTTAAAATAATATTATATTATCATTGTGTAATGTATGATTTCAAAGAAACTCATTGTTGCGTATCAGGTACGCTATCGAACATAGAAACCCTTTTAAAGTAAAATTAATATTTAATTGACAAATATTAAAAAATAAAAAATAAGTCTAATTTTTTATTTACCTGGGATGTTACAATAAACATGTCTAAAACCTATTTGTTGAGAATATTTATACTCATACTCATCTTATTTCTAAATAAATCAATTTTAAGCTTTTATAATCCGAAAATAATTTTATAAGAAATTAATATTTCCATCTTTTCATATAGGGACCCTTACAACTCTTATAAAAGGGAACCCCCAACCTCCTCTTTAATTCACATATACAAATCCATTAGGCTCGACCAAATCCACCCCAAATCTTCTTCCAACTACCCTCACTTCAACCTAGAGGCCATAATATAATAATAAAGCCAACATGAGGAGCCATTTTGTTCAAATCAAATGGAAACACCCAAACAAGAGGAAATTATTTTATCACCTCCTTCAAATAACTTTTCTTCTTCTACATCCTCAATCTTTTTAGATACCATACTTAAATAATAACTCTAGTACCATCTAAAATATGATTTGTAATTATATAAATTTTACTACCATATTCGGTATTCTATCCATTTTATGAATGATAAAGTCACTAAGAGTGCTAACGGCTTACCATCTCCACGTATTAGAGTAGTTTGTTATTCAGAATATCATTATTTTTTCGTTATAATTATGAGTATAATTAATTTAAATGATTAATATATCATGTTAATTATTCTTTAAATATAATGTACCATCTAATTAAATACCCTTTCACCATCAATAGAATGATATTGTCGCTTGTGCATACATATGGATTACCGTCTGCACGACGCGATGAGATTCATCTTCAATGATCACCATTGAAAAATATTTATAAAAATATATATTGATTATGTATAAGATATAGGAAATAATATTTCTACAAGATTAATTTATATTTATTTAGATAAATATATGTAGTTTACTTTCTAATATACTATACTAAAAGAAAACAGAATCAACATTCAAGCATATGTACGAACTACCATCTCCAGGTTCATTGTTTCCTTTTCATATATCTATCTATTATACATAATTATATTATATATATATATATATATGATATATAATTAATGTTTTATATTTAGGAATTTTTTTAAATCGTGATCTATGTGATACAATCATGAATAACATGTTAAAACGTGTTCGATAAAGAATGTGATTCTTACCTGAAATGTATCTTTAACATGGAAATTTTTATTAAATATGAAGTATAAATTAATAAATGAATCATATATGATATCATAAAAATTAATTTGGTTATATTATAACTTAATAACATATTATGGTCATTATACAGTTGGATAATCGTATCGTCAACTAAAAGAATGTATAGGGTAAGGGTTAATTTCATAATCCCATTATTATTCGAGGTTGTTGTTGTGTAATTATTTATTGGGACATATTTATCATCCATATACATGTTTCATAAAAATGTTTTCAAAAAGAATATTTTAAGGTTTTAGGGATGTTACACATTAACTAGATCATCATTTTAAATGTTTTTATGATTTATTTTTATAAATCTATATAATTATTTATGATGTTTTTAAAATGATTTTTAGTATTTATTTATATGTACAATATTTTTTTAAAATGTTAATTACTTTCAGTAGATTCTAAGTTGTATGGGACACATTGATCAAAAACTGTGCATTATATGACTTCATTTTTAAATTGTGCGACTTTTAATTGATTTCATGAAAAATGGAAATTTATATCTAAGGGTTTTACTGACCATTTTCTACTATGTCAACATCCTTTAATGGATATTACACTTGATTGATGTTGATTTATTATAATACAATGTTCCATATTTTATTGGGTGATTTATTATATGTTCTACAATGGATATGCTATTTTTTTTTACCATTCATGGTGTATCTTTAAATTTTTAACATTTCTTATGCTAGTTTTAACACGAACGATTATGTTATGTTTCACCATTTTCATATGTGAAATGAATTGGACTTAGTATGTTACGAGAGGGTCCCTCTATATCCCCTTTGATGCAGAGGTATATCTCATGAGACAATCTTGTAACTCGGAACATGGCCTTGATTGAGTTTTTGTGAAAGGTCTTTGAACAAGTCATTGACGTATAAGTTATTATGTGTGGCATTATGAATTCCCTCATCCTGAAATTAGTTATTACATGTGATTATTAGACGAATAGAATATCCATGTGCATTTATATATGGTAATTTTTGAATTATTTTTACCATATATGTTTGGGTTTTATGTTTAAAAGGTTTTTGTTTTTATTATACATCATTATATAGAATATTATAACTTCCTCTCACTTATTTACACTTACTGAGAATATGTTCTCACCCCTTTATTTTGTTTTATTTTCCTAGTTTTAAAAGATGTGTATTATATTTCATATACATGGATAAGATACATGAATAATGCCAATCTCGTTGGGTTATTTATTCATTGATATATGAGATAATTTTTAATATACTGCTCATATATGTAATCTATTTTCCATGATTGCTAAACTGATCAGTCTTTCTGGAATTGATTCCATTTTAACAAGACAATGTTTTAAAATAATGCACTGGATCAAGGATTTTGGGGCCGGGGAATTGAAGTTGGTATCAATGGATTTTTAGAAATTAACAGGGAACCTATATTTAGTTAAAATATAATTAGGGAACATTACCCTATGATAGAATTTTTGGGTTATTATATATGAACTTCCAAGAATTTTTGTAATGTAGAGATTATGTGGGACTTACATGAAATACATCCACGTCTGGATTCTACAAGTGTATGCGGTTCTAGAACAGATGTACATAGGGGTCAAAAATTCTATAAGGGGTTCCAGGCCATACTCGAGGTAACCTGTTACATGAAAACGGGCCTTACAATGCACCTGGTTTGAAAATCCATGGTGATATCCTTAGGATAAATAAAAATTTCATTAAAACCCAGTATGAAGTGTTTATGATTTAATATTTTATCAATGAATCAATTTTTATGATTATTATATTAGATATGAATAAATTTCACAATTTCTGTTATGTTTATCACTATTTACGAAACATGCATTATAATTCGTAACAAAATATAGTGTATTAAATGGTTTATAAATTCTACCTAGTATAATGAGTGACTACCCCACCAATGCACATTTTCTATAGAGTAATAATTATCTTATCTTTCATAGTCTTAAGCCAAAATTTTTGATGGGAATTAGTATCCCATGTATTCCGATCAGATGAAGAAATAGTATAATGTGTCAATAAGATAAGAATTTAATTCTATAAGTTCTATTGTTTTCAAGGGATTATAGAGAAGAATGGGGATGACGGATAAAAATATGGATAAAGAGATGAAGGGATAGAAAATTTGACTCACAAGTGATAACTATAGAAAGAATCACCGTGGTGAATGCTTGAACGGAATTTGAGTTTGTTATAAGTGTGTAGAAAAAAGAGACTATGTTTGTGATTGAAAGGGTATGAAAAAGGATTCTAATGTACTATGAATCATCTGCAAGGTGTTGGGACAATACGTGAATCAATATCCTAATCATCAGAGAATACCCCAAATGATGCTATTGGATAATAATGAAGTTGTGATATTACCATAGATGAAGATGAATTATTAGCATTCTTATGATTTTATTAAATTGTTGTGTCACTTGAGTATTGTATTAATGATGTACAAGTTATAATAATTATAGATTATATAAGGATTGTATTGTACTACTATTTAATTAAGGGTTTGATATTGTATGGTTCCTAGTAATGTAATAGTGTTTTAATTTATACTTTTTGGAAAATATATGGATGGGGGAAATATAACCCGTAATATGTTTCTGAAGCTGAGATAATGATTTTGGAATAATATATAATTGATTTGGATAAACTATATTGGATATTATTTATATACTTTGAACTGATTAATGGTTTTTATGAAAACATTTTTATACCCTCATTACTGGGACGTTTATAAATTTCTGGATTTAAGGTGAATATCTAGTATTCTATGATTTAAAAACGGAATAATGAAGTATGTACATATTCAAATATTTGTTTCTTGTAATTCAGGTTGTTACCAAGTTTTAATAGAATAAATGATGATGGTGTTCAAATGTTGTTATGTGACAAAAGATATCTTCGTTATGTTATGCTGACCTTACTATAAATTTTTGGACAATAAGTTTGGACATAAGTATTTTGGATAAGTCATTAGGTTGGAATTTATTTAGTTGAACACTTGATATTTTGTTTATGGTTAAATTATGATTTATTGGATACTTTGACCTATCCTTTTGGGTTTTAGTAAAAAATTATAGGATTAAGGGAATACTTATGGGCCTAATGATTTATCAACTACCCTTCAGGGGTAAAAAAATATTTTCTTGATCATTAATTTCCTAGTGTTATGGATGAAGACAAAATAGATCGACGAACAACAAAATGATGAGAATATCATTATGAAAGGTAATGAAATCAAGTATGATTTCATGAGTTCTTATCATGATAGTAAATTAATCTACCTGATTGTAAAAAATAATGTCTCTAAAAATATGTGGTATCCTAATACCTTATGTTTTGTTGAACCAATGAATTATTAAATCATCATACATTTATGGCTTTGAGGTCCTCAATTTTCCATTTATTTTTCACTTGTTTGTTATTAATGACCTCCATCACTCCCTATAAATATTTAATAATTTCTTCCACTTATGATTCTCTAATTTATAGCAATTTTTTCATATATTAAATGTTAATTGGGTGGTGAATATTTCATTTCCATTTCCCTCTTACGAAGTGTAAATTTTATTAACCTTATTTTTAATGTGGGTTTTACACAAATGTATTTTCTATTTTAAACCTTTAATTTTTTTAAGAACATATTCAAATCATGAGGAAAAAATTTTTTGATAGTGGGGAGAATTTAACACCTCACGAATTCATAGTATGGCATCTCTTTAATGTATATTAATAGCTTATACTGCATGCCACACTAAGTTGGCTTGTATTATACACATGATTGAGTTTTTGCGAAACAACATATTAGTATTTTAATTATTTAATATATATATATTTATCAATTAAATAATGTATTATGAATAGTAAAAAATTATTAAATGTTTTTTATAATGTTTTCACATATATAAAAAATATTTATAAGGATATGTATAAATTTTGTTAAAATATATATATATTTAAAAAACTATTTTCTTCGAAGAACTACATTTTATATCCTTCAAAAAACAATAATTAAATTACTTTTTGATACTTCTAAAAATTTAATTTCTTGAAATATAAATTATTATTGAATTCGGTATATTAATATTTGGATAGGTTGAATTTTTGGTAGTTTTTTTGAAAGTATTCAATTTTATGAACAGTGAAAAATAATACATAGTATATAATAACAAACTTTTTCATTTAGATAATTATTTTTAATTATTATTTATCTTGATGTCAAATTTGATACAAAATTCATATATTTTTCAAATTTAATTCATTGGAGTAATATTTTACCAATTATATATATAAATATATAAGTTTATTTAAATATTTAAAATCATTTAACCACCTTCTTGGCATATTTTCAAATTTTCATAAAAATAATTTTAACTAATGTGTGAATTGAATTTCAAAAATTTGATAGACAAATTTTTCTTCAATATGTAAAATTTGGTTCAATAGTAAGAAATTAATTTATAGTGAATTGTAACTTTTGAATTTTTTTACCACGATTAACTATAAATAGGGTATTTAAGGGTAAAAATAATATTATAATAATATAAATTTACCCCAATGAATTTTCTAATTCTATTGGATAATTGTTTTTCAACCAAATAAAATTTTAGTGAGAAAATATAATCCTTTTTATTCACTTGGTTTAGATTATAAATTTATTATATTTTATTTAAAGAAGAGTTAAAAGTGTTAAATTCATATTTTAATAAATAATCAATTTTTTGTATAGGGTTATTCATAAGTTGAATTTTTATTAAAATATTAATTATAAATATTAAAATATCTCATACATCATGGAATTGTTTTTATAATTTTTAAGCATTATATAATAAAATTTATTTATGACACAATGATGTTATTGTAATTACCTTATTAGTGAATAATTAAAAAAATGATACTATAAATATTAAAATAAAAAAATTTGAAATTATTGATTCCATAAAGTAATTTTATGAATTAAATTGACATATTAGATATAATTTAATTTCATTGGATCGATGGAATCACGTTTTTAGGTCTTTAACAAAAATCATTTCCTAAATAGTGTCAGAATTTAAATAAATGAGTTTTTAAAACAAATACTATTTTATTAAATGATGAAAAAATACAAATATATATATATACCATCCAAATAACATGGATAGTGATACAAATTTAATTATTTACCCACTTTAGGTTCTGTTTTAATTTAATAGTAATGATATTAACGATGTAGTATAAAAATACAAGAGAACGTGTTATGAGTTAACTTATTTTACAAAGAGTTAAATATAAAATATACAATTTCATTTACTACCTTAAAATGTATAAAACTTATTGGCTCTAAAGATATATACCTAACTACATCTTAAACTCAAAATAATTTAATTTCAAGCTATTGTAATCAAAAAATCATTTTATAATAAATTAATATTTCATGCTTTTTTTAAAGTTAACCATACCTTTCATATAAAAGGGAACCTACCTTTTTAATTAATTAACACATACGAAGCCATCTGGCTCAGCCACCACTTCCAAAAACTCCTCCCAAGTACCCTCAATTCAACCTAGTGGCCTTACATTGAGTAAAAAATCCATCTTGTGGATCCCTTTTGTACAAATCCAAAGGAAACACCCAAAGAAGAGGTAATTATTTTATCTCATATTTCAAAGTTCTTTTATTCTTTTACATCCTGATTAATTGTTGTTAAAATAATAAAAAAAAACTACTATACATTATACATTCATAATTGTTATTATGAATATGCTACAACGTTATTCTTTATTCTATCAATCCTATGAATGGAAAAGTCATCATGTGTGCGTACATATGGCTTACTGTCTCCACGTTTTGGTGTAGTTTTTTATTCAACGCTTAATTTTTTGGACGGCTATAATAATGAGTATAATTTATGTAAATAATCAATATAACATGGTAATGATTCTGTAAATATAGTATACCATTTAATTTAATACCGTTTCACCATTAATATTATTATATTGTCACATGTGTGTAGGTATGGATTACAGTCTCCACGACGCGATGAAATTCATCTTAAATGATAACCATTCAAGAATTTTTATAAAAATATAAATATTGATGAAGTATGAGACTTATGAAATAATATTTCCACTTGAACAATATATATTTACATATATAATAATGGTTCATTTACTTACTTCTATACTATATGAAAATAGAAACAACGTTAATTCGTACATACGAACTACCGTCTCCATGAATGTTGTTTCCATTTCATATATCTATATATTATACATAATCATATTCTAAATATAAATCATATATAAACCTTGTGTTATATTATGGAACTATTTAAATCATGTTATATGTTATACGATCACAAATAACAATTCAAAAGACGTACGATAAAGAAAGAGATTATTACCTGAAATGTAACTTTACCATTGAAATTATTATTGAATGGGTAGTATAAAGTTATAAATGAATCATATATGATTTAATAAATATGAATATGGTTCGGGTATAATTTATTAAAATTATATGGTCATTATACATGAGGTTAAACGTACCATCAACTAATATAATGTAAAATGTAAGGGTTAATTTCCCAATCCCAATATTAGTTGAGGTTGTGGATGTGTAAGTATTTACAAGGAAATATATAGAATCCATGTTTATGTTTCAAAAAAATGATTTCAAAAGAAATATTTAATGGTTTTATGGAAGGTAAACACTAACTAGAAAATCATTTTGAATGTTTTTATGATTTTTTTTCGAAATCTATTTAATTAATGTTCATGTTTTCAAAGTGATTTTAAAGATTCATTTATATGGACTTAATTGTTTTAAAATGTTAATTAATTTCAAATGTTTAAGTGTTTAGTGAGACACTTCGATTGAAAAATATCATTTAAATTAATTATTTTATAAATTGTGTTACTTTTAAATGATTTCAAGAAAAGGGATATTTCTCCCAAAGTCTTTTACTAATCATTTTCAACTATTTCCGCATTCTATAGTGGATATTATTCTTGATTGAGGTTTATTTATTATAATAAAATCTTCCATATTATATTGAGTGAGTTAGGATATGTTTGTTTGGGTATGTACTATATTTATAACATTCACAGTTTATGATTAAAGTATTGACATTTCGTATGATAGTTTTAATATGAAGGATTATGTTATGTATAACCATTTTCATATGAAGAATGAATTAGACTTAGTAAGTGACTGGAAGAGTCCATGATATCCCCTAATGCATCAGTAGATCTCATGAGATAGACTACTGTCATTGCACAAGGCCTTGGAAAATAATTTGTGAATGGTCTTCGCACAAGGACTTGACGTAGATGTTATTTTGTATAACAATATTAATTCCTTCATTATGAAATTGGTTATTACATGTGACTTCTCTACTAGTAGAATCTCCATGTGAATGTTTATATGGTAATTTTTGACTTATTTTACCATATTATGTTCATGTTTTATGTTTAAAGGGCCAATGTTTTTATTATACATTGTTCTCTAAATGTTTATATCTTCAGATTAATTATTTACCCATAATGAGCATCTGATCTCACTCATTTCATGTGTTTTATTTTCCCCGGATGCCAAGATGTGTATTATTTTTTATATACAGGGTTAACCTAAGGGAATAATATCATTCTCAAAAGATTATTTATGCTATGTTTTATGCCTGAACGTGTAATGTAATGTTCTTGAATGTAATCTATTTTATATGACTACTAAATGAATTATTCTTTCAGGACTTGATTCCTTATAATCATGAAAATTTATTAAAATAATGCACCGACATCAGGATTTAGATATTAGAGAGTTAAATTTTATCCCCTCTAACCCCTTTCCATAGTGGATATAATCATGGAAATACCATTAAAACCCTCACAATTACATCCTGATTCCAGTGCCACATCCCTGTTCCTAGAGCCGGACATTCAAATGACACAAAGAATGTCTCCCCATATGCTAAAGGCAACACCTAGCATCTGTGTTCTTATATGTTGATCATGGAAAGATTATAACCAATTTTATTAGAAAAATACACTCCTAGAAATAATAAAAGATATTGGAATAATATATAAACATAAACAAAACCAATATCTCATGATAATATATGCAGTATATTACAATATCCATTAAATGAGAAAACATTCCATGCTAATGTACATGTCATGTTTCAAAAATGAAAACTATAAATAAATATTTTGATAAAGCCCAAGTAGTTACCGAACCACATTTGTTTCCCTCATCCAATCTTCATCCCAACTCGTCCATTTAACACATGGAATTTTCAATTAACATTTCCTATAATAATAATATCAATTTGGGTATTAATGAGGAAGCCTAAGAATATTGTGAGTATTACATTGCAGAGAAATACCAATGGTGTCTAAAACAATATGTAGTCAAAAACTATATACAGTTGTATAAGGAAATAATCAAAATTACTATGTTAACAGTTATCACATTATCATTTTTCTATACATGAAAACATTAACACCATGGTTCCTAAAGACACCCATACTCAATGTCTATTTCAAAACATTTAGGAGTCTAATGTGTTCCCTGTTAATATCCTAAAATAACACATACTGCAGAACATGTCAGAGCCTAATATATTCAATGGAGATTTAATATTTCAATACATACTCGAATCATTCCCGATCATGAAGAATTCCCATGTGATTTCGTAACATGGAGTTCCTTTTTTTATTATTTTTCAATACATAAATGAATTCCCATATTACCAATCATACTACACACAATAAAATGAATGTGTTCTATTTCATTATTTCAAACATGAATGACCATATTTCCATCCATATATATCCCATTAGAATTACTATGTTCCCATTCTCTAAATCATACATGAATTAACATGTTACCATTCCCACATCACATAATAGAATGAAGATGTTCCCATTCTTTAATTCACATTTCAAAATCGTGTTACCATTTAATGATAGATAATTGATTCACTAATTAATTGTCCACATATATTCCATTACTAATTCAACAAGTTTTAACTGTCAAAAATTCAAATATTTCATTCAATAATTAATAATATTATTAATTACATTAATTAATTCAAAAAGTAATTAACAACACCTATTTCATTAATATTTCAAAAATAAGTTTACCACATAATTACCTATAATTAATTATATAATTTATTAAATTGTCAAACCCATTTATTAATTTAACAAATAATTAATCAATATTCAGAATTAAAAATTCCATAATTAATTTTCAATGTTAATTATCCTATTCCAAATCACAATTCATTATATTTAATTACACAATTTATTATCTCAATCTATGAAAACAATATCATATATTCAATAAAAATTTGACTATCTTAATTACTAACATCAAGTGATCATAATTATTTCAAAAATTTATTATATAAATAAAATTCCTTATGTCTCATGATTAATCCCCTAAATAATTTTCTAAATTGAAAACCCCTATGTTTCATTAATAATTACCAAATTAATTAATTATTTTAAAAATACATCAATTAATCAAATGGACCCATTAATATTTCCAAATTAAGAATTCCAATTTATAATGAACATCATATGTTCTATAATTTTATTTCACGTATGAAATTGAAGAGTATGGGAATTGAATATTAGATATACTACCTCAAATCAATAAAGAATAATCACCGAATAGAAATACAAAAAAAATCAGCATCATAATGACATATATTTCGATCTAAATATTAAAACCCTATGATTAAAAAAATGAGATAATATAAATCATGATCTAGATGTATAATCATAGATATAAAGCTAAAAAAATAGATCAAGATCATTGCTTATGACAATATTACATAACTGAAAGAAACTGATACGTACAAGAGATCAATGACAGAATAACTGGGTAATGATTCACTTACCCTGAGAGGAGAGGACTATCAATATAGAATTCTAATTGAAAAAACCAGAGTTTTGGAGGGCATAGAATTATTCCCGAGAGCTTCAAAGACAATACATGCCTCCAAGTGTAAGATATGTGTTCAAATCAGTGAGTTTTGGGGGCATGTGGGTTTTTAAGATTAAAAATCTGTTGACATTTAAAATTGAACAAAGTTTTATGTACATGGGTACATGGTTTTAACTGACTTTGCACCTTAATTTCATGCCTATTATTTTATGAGTTTACAATTCCTCTTAAAGGTCACATGTTTTTCCAAACCATGCTCCAACCATTTACGACCACAATATTTCCATTTTCTTCAAAATTCCCTTCATAAACACCCCAATTCAAATACGAGACAAAAAATACACATATAATGTTCTAAGGATACCTGAATTCAATCCCATGTCATCTTCAAAAAAGGTTGGGATCCTAAAATATCCCCACCTTACAAAAAAACATTTTTGAGATATTCTCCAAGGAATCACTAATATTCCATGCAAAAAAATTATCCCACTATTCTTGTATATATGCTCCCATTTCCATTATATTCTCCATTACATGAACACCCTTTAAAACTACATGAACTATAGATAATGTATTTTCTTGTAGAAATTTATTATTATGACCCAACAGACATATTTGATTCTCTATAAAAGACTCTTCTATCTCAAGAACAATGAAATCCCCATCGATCACATGAGAAGGGTTAGGGAGATACATATATGGTTGGAACACATGGAAAACATCATTCAGAGTATTGTATTTTTATGGAATATCTATTTGAAAACCCACCATCACAATTCTCTCCACAATCACCGATAATTTGATGATCTAGGGAACCATCTTTACATATCTCTTTATACTACGGTGAACCAATCTATGATACACATGATGAAATAAATGGTAATCCTCTATAAACTCTAGGGGTCTTAGGTGTTTATCAACATTCAACTTTGGTATACAATGAGTCGTAGACATACATTTCAGAATCAATTGATCCTTCCCTAACATATCATGTATGACTCATTCCCAATAACTCAGGCTCACCTAACTCCATATAGTATATAGGTGATCTATATATATTATACCTTAATGTTCATTGTATAGTTAAATCATTATTTGTTTCTAATAAGTATTTTTATATGAAAACTACACTAAATCAATGTTCTTATAGAAAGATCCACTAAGGTCTAGATCACACACTCAAAACATATCCTAAATCACAAGTAAAATTCACTTTGACTACCCATATGAGTGTGGGAAAAAATTAAAACTTAAAAAAAACATGTGTACAATGTTTCTTTTGAAATCCATTCTCGAAGATATAAGAGAAATGTGATCCACGATCTGAAACTATAATCTATGGAACTCTTTGTAGATGATCTATATCATGTGCTTACAAGTCTCCCAATTGACCTATTAATAATATATCATGTATATGAAATAAAATAACTACTTTTTTTAGTTATTCAATAATAAACTAGATAGATTCATTAATTTATGGATACATTAGAGGAACCACCGAAAAATACATTGTCAGGGTGTCCCAAATCCATTCTAGAATGGGCCACAAAAGTGGCAACCCAATAGGTTATTATTTATCTTCCATAAATTTTTTACAAGTTTATCATCTTATCAAAAAACATTTTTCCTATTTCTTCATTCACTTCCACTACAAATATTATTTTATTTCATGGTACATTTTGTGGTACACCTAGATGCACTGCACACTTTATGGCCTGAAAATATTGTATCCAATCCTCTTGAATACTCATAAGAACAACTAAATTATTACAAAAATTGATTAGTTCATCCTTAACTATGCTTGAAAATAAAGGTACATCTCCACCATAATAGATTTACCTTAAGGTTAAACATTTCAGATCCTCATTCATCAAATCTCTAATCTGACCAGATATTCTAAAAACCACTGAAAAAAATATGAGAGAAATCATCACCTAACCCTCTTAATCCACCACGTGAATCTTGTCCATCATGATCATCATCATCAACTCAACACTAGACTCAGGAACCATATGAGTCTGATTTTTATTGCTTAAATATTCAGCAACAATATTTCCATTCCCATGTGAATATTCGAACACAAAATAAAATGACTTCATATAATCAAACAATATACACAAACAGTGATTCAAATATCAATGTGAGAAGATATAACTTATGCCCAACTGATTAGTAAACAACATAATATTCCTTCCTAACAAATACATCCACAAAATAATAAAATCATAAACTAGATCTTCTACCTCAATGTGAAGAGTATGACCATTCCATTCTTATGTACTCAACATTTTTGACCCATACGGCACAACTTCATCTCCCCGCATCAACACAACTCTATGTCCAAAAAAAAACAATCCCAACACATCATAAACATATCACTTGTACTAAGTAGGTAAATATTAGTGCTGAATTTAAATTCTTATTGAAATCCAAGAATAAATTCCCAAACTATTTTGACAAATCAAAAATACCACCTTATTGGTCAAGCCCCTAGGTGGTGTTTCAATTCAAATAAATTACTTGATGAATCAATTATAATATATATGTAACCCTAGAAAAACATTGTAAGTTTATTTTTTTTGGATTATCTCAATACACCACTTCTTAAATATTATTCAGGTCGAAAATCCTCTTTGATGATGTTTCTGATGAAGTGTACCTAATTGATCCAAAATGGGAACTCAGATACCCTAGTGTATAATCGAATCTCTCATAGTGTACTAAAAATGAAATCAAGATCGTGGGAATGATTTTCAAAAGAGTTGGAGTACATCATGATGTCATATTTTTTTTACAACAAAATGATCCTTGTATTGTTAGATGATTGTATTCATAAGGACCATAAATATTGATGGTTATTTCCTCAATCCAAATGACATTACAATTACAATGATCTCGTATTGGCCAAAACTGTTTCTAAAACTAGTCCTCTATACATCAGATGTCAGAACACTCCCATGATGATACCCGATAACAAGTTGATCTATGAGAACACATAACCTTACCTCAAATGGTCAAAAAGATCATTGATGCATAGAATAGGACACTGGTTCCCCACATTTATCTTTTTCAACGTCTTGTAATAAAAAAAGAATATAGTACCATTATACTTTTTTTCAAATAGCACTGGTGAACCATAAGGGTATATAATTGGATGGATAAATTTATCCTTATTCAAATACTCCATTTTATTACATATCTTTTGAGGCAATTTGAGTTCCATTATATATTGTCGAATAAGAATTGGTTCAAACCATGCCTTTTTTCAATAGAAAATTCCACATATCTCTATAGTAGAGATCTTGAGAATTTATCAAGAAAACACATACATGAATATTTTGACAATGGTGGATGGATATCATGAAATAATCCTCAGTTATCAGACAATAAACTAGAAAACCATGCTTTGAGATATCCTAGTTGTAGAGTAATTGGCTCTCCTCAACATGCCTGGATGTCCCACTACCCACGATTAATATAATATCACACTTAGGATATGTAAATGTCACTTTCCTATAGTACCAATAAATGTGGGATCAGTATGTGATTATGAATTCCATACCCATAATTAAATCAATGCCTGAAATGTCATGAATATAGAGATTCTATAGGAAATGATACTCTCCGATTTTAATAGTACCCCCCTACCCACACAAACACACAAAAATATATCTATACAATGTACATCAAATGGTGTATCTATAGTATTTAACCTAATCAAAAACTCCACTACTAGTCTAAAACCATTAATATATTTTGAAGAAATAAAGGAATGAGAATAACAAATACAAAATAAAGCTCTACCTAATATAGAACGTAAAATAATAGGACTTTTATCTCTCGATGGTCTAAATTATCAACAAATAGGTGTAAGATGCAGTGTATGTAGTTATCATTACCCTCTTCCTAGTAATTCACTCTCACTCTCTTGAGTTGCACCACTTTGTTAATATGAGTTCTTTTTCCCAAAAAATACCACATCCATAACCTCTATCACATCGTCCATTTGAACATCATATGCTTGGATAATATGGTGAATAAGATCCTCTTATTTCTCCCTCGTTCTTTCTAGTGCATTCATCAATGATCTTCTACCTCTATGTCCTTCAAAAGTTCTATAGATTTTTCATTATTCAAAAAGATCATCATACCACTAGTGGTTGAGGATAGTATCAATGATATTGGCCTAGCCTATATCACTGATAACAGATAACAACAATAAGTTCCAGTGTAAACAACCCTTTTATTTGACCAGTCATCAATCCACTGCCATGGGTAGTGTTCTCATAAACATGATTCCTTCTCTGAGGATTTGAACATCCTGGTCATCTAGATGTAACTATATTTCTTTTACAGGATTCCCCTTTTATGTTACCCTCATCTATGAAATCATGATCTACCACCTCAACAAACATCCTTAAACATAATGGGGGTATCTTGGGTCCTAATATCAAAATTAATTCCATCCGAAAAATTCCTCAATGTAGTTGTATCTTCTCTTAAAACACTAAAACAAAGCACCACATGTCTACAAAGTGTTCATCATAATCCATCACAGAAATTATCTCATTAGTTTCCCTAATGAACACCACTTATCTCGCATGCCTCAACATCTCTTTATTGAAGTTTTCCAAGAACCACTCTAAGACATACTTCCATAACACACCATAAATCAATTCAGTTCACACCTAAACATTCCATTAGAATTTTTTTGATAAATATAAAATATTAGTGTCCAACATGACCCTCCTCTCATTTGGAGTCTCAATATGGTCATGTATTATCTTGATAGACACCACCCAAAACTCATATCACTAATGTCCACCCTCTCCAAAAAATGTCAGAGTGTGCTTTGACAAAAACACTCTTGTTTGGTCGAACATGCTAATCTCATCCTACCCTGGGTCTCTACCCATGAGTTTCTAGTGGTGATAAATTTTCACTCAAAACATCTCCCCTTATTCCCCACCATAATTATCGTTTCCATAGGCTCCACTAAATTTATGCCATTTCCATCCCTATCTTTTTTATCCCTACCATTAATAATTATCACTATGTTATATTTATAAAATGGATTTCACATTTCTCAGGAATAGTAACACAACATTAACACTTATGTGTAAGAAGAAAAATCACAACATGTCGCAAAATGTTTTTCATCCACATATCACCAAACAGTCAAAACGGATGCACTTATAATTCCTTTAACCATCATAGATATTGGTCTTGGTTATCAAATACAATTATCATTATCATATTAGGTTTAACATTAGAAACCATTTTATTCAGATTAATTCTTAATTTTACCACTCTCAAATTAATATAAAGAACCCTTTTAAATACAATTTCACAAGGAAAAAACATATTGTTCAACAACATACTAAAAAACTCTTTTTCTCATTCTTTCCTAAAATGATTCAAGTTATAAAATAAATAAATTTCCCTGGAAAGATGCATGAAGTCTCAAATATCATTCAATTCTAGGTCGTGAGTCAATAATGAGAAAATATCAAAAAAATTCACATCACAGAAAACTTACATCACCAATATGAAATTGTATTCCACTGTTATTGGAAACAAAAATATAAACAATCCGACTATGTGTACATTGTTTTTACCCTATACAATGGTTTTGAAATCGAATGCATAACATCGTGTCCATGACCTTGAAACTTCATAGTCCCATATCTCTCCTTCCCAAAATAATAATGCAAATTAAAAAGAAACTAATATTGGAATATGATGCCACATGGTAAAATCCAAGGCCAGGTTCCACACAATAATTCCCCAAATTGGGACAAATGACTCATGTCCACCACTCATAGGTTAGAGGTTTCTAAGGAGTAGTGAGAGTATGACAAGTTGATCATGTGATGATAATACAAAATTTTATAAAAAATAATACACAAGAAGAAATAATAAAAAATTGTTGTATAATATATAACCATAAAAATATCATTATCTTAATATAATTAATGAATGAAAATATGATATCCAACTAATGTATAAAATGCGCCATTCTAATATACAAGTCAAATTTTCAAAACGTAATTTTAAAATATTGACACCAGCAACTCCCAAGGTAGTCCCCATGTTTGTCTGGTTCCTTCATCTAAGAACCATCCCAAATCATCCATCTATCATAGGTAATTTTCCTATTACCTACCCAATAACTGTAAAGTCTATTTGGGTGCCTATTAGTGATCTCAAGTAGGGCGGGAGTATTTCTTAGTAGGCCACCACAAATACTGCCCAAATCAATCTCCATCCAAACTATGTATTCATTTCTATAATGAAATAAATATGATGCATAATAAATAGTTATATCATTATCATTTATTTTTTACTTATCCATATTAAATAACTGGTTCAAAAAGACACCCCACATCAATGTCTACATTAGCTCATGTCAGAGCCTTATGTGTTCCCATGTACTATGGTTTCTTAATATATTCATTGTCTAGTGTTGTATCCCAAACAATTTCATGTTTATATCATTTCTCATTACATACATCAGCTAACGCCTTGTACCTATATATATTCTAAATTTAGATCATATTCCAAAGTTCCATTGTAACAACTAATTAATTCATACTTAAATTCCCTTGTAATCATTCATATTATGCAAAAAAATGAACATGTTCCCATTGTTGTATGCATACATGAATAACAATACTACCTTCTATATATCAAATATTATAATTAACATGTTCTTATTCTCTAATTCATACTTTAATTTCCATGTAACCATTCACCTATCACCCATTAAAATGATTGTGTTACCATTTATCATTCATGTACATTTAACCATGTTACCATTCATCATGACATAATGAATTAATCAGTTAATTATCCAAATATATTACAGTAATAATTCAACAATTAGTTTAACATAAGAATACAATTAGTTAATTCATCAATTAACTAATCATATTAATAACATTTATTAATCCATAAGTTTATTAATAACACAAATTTCATAAATAATTAACCAATTAGCATCTCACATAATACCCAATAACTAATTGACCAGTTAATTATGTCCTCAAATCCATTTATTAATTTAACAACATATTAATATATATCAATAAAAAAATTCCACAAAAAAATTTTAGAATTTATTATCTCAGTCAAACTCTCAATTATTCATAATTATTTTCAAAATTAACTATATCAATACATGATATCAATATCACATAATTATTAAAAATATTAATTACATCATTTAATAAAATTAAAAAGACATAAATAATTACACAATTAATTTCCTAAATCACATCACCTAAATTTTATAATTAATCAGACAATTAATTATTTAATTATACATCCCCAAAATAACATAATTATTTCAAAAATAAATTATATATTTGAAAAATATGTAAATTAATTAACCGGACACATTAATTAACCATATTTATGAATTCCAAATGAAAAATAATGCTAGAAATTTTAATATATATATACACATATCAAAATTAAAACTATAGCAATTTAATATCAGACCGCCTACCTCAAATCATCGAAGTGTAATCAACCAATGAAAATACACTAAAATTGAGCATCAAAATGATGCGGATATACATCCAAATATCTAAACCCAAAAATGGGATTACAGAAAACAAATATCTTATAAATGTAGATAAGGATATAAAATAATAGATCTTGATATCCCCAAATATATTTATATACATTTATAACCATGGATTACATCATTGAATGAATATGAAAAAACTATATTAGAATAAGAGAAGAACTAGTATATTATTCACAATCTAGGAGAAGAGTAGACCTTAAATACATTCATTGAATCAAAATAAAAGGATGTCAGGAGGGCTTAAAATCATTCAAAGATTTCAAAAAAGCTAAAAAACTCATACAGTCATATAGGGGTCAAATAGGTGAGTTTCAGGGGCTCAATATATTTTGGACAATATAAATTGGGAGTTATTTAATATTACACATGTTTTTTTGGGGATCACAGCGTAGTTTTCTACAATCATGTTCCTAAATTATGAACCATTTATTTTTGGGGTGCACAATTACTCATAAGAGGATGCACAGTTTTCCAATAAGTTTTCCAAACATGTGAATCCCCTCTTCATTGGTTTGCACAGTTAATTATGTTGGGTCCCAATGTATGGGAAATATATTTTCCAACCATGCATAGTAGTATAATTTCTATTTTCTCACATAATTCCAAAAAAACACCTAATTTTATAACCCAAACAAAACATACTCAAATAATATAAAAATAATAACTAAATTAAATACTCAATAAACTCTATAAAAGTTTAGGATTTTTCACTAACTGGTATGGAAATATCTCTTATTCGTTTACTCCCAATCTCGTACAATTTCCTTCATATGATTTTTAGATCATTTTCTTGTTGATGGATCTGAACTCCTTAATTTTTTTCTTGAATCTCAGTTTGATTTTATGATATATTTTTCTATCTTAGTTCATTAGAAAATTTAATTGTTGGTGTTGTGTTTCATGATCTTCATGAATAAATATAGGTTGTTCCATTGAGATTTATCATTTATTATAACCTAGATTTTCTTAACTGATTTATATTTCATTCAATTATATTATAAAAATTAATTAGGTTAGAATTGAAATATGAAATTTGATTAAAATTAATTTTTGGAGAAATTACCAAATTCTAGGGTAATTTGAAATTATGTCATGATTTGAGAAAAAATGGTATACATTGATTTGATAGGTAATTATGGTTGGCATTATCCTGAAAAAGGAAGTAATTTATTAAATCCGCATGTGCTATTTTTTAGATGAATTGGCATATTTAAACTTGGAATGTGCAAATTATATTAGAAAATATTTTTAAATAATTTCCCAATTATTGATATATTTTTTGATCACATGTGAGAATCAATATTTATATTGTTATTAGGATAACACATGAGAGAATGGTAATGCCATAGAATGGGATTGCTGTTTTAAAACTCAGGCAAAACCCATGCTATAAAATCTTGTCCCGAATGGGATATTGATGTGTTATCTTTCGCTACTGTTTGAGGTATGTGTGCACACATTATCCTGACCTCCGATATGATAATTTTTAGGATAACATACTTTTCTACTATTTTTATTCAGAGAAGATGACTATGTTTCTAATTCTAATTATATTGATATATATATATATATATACAATTGAATGTGACGTAATTTTAGTCTTGTCTATTTAATTATAAAACTATTTTTTTATAAAACTGTTACCTACGATGTTTTTTGGAATGATTCCATCATGTAAATGAAAAGCATGTTTCGATTAACATATGAAATTATACATCTATGCCTATTTTATATTAAATTTAAAGTATGATTCTTTTTATTTTATATCTCATATTATTATAAAATCGTTTGTGGGATCCTATATGCTTTTATCTCAAAACATACCCCTTCTTCCTTCCATTTATAGGTTTCCTTTAGCCTGGTTGGAGAAAGGGGAATGTGGGAGTTGGAGGTGGTTGTGGTTTTTTAATTTTTGGTCATGGATTGTTGACTCATGGTTGGAGTTTTTAATATTTTATTTCTATTAGTTTGAGTACTTAATGGAGTACAATATTAATTTTTTAAACCTTTTTTTCATGTAGTGTTGCATCCTTTGGGAGTTTCATTCAGCATACTAATATGTAATATATTCTTCTGTGATTTATATATAAATATACTTCCCAATTTAATCTTGTTTGATTCCAGGTACTTGTCTCCATCCTGTGGGGATCAGGAATTCCCTTAAACATATGTCAGCGTAGGAATGAACTACAGTGTTTAAGGGAATCTGGGCTAGTTAATGACATCAATGGGCATTCATGTTATTAAAACATATTACAACATAGAATATCTATATTACATTTAATCATTCAAAAAAATTTATAACCTCTTTATTTCATTATTACTTAATAATACATTTATAACCAAGAGAAAAAAAATATGATAATTGAATTTCATCAAATTGTATAAAATGTTGCAAATAAATTAATTGATCCCTATAATGAATCATACATTTTTTGATAACTAAAATTTTATTTTTTTTATTAATATATCAATGATTTCTGTTATGTAAATAATAATTCTAAAATTATTTAAATTTGCAATGAAATAATGTCTTGAATTTGAATGATATAGAAATAACCCTTTTTTCATTTTTTTATTGTAAGAAAAAATAATTTATAATTATAAAACTCTTATTTTATACAATGAAAAAAAGTGCATATTGAAAATAATAATTAATTATAATTGTGTCGAATGATACATTAATAATTAATAATTAATAATTTTTTTGTAAATAAAATTTAGAAATATGATAATAATATAATTTATGAAATGTATAGATAGATCCCAAATAATTTAAATAATTATAGTTCTTAAAATTATAAAATTTTGTAAAAATTATTAATCATTTTTTGTAAAAAAACAAGATTAAATTTTATTAAATAATCATACGACAGTTTTTTTATTATTTCATTTAAAATGGGTAATTTATATATTGTAGAAATTAATCATATATTTTCCCAACTATTATTTGTGAAGGAGAAACATAAATCATTTATTAAATAAATATTCATTTTTATGTTTAAATTGAAATCAAGTGGTACTAGAATATAACAAATGCACATGTGTTATCATGAAAAATCAACGAAAATGAACACTGACTAAATTATAAATTTACTAAATAATCATTTCATGAATATGATACACTATGGGGAATAATTTAATAACAAAGTTCATTTATTAATATTTTTTTATTTTATAACAATACAAAAATAATAATAATTTTCAAAAGGGGTATTCTATAAAAGAATGTTTAATAAAAGGTCAATGCAATATTTTATGATATTTTGAATGAATCTAAAAGGTAACAAAAAATAATATTTTATGTAATCACAAAATGTATATTTCAAGAATTAATATATATTATTATGTGTTAAATGAGAACAAAAAGCAAATAAAACAATATAAATAATATATTTTTTCCATCAAATTAAATAAAATAGATCCATAGATAGTTATTTCATATACTAAAAACAAAACATGCATCAAACTAAAATTGTAACAGCCCAAGATTTTATAAAGAAATATTCTTTTTAATTTTATTAATGTCTTGTGTTGTACGCTACACCAAAAGGAGCTTGCACAACACGCATCCTTGTCTTGCCTTGCATTACACGCAATCACGACCTTCCTCGATAGCGTGTGTAATACGCAATACCGAGTTTTACTAAACAACGATGTGCTATTAAAATATTATTAAAACTAGCCGTTATGAATAGTAATAACCACTTTTTAAAATTCTGTAAATCTTATTTTTCAAAATGAACTTCATTCTTGGATTCGGAGTATCGAATTTAGCCTAAGGTGAAATTTTGGTACTTTTCGGATAACTTTCATATTCTGATGAATAGTGAAAAATTACTAAATTTTAATTAAAAACAACATTTTTAATCGAAATAATTAATAGTGATAAATTATTAATTTGAGTGGTTTTAAAGTATATTTAGAATATATTTTTACAATTTAATACAATGTTGGTCATTGGTTGTAATTTCACATTTAAACCAGACATAATCAAGTGTCAATCTTTTGATATATATTGTTTCCTAAAAACACGCTATTTGTTTTAATAGCGGGATTTAATTATAAAATTAATTAATTCAACTTCTATGTTATGAATTTGGTAAAATAGACTTCATTTTTGAATTCGGAATATGAAATATAGTTTAGGATGAAATTTTGGCATTTTTCTGAAAACCTTAATTTTTTGATGAATAGTGAAACTACTAAGTGGTAGGTTAAAAACTGATTTTTGCATAAAACTTAATTTTACCGCTTCTGTGAATGGAATTTCGAAAATCTGACAGACATGGTTAATATCAAGGACTAAAATGTGGTTCAATGAGATTAAAATAAATTTTGGTGAATAGTAACTTTTTACTTTTTTTTACCACGGTTAAAAGTAATTAGGGTAACTAAGGGTAAATATGATATTACTATTACCCTAACACATGTCCTAATTCTATTGGATAAGTTTAATTCGACCAAAAACAAACTTAGGAATAAAATATGACCATTTAGGCCCACTTGGATTAGATTAGGACATTTATTATTAATTTATTTAAAGAAGGGTTAAAATATTTAAAATCAAAGTTTAATAAGTAAATCATTTTTAATATGGGGTTATACATAAGATAAATTCGATTGTAAATATTCATTGGAAAGATAAAAAGATTTACTACATGATGGTATTTTATTTGTAATTTTTAGAAATCAAATAATTTAATTTATTTATGACACAAAGATGATGCAATAATTATCTTGTTAACGAAATATTGACATAATTGATGTTATAAACACCAAACTAAATGTAATTTGAGACTTTTTATGAATTCCACTAATTTTCTAGGTTACTATGATATATTAGTGATGATTTAATCAACTTGGTTTGAACAAATAATTATGTTATGACTTTCAGAAAAATAATGTATCAAATAGTGTAAAAATTGACACAAAATAGTTTTTAAATAAAATATTATATTATTAATTGTTATTTTATTCCTAAAAATCTAAGGATCGGACAAATGACTTAGATAAGGATATATGTATTAATAATATACAATTTGGGGTTCGTTTGGCATGTTATAGTATGTTTATTAACCATATAATGTAAGAAAACAAAAAGACACGGTAAAAGTTAAATTATTTAACTTAGAGTTAAATCTAATTGATAAGGTTAAAATAATACCCTAAACTTGTCTAAATCTTATTGGTTGATAGGATTTCGACCCATCCCAACTTTAGATTCGAAATAAGACCCTTTGGAACTATTATAAACCGATTTTTACTTTAATATAAAATAATATTTTGAGATATTCCTAAGGTGCCCCTCTCCTCCCTTATAAAAGGACACCTCCTCCCCCTCCTCCTCACACCAATTTGAGCACTCAAGCTCGGCCAACCCCTGCCAAAATATCTTCTCCACTTCCCTAGAAACATCCTAGAGGTTCTGGTCTTCCTCAAAGACCAATTTTAGTTCCCTAAGAGGAGGTCTCAAAGAGGCACTTCAAAGAAGAGGTAATTACCGTTACCAATTCTTTCATCTTTATTTCTTCTTCCACTTCTTCTTCTTAGGTTGTTTCATTATAAAGTAATAACATCAGTATCACTCATATACTGATATGTTATTATAACTATGAAACAACCCTATTTCACCATCTATCCATCCTACGGAAAAAGAAATCACCGCGCGTGCGTACGTACGGAATACCGTCTCCACGCCGTGGTGTAATCTATTTTCCACCACCACCTTACATGGATGGGTATAATGGTGTAAAGAATAACTATACATAGTTATTACAACATAATATTGATTCTGATATATTGTATAATCCACTCCAATACAATTCAATATTATAGAAATGATATCATCGCTCGTGCGTACGTACGGACTACCGTCTCCACGACGCGATGAGATTCATTCTCCATGTTAACCATTTAAAGAATGATTATAAAGTATATATAAGAAATAATAATGAAATATATGACATTATAAAGCTACTGGATTTATGTATATATATATATATGTATGTCATCTACTTACTTCCATTTCATGACAATAAGGAAAGTAAAACAGCGTTCATGCGTACGTACGGACTACCGTCTCCATGAACGGTGTTTTTCATCTATCTATTATATATATATATATATACTGAATATATATGATATATAAATCATATTTTATATTCTGGAAGTAAGTAAATCATGATATAAGTAATAGTGATGTCAAGAACAACAAGTCAAAACACCTAAGATAAATGAAACGATTTTACCCAAAACGCTTCTTTAACATGGAATTTACAAAAGAACGGGTAATATAATGTCATAAGTGAACCATATATGATATCATAACAATGAATATGATTCTGTAATAAGTCAATAACATGATTTAAATCATTATACAGGAGGTTTAGACACTTACAAAGCAAGTCGGACCTAAGGTAAGGGAAATATCACAATCTCATTTTTATCCGAAATTGTTTATACTTTGAAAGTTACTGGGGTGTATTTTATCATCCAAATCCATGTTTCCTCAATATGAAATGTTATTTCCATCCACCTACAATTGTTTAAATCCAAATTTACCCTTCGGTGAGTTTTTAGTAAAAGATGTGAAAGGAATCTTTAGACGTTTTTTCGTACGAGGTACTTTTTGACTTTTTCGACAAAAGTACGAAGAATGTTTTTTTTAACTTATACGGCATGAATGGATTTTTAAAACATTATTTCCAAGAAGCATCCTTTAAAAGTTTTCAAGTTTATTTTTAATCGTCTTCTTTTATTTTAAAGTCGTATGACATGTTATGAAAGGAAAAAAGTTTTTGAAGTAGAAAGGATATTTTCCTCAAGAATGAAGTTCAAGTATTTTATCAAAATTATTTTCCATCTAAGATAATAAAAGGGTTCTGTTTTTATCCCTATTATTACATGGATTTTATTATGTTTTGATGGAATCATTTTTATGAATTCCTTTATCTTATATGAATTGTTTTATGATGTCATGTTGTTTAAGAATCCCATTTTTATTACATGTGTTATGCGATGATGTATGATTTATGATTTATGTGGCACATATAAGAAAGGATTCATTATAAGATGGGTGGGACCTATATCTCCCTCCAATGAATTGGGTAAAGATTTTATATCTCATGAGATAGACATGGCTGAAATGGTAGGTTATACCGGTTCAGTGAAACAGGACTGAAACGAGGGTTACTCGATTCAGAAAGGGACTTTGTCCACTAAGATAGTCTTGGCATTGAGTCTTGACTAACAATAAATGATTTTCTATGATTATGTGTGTATTCCACAAAGTTTCATGTTTTAAGTTATGATTATTGTGATTACATTTCACTACCATGATTTATCCCATGTTATGAAATTATGCTCTCTTTTGCAGGTTATGATTTCCAAAATGTTATGTTCTTATGAATATGATGTGATTGATATTTCTTTTGTTTACCCTTACTGAGCATTTGAGCTCACCCTTTTATGTTTTCTTTTCCCCAGGATATAAAGAAAGGTTTTAGGTAAATAAAAAAAAGAAGAAGATCTTTATGAGAGATGTTGAAGATCTTTCACCACGATTAGAAGATTATAGTCCGAGTTTCCAAAGACACTAAACTATTACGGTCCTTGTGTGTGTGTTTTTTTAATGTACTAAGTATTCCACAAAAGTAATGTAATGTCAATGTACGTCAAGCTTCGGGTCTCTACAAAAATTGTTAATAAAATAACAATTAAAAATTATTAAAAATTAATATTCTTTTAATAGTTATAAAACTATACTCTAATGATAAAAAAATAAAAATAAATATTAATTTTCATTATATTTTTATTTCAATTAATATTGAATAATATTTTAATTTTAAAAATGAATCAATAATTAATTATAAATTTATGGTCCTTATAATATAAAAAATAATAATTTTAGAGTTAGTATTCATTTTCATGATCCAATTACTTTAAAAGGATTATAAACACTCAATGATTAAATGATTTTTCAAATGAAATGAGAAATTATCAAAACAAGTATAATGATTGTATGTAATAATAAGTAAAAAATAATCTATCATTTCATGTGAGACAAATTATTTACAATAGTTATTCAATTAGATACTTAATTTTTTTTATAATTAACAGAATATTGAAACATAATAATTTTTTATAACATTTTTATAACGGGTTATTTATATAAAATAAAATAAAAATATATATTAAAAATTATATAACATGCAATTGAATTAATATTTTCCCTCATAGTTATTTTTTATATATCCCAATATCTATATTTTAAATTAAATTATTTATAATGATTATTCTTTATAACAATAAGTCACTACACATTAAATTACTCTTAGTTGTCTATATTTTTTTAAAAAATAAAGAAATTATTTATCATTTCTAAAAAACAATATTCTTTAAAATAATAATTTATTTAAATTATGATATATTAATTATATATAAGTATTTTAACATAAAATAACCATATGTTCCCACTTCTGTATGAAAATAATAATAAAACATTCGTAATTCATAGTTGTACTAATTGTTTAGCGAAGAATCATTGAACAACGACATAATTCACTATCAACAATATATTCCTAATGACACAGTTTTATATATTTAGTGGATAAAGATTTATTAGGTCAATATTTAAAAATTAATTATGGATAATTTAGTGGAGGTTAATATTAGAAAAAAATTCACCTTTGTGATTTGAAAAAATTAAATCAAATAGAAAAATATGAATCATTTTTTAAAGAAATATTGATCAAAATAACTGATACATTTCAAAATGGTAGTCATAATTAATGGTATTTACCTAAATATTCCACATAATTTTGAAAAAATGTAAAAAATAATAACAGAATTGTACTTATCTTTTTAATGATAAATAATTAAAAATAGAAGCAATAAATATAAAAAAATATATAACAATAATTTTTCATTTAACAGATGTTTTAAACATTAAAAAATCATTTAAATATAGAAATGGATTATGGGTTTCCTTTTACTATACAGAAAGTGAAATGAGGAACACTATAAGAAACCATAAAATTATAAATGTAAATATTTTTTTCATTGAATAAATTCTCTATCAGGTAATGAAGTTATTGAGACAACAAGAAATACTTGGATTATTTTTTATTTTCATAGCCTCATGGATTTTAAAATCTATTATTCAGGTGAAGGAAGGAAATATATTTGTTATAAAGTGACCATTAATACTATTATATCAAGGGTTTGGATATAGTCTAATTAATATAGATGAAATATGTGATGGCCTCAACTACTATAATCAAACCTTATGAATCCTATTTATATGTGCTTCCAATGGAGATATAATGTCTAGTATTTTCCACCGAACAAGAACAATGTGAGATTCATGAACAATTTCATGATCAAAATCCATTATGAGATATTTTTATGATTGTTGAGATCATGACCCAGACCAAGTACATTGAATCAGCCCTTGAAAATATCATAATCACACACCTGTTGCATTAGGAATTCATTAGTGTAGTAAATGTATATGTATCTATTAACTCATCGTATTATTTTTTATATTTTTTTAAACCATGATTAGATTTATAAATATTTAATATTTAATTAACAATGTGTTTGGAATGGATTTTCATATGAACAAATCGAAATTTTATTTTTTTCAAATATATATTTTAATTGAAGTCTCTTTTTTAATAAAATGATGTTATTTTATAATAAATTATATATTAATTAAATATTATCATTAAATAATAATATTTATGTAAAATGATATTATATTTTACTAAGTAAAAAATTAAATTTATAATGGATAGATATCATTTATTTTCAAAATAGTCACTATATTTAAATTAATGAGGATTTTTTATTGAAAATTGTAAATTCTCATTCATAGTGACCATTAATGAAAAAAAAATTATTAGTTACATAAATAGATTAAAATTTTCCAATTTTAATTTTTCATAATTCTAAAATAAATTTGTATTTATTAATTAAAATAAAATTATGTAGATATATTCTATTTGTACGATGACATACTAAAATAAGAAAGTGTTTTATTGAATAATATAAATATTATATTCAATAATGATTTTGTTTCCACTTTAAAATAATGTGTTTTATGGTTATTTGATTAGTTTTATAAACCCTTCATTAATCTATGATATGAAATATTTTATTTTAATGATTTAAACTGAAATCATTATAAACATGAATCTCAAATAAAAAATAAATGGTATTATTTTTTGGACTTTACTTCAAAAAAAATGAATCATAATTAATGTAACTCCAATTTATTAGAAATCATGGGCAGTCACCATGATAGATTATATAGTAATAATTAAATTATCATAAAGGGAAAAAATGTGGTATTTAAATTAATAAATAATTCTCATATGTTTTTTTATATAAACACAACACACATTCTTCTATAATGAAAACTATATGACAAGGAATCTAAGTTGACCTCCCTTAGTAATAGACCTCCCAAGGTTCCACCATGATTATAAGAAGCTTATCCCATGTTTTTAGAAGAATTCTTTCCAGGAATGTGACCCTCCCCTTAGTCTCTTTATTCGTGAAACTTCATTAAATTATAAAATTTGTTTTAAAATAATTTATATTGAAAATTTTTATCATATATCCTTCTTACTAACCCTATGATATCCAGGTTATGTGAAATACCCTTCATTATTGTCAATACAATCTATTATTTATTATGTACAACTATTATTCTATATAATATTCCATGAAATTGTTTATGAAAAATAATTGTCTAGTGAGTACCCATCCACATTTCTACTCATGGGTATTCAACTATATGTGGAAATTCTATGTTTACCGTAATATCCATATATTTATCTAACACTCCTTAATTCTGGGATAAATAGTTAATAAATACAACTTTATGTTTATGATCTATGTGGAACTATTATGAATGTCCATGGTATGAATGTGATGGATGGACCCTGAATTATATATCGCTATATTACATTGCATAATATGTTACACTCATGATACATAATCTATGATATTAGGTTGTAATTTTAATCTATTATTGTACTACCACTACCATGTGATGCATTTTTGGATGATAGACATGACTTTTTTATGTCAGGTTTTATATTATTTGAATATTTTCAGGATACCTTCATGTTATCATCTTATATCAGGCATCATTGTCCAATATTATGATTCTCATCCCATACATGTCCCACTGATATTTCTATTGTCTCAAATGTAAAACATTGCATTATTTATATTTTAATTCCCTATCCGTTGGTTCTTTCTCACTGATTTCATAAGATTTTCCCCATGTTATCTTCTCATTTTTTGTTTAATAATGGAATTTTAGGATAATGTTCAAGATTATTATAATATTTATATTTTACTCTTTATTTATTGTGTTTTTTACTGTATAAAATTTTTATAATACACTAGTACTCAGGATCTTCTTCTGTTTTATTATGTTCTACATTATATTAAAAATAAAAAATTTGAGTGTATTAAAATATTATCATTCTTAAAAACACAATCATATAGAATACATAATAATAAATGATCAATTTCCTATAATTTTCCATTATTCATTATTTATTTTATCGATGCATACATATGATTCGTTTAACTGAATTAATGCAAGTTTAAACATAAATACATTTCATTGAGTAATTTTTAAAGAAATAAAAATAATTTTTGTTCTTAATTCATTCGCATATAATATTAATCACCATTCATTATTCTATAATCCAGAATTACACTAATCTTCATTAAGTTGCGTGAGCATTATAAGCATATTTTTTATAATAAAAATATTAAATGATGAGAAATATAATCTGAATAATTGTAACCGTAATTTTTATCAAATTTAAATAATTATCATTATAAGGTCTTATTATTTATTCATTTTACTTTTTTTCCATATAACATTTTTAGGTTATTTTTTAGGATTAAAATGATATTTGAGTTTCCAAATTTGAAACATTGTTATATGTAAAAAAACCACACATTTTTTAATCCCATATGAATGATATATTGTATTGATTTATTGTTTTTCCGGTTAAAAATATATTAATATAATATCATTTCATAGGAGTATCACATCAATATAAGGTTAATTTCTTGGTTTACCTATGTAAGAGATATTTTAAAATTAAAAAACATAGACATAGGTAAAACCACACCTTACATCAATTCATCGATAGAACATTTTATATTTAATTAAAGAATAACATTTATTATCACATAATAATTCAAAAATAAATTACCTGTAAATATTTTTCTCCAATATCATTTTTATAGTTTGGGTCCATATTAAATAAATTAATGCTGAAAATATTTAACATAAAAAACCATATAGATAGTATTTTTAACCATAAAACATGTCATACTGACAAATTTCTTATTTCTAATGATCAAATATTAATCAATTTTACCTTATATAAGAGACCATTTTCTCTAAATGAACATGTGGACCCTTTTTATAACATTAAAATTTAATTTACGTATCAAAATAGTGTATTTAGTAATTTATATAAACTGTATGTGGGATTATATATAAATATATTTCTATATATAAAATATTTGTCAATAATATATTTTTTATAATATTATAAAAGTATAATATTATTTTTTTTGTTTTATATTTTAATGTATGTCAATGTTATAAATTTTAAATATTAAAATTACACTATATATAATTTTATATAGACATCATATTTGAAAGATGAAAATTTTATTTCAATAAAATAAAATATTAATAAAATAATTTTTTCATATATATCCATGTCATTATACTATAATTTTTTTAGATTAAACATCTAACATTCATTTTTATAATTGGGACTATTCTATTTTTTTGACACCCACATTGATCCACTCTAAAAATATCAGGTATGTGATTTATAGTGAAAGAACCCTAAAAGTTCCCTCTTAGTGAAAAATAATTTTATAATTTCTTCACTATGATATCATGGACCTGAATTCCACTTAATAGGTACCCAAGACCATTGGGCCATATGGCCTCCTGTACTTCTCCTCATATTCCAAAGGTGGATGATGAGTAACATGGGACAATGGTTTGTTAGTGCAGAGACAATGCCCTCATTAACAAAGTGTATTGGAGTGGATAAATATAAAAAATGGTAAATAATAGAGGAAATATAATTATGTAGATAAACAGATGTTAACAATAACTAAAACAACTGGAATAAATGATGATGATATTTCAAGTTTCTAGAATGATGGAAAACATGGATACAAGACTTCACACAAAAAATGTTCCACTAAACTCTAATAGAAATTAAAACATCTTCCCAAACCTACAAAGATTCGGATTGATCATATTTTATAAAGATCCTCCCTAAATAGTATTTAATAAAGTTTTTGAAATGGTATGTTTCCTTTAATAAACACTTATTTTCATGTAATCTACATCAGGTACCAAACAACACCTGGAGAGGGTGTGGGATAAATGTAAGGACCCGACCTTAAACTTTAATTAATATTGAATTAAATGAATAATTCACATTGAGGAACTTTTCAATTTTAGAGTCTTAGAGAGTTAGGCCATAACTATTACATCTCAAAATATTACAAAGTAGACACTTCTACACAGTTTCCATTTTTTCATAAAATAAAAGCTCTTAAAAAAAACTTTTCTAGTTCCATGTTTAAGAAAACTTGAATTTTCCTTGATCCCATCCATGACCCTATTCCACATTATGTCCTGTGAAAAATATTTCAAAAACATGGGATGAGCATAAAAGGCATAGTAAGGGATACAAAAAAAAGGAAAACTGTTAGATTTTCAAAACAACAAATAAACCATGAACACTTTATCATAAGTAATACTTTTCCCCTTTTTTGAAGATTTAAATACTCTTTACTATATCAAATATGATTACATAACCTTTGGTAACCAAAATATTACCATAAAACCCATATAAAGAACACATTACATATAAAGGTAACTTGGGACATAAACATACTTAAATGGAATAACCATACGGTCGACATCCACACATATCACTAAATGGAATAGCCATATGGCCGACTTCCATACCCAATGCATTGTAGGTTATAACGTAACCACCCGTCCTAGTATTCACAGAACCACCCGTCATTTGGTTTATCACGTAACCACCCATCAAATGTCCAAGTACCAATAAAAATCATAACATAAAAAACAAATATAAAGGAAAGAACAAATTTCCACATTTCAATCACAATATATCACTTAAATATATTTTCATAACAAATCCATTTTCAAAACCATTTTCAATATGAAAATTCATAAAAGTGTATATGGTATTTAATTTCTTTTAAAAACATTACGGCTTGTTGATAAAGCCAAAGATCAAATAATACTCGCGACGGTGGAAAATGTCGTTCTCACCACATATGTTAAAAGAAACATTCTCTTTTGTCATTTAGTAAAATTCTTTGTACAAAAAGAATCCCTTTGAAAACTCAAGGGTATTTATACAGCATATAAAATAAATTCGTGTATTAAAACAAAATATGCCTCAATGAAAGGAGATTGAGACGAAGTCCCATACCACGTGTCTGACTTGACTCGATCGTTCTTTAATATCCTGAATAATAAACTAAATTTAATTTATACTTTCTTAAGATACTTTTTCAAGTTAATTATTCATTTTATATCACTTATTACCATGTTATAAACATTATGTAATGATTTATGTTAATAATTTTTTTCTTTGTCGATATTTGGTACTTGAGTAAAAAATGAACAACTTATAATTACATGTTGTCTATGTGGTCAATAGTTCATTATATCAATAATTAAATTCATCATTTAGATATCATATATATCATATATATCCAGTATATACATGTATATATAATAATACATAACATTTGGAGGAAAGAAATGAAATGCACCGCTCATGGAGATGGTAAGCCGTACGTACACAGGAACGTTGCATTCATTTCTATTTCTTATTTTAATTTAAATAAAACATAATGATAAATAAGTATATTATAATTCCATTATAATATCATATATAATATCATTAACTCCATCCTTTATACATCCCACATATGGAATTAACGAATCACATCACTTTGAGGGGGCGGCAGTCTGCGCTTCCTCAAATGAGATTATCATATTTACCCACTATGGAAACCATAAAGGTGTGAAATAAATGGGAATTAAAGAAGTATAAGGAAATCATATACATAATTTATATCATATATAAATATAGTTCCATCATAATGGCCACCATGAGAGGCGGTAAGATGTAATTGAACAATCATCATTTTGTGAGACGTCAGTTTTCCATCCACAGAAACATTATGTTCTTCATACACTATATGGAGGTGTGTGTAAGTGTAGTTCAAATAATTATCATAACAACATCATAGATTATTGAGGATACTGGTGTTGTTACAAAAGAAAGGAAATAAACAGGTTTTAGGTGTTGAAGAAGTAAAATAAAAGAAAACAATTTAAGAGAAATTGTTAACTTTAATTTGGGTAACTCCCTTTGGTTTGAACCAAAGGACTTATTGAAGTGACTTATTCCTGAGATAAGGATTTTCGGATGAGGATAGGGATGTAGGGAGCCTAATTTGACAGAGTTTGGATTATCCAAATGGCATGAGAGGTGTGAGTAATTGCATAGAAGTGGTCTCCTTTTATAGGGGATATGAGGGGCTCTTTAAGAAAGTGTGAAACTATGATTTTATTATATTATGATATTCGGTTTCTAATCGGCCAAAAATAATTATAGTCAAAGATAATATGATTCATGGTCGATATAAAATCATTCAATCATAATTTGACATGATCTGGATAATATTTTAATCATTATAATCTTATTTATTTTATTCATTTATTAATGAGGTAAATAGTTCATCATTATTGTGTCATAAATAATTTAATTTATTTCATTTCTAAAAATTATTAAAAAAATACTATCATGTAGGAAATATCATTATATTTCCAATGAATATTTATAGTAAAAAATAGTACTTATATATCACCAAATAAAAATTAATTACTAAAGGATTTTTGTTAATGTCAATTTTGCCTATACATTAAATTAATTAATCTAAATTGTCATTTTCACTCCCAAGTAGATCAATGGGGTCTCAAAATCGACCCAAAGATTCAAATGGTAATTAATGACTCAAACAATAATGTTTGGAATAGTGTTAAGGTAATTTTGAATTATTATAATATTCTTTTAACCTTGAATTACCCTATTTACCTTTAACTGCGGTAAAATATAGTCAAAAGACACTATTCACCAAAAATTATTTGCATATTATTGAACCAAATTTTACTCCTTGATAACAGTCGGGTATGTAGGGTTTTCAAAATTCAATTCACAGAAGTGGTAAAATTTCATTTAAATGAAAAAAGTCATTTTTTACTACCACTAAGTTGTTTCACTATTAATAAAAAATTGATGTTTTTCAGAAAAATACCAAAAATTAAACCGAATCTATGATTATATTACGAATTCAAAATTGATGTCTATTTTTCCAAATTCAAAACATATAAGTGGAAATAATTAATTTTAAAATTAATTCCTGTTGTTAAAACAAATAGCGTGTTTTTATGAAACAATATCTACCAAAAGATTGACATCTGTTTATGACCAATTTCAAAGTGAAATTAATTCCAATGTCCAACATTAGATTAAATGTTAAAAATATATTTTAATTTCACTTTAAAACCAATTAAAAATATAAAATATCCATATAAATTAATTAGATTAAAAGTCACATTTGAATTAAAATACAATAATTTTCACTATTCATTAAAAATGAACTTTATCAGAAAAATACCAAAAATTCACACAAAGTAAATTTTGATGACCCCATTATAAAAAGGATTTTATTTGGTCAATTATAATGTATTAAAGTTAAAAAAACTATATTTAAAGAGGGTTCTCCATTAAAAGTCGATAAATCGGCCTTTTAATGTAAATTAAGCTTAAAATTAGATTCATTCACATTTTAAGCATCAAATTTTGATCTGGTAAAAGTTAATACATATAACAAACATGTATAATCATATTGTATTTAGTTTAGTTCATTACTTCCAATACAATGGATAGGATTTGACTACCGTTTAAAATAATAGTATTATATTATTAGTGTGCAACGTAAGATTTCAAAGAAACTCGTTATTGCGTATCAGGTACGTTATCGAACATAGCAACATTTTTTAAAGTAAAATTAATATTTAATTAAAAAATATTAATAAATATGAAATATGTCTTATTATTTAATTACCTAGGATGGTACATCCTTCCCCCCTTTTGGGAATTGCGTCCTCGCAATTTTAAAATTTGGCTCGGAAACATCATTTAATGTCCCACATCGGAAAAAGAGTGAATAAAACTATCACGTTAATATAAAGAAAGATATATATAAAGGTCACTCGAGACAACTCATAATAGGATTCCATGTAGTAAAACATCGATATGGAAGAAAAACTAACTCTCATAGATTAAAAGAGAGTGATAGAGAAATTGATCACAGAAAGTTAAATTCCACAATACCATCAATTTGTGGTTAGGTAAAAGTCTGATGATAAAAGAGAGGTTATAACAAAAAAAATTTCAAGATCATTTTCATAGAGTTGAATAATTGTTTTTATATCTATAATAATATTGTAAGGAAATATACTTACTTGTCATGTATAGTTTCATCCTTTAATAAAATTATACCACGAACTCATCTTTTCTGCAATCGATGAATATTCCAGACGACCTGTTCACATTAAAAGCGCTATAATAAATGTCTAGAGAATTACATAATCCACAAAAGATAAACTATAAATTTCCCTTCTATTTATACATAAACCAAAACCAAAATTGCTAGTACAAGATTAGATAATCCCCAAAAGGATAATCCTTTAAAAAAATAAATATTACTATTAATCTCCAAAATTCAAAAAAAAGAACCCAAGGTTCAAGAAACACCATTAAATAATCTACTATCCATAAAATCCTCCAATTTATTCTAAACTATGATTGAAACCCAAATCTCTGAAGGATTTAATCACATAGTCTTCCAAGGTAAATATTAACATTTATCTCCATATAACATCAGTTATTCTAAAAGTTTCATACTGAAAAGTAATTAACCTAATCACATATCCTCCATGATAGGTTAATAATTTACATAGATAACCTAAAATCAACTTATTTCTGATTCATAAGATCATATAACTAAAAAGAATTAGTCATACTAACTAAGTACTTCACGTAGTCCAGTGGTAGGCAATAAATACCAGTCACATTTTGGTTGTGGGTTCGATTACCACAGCTTCGTCCGATGCGATGGGTTGTCACACAGTTTGTGTGTTGTCCCATTTCAAAAATTACATAATTTTATAACATTCCCAAAAAAGAAATAAATTCATCAAAAATAACCATAACATATTTTAACCACAAAGGATATCTATTAAATTTCGTTTTGCATCCCAAAAATGCATTAACCTATAATTTCTTCAAATTCAAGGATCATATAAACCCAAATGGTTCTTTATAACTACAAACACAAAAATAATAATTATTCCATGATTAAAATTTTCATATATCAATATTTAGGGTTACACATACTATAAAGAGTCTTCTAATGTAATCCCATCATCAAAAGAGCCATAATACTTTTAAGCATTTCACCATCCTGAAATCTACCGTAACTCTTGAATCCCTTATATGTTGACCTCTTACTCATTCAACATTATTCCTGATCCATTATCCATTCATTACCAACTTATTCTGAAATACATCATTCCTACGTACAAAATCTTGAATCATATCCTAAAATTTCAGTAATAGGAAAAAATATTATAAGAAATAATCCATACCTTTCATAAGTCATTGTCAGTTTCATCATCCTCAATTGAAATGGCATTAGGTATTGGTAAATGAATATTTGTACGATCATGGTGATCTCATTACCAAAACTTCTTCATAGGACATGTGTTTACATAATGATCATGCTCACCTAATTTAAAACATTCCATTGATACCTCGGAAAGGACTTCTTTCCCTTTCCTAGAGTCAACTAGATGCTTCCTTTTTCCATGGAAGGTTCTTTCTTTATGACCTCCATTTCCATATATATAACATATTTCTGTCCCTTTGAAACATTTTCTTATGTGTTTCTTTCCACATCTTTGAAACATTGGTTTTTGAACATACTTACCTTTTTGATTATTAGCTGAACATCCATAGGGAATTGTTTCTCGCATATATTATGTCTTATAAAAATCACTAAGGTTCAGGTGGTAAATCATGACTCCAAATAGTTGGTTGAGAATAACCACAAGAGTTCTCATTGCATCTCCCAGATCATTCAACTGCTCATTCAGAAAACTGTCATATTTATCTTTATATCAACTGTTACTTTGGTGCCTACTAGATCCAACTATTTACTATAACCAAAAAGGTCAGTGTGAGTATATCAATAAAATCATCATATAATATTTTATGAGGAGGGTAAACACTAAGATATACTTATTCATGTTATCTTAAACTCATTAAATTTATAAAAATAACTACGACTATTTCTAAAATCCTAACCATTATGGTAATGTAACTTGTGTTTAAACTGTACCTTAACCTGTAAAGTTATCTAAACTGACCTCTGATATCAACTGTAAGGACCCTGCCTTAAAGAATACTTAATATTGAATTAAATGAATAATTAACATTGAGGATATTTTCATGTTTAGTGTTTTAGAGTGTTAGGACATACCTATTACATCTCAAAATATTACAAAGTAGACACTTCTACACAGTTTCTATTTTCTCATAAAATAAAAACTCTTAAAAAGAAAGTTATCTACTTCCATGTTTAAGACAACATGAATTTTTATTGATCACGTCCTTGACCCTATTCCACATTACGTCATGTGAAAAACATTTCAAAAACATGGGATGAGCATAAAAGACTCAGTAAGGGATACACAAAGAAAGAAAACTGTTATATTTTCAAAACAACAAATAAACCATGAATACTTTATCATAATTAATACTTTTCACCTTTTTTTAAGAAGTTATTACTCTTTAAAATATCAAAGATCACTACTTACCCTTTTATAACCAAAATATTACCATAAAACCCATATAAAGAACACATAACATATAAAGGTATCATGGGACATAAATGTAAAGACCCGTAAAATTCAAGGGAAATTTTTTCTTAATTTTCTTTAGAATTTTACAAGAGCGCGGTTTCAGACGGCACCTGATTCCGAGGCCCGGAGTGCCCGGAATTAATTTCCGAAATTTGGCTTGGGTACGTTCAGTGAACGAACGAGCGGGAATTCCTAACTTTTGATCCAGTGCTCGGAATTGAAATCTGAGGGCACCGATGAACTCGCAGCGCCGATATTCGCTTAAAGAGACCTTTTCGGGAGTTGCGTTTGTTGCGAGTTGAAAGTTAGTTTTGGGGTTTTTCAGTTAAGTTAAATAAAATTGAGTAAGACAAATTTTATGTTAACTTATTAAAAACCTACCAAAGGAGGTTGGAAATGGGACCCACACCCACTTAACCTCCCTTGGGAGGATTAAGTGTGGTGGGGCCCACACGAACCCCTTTTTCTTTTCAAATTCTCTCAACATCCTTAACCCCCCTCTTTTATGGCTTAAGTTACTTATTTAATTTTGGGGAGTTAAACTCTTTTGAATTTCAAACATTTGAAATTCTTTTGAGTTATGTGTTAATAAAATAAGATGTAATCTTATTTGTTTTTGGGTTGTTTTGTTTATTCCCTTGAGAGCTTTTTGAGAGCTCCTCTTCATCTTCAAGCTCTGACGAAGAACGAAGAACGCTCAAACTCCGACGAAGAACGACACCTCTCTTCTTCGTCCTCGGTGTCAACAAAAGGGAACGCCGCTTCCTCCTTGGACCTTCTTCGTCGGCAAACGAAGATCCGCCAACGTCGTGTCTCTTCGGGCATAACACTTCGTCAACGGATTTGACGAACGACGACCGCGACGCCCGACCTCCGCGACACCGTCTTCCGCGGAACGTAGACGAATCTCGAACCTTAAACCAAGGTAGGGGATGTTGTTTAATTCTTAAATTATTTCATTTCTTGCTCGTAGATCGCATGTCTACCTGAGGTTTTGAAATATTTTTTTTAAGTGTTTTAGCTAACGCGAGGGGGGCCGGACCGCACGAACACGGCCGAACCCCCCCCCCCTCCAACGTTCATGTTTATCCATGCGGGTGGAAGCAAGTAGCGAGGTGCCGTCGCACCACGCGGATGATCGTTCAATTAAATTACGCGGCGCCGTCGCGCCACGCCGAGGAAAAATCTTCAAGAAACGCGACGCCGTCGCGCCGCGTTGAAAAGAATCAAAGCACGGCAAAGGGGCGCGGTGTCGTCGCACCGCGCCGGATGACGAACGCCGCGGCCGGTTCCGGGCCGCGGCAGGATGAGGAGACCGCGGCCGGTTCCAGGCCGCGGCGGGACGAGAAGACCGCGTCCGGTTCCGGGCCGCGGCGGAAGAGAAGACCGGCGGCCGGGCCGCCGGCGTCAGTAGCCGAAAGGGGGACCGGAATTTCCGGTCCCGTTTGAGAAAACCGGCCGGCCAGCTGGCCGGCCGGAAGGCTTTAAAACCGGGGGAAAATTAATCCCCCGACCGCCTAATAAAAACCCCCCCTCTTTAAGAGGGGGGCGGTTTTTTTTTGAAGAAGGGGGGGGGGGGGGGGGGCAGCCGGCCCCCCGGTTCCGTTCCAGCAAGCCCCCCCACGTGGCGGGGGGCGTTTCTTTTAAAAATCGGTGCGGCTAAGCCGCGCCGCCAGAGGAAAATCGGGGGGGCTTAGCCCCCTGCGTGCCGACCATGTGCGGCCAAGCCGCCGCGGCACCCCGCGTGCGCCGCCCTCCAGCAAAGCGGGAGCTTGCTCCCCGCAAGCCGACCGCGTGCGGCCCCTCGCGGCCCGCCGCCGCCGCCGCCCGCCGCCGCGGCCCGCCGCCGCCGCCTTCCGCCGCCGCCGTCCGCCGCTGCCGGCCACCGCGCCGCCCGGGGGGGGGGGGGGGGGTTGGGCCGGGTCGGCCCGGACCCGGACCCCCCCGTTTCGAACCTGATTTGGTTTTTGGCTCATAACTTGAGCCTCGGACATCCGAACGACGAACCGTCTGCGGCAACGCGATCCTTGGATCGAGACGGTCGTTTCGGTATATCGCACTCAAGGTTTCGGATTACTTTGAGTTCGGCCGGGTTGGTTCGTTCACGGAACCAACCGGGTCTTCGGAGCGGAAACGCTCATATCTCGAGCCACGAACGTCCGATTGACGCGCCGTCAGTCGCGTTGCGTTCCTCTTAATGAGGCGGATCTTTTGGAATACTCCGCCCGAGGTTTGGACGCAGGTGGAGTACGGTCAGGTTGGTTTTGCCTTAAAAACCAACCGGGCCCCTGGGACGAAAAGGCTAATAACTCACAGATCGGGCGTCCGATCGACGCGCCGTCTGTTGCGTTGAGACCCCTGTGACGAGACGGACCTTTGAGACACTTCTTCGTGGGACTTTGTGATACTTGGAGTATCGACCAGTAGCTCGTGGAGCGGACCCTCCCGGAGACGAGCGTGCAGAGTACGGAGACCGTGTAGCCGGCTGAGACCTGACGACTGCTTGACCGACTCGACTTGGAGTGAGTCGACTAGCCCAGTGGACGGAGCGCCCGGTACTTGGCGGCAGACCCACGGCGGACGGAGCGCCTGGTAGTTGGCAGCAGACCCGCGGTACTCGACAGGAGGAGTACCTCAGTAGGCTATCTGGGTAGCACCCGGTATTTGGCGACAGACCCTCAGCGGACGGAGCGCCAGGTAGTTGGCCGCAAACCCGCAGTACTCGACAGGAGGAGTGCACCAGCAGTCCTAGGTTAGTGAGCGGCAGCCTCAGAGTCGTGACAGGACCACTGTACACTCTAGAGACGGAGCTCTTCAGCAGTTACGGTTTCGATAATGAAAATCCTGGTTTGAGCTGAGACTTTTGACCTTGTGTTTACCTCATGATTGAGAGGGGTCACTTGCTAACTTTGGTATATGTATGGGCATATACCCGAGTAGTGGTTATCCGTCGTTTTCATAATCCTTGTGTTTCCTCATGATTGAGATGGGTTACTTGATAACTTAGGTATATGTATGGGCATATACCTAAGTAGAGTTTATCTGTTGAGATCTTCTTGTGTTTATCCTTGTTGGTTTTAGTGAGACCTTGAGGGTCTCGGGGTCCCTACTGAGTATCGTTATACTCACCCCTGCACGGGCTATGCCCGCACCTCGTTGTGTTGGTTGCAGACGACGGACAGTGCTGACAGAGGCCGAGTGTTCGAGGACTGGACGGTACCTGGAGGTGGACTATACGACGAGGCGGATCCCAGAGGCAGACCACTGGGCGGGACATACTCGGAGCGGATGGCGGGACCCGAGGAGCAGAGGAGCTATCTGTACCCACCCTTCAGGTGGGATTTCCAGTGGACATATCAGCGTAGCAGCTTTACTTTTCAGTTGCTGTTTTCCCTTTCGAGTTGTACTTTACAGTTGGGCTTGTATTTCCGGCCCCTTTTTACTTTTCAGCTCTTCTTTTGTACTTAGTGTTTTACTTCCGCTTGTACTCTGTGGTGCTTGTTTTCTTTTATAAAGGCAATGCCTTCCCAGTTATCGGGATTTTACGCCTTTGGTGCTAGTCGCCAGCCCCTGGCCTATGGAAGGCGGGCTTGGGGTAGTCACGGAACGGGCCCCGAGGACGGGTCGTGACAAATTGGTATCAGAGGAGTTCGGTTCTACCGCAGAACTTATAACTCTGATCTTTCTTTCTGTGAAGCGATAATGTTAAGGGTACCGAGTGTGGTTTTCAGTTCAGGGAGTCCAGTGTTGGTGCAGGCGGCCGACGTATCCATACACCAGGACCCTGACAACTGATTTCCGACTTTGTGCACGAAAACACTGATTGCGTGTGTGTTTTCAAAAGTTTTTCCCCTTAAAACAGCTCAAACCAGGTCAGCTCACCAGGTATAATCGTTTGATCGTGTTACGTTGTTTCATTCAGGATGGCCCCACGACGGCAGCCAGTTAGGGTTCCGAGAATCGAACGTGACGACAGCCCACCGAGCGACGAGGCCTCGGTGCAGGGCCCTTTGTCAGCAGTGGCACCGGCGGTAGCTCTACCCGCCGAGCCCCTGATGCTTCCAGCAGCAGCAGCTGACGATGCACGTCGCCTCAGCGCACTGCATGAGTTTCAGCGCCAGCGACCGCCCAGGTTTCGCGGGGAGACGGATCCCCAGGCTGCAGAGGACTGGCTGGAGGCAGTGGTACGAGTGTTTAGGCTAGTGAGGACACCAGCAGACCTCATGGTGATCCTCGCTGCGAGCCTACTACACGCAGCAGCAGGACGATGGTGGAGCTTGATGCTCCAGGTGCACGATGAGGCATCTCTACTTTGGATGGAATTTGAGAGCCTCTTCCGCTCAGAGTTCGTCCCGGCCACCCTCCGAGCGGTGCGCATCCAGGAGCTTCTACAGCTGCGGCAGGGCAGCATGACGGTCGCTCAGTACTCGGCGAGATTTACCGATCTCTCGCGCTACTCGACCGACATGGTACGGGACCCATTCTTCCGGGCCCGGACCTTCGAGCAGGGTTTGAGACACGAGATCAGGGCATCGCTGATCTCCCTCAGCTTACCGACTCAGACAGGAGTACTGGAGCGGGCCCTTCTGATTGAGAGCTTCCTTGCTGAGTCTTCACCAGCGCAGCGACCCACCGCAGGGCGGCACGTAGCGGAGTCTTTGGTAGCAGGTAGCCGACAGATGACTCAGGGGTCCAGACAGACCAGACCTTCAGGCAGACGACCTCAGGGCACTGGCTCAGTAGTGCAGGGCACACAGCGCGGAGTCAGTCTTCTGAGTGGAAGACAGTGCTTTGCATGCGGCGGGCAAGGCCACATGGCTCGTGACTGCCCGACCCGCCATGCGGAGGAGCAGCAGACGGTTGAGGAACCACCTAGGCAGAGGCAGAGGTTCGACCGTGGCGGTCCGCAGGGAGGAGGCGGACGAGGCAGAGGAGCTGGCCGAGCAGCAGGTGGTGGACGACGCTTTGAGGCTCTGCCACCACCACCACCAGGAGGTCCACCCCGACCATAGGGAGTAGGTGAACATGCGAGAGCACATCTTCAGGCAGCTGAAGCTTACGATCATGGAGCTCTGGGAGCAGGTGGACAGGGAAGGAACTAGTGGATACGTCTTTTTGTACTTCTAGTTCCATGTTGATGTTGCTTTTGTGTAGAGTCTTGTATTATGAGCTGCAATAATAAAAGACGCATCCTTTGTGATGTTTTCATTCCTGTCCTCTTTTGTGATGTTACTAAGAGGTTCCAGTTGACTGTTGACTTGACCCTCACTTGTGAGACATCTACTGGAGGAGACCAGTTACCACACACTGATGCCGACAGTGTGACTCAACCCTTGGAGGCGAGAGTAACGGTTGGATCTCTTAGTAGTAGCGTCGAGGCCTTACGACGTCATCCATGGTATGGATTAGTATCATCCATGTTAGGATTGACTGTTTTAGGCAAAGAATGTGGTTCATCCAGGGGATGAGACCAGGTTTCTCTTATCGGCAAAGAAGGAATCTCGCAGCTCTTGTGGGACCAGAGATGGTCCGGGCCACGTCAGAGGAGGTCCATGTCATCCAGGAGCGGATGAGGACAGCACAGAGCCGGCAGAAGTCATACGATGACAGGAGGCGGAGGCCACTAGAGTTCGAGGATGGTGACCACGTCTTCTTGCGGGTCTCACCTCGACGTGGTATTCGGAGATTTGGCCGAGGCGACAAGATATCTCCGCGCTTCATCAGACCCTTCCAGGTCCTCAGCAAGGTTGGCGAGGTGGCTTATCGCCTGACTCTACCACCTCAGTTGCACCGGGTGCACGACATCTTCCACGTTTTCCAGCTGAGGAGCTTGACGTTGTCGATGGGGTGACTTTTACGGAGGTCCCGGTGGAGATAGAGGACCGACAGGAGCGGGTCCTACATGGGCGATCGATTCCTCTTGTGCGCAACAGATGGCGGCACGGGAATCTCCAGGAGAGCACATGGGAGCGGGAGGCTCAGATGCGTGCTCAGTACCCTCTTTTGTTTCCCTAGTTATTGATGTAGCTTTACGGGGACGTAAAGCCCTGAGGTGGGAGTAATGTAAAGACCCGTAAAATTCAAGGGAAATTTTTTCTTAATTTTCTTTAGAATTTTACAAGAGCGCGGTTTCAGACGGCACCTGATTCCGAGGCCCGGAGTGCCCGGAATTAATTTCTGAAATTTGGCTCGGGTACGTTCAGTGAACGAACGAGCGGGAATTCCTAACTTTTGATCCGGTGCTCGGAATTGAAATCCGAGGGCACCGATGAACTCGCAGCGCCGATATTCGCTTAAAGAGACCTTTTCGGGAGTTGCGTTTGTTGCGAGTTGAAAGTTAGTTTTGGGGTTTTTCAGTTAAGTTAAATAAAATTGAGTAAGACAAATTTTATGTTAACTTATTAAAAACCTACCAAAGGAGGTTGGAAATGGGACCCACACCCACTTAACCTCCCTTGGGAGGATTAAGTGTGGTGGGGCCCACACGAACCCCTTTTTCTTTTCAAATTCTCTCAACATCCTTAACCCCCCTCTTTTATGGCTTAAGTTACTTATTTAATTTTGGGGAGTTAAACTCTTTTGAAATTCAAACATTTGAAATTCTTTTGAGTTATGTGTTAATAAAATAAGATGTAATCTTATTTGTTTTTGGGTTGTTTTGTTTATTCCCTTGAGAGCTTTTTGAGAGCTCCTCTTCATCTTCAAGCTCTGACGAAGAACGAAGAACGCTCAAACTCCGACGAAGAACGACGCCTCTCTTCTTCGTCCTCGGTGTCAACAAAAGGGAACGCCGCTTCCTCCTCGGACCTTCTTCGTCGGCAAACGAAGATCCGCCAACGTCGTGTCTCTTCGGGCATAACACTTCGTCAACGGATTTGACGAACGACGACCGCGACGCCCGACCTCCGCGACGCCGTCTTCCGCGGAACGTAGACGAATCTCGAACCTTAAACCAAGGTAGGGGATGTTGTTTAATTCTTAAATTATTTCATTTCTTGCTCGTAGATCGCATGTCTACCTGAGGTTTTGAAATATTTATTTTAAGTGTTTTAGCTAACGCGAGGGGGGCCGGACCGCACGAACACGGCCGAACCCCCCCCCCCCCCTCCAACGTTCATGTTTATCCATGCGGGTGGAAGCAAGTAGCGAGGTGCCGTCGCACCACGCGGATGATCGTTCAATTAAATTACGCGGCGCCGTCGCGCCACGCCGAGGAAAAATCTTCAAGAAACGCGACGCCGTCACGCCGCGTTGAAAAGAATCAAAGCACGGCAAAGGGGCGCGGTGCCGTCGCACCGCGCCGGATGACGAACGCCGCGGCCGGTTCCGGGCCGCGGCAGGACGAGGAGACCGCGGCCGGTTCCAGGCCGCGGCGGGACGAGAAGACCGCGGCCGGTTCCGGGCCGCGGCGGAAGAGAAGACCGGCGGCCGGGCCGCCGGCGTCAGTAGCCGAAAGGGGGACCGGAATTTCCGGTCCCGTTTGAGAAAACCGGCCGGCCAGCTGGCCGGCCGGAAGGCTTTAAAACCGGGGGAAAATTAATCCCCCGGCCGCCTAATAAAAACCCCCCCTCTTTAAGAGGGGGGCGGTTTTTTTTTGAAGAAGGGGGGGGGGGGGGCAGCCGGCCCCCCGGTTCTGTTCCAGCAAGCCCCCCCACGTGGCGGGGGGCGTTTCTTTTAAAAATCGGCGCGGCTAAGCCGCGCCGCCAGAGGAAAATCGGGGGGGGCTTAGCCCCCTGCGTGCCGACCGTGTGCGGCCAAGCCGCCGCGGCACCCCGCGTGCGCCGCCCTCCAGCAAAGCGGGAGCTTGCTCCCCGCAAGCCGACCGCGTGCGGCCCCTCGCGGCCCGCCGCCCCCGCGGCCCGCCGCCGCCGCCGCCGCGGCCCGCCGCCGCCGCCGCCCGCCGCCGCGGCCCGCCGCCGCCGCCGTCCGCCGCCGCCGGCCACCGCGCCGCCCGGGGGGGGTCGGGCCGGGTCGGCCCGGACCCGGACCCCCCCGTTTCGAACCTGATTTGGTTTTTGGCTCATAACTTGAGCCTCGGACCTCCGAACGACGAACCGTCTGCGGCAACGCGATCCTTGGATCGAGACGGTCGTTTCGGTATATCGCACTCAAGGTTTCGGATTACTTTGAGTTCGGCCGGGTTGGTTCGTTCACGGAACCAACCGGGCCTTCGGAGCGGAAACGCTCATATCTCGAGCCACGAACGTCCGATTGACGCGCCGTCAGTCGCGTTGCGTTCCTCTTAATGAGGCGGATCGTTTGGCATACTACGCCCGAGGTTTGGACGCAGGTGGAGTACGGTCGGGTTGGTTTTTACTTAAAAACCAACCGGGCCCCTGGGACGAAAAGGCTAATAACTCACAGATCGGGCGTCCGATCGACGCGCCGTCTGTTGGGTTGAGACCCCTGTGACGAGACGGACCTTTGAGACACTTCTTCGTGGGACTTTGTGATACTTGGAGTAACGACCAGTAGCTCGTGGAGCGGACCCTCCCGGAGACGAGCGTGCAGAGTACGGAGACCGTGTAGCCGGCTGAGACCTGACGACTGCTTGACCGACTCGACTTGGAGTGAGTCGACTAGCCCAGTGGACGGAGCGCCCGGTACTTGGCGGCAGACCCACGGCGGACGGAGCGCCTGGTAGTTGGCAGCAGACCCGCGGTACTCGACAGGAGGAGTACCTCAGTAGGCTATCTGGGTAGCGCCCGGTATTTGGCGACAGACCCTCAGCGGACGGAGCGCCAGGTAGTTGGCCGCAAACCCGCAGTACTCGACAGGAGGAGTACACCAGCAGTCCTAGGTTAGTGAGCGGCAGCCTCGGAGTCGTGACAGGACCACTGTACACTCTAGAGACGGAGCTCTTCAGCAGTTACGGTTTCGATAATGAAAATCCCGGTTTGAGCTGAGACTTTTGACCTTGTGTTTACCTCATGATTGAGAGGGGTCACTTGCTAACTTTGGTATATGTATGGGCATATACCCGAGTAGTGGTTATCCGTCGTTTTCACAATCCTTGTGTTTCCTCATGATTGAGATGAGTTACTTGATAACTTAGGTATATGTATGGGCATATACCTAAGTAGAGTTTATCTGTTGAGATCTTCTTGTGTTTATCCTTGTTGGTTTTAGTGAGACCTTGAGGGTCTCGGGGTCCCTACTGAGTATCGTTATACTCACCCCTGCACGGGCTATGCCCGCACCTCGTTGTGTTGGTTGCAGACGACGGACAGTGCTGACAGAGGCCGAGTGTTCGGGGACTGGACGGTACCTGGAGGTGGACTATACGACGAGGCGGATCCCAGAGGCAGACCACTGGGCGGGACATACTCGGAGCGGATGGCGGGACCCGAGGAGCAGAGGAGCTATCTGTACCCACCCTTCAGGTGGGATTTCCAGTGGACATCTCAGCATAGCAGCTTTACTTTTCAGTTGCTGTTTTCCCTTTCGAGTTGTACATTACAGTTGGGCTTGTATTTCCGGCCCCTTTTTACTTTTCAGCTCTTCTTTTGTACTTAGTGTTTTACTTCCGCTTGTACTCTGTGGTGCTTGTTTTCTTTTATAAAGGCAATTCCTTCCCAGTTATCGGGATTTTACGCCTTTGGTGCTAGTCGCGAGCCCCTGGCCTATGGAAGGCGGGCTTGGGGTAGTCACGGCACGGGCCCCGAGGACGGGTCGTGACAATAAACATACTTAAATGGAATAACGATACAGTCGACTTCCACACATATCACTAAATGGAATAGCCATACGGCCGACTTCCATACCCAATGCATTGGAGGTTATAACGTAACCACCCGTCCTGGTATTCACGACACCACCTGTCATTTGGTTTATCACGTAACCACCCATAAAATGTCTAAGTACCAAAAAAAATCATAACACATACATCAAAATATAAAGGAAAGAAAACATTTCCATATTTCAATCACAATATATCACTTATATATATTGAAATAACAAATTAATTTTAAAAACCATTTTCAATACCAAAATACATAAAAGAGTATATGGTATTTAATTTCTTTTAAACACATTACGGCTCGTTGAGGAAGCCAAAGATCAAATAATACTCACGGTGGCGGAAAAGGTCTTTGTCACCGCGTACGTTAAAAGAAACATTCCCTTTTGTCGTTTAGTAAAACTCTTTGTAGAAAAGTATTCCCTTTTAAAAGTAAATTTTATATATACATAGTATAAAAGAAAGTCATGTATTAAAAAAATATGCCTCAATACAAGGAGAATGAGACGAAATCCCATACCTCATGTCCGACATGACTCGATCGTTATTGAATATCCTGAATAATAAACTAATGATAATTAATAAATGATTAAGAACTTTTTTCAAGGTAATTAATACTTTTATAACACTTATTTCCATTTTATAAACATTATGTAATCATTTATGTTAATAATGTTCTTTTTGTCGATATTTGGTACTTGAGTAAAAAATAAACACCTTATATTTACATGTTGTCCATGTGGTCAATAGATCATTATATCCAGAATAAAATTCATCATTTAGATATCATATATAGCATATATATCCAGTATATACATGTATATATAATAATACAGAACATTCGGAGGTAAGAAATGAAATGCATCGTTCATGGAGATGGTAAGTCGTACGTACACATGAATGCTACTTTCATTTCTATTTATTAGTTTAATTGAAATAAAAGATAATTATACATAGTTATATTATAATTCCAGTATAATATCATATATAATATCATTAAATCCATCCTTTATACATCCCACAGAAGGAATTAACGAATCATATCTCTTTGAGGGGGCGGTAGTCTACACTTCCTCAATTGAGATTATTGTATTTACCCACTATGGATACCATAAAGGTGTGAAATAAATTTGATGTATAGAAGCATAAGGAAATCATAAACATAATATATATCATACATAAATATACTTCCATCATAATGGCCACCATGAGAGGTGGTAATATGTAATTGAACAATCATCGTTTCGTGAGGCGTTAGTTTGCCATCCACTAAAACATTATGGTCTACATCCATTAGATGGAGGTGTGTGTAAGTGTAGATTAAATAATGCTCATAAAAAAATTCAAGTATATTTAGGATACTGGTGTTGTTACAAAATAAGGGAAATAAAAAGCCTTTAGGGGTTGGATAAGTAAAATAAAAGAAAACAATTTAATAGAAATTGTTACCTTTAATTTGGGTAACTCCCTTTGGTTTGAACCAAAGGACTTCTTGAAGTGCCTTATGCCTAAGATAAGGCTTTTAGGAGGAGGATATGGATGTAGAGAGCCTAATTGGGCATAGTTTGGATGATCACAATGGCTTGAGAGGAGTGAGGAATTTCATAGAAGTGGTCTCCTTTTATAGGGGATAGGAGGGGAAATTTAGGAAAGTGTGAAACTATTATTTTTTTATATAATGATATTCGGTTTCTAATGGCCCACAAATAATTATAGTCGAAGATAAGATGAGTAATGGTCGAAATAAAATCATCCAATCAGAATTGGACATGTATTGGATAATATTTTAATCATTATAATCTTATTTATTTTAATCATTTATTAATGAGGTAAATACTTCATCATTATTGTGTCATAAATAATTTAATTTATTCGATGTCTTGAAATTATAAAAAACATACTATCATGTAGGAAATATTTTTATCTTTACAATGAATATTTATATTCGAAAATAAGAATTATATAGCACCATATAAAAATTAATTACTAAACAATTTTTGTTAATGTCAATTTTTCCTTTACATTAAATTAATTAATCTAAATTGTCATTTTCACTCCCATGTGGATCAATGGGTTCCAAAAATCTACTCAAAGATTCCCATGGTAGTTAATGACTCAACCAATAAGTTTTGGAAAAGTGTTAAGTTAATTTTGAATTATTATAATATTCTTTTAACCTTGAATTACACTATTTACCTTTAACCGTGGTAAAATAAAGTCAAAAGTTACTATTCACCAAAAATTATTTTCATCATATTGAACTACATTTTACTCCCTGATAACAACCATGTATGTTGGATTTTCTAAATTCAATTCACAGAATTGGTAAAATTTCATTAAAATGAAAAAAGTCATTTTTTAACTACCACTAAGTGGTTTCACTATTTATCAAAAATTGAAGTTTTTCATAAAAATACCAAAAATTCATCCTAAGATATATTTGATATTCTGAATTAAAAATTGATGTCTATTTTTCCAAATTCAAATCATAGAAGTGGCAATAATTAAATTTAAAATTAATTCCTGTTGTTTAAACAAATAGCGTGTTTTTATGAAACAATATCTACCAAAAGATTGACAACTGTTTATGTCCAATTTCAATGTGAAATTTATTACAATGAACAAAATTGGATTAAATGTTAAAAATATATTTTAATTTAATTTTAAAACCAATTAAAACGATAATCTAACCATATAAATATATTAGATTAAAAGTCACTTTTTAATTAAAATACATTAATTTTCACTATTCATTAAAAAATGAACATTGTCAGAAAAATACCAAAAATTCACCCAAAGTAAATTATGATGTCCCCATTATAAGAAATATTTTATTTGGTAAATTATAATTTATTAATGTGAACAAAACTATATTTAAAGAGGGTTTTCCATTAAAAGGCGATATATTGGTCTTTTAATGTAAAATAAGTTTAAAATTAGATTCATTCACATTTTAAGCCTCTAGTTTTTATCGGATAAAAGTAAATACATTTAACAAAAATTTATAATCATATTGTATTAAGTTTTTTTCATTCATTCCAATACAATGGCTAGGAGTTGACTACCATTTAAAATAATAATATTATATTATTAGTGTGCAACATAAGATTTCAAGGAAACCCGTTGTTACGTATCAGGTACGCTATCGAACATAGAAACCCTTTTTAAAGTAAATTAATATTTAATTCACAAATATTAATAAATATGAAATATGTATTATTCTTCATTTACCTGGGATGGTACAATAAATCTCAGTGGGCCCCTACCAATATTGTCTCAAACATCCAACACATTAAATGGAAATTTTACACTGTGAATGCATGCATATATAAAGTAATTTGGTGAAATGCATCAAAATACCCAAGTACATTCTTCTGTCATCATCTAGGGTCTGAACATATAACAACATCATTATTTTATTATACCAATTAATTAATAACTCAAAAATTATCAATGGTGAGTGATCTTAGACGTAACAAGGAATCCCTAATTAATTTTTAATAAGAATCCATTCCATTGTATTTACCAAGGTGACCATGACCACATGGGTTTATAACAAAGTAGTAATTGGGTCTAGTTTAGGGTATGAGTGTAATATAGGAAGCACAACTGAATAATTTCTAAAATAAAATGTGTACTAAATCCAAGGTGGCCATCCATGGTAAAATAGGGATAAGCATTGACCAAGACATATGAGATTCTACCATGGAACCTAATACTCATTGATGGATCCTATTAGAGTACATGTGGAATCCGTTAATAGGATCTGAGTGATCCAATGATGTTATACCAAGAATCCATGAATATACAAGGACCATGAAAATGGTGGGTCTCAACCTATGAACGTTTTATCCATGAATTAGAATGGGGTTCTTGAGTATTCATGGAATTCCTTGATAATAATCTAAAGTGAGCTCGAGTCAATCCAATCCTATATAACAATGAAGTTATGAATTATTTTATTTGTTTCAAGCCTTTCCTTTTAAGTGTGTGAATATTCCATGTATCATGAAACCATTTAATTAATTAAAAATAAATCAATATGTCCATTTGGGTCAAGCCTTTCCATTCATTAGTGTGACAATTCCATGTATCGTCAAACCTTTATTAAATTCATATATTTCAAATTCAATATTTAAGATCCATTCTTGTACAATCCATTAAAGTGATAAGGGGTTCAATGGACATAGAACATGTTATTAATTTACATTAAATATGTTTAAGTCATAAAAATAGTATACTTTCCAATTTGCATTTCACATTTAATAATCAATTAATGAACATAAAATAGGTGGGTAAAGTGGTGAGCATACGTGGTAATTTACATTACATATTTCAAAATATAAATCAATCCAATTAAAAAAAATATTTCTATTAAAATGGTCAATAATTTCACACTCGAATGGTGGAACAACCATGTCAAATACTAAAACCCCATTCATGGAATAACATCTTACACTGGGGGGTAGAGTTTTGGGCATAACCCAAAAAAAATTACTCACATATTTGTGATGAGAATAACCATATGGTTATAATGAATATAATAAATAAATATAAACTCAATATATGACACCCGATAAAATTTTTGGACCACACAAGACAATTCCAAAATCAACGAACATGAAGAATGAGTTATAAACCACCCCCCATAGGGTCATAAGAATATCCTCATATTATATAATCATCTGATTCAGCTTATATAGGAGTAAATATGAGAAAATTAGATAAATAATAACACCTCAATAACTAGGTCAAGAGAAATATATAAGAGGAATGGCTTAAATGGACTTGAGTACTTACCTTTTAACATCAAACTTGATAAACAAAAGATCAATCAGATCTTAAGTGAAAAAGTTCATTCAATATCAAGAATAATCCTAAAAAATATCAAAAAGTGGATAAATGTGGGATAAATTGATATGAATTTAGATTAGAAATAATGACGAGACATAATTATATCATTAAGGGAAAAATGGTAATTTTACCCATAAAATATAATATTCACGGTTTTTCCTCAGTGTTTGAAAAATACTATGCATACCATGCAATAGTTCCTATAAAAGGGGAAGTAGAATGAATATTTCCCATGTTTAGGGAATCAATGCGCCAAAAGTGGGGGATGGATCTACTCGAAATGTAGATTATTTTCACGGTTACATTAAATCACCAATCATACACTCACGGTTTACTCTAGAAAAACGACATGCCATTTATTTCCAAAATGACGGGTTCTGGGCACCGATAAATCCCCAAAAACATAGGGGACCTTATATATCCCACTAGGAATCCATATTAGAACCAAAAAAAATAATTATAATGAAATTTAATGGATTCATTAAAGAGTGAAAATTGAGTTCTTATATTCATAACCATAAAAAGTACTTGTCCTTGAGTTCACCTTCCAAGGGTAGAGAAATACAGTTTGAGAAACAATCTAGAAACTAGGCATATAAGTCAGCCTCCCACTCCATCATATCTTCTTTCACAAAGTTTTGATGTCATATCACCCATACTATCGGGGCATCCTAGAAATAGAGTGCCATCGTGATCTCTTTAACGATGTGTACATGATAATCAGTAATGGTATAATAAATATCTAAATAAGCTTAAATGGGTCCAAATATTTGAGATAAGTTGGCATGACATTGGTGAAGTTATGGAAAAATGTTATACATCATCCTTGGAAGCATACCTCTGAGGTAGAAGCAACAGATAGGCTACTGGCATGACTTTCTCTTGGATCTCAAATGTCTTTATGAAACGAGGACACAAATTCCCTTAATTCTATAACTATCTGTGCTCTATCATGGGTGACACTCGAAAGTAAAACATGTTCCCTAAATTAAAGAATTATAATTCATCTATGGAGATCGACATATGTTTTTTGTCTAGATTGAGAAACAGTGATAAGATTTCTATTCAGCTGAACCTACTCTAAAGTCACCTGAACATGATGAGGACCTAGTAGGTATACCACACCTACCTATAGCCATCATAGGGGTGGAATAAAAATCCTACGACACAAGATCCTCAAATATATCTACTCAAATAATTGATTAAACCTCTGACAATGAAGACAGTTCAAATATCTACAATTTAATGATTTGGTGATTTCTTATATTCCTAGAATGGGAATGTGGATGCAGATGTGCTAATTTGAAAAATATAAAAACAATAATTTTTATGACCAAACAAATATGAAGAATTTTGTGATAAGACCTTAATGAAATGCCTATAATATCCAAATATCCCCATATAAAACTATTTTTAAAACACAATCATGGGATTATCCCAAGAAAATACAACAGTAACCATTTCAGGGTCAACATATACCTCTGATATTGATAGGATATGACCTAAGAATTGAGATTTTTCGATCTATAAGTGGCACTTATCAAGCTTGGAATAGAATCTGAGGCCCTCTTAGTGTACTCAGAACAATCTCAATATTATTGGTATGGTCAATATGCTTGTGTGAATACAGTAAGATTTCTTCCACAAGTACTAGGATAATAGAATCTAAATAAGGACGAATAACCCTTTTTATTAGATCCATGAAAACATAGGGTGCATATGTAAGACTGAACAACATAACAATGTACTCATAAAAACCATACATGCTATGAAAAGATTTATGTGGTATGTCTGGCGGTCTAACTCATAAATAGTGATAACCCAATTGGAAGTTGATCTTACAGAAGACCACATATCCTTGGAGCATTTCCAAAATAGCATCTATTTGAGGTAGTTTATATCTATTATTTACCATAAACTGGTTCAACCTTTTATAATCCATGCATATATCTATGGATACATCATCCTTCTTTAAAAAATTTAAGGGAGAACTCTTAGATGATGTAATAGGCCATATTTAACAACTGGCCACTAAATCCTTTAAATGTCTCTTGATCTCATGAAGATCTGATGGTGCCATCCTATGTGGAGGAATGGAAACTACACATCCTCCCAGAATAAGATCAATCCCGAACTCAACATCTCTCTTAGTATGTAAGTTATAATTTTTTAAAAAAATACATCCAAAAGTGACCTAATACTGGAGGGACATAACATTGATGTAAACCATGGTCCTCCATAAAGAGATTGAAAATCTAGGCGGTCAATCCATATAGAACTTGCTGCATTGGTCTAGATCTTCCATCTGGGAAATCTCACACACCATTATGTTGATAACTTATTGTTTATGGTGATTTAAATGATACCCTATGGTGATATATTTCTTAAAGACATGATAATAAACCAAGTAGACCATCTGAAGTATTACATTGATGATCATTATCTAGAGAAAAAAATGGTTCCATATGAAAGGGTAACAACCTACCTCAAGGGTTAAGTCCCTCCACTAATGCATTCCCTCTGTTCATTCCCTTAATAATGTGTCAAGGGTCATTAATCCATAAAAATATTTTATCTCTTAACTGAGACTTCCCAAGATATATACAATGATTAAAAATTTAAAATCCCATATATAAAATAAAAAGGATACAATAGTATATTCCACTAGAATTATAATTCTTACTCTAGATGGTGTCATAGCATGAACCTTGCGTATCGTCAACAATGCATACAACTAGTCTAATACACAGCCCTTGGAAATAGATGGAATATCATGATCATAACTTCTATGGTGGTGCAGCTGGTCATCAGCGTTCTAACTACTATGACCAAGTCCTCCTCCTCAGCTAGTCCTTCTAGATCTTTTCCAAATTCACACTTAACATGGAAGAAAGAACCCACTCTTGAGGGTGTAGATAGTGTGGATCCTTTTCAACTAAATGCTGGTGGAATAGTCTACGAAAAACTCTAAATATTCCCCATACAACCGTATTCCTGGTAATCCATTGGGTCTCTATCACAATTGGTATTCTGGTTCCCTCAATCATTTACACTAATGAAACACTATAGAGATATCCAAATGGGTACTCGGGTTTTCACTTCCCTGGTAGGAAATCTAGAGGGAAATTTTAATACAACCAAGAGAACTAATGGAATACTGTGGAATTGATATTTTATGATTGGCACCATATCGGTCCCTTAGGTAATTCTCAGAGATAAGTACCGAATTAACTATTTTAGAAAATGTATGTATGAGGAAGACATTCACCTATGTATGGAGGGAAAAATGGAAACCATACTCAAAATTCCTAGCCCTGAAACGATCTACATTGACTAGACATGGTGATAATTGTTGTAACTATGGGAAATGTGTTGAATATTTCATAACTGACATATAGACTGGTTCATGATGCTTGAACACAATAGCTCTTTCTTCTCTCAGTGTTGCGGAAAGAAGTAATCATATAATGTAGTCTAGAAATCAACCCATACCATTCCATGATGATGACCTAGATGAGTAATCACATACCACCAATTATTGGATGAATTTCGAAGCATATCCGTTTCATGCTTGACCATATGCTCTGGAGGCCCCTCTATATGCTCAATGATAGTTATAGTGGCTTCTAGAAATACTCACAAGCTTGTTGACCACCATCCCATGAGAAAGTAGGAGGATGTTTCCACTAGAATTAAAAAAGTCAAATCATTAATCATAGCTGAGAATCATGGAGCACCATAGATGGAATTTATTAGAGGTAGTAAAAAATAATGAACATGGGAATCAATTCTCAGATTAGGTATAGTAGGTGATGAATCAAGTGGAACTCTAGGAGTTGAGATGTTGTGTTAGGGCCCCCCCTTGTCTCAAGAATGATCATTTCTACCTTGAAGTAATATGATATAAGGAATTCATGGAGGCATTGGTCTAAAAATTCGAATTAAGCACCTTAATACATGATTTAAGAAGAAATATAGAATCAAAGATGGAAGATGACAGTATGAAAACACACTACCTAATGTATACTACCCCAACCGCCCACTTAGATGGCCCGATATAAGTATTTTCTCAATTATATGTTTAATTTCATTTTAAAAATAATTACTAAGTTCACTCCTTTTCCATTTATAAAAATCACTTCTTAGAATAAGATAGTTAAACCATTTCATATAATAAGTCATGTTTTACATTATATCATATAACTATTCCCTTTGAATCACTGCCCATACATGTCATCAATGTAACTGACATCCATTTATTTTATGTCATAATGTATTAACTCAGTAAATTACACATACCAACCAATGAGGTCTCATACACATCATGATTTGGGATAAGAAATCATTCAATCACAATAAAGAGAAATAATAGGATAATCTAAATATCAAAAAAATCGTTAACAATCAAATTAATATCATGAAATGAAATAGTGAAATAAACCTAAATAGGATGGAAATATCCATGAAATGTGAATTATATTTTCCTATATGGTGCACTTAATAATGCTAATTTCCCTCATCTCATCCAACTAAGGATAAAATAGAATAATAAACAGAAAAATAGCAATCAACAACAGACAAGTGGGAGTCACCCAATGATGAAATAATATCAACATTAATAATAAAAGCTAGAAAAAATAATAATAATTTAGAAAACATGATTTTTAACCCAATCATAGGTTCACGATGCCCATGGATGAAACTGACCATGTTCCAAGAATTCCTAATCTCCTATTTGTTGTCTCCAAATAGTAAATTAGGAATGGAAAACCATCCTCTGATACTACTTTGTAATGACCTGGACTTGTATGCCACTTAATAGGTGGCTCGGCACCGATGGGCCACATGGCCTCTACCACAAGTCTGTGAATTCTAGAGGATTATGATTATGAACGGGGGCCTTGTGTTAGTTTGTGGGGAGACTACTCCATCATTACGAATGTTTAGTTAAACTGACAAATATAAAAATGGTATATAACAGATGATGTATAAGTAAACAGATAATGTAGGATAATAATTACTAAATCAATTAGAATAAAAGATGATGATATTCCATGTCTCTAAAAAGATATAAAACATGGATACAAATGAATATCCAATTATTAAATATAATTATAAAATTTATCTTCTATTAAAAATATGGTTAATTATTTTATTATATACATTTCTTATTAGATTTCTTAACTAATATTAATTTTACTATATTTTATCAGTTATCAAAATTCAGTTCGACAATTTATATCCATAATATAGTCAAATTTATTAGTCGTAGATAAAATATGGCCATAAGTCCAAAAAAAAATTAATATCATCACCATACTATTTACTTTCATATATGATTCAATGTGAAACTATCAATTTTTTCTTCACCCCCACCCCTAAATATAACAAAAAAAAGTTGAATTGTCAAAAATGATACTTGATGTCTGACTACAATAAAAAAGGGTTTCTTACTAGGACTAGTGAAATATCAGATACACACACGGAACGTATTATCCTATATATATTTAAGGTATAATGTATAATTTGATAAGATAAATTATATAACACTGGGTATAAAGAATAATAAATCATAATAAATTTAATATTGAAAATAGAAATAAAAAAATTAAACTAAAAACAAATATACAAAATAAATTCTATATAGCAGCTTCAAACTCTATAAAATCCTCATAACTAGACAAAAAATATTATATTCTAGTTTTACCAGTCAATGTTACCAACTAGTTCAACATGACTAGAATATTTTTTTTTATTTTTATATAAATATGTAGGATAGTAATAACATGTATACCAAATATTATCCTCCATAAAAATATCATATTGAAATTTTCAGAAATGTATAAAAAAGATATTTTAGTATTCAAATCAATATATCACATCAACTAAATAGGTAACACAAGGTCCCCCTCCACACCAAAGATCACTCGCTACATAGTAAATAGAAGTAATCAATTTAAAATAATATATATATATATATATATATATATATATATTGATGATGATAACCTACTTACATGAACCAACATTATTGTATCTCTCGTGCCACCTTGACATACATCATGTGATAATATGTTCAATGAGTAAATCATCCCAGATCGGAGTCATTCGTCAAAAAATAACTACTTTTATCTCACACAAGGTCTTTCATTTCATGTTGGTATCCATCCACCTATCCATCTAATTATATAAATAATCGCATTTATAACAATATGTATATACAAAATCCACACCATCCTTTGTAAATAGATAATATCTAATGATATAAAAACCCATTACTGTACACCCATGAAAATCCCAATCCACCATGGATGAATGCATGTATGCTCTACGCCTCGAGCCATTATATGATGCATATAAATTTATATTCAACTGATATCTATCACATTCAAAATAAGAATGAACTATACACTATAATACATTATTTCTTAGTATACACCATCACATTTATACATATTATGGGAGTATGCGAGAGATAGTGAAGTCAACCATTTTCTCCATAATTATCATGGATGATGGAAAAAACACACCCAAAACATTATTTTTATAAATTTCCATACCAAAAAAGATGGGGGTGTTTATGAATTAAAAATATATATAAATAATATCATACAAAAATCGCATAATGGTAAATTACTAATCCTTAAACTCATCTTCCGATATTGGATAGCCAGACCACCAGTCACCTCATCAATGATCAAAAAATCAAAGAAGCATATGGGAATATGGTCCATCATTAATTAACAAATTAACCATCAATTAATTAAAAATACCATATCTAATTTTTAAAATGCAATCATAATATCACAATATTTAAATAAATTGTGTTGCTTTTTTTTAAAAATTTCACATTTATTATAAATTTTTTTTATTGAATCCATAACTGAACATGTTATTTTATTAAATTAAATATATCCATTTATAAATTCCCCAAGTATAATATGAAAACCTCTTTATCTACCACATAACTACAACTGATGTTGTTCAATTTTTATGAATATATTAAGGAGTTGGAGTCCAATAAACTATATACAACTAATGTTACATCAATCATTCATCAAACATGATATAAGAATCGATGAGAAATCTATACAAAAAACAAATCTCGACCTCCTTGATTTCCCACACCATTAATCATCTGAGTCTCGGAACAATAAAAAAATAATTTTTTTTTCCAAAAAAACCTAGGGGAACTATCTGATTTATAATGATAAATACATCTCACATAAAGTAATGTAATAGAAAATTCATGGATCTAAAATTAAAAGGTAACAAATATAATCAAAAAATATGTTTCTACACACTGTCAAAGGGCTATGTCCATGGATATAAGGAATAAAATCCTTTCACAATATAAATAGGATCACTCATCCTTATGCATTTTATGTTATGAAATAGACATTATTTTTCCAATAAAAATCTAATGATTTTTTAATAACATTATTAAGATAATATAATCCAATAGCATATAGTATATGAACATATATTATCAAAAATTCATATATATAATATAACCTTAATTTACTATCGACAAAATAGAAGATCATATTGAAATTTTTCATTCATATTTATGTTGTCATACCATTATTTTTTTATGTCTTTAATTTTTTTAACAATTTATTATTAATTTTTTTATATTAGGGAAAAAATTCCTCTTCTTACATGAAGAACTTTATCTGGGAAAACCATCAATAATAATCATTATTTAAATAAAAATATATAATAATATAAAACAAAAACATCCTTCATCTTTCATATTACCATGTTCATTTATTAAATTGGTAATATCCAATATTAAAAGAATGTATTAAATATGTATAATAACACACAATAAATAAAAATAAAAATATTGGTAATATATCCCCCACATTAAAATGAATAACTTAAATGTGACTATTATTGATAAGAAGAATAAGGAATAAAATCTATCTACCTCTTTCTTGTGTATCCACTGATCCTTTAGGTCACTAAGACATGATCTCTAGAATTTGGGGGATTTATCCTATTAATGTATCCTAAAATTTTCTTATAATTTATTAACTCGCCAATGGTGTAGAGTATAATGTATATATCCAGATGATTTTAGGGAAACATTAACAATTTTAATGTATTATTAAATGAATAGTCCATGGTTCGAAATATTTTATTACACCATAGTGGTTTGTTTTTTCTCTAATACAATGTAATGTGAATGAATATCATTCGACAATAATTCAAATTATAGAGAAAATCTAGTCCCTCTTTTGTAACTCATTGAAAATATATAAAATCCCAAAATATAATCGAACCCATTACTAAAACCTAACCGTAACACCAGGGTCTAGCCTCACACTCAATGTTGTATCCATCCTCCAAATGATAGAGATAATAAATGGATCCCATAAGACTCCATGACATATCTGATTCCCATACTGTACCTACCATTTATAGAATGATACATGAATTCATAGCCACAATGTAACAATTCCTCAACTAATCTCCCCATTGTAGTTACCTCCCATGATATAGAGGTCCCAAAACATATACCATTTTCTTCTATGAAATGTCATTATTCTACACTAAAGCTAGAAAGTAGAAATTAGATACATCAAAACATATAATATATATGACTAGATTAAATAATGGTCTACATATACAACTTAATACAACCCACAACTGTGGGTTTAAAATTAAAAGAGATAAGGGGTGTCATGTTTTGGTAGATATTGGAGTTACAGTATAGGGGTATGGAGTTTTCAGGTCATCAGGTTGATATATCCTAATATACAGCTTAAAAATTTGGTTAGGATTCAATTTTGTGGAAATGTTGTTATTTATGTTGTCTCTACCTATTGATAGTTAGAAGTGGGATAAATGTAAGATGTTGTATAGTCTCATGTGGCCTGGTTTTGGTGACTTTTCCTTCAAATAGTTAGCAACATCATGCTTTTTAATGCACCATAGAACACATATGAATCATCAAAAAAAATTATTGTTTTTTGGTTATTATATGAATCGATATTGGGGCTATATTTTGGTGTAACATTGTATATTTAAGAAGGGGCTCAACTATGATTTGGAAAGTGTAGATATGAATATATTTTAATTGTTGATCCCATAGGGATTCATTGATAGGGGTTTAACAGCATATCCATACTTCATGAGTATTTTAATTTTGGTAAACCCAAACTTTTATTGTGTAATCAAGTGAATTGGTTTTATTTATATTTATCCATATTGTTATAAAATTTAAATTCCCTCCAAAATCCTCATAAATTATTCATTCATGTTAGAACATATTGAAAAAAGGAACTTTTGAATCAAACAATCACCCTTCTCTATTATTATTCCTCTATCTTCTAGGGATTTTTTTAATTGTGTTTGGTTGTATTATTTCTTCTATATTGACACTATAATATATGTTTTATATATGTTTTTTTAACATTATAAAATGTTCATATCATTGTGATTTGGGTATATATATTCTACATCAATCTTTGTTGAATGTGAATGTTTGAGATAAATATTAATTAATAAATTGGGTAATGATTTATTTTCCCCAAAAATTACATGAATAGAGTTTTTTATTAAATAATTAAATTTTGGATTGGATTTATGATTACTCATAGATTAATTATCAATGATTCTTCATGATTTGTTAATATATTTTTATTTTATTATTTTTTCTATGTCATTGTTTTTTATGCTAAATTCTATAGAAATATATTATATCAATATAATGAATTAATAAATGTAATAATTTGTTTATAGAAATAGTACTGTTAATTTAATGAAAAATTCATCCTTATTTTTTAGGGGATAGAAAATTGATTATGAGATTATTTTTATGTTTTTCCATGATATTTATATCTAATAAGTTATATGATTTATTATTTTGATATACCTATATATAATACATATTCTAATTAATGAATATATCTAAAAAAATTCCTAATGAAATTTTTTTTGGGATGAGGGATCCCATTCATTTTATGGTTGGAATGAATGACATAGATTTATATCCATAGTTCCCTTCCTACGTGAAGATAATTTAATTTATTATTTATGTGTTCTCATTAATTTTTGGAGTCTTGATGTTTTTTTATGGGATAATAATTTGATTTTAGTTCATGATTAGAAGTGGTCAAGAGTACTAGGAATGTTTGACTAATTGTAGATTTTAATTAGTTGGGAATCCTTTAAAAATAATATGATTCGCTACAAAGATATTTGTATGGATTATATAAATAATTTTTATATGATTTTATGCTATGTAAAATTGTGTGGGACACCAAGGTTGTCAGGATGAGTTTAATTTTGGAAATATTAATGCATTCTATTTAATTACATTATTCTTACTAGGAGACCTATTGACTTTACATTATTTATTAGAAACCCATACATAACACAGTGAGACTCATTGATCATCATGTTTAGTTTGAATGTTGTATGATAATAAGAACTCCTAGTGTACCTAGGGTATTTATGAATAGATAAATGGAATTGAATAAAATTATATTATTGGTTCTAACATCATTAATGATGTTCATGACATAAATGAGAATCTATAAAATCAGATTATTATTTCATTAAGGAAATTTTATAAAAATATTGAAATATTAATTTTGGAAAATGTTAATGGGAATTAATTAATGTATTATTTAATAGCTAATAAGTGTCATAATTTTATTTTTCAAAGTATATATTTTGACATTATATATGCTATCCATTGTGACATATGAATTTATGGCTAGTTATTTTCCATTATTTTCGTATATGTGTGATTTTATTTATGTAATTTATTTCATATTCTTCCCAACTCATTCCTGTATGATAAAAGCAAAAAAATTGTTTTTTGGGATGGGATTTCCTATAGAATATATAATAATGAAGGAATTTATAGATAACCTCCCTCAGTCCTTCATTCTCTCTATAAATATATATCTATATTTGACTTGAATTATTTTTGGATTTAGTGACTTATGATATATGATTAATTATAATCATGGATGTGATGGTTCTCATTTTTTTTATAACATTTTGGTTGAGATAAAATGTATTGGGCATTAACATGTACTTCTATTTAATCATTGTGGATCTATCACCCCACATGTTGACAAATAATGTCTATGATATCTTGAGGTATAATATATTTACACAATCATTAGTGACTTATAGAGATAACATCGATTAGACAGTATATGATTTTTTTTGATTATATGGATATTTATAATGATGGGAGAATGAGATGGTTGGTCTTATGTGGGACTGATGTAATTAGGTTTTAGCCCCAACTCATATTATAAATGATTTATGTGTGGATTGTATGATCACAACAAGTCTATTAATGGGGTGTGAGAGAATAAACAATTGGGGAAGTGGAATCATGGTACCTTATTTATATATATTAAATTTTTAAATAATGTATTACATTTGTGAAATACATGGTGAGTGAAACATGGTGAGGACGGTGAGTCAGATTTATCTATTTAGGTGAAGAGATAGTATCATTTATTTATTAATGAGGTTTTACTATGCTCTATTAAAATTATTCGTAAGTGTTTTTATGGTGGGACCTATTAAGTACACATTTTACATTCACCATATGATATAAAAAATGTTTTTTGGGTTTCAATTACATGTTTCTGAGAGAAAATGTCATTCCTATCTAATTGGAGTTGTAGAGATATCGTAAGAGTTATTAGAGTGTGTAATCGATTCATACTATTACTTTTGGTATTTTAATATTTTTTCTTTTGTTTTCTAAAATTTATGAATGATATAAAATATATTAATATTGATATATTTTATTTATCAATGATGTGGGTCGGTGTTTCTAATACAATTTTGATTTGTTTCTTAATCAGTTATACAATAAATCCTCTAATGTGTGTGATTCATATACCCAAAATATTTATCACTAGCATATAAACTATTAGTGGTTGGATTTGGTCATTGTAATAAATCGATAATCATTTTAGTCAAATTATCGGTCCCATTTCAGAATAAGTCTAACGACAGAGAGGTTTTAGAGGTTATAGGTGGGAGATATGATAGAGTACAGTGTTATGAACCATTGGGATTCATTTTCTAGTATATAGATAATATCATTTATGATATGTTGTACTATAAACAATAAATAATTGATAGGTTATTGGATTTTATGGATACAATTGATCCATCCTAGGTAACATCAATCATACTATACAATATAATCAAATTGACTCAGTTTTATGTGTAAATAATATGGAATGTAATATGTATTATGATTATTTCATGACACTATGATAATTCGGGTAGACAAAATGAAATATGCTAAAATAAATTGTCTAATTATTTATTCAACAATAATGTGATCTTTTATCTTATATTTAAATGTATAGAACAATTTTCTATTACATATGTTATACCATATCAACATTCATATTATGTTCCTATAAAATTCCTTTAACAGGATGTTCCAAAAATTGTTGTAGAGTGATGATCAATGATGATAAAATTTAGAGTTGAGTATTATGATGGATTCAATTATATTTTATAATGATGATAGATATATTTATTTTAAATGATGATTCATAAAATATTTAATTTTAAGATAAGATATAATTAAATTTAAAATGTGTTTTCTCATATCACTATGTCTGTATATCATTTCTAGGTTTTCATGGGTCAACAAGATAGTGGTTCCCTTTGTTCACCATAGTTCATGTTCATTTTAGTAATTTAGTTTACATGTTCATCAATAAATGTTTTCATATGTTATTATATTTGACAACTAAATAAATGTTTCAATTGGATTTCATTATCCTTTGATATTTGAATTATAGTTTTTGAGAGTTCAATCTACAAAATAATAAACTTATATATTTTCTTAATCAGATCATTTTACATAAGGATGATAGAGGATGAAATTTCTAGGACGATTTCTTCCAAGAGATATGGAACTATTTTACACCATTAATCATAATTATATATCTCTATGTTTTGAAAAAAATCAATGCTAATTTAGTGGAAATGAGATACTATCAGGTGATCATGGGATGAGAGTCATCAAAAAATCTTTATGGTGGAAAAGATGTGACTATGTGTGCCCATTTTCGAGGTCAGAATAAAATCCCATTATAAGTGATCATGTTTCAACCATATTATATATTATTTATCAAATCATGAAATTCTCATGCACATTCCAACCAATCAAACATGGTTATAATTTATTTTTTATATCATGTAAATTAGAAATGAAATATCAAAACATTTTCCAATATTCAACTTGTGGATGGTCACCCATTTCCAAAACAGGATGTGTATTTTTTTCAAACAACGTAGTCAATCATTTATGAAGTTATATCATAGTATAATTATAGATGGGTTATGTTATGTACTGTATATCCCCATGATAATTTTTTTCCTCAAATATTAATGAATGTGTGTGGCCACGAATACAGTTTTAGTTAAATAAAAATAGGTTGTGGATATTCTCATGGATAGATCTAAGAATTATAATTGCATAAATAAGATAATATAGACATTATATGAGGTATTATCTACAAGACTTTTACATTACATTATTATTTGATAGATTATATATATATATATATATTATCCTCTTTTCTTCATCCACCATAATTCTCATTTTTAGGAATGACATGTAGAAAATTACATTTCTTGTAGTGTTTAATATGAATATTATATGTAAATCTAGTATGTTTAATGTGACTAATGCATGTATGAAGGATATATAATTGAAACAATATTATTTAATCATCATTTGTTTATAGATACAATAATAAAAATATTATTTATTATGTATTGGTATTATTCCATGGATGATATAATGTAATTGTTCTATAAATATGATATATTATACAACATTGATTAATATTAGGTGTTCTTATTTTGTTAGTGAGACCTTATTCTGTTTTAATGGTATGTTGAGGCCCTATCATATTTGATATATGAGTGGATGATGGGTTTAATAGAGATTTATCATGGGGTTTTTTCAAGGTATTTCCATTATTAAAAAGATGTATTCACTATGTAGGTTGTGGAACTACCTCATTGCTGAGAATTTGAGTTAAGGAAAATTTTTCAACCATTTTATTCCCTAAAATCAATATCTCTATACAGTTCTGTTCCTTATATATTATGGTATATAATTATTTATTTTGGTTGAATATAATAAAAATAAAAAAAATCCTATTATGTCACTATGTGGAGCTTCAGTCATTATTGTTAAGATGATAAATTCTACTAAATGATAGTGTGAAAATTTTCAATATTTTTATTATGTATTGTAGAAGAAATAGTTCAATCCTTCAAAGGATTTTTATTGACCCATCTAAATGGGGATATATGGTACATGAATAGATAAATTTTGATGGAATTTCATCATATGTGATCAATGTATGAGGATATCAAAGGATTATATCAAAATATTATTATATGCATTATGAGTTTTTGTGATGTTTTTAATTGCAATGAATTCTCTAGTTGTGTTAACAAGATTAATGAATACAACTATTAATGTGTTTCATGAAAAAAATTCAGTTGTCTTAATCGAAGATGGAGCAAGAAGATATTTTTTGTGAAAAACTGATAGTTTATGTATAAGATAAACTATTTAGGATGATTCATATGTCTGTGAATTGGTCTCATTATATCTATTTTTTAGTTCACTTAATCTCATGTAATTGAATATTTTTTAGACTATTCATGTTTTTTGGTGTTTTTTTATCCAAATATAATGTTTTTGTTTTTGTATTTTCATTATTATATAATTATATTATAAGAGTTTTATAAGCATATTCACCCATATTATGATCCCAATGACTGAATAGAATTTTAGGATACATTTTTTCAATAAACATAGTATTATCAAGATATAATTCAATATTTTATGTAAAATTTGACAAATTCCTTTGTTATTTATCTAATAGTAAATATAATTGTAAAAAAATGTTTTTATGAATTTTTATAATTTGTATTTCACTATATATTGATGTAGCTAGGGGATATTTTATGTTGTGTTCATGAGTAGTTACTACCTCATTAATTTGTTTATTCTAGAAATGATATTGATATTTATATTATAGTGTCTCATCAAATGAGGTGGAAACACTATCCTAATTTTCAATGTTTTTACTAATAGAATACAAGAGTTTGAATTATTTTGTGTCTCAATGGGACATTATTTTGTTTCATTAATTATGGATATAATTCTTGAATCACTATAAAACTGATATTTATTTTATACCAGGTAAGTTGATTGTTTTCGGAAATTAATTGATCATGAAGTAACCAAGTGGTGTTATGTGTGAGTCTAGGGACTCTAAGAAAGTTATAGATTTGTTATAAACAATGATCATTGATTTGGGTTTATTGAATAGAAGTGGGTTCTATTATTAAATAATACATTATTCATATATAGTGAATCATATTTAGGATAACCAAATGAATGATTCCAATAATGTGGATGGCGTGATTTATTTACTAGTGGATATACTTTATAGGGATGATATGATAATGTAAACCATCTAGTGTTGTTCTAGGGAAAATTTTATTCTCCTTTAGTGATTCGTGTAATGATAATTTATGATTTTTATAGTTTTCCCTTATTAATATTTCCACTTCTGAAAATTATTTTTTGTTGTATATGGTTTCAATTTAAATTGTCTATTTTAAAAAAGTTAGATGAAGATTTTATCTATAAATGTTTTGTCTTCAAAAAGGTGATGTGTAAGAATTGGGATTTTGGTGTTTTCCATTACAAACAAGATGTTTCCTAGTAAAAGTGGGAGGGTTTTCTGATTGAATTTACATGTATGATACCCATGGCTCAATTTTCTATGACAATATATTTGTGATAATTTACTTTCTGATGATTTCATATGAATTCAATGAGATTATGGAGTTGGGATGAGGTAATGAATTAATGGAGTGCTATCTAGAAATTTCAATTTTAAAATTTAGGGTACAATGATGATAACGTATCATTGTGCTCTACATTTTAACTATTTTGTATTGAGATGTCATGGGTACTGTATTTTATATTTGTTATGCAAGCTATCCAATTTTTACCCCCAATAAAATGGTTATAGTGAGTGAACTATGTCGACTACATAATACATGTTTCATACCTTAATATGGATTTTAGAGAAACATGGTAGAATCTTGTACAATTTAAAGAGTTATAATATAAAAAATTTTATCACTCCGAAATTATTTATTCACCATTTTAATACTTATATAGTCATTAATACTGATTTCTATGGAACTACGGTTAAAGGGTTTTTTATTCCTATATCCATGTTTGTGAAATGTTTGAAAAATATTTTCTAAGTATTCCAGGATCAAATCAGGGTGTTACATGCTCATTATAAGTAAAAATTCTATCATAATTGGGGCCTCTATATTTTAATGTTTGATATGAAATGTACTTAATGGTGTCTCCTTGTTTTTGGAAATGGGGGTTCTATCAAGGGAGTACGTATTGCCCCATTTTTGATAGACTTTTTTGAATTCTCACATGGGTGGGGTCTGTAGTTTATCTATTAGAACTATCCCATAGATCAGTTGGACCCATGTTGATTACTATGTGTCACAACATCATAGATATATATCTTACGAATATCATTCCATCAATTGTGGTGAAATGTTTCTTAAATATGATAGGACATTATATTAGTGGAATATCAAAATTCAAGACCATAAGGAGAAGGTGTTGTGTTTGTCTATTATTCATTTAATTCATGACCAATTATCAAATAATATATATGGTGATAGAACCTAAGAGAAATATATGTTTATATAAAGTCAATTTACTATGTTATTCAATAAACTATCTTTCATGATCTATTTCATTATTTGACCAATCATTGGATTTACTATTAACTCGAGTTAATTTTACGTAACATTTTATATTCCATGGTTCTTGTCTATTTTGGCCATCCCCAAGATAAATATATCCCCTTGGATAGTGTATTTAGGTTTTTTTTATGTTTTTATGAACATGGTACATTTGTGGTCAGGAAAGCCTCGTGATGTAGATAAATACATTAGAGGTATATTATGGTTTTCCTGTAAATGATACTTTTTTTATTTTCAGTATTACTTTTTAATCTCAATGGTGAAAATTATTTCAATATCATCTTTTTTAAGGTCCCATATTTTCCAAAATACATTCCTATGTTTTGTGGGAGGTTGTAGGTGTGTGGTGGGATAATGAAAGTGTTGTAGTGTAGTTGATAAAGTATTTCACATTTTATGTGATTCTATATAATTATAATCAAAAAACATGGGTAATTTAAAGTGAGGTATATTCATTATATATATTATTTTTATATCTATTTACATCAATTATAATCATGGTGAATGAACCATTGTGAGGATAGTGAACGACTATTAATTATATATGTGATAAATTATGTTAATTTTTTTATTCATTGGAAATTAGGATGTTTCTTTCACATTTCTTCTGAGATGGTTCTGGGAGGATACTATGTAGTACATATGTAGTGCTAATCCTATGTATAAGTAAACTATTTTCAAGTAAAAAATAATAGGATGTTGATTATATTTTGTGTTATTAGAATCGAGGAGTTATTGAGAAACTATTAGAAGTTATTTTAGATCATGTTATAAATCCTATTTTACATATAGTATATTTCATTTAACTTTTTCAATTGTAACATTTAATGTATTTCATTTTATTGATTGGGATATCATTTATTTTTTATGAAATCTGTACAATATTGGTTTTTCGAATATGATTTATTATTACATAATCTTATGGAGTATAATTTCTACCTTGTGGGTGGCTAATTGAGTATCATATCTAGTCAAATCCATATTATAATAGCCATGAATCCGCAATTCTAGATTAATTTATAATATATATATATATATATATATATATATATATATTTGATATTGATAAATGTCACACTTTTTCTAATAAAAAACATACAACATTAGTAGGAAATATTGGATCATAAAATTTCCTCAAAGAAATTTGTGGTCTAATGTTTTAAAGAATTTAGATGAACACTTATTGACTAGGATTTAAAAACAACATTTTCATAAGGATGAAAATTATCTTTCAGTATCCCTATATTCTTATATATCAAAACAGGTCATCAAAATAATCCATGTTCAATCATTCTATTCGTAATTCATTCATCATCAATCCTCATAACATAGATAAATAATGAAATATGTGTGATCTCAAATGCGTAGTAAGGGTTAAAAAGTGGGATTTCAACCATCCTTTAATGAAAATCTAAATAGGGTTTAGGATAAGGATTATATCATTTAATGTCAATACACTAAAAATAAATGATAATAATATTTACTAATGAAAAATAGTTCGGTAGTTTGTCAAACATGAGTCATAAAAGAATCATATACCATGATCTATAAGAACATAACAAAATATTAATATATTTAATTTTGGAATACATGTAATATTATAAATTTTTTAACATGTATACATAGAAAATGGTGCACACATAATGTTCTAGATGTAAAATCAGGCCCCTGTATAAATATATGGACATGAAACTCTATCCATGCATAATCATAAAGAAATAAAATATAGGTCTACAAATAAAAATATGGACTTCAAAACTAATGAAATTTATAAAATAAAGGATGAGAAAAAAATTCCACACATAAAAATATATACATTGAAATTCATGTCCAAGAATAAAATTATGAACATGAAATTAGGTTCACACAAATTGTATCTGCCTTTATTTTTTCCATCATTATATAATTCATTTGTATTAGATATATTCCAAACGTTTAAAATAAATAAAATCATACATATGTGTTCCATAAAATTTGAAAACACTAATCATCACAAAAAAAAGAAAAAGATTATAATTTCACTATAGTATAACCCAAGGAAAAGGGAATAGAGATCATAAAAATATGATAATAATAAAAAAAACATATTAAAATAATAAGGATGGTGTCCCTTATAATATCCATAGTAAATATTATGTATCACCAATGGATATCATCATAGATGAGTAATTGATATTGGAATATAACATGGAATAATTCTTGAGAAAAATAACATTTAAATTTTAAAATCATTTCATTTATAAAAATACAAACTATTATAATTGAATGTAGTTTCATTGAAAATAAAACATTATACTCGTAATAAATGCTCCAAGTAATTATGGAATCATAAAGGTGGTAAACACTGTCATTTCACATAAGTTAAAAAATGTATTCCACATTTTTATTGTAAAATTCACAATGGGGATTCGGAATAGAACTAGAAGGACTAGATGAGGAGGAGGAAATGGTCGTAGTAGTCAGAACCATGATCTCCAGCTTCACCACCATAGTAATTTTTCCACATTTTTATTGTAAAGTTTACAATGTAGAATGTTTGAGAAAAGAGAATGGTATACCGTTCAAACAATTATTTAAATATTAAAACATGGGTAAAAATGAAATTAAATATTTTTTTGGTAATATTATAATTCTTTTCAGAAAATTAATTTGAATATATGGACATTGAATTTTTATATTCCCTATCGGAAACATAAACATAAAAAATATTGATTAATGATGAGGCTGAGAAATAAAACAATACCACTTGGGTAAAATTTTAAACATAATCCAATAATTGAAGAAAAAATAAATGGATTTTTAAATCCATATAAAATTCAATAGATTTATAAATAAATGAAATCATGTGATGTATATAAACAATTCAATGAAATAAATTTTTCAATGATTCAGGTGTCCCATGGAAATAATAGAGAGTCATACATCCCTTTTCATTGGTATGAATACCATTGAATAATAATAAACATTATGTATAAAAAATAACAATGAATGAAAATTTCTACCCAATATCTGGGTCTCCAACCTACCCTTGAGCTAGGGTTCATTCCCTATACTACATATTCTTCCATATCATGGTCCCTCATACGGTGAGATGCATTTTTATTTATCATGATTCTTCTTCTCCCAATCCTATTACATTATACTCCCTCATGTATCTAGCATACTGATACCATTACTCTTATTTTTTAAACCATTTTAATAAATTTCATTTAATTTTAACTTGATGAAACTCTGGTGGCCTGTGAATTTGTTGTTGGTGACTTCTGGGGAGTCTCTTCATCTTGATTTATGGTTCACTATTTAATCTCCTTTCTATCAGCACTTAAGTAAACCATTTTGTGTACTATTAGGCACCGCTCCTCCTTAGACATTATTCCCTTAACCACCATCAAATACCCCATTTTTCATCAACCATGATGGTTATTTATGGATTTTTTGGATGGCTGTGTGGTAGGGATAAAGGTGATTTAATCCAAATTTTGTCTTATTAAATACTTGATACATGCTTTCCCCTTCATGGTCTCAGTTCGTTCTATGTGATTCATTTAGGATTTATTGTTTTCGATATCACTTCAATGAATCAATTCTCCGTGATTTGTTCATGTTGGATGATTTCTTTCATATCTTGTGTGGTTATCAATGAATGTAGATATGGTGTTTTTTTTATTCTATGTTTGATTGCTCAATTCATTTTTGTTGCTTCATTTCTCCAAAAACAATGATTTCAGTTTCAGTTCTGATAGTATCTATTATTTAGGATGCTATTGGTTATTAATTTTGGCTTTATCTTTATAGGGTTACATTGATAAGTGTTCTCCTTTTGAATGTGGCAGACAGTGTCTTCATGCGTGGGTCAAGATGACGGCTGGCATGTATCTGAATGATAGTCCCATAGCTCGAGGAGTATTTCAGTTCTATCTCATAATATTTATTTTTCACCCTTTTATGTATTGAATTTTGAAATATGTTACAAATTTTTAATCTCATGAAATCTATGAGGATACCACAAAACCAAAAATTGGATTTTGAAAATAAAACAAATAATGGATTCTACATGTATTAATAATTTTAATTATTTATAATTATAATATAAAAATATTTACAATAATATTATATAATATATATTTATTATATATAAATATATATATTCTTCCATAATGATATAAAAACATTTATTTTTGTCAGTATAAGAATAGAGAGATGTCAGCAGAAACCTATATTTAACTCTGAGAGAGGATGTTTATCAAATTGGTTGAGGAATATAAAAAGGAACCAATCATTAATTTTAATGAAATCCCTTGGCAGTAATTTTGCATGACATTTCAATGTAACTATCTCTTCCAGATATGTGTTTCGTTACTCTGCCATTTTCCTAGTTTTTTACGTTGTTTTAATTCTTCTACTTCTTGTGCTTCGTCAATGGTCCCTTATGAAGTGACATGGGCTTCTGGTTTTTTCAGGTTCGATTGCAGATGCATGACATTCTCTATCTTGACATGATGCTCTAGATTTTTCCAGCTGGTCTGTCCTATGGAAGGTTGTATTCTTCAACTACTCCCTTCATATTACTGCACTGGAAGAGGTAGACATGCATCCTCCTTTAGTGATGGTGTTGTAGGTGTGAGGCCTCTTGTTTGAGCCTTCAATTATTTTGTTTCTATGCCATTCACTACTAGTGTAAGTCCATTACACCTCGTGGATTCTGCTCTATACCTTGTGGTATTAATAATGTTCTTGGTACATTAATTGGGTGACCAATTCATGTCAATTTATTTAAAAAATCCATAGGGGGTTTGGGGATTCAATTTTGAGAGGAAACGTTCCTCAAGAACATGGAATATGGCTTTGATAAGAGAAATTTTCAGTTTTTTTCAATATATATGGCTCTAGGATGTGTAGATATTTGAAAAATATGGTTTCCATTTAAAACTAATATGATGGGTACTTTTAAAAATCTTCAAAGGATTATCATATTAAAAGTCTATTAGAAGGAAAAACGGTTCAAAATGTCCTAAAAATTCATAGGGGTAAATTCTTTTACTATTACATATCCCATATATTACTATTTAGTATTTACATTAATCTAAATTAATTTAATAAAATTTTATATTAATTAAATATCATTATTTTTAATTTTAATATTAATATTTATATTGACATTGAAAACATGTCGAAAGTATTTAAAATATAAAATAAAATATTTTATTATATCATCAAAATGTAATATTCATCAATACATGTACTAGATAAACATAAATATTTCATATAATGTTTTTTTAATATTATTAATGTATTACACCAAACTTTAATTTCAGTTATGTTTTCCATTTCCGGTAGTTTATGAGAAAAATAAGATTTTGTGGAGGTCGTGCAGGGGTTCATGGTTGGCACACGGTTGGCACATTTTCTGAGAAAACTGTGCGGCCATCCCAAGAAACTGAGCACCCTTGATAGTGGGCTTCACACTGGCTACGCATGGTTTTTCAAAATATGCGGGAAAGCCATGTGAGATCCTTGGTTGAGACAGTGAAAACCGCATGGCTGGCGCATGGTTTTCCAAACCGTGCAGGGTAACCTTGTAGACACATAAAATTTGGGTTTTAGTGTCTTGGGCCACTCGGGATTTCCCAATCGTCCACCATTCTTCTTCCTACTCGTGGATCACACGGGATATGTGACTTCCAAAGGATGGGGGAGCTCCTTGGATCATTTTGGAGGAAAATTGAAGGGGTTTCTTGGAAGATTGAAGGCAGTTCTACTGGGGTAAGTCCCTCCTCTTGGTTTCTCCTTGGTTTTCCCTAGTTATTCTCTTCCCTCTATATAGGTTTTCTAGATCTAAATCTATTTCATGTAGATATAGTCTTGGGTTTTCCTTGAGTGTTGATTTTAATGCTTGTACAGAATAGAGAAGGAGTTTTAGAGAAGTCTATCATGAAATAGTGGCCATGATTTGTGGGTGATGTTGATTATAGATCATTTTCGCAAGAACCCTTAAGGTATGTCTTTTGTAGATTCTGATTTATTGTCTTTTAATTGTATGTGAAAACTCACCAATACCCATGAATGGGGTGTTGTTCATTTTCTGTTTTACCCTTTTTGTTTTCTAGCCATGCTTGTAGGCCTGTGTAGAGGTAATTTGGATATAAATTATGTTGTTTTCTATGCTTGGATGTGTTTTTCGCATGCTCTGTTCTGCTTATGACTGTTTTGTTCTATTTAGCCTTTGGATGCTTTACCTGTTTTCAATGAATGTTGTTGTAGGATGGAGAGTTGTATTCTGACAGCTTGATATGTTGTAGACTATTTAGACAGGTAGCCTCGTAGGTTTACCTAGGCTATATTACACTGTTAAGATCATTAACTTACACAGGGCCGTGAGAACCTAGTTTTATAGACTGAGAGGGGATAGACCGAGTGAGCTTCCTCAGAGAGTCTTTGATATTTATATACTATAAGGGGATAGACCGAGTGAGCTTCCTCAGAGAGTCCTTGATTATCTAGACTAAAAGGAGAGAGACTACATGAGCTTCCTTAGAGAGTCTGTATTTGACTTGAATGACCTAGGTTATAAGGGGAATTGACCGTGTAAGCTTCCTCAGGGAGTCCTAGACCTTGGGCCTATAACAGGAATTGACGTGTGAGCTTCCTCAGAGGGTCATTGAATACCCTAGATTATACAAGGAATGGAAACTGGGAGCTTCCATAGAGAGTCTTTCTTTACTTTGATTATATGAGGAATGACCGTGTGAGCTTCCTCCGAGAGTCTTGTTTTAAGTTTGACTATATCCAGATTGACTGTGACCACTTCCCCATAGAGTCATACTATATTCATATACAAGACCAGAGGGGTTAGACCATGTGTGATGCCTAGAGGGTTGTCTATACATCTTAGGTGGAACCAGAGGGGATTGCTGTGAGTACTTCCTAGAGGGTTTCCTATTGTGGTTTACCTGTTTGATTCACTACTACTTGATTTGAAACTGTGGATTGTTTACTATTTAGTACATTCAAATTTAATGCTTTCTGTACTTTACCTACCATATATTTACTGACTATTAGACACAGATCTTTAGATGGTTTCCTACTAGGATTCGCCTCGCACCCTTTTTGGGCTATTCTTTTGGGCCCAACCAGATTATATGGTTGTAGGTATAGACAAGGAAAAGATCCCTTCTACATTAGGAACTTGATTTCATTAGGGCTGGAAAGCATGAGACCAATGTATGGCATGCGATGCTGATGAGATTATATTTTTATTATTCTTTTGTACTTTGGATCAGAACTATATTCTGCATTGTGACTTGTTTGGATGTTTTCTTAGATATATATGTTTCATGCATCATTTATATATATATAGGCTCTAGTTTTTTCTTTATCTCAGTATTCCAATTTCTATCATTGTTGGATGTTTACTTCTTTTTCTATTTCAGGTGTATCTTTACATCCACTATGTACTCTGCCAATGTGGGCATAGTTTCCCTATTATCACACCCAAGGCCCTTGCTACTAGTCGGCAGCCTCTGGCATTCGTCGAAATGCTCTTCAGGCCATTTGACCAACTGGGTATCGGGCACCTCCGGGTGGCATTGGGAACTAGGACTTTACAAAGTGGTATCATAGAAATTATTTTTTCTTGACTTACAGTTTGGATCCTATAGCCAGAGATAGGATGGAATAGGTACTTGGTAATAAGCTGTTCTTGGGAGTAGATAACCCATGTACAGGGAAAATCCATACCACCTCGTTTATTGCAATTTTAATGGTTTTCAATTTTACAGTTGATATTATTTCACCGTTGTGTGATTCACATGCTTTGTTCTATTACCATTGTTGTTATTGTGGTTCTATTTCTGTCTCAACCTGATGGTCTGAGGGTATTCCATCACTTGAATCATATAGGAACTTGTTAGACATCACATTTTATGCCTTCTTTCCATATCATCTGGGATGCATTAGACATTACATGTTGTGGTGATAGATTTTGTGTATAATATGCATGTTGTTGTGATGGATGCCTTGAAAAAAATATCTACTTAATGTTAGATCATTGATTTTGTATTGTTTAGTTTGAATGAGCGCCAATATTTGGTTCTTTAGGTGATAGGGGCCCTCAAAAACCAGAATGTGGTGGATCATTGACTTGTTTACCTTGTTTATAGCTTTTGTAAGATGCCAAGATTTGATTCATGGGGAGTATGGGCCCTCATAGATCATAATTTGGCACTTTCAATGTTTGTTTCAGTGTTTACCTGGGTTCTAGTGTAGTTTATGAGGCTTACTGTCTGGAAAAACCTAGAATTAACACCGTGTAGTTTTGACTAAACGACATATGTTCTTATGATCGGGAAGAAACAGTATTTCGTAAGTACACGTCATGCACTCTCTATAGACACTGTAAACTCCTATGTTTCTGTCCCTATTAATCCTGATCTAAGGTTTGTGATTGACCTTGCATAGTCATGCCACTGATACGTCCTCCAGTAGTCTTCCAGTTACAAGGTAATGATCGGACGCCGAATATGGTTGATCGAGGACTTCCATCAGATTAACTTGTTGTGCCAGTCTTGGCACCCGTAGTTATACCTGACTTGGGTGCTGATGCACAGTTCAGGGAAGGATTTATAAGGAATATGTAGACCTTACAGGAAGCGCAGCCTCCTACCTCGTCAATGGTTGATTTGACGTGGGTATTCCAGCAGAAGCATCCTCCCAACATTTCAGGGAAAGGAGGACCACATACTGCAGAGTATTGGCTTGATGCCACACTGAAGATCTTCGAGCATCTTGAGGTACCACCAGATAGGATAGTGATCTTCGCGACCTACATGCTCCGAGACTCCGCGAAGTGGTGGTGGGATGTCATCTACCAGGTGGGAAGACACCAAAATATGCATTGGGAGGTGTTTCAGCATAATTTCTACAATAACTTCTACCTAGAGACCTTGAGGGCCGACCGTTCCCAGGTTTTCATGAGCATATAGTAGGGTACTCATTCTGTGATGGTGTATTCCTCTCATTTCATGGAGCTGCAGCATTTCACGCCTATTCTAGCAGTTTATGAGTAATTCCTCGCTAGGATGTTCAAGGATGGTGTCAGGCGGGAGATCCGTTACCAGGTGAACATCATCAGGTTGACTTCAATATCTACTATCATTAACCAGGCACTAATCACAAAGCACAATCTGATAGATTCTGGAGTAGTGAGCCAGGGCAGTTCAACATCCAGAGTTAGTGCTCCGCCAACTGATAGTAGGAAGTGTCGTCGATAGATTTTGTGAGGATATCGTAGAAGGCGATATGTATCTTTTGGTAGACAGGTGGTATGCTACCAGTGCGGGAGAAGTGAGCATACTAGGCCTCACTTCCAGATGGACCTGATGGAGTGCCGATCTTGTGGAAAGATGGGCCATTAGTAGTCTTTCTGTCAGGTCTTCTCACTAGTAGCTGGTGACAGGGGTTCGTTTATCACTCCTCATACAGGAGCAGTCCCACCAGTTTCACAAAAGTTTGGGAAATAGAGTTCTTCCAGCCATTAAAAATAGGTGGAGGCCGCGACCACAGTGGTCAGTCACTAGGCTACCTGCAACAGTAGGGTGGATCCGCTCAGAGTATTCAGGAAGGGTCATATGGCCGTGGAGCTGGCCAGACATCTGTAGTGGAGCATACCCATCAGGAGAAGGATCCCAGCCCCTATACTGTCCGAGGTACGATCCTAGTATCCTTGGTTTTAACTTCATCACTTTTTGATACTGTGGCTTCCCATAGTTTTATAGTTTTCGTTGTCATGGAGAGCATTCGGCTTTGTATCTTGTCTTCTGTTTATTTCTTTACATTATACACTTTGTTGGTGACTGGAACAGCTAGTGTACATCAGTGCAAGGAGTTACCTCTTGAGGTTTGTGGGTGTCACTTCCTTTGAGATCTTTATGTTCTGGAGAAGACAATCTATGATTTCATTCTCTAAATAGACTAGCTAGTTAGCATCCAGGAAGTCGTTGACTACTACTGCCGAAGGGTGTGTTTTATGTCACCAGAGGGTGGATCTTTTTTTCATTAGGGTGAGTGGGATGTCCAGGATAGCAGAGCGGGACCAGAACATCATGGTTTAGGAGCAGTTACATGCTAGATTTCTAGTCTTTATCTGGATGACCAGGGGACTTCAAAGTTAGACTTTCCACTAGTGGTGGATCATTTCAGATATGTCTTTCTAGAGGTCTTTTGAGGATTGACTATGGAGTGTGAGGTAGACTTTTCTATTGAGCTCGTGCTAGGAGTGGCACCAATGACCATTCATACTTATAGGATAGATACACCAGAGTTTCGGGAGCTCAATAAACTGTTGGAGGAGTTGTAGGAAAAGGGTTTCATCCAACCCAGTACTTCTCCTTGTGGTTTGCTTTTCTTGTTTACAAATAAGGAAAACGACACCCTCATGTTTTGTGTGGATTAATAGATGTTGAACCAGTTGACGGTCATGAACTGTAATTCCTTCTCTAGGATGGATGATCTCTTTGATCAGCTTCAAAGAGCACACATGTTCTTAACGATTGATTTGAGGACCAGTTACAATCAGGATCACGTTAGACCATCTGATAATCCTCTTAAAGCCTTCCGAATTTGGTATGGTCTATACGAGTATATGGCTATGTTGTTCGGTCTCACGAACACGCCTGCAGTTTTCATGGCACTGATGAACGGAGTGTTGCATCCATATATGTATTCCTTCGTGGTGGTTTTCATGGACAACATCTTGGAGTACTCTCACAATAGACATGACCATGCTACCTATCTTGAGATCATTTTGAGTACACTAAGAGAGTATCAGTTATATTCTATGCACTCAAAATTCCACTTTTGGATGTATTAGATTCAATTCATGGGTCATGATATCTCATAGACAAGTGTATCAGTAAACCCATAGAAAGTGAAGGAAGTAGTTTCTTAGGATATTCTGAAGAACTTATATGAGGTACGGAGTTTCCTAGGGCTGGATGAATACTTAAGATGCTTCATACATGACTTTTCATGCTTAGCATCACTGTTGATAGGTCTGACTAAGAAGGGTGTTATGTTCTTGTGGTCATATTCTTGTGAGTCTTCGTTTCAAGAGAAGAAGGGGAGGTTTACGTCATCACTGATACATGTCTTTCCAAATCTAGGAAACATCTACACTGTATATTGTGATGCTTCAGGTATCAGTCTGGGAGCTGTAATTATGCAGGGAGATGGAGTAGTTGCATACGGGTCTCAGCTGTTGAGGCCACAAGAGAGGAATTAAATGATGCACGATCTGGAGTTGGAAGCTTTTGTTCATGCCTTACGCTTTTGGATACATTATTTTTTGGGATATCATTTTGTGGTTTTCATTAATCCCAAAAGTCTCAAATACATCTTCACTCAGCATGATATGAATCTGAGACAACGCAGGTGGGTTGAGTATCATCAGTCCTCTGACTTTGTTCATTCCTATACACCTGGTAAAGGCAATGCAGTGGCTATCGCATTGAGAAGATGAAATCATATATAGGATGTTCAGGAGGCCATTACTGAGTGGAAGCATGTGGCTCAGTTCTCTGAGGTTCATTTCGAGGTTTACGAGAGAAAGGGGAAGACTTTTATATATTTTTTAGTTGTTTCATTTACTCTTCTCAATCAGGTACGGATGAGTTAGCTATCAGACTCAAGAGCCCTAGTCCTATGAGAGAGTGTGTCAGGAGAGAACCTATTCCTAGATGGACAGTAGGTGTGGATGTGACCTTGCATTTCCAGGGATGCGTATGGGTGTTAGAAAACATATGTGAGGAGTTGATTCGAGATTTTCACTCCTCAGTTTGGGCAGTTCATCCTGGCATCACCAAGGTTAATCGTGATCTACACCACCATTATTGGTGGCTAGATATTAAAAGAGATGTTTCTAGTTACTTCATGAGGTGTTCCACTTGTCAGTAAGTGAAGGAAGAGCATTAGTGACCATAAGGACTTTTGCAGCAGTTTACCATTCCTAAATGGAAGTGGAACGATGTTGCGATGGACATCCTGACCTGTTTTCCAGGGTCGCCTTGAGGGAATGATATTGTTTGGGTTGTCATCTACAAGCTTATGAATTTATCTCACTTCATGCTGATCATGGAGACCATCAGTGTTGATGAGCAGGGATGGTTGTATATTCGAGAGACTGTACGCCTACATGGGGTTCCCCAATCCATTGTCTCGTACAGGGATGCATGATTTACTTCTAGGGTATGGAAGGGGATTTAGAAGGCATTGGGTAGGCATGTACTCTTGATTACAGCTTACCATCCCTCAACAGATGTCCAGTACGAGCATACAATTCAGGTTCATGAGGAAAGGATCCGAGCGTGCATCCTGGATTTTGGAGGTTCTTGGGGGAAACATATACCTCTAGTGGAGTTTTCCGACAAAATTAGTTTTCAGGAAACTATTCAGATGGCATGTTATGAGGCTTTGTACGATAGGCCATGATGATCACCCCATTGTTGGATGGAGGAAGGAGAGGCAAATATGATGGGACCACATCTTGTCTAGGAGACCACATAGCAGATAGGGTTGATTCAGAAGAGGATGGCTTCTGTACAGTCTCATCATAAGTCATATGCGGATCAGTGGTTATGACCTCTAGATTTTGAGGTTGGGGATCGGGTTTTTCTAAGTTTCACACCGAGGCTGGGACACAAGAGGATTCAGAGTTAGGGTAAGCTTTCAATGAGGTACATCTCGTTGTTTGAGGAGTTGGAGAGAGTTGGTCCTCTTGCCTATTGGTTGATGCTACCTTAGAGGAATCGGGCTATGCATGATGTTTTCCACATTTCTCAGCAATGACGTTAATTTTCAGACCCGTCTTATGATTTACAACCCGAGGAAGTCGGGTTGGATATGGATTCATCTTTCGAGGATCATCCAATCCGAATTTTTGATCGAAGTACAAAGATTCTTCATGGTCGATTTGTTCCCCAGGTACGGGTGCTATGGCAGCATGGGTGGGAATAGGACGAGACATGGGAGAGGGAGGTCGATGTACGAGTACAGTGGCCAGAGCTGTTCGGGGTTTCTTCTTCGACGCCTCGCTAGGGAAATTCGGGGAATTATTCCTTTAAGGGGGGGGGGGGGAAGTTTGTTAGAACTCATACCTTATTTTCAGGTTTGTTTTCCTTTTTGGGTCATTTATGAGAAAAAGGCGATTTTTTGGAGGTCGTGCAGTGGTGCACGGTTGGCCCACAATTGGCACACTGTTTGAGAAAACCGTGCATCCAGCCTACGAAACTGAGCACCTGTGAAAGTGGGCTCCGAACGGGCTGTGCACGGTTTGTCAAACCACGCGGGAAAGAGGTGTGAGATCCATGGGTGATACAGTGGCAACAACAAGGTTGGCGCATGGTTTTCCAAACACTGCCGGGTAACCGTGCGACCACTTAAAATTAGGGTTTTTAGTCCCATGCCACTCGTGATTTCCCATTCTTCCACCATTATTCCTTGTACTCATGGATCATGTGGGGGTTGCGATTTCAAGAGGTTGGGGTTCTCCTTGGCTCATTTTTAGGAACATCGAAGGGGTTTCCTGGAAGATCGAAGGTGGTTCTTCTCAGGTAAGTCCCTCCTCTTGGTTTCTCCATGGTTATCCTGAGATTTTTTCTTCCCACTCTCTATGTTTTCTATATCTAAATCCATTTCATGTATATCTGGTGTTGGATTTGCATTGATTTTTGATTTTATGGCTTCTGGATGATAGGGACGGAGTTTTAGATGAGTCTTCTGTGAAGCAGTTGCCCAGATTTGTGGGTGTGGTTGATTGTAGATCATTTTCGCAAGATCATTTGAGGTGGGTGGTTTATGGACTCCGATTTAAGGTATTTTAATTGTATGTGAAGACTCACCAATACCCATGAATGGGGTATTGTTCAATTACCATTTTACCATTTTTTTCTTTCCATGCTTTTAGGCCGGTGTAGGGGTAATTTTAATAAGAATTATGTTGTTTTCGGTGCTTGGATGTGTTTCTCCCATGCATTATTCTGTTTACAACTGTTTGGTCATTCCTAGCTTTTGGCTGCTTTTTATGTTTTCCATGCATGTTGCTGTATGATGGAGAGTTGTATTCGTACATGCTTTTTATGATATAGACTATTTATCCAAGTAGCATTGTAGGTTTACCTTGGCTATATTACGATGTTAAGCTCATTAACTTACATATGGCTGTGAAAACGTGGTGTAGTAGACTAAGAGGGGATAGACCCCGTGAGAATCCTCAGAGAGTCATTGAGCTTTATAGAATATAAAGGGATAGACTCATTAAGCTTCCTCAAAGAGTCCTTGATTGTCTAGACTACAAGGGGAGAGACTACATGAGCTTCCTCAGAGAGTCTGTATGTGACTTGAAAGGCCTTGTCTGTAAGGGGAATTGACCATCTGAGCATCCTCAGAGAGTCTTAGACATTGGGGATATAAGACGAATTGAGGTGTGATCTTCCTCATAGAGTCCTTCACTACCCTAGATTGTATGAGGAATAGACTGTGTGAGCTTCCTCAGATAGTCTTTCATTACTATGACTATACGAGGAATGACCATCTGAGATTCTTAATAGAGTATTATATTACCTTTGACTATAAAGGAATTGATTGTGAGTGATCCCCAGAGAGTCTTACTATATTATTATATAGGACCATAGGGGTTAGACCGTGTGTGTTTCCCAGAGGGTTGTTTGTACTTCTTAGGTGGGACCAAAAGGGATGGCTGTGAGTACTTCCCTGAGGGTTTCCTATTGAGGTTTAGTTGTTTGTTTCACTGTTGATTGATTTGAAACTATGGATTGTTTATTGTTTAGTACTTTTCTGTTTACTACTTTTTGAAATTTACCTACCATATATTCTCTGACTATTCGACACAGATTCTGTGGTGGTTGCCTACTGGGATTCGTCTCACACCCTATGTGGGACATGCTTTTGGTCCCAACCAGATTATATGGATGTAGGTAAAGACAAGGGGAAGAACACTTCGTCTTCAGGCACTTGATTGCATTGGAGCTGGATATCATGAGACCAAGCTATGGCTTGCAATGATGAGGATTTTATCTGTTTATTTTTGTTTTTTACATTGGATCAGAACTGTATTCAGCATTGTGACTTGATTGGATACTTTATTAGACATATATGTATCAACCATAATTTATATATATATATATATATATATTTGTGTGTGTGTAGGCTCCAGTTGTTTCTTTATCTCAGTCTTCCGTTGTCTATCATTGTTGGATGTTTACTGCTTTCGCTGTTGTATGTTTTTTTTCTTCCTCTGTGTACTCTACCAATGAGGGAATAGTTTCCCCATTAAAACAACCAAGGCCCTCACTGCTAGTCGACAACCTCTGGCGTTCGAAGAAATTTTCCTGATCCATGTGACCAACCAAGTACGAGGCACCTCTGGGTTGCTTCCAGAACCGGGACGTTACAATTAATATCATTTAATTGTTTGTTCCATTAAATGAAAAATTATATCGTTTATGTTGTATAACAATTTAATGGAATTATTTATTCACTAAATATTAAAAATAAATAATCATGATAAATATAAATATTTTATATTGAAAAAAATAGATATTTTCTGACAAATAATTTGGATATCTCAATGTTAAAAATATTGTAGTTACTGTATCCTAGAGTGTTACATGTTCAACATTTCATGGAATTAAATATTATAAAGGTCATAATATAATGAAATTTTTTGGAAATTATTACATAAAATAAAAATGAATGATTAAAAATGAAAATAACACATCAAAAAAATAGGTTAATTGACTGGTTCCTTTTCTAGTCCGTATCATATTATTTTTACCAACTCTTACCTAATTTATATTTTATTCTTGTAACAAAAATTATTATGGTTAGCACATAAACATAACAAATATAATAGGGATGTATTTACTAAATAAGAACCATCTTAATAAAAATAATTATCCCATTTTTCAAAATTCAAAAACCAAAAAAAGAATATTTTAATTTAAAATAAAACCAACAAACCATACTAAGAAACAAATTTTTAGAAATTGATCCTTTATGTGTTATAATTTTTTATACCAAATTCATTCATAAAATATATTACAATAATCATAATTGGTTTATTAATAATATTATATAACAATTTTTACTTTTAGTGCATTTTCAAAGAATATGGATATTTTTAAAATGGATTAGACTATAAAATAGTTTTTTATAAAAATAAAAAATTCAACATTTGTTGAAAAATTAATCGTTTCCCAAGAAATCCAAATACTTTACCGTAAAATAATTTGAAAGTATTTATTTGAAAAATAATGCCCAATTTATCTTTTAAATTTAAACAAAGATTCATAATATAATTATAATTTTATCTCATAAAAATTGATTAAAATATCATTTTTAAGAGAAGATATAATTATATAATAAAATGAATTTAATTAAATTTTATGTTTCTTTCCAATGAATTAATAAATATTATTTTTTCAATTAAAAATTCCTTAATATTTAGTGATATAGTTAATTATAATCATTACATACAATATATGGTCTATATTATTAAATTTAGAATTAAATAATATTATGTAGTTGTTCATTTACACTCGGTGTTGTGTGTCTTACATGTTATCAAACATAGAATTTCTTTTTAAATTAATGGGATATTAAATACTACACCTACAATTATCTAAGCTATTTTCTAAATATTTGAAAATGGTTTGAGTAATATGGTGACTGAATATTTAATGTATCATTATTTAAATCCTACATATAAAAAAGGCACAAAAAGAGGTATTCATAAAAAAGAGAAAGGGGTGTACAAAGGTTATATCAGATTATACATACTAGGATTCAAAATAAAAGAAAATTTGTGTTGAAAAGTGATATTCCAATGGATGAAAAGTAATGTATAAGGTTCATTTATCACACAAATGATAATGATCTACATAAAGTCATCAATCATAAAATCATAAACAACCTTTGTAAAAAAACCATAAATTAAAAAAAAAGTGTTTTATAAAAAAAAATATTTGTCTTAAGATATTTTACATGGATACGAGTCATTGAACATCCTACTAGTCTATGAACATATGGAAATGTACACACTAGAAGAGTATAATTTCAACCATTAATCAATTTTCCCCATAACATAATCTTTTTTACTAATTGATGATTGCAATTAAATTTCCATGCCTGAGTCCCTAAAATAAACATCTATGAATTCACATAATCAAAAAAGAATAATATTATATTCCACCTTTTTATATGAAATTACCATAAAAAATATTTCTAAAAAAGGTAACTTAATCATAAAATTATTAAATTAAACTATAGTACCCAATGAAAAATATAGATAATTAGATATATAACAATCATTAAAATTTCTCCCGAATATCCCAGATGAAGATTGACATTCAAAAATTCTAGGGGATTTCATCATATAGTCTTCAATGATATATCTAATATTTATCACTAAAAAACATCAATAACTCTTCATATAAGATATGAAAAGCTATGCATTGTCTTATCATTTAATCTCCATCATTAGATTCTAATTTCCATAAATGATCATAATCATCATAAAACTACAATCAAATCATATATTGATCCAAATTATAATCCATTCTTTATTCGTAATATATAATCCCAAAATATTATATTTACCATAATAAAATAATATTCCATTAACATAAATAATTTAAAATTTAATGTCATACTAATCAGGAAGTCATGTAGGCTTGTGGTTCAAACTACAATATTGTCTCCCTTTGGTTGTTGGTTCTCATTAAACGACCTTTCTGAATGTGAAATGTTGATGAATTTCATATTGTTTATCCCTTTAATAAAATAGAATCTTTATAACATAATAAATTGTATATAATTTATAAAAATTACATTAATATTTTCAAAATAATATAATTCTTTTACCTTCTATGGTTAATTCTTATAGTGCATTTTGTATTAAAAAAATGTAATACACCATAATTACCGCAAAATGAGAGATCATATAAACCCGTAATGTTATCAATATCTTAAAAAAATACTTCCAAAGTATAAAATGAGAATTATTACTCAAATAATTTTTTCAAATGATAAAAATAGGGATTATATATACCTTAAAATAAATAATGATGTCTACATAAAATATCATTAGTCAGGTAAAAATTCTATCTTCCAAAACCACAAAATGTGGGTGTTTATGACTCTAACAATATAATAAAATTTGAACATATATACCAATAATGATATATATAACTCTTAATATAAAATTATATTAAAACGTCATACTATGAATGTTTATCTAAACCCCACTATGATACCAACTATAATATCCCATAATCAACACTTCCATATGTAGCGCTAAAAATGACAACTTTACATTAAATGATTTGATACTGATAAATGTGAAACTTTTTCAATAAAAAATACCATTAAAATTTTATACTGGATCACATACATTACCCATGACCTTTTAGGTTAATAGTTTTATTTAAGTTGGAAAAACAATTAATAACGTTGATTGATAAAAAGTTAGCCCATAAAGATCATCATTATCTTCCATTATACCAACCTTTCCTTATATCAAAATTGGTTATAAAAATAATCCATGTTAAATAAATTTATAAATAATTAATTTAATATAATTCCATATCACATGAGGAAAATATAGCATAATAAGGGTGATATCAAATTACATATAGGGGTAAATAAATAATATTTCACTAATCTTATAAATATAAAATGATAAAGGGCTATGATAACATGATCATATCATTTTAAAACTATAACCTAAATTCAAATAACATTATCTTGGGTGATGAAATATATTATAATTAATTATTAGAAATGATTGGTAGTGAAATTAAATGACATGATATATAAGAAAATACCATGTGATTATGAAATTAAATTTTGGAATACACATTAACATATCACTTTTTGAATCAGAAAAAATAGGTTATCTCATTATGTTTAGGTTGTAAAATTAGGCCATATAATTAACATAAGAACCTGAAACTAGGTCCATGGATAATGGTATGGGAATAAAAAATATTAGTCAATACAAATGTGTATATGCATGGTAACCTGGTCCTTGCATGAAATTATGGGCATTAAAAATAGTTCACCCTTGTAAAAAATTAAATTTAAACTAGGTCCACACATTAAAGTGTAAACATGAAATCATGTTCACACATAACATATTTAAATAAGAATTTATCCATGTAAACCCACTGAATTGGAAGGATATATATGTCACACTGATCACATAATGAAAATCAAACATATATGTTCCATGATATCATAAAACATTAATCATCTCTTAAATCGTGGAAATAAACAAATCTCATCAAAGTATAACACATGGAAAATGGAATATACATCATCAACATGTTGTCATATTAAATATAATACACCAATGAAAATATTAATTTTTTTATTTTGGGATAATAACTATATAAAATATTATGTACCATTAATGGATTCCATCTTACATAAAAATATGATTTGGGAATATCACTTGAAATAATTCTTGAGTAAAATAACATATCCAATTTTATATCATTTCATTTAAAAAAAAATTAAAATAATTAATGTGGAAGAAATATTTATTTTAAGAGAACCCAATAAATAGTAAATTTATTTTTCAAATATATATTTTGTTATAAATGTGGGAATTCTACTCATTCTATATTATTTAAAAATAAACTCCTTTTAGATTTTTTTTGCAAAGTCACATAGAACCTCCATTGGGGAAAAATTGCCTTTAAAAAATCCTATAAATTGTAAATCATGGGTACAAATGACATTTATATTTTTATTGAAAAAATTTGAAACCTTTAAAAATATTATTTGAAAAACTGGACATGTAATGTAAATATTATGTAGTGGAGACTAATTAATTTTTTAATATTTCAATCATAATCCCAAAAAAGAAGTAAAAACAAATTAATAACTAAATACAAATAACTTTTTCCATATTAATTATAAATGGACATAATGGGATGTGTATTCTCCATTCAATAGAAATAATTGGCCAATATGGAATGTGTCCTATAAAAATAAAAGTGACACAAAATTCACGTACCATAGGTGAGACTTATTTAAAAACATCCTAAAAATCTAGTATAATAAATCTAACAGTATTATAAATATATAAAATTATAATTTAAATAATTTTTATATAAAATATATTCATTAAATATATATAAATTCATCCATAATGATATAGATAGAATATGTATTACACTATTCCTATAGATGGTATGTCGTCTGTATTGATGAATTTTTTATTCCCTTGTTGATAGATGAAATGAAAGATATGTAAAGAATATTTATCATTTCAATGAAAATATTAAATAATATATATCTTATATATTCATAATATATATCATCTTTAACATATCCTTAAAAAAAGTAAATAAAATTGAATATCATTTCTTTATATAGGTGGTAGTCAACACGTACACAAGAGAAACATTATCATCTTCCAATGTTGTGGAATGTAAGAGGGTGGATGATATATTTTCATTCCAGTAGAATAATTATTTCATAAATATAATATATAAACATAAAATTTCTCATTTTATACTTAAAATTATGTTTGTGGTGAAATATTAATTACACATCTACATTGAGATGTTAAGCCATATGTACGGACTGTAATGATTTTTTTCATAAAATAGTCAAAATGAAGAATAAGGATGACAGAAATAATAATAAAATAATATTATAGTGATGATTATATGTTATTTATATATTTTGGATATAAAATATATATATGAATCAAAATAAAAAATAAAATTGAAATAATTTTTAAAATTGTATAGCTCTTATTGAGAGATATATTTTAGATCACATCTTAAGTAGTATAGGGTTGGTCTGTTTGGAGGAAAATAAACTGTAAAACATTAAAAATTATGTTTATAAGATAAATGATAATATTTTTTCAATGTTATATGGATAAATGTGGGGTAATGAACTAATTTAAGTTCTTTCCTCTTATAATTTAATTGAGGGTCACTTTTGGAATTTGCCAAATGATGAAAATATATAAAGACTATTCTTGAACCAAATGCTTCCAAAAGTAATATAAATAAACATTAGATGGTATTTTTGACAATATATTATATAATTTGTGATAATTTAATGTTTTTAATATTTTTACGTTATTTAATAAAATATTATATTCATTAAATATCTATTTTGTCAATTTTCATACCATTCCGCACTTCAACAATAAAAAATTATAAAAATAGGTAAAAATTTAAAAAAATTATTTCATTACATTCATAAAACGTCATGTTTCTCTATACAATTCATTAATAAATATAAATATATAAATTTTAAATATTTTTAATTTCATTTATTTGATTAATTTATTCATTCAATCATTAATTAATCAGTATTGTGTATGAATTTTAGGTAATTATATTATAACTAAAAATAAAAACTGGGTTACATTGATGTATATAAAGATTTTAATTTTATAAATATTATTTATAGTTTAATAAAACCTCTAAATATTTTCATATTAGAAATTTTATAATTTTTATAACATATTGTGTGACTTCTTTGACTTTTCATGGAATAAAATATTAGAAATATAATAAAAATCACCCAAATGCCCCTAAATGTTCTTATAAGAAAGAAGTGATTGATTATGGATGAGATCTACAAAAATAATATTTTCTAGGAAATTTATATGGTTGTTTTCATGTCCTTTTCTTTTTATTTTTATCTTTAATTTATAGATTTACCGTTTACCATTGTATCAAAAATTAATAAGTTTACTATTCATATTGCTAAAAAATGAATCTATTAACTAAATATTGGCCATAAAAATATAAATATTTGTTACTTTATTTAAATTAATACAATATTTGAGGTGGATTTTCTTTTATAATTAAACCAACAGATCCCAAAAAATATATATTTTTTTTAAATGCCACTTTATGTGTAAAAATGTTTTTATAGAAAATCCAATCATGAAATTGATTCCAAAAAACCAACTTAGATTATTATTAATAAAACATTAAAAAATTTAGATATAACGCTTTTTAAAAAATGTGCATTTTATATTGTTGAATGAAAATATAATTTTTCAACAGTTACATTATTTGACAATATTTTGTAGAAACTAAAAACTTTTATATTAAAAAAATTAAGTTGAGATAATTTTGATAATATGATTTACAAAATAATGCAAATTATATTAAATAAATTTTATAATACTATCTGAAAATTTTTTATTTATTTTATCATAGAACGAAATAAAACCTATTTTTGGAGAAAATATATATTTTAGGAATAAAATGAATTTAAAGAAAATTGTTTTTTGATTACTTAACAATTAATAAATAAAATTTTATTGAATATTAATTTAATAACAATTACATAACATATTTATTACTATTCACACCATTCAATTTAATGGCTATATTATATTATTCATACATAAATTATAATAATTCATAGTTCATAACACACGCCTGTTACAGGGCGCTGAAGTTCAGAATTTATATATATTTTTTCTGGTGTCGTACTATGGTTGTCTAGTGTCGTCCCACTTTATGAAATTCATATTTGTTTAATCAATCTAATTGAAAAATATTATTTATTTTTTTCATATTTTTATGAATATAGTGAGAAATGTTTTGTTTCTTTATAATAATATAAAATATTGATGGATAGGAAGAGTGAGAATATATTCCAAACTACATTAAATACTAAATGGTATGTTATTAAAATTAATGAACATGGTCCTAGGATTGGATTTAAATTTTTTCATTATTATTCATTATTTGTTGAAATTTAATTTTTTAAACCATTTAGGAAATCTCATTCTTTATTACAAATAATTTTTATATTGTTGTAAATATAAATTTCCTTTAGAAAAGGCATGTGACATATATTCTAATGGAACATGGTCCTAACATGAGCCACTAAGACGCATCAGAAAGGCTCGTAACATATATTCCAATGTTTGTATCATCCGCTCGGATATCCCATTTTATTAAGGATTGTACGTTGTACTCATTGTCAGTCGATTCCTAATGGATTATTACATGTATTTCTAGAAATGAGACTTGAACATGAAAAATCTATCTGATACAATCAGAACCGGCACACCATGCATCAATATCATCTCATGGATATATATTTTTTACTGATCCTTCAACGTATGAGATTCTGGAATAGGGATGAAATGGGATTACATTGTGATCCAATCCTCTACCACCCATAAGGAATTGTTATTCCTTATATTTATTGGGAGACCTATAACATAATATGTGGCTATTTTCTCCCATTTCTACACTAGTGTAGATAAATACTGCTACATGCTTACCGACTGAAGATGATCTACACTTACTTGCTGACATGTCAAGAATCTCGATACAAACTCACCCATGTTCCTATTCATACCCTCCCACCAGAACCGGTCATTCCAAACAGTATAAATCTTCTTATTTCCATGATGGAAAACCCATCTTAAATGATGTTGATAACTGTTAAGTTTCTCTTAAAAAGCCACTCATACAACAATTTTATTAAAAAAACAGAAAACTAAATTCCCATCAAGTTTTCACCGCTCAATGGTCTCACCACCATTGTGTTTAGACCTTATCACCAAAAAAATATGAATTAGAAATCTTCTCCTATTTAACCAATCCTACCTAATTGGGAACCTATGTGACAAGAAAAAGATAGGATACATCACCTCCTTATTCACATTCCTTCATAGTGTCAGCTATACCAGACACTAACTACCACTAATCTGATGCATGTTACACCACTTTAGAATATGAATTTTTACATAATGAATCCACATATGAATTTCTCTGACACAGTTTGTAAATATATTCAAATTCATAAACCTAGACATAATTCATCCATCTCCTTTTCATCACATTCAAATCTATCAGTGAGAAAATATGCTTTATGATATTATAATTTTTATTCACCATGAATTTATCACCAATGAGATAATGATGTCATATCATAAAAGACTGCTCCTCATCCAAAAATTCTCAATCATATTTTGGGTAGTTATTCTCATGAAACCGTAGCTATTCTGAGTCATACACAACCACATAATCTACTTGCACGATAACACACCCTGACCATGATATTGATTCTCCCAATACACCAAATACTCTTTCTTTATTTCTATAGAATCCATGATTGGTGCTGATGTAAAATGATTCATCATCTCTTAAAACAATATCGTAAACTAACAATTCATCATAAATGGAAAATTATATTTTCTACATTCTTTCATCAGCAAATAAAATCGTGAAAAGTCACAAAAAAGAGTTGATAACACCTTGTAAGACCAAGGAAGCAAGATATCTTATACACATTAATCAACATTTGGAAAATAGATAATGACATATATTATAGATGGATCTACTAAAACAACACTATGAGAAATAACATTTCCACTAAAACATACCTCATGTATCCAAAATCACACATTGAAAATTTGGAATATAACCAATGCCCTCTCAAGATTCCCTACACTACTAATAAATAATACTCAAGGTCCACCATTTTTATTAAGTACACCATTATATCATATATTAATACCTCATTAATAGAATATATATACCTCAAAATATCTAATTCATTAATTCCATGAACTTTTATGGTTCATTCATGAGACCAAAGTTATGACAATATACTAATAATGGCTATATTGTATCCTAATGGATATTTTTGGAATATCATCATTCCGCAACTGCAATTACTGATATATTGATCACATGTAAATCTTGTAGAACCACTGAGATTCTTGTAAAGATCAAATGGGTAATTATTAAATGTATGTGGATGTTTATTCTCAATCACAAATTGGTAAATGAAAAGGTAATCAACACACAACTGAATAGTTGACCAACTGTTTTAACAAACACCTGATGCTACCCACAAGGATGTTCTAGGATGGATGAACCCTTTTTTCTAGCATATCCAACTAAACATTCACTTCTATCAATTCCTATCGTACCATCCATTAATAATGAAGTGAGATAGTATCAGTCCCTATAAGTAGATCAATCTTAAACATCAATTCTCTTATGGGTGGTAACCCTAAGAATTCATTGGGAAATACTTCCAAATACTAATCAACCACTACCTGAAGACTGCTTCTCCCAATATATTTTCTTTTTTCAAAATATAATGCCAGTAAATGATATGATTATGTCCCTACATTTAATACCAACAAGATTGTTTCACACACATTCAAATTTTTTCACCTCTAAATAGATGATTGACGCCATCACAAATCATAAAACTCACTATTCATTCATAACATTTGATGTGGGTATTAAACAAAATCATAAAATATATACACACAATTATATCATACAAAACCATCTAAAGATCTGAAAAATACTACATGAAATTAACCTCATCGACAATTATACAACATGCTCTATATTGGAATGATCAACATTAAAATTTTCCATGATAAATTTATTGTTTTATAAAGAATTCTTCATTTACACACATTAACCTATAAAATAAATAGCATGAGAATCAATTAAATAATGAGACACACCCATATAAAATAATAATTTCATATTGGTAGAATTCAAAATAATCATCCCTCCCACTATGAATGGTCTCGGCTGATCATCCACCACATCATACTCAGCTTCAAACAACTACATTTTTTCACTCCCTTTTCATTATTACATTGTTGAATCTCCCCTAGATGAGGAGTCATGGGATTCATAGAATCACCATGACTATCTCGGCCAATATAATAAAGGTTATGATTTTCCCATATCCAGTTAATGAATAGGACTCTAAAAACATGAGGAGTGTCATTAACACCCAAGAAGAGAGAATTAGAATAATAATGATGAAGATGGATATTATACTTACAATTATGACATGCTTGATGTTGTGTTGTACAGTACTACTTTATGTGGTATGTAGAACCATACTAAAAACATCATAGATTTTATTGGTTCATTAGGTGAATATTTATAGATCCTACAATCAGATTTTGATTCATAATATCACCTTGGAAATAAGTGTCCTTCTTCCATTTGATCCTCAAGTAATATATCCATGTATTCCCATAGGGTACAAATATGATACCCCCTCCTATATCCACAAATATATCATTTTTAGTGACTGATGATCTATTCACTATTTCCACATAATCACATAAAAATTTCATGGAAAATTTGAAATGAATTTCTTGTCTTATGATCGATTCAGTGATTTGTTCTTTTATGGACACATAGGGCCAACCTCTAGTTAAAACAACATTATTTTAGTAATCCTAGCTGTATATTCAATCCATGAAAGGTTCTACTACATTACACTAAATAAATATGTTGTGAACTGATCTTTAAACATATGAAGGGGGGATATTTTTTTTAAGAATTACTAAAAACCCACCCATGTAATTCCTTGGTCCATTCAATATTATTCTATAGACTCCCACCAATGACATGAAATATCATCCAACATGTATGTTTCTAGTTTTTCTTCCAACTCTATATGCATTCCTTGGTAATCATATATTTGAAACATCATATTCATTAATGTTTTTTCCCATTCCTTCTCTGAATCACCAGAAAAAATTGGTGGATTATACTTTTCAAACATATCCATGTGAACCACATTCTAGGTAAAATCACTTCTCTTAACAATGTCCACAATTTGGAAAGATTTAATTATGCATTAAACAAGATGTTGATTCACCTATGGATCAGGTGAAACCTCAATTTCCATATTATCCACTAATTTGTATCTATGGAATCTAAATGATTCCATTTCAATCAATAACTCAATCAACATAAGTCGTTATCTATAGTAAATGGAGGCATACAATATCAACTTATTTCACATTCAAGTTTTCAATATCATGGTATCCATATTCCCATTTTACCATTCTCAATACACAATAGAAAAATAAACCTTGTTTTGAAAACGAACCCTTTTTCAAAATACAATATCAATTCACTTTTCAAAACCGCACATTTAAAAATGATTTCCATATATTTAAAAAATAAAAAAATTCATATCCAACCATAAATTAGAATGAAAAATGAAATATTTAATCCTAATGGGATGTTTTTTCTACCATTCATTCCATTCTCATCTCATTGGATACACCCATGACAATGAGATCAGAGACCTATAAGTTTCTCTAAAACACTTCTGTACCCAAATCCATAATAGCTTGATGTTTATAATTAAAGGGTAAGATACATATTTATATGATATAAATTTCATGTTCTGAAAATCCTTAACCTTGTTACCATCCCGACTCCATTAATACACCAAGAACAAATGTCAACTCCAAGAATGACAATCAATGCCAATAAAATAAAAAATCGTCGAATTCAAGGACAGAAAAAACTGATACCACATCTGGAATCCTTATCATCTTCATTGGATTGAGTTGTGGTGGAGGTTCCACATGGCCATAGGGGGAACCCAATGCTGGAAATAACAATCAAGGACGTTTTGAATGATGGAGGGAGATATAAAATTTTTAATAGAAAACACCCAATCCAACATGGAAATAAAAAATTATATACACTACACAAGACAAAAATGATTCACAACTAAACAATATAAAAATACTAAAACTACCAAACAACAATATTCTATAATCTATATTCATAATACCAATATGAAGGATAATAAAGATTGAAAGAATCTATGAAAAAACCCCAAAACTCGACACCATGCTCAATGCTCCATGCACAACAATACCACTAATGCATCATGATGGAAAACTAATGGAAATAGATGCATTATCTTTAATTTTGTCCTGGAATACAACAACTTCAAAAGTAATAATGTGCCAATGTAGGGGGTGAGTAATAATACCCAGTTGGTTTTCAGAAAATGTCTTCCGTACACATGACACAAGGATCTAAAAAATTATAATAATTATATTAAAATAGTTATATGAATCCATTAAAAAGTTTATCAGTTATTAACAATCCAAAATAATTCTTAAACTAAAAAATTCAACAAAATGAAGACAATTCCATTGAAATAAACCATCCATTGCAACCAAACATATCATTAACCTGAATCTCCACTCATAATTTCAATCCCATTCCAACACACAAGGATTCACACATATCCCAAAAATGTTCCCAAGTTCCACACACACCCATGAGCTCAGTGTTACCATTGATTGTGGAACATCATATCCAACCTCATCCCATTTTCATAGTTGTTCTTATTTCCCACATTCTAGTACAATATAATGGTTTTTAAGACCATTATTAGTACAATATAACCCTTTATTATACCACATATTCTAGAATTCAATAAAATTAAATATTAGACAAAACCATATAATCCCACAATTTCCAAAACCATGTAAAAAATTATGCAGATCAAAATTTCAACATCACATTCCAAAAAAAAAACTCCATTAAATCTACAATTTATTAAAACACCCTTAATCCACCATTCATGCCAAATAACACTTCAATGAAAAATTATTTAAACTCACATTTTTCAAACCCATTTCCATTAATCACCCAATATAGTAATTTTATGATCACTATTTTAAAATCCAGCAACAAATCACATTTCATAACAACACCCCATTTTTTCCAAAATGAAAAACCTGTCACAAAATTAGATTCCACGATACTCCACACATCATAATAATAATCAATTTAAATAAAAACCCATTAATAAGAAATTAATCAACCTAGTTCTAGAAATAAATAGAGTCGATAGAGATTTCACCAACCTTAGGGTTTCGTTGAAATCACAAACACACATCCGCAAAACAAATAAAGTGGAAGCATCCATGAAATCACCTTAGATATCACTGTATAACATCAAAAATCCAAAATATAATCATTTTATCAAACAAAAATCCTTGATCTACATGTGATAGATGTAGAACTACAGCACCGTGAGACTGTGAGATCTAGATCAAGTGAAATATTGAAAACAACCAAGGAGATACACTAACCCATGAATAAAAACCTTCAATCCAAAAAACCCATCAATTCACTTCCAAAATGAGAGGGAGATCCTCCCTAACCTGTAATAAGATTAAATAATGAGTTGTAATTGTAAAAAATGATAAGTGGATAGTTTTGGGTTTATCATTATTTATCCAATTTTTTAAAACCCAATTATTATTTCTATATAAAGATATCTCACATGGTTAAACAAACCGTGAACTAAATTTTCACTTTACACATTCCTCATGAGGGTGCTCTAATGGTTGCCATGTAACGATAGAAAATCCATGCACATAATATGAGAAATCTAATTTTCTCTACTTGCACTGCATCCAAGAGGTGTGGGACAATTTTCCCAAATTGTGTTCATGTTGTGCACCATTAAAAAACTATCGACACCATCGAAAAACCCTTCCACAATCTCAGAATCCTGACCCTGGAACTTTGAAAACATAAAACGTGTTAGGAAGTGCTAAATACATAAAATAAGGGTACAACATCATGCATGGGAGTAGCTAACCCTTGTGTGAATGTAAAAGACAAGTACAATAAGTGGGATTGTGTTTATAGATATGTGTTGTATCAATTGATGAAATTTCACGTCACGTGATATAATTTTTTTGTGATGTGATTATTATTTTTGAGTTTTACTAACATTTGACTCATAGCATGGGTGTTCACAAGAGTTGAGTATGCATTCATCATTCTAAGAAAATAATACTAATTTTTAATATGCAACCATTTAGGCACACATTGGAAAATAGGTTTTTGGTGTTCTATTTAAAATGAATTGTTTTTAATAAATATGATTTTATACTGAAAAAATGAACCTATTGTGAAATTGAATTAGAAAAATGGTGTCGAATATTAATAAATTGGTATATAATGTGAATCTGGAAAAATTATAATGGGTTTACCATTTTTAACCATGATTGAGAGGTAGGATGGTTAGGGTAGTTTTAACACCTCGATTTTGATGGTGTGGCGTGGTTTGGAGAATAGAATGGTTGTTCATCACTGTGATTCTACGCTTAGGATGATGCGTATTGACTTATTATGGGTCTGAAGGAATATATTTATCATTCCATACATGTGCCTCAATGATGATTCTTTTTCAGAGGAATGTAGTATGATATGGTTGGGGATTCTACACTAGTAGTTGAAACTGAGGAAACGATAGTGAAAATTGAGGAATCCAGAGAGTAGCATCGAGAGACAATTTCTCGATTTATGAAACTAGTGGAATGAGAGAAAGTGAGGTTTTTAAAAAATATGAATGATCTCAGGAGGTAGTTCCATTGGAAATAACCTCAGAAATTTAATTGATACGGTGGACTTGAGGTAACGTTGTTTTGGGTTGATTTGGTCTGAAAAATACATAACAATTTGGATACTCAATCTGAGAAGATGGTCAATATGGATGCTTACATGTTGCGAGAGTCATTGAACTGCTGGTTGAATGTTTATTCCTTGATAGGGCATGCATATTGGATGGATTGGATGCATTTTTTGGAGATATTCTTGGAGATCTTTTATTTGGATACACATAGAAAATAAAGATAAGTTGAGTTCATGAAGTGGACATAGGGTAGTATACATGCGATAGATTATGACGGTCTCGTCAAAATTGTGAAGAATTATTCTTTAGGTTGGGAATGGAATAAGACATCAATGTAAAGGAAGTTCTAGGACTGACATAAATGATATATTATATCCCATGTGAACCTATTTTTTGTTGAAGAAGTTTACTATGGGTTGAGATCATGCACTCAAATATGAGAGTAACCTGATTGAGGATTCTTCTATATGATGGTTTGTTGATTCTATATGAATAGGAAGTAAGTATTTCAAGTTAAGGTAGATTTAATCTAAGATTGTTATCCTGGTGGAAAACAAGAAATGTATCCATAGAGAAGGGGCAGTTAAACTTGAACTTTCTCATGTGTTTTGTCACTAGAGAAATTGGTTGTTCTATTATTGTAGTCACCATACCTTAACGAAAATATACATCCAATAATGTGATAGGATCATACATCTATAGATTTTTTGTAGGAACACATGGAAGATGGGTATTGATTGAGGATATATTAAAAACTTGTGTCCTTAAATGGGATTTTTGGAACTATAATAGTCTAGAATCTGGAGTTCTACTAAAAAATGAAGTAAAGGAAGAGGAAATAAAGATTCTAGAAAATATCACTCATATCAGCTATGTGGAGAAGCATGGAGGCTCAGACATCATTACAGAGAACAAGGGTATGATAGTTGCATGTTGGTCAGCCTACATTGGTAGATGGTAAGGATAGACCTTTAACATATATATGTTTTATTATTTTATCTTATATGATTGATTCTGTCTTGTTTGTTATAGTTTCCCCTCATTATGTTATTTTTTCATGATTCTTGAATTCTTTAATCATCGTGATGGAGTTCTTGAAACACTTGTTGATGATAGATACGCCATTGGGAGTTTGATCACGATACATTAGTTTTTCAATGGGTTATTCTATCGAGGATCGGCAGTATCATTTTCAATGGATGATTTATATTCTTGACAAATCAAGAATTGGCATAATTTTTGGTATAGATTTTTTGTATCATACTAATCCCATATTGATTGTTTCCATTGTGTATTCACTTTTACATCATTAATGGATGAAAAATATTTTCACTATTGAGAATGTGCTATCAAGGATAGTCTTTTCAGTCTAGTTCAATATAGAATGGGAGAGCCTACCAACCAGGTAGAAACTATATTGTAGGACTTTGAGTGTGTGAAATAGCAAGTCTTTCCTCCCATAGTGGATAGTTATTAAAGAATATTTTTTGAATGATCTCAATACTTCTATCTTAGAGTTGTGGAATTTATTATTGAGGTTATATGAAGGGTTGATCCACATTATGTTACACAATAATGAATGACACTAATTGAGAATTAAGAGCATATGGTATATCATGACTTTTTAGATGGTAAGGGGATTATCCATCTGAGTACATTTTTTTGGGTTCTCCAATATAGATTGGAAAAATTGATGATAAAAATCTACAGTTTTGTATTGATTACCAAATATTGAACTAGGTTCCTATGAATAACTGATATCGTCTTTTGATAAAATGAGGCGACATTTTTGAAGCATTCATGGTCTTTATGATTTCATCATAATTCTTGTTGGGTTAATTAACATACAAGAAGTGTTTATGGACATATTGAATATAATATTTTACCCGTACCTAGATCATTATATTATAGTGTTTATTGATGAAATATTGGTTCACTACAAGACTCAAGGTGATCATTTCAAACATCTTGACATCATCCTGAGTACGATGAGTGAGAATTTTCTATATATCCAGCTACCAATGGGTTTGGTTTGGATTAATTGTTTAAACTTATCTGTTTACATCATCTTAGAGGAATGTATTTCATTCGAACCAGAAATGGTTCAAGAATTTTTTTGGCATAATCACAATAATTGATTCACTATCAAATGGTATATATAGTTAATAGCATATTATAGAATATTAAACCAAGACATTTGATATTTGGAAGTTCTAACATAATTCATGACCAAAAAGGCGGTAATGTTTTAATGGTCGAAGGAATGTGGGAATTCCTTTGAACAGATGAAGAACGTGTTTACTATGATAACAGTCATGATCCTAACCAAACTAGGATCAATGTATACAATGTATTGTTATGCTTTTCGGATTTTATCTGGAAATATTTTGATGAAGGGATATCGAGTTTGGGCATATGTTTCATGGTAGTTAAGGCCACACGAAACGAACCACCCTACTCACAACCTCAAATTATCATTAATTTTTCATTAATTGAATTATTGGTGAAATTATCTGATGTTAGAGATGTTTAATGTGAATAATGATGACAATATATTGTTGTTTATATTTTCATATATGTATTTTAATCTCCAAAAATGGATGTGATATAATTATATGTAATAATTAAATTTTGATCAAGCATATACACCTAATATGAAAAAAAAATGTTGCTGACACTCTAATCCGGAATGATTATACATGGGATGTTTAGGATTCTACCATTGTGAGTAAGGTGATGAATTTGCTGGATGAGATGAATATTATGGTTCAAAAAGTTAGGAGAAGATGACTCTCATATCTGTTTTAGTACAGTCTACCCATTTGAGAAATATTTTAGATATATTGTATGAGGATGTGGAATATTTTTCCGTGAGGTAAATCCTTCATGGTGGCTCTCACCTTCCTATTAGAGTGTGGATGAGGATGATTTCAACATTTTAAGGAATCATGTTGTGGTATATATGAGCATACTGAAAGAGCTGATGTGGGAATTTCATTCCACGATGTGGGTGGTGCATCTAAGTGTCACCAAAATGTATTATGACCTACAACGCTAGTTTGTTGTTGTATGAATGAAAAATGATATTATAGGGGTTTGACATGATGTTATAATTATTAATATGTGATATCCAGGCATAAATGACCTAGTGGTTTACTATATATGTTTTTTATTCTCGAATGGAAGTGGGACTATGTGACTATGGATTTCTTTTGCAGTTCCTAATTATTACTTGTAAGAATGATGTTATTTTAGTGGTTATGGTCCATCTAAAAAAGGCTGAGTATGTGAGTTAAAACTATTAGGTATTATTCTTGTGATAGACATGTTGGACTGGTTCCAACTAATTTAGAAGGTTATGGATATGAATCGATGTATAAAGAGGCTATATGATGATATAATTTGATATTTTATAGATTACATAGAGGTAACTCTTGATTTCCATCACATTTCACCGATATTGGGTAAACACAATATCTTGTGAAATGAATAGTTGGGAACGTGGAATTTTATACTGTTTGTTATTATGGATTGAATTGGGCTAGTGGTGTACCAATTGGATCTTCCATAGAGATACAATGTAATCCAATAATTTTTTCCTGTGTCACAACTTAAGCAGTATCACCCCAAAACATATAATGTGTTCAATATGAATAATGTGGATTTTATGGATTATGTATCCACTAGGTATCACCTAACACATGTGTAAAATTGAATTGAGAATGTTTTCTTTGAAAATTAAAATTTTTTAGTTCACATACTATCGGAACATGGGCGTGTGTATGAGGAATCATGGAAAATAGAAGCAGATGTTTGGGCTCATTGACTAAATTTTTTTATAGATGTTTTTAGAGATGATTAGGATAATAACACTAGGATGATATATTATTAAGTTGGGAGATTTTAAGAACCCAACAATTTATAGAGATTTTTAGAAATTTTTTAGATACTATTTTTCATTGATTTGATTAATATTTTTTAGGATTAATAATGGGAGAGCTTGTGTGGAAATTTGAGAAAAATGGTATGAATGAGGGTAGTTTGTGGTTGATGTAGGGTTTTCCCAAATATTGTGCCCCTACCAAACAAAATGCAGAACCCATATAGTGGAGGTTGTCACAGTAGGTGTGTTTTTTGTAAGAATGGGCTCTCTATTTGGAGAAAATATGACCCCCCTAGATGAGGCACACATTTATGGCACATGGTTTAGAAAACCAGGAACCCTTTCCCTGTAAACTATGTGTGGGTATTTAATTAACCAAAATATTAGATTAAAATATCCCTTAACCGATGAATCTCATCCAAATTTACCATAACTCATACCATGTCATTTTAGATCAATTCATAGCCTCTAGATAGATTTCATTCCATCACAATGCCATTATTTGATGAACTAAAGGGTGTATTGATGATCAACACTACTTGGTGTTTGTTTCTTCCCAATTAGAACTTTTTATATCTACAAGTCTCTTTAGATCCTATTCTAGAATAAATTAAGGATGTTTATCTATTGTTAGTTCAAGATCTACACCTATGTATGATATATATTGAAGAATTTAATCATTTATTTAATATTTGTATCTAAATCTATTTCATCATCGGGGTGTTGATTAATATATTAAAAATTAGGGATTCATCATTTGTCAATAATTTTTCAATGATTTATAGTAGGTGGTCTATTATTAAAATGTGAAATAATAAATTTTAATTAAACATATGAAATTATAAAATTTCTAATAGTTTATTAGATATTGAGTTTCTTGAATATAATTATTTAATTTTTTACATTAATTAAATAAGTTATTATAGAATTAGGGATATTGGGATTGTGGATTTTTTTAATTAATTATTAATTAAATTGTGAGATATTGGGATTTGGGACTCTGAAAGAATAATTAATTTATTATTTTGGGGAAATTGGGATTTTAAATTTTTAATGATTAATCCTTTAATTATATATATGATTACTCTGATTGTGAAATTTTAGTGATTAATTATTTAAATAATTTTGGTATTATTGTAATTCTATTTTTTGGGTAATTAAGTGTTTGATTTTTCAATATAAGTTATTTTCCTAATTTATTGATGTATTAAAAAAGGGGAATGATCTAATAATGTAAATTTTAAATTACTAATTAAATTAATTAAGTTATTTAATTGATTAAGGAATTAAAGGAATGATGTGATTATGCAATTTTTGAATTCTAATTGTAATTTTGTAGATTAAATAATATAAAATTGTGATATATGTGAATTGAAATGATGAATTCCAAAAATGAAATTCATATATGAATTGAAATGATGAATTGTAATAGTATATTTCATATGTTCCTTGAAATTATGAATGGTAACATCAAAATTTATATGTGATTTGAAATAATGAATGGTAACATAGGAATACATATGTGACCTGAAATGATGAGTGGTAAAATCAAATTCATACGTTATTTTTAAATGAAGAATTATAACAATTTCTGTCATTTGTGATTTAAAATGATGAATGGAAAAAATAGAATTCGTATGTGATTTACCTTATCGAATGTGATGATATTAGGTGTTATCTTATATAAATTAGATCATGTGATAACTAGATCATATGAAGGTGGAAAGGATGATATCACATATTAACATTTTAACCTTATATGGGTCATGCACACAGCTCAGCACAAGAAAGATTTCTCACATCTATACAAGCAGTCCTCTATAGGATCACAAGACGCTTAGGACATGTCCCTGCACGCATCCCGACCACTCGTTTGGCTCTCTTCCAAGACATTCTTGTTTAGATGGCCCACTCATTCTCCTTATGTGGATTAATGGCCCTTTAGGTTGATGGATTTCCATGTCGGCCCATTTTTTTAAAAAAATAAATAATATATATTAAACAACTAATAAGTAATGTTATGAAAAATTTTCAATATAGATATATACAATTTCAAATTATAATATTTCAAAACTAATGTTCAATCCACAATTTATATCCATTTGAATCAAAATCCATTATTAAATTATAATTCCCAACAATTTAATAAAATCATGAATTTTTGGGTTATACTGAATAAAAATAAAAAAATCTATACATTGTGTTGAAAATTTTCATGATATAATAGGCCTCAGAAATAACCACATATGTAAACTATGATTATCTTAATGAATAAAATAACAACATTGAATGTTAGAGGAAAAAAAGTTATCATTATTAAATTTAAAAAAAACAAAATAAATAAATTATTTAAATTAAATTAATCATTTAAAAATATATATAAAAAATAAATTTAATTTCTCAATTTTTAATTAAATCAAAAAATATATTTCTATTACTTTTTCCCTATTTAATATTATGGTATATCTTCCCTCATTTGTTCAAGATCCTTAAATCATTATTATTAAACATTAAAAATCATCATTTACCTCACTTGAATATTTTCCCTCATCACTCATAAAAAACATAGGTACAAATATTTTTATATCATGTTAATTTTATCATATTCTATTTTTTATTCATGTAAAAATATTTCATACCATATATAAAGAAAAAGTCACGTAAAATCATGATGCCTTTATAATTAATGTTCTAGAAACCATGAGGCTTATGGTATGTACGAATTGATGATTAATAATTATGTCTCATGGATGAGGACTCTATATTAATTATAATTCATGATATCAAAATAAAAATTTCGATACATTATCCCCTTAAAATTTTGTCTTCTCCTATAGTCAAAAAACTGAAAGTTATGGTCACAATCGACTAAATAACATGAATGATTTAATCATTATTGAAATTTTTTATACTTCATACTTTTATAATGATAAATGAATTTTCATTTTCATTATTTATTGAATGTTAGGATTAAAATTAATCTCACAAAAACATCCTAAGAATTTATGAGAATAAATCATTAGCATAATAATGGTTATTTATGATTCCTCCAAGAAACAACCCAATTTTTTTTTAAATTTTTTTCAAGACGGAAACAAATGATAGTTCAATGATAGAATCAAAAACATTTCTTAATAACCATATATTTACCCAGCACACAATATCTTTACAATTAATTAATTCACTTTTACCATGAAATCTCCAACCACTACACAATAACATTATAGTATCATGAAAATAATATTTTTATCATAGGAATGGAATAAAATGGATTGAAATATGTCTCATTACTAATATTTTAATTAGTTATTTATATGGTAAGATTAGTATTGATGTAAATGTGCTATTAAGTATATGGTTTTTCTAAAATATTCACAAATATATGTTTTTTCACAGTTCCAGATTTGAAAAGTTTAAATACTAGTTCATGTAGGTGGAATGTCCTCAGATCATACACGAAATATGATCAAGATGAAATAGAAAGTATTTTATCAAAATATCCTCTTTGAAATGGGAAATTTTATTTTGGAAAGTAACTCATGGAATTAAGAATAATAACAAAACAAAATTATTTTATATTTTGGAATCCAAAAAATTCAAATGAATGGAAATTTTATTTACATGATATAACGAATTCCCTCAAATCATGGTTAAATATTTTAATATCAATCATTCAAATGAATAATTACTGTCACAACTTTACACCCTCAATATTATAATCATTTAAATATAAAACATGGAATCAACAAAATAATTAAGAAACAAATGTACAATAGATATGTCATGGAAAGAAAAATACAAGTATGATCATGAAACATAAAGTGTAAAGATTAAAATAGGTTTTTAGAAAAAATGTGTTGGGAGTATAAATGATAAAAATTAATGTTGAACTCCCTTATCCCTGAAAATTTTGATCATATTCCTCAAAATTATTCTTCGGGTTTTTCTTATTTTATCATTGTCCATCAAAACTAAATTACTCAATTAAAACATATATATATAATTTCATTAAATATCCATAAATGATAATGGGAGTGATTTTCATGATTATATAGTAAAATAAATATCTAAATTAATTAAAAAATAATAACAAACTGTATAATACCTCATGTAGGCCTTTTATTTTTATTTCCCCAATAAGGAATTGAAAGTTATAATTCATATTCAATGGGTTGATAGAGCTTCTTGTATTTGGACCACCACTTCTGGATTTTACTTTCTATTCCTTATTCCTTTTTAGTGGGGAATGATCCATTGATAGAGTGTACATGATCCATCCAATTCACTATTATCTAAATATTTCATGTAGGGTGTTTAATTAAGTATGGATCATCGTACCTGTTTGTATATACTTACTCAACCTCCTCTATTTTATCAAGTGTTGATTGAATATAGGAATTGTGAATATAATGATAAAAGGGAATGTAATCAAGTAGTTTTATATTAAAAAAAATTATATTGAAACTAATATTATCCATTTTAATGTGATCATATTTTTCCATTATTTCACCAGGATAAGAATCTAGGATCACTTTATGGCCATCCACCAATAAATGTTCATCCCATTGAAGGTGTAATGGCCCAGACCCCCATGGCCATTACTTTACCAAAAACAGAGCTCCACCATGACGGTGGAACTATGACGGTCGCACTGTGCCCTTTTCCAGTACCTGAATCTTCTCGTAATGTATCTTTTGACATAAGTTAATTTTAATACCCTTTTTGAAGTCATTTAAAGCACTGATTTGATTCCTAATAATCCTGTGAAACATACTTTATGGGGGATAAAATATAATTATTTAATATCATCGTGTGTAATTGCCCACCCATATAAGAAACCGTGATCTATTTTTCCAGCGTTCGAAATTCCATATCCCGTAACTCTTTGTATATCTCCCGCTAGAGTTCTCCATTTCTTCTCGGCTGAGTTTCTTTCTTCTTATTTGGCACTCTTGGAGTCCTTCTTCCCATGACTTGTGGTGGTCATCTACTGGAGACTTTTTCACATCATGGAGTCCTCAGATTTCCTCCCCAGCAAGTCAGGAATCCCTTATTCCTGGCTCCTAGAGAAAAATGTCAATCTTTGATCAATCCCATAGGGATTTTTCCTTCGCGTCTCCCTTCTGTGTATCATGCGTGGTGAGTTCACTACTTCTTTTGTACAAATGGATGAACCAAACAATAATGATGTTAAAAATGGACATTTAAAATAATTAAGGGGAGGGTTGTGATTGATGTTGCTGCTTTGTCTTCTCTTCTTTCATGATTAATGATTTCTGAATTGTGCAGGCTTCGGGAAAATTGAAAATCATGGTTGTTTGTGGTCTTTCTCTGTTCACTAATGAACTCTTACCTCCTGTGATATTTAAATGGCTAGTATTTTGGTTTTTGACGTTGTGTTGTATAATGTAAATTGGTTAATTACGTATATTAAGTCAAATAAATTGAATGCACCAGAATCGACTCCTTTTCTATGATAACCCCTGTTTAATCCCAGTGGAATTGAAACCATGAGGTGTGTTAAATATTTTAAATCTAAAAATTCCTGTTCGGGCCTTCTTTTTTTTATTGTTAGTGGTTTAGTTGTTTTCTTCAACGGGACGAATTCTGGTGACCTTATAATTTTCTTGAATGGGGGATTAGATTACTTGGGCGATGTGGGTGAGGATTGGATCCTCTTCTTGTATCATGAATCGGGGTGGAATCCTCTACTGTTGAGAAAATGTTGGTTCTGGGGACATGGGGTTGTGTCATGGGGTTTTCTTTGTTTCCATTACTTCAAGGGATCTCACTTATCCCTTTGTGGGATTTTCATTGGCTCCAGTGCATTGAGGGACCACACTTACACCTTTATTGTTGTAACGCCACAAGAGAACTGGGTGTGAATGTTTAAATTTCTGTGTGGATAATGTTTTTCATTTGTCTTGTGCTTATTCCTTTTAATTTCCCAGTGGTACCAATTTTTACTTAAAAAGGATAACTTGGCATGGAAATAAGAATGGGTTAAGTGGGGAATTGGTTCTAGAAACGAGTTGTCTGTGGGTGTTCTGGTTCTCTATTATGAATGGATAATGACAAGTGTGTTTGTGCTTAAGCAGGATTTGAAAAAACCTCGGTTGGTTGAGTTCTTGTTACCTATACAAATATTTTTAGTTCTTATGTTTCTTGTACACTCCCCAATAGTGTTGAGAACTTAGTGCCGAAAAATCCCATTTCATGGAGGAGGTAGTTTTTTCCAACACTCATATGAGTGGCTTCTTATTATCTAATTTTCTGCTCCCTTTCTCGAATAGCCCAAGACTCTTCAGGCAGGTTGTGATGGCCTGAATTACATTATTAGCACAATAATCTTCTGACAGGGTAGTTGTGGTTGTTGGCCTAGGTGTTAGCAGGTAGGTTGTTTCCCAAGTGTCTTCGGGATGAGGCACAGGTGTCTTCGTGCATGTCAGTAGTTGTTCTGACCTAGGTGTTTGCTGGTGTGGTTACGCATGGTGGTTGGGGCATACGTGTCTGCAGGTGGGATAGCAGTTATGGCCCAGGTGTGTGAGGGTGCAGTTTGGAAGTGGGATTGTGGTAAGGTTATGTCCCAGGTTTGTGTGGGCGGGGTTTGGGAGTGGGACTGCAGTGAGAATGGTGGGATTGGTTCGATGCGTAGGATGTCTTCAATAACCAGTGGGAAGGTGGTGTGGGGTACCCAAATATCGAGGTTCTTTTACTATACATTACTTGTCGTACGTTATTTGGGGATTATGCCTCGGTGAGACTTGGGTGGATAGTTTTTCCTTGATAGGTGTTTTGGTTTTCTTTTCTCACAGGGCAATAGAATGCCTCTCCACTTGTGCATGAGAGCCTTTGGTTTTCCCTACTGAGTGTACATGTATGCTCACCCTACGTAAATAAAACTGATTTCAGGTTTCCAGGAGGACTTTAGGGATCGTGTGGGACTGTACTAGATCGGACCATGGGGAAGTTGTTGTTGTCATTTTCCATTTTTTGGTACATTAACTTGGATTCTTTGTGGCTTGTATCAATTACTTTTGAACATGAATATGGGAATGGTTTACATTTGGATTTAACTTTACTTTATGATTTGGTGTTATTGGTGTTTCAATCTTATCTCTCTATCCAATTAAAATGAAAGGGTAATTCCTTCCATCTTGTGTGTGATTCTATACCCTTGGTGCTAGTCTCCACTCTAGGACCTATTGAAGGCGGGTCTCAGGGTCATTATCTCTCCTTCAACATAAAGAAGGAAGAGTCTGGAAATCTGTTGTCCCTTCCCTTCATTTGGTGAAGGTGGGTCCTGACAAGATGTTATCAAAGGGGGAGGTTGAGAGATAAGATGGAGTCTTGAGTTAGACACAGTGAGGATTGCATGGGGTGGTAGGGCAATAATGTTGGGTAATCATGGTGCCTGAAATATGCCAGGGAAGACCGGCTAGGACATGGGATTTTAGGGCCCTTCGTGATCTGATGCAAAGACTCTGGACCTACCGAACGACCAAGTGAGGATACACTGATTGTAGGGTACAGACCCTGGGAAAGATACATTCATCATAATGACTTGTGTTCTCATGTTTCTGCGGTGTTTTGGGAAATTAAAATGAAAAATAAGTTTATGTAAAATATATGAACAATATTCTGCACTACATGGGCCTAGGAAATCTTTTTTTACCTTGAAACTATGGAACCTAGGAGATGACCATGAGTTGTGCGACAAATAGAGGCCCATGAGGTTGACTCGGCTGGCCAACGGAGGTCTGACCGAGAGGAGGAGTATGATCAGTGGAAGAAGGTGTTTCATGCTTTTCAGCGACAGACCCTCGGGATGTATGAGGGAAGCACCTTAGTCCTGGAGACAGAGAGATGGCTAGAGGAGCTGGTGATAGCTTTTGGCTTGATCCATGATTCGGTGGAGTATTGGGTTCTTCTGGTCGTGAGCCAGATGTGGGGATCAGCATATCAGTGGTGGACACTCTCTCTAGGGGAGAGGAGGGAGGCTGAGGTGGCATGGGTTGATTTAGAGAGGGTGTTACGGGCATAATTCCTCTCTTCTACAATGAAAGGAGTGAAGAGGCAAGAGATACTATCCCTCCAGCAGGGGAGTATGACAGTAAGGGAGTAGGGGATCATGTTCAAGGATCTCCTCTGCTTTGCTCCTGACTACATTCCGGATGAGGAGTATCGGGAAAGATGTTTAGAGGAGGCGCTCCAACCTTCCCTCAAATACGATGTTACCCCCTTCAGCTTACTAACATAACTAGAGGACCAGAAAAAGTCTGAGGTGGTAGAAAGGATGCACAAATTGGGAGGTGTGTCACGAAAGGGAATTCAGCTGGGATCGTCGAAGGGTAAGGACGTCATTAGTAGGCCCCAGCTGTTCCAATTCTGATCCCATGGCCCCCAACCCTTTTCGTTGGGATCATGATTGAGATGATTCCTCTTTGGAAGCCATGGGAAACTCAAGAATCAGTGCCCGGAATGAGTGCAGCATGGTGGCAGTGGGCAGGCCCAACAACCGCCTCAGTAGTAGCTTTCAGCTAGGCCGTTCCAGCAGCTGCAGAAGGGTCAGTGAGCTCCCGCTCCTCCGAGGGAAGACGTTTTTGGGGGAGGCCGACCTCAGGGCGCTCCTCAGGGTCCTCCACCATTGCATGGTCGGGGAGGTAGCTGAGAGCCGAGGGGAAGAGGATATGGGCGTGGTCAGTTGCACACTGCAGAGGAAGTAATTCCGTCGGGGTTGGATGTCGTTCGAGGTATGATCAGTTTGTTTAGCACCCATGCATATGCCTTCTTCGATACCGGAGATTCCCACTCCTTTTTGCACCCAGTCTAGCCCATGGCTTGGTTCTAGAAGGCAAGAGACTTCCAGTTCCCCTGGTGATAAGCACTCCAGTCAGAGGGCAGACCGACTTTTTATATGTTTTTCAAGGATGGAAATGATGATAGGGCCACACCAGTCAGTTAGGGATCTTCTACTATTTCAAGTATAGCCATACGATGTCATCATAGGCATTGACTGAATGTTCCTTATATGTGCCATCATTGACTGATTATGAGTAAGGGTCGTATTCTTAGACATAGGCGTCTGAGGTGATACTTTCACCGGTGAGCAAGGTGTCCAGAAGGGCAGTAGGTGAGAGGATCCCCTCCTATCCTTGTTAGCTGAGCTATCAGTGGAGTCGGTAGATGCAGAGATGGTGGAGGTTCTAGGGATCTTCAGTGAGTTTATGGATGTCTTTTCTGAGGAGGTAATGACTCTACCCCCTCGACTTGATATCAAGTTTGGGATAGACTTTCAACCTGGTGATTTTCTGATTTCTATGGCTCTTTACCGGATGGCACCTTCGGAGCTATGGGAGTTTCGAGTTCAGATTGAAGATATGATGAAGAGGGATTATGTTCGACCAAGTGTGTCACCGTGGGGTGATCCAGTCTTGTTCGCCAGGAAGGAAAATGGTGGTCTCAGGTTGTGAATAGAATACAGGAGGCTTAATCAGGTGAAGATCAAGAATTGCTAACCACTTACAAGGATAAATGATCTATTTGACCAGCTGAAGGTAGCAAGATGGTTCTCGAAGATCGACCTGTGGTATGGATATCACCAGTTGAGGGTGAAGGAGGGTGACATCTCGAATACGGGATTCAGGTGAAGATATGGGCACTTAGTGTTTGTGGTCATGTCATTTGGCATTACAAACGCTCCAGCTGTGTTCATGGGACTCATGAACTCCACCTTCCGGGAGTATCTGGATCGGTTCGAAGTCATGTTCATCGACGACATCCTTATCTATTCAAGATTAGTGGAGGATCACGCTGAGCACCTGAGGATGGTTTTGGAGGTCCTCCAATAGCACCAACTCTATGGAAAGTTGTCTAAGTGCAAGTTATGGGTGTGAGAAGTACACTTCCTTGGGCACATGGAGTCCGAGTAGGGAGTAGTGGTTGACCCATTAAAGGTCGAGGCGGTTGTTTCTTGGGTAGCACCCAAGAACGCGGTAGAGGTTCATATTTTCGTCGGGCTGCAGGTTACTATAGGAATTTTGTACCCACCTTCACTCGAGTTGCATTACATTTGACAGCTTTGACCAAGAAGGACCAGGCTTTTGTGTTGGATAAGCAGTGTCAGGCATCCTTCAGCTATTTGAAGGAGAAGTTGGTTACTGTCCCAGTGCTGACATAGCTAGAAGAATGGATGACGTCTGAGGTGTACTATGATTCTTCAGTACAAGGCCTCACGTGTGTGATGAGGCAATAAAAAGGAATTGTCTTTTATGGGTCTAGACAGCTACACCCTCATGAGTGTAATTATGCCACCAACGATCTAGAACTCACAGCGGACGTTTTTTCACTAAAGATGTGGCTGCATTACCTTATCGGTGAGAAATTTGTGGTCTTCATATATCACAAAATCATGAAGTATATCTTCTCCCAGTGGGACCTGATCCTACAATAGCGAAGGTGGATGGAGTTCCTCTAGGATTACGGCTTCGAGATTTCCTAAAATTTCGGAAAAGGTAGTGTGGTGGTTGATTCCTTGAGTATAAAGTCACAGAGGGATGCAGTCAGAGAGTCGGAAGACGCTTGGAGAGCGATGGAGGATTTGCCTACCCTGCACCTGGTGTAACACCCCGAGCTTCCACGATATGCTTCTCTTTCAATAATGCAATAGCTTGCATTGTACGCAAGTTTGAGATTCTAACGCACCGCAACCAATCAAAATAGCCATTATGAATAGTAATACCCACTTTTTGAAATTATATATTTCAAAATGGACTTCATTTGTGGATTCGCAATATCGAAATTATCCTATGTTGAATTTTTTGTATTTTTCTGAGAACTTCCAATTTTTTATGAATAGTGAATAATACTTAAAAACAACTTTTTTATCAAAATAATTTATAGTGGATAATTAAAATATAGACTGATTTTAAAGTATAATTAGAATATATTTTAACCATTTTATCCAATGGTGTTCATTAGAATTAATTTCACTTTTAAATTGGATATAAACAATTGTCAATATTTTAATATATATGGTTTCTTAGAAACATGATATTTGTTATTACAGCGGGAATTATTTATAAAATTAATTAATGAAACATATATATTTGTAATATTGTAAAATATGCATCATTTTTGAATTCAGAATATCAATAATAGTTTAGGGTGAAATTTTTGCATTGTTCTGAAAAACCACAATTTTTTATGAATAGTGAAACCACAAAGTGGTAGTTAAAAAACTGATTTTTCATTTAATGAAACATTACCACTTCTGTGATTTTATTTTCAAAAATATGACATAGATGGTTTTCATTAGGAAGTAAAATGTGGTTCAATGGGATTAATATAATTTTTTTTGTGAATAATAACATTTAAGTTTAATTAATCGCGATTAAAGGTAATTAGTGAAATTTAAGGTAAAAATGATATTATAAAAATATGTAAATACCTTTACACTTATCCAAACCTTGTTGGATGAGTCATGGCCGACCAATAAAATCCATTGGCCAACTTGGAGACCCCATGGATCCACTTTGGTAGAAAAATGACATTAAAAACTTTTTATTTAATGTTAAAATAAAAATGTCACAAACATGAGTTGTTTTAATAAAACAATTTTTAAATTGTGTTATACAAGTCATATTTTTGACTATAAATATTCATTAGAAATATAAAAATATTTCTTAAATAATGATAAATTTTTTATTATTTTTATACATTAAATAAATTAAATTATTTATGACACCATGATGATGTAGCGATTACCTCATTATTTAATTATTTAAATAAAATAAATAGATAATGTAAAATATAAGACCTACACATGTCAAAAACCTATTGGATGGGTGTATTTAGAACCCTTATCACCTTACCCTCGAAATATATAAGTGTGGGACCTTTAAAATCCGAAACTCATTATATAATAAAGTAACATTTCATTACTTTCCAAGAGTGCCCCTCCTCTCCTCTTATAAAAGGCCCCCACCACTACCACCTTATTCACACATTCAAATCCTTTTGGACCGGCCAACCTCTTCCCAAATACTCTCTCAACTTTCTTCTCTTACTTCTAGAATCCTCACTTTGCATAGAGTCCTTCCCAAGAAATCCTTTGAGCTCAAATCAAAAAGAGTTACCCGTTTTAAAGGTAGTGTTTTCTCCCGTGTTCTTATGTTTTATTTTGCTTCTCCAACCCCCTAAAATCATTTTATTAATTTATTTTGTAACAAGAACAGTATACATAATATACTAGTATGTTTTAATAAGAATTATCCTAGCTACACTTTCACAAACATGCATCTAATTGTTAAAGAACATACTGTTTCTGTGGATGGCGAATTTCTGCATCACGAAACGATGATTGTTCAACACTCATATAACACCTTCAAAGGTGTACATTAAGATTTAACTATATTTATATATGATATATAATATGTTTATGTTTTACTTAAGCTTCTATATTTTTAATTTATGTCATACGTTTATGTTTTCCATTCGGGGTAAACGCGATATTTTCATTTTAGGAAGTGCGGACTACTGCCCCCTCAAAGTGATTTGAATCGTTAATGCCATATGTGGGATGTATAAAGGACGGAGTAAATGGTATTATACATTATATTATACTGGAATTATATTATAAATTTATATAATTATAACTTCATTCCATTAAATATGAAATAAAAATGAAAGTAGCGTTCATGCGTACGTACGGCTTACCATCTACATGAACAGTGCATTTCATTTATTACCTCTAAATGTTATGTAATATTATAAATTCATGTATATACTGGATATATATGATATATATATGATATCTACATCATTAATATAATTCTGGATATAATGGATATTACACTACATGAACAACTTTTAATTAATAGAAGTTTATTTTTGACTCAATAACCAAAGATCGACAAAATGACGTTTATTAACTTAAATAATTACATAATGTTTATAACATGGTTATAAGTGATATAAAATGAATAAATAACATGGAAAAGTATCATAAGAAAATATAAATTAACTCTATTTTATTATTCAGGAGGTTCACGAACGATCGAGTCTAGTCAGACACGAGGTAAGGTAACTTCTTAACCCGATTTCCATTCGTTGGTTTAATCTCATACTTTCAAATTGTGTCATGATATGATTATCTTTATTTATGTGTACTTATAGTGAATATAAATAATAGATATATTTTATTTAAAAAATGATATTTGTAAAGGACTTCGTCTCAATCTCCTTTCATTAAGGCATATTTTATATTATACACAACTTTCTTTTATACGGTGTATAACCCCGTTTGACTTTTATGTTTATTCAAAAGGAATCTTTTTTATATGAATAATTTTACTAAATGACAAAAAGGAATGTTTTTTTGTCATATGTATGTGGTGACAATGACTTCTCCGCCACCGTGACCATTATTTGAGTTTCGGATTCCTCTAGAAGCCATACTGTTTTTTAAATGAAAAATAAATACAAAGTTTTAATTTTCTTTTATTTTGGTATTGAAAATAGTTTCGAAAGTGTTTTTTTATATAAATGTGGTTTATTGATATCTTGTGATTGAAATGGGAGAATGTTATTTTTCCTTTATGCATGTTTTATGTTATACGATTATGTTATGGTTTATGATATGTTTAAACCTGTTCAAATGAGGAATGCATTGGATGTAATAAGTTACGGGTGGAGCCCGCTATAGCTCCTCGATGCATCAGTAGGTCTCATGAGACAAACTAGTGTCTTGGAACGAGGCCTTGACAAAATCATATTGGTTGTCTTGGAACAAGGCCTTGGATATATGGTTATGATAGTCTGGCATTATGCATTCCATCATTATGAAAGTGGTAACTGATATTTTATGTGATTATTCAACCAGTAGAATATCAATGTGAATAAGTAAATGGAATTATCTCATTTTACTTTTGCCATGTTATGTTGAAGTTCAAGTTCAAAAGGCTTTTTATTTATCCATACATTTCCTTAAATGTTTATGTTTATTTATGAAAGCTTATGCTATATTTTTATCCTTACTGAGCATCTGAGATCACCCCTTTCATTGTTTTAATTTTACTAGGATGTGATGAAGTATTTTATGAATGACCTGAAGGGATAGTATGAGGGGATATGAAGACAATATGTTGTTGTAGTTATGTTTTACTTTATGATGTAATGTAAGACTTATGAATGTATCTTGTGTTTTCAAGGCTTCTAAACTAATCGGTCTTTCGAGACTTGATCTTTTGTAGTCATGCCAATGTTACGCAATAATGAAACAAATCTGGGTAACTGGGGTCGGGGCGTTACAGTTCGTATCAGAAGCAGTTTAGTACTAACCTTGGAAGCTATATTTAGATAAACTCTGATTAGAGCACATAGCCCGAGGATAGACATTGAGGATTAGTATAAAAGAACTTCCTAGAATTTTGGTATTATAGTGATTTTGTGAGTTTTACCAACAAAACATCCATGTCTGGTTACGAGCAGGTAGAGGCGGCTCTGGCACAGATGTACCTAGGGGTAAAACCCGAAAACACCGCTTAGAGCTAGACTCGAACGGGAACTGGTGCACAACAACAGGTGTTGCTGCACTCTTGGTTACGACACTCCCAGGGGATATGCTTATGATAATTATCATTTTCTTTAAAAACCATTATGATGGGATAATGAGTATATACTTCCTCAAACAAAACATTTTAATGATTATGGATTATATCCATAAATAGTTTAATTTATGTTAAGTGTTTTACAAGTATGGAATTATGTATTTTAATTCATAAACTGATCTCGTTTATGACATTGTTTTGAAATGGTGCCTAGTGGGAGGAATGGAAACCGTATCAATGCATGCACTCCATGTAAAGATTTCCCTCCTTCTCAAGATAATTATTGTGGAGATGGAGATACAACTGGTGCTGATCAACTTATTACCATACTGGGACAACTCACTTAGGTTACGAATAATAACCGTACTCCTATGGAGCACCCTGATCCGCAACATGGAGGATCAATGTTAGACTGCTTCATGAGGCAACAACCGCCAATATTTAATGGGGGTAAAAATCCATTAGTAGCTGAGCAGTGGATAAACTCCTTAGAGAATATATTCCACGCCTTGGGGAGTAGCGAAAGAGAGAAGGTTGTCATGATAGTCTACCACCTCACTAGAGATGCCGATCAATGGTGGTCACTGATTCAAAACACAAAGGAAGATGGAGAAGTATCAAGTATGGAATGGAGGGAGTTTAAGGAAATTTTAATAGAAAAATACTTTCCACATGACCATCGAGCATATATGGAAAGGTAATTTCTGAGTCTGAGGTAGAAGGAGGATGAGAATGTTGCAAAGTATGAGGCTAACATTACAAGGATAGCGAGGCATGCTTCAGATTATATACGTAACCCAAGAAGTAAGATCGATCATTTCTTTGATGGGTTAAAACCATTTCTCCGTCGAGCATTAGTCTGAAAAACCTTCTTGTCGTACGAAGATATTGTCTCATGTGCTATCAAGATAGAAAAAGAATTCTCTAAATCATATGACAATCAAGTAAAGCAAGAGAAGAAGAAAACGGTTGAACAAGAGATAAATAAAGGGATAAAGGGAACAAAGGATTTTCCATTATGCGATAATTGTGGGAAGAATCACCTCGGTACTTGCCGAATAAGAATGGGAGTTTTTTTATAATTGTGGAGAAAAAGGTCACTAGGCTCATGATTTCAATGGAAATAAAGAGGCTATCAATGTTAAATGCTACAACTGTAGGGAAATGGGGCATTATGAAAATGAATGTCTTAAGAGTCAGGGAAACTTACCTCAGAAAAGGACAAGTGATCAAGGACAATCTTATGTTGTTACTACAGTTGAAGTGGAATAATTAATGTATTGGTGCTTTTGGACTTAAGGATTATATTCTGGTTATAAGGATAATGTGATATATATAAGGATTGTAGTGAAGTACTGGTTTTTTCATTAAGGTTTTAATATGATTAAGGTAATTATATTTTTAGTATGTGACAATAAGAGAAACTTTACTTTGATTGGGGAATCTGATGTTACAATTGAATTTGGAATTTTGAGACCTTTTAGAGAAAATCTGGGTAGAGGTATTTTGGATAACTATAAAGGTTGGAATATATTATGTTGAACTTTGGATAGTATTGTTTAAGGTTAAAACATTTCTGAAGATTACTTTTGGAATATTATAATACTATATTATTAGTAAAAGGACAACCTGCAGGTTGGGGGATTACACGCCGTGTCGGAAAAAGCAGCAGAAATCAAACCCACAACCATAGTGCGATAGGTCTTTATTACCTACCACTAGCCTACAGGAATTCCCAGCTTATTACAAAAAGGTTTCCTAATCTAAATGGTATGTGATAATATTTTGAACATTATAAAATTATGATAAATATAATATTTTTGAGTTCTATTACCTTTTAGAGTGAAAGATGGATTTGTGGTAAAAATTTATTATAGAATTAAAGTCTACATGACAAGTATGTATATTCCCTTACGTTCTTAGTAAATCTCTTAAATAAATTCCTCAAATTTATAAAAGGTAACTTAAAACAAAAATGTTGCCGGTTAACTTTTCCAACTAGGGATTCAATGACCTTTTAACCAATCAAAAGTTTGTGATTTTCTTGTGGTTAACTTTCTCCTCATCATGTTTTCTACAACTCTCAATCAGACCTTGATGGTTTTTTTCTTCCATATCCATATTTTCATAGAATCCTAGTATGGGCTGTCTCGGGTGACCTTTGTACTTATCTCTCTTTCTTTTATTGTTATATTTTTTAACCCTATTTCCCATGTGGGTTTTCCACAAAGGTATTTTCTATTTTCAACCTTTTATTTTCAAAGGAAAATTTCAAATTGTTGGAATGCAATTTATTTTAGGAGAGGAGAATGAAACACCCCGAGCTTCCACGATATTCTTCTCTTTCAATAATGTAATATCTTGTATTGTACGCATGTTCGAGATTCTAACACACCGCGACCAATCAAAATAGCCATTATTAATAGTAATACCCACTTTTTGAAATTTTATACTTCAAAATGTACTTTATTTATGGATTCGGAATATCAAAATTAGCCTATGATGAATTTTTTTTCTAAGAACTTCCAATTGTTTATAAATAGTGAAAAATACTTAAAAACAACTTTTTTAATAAAAATAATTTATAGTTATAAATTATACTATAGATTGGTTTTAAAGTATAATTATAATATATTTTTATCATTTTATCCAATGGTGGTCATTATAATAAATTTCACTTTGAAATTGGACATAAACAATTGTCAATCTTTTGATATATATTGTTTCTTAAAAACACGCTATTTGTTGTGACAACGGGAATTAATTAGAAAATTAATTAATGAAACTTATATTTTTGGAATTTTTTAAAATAGAAATCATTTTTGAATTTGGATTATCAATTATAGCATAGGGTAAAATTTTGGCATTGTTCTGAAAAACATCAATTTTGATGAATAGTTAAACCACTTACTGGTAGTTAAAAAACTGATTTTTTGTTTAAATGAATCATTACAACTTCTGTGATTTGATTTTCAAAAATCCGACATACATGGTTGTCATTAGGAATTAATATGTGGTTCAATGAGATTAAAATAATTTATTGGTGAATAGTAACTTTTAAGTTTAATTAATCACGATTAAAGGTAATTAGTGAAATTTAAGGTAAACATGATATTATAAAATTATGAAAATGCATTTACACTTGTCCTACCCTTATTGGATGAGTCATGGGAGACAAAGACAATCCATGGGTCAACTTGGGGACCCCAGAGATTCACTTTGGTAGGAAAATGACATTAAAAACCTGTTATTTAATGATAAAATAAAAATGTCATAAACATGAGTTGTTTTACTAAAACAATTTTTAAATGGGGATATACAAGTCATATTTTTTACTATAAATATTCATTATAAATCTAAAAATATTTCCTACATAATTATATTTGTTTTATAATTTTTAGACATTAAGTAAATTAAATTATTTATGACAAAATGATGATACATCGATTACCTAATTATTTAACGATTTAAATAAAATAAAAAGATAATTTAATCTATAAGACCTACACAAGTCAAAAACCTATTGTATGTGTGGATTTAGAACCCTTATCATCTTATCCTAGAAATATATTATTGTGGAACCTTTAAAATCTGAAACTCATTATATAAAAAAGTAATATTTCATTACTTTCAAAGAGTGCCCCTCCTCTCCTCTTATAAAAGGCCCCCACCACTACCACCTTATTTACACCTTCAAAGCCTTTTGGCTCGGCCAACCTCTGCCCAAATAATCTCTCAACTTCCCTCTCTTACTCCTAGAATCCTCACTTTGGGCAGAGGACTTCCCAAGGAAGCCATTGAGCTCAAATCAAAAAGAGTTGCCCGTTTTAAAGGTAGTGTTTTCTCTGTGTTCTTATGTTTTATTTTGCATCTCCAACCCCCTAAAATTTTTTTATTCATTTATTTTGTAACAAAACCAGTATAATCAATTTACTAGGATGTTGTTATAAGAATTATTCGAGCTACACTTACACAGACATATATCTAATGGTTAAAGAATATATTGTTTCTGTGGATGGTGAATTTCTGCCTCACGAAACGATGATTGTTCAGCACTCATATAAAACCTTAAAAGGTGTCCATTATGATGTCACTATATTTATATATGATATATAATATGTTTATGATTTACATACGCTTCTGTATTTTTAATTTATGGAATACCTTTATGGTTTCCATTCTGGGTAAACGCGATATTTTCATTTTAGGAAGTGCGGACTACTGCCCGCTCAAAGTGAATTGAATCGTTAATGCCATATGTGGGATGTATAAAGGATCAAGTAAATGGTTTTACACATTATATTATACTAGAATAATATTATATATTTATATAATTATAATTTCATTCCATTAAATTTGAAATAGAAATTAAAGTAGCGTTTATTCCTATGTACGGCTTACCATCTCCATGAACGGTACATTTCATTTCATACCTCTAAATGTTATTTAATATTATAAATTCATGTATATACTGGATATATATGATATATATATATGATATCTACATCATTAATATAATTCTGGATATAATGGATATTTCACCACATGAACAACTTGTAATTATTAGAAGTTTATTTTTGACTCAAGTATCAAAGATCGAAAAAATGAACGTTATTAACTTAAATAATTAAATAATGTTCATAACATGGTAATAAGTGATATAAAAGCAAAAATGAACATGGAAAAGTTTCTTAAGAAAATATAAATTAACTCTAGTTTATTATTCAGGAGGTTAAAGAACGATCGAGTCAAGTCGGACACGAGGTAAGGGAACTTCTTAACCCGATTTCCATTATTTGGGTTCATCTCAAACTTTCAAATTATTTCATGATATTATTATCTTTATTTATGTTTACTTATAGTGAATATAAATAAATAGATCTATTTTATTTAAAAAAATAATCTTTGTAAGGGACTTCGTCTCAATCTCCTTTCATTAAGGCATATTTTATTTTATACACAACATTCTTCTATACGGTTTATAAACGCCATTGACTTTTACGTTTATTCAAAATGGATATTTTTTATACTAAGCATTTTACTAAAGGACAAAACGGAATGTTTTTTTGTCGTACGTATGTGGCGACAACGACTTCTCCACTGTCGTGACCATTATTTTATTTTCGTCTTCCTCTAGAAGCCATAACTTTTTTTAAATTAAAAATAAATAAAAAGTTTTTATTTTCTTTTATTTTGTTATTGAAAATGGTATTGAAACTGTTTTTTTATATCAATGTGTTGTATTGATATCTTGTGATTGAAATGTGGAAATGTTATGTTTCCTTTATGCATGTTTTATGTTATACGATTTTGTTATGGTTTATGACATGTTTAAACCTGTTCATATGGGGAATGCATTGGACTTAATAAGTGATGGGTGGAGCCCGCTATAGCTCCTCGATGCATCGATATGTCTCATGAGACAAACTAGTGTCTCGGAAGAGGCCTTGACAAAATATTATTTTTATTCTTGGCATGAGTCCTTGGTTACATGGTTATGATAGTCTGGCATTATGAATTACATCAATATGAAAGTGGTTATTGATATTGCATGTGATTATTCGACCAGTGGAATATCCATGTGAATAAGTAAATTTCATTATCTCATTTTACTTTTTCCATATTATGTTGATGTTCATGTTTAAAATGATTTTGATTTAGCCATATATTGCCTTAAATTTTTATGTTTATTTATAAAATCATCCGCTATATTTTTATCCTTACTGAGCATCTAAGCTCACCCCTTTCAATGTTTTAATTTTTCCAGGATGTGATGATGTATTTAATGAATGACGTGAAGGGATAGTATGAGAGGATATGAAGACAAGATGTTATTGCAGTTATGTTTTACTTTATGATGTAATGTAAGACTTATGAAAATATCTAGTGTTTTCAAGGATACTAAACTAATCGGCCTTTCGAGACTTGATCATTTGTGATCATGCCAATGTTACGCAATAATGCACCGACTCTGGGTCACTGTGGTTGGGGCGTTACACCTGGATTCAAGGATAGATAGTGGTAGAGGTAGCCTTTATCAGATGACAGTATAGTCTTCTTTTTTACGTCAGGTGGAGGAGTCTCAGTGGGGAGACTCATAGAGTGAAGTGATGCGTGACCGGGTTGGCCAAGGTGATGCTCCGGAAGGGTGGAAAGAGGATGGTCAGAATCCGATGCTCTTCCATGGGAAGATGTTTGTTCTGGGGGAAATGTGCACGAGAGTTCATGGTGATTTACACAAATCACCCCTAGCGGTACACCTAGGAGTTTCCATGATGTACCAGGGGATGAGGGGCTAGTTTTGGTGGCCCGGGGTAAAGCGGGCAGTGGCAGAGTTTTTGGCCAAGTGCCTAGTGTGTCAGTAGGTGAAGGATGAGCACTGTGTTCTAGACAGTTTGTTGCACCCTTTGGATGTCCCTGAGTAGATGTGGGACGACACCTCGATGGATTTCATCACAGGGCTACCCATGGTTCAAGGAGGCTATGACACTATCTGGGTAGTGGTGGACTGATTGTTGAAATCGGCTCACTTTATGGAAATCAGGGAGTCAAGCACCATGGATTCCTTAGCACAGAGGTATGTGGATGAGGTAGTGAGATTGTATGGAGTTCCGAGTTCCATAGTATCGGATAGGGATGCATGATTTAACACATGAGTCTGGAGAGGATTTCAGCTTTCTTTTGGCACCTAGATGCACCTTATCACTGCATTCCACCCCCAAACAGATGGGCAGACAGAGCACACTATCCAGACCTTGGAATATATTCTATGAGAATGTGTCTGGGACTTTGCGGGATAATGAGTGTGGAACTTTCCTTTGGTATAGTTTGCCTATAAAAATAGCTACCACTATACCATTGACATGGATCTGTTCAAAGCCCTGTACGGGAGGCCATGTCACTCACCTGTGTGTTGGACGGATGTCGAAGAGGTAGGAGTCCTTGGCCCGGAGGTGGTGCAGAGCACAATGGAGAAGGTGAAACTTATACGAGAGTGGATGAAGGTAGCTCAGGACCGGCAGAAGTCATTTGTGGATGATAGGAGGAGGCCCTTAGAGTTTGAGGTTATGTACCTTGTGTCCTTGAAGGTATCCCCTCGACGCGGGCAGCGGAGGTTCGACAGGGGATATAAGATATCCCCTAGGTTCGTCAGAACCTTTGAGGTGTTGCAGCGGGTCAGCAAGGTGGATTATCAGCTGGCATTGCAACCACAACTACAAAGGGTGCACAATGTCTTCCATGTGTCCTAGCTTCACCGATATTTGCACGATATTTCACACGTCATCGACTGGGGAGAGCATGATATTGAAGACTATGAAACCTTTATAGAGCGACTAGTTATGTTAGAGGGTCGTGAGGAGAAGTTACATCATGGATAAACCATCACATTGGTTCATGTGTTATGGAGACATGGTGGGCTTGAGGAGAGTACCTGGGAACAGGAGGTGCAAATATGCGCCCAGTACCCATAGCTATTTTGAGTTTTTTCTGTTCTCTTTATACTTGGTTAATGGAGCCCTTTACCTTGTTAAATGTGGAATGTTTGGTTTTATTATTCTCTAGATGCATGTGCAAAGTCATGACTACAGTGAGGGGAGAACCCGATCCCTAATCGAGACACCTTAAGGCAGATCGATTGAATCCGTACATGGAAGTCAGTGCCGCCCAATGCTGGTAGTATCATAACATGGAAGGAGAAACTCCCTAACGTGTATGACTGGACAACTTGACCCCTTAATTTTGAATGGTTTCTTAAGAAGGGAAGGTGTTCCTATGTGGCGTAGGGGTTAATTCCTAAGAGGTATCTTCTAGGGTGTTTGTTCGGACCCCCCTCCTTTCTTCGGGATTTTTTTAATTCTCGAGGGAGAGAATAGTTTGAGAGGTATCTGATGTAATGGCCCAGACCCCCTGGCCATTAATTTACCAAAAACAAAGCTCCACCATGATGGTGGCACCATGATGGCGGCACCGGTCACGGTGGCAGGGTGACGGTGGCACCATGCCGGTGGCATTATGAGGGAGACACCGTGATGGTGGTACCGTGACCTTTTCTACTACCTGACTCTTCCCGTAATGTATATTTTGACGTAAATTAATTTTAATACCCATTTTGAAGTCATTTAAATCACATAATTGATTACTAAGAATCCCAAGAAACATAACTGATGGGGGATATTTAATAACTCTTTAATATCATCCTGTGTAACTTCCCACCCACGTTGGAAACCGCGATCTGTTTTTACAGTGTTCGAAATTCCATATCCTGTAAATCTCATTATATCTACCTCTAGAGTTATGATTTTCTTATTTATTGAGTTTCATTCTTCTTCAATAATGTGATCAGAGTACATCTTCTCGTGGCTTGTGCTGCACCTGTGGGGGAGCCTTCTGCACATCCTGGAGTCCAATGATTTCCTCCCCTACAAGGAGTGCATCCCATGTTCCTGGCGCGTGGAGAAAAACATCGATCTTTGATCAATCACGTATGGATTTTTCCTTTGTCTCTCCTTTATGTGTATCATGCGGGGTGGTTACTCTATTACTTATGTAGGAATGGATGAACCAAATACTAATGAAGAAAACAAAATTTCTTTTAAAAGAATGAGGGTAGGGGTGTGATCGATGATGCTGGTTTATCTTCTCTTCATTAATGATTAATGATTTATGAATTGTGCGGGCTTGTGCCAACTAAAACTCATGGCCGTTGGTGGTCTTTCTCTATGAACTAATGATATTTTACCTCATGTGATGTTTAAATGGCTTGTATTTTTGTTGTCGAACTTGTGTTGTATAAATGAAATTGGTTAATGACGTATATTCTATCAAATAAATTGAAAGCACTAGGATCAACTCCTTTTCTATGATAACCCCAGTTTAAGCCCAGTGGAATTGAAACCATGTAGTTTGTTAAATATTTTAAATCTAAAAATACCTTCTTGGGCATTCTTTGTGTTGGTAGTAGTGGTTTGGTTTCTTTCTTTCATGATCCGAATTCGGGTCACCTTATGGTTTTCTTGGATGGGGGCTTGGATTTTTGGGGTGATGTGGTTGAGGATGGGATCCTCTACATGTATCACTAATTGGGGTGGAATCCTCTGCTGTTGAGAAAACGTTGGTTCTATAAACATGGGGCTGTGTCTTGGGGTTTTCATTGTTTTCATTACTTCGAGGGCTCTCACTTATCCCTTTGTGGGATTTTCTTTGTCTCTAGTGAATTGAGGGACCTCACTTATCCCTTTTTTGTTGTAACTTCACAAGGGAACTGGGTGTGAATGTTTAAATTGTTGTGTGGATGTAGTTTTCCACTTGGCTTGTTCTTATGCCTTTTAGTTGCCTAGTGGTGCATAATTTTACTTAAATAGGATAACGTGGCATGGAAATAAGAATGGGTTAAATGGGGAATTGGTTCTAGAAAAGAGTTGGTTGTGGGTTTTGTGATTTTATTTTATGAATGGATAGTGACGAGTGTGTTTGTGCTTAGGTTGGATTTGAGAAACCCAAGGTAGGGTGAGTGCATGTTACCTATAAATATATTTTTAGTTCTTATGATTCTTATTCATACCCCACCCGAGTTGAGCACTTAGTTCCGAACACCCCCATTACATGGGGGAGGGTGTTGTTTCCAACACTCCTATGAGTGGCTGGTTATTAGATCCTTTTCTACCCCCTTTCTTAAATATCCTAAGACTCTTCTGGCAGGCTGTGATGGCTTGAAGTCCATTAATAGCCAAAGAATCTTCAGGCAGGGTAGTTGTGGTGGTTGGCCCAGGTGTTTTCGGGCACGTTGTTTCCGAAGTGTCTTCGGGATGATTCCCAGGTGTCTTCAAAAATGGCAGTAGTTGTTCTGACCCAGGAGTTTTTGGGTGTGGTTACACATGGTGGTTGTGGCCCAGGTGTCTGCAGGGCGGGATATTAGTTATGGCCTAGGTGTGTGCAGGCGGGGTTTTGTAGTGGGACTACGGTGAGGTTATGTCCCAAGTGTTTGTGGGCGGTGTTTGGCAGTGGGATTGCGGTGAGAATGGAGGGATTGGTTCGATGCATAGTATGTCTTCAATAACTTGTGGTAATGTGGCATGGGGTACCCAAATATCAACGTGCTTTTACAATACATTACATGTCGTACGTTATTTGGGGGGTGTTCCTTGATGAGAGTTGGGTGGATAGTTTTTCCTTGCTAGGTGCTATGGTTTTCTTCTCTCACAGGGCATTATAATGCATATCCACTCGTGCACGAGAGCCTTTTGTTTTCCCTACTAAGTGTACTTTTATGCTCACCCTCTGTATATAAAATTATTTTCAGGTTTCTAGAAGGACTTCAGAAATCATGCGGGGTCTTACTAGCTCGGACGTTGGGGCAGTTACTATTTTCATCTTCCTTTTCTTGGCACATTACCTTTGGAGTTTTTGTTGCTTGTATCCCTTACTTTTGAACATGCATATGGGAATGGTTTACTTTTGGCTTTACCTTTATTTTCATATTTGGTGTTGTTGGGGTTGGTATCTTATCTCTCGATCATATTAAAATCAAAAGGGTAATGCCTTCAATTTTGTGTGTGATTCTATACCCTTGGTAATAGTTCCAACTCCAGGACCTATTGAAGGTGGGTCTCAGGGGTCATTATCTATCCTTAAACTTGAAGAAGGTAGGGTCAGGAAATTTGTTGTCCCTTCCCTCCTTTTGGTGAAGGCGGGTCATGACAGAAGGAACATCATGTCTTCCCCAACAGGTTCTTGTTTTATTTTATCTTCCACCTCTAAGGTATAGAAACAATTATAAAAAAATAAAAATTAAAATAATTGGGGATTAATAATCAATTAATATTTCATAAAATGAATTAGAATTTATTTTTATAAAAGATAAACTATCTTAGTTGGTTCAGCTTCGATCACATCCTCAATGGTGAGTTCCTATTAGAGTTGCATGGCAGTTTCTGGAGGTAGGTAGTAAGGATCCTATTTATTTTCTTGAAACCAATCCACTTAAGTATTGTATTATTCCTTTATATAGAAATATGATGTATTTTGGTATATTTTACTTTTTAAGGAATGGGTAAAGCTTGATGGACCTCACACACATTCCACAATTAATCTAGTTATAGTTGGTATTATACACAAAACCTATGTTCTGATTTATCCACCAATGCAAATGAAATATTAAAACACCCTTTGAATTGTTCTATATAAGTTTCTAATTTAATTCATCAAGAAATTATTATAAATATTCTCTTCTTGTTCTTTCTTTTAAAATTTTTTGTATTCTTTTCTTCCAAAAATATATGTAATGATTATATATATCCTGGTGAAATAACTTTTTGTGGTCTGTAATTTTATTATTAATATATGAAAAATATATTATTTCTGAATGGGGAAAAAGTAATAATACTAAGATTCATATCACATAAATATATCCATTTTTTATTCATGAATTTCATGTGTAATGGACAGAAGATAATTTCTATGTTTTATTCATATTACAACAATGTGGTTGGCCAGGGTCATCTCACTTGAGAATCATTATTTTTTACATACATTATCTAATTAATGTAAAATAATTATTTTTGTTGATATAATTAATTAATGAAAAAAGTGATAAATTTATTTATTGATAACAATAAAAAATATTGAAATGATAATAATATTGAAGACTGAAATTAAACAATAATGAGACACTAAAAAATTCAATTATAAAGAATAAAATTGGTGTCAGTTTTGGTATTTAATTCTACAATTATTCTAATTTATTTTTTGAAATTTAGTTTATTTTACATTTATGAATAATAATTAATGGGATACAATAAAATTATTTATTATTGATGAATATTTAATACTTTTATCCATCTAAATTCCAAATCCTCCTATAATCAAGGTTTATAGAATACCTCAATCATGATTGTATCATCTCTTATCTCAAAGCAACATCATAATCCATTTTATAATCTAAATGGATCAACTCCATAATATGGGGAGATTTTATCATGTATAAGGGAGAAAAATATTTAATAAAACTATAGAAATAAAATTGAGTTACTTTTTGTGATGTATTATTTCCACACAAATTTGAGCTAAATTCATTTACAAAAAATATAAAATAAATTTTTACAGATAATTAAAGAACAACTCACCTCCACCAGTATAATCCTCTAGTCTGCAACCCATTGCATGTAATAAAGGGTAACAATTTTGGAAATATAAAAGAGAATAAAAATATGAATAAAATAAATGAAATAAGAGAGAGATACTCAAAAATAAATTGACAAATAAAGAATTTGAAATTACATAAGAATATATGAAAATTATAATCGAAATAAGAAAAACCAAAGGATGAAAAAATATGGAGGAAAACATTGTAAAAAAAATACATGAAATCAATACAAGATGATTAAAATTACCAAAAATTAAGATAAAATTTATAAAAATGAAATTTTAACAAAATAGGAGACCGAAAAATCCAGGTAGAGGAAGAATTACTAGTACTGTAGCAGGCACTGTAGCATCACAGTAGCAGGCACTGTAGCGGGGCCTATGTTGTACTGTAGCAGGTACTGTAGTGGGCATATAGCAGGCACTATTTGGCACTGTATAAGCCAGGAATTTACCCCTATTTGGTTCTTCAGGCCACAAATTTGGTCCTCGGGTCCATTATGGCCTTCGGGCCACCCATGCCTTCGGGTAAGTAGGGTGTTCGGGTCACCTCAAGGCCTTCGAGCCACCTTAAGTGCAGATGAAAACCCGACAACCTATAATGAACAAGATCTATAAGGAAGATGTTCCAGAATCTTTCACTAAAACAGAAGATACACAGATTGTAAGAATGAGAGGGTATGACATCTGCGATCGGGACAAGCCTATGCATGCACGAGATAGCCTTGTCAAATAGCCATCTGAAGGTGGAGATCTTATTTCATGATGAAGATGTAGGGGAGGAGCAGTTCTATGTAGTTATTATGTGTTGTATGTAATGTTTGAAGCCTACAGGCAATGAATTACACTATGGCCTATGGCCCATGTAATAGTTAAATCTATGGGCCTGTAAGGGTTCCACGTCACCCCTTGAAAGGTGGATTATCAAAAACCAATAAAAAATTAAGGACATAGTTTCATTAGATGGATGTTCAAACATCTCATTTACAACTAAGATACTTGGATGATTCAATATTTAAAAATACCTTGGATATCATGTTTTTTAGTGATGGAAAAAATCTATAGAAATAAAACATATTCATTGGTTTAATGGGATATGTGGAAATTACAAGGAGTCAGTTAGGGCATTGCAAGGTTTCAGTGGAATCATGGAAGTGTCAAATGAGGTGTCATATTTGTGCTATTGATGAATGAGTGCCTCCTTCATAAAACCATTAAAGTCGTAAGGTGAAGCTTTCATGGTGGTAAAAAGGTGGTTTAAGAGTAATCTTAGGTTGTTGAAGAAGTTTTTCAGCTCAACTCTGAGCTCTTTTGGTGTTCCCATGATGTTTTTTGGAACTCTGTAGTAGCTACCTGTGATATAAGAATGTAAGATTGTATATTTAAAGGTTAATAAAATAGGTGCATGTTTCTTTGAGAGTGCAAGGCTATAACTAATGTGGAATGTCATCATCCTATATAAAATTAATAGTAGCACAAATATCATCATCACACATTGGAAGTGAATAGTAACAGAGTTCTGATATAATAATTTGATTATGTGATAATCATGTTAGATTCTTGTGGTGTGGATGGACCCCTACAATCACCATCACATTTTGACATGGGTTGGGGACATTGATCATATTAAGAGGTATTTTTCAACCCCTACCCACATGGTTCCATGGGCTTATATGTCGCACATGATAGGTCCCCCTATGTTTCCCTTCAACATTGGTAGCTATCCCTTGGGCTGGTTATATAGACTAATAGTCCATAAGAATGTGTGACAATCATTTTGGCACAATTTTTGTAAATAACATATATTTTAAGAACATGATAAATAAAATTATTATAAAAGTTCTAAAAAAGGTAAATAGATTTTCAATATTTTAATGTCTTAGTTCGAAATTAAAATCTATATTATTGCATCCATTTAAATTAAATTAATTTTTCAATCTAAAATTTTCAATATTTTAATGTTATAATGAATTTCAATTGTATATTGATTATATATCATAAATATTTTTAGATTATTTTCAAACATATTTTGATAAAATGATTATGAGATTTCATGTACACTCGGTTCTGCATATTTACACACTATCAAACATAGTTGTTCCTTTTAAAATTATTAGTATAATATAATGGTGGAATATTGTAAGTGTAATTGTGAAATAATTTTCTCTCTTTATTTATAATCATCCAACGATGTATACCATTATACGAAGTTGTCATTAATATGTTGAAATGTATAATATATTTTATTATTGAGAAAAAATACTCTGAATATTGATTGATTGAATAATTTTGGATAAATGTTCAAAACAAGTAAGGTCAATATTTATTTTTAAAAAAATTAATTATCAAATAAAAAATATAAATTTATATCAATGTTGAAAAAAAATCCACCCAACTACCCCAATATAAGAATTAATAGATTTAAACATGTATATAAACGTATTGATTTTTATCCCACTATTTTTCATGTAGTCTCCTGCTGATGTTGTCAAATATGGATGTTTATAAAACATCAAAAATAAATTTTAGAACATTTTATTGGATTATAATTACAGAAATGATTATAATGTATCTCAATTGATCACATTATTTTTTTAAAATTGATTTTCATGAGTCTACCTAATTATTATTATAATTGTTTATAGTATTTTATTTATTAATATTTACATATTATTTTAATACAAAAATGTGTTTTCAATGAACTAAAATTTACCTACAAAAAAATTTGCATCTTTTTAACTTTTTTTAAAAATATAATAAATCATATGCTAAAAACATTAATTGAAATTATATGGGTTCCAATGAATGAGATAGATTTCCCAATACTCATTTTTCATATAACTAAAATGGACCAATCATATTTTACCATTATAGGATATCATAATAACATATAAACCATTTCTTAATTGTTATTCTTGGAAACATCATATCCTTATCATGGATATATCATATTGTATAACATGCGAACACAAATAGTTGGTTTCAATATATCTTCATTAACTATAAAATGATATAGAAATGAATTAAATAATATTCATTTAACATACATGGATAATAATAAAATATAAATTGATGATATTTCATATGTATATATACATGAGAGTATATTAAATATTCATTCAAGAAAGATCATTCTATTTACCACCAACACACTCTATTATGATTTCCAAATTATTAAATAAGAATTTATGTAAGGGGGTTTCATTCATTAAGTCATGTGAATCATGAGTTTTAAGAGTCATTTTCACATGTGTTAGAATGTGTGAGAAGTTGTTTTTTTAGAACAATATATTCCTCAGTGTAATAAAACTATCAATTCCATGTGAAGGGAGTGGGTGTGTCTACATGATACACGGTAATGAGTTACTAAATTGTAGATCAATTCATATTCATCCTATGCTTTAGAAGGCTAAATCATCTCCAAGATGACGAAAAAAATGCAACATACATAACAATAAATTTGGTATTCCATGGATACCCATGGATGATGGAATCCTTTTAATTTCACTAATGTACTAATTTTCAAAATTATTTGGAAATGATCAGTGATTAATATATTGAAAAGAAATTGAAATGACTACAGGTATCTGATATTATTTCGTTATTGTTTATGTATATATTAAGTGATGACTATGATTTTAATTTCTAGATGAGTAAGATATTATTATATAGTGTAACTGTTTTTTATTCATTGTTAACATGCAATTTTAGGTGTCACATGAACCACATGTCTATGTATTAAATATATAAAATAAATTAAAAATCTCACAAACAAATTTTCTTAAATCAAGGAAATCATAATTAATAGATTATCTAATGGGAATCCTTAAATTGTAGTTTGATTCAAAATGGTTAGATTATATAGGTGTAATTTAGTTTTTTTGAACATTGAGTATCTCGTCTTTGCATTCTCATGATAAGATTTTTAGATGAATTTTATTTATAATTTCATCTTATTGGTTTCTTTTCTATCATAGATGTATCCTATTATTTAATCCATATTATACCCTAGTCATTGGTTTATCTAAAAACCATGGGATATTGACACAGGGATATATGAAACATAGGTAACAATCAATATCTAATAAAAATTCTTTAGGATCATAAATTAAACATAATAGTAAAAATAATGGAATATTGATTGATTGGATTCCACCAATGATAATGATAAATAATCATTCTCCATCTTTGATCAATAAAATAATATAGTCGTTGTCATTGTTTTTATATTATTGGATATTAATAACATGAATTTTTTATCCATTTAGTCTCTGATATCCCACCACTTGTAAACATCAAATTATTTTTTTGGGTTTTCCTTGGCCATGGAAAATCCTCATATTAGTTTTATCTTTTGAAAATATATATATTATTTTGTTCAATTTCTGGGGTTTCAATTACAATATATGAACTCACCATATTCATTTAGTTTTCAGCCACATTTCCCTAGATACCAATCATTGACCTTTTATGTTTTAGCAATTGGATGGCTAGTCTTGTTTGAGATGGGATTGAACCTCTATTTCATGCTACGTTTGTGCTTAGAGATTCAGTCAATGATATTCATAATTATGGATGATTTATAATGGATTCTTGATTATTTATGGTTGGTAAAATCCTCATATAGTTGTTGATGATTTATATGAATTATGGACAACATCAGAGTGAATTGAGATATAGTTTTCTGGTCACTGGAGGTCAAAATTTTATGATTACAGATGGTTACTTCATTGTATTGGCCCTATATAGATTATAAATTGGGAATAATTAGATCATAAATGGATGTAAAATGATATATAAATAAACTTCTTAATGTATCTAAAATTCTAGAAATAAGTTCATATATTTTGTAATAGCAAAGGTCATGTAGTCATATTTGTATGGATGATTGGATTTCCTATAAAATTTAAATATAATATGACTGTGTGGAGCGCCCACACATTGCGTTTCCCTATTCTGAGAGAATATTCAGGTATAGATAGTACAATAAAACATGCTTTAGTAGTCTTATATAGTGTATCCATTGAGTGTAATTTCATTTAATTCTATTCAACATGGTGATACATGAATAGATAGTACATTCCTAGTAATCAGTTTGTCGAACCCATTATTTGGAGAAAAACACACATTGTGTCATAATTTATAATTTGGATACTTATATTTTGACCACTATAAAATGGATAGGAATGGAATATTGATTTTTTGATAGACTCATAATCCTTAGCTAGGTATAGATAATTAGTCTTCCGTCTATCTATTTCTCACTCTTTTCCTCTCTCTCTTCATCTGGTTTGTTGTATTATAATCTTTGTTTCCACGTTGTTTCTCTCGAAATATTCCAATGACTTTAATTGACTCTTTATTTATATATTATTATATTTGGTTATTTTATTCTTTTTATATGTATATATATAGTCACCCCTAAAATATAATTTCATGAAAAAGTTGTGTCCTATGATAATGAGATATAGGTAGATGGTGACCTCCTCATGACTGATGTTAGAAGAGATTAGTAGAACATACTGATAGTGATCACATTTAGATATGTGTGTCATTTTCCATGAGAAATGATCTACCTTAATCCCAGTAGTCGGGCTGGGAAATCAAAATTATTTCTAGTTGGGTGTATATTATTCTTATTTTATAATTAATATATATTTGTATGATTGTTCCCATTATCTTTATTTATTTTATTAAAATCAGATTCATCAAGAGTAGTATAATTTATATTAATATTCCTGTTTATGATGCAATTATAAACGTGTGTGAGTACATGTTCATTAGGATAATAACTTATATATGTGTGATATCTATAATTCGTGCTCGGATCTATCTTCTGATTAGTTGGATGTTGGATTGGGGTTTCACTATCATATTAATGCTTCCCTATAAGGTTCTCAAGATTTTATGATGAGAAAAATATATATAACATCTTTTTTTAATGGATTGTTTTTAGAGTTAGACATATTGTGAGAATTGGTTTGGGAATTTACAGATATACTGATATGATGATTGAAGTTTATATTTATAGAAAGGAATCCCAGTGAGGGTGTAACATATGACATATACATACACCAATAATCTGACTGCCTACTTGTTGATTAATGATCATGGGGATCCATTTTGATGAAAAATAATTGTACTTGAATCATATATTAATTGGTGTTTGACTTATATGTATTTCATTATTCAGATCCCTAGATACAATAATCATTCATGGCATGTCTTTTTAATTTTTAATATGGAAAAAAAATAATAGACACCTAGTACATCAAGTCATCTTAGCATCAGAAACTATTTTGCCGATATGGAATCATTTCATGGGAATCATTATATGGTGACTACACCTAGACATACGATAGGTGTCCGTATACTAGTTGAGTGAATCAAGGGGCCCATCCATCAGTTTGGGATAATGCTTGTTTTCTCATTGAGGAAATGATATTTTTCACAATAAAGGATGTTAATGATCTCATGCATCAAATGTTTCACGAGTTTACGAAAAATAGACTTCCAGGTTTAATGGAATGAATAATCCTCAGGAAGTTTAGAATTGTGTTTATACATTTGTTAACATGTTTTAAATCATGAAAACCATAAAATATCATATGGTACGCAAGAAACCATTATTCCTCCATGTAAATAAGGGAACTAGTGGTATATTTTTTCCCAAACCCATGAGGGGATTACTCTCTCAGGGGGGGACATTATGATAATGGTGGATATATAATTTTGGATTACCCAAAGATGTCCACATAGTATACTAAGGAGTTAGTTATATTATTTGTGATGAAATAACCATAGATAGAGGAGTTGATGGGGAGAATAAGTTTTTGATCTATATCTACCACCACCACTAGGGGTCTATGTCAAGCTTTATTGGATGGTGGTTATGGTCACAGTTAATTATTGGATATAGAGATATATTATCCTATTGTGCATGATATGATTAACGATTTGATCTATGTTTTTTTATATCTTGAATGACTACTTTTGGACTCATCAATGAATAATTATTTTATCTAATTATTCAATCATTGACTATTTCATATTTATATGGATCCTTTTCGACAATTCTTTATGGTTATTTCTATTTGAAATGATTCCAATAAATAGGTAAACAACAATATCGTTCTAGAATGGGTTCTAAACATTGGTTCCCTAAACCGGTCGATGACATACCCAAAGGCATGAATCCAAATACAACAAATTTTTTTAACTAGTAGTGATTGTGGAATATTATTCATTAGGTGAAAATACCCTCTTTTTCTTTGTTGGAGTAATACACCAGTGGAAATAATAAATCAATAATATAAATAACATAACATAACCAAAATAATAATCTATCACAAGATGACCAAAACTAGAAATACAATGTCAAAACATAACTATAGATATTCCACTGTAATGTACATGAAATGTATCAATATGAAAAACCCAAAATCAATAAAAACACTAACATCTCTTCCAATATTTCTCTGAGACAATGTATGGTTCCCTCACCATTTCCATCAAAATATTACCTCAGTAAAATGAATGTTTCTTATAACCTGTCCCTCAAACATGTAAACTATTTAGTGGTCGATTAGGAATCCCAAGAAGTGTGTGAGTATGACTCAGTAAGCCAAAACTAATGGTTTCTAAAAGAAATACATTCATTAGTAGTGTAGGTAGTTGTTATAAGAATAATTATAATGAACAAATTAATGGTTTATCCATCATTCAATATTCTCTGTTTGACTACATTAAATCCATTCTTCTCGTGGACACCCAAACCTCAACACTTGATCGGCTAGGGACAGAATCCGAAATACCCTCTACGGATACCATGTTTGTTAATGTACATGATACCATTATTATTTCAAAAATGAATTACCATGATAATAATAATTATATCAACAAAAATTAATGACCATGTTATCATTGAATAATTATCACAATTGAATGATAATATTACCAATATTTATTTCACCCAAATGAATGGCTATGTTTCCATTCATTTAATCAGACAATTGAATGACCATGTTACCATTATTTATTTCACACATGTTAATGACCATGTTTCCATTCATTAATTCACACCATTGAATTTCAACGTTAACATTATTTACTTCATAAAAATTAATGACCACGTTACCATTAATTAAATCAAATAATTGAATAACCATTTAACCATTATTTATTTCACACAAATGAATTACTATGTTACCATTCATTAATTATCTCTGTTTAATGACCATGGTACAATTATGTTTTCAAAAAAATGAATGATCATGTTAAAGTTCATTAATTATCACCATTTAAGGAGCATGTTACCATTCATCAACTCATAATTAAATCAACAATTAATTTTCTACAAAAATTAGATTACTAATTCAACAATTAGTTACACATAACAATTCCATTAGTTAATTCAACAATAAAATAATCAAATCAATAACATTAATTAATTTATCAAATAATTAATAACATCAGTTAATATAGTTAATTAATAATTTATATAATCACATTAGTTACTCCTGTTAATTCCAAAATTATGTAATCACATCAACAAATCAAGTTAATTAAACAAATAAATAACCATAAAAATTATTTTAATTTATTTTTCGATAAATTAATCACCTAAAATATATTTAATTATTAAATAATTGATTAATCACATCAATCATAATAGTCGATTAAAAAATTAACTGATAACATCAATTACTCTAGTTAATAAAATAATTAACTAATCGCATCAATAGTGTTAATTAATATAACAATTAATCAATCACATAAAATAAATCTATCCAATCAACAATTAATTAATCACTTAAATTGTACAAGTCAATTAAAAAATAATCTAATCTCACCAATTAGATTTTTAATTCAACAATTAGTGTATCGTTTAAACCACCTGATTTAATTTCCCCAATTTAATTATTTATGTCATACCTGTTAATTATTTTATCAATAAGTTAATCAATATCCACATTCTCGAAATCCCAAAATTATTCCCACAATTATTAATGTCATTAAAAATCAAAATATATAATAAATAATTCAGCAATTAATTATCATAATTATCAAATATCAATATATATTAATTAACTCGTCAATAATTTAACAATCAATTAAAAATAAAAAATTCCCATTATTTAATTCACTGATTAATTAATATTATATTTTCAATTACATTAACACAACAATCCACTTTAACTAATTATTCGATTTATTAATCACCCTTTAGTAATTTCAATTAATTCACTATCTAATAGTTCAAATTAATTGAATAAATTAATCCCCAATTAATTAATCACAATAAATCGATGAATTATTTAATTGATTAATTAATATCATCATTTGAATTATGTAATTCATCAATTAAACAATCACATTACTCATAATAATTAATTCATCAAATAATTAATCCCACTATTTTAAATAATAAATATATAATAATACACACTACTTACATAAATCATAATTAATTCAACAATTAATTATCTCAAACAAAAATAATAATATCCCATAATTAATGAAAGAATTAATTATATCTATTCATTAAATAGATATCACACAATAAATATACAATCTATTATTTCAATCTATTATATTAAAATCTCGTAAGTAATCTACTGTTAAATATCTCAATCCATAACATCAATATCTCATAATTAATCTACAATTAATTATCTCAATCCATGCTAATAATATCTCATAATTGATATAGAATTAATTATTCCAATCAATCAATGAAACATATACATAATTGTTCTAATAATAAATTAATCTATTCAAGCAATAGAAACCCATTATAATCAATTCAACAATTGGGTATCCAAATTCAAAAAATTCAATGATTCTATAATTAATATAACAATTAATTATTCAATATCAGAATATAAAAATAACATAATTAATCCAACAATTAATTATCTAAAAGATCTACAATATCAATATACAAAAATTAACATAATTAATTCAAAAAATAATTAACTTTAAAATTAATAATCTCAATATACATAATTTCACATATCCCTCAATGAATTAATTCATTGAGTTCATAAATTAATCTAAGGAAATCAATTTCAAAATATCTAACTGTATTTATAAAATTTCAAACACATTAATTAAATTAATAAATTTCGTCCTTATTTATAGAAAACATAACTCATGAATGGTTATGAATATTCGCCAATGGGTAATCCCCATTATTTGAGGTGCACAATATCATACAACTAGATATGTACCCAAAAACCTATATCAAGATCAATTATTTGATGATATATTTACTCTAGATCTAGATATTCAGTCTTTGATCTATATTTAAAAAATAATATCATGATCTAGATCTAGACACGAATAATGACAACAAAAATAATAGGAGAGGGATGTGGGATAAATTGGATGGGATTATGATTGAACTCACTTACCGGGAGAGGTGTAGATCATTGATCCTGGATAGAAATAAATAATAATACGTGTGTACAGCTGTATGAATTCATCCAAGAGCCTCTATAATTGTGAAATAATGTCTTAGGATGAACAGGGGTTGAAAGGGATGACATACATGTGTTTTGGTTGATTTCAAACCAACTTTTAGGGTTATTAAAAATATAAAACATAGTTTCCTCGGTTCATGCACATGGTTTTCCCTCACCATGCACAAAAATTTTTACACTTTTTTGAGGGGTATATGCTTTTTCCTTTAAGGGAAAAAATTTTTAAACACTTTTAGCTAGCCTTTTGAAGCCCCACTATTCGGGGTTTCACAGTTTCCAAGGATAGGGATCAAAATTTTCTCTAACTGTGTGTCAATAATGAACATCCATATTTCCTTCAATTTTTTTCAAAATTCACACTAAAACCCCTCATGTTAAAATAAAAAAAAACTATTATTCAATGAGATGTGATAGAATACTTGTAACCACACTTGAGACAACTCTAGAAAAGGTTTGTATACTTTAATTGCTAATAGTGCAAGGTTATTATCATTAATGAGAGATTTACATGGTACCACATGTCAGATAAAATTAATGTATATGAAGTCATTAAATCTATGCTATTTACATTATCATTAAAACACTAGATAGGTTGTAACTAAAAGTTATTTATGTGCATATCGACAGATGTGGTGATATTCGCCTTCAATAATGAGAGGAACCTACTTAAAAATTTGTTGGACTCATGAGCTGGATGAAGAAACAAATATCCCATTTGTTGGAAGGATTATATGTTTTTGTGGTGGTATATTCAGATACGATTATTCTAGAGGTTTTGGAAGAATAAATATATATCATCCATTAATATGTTCTGGGGAAATAATTTGTTCAGGTTATCGACATACATATTAACTCACACCCCATGACTTTATTGAAATTTCTATGAAATACATGATGGATAATTTAATGATCATTGTTTTATTGGTGTAAATTCCTCAACTTTAAGAGAAGGGTTTCATCGAACCCATTGATTCACACTATGTGTATTTATTATTGTTCAATATTATGGTAGATAATTTCTTTAGGATTTTTGGTGATTATGATGACCAAAATCTAATAATGGACAATAAAATGTATTTTTGTTTTAATTTAGTCTTATAATTATTATTAGAACATTAGAAAGAAATTAAAGACTATTTATATTGATATATAATATAAGAAATACAATACTATGTAAAAACATAACGAAACAAATATTTAATATATTTTACCTTTAACTAATGGTCTTCTGCTACATCTCTTTATTCAAATGAATTTAATGAAGAACAAATAAGGGAATCTAAAAGGCATCCCATCTCCATTGTGTAACCATTAATTCAATGAATCATTTTATGTTTAGATTGGTTATATTCTATCAATGCCTCCTCAAAGTTCCACAATCACATAGTTAAATAATAAATAGACGATTATATTACAATGGCATTTCAGCCAAGAGTCATGGGATACCACACAAACTACCATTCCATGGATATAGATTATATAGTAAATTAACATTCCTCCAATATTATATTAAAAAATTTTCTTGCATTTAAATATGAGAATAACTTATGTGGTCAGTTGATGAATGTATGAATATACTATATCCATTTACTAACACAAATTATAACTTCTATAATTCCATATGAAATTATATTCATATGGTACCCTCGATATTCTCAACAAAAAATACAATATTAGGCAGTTTAAATTATATATATATACATTCAAATAAAAATTTCAATAAAATAAATATTAATATGTTTACATACCCCATACAAACATAAACACAATGACACAAATATATATATGTGTGTGTGTGTGTGTGTGTGGATTTAGTAAATACCTCTATAAATGTCCCACATTACTTAATCCAAAAAACATCATGTCATTTCATCTCATATTATATCATATAAAATATCATAATACATTATATGAAAAAAAAAACTTATGGATGTTTTCTAAAACATTATTATGGAAATTTTTATTTATTTCACATTATAACAAATCATACATAATATGTTCAGAATTCACATATTAAATTCATTTGGATTAAATTTAAAAAAAAATTAGAAACCATTTCATTCGAAATCATTCCCTACCCACTCAACTATAATGTGTGACCTCACATGACTATAATTCACAGTAAATATTAATCTGTATTCAAAAATCGTTAGTGACCTGTAGAAAATAATTAAATCTATCCATTCTATAAAGTAATCTATCATGATATCCCTAAATCACATAAATCTATCTACATTTTTTACCTAGTATAATTCATTTGAAAATGTGATTTTTCATATTTTACCTTTGTTAATACCTTACGTTACCATCAGATGTAGAACATGTCAATACCATATATCAAACTCAACTATTCTCGATTCTTAGACTATATAATGATTTGATTAATGACACATCATGTGTAATTCATAGATAGAAATACACAATCTAGATATCCCTAATCTAGATAAATATTTATTATGTTTGTGTGGCCTCAAAATCCCATAATATATATCAATAAAAGTATCAAATGTTATAAAAGTTATATATGAATAAAAATCCAATATTGTTTATTTGGAATCATCTTGTTTTAATATTGTTTCAATAATCAAAAATCCTCTTAACCATTTTTAATCTATCTCAAATCATGTGTAGGGATGGTTGGATTCTATATACATTAAATAGACTTTCACAAGATCCGGATTCATATAAATTATGTATGAATCATGATTTAATATTGACATATATTTTAAATTTTGTTCTATAATGATTTATTATATTAAAGAAAAAATCAAATTCATTATGTGAATGATTTTTCCTAAGGAAGCTTTATAGATTTTTGGCTATGTATAATAAACAGTAAGTCTGCAACCCATTTTGATTTTATGAAAAGTCATAGACATCCTGATCATAACTTTGTGACCCTGACACCATGAACCAGATACCTTAACCATGAAACCACGACCCAATAACTGGGAACTAGACACTGTGACCCAGAATCCGTGACCCAGACACTGTGAACCAAACAGTATTTTATGTCTTGAAAAAGGTCTACACGCTGGTATAGAGACACCATGATCCTAACACTGCATTTATGCTATGGGTTCCTGATCTCAATGAAACTATGGAGTAATTACTATCTCACCACTAAATGGAAAATAAGTAGACATTGTTTCTTAGTGACACCATTTCCAAGTGATATTGTTTCATAAAAAACTGTTAAAACGTTCTTCAATCTATTTTTTTCTTTTGAATTTAATTTATAACGGTCATATTTGAGTCATTTAAAAGAACTGAAATAAGAGATGTTTCTTTTTAGATATTTCACCTGAAAGTACGAGGTATGAGGTACATAATACTTTCATCCTTTCAGCTCAACCATCTGCACTCTCAATTAATAAATAAGATAAGCCTTGTTGCTGAAATAACGATAGAGACGTTCAATCATTTTAAAAAGAAAACGAATGCATGCAACACAAAAACAACTAAAGAACACAAGAACCACTATTGACCTTTAAAGGATGAACTAAATTAGATGATATCCTTAAGCATCTTATCGGTACCAACTCATGGATGAACAGGAGCTACATAGCTTACACCATCAAATAGGAAAGCAGAGAACCAGACTTCTGATTTACTCTTTTTCACAAGAGGACTCAACACCAACATCTTCTTCATCCTAAAAGTCAAGAGATGTATAGAATAACAATAAGATCCCATATAACACTTTCTCATCATCTTTTCTCTATTTTTAATATTTTTAGCTTTCTATCAGTGTGTGTGTGTGTCTATATTTAAACAGACATTGTCTCTTGTATTAAACTGTACGATTCAACATATTAATCCTCTCAAATATTCTTACATCTGTTTACTCCCATGAATATGTGTGGAAGAGTTCATTTTCTAACATGGTAATTTATACTCACAAAAAACTCTGGAAGAGTTCATGTGATTATGAAACTCATATATACTGTTGTTTACCCTGATCTAGGGTATGGATCAATCTCTTATCAAAATACAATGCTTGGTGGTAGTTGATCAGCATGTAGAGTGGATTATGTTTCCGCATGAGGCGGAACCACTTGTGTTATCCACTGTGCCTTTTAATTTAGTTTTCTGTGCTTTACATTATTTTTTATAAGAATAAGTTTTTACTTTGATAGTTAGTATTGGATATAAGTTATAACTGTTATTCCATATTATAATAGTATAAATATTTAAATCAATAACTCACATTGATATTACTCAGAATTCATCAATCTTTTGAGAATTTATTTTAATAGTCAATCAAATATAATCTTATTACGTTGAATAACTTTCTTATATTCATTTTTATTGAGGAATATTTTAATATGATTTTATAATAAAAAAATTATAGATACTCAATTCACCCCTCTCTTGAGTAATCTACTTCGACCAACCATTTGGTATCAGAGGAGTTTCTTCTTGTTAATACTCTTTTTAACATATTTTCAATTGTGATTTTAGTAGTTAATTAAAGATCTATAAATTTCTCTTACTTCTATTTTTATATCATTGAAAAGTATTTCTTAATTATGGATAATATACTCGAAGGTTTTGTGACAAGCAGACCACAATTTTTATTGCAACCAATTATTGTCAATGGATGATTAAAATGGAAATGCATTTTGAAAGTATGGGTTTTGAAATTTCATCTTCAATTGTAGATGAATATAATATTTCTACTATTAACAGACATACATGGAATGAACCAACTCTGACTACGTATAAAAATAGTTGCAAAGCCACGAATGCCTTATATTTCTCGTTATGAGATGAAGAATTTATCAGAATTTCAACATGTAAAAAACTTATGAAATATGGTTTAATTTGTCTATTTTACATGTACAAACCACTAGTGTTAAGGAAATGAGACAGAAATCTTATATTATTAAGTATATAAATTTTAAAATGAAAGCTTATGAGCCTATTTCTAACATGTTTCTCAGGATGAACGAAATAGAAAACACAATGATCTCTCTCAAAAGAGATGATACAACCAAAGAAAAAATTAAGTGGATTCTCATATACCTACCTGATAGTTGGAGAGGAAATTCTCTCTCCATTAGATAGTCACGTGAAATCAGAAAATTACCTTTCAACGAAATCATTGGGAATATAATGATGTTTAAAGATGTTTTTAAAGTCAAAAAGTAATAAGATGATGAACCAAAAAGAAAAGTTGTGGCGTTCAGGACCACCACATCTGAACACAATGACAAGGTAAAACTGTCAGTCTTTGTAGAATGATCATGTAGTGAAAAATAATTACACGAAAATGATGAAGAGATTGATTAATTAGCCTGAAGGTTTAATAAATTTTACAAAAGGAAGAAATTTTTCAGAAAGCCTAAGATCAAAGGAATATATGATCAAAAGGTATGTTAAAATAATGATTGGAAAAGAAATGACAAGTCAAATTAAATAGTATCTTATGAATGCACGATAAAGGGATATGTAATTGATAACTCTCTCAATGTAAATTATAAAATGAAATATGACGACTAAGATATAAAGTATAAAAAGGAAATGAAAGAAACTCGGTGTGCTTCTGAGCACAGTTTAAGTGACTCAGAGACTTCTCATGATGAACATGATATCAAAGAAAATATGTTCTTCATGAAAAACCCCTCTGAGGTTACCCTGGAATCTCATATACAAAACACTTAGTATTCTAGAGATTCCAGTCATTCGATAAAATTTCTACAGAATAAATGTTTTTGTTTTGAAATATTATTAAAGAGACATGTAATGAACTACAAGATAAATACAAGTCCATAAAAAACCATTATTCTCTTACCTCAAATTTTAAATATGTACTTATTATAGAAAGAGATAAAAAATATCAATTAATCAAAGAAAGTCCATAATTAATGATATCTAATGAGAAATTAAAAAAAGAACTAGAATGGTATACTAACGATATAGATACCTCGGTACAAAATTATGTATAACAAATTTCCCCCAAATATACTACTGGTATTGGCTATCAATCTGGTGAAATAAATTTTGGAAAACCCAATTTTTATTCTACATATTTAACAAAAAGAATTATTCATATTTCAGGAAATAATTTTCTTAGGTAAAACTATAATAAATTACGTACTGTTTCTACCTTTTCTAGAAAACATAATTTTTATTTATCAAATAATTGATATGATGCTTCAATGAAACATATAAGGCAGATGTGGATTCCTTAATCACTAGTTACTAATATTACTGGTCCTAAACAATTATGGTTACAAAATTCTATATTTATATGAATATTTTGTAGGAAATCTGTTTGATTAAATCCTCTAAAATCCTGTGGTAATGGATAGTGGGTTTTCAAGACACCTGGTAGGAGACTATTCATGTTTCATGAACCTATTAAATATTGATGGTGTGCATGTAATATTTGGTGATAATTATAAAGTAAAAAATCATTATCCTTGGCCAATAAGAAATAGTAACTCAGTTTTACTCTCTAATGCACATTTTTTGATGGACTAAAATATAATCTACATAGTATTTATCAACTATATGAAGATGGATTTCATGTTAATTTTGAAAATGATTGTTGAATTGTGATTAAACATAAAAATGAATTATTATCTTCTTCATTAGTAATTGAAAATGTATATTCTGTTAACATAGATTCTTTAGTTTCTCAAAATCATTCAAGTATAAGTGTATTTCACAATGTGTCTTGGCACTGGCATAGAATACTAGGAAACTACAACATTCACTATTTTAGAAAACGAATTAGAAAATGTTTAGTCAAATATCTACCCAAACTAGTGTTTCAAAATGATAATGTTTGTAATTACGGTCAAAAGGTAAAGAAAAAAAAATTTCCTTCAAACCATAAGAGTATGTTTCAACTTCTCATCATCTTGAGTTGATTCACATGCATTTGTTTGGATCATCTTGATAATCTAGTTTTAATGGTAAGAACTTTTTTTATTTTCTTGTAGATGACTTTTCATGGTATAAATTGACCTTCTTCATAGCTCACAAATTTTAAGACAACTCTCATTTCACATGATATTTTAGTACTGTAAAAATCCTTAGTGGTCTTATAATTAAATCTCTATGATGGGACCTTGGCTGCGTGTTTGAAAATCAAGCGTGTGAATCATTTTCCTCACAAAATTGATATAATCATAATTTATACTCCCCTAAAACACCTCAATAGAATAGAATATAATAAAGAAGAAATAGGAAATTTAATGAAATTTCTCGAACCACGCTTAGTAAATAGGATATGCCTATTTATTTTTTGGTCGAAGCTATAAATACTTCTTGATAAATTATTAATGGATAATTTATTAGACCTATTCCTAAAAGAACTCCATTTGAGTAGTAGAAAAACAGAAAACCCAAAGTGAACTACTTAAAAGTCATTGGTTGAAAATTATATATCCTTAATACCAAATAAATGATTGAAAAAATTTCATCCAAGAGTGATGAAGGAATATTTCTAGGATATTCAATATTTAGTAAATCCTAGAGAGTATTTAACAAAAAAAATAAATGTGTAGAGGAATTTGTCTATGTTAAGTTTCATGAGATAAATCCACTTGATCCTAAGACCTCCGTAAGGAATCATTAATATTATATGTTAACCTTTAATATCATTGATAAATCCTCGAACAATCTTGTAAAGGAATCTGTAAAAAACATCCATTTCTGGAAAATATCTACATTCAATCCATAATGAAACTGAACCTATTGAAGAACTATAAATCACTAGCCCCTTTATTTCTAGATCTGTTATAACTCTTAATAACGAACAATTAGATTATTTTGAGGTGATTTAGAAAAAGGACCACAAACTAGGCCTTCTCATAGAAATCAGGTTGAACATCAAGTTTTCTTATCAAAACTTGAACCTAAAAAACATCAATTATTCAATCAATGATAAATTTTGGGTGATGGATATGGAAGATGATCATAATCATCTTGAAAAGAAAAAAGATTGTAAAAACCATGAAAAATTCAAAGAAACTTTTATCATAGGCACTAAGTGTGTGTTTATAATTAAAGTGGATAGAGTTGGTAACATAGTTAGAAACACAGTTATATTTGTTTCACAAGAAAATAGTCAAGAAGGAATTGACTACGGGAAGACCTTTGAACGTATTGTTATGCTTGAAGCCATCATAATCCTTCTTTCCTATCATGGGAATCTTAATTTCAAAGAATATCAAGTGGATTTCAAGAGTTCATTCTTATATGGTTATATAGTTTTGGATGTTTTTGTTGAACATCCCCTAGTTTCAGAAATCCTCACTTTCCAAATAATGTCTTTAAATTTTCAATAGATTTTTATTGTTTAAAACAATCTCCAAGAGCTTCGTATGATAGATTTACTATTTTTCTTATTTCCAATTGTTTTAAAAATGGTATAGTTGATCCTAATAATTTTATAAAATGAATATCCAATGATGTTTTTGTATTTCAAATTTATGTAGATGATATTATTTTCAAATCATCAAAAAAAATTATGTATTCTGTTTTCTAAAATGATGCAAAATGAATTTAAAATGAGTTTAATGAGATAAATAATAATATTTCATAGATATCATATATTTCAAAATAATGATGTTATTATTTTAAATCAATTCAAATATACTAATGATATTATTAATTTTTTTGGCTTGGACACCACTAAATGTAGTAATACTGCTAGAATTACTACTTGTAAAATGCATATTGGTAATGATGGAAAACATGTTGATCAACAAACTAACAGAAGAGTGGTTTGAAACATACTATACTTAACTACTATCAAACCTGATATTATGATTACTGTATTTATGTGTGTTCATTTTCCAAAAAATAAAAAACAAACTCTTTTAAATTTTGTTGTTAGTATTCAAATACCTCAAACATACACCCAATTTAGGACTCTTCGATCTTAGAGGACAATAATTTGAGTTATTTAGCTATTTTGATTCTTATTTTTGTGTTAGTAAGTTAGAATTAAAAATAACCTTTGTAAAATGTATCATTTTAGGAAAGTTTCTAGTGTCATGGTGTAATAAGATAAAAAACATCATTTCATTACTTATTATCGAATCTGAATATATAGCTACTAGCGAATTTTGTGCATATATTTTCTGAATGATACAAACATTTGTACACTATGGAAATCAATTTAATCTTGTACCTCTAAATTGTGACAATACAACATCTATTAATATTTCAAGTAATCATATTTAACACTCCAGAACAATAAATATTGATGTATGGAATCACTTTCTGAGAGACCATTATCAAATAGGTGGTATCACTTTCGACTTCATTGGAACTGGATGTAAGATTGCTGATATATTCACTAAAACATTAAATTATTATTGGATAAATTACATTATACATGAATTAGTTATGAATAATATCATGTAGAAAGTGTATGATTTCATAACATACTGCTTCACACATACAGTTTCAAAGCATACCATTTCAAAAAATACTATTTCAAAGTTTATGATTTCATGACATGTAGTTTCACTAGACACTCTCTTAGAATTATTATCTCACTCTCACGATTTGATAGGTTACTGTCTTGGAGTTACAGTTTCATGTTTACGGTCTCACAGTTATTGTCCCTTAGTTATTTTCTTGCACTTACTTTCTCAAATGATATTGTCACACCATATGGAGTTACACTGTAAGGATGAAACCGTGAAAATATGTTCAAATCTCACCATGAAAATCTGTTCCAGTCTCATTGTGACAATCTATTCCTGTCTCAGTAGGATAATCATTTCCAATCATACCGTGAAAATTTGTTCTACTCTCACTATAATGTATTAGTTTTCGTTTTATTTATTTTTTATTACCCATATCGGTGTGTTGATTATTATTTTTCTTGTGACTTTTTATTTGTGATGCTAGAAATCCCTAAATGATAAAAACCCAATATTATTCACTCTTTTTTTCACACAATATCTCTTCTCTCAAAACTTACACCTCTCTATTTCAAACTATAAGTCCTCTTTCATCCATTCATCTCTCTATATCCCAAGTTGAATGCCCATAATTAAACTCTCATCTTCATCAACTTTTGATAAGTTAAAATCTCATAAGAATGTTAAATGGGCACCGAAGGTAATCCCCAAAGGACAGTTAAATATGAATGTTGTTGAGAGAATAGTTGTACCACAAAAAAATATCTATCTTATTTGGTTACTGACAAGTAAGTCATTAGTTTTTAATATACATAATTAGCATGGTTGGATGAATTGGTTTACAAAATAGAAAAGTATGATTTATCCAAAATTTGTTTATCAGTTTTATCAGTATGTCCATTTCTCTTTTGATACATAAGATGGTTTTCTTGTAAGAAGAATGATAAATGGTAAAATGTGTACATTTATATGAGGTTATGTGTTGTCTACCTAGGGATACCTCATGAAAAAATATTTGTGGAATACCAGAGTTCATCATACTCCTAGGATTTTTTTCTTAAAAGAATAAATAGGAAGTTTGACTAGAAATAAGAAGAAATGAAAAGAAATTTTTGTAGAGTTATATAATGAAACAAGGTTGCAGTTTAAGTTTATCGAGAATATTATTATTCAAAGTAATGGGGATTTTTCTTCTTGCAAGTATCAATATATATTATTTATACATTTTTTTCAAAATGGGAACAGGATTAATCTATGTAATTATATTATATTTCAAATGTGTAAATTGATTAAAACAACCTTGAAGTCTACATACATTTATATTCATGATTAATCAATGCAATTCAATCTTCTAAAGGTGTGGATGAACTTAATGATGAAGTCATAGAAGATTATGAGTTTTGTATCTCAATGGATACATTCAAAAGAATGAAAATAAGATTAATCATTTGTAAAAGTATTTTGTGAAAGATAATGAATGTTTGTATGAAAGATTCAATCTAGTTGAGAATCCATCGATACCTAATAACATATCTAATTCTGGTTTGGAACGAGATGAAATGGTTGATTATTATGTTGAAGAAGAAGAGAAGGTATTTTTTGCACAAATAGAAGGAACTGTAATGGACTAATAAGATAGTGGTCTACTTGTTACACAAAATTTTCTTGATAAGGATGTACCTACTACGGAAAAAGATATTGATTTAGAAGAAGAACCTATTTCTGGAAAAGAATATGCAGCTTGGGAAAAAAATTTTGTTTATGAGGATCATCTATAAAAAGAACTTTCTATTGAGGAACTATGTAATTTTGGAGAACAACTACGAATTGATAATTAATTTAACCCATATACTGAGGAATGAATGGAAAATTCTATTCATCCATGTAGAATTAAAATGGTTAAGTCTATTAGAGATGATGATTTAGAAATAGATCAAGGGACTGAATCTCTTAGTCATGTAAGAGATTCACCAATTGAGGGGGAGAAACACCGTATAATTGAAATTGTTGAAGTTTCAATCATTTTTATCAAAACAATATGGATGCCTATAATATGATTCCTGGATAATTTGATCTGGACAATACCCAAGAGTCCTTTTTTAAAGTCATCGAATTTTCCATGATGTATCAATTGAAACTAGTTTCAAGTCATGATGTAATCTCTACTAAGGAGCCTGAAACATTCTCTTCTCTTATTCTAGAACCCTCACAAGAACCATCTTCTTCTGTGATTCATAGTGATCTAAATGCTTCTGGAGATACTCTATTAGTTGAATTTGAAAATATCATGAACACCCAACCTACTCATATGTCAAAACATAGTGAAATACATGTTTCATTTCTATTAGAGAAAGTCATATTAAAAAATCAACCAAACATGATTCATTATATAAAAGAAGTTAGAATTGATAAAAGGTAGTTGAGTGAAGAGGTGATTTCTCTTATAGATATGGTTGAATATATTAAAAATTATTTTCAACTAGGATAAGCTCATGTTTCTCATCTTGTATAGGATGTTAGTGATCAGATTCCACAGAAAGGTGCATCTCTGATTCAACTGAATGTGACTTAAATTTATGACAAAGCAGTTGAATGAAACTTCAAGACTGACAATGTGATTTATGATATTGTATTTTGGTATTAAAAATTGAATGATGACTACAAGGGATGACTACTAATGTTCTGAATCAAATCAAGTCTGTCACTTCAGCAGTTAATGCTTCCAATGCTTTTGGAAATTCATCTCAACCTATTGACAATTATATTTTTAGAAGTGTTGTTAAGAAGGAACATTAGTCATTGTGATGTGGTTTTGAAAAGGAAATATTATCTACTGTTGTCAAGATTAGAGACAGAGTACTTGACTTAGTGATCATTCATTCAATGATTTCTAATGATGCTCTAGAAAAAATTACTTGGAATGTGGATTTCTACTTTAATAGGATTTTATCTAAGCATTATGTGACAAATAATTTCAAATGTATTGTATAGAATTTGAAAATTCCACCTGTCAGTCAAGACATCATGACTACAGTGAAAAATCAGAATGATTTCACTCCCCTATTGGAGAAGTTCGTGGAGAACAATGATTATTTTGAGAAGGAAATGAAGTAGGTGGGGACATCATAAATGATTTCATTAAATTGTTGAAGCCTTATCATCTTGTGAAAAGAACTACCATTTTGGACCCTATAGCTGCACCTTTGAGGCATGGTTTTACTCCTTCATCATCCATTATATTTTATTATGCCTCCATGTCTATTTCTCATGCTCTGAGCCAGACCAGACATGTTATCCTTGAACAATCCTTGTCTTTGACCTCAACTAAACCCACAATGGAACCTTATACTTATGAAGGATTCCCTCTTCCACCTATGACAGATGCCTTAATACCATCATTAACCTCTACTTATTATCCAACGACTCCTTCTGAAACTGTTACCAATGAAAAAGAGAAGGCTACAAGTGTAGATGAATAGTTAAAATTGTATTTTTTATAGGGATGTTATGTAATTTTTCCTAAATTATGTAATGAAAATTTTATTCAATCTAATTCAATGTGAATTGTTCTTGTTTATTCTCTTATTTACCTTTATTCCATGTCTATTTTTCTTTTTCCTATATTCCATTTTATAATCCCCAAAAAGGGGAGAAAGAATACTAAGAACATACATCTTACTCAAATGATTTGTGATCATCAAAATGGAGGGAGATTGTTGGAATCCTCAGGTTTTAATCATTTTTAATGATCAAAAATCATGTTTATATTATTAATCAATTTCCTATAATGTATAGATATGGTTGGTTTCACTGTACTTTAAATATACATTCATAGGCTCATGATTCCTATAAATCATCTTTGAATCATGATTGTATATTTCCAAATATATTTAATTTTGTTTTATAAGGATTAATAATATTAATGGTTATGTATAGTTAATTCTGCGAATGTTGTTTCCAAAAAAACATTACAGATTTTTGGTTATGTTTTAGAAAACTTAAGACTTACACTTCTTCAAATTTTTTGCAATGACCCAGGCATCATGACCCTGACAACGTGATCTAGACACTGTCACCTAAACACCATGAACCTGAAAATGTGACCCAGACACCATGACCCAGACACCGTGACCCAAACACCGTGACCACGACTCCCTGACCGAAACCCTATGAACTAGACACCATGACCCTAACTCCATGACCTAGACACCGTGACCCAAACACTATCAACATACATAGTTACTCGGACATCATTCAATGTATTGACAAATGACCACACTCTAGTACTGAGACACTGTGACCCTGACACCATATCTATGCTATTGGTTTATTATCGCAATGAAACTGTGGCATAATGACTATCTCACTTCTCATGGTCAAAGAAAAAGAAACCATTCCCTGGTTCACTATTTCAAAGTGATACCATTTCTAGAGAAACCATTACAACCTTATTTAATAAGTTTTTTCATTTTCACATTAATTTCTAAGGGTCATATTTGAGACATTTAAAGGAAAAAGAACAATTAATGTTTCATTTTAGATATTTCTCTTGACATTACGAGGTACGAGGGGCATACTACATGCATCATGTCAGCTGATTCATGTGCACCCTCATTCAAAATGAAGATAACCTTGCTGCAAAAATAAAGACAGATTTGTCAGTGAAATTTTAAAAGAAATATATTGCATGAAACACAAAAAAAATAAAGAACAAGTGATTCACTCTAGACCCAAGAAGACCAAACTATAGTAAATCAGAGCCCCATACATCACCGTAGAACCTTCTCAAAGACAAACAAGATCTTAATAGAAAACATCATCAAACTGTAAACAAGGGAAGCTAACATGCGATACACTGTTTTTTACTGGAAGACTCCACACTGTCATCTACTTCATCCTACAAGTCCAGAGCAACAACGAATAAAACTTATAGCATTCATAACCCTTTATTATTATCTTTTCTTTATTGTATACAGTTTTTAGCTTTTGAGTAGTGTGTCTGTGTGCCTGTATTATAAAAACATTGTCTCCTGTATTAAAATGAAGGATACAATCTACCCTTCCTCTCTCATCTTCTTACAGTAGTTTACACTCTCATATAAGTGTGGAAGAGGTCCTTGAATGACCTTATAGATTATAACAACAATGATTAGTAGAAGAGGTCATGTGACCTGGAAAATCATGTGTACTATTATTTACCTTGATCTAGGGTGCGAATCAATATATTATCTATATTGACTGCTTGGTGGTAAGTGATCACCCAATGCATTGGATTAAGTCTCAACTTGATACTAAACCACTTGTTTTATACATTGTGTATTCTGATTTATATTTTCTCTACATTACATTAAATTTTAGAAAACTATATTATACATTGATATTTATTCTTGAATTGAAGTTATAGATATTTTTCATTATTAGAATATCCTCAAAAGTTGTATCAAAAACTGACATTGCTATTACCGAGAATTAATCAATATTTGGGAAGTTATTCGAACAATCAAACTATTACAACCTTATTACATAAATTAAATTGAATGTATTCATTTTTATTGGAGAATAGTTTTAAGTAACATTTTGACAGAAACGTTTATAGATACTCAATACAACCCCCTCTTGATTATTCTACATTGACCAACATTGGTTAGGATCATAGTGAAAATAGGATTAAACAAATACATGACCACCCTCGTATTACCTACATCAATATTTATACTTGTGTATGTAGGGAACCAATGTAAGAAGGTTCTCATGTTAGGAATCATTATAATAATAGGTATTGTGTAGACGAAAATTCTCTATTTACCAATATTATGCCAAATAAAATTGTATAACCCACATTGTGGAACCCATAGTAGGTTGTCTATGACACAAAATAAATCAAATTCATTTTATTCTTCCTCTGGTGAATATTCTATATCACTGTACATGATTCCTTCCCACATAAGACATATTTTTTCATTTTTTCAAATTATACTCCACGAAAAACATATATTAGGGATAAAACCAATGTTATACAATAAAATGTCCATTATAAATACACATTATAAAATATATACATATATATAAATTTGGTTAAAGATGTTACATAATAATATAATTCATGACCTGTCTCTCAGGGCCTCTTCCATGACTACCCCTAGCCAGCCTTCCATAGGCCATGGGCAGGTGACTGGCACCAAAAGGCGTATTCTCTAAAACTAGGAAGGCATTGCCTTTTTAACCAGTAAACACACTCAACCAAGATCACAGAAATATAAGAACAGAAGTAAACTATATAGTAAACAGGGTGTGTACAGTACGAAAAAGGATCCACAATACATGCCCATCTAAAAAGTAAAAGAAAACTGGGAAGTAAAAGTAAACTAGAATAGATCCTATGAACACCCACCAAAGATCCTACATGAAGGGTAGGTATAGCTCTCGAACGGCCATCCCCGTGGTACGCCTCATCTAATTTCCACCTCCGAGCTACCTCCAGTCTTGGTACCCTCATCCTCGATCAATGATTTATGCCGCCTGCACCAATCACAATAAGGTGCGGGCGTAGCCCGTGAAGGGGTCAGTATAACGGTACTCATTTGAGACCCTGAGACCCTCAAAAGTCTCAAAAAAATTCACAAAGGATAAAAAAGAATGAATGAAAACAACTTATAACCCTACTTAGTTATATTTCCATATTTATACATATGTTGTCGATTAATCCCAACTCAAAATCCCAAAGCTCAATTGTCCCATGAAGGAAAGAATATGATGAAGATAACCACCATGAAGGTAAGTACCAAAAAGGTAGGATACACAGAATAATATCACAAAGATATCACCATGAAGGTAAGTACTACAAAGTTATGCCACATAGAATATTACCACAAAGGTAAATACTTATCTCACACCAAGTATAAAATATGTATGGAAGTAAAGATGATTATATGTAACTACCAAATCATCTAACTTTGTTAAGAGGAAGACCCACGTAGGATCCTAGGTCATCAGACCCACGTAGGATCCTATTACAACAGACTCATGTACGATCCTAATGTAATCACATGTGGATTCCTAGAGTTAATCCAAGTGGGATACAGGAACACAGATCCACATAAGATCCCAAATTAGAGACCCACATAGCATCCTAAGGTACATACCCACATAAGATCCCTTTCTCATCTTACAGCCAGCTATGGGGTTCCCATAGTAATCTTTTATGATTCCGAGAGGGTCCTCTCCTCAAGCCAGAGGTCGATACTCCAACTTCCACGAAGTCCCAAGAAATGTATCCCAATGTACCTCCATGTAATAGGGTTCCCAGCGCAATAGATGGTGCATGAATCAGACACCTGGTCTGTATGTTATTGGGATTTTAGTCCCTAGTGCCCAATTAGATTCATGTTCAATCCAACCTTGATGTACCCCAACATTACCCAAAACACAATTGGTGTATATCAAAAGGGTCGTCTCGATCCAAGGATTCTGGCACTGTAGACGGTTCATCAAACGGATGCACATAGACCATGTTATGGCCGATAGATAAAAAGGGACCAAAATATTTTGGGTATGGTCCGACCCAGTCGGACTGACCAAACCTGCTTGGTCTAGCCTAGCCTACTGGGTAGCCCGCGATGGGCAGCCCACGATAGGCAACCCGCGATGGTCAGCCTGCGATGGGAAGCCCACTGGGCGGTCGCTCGGCTCACGTCTGGCCTGACGACCTTCCCTCCTCCATCACTGGCGGCCTTTGGTGATCCGGCCGCCCCTCCCTCATTGTCGGAGCATTGCGCCGTCACTGTCTTTTCTGCTGACCAGAGTGTCGGCTGCCAATCCCGAGCCCCACTGGTGTCGGTCACCAGGGATGTTTCCCAGGCCCCCGGGCGCACCCTGGTGGCCCATTCTTTATTTTGTAGACTTCCTTACTCATCTGTGGACGTCACCATTGATTTAAAAACACCACAAACCACAATGGTTGCAGATAGTTATGGTTTTTTTTCCCAAAACCTCTTCATTACAACAGTAATAAGAGGCATATTTGTTCTTTAGTCACGAAGAACGTCAAGATTAGGTAAGGGGTATTCAAAATAACAAAACCAACCATGTCGTTCATTGGAGGAGTCGAGAGGTAGAAGATGAAGTCTTTGAAGAACGATGACGTTTATTTCTTCCTCATATCGTTTCCGATCCTAGCTCGGGGTCAGTTCCTCATTCTTCATTGGAGAGGAAACATTCCTCATTAGATATAACGTTTATCCACAGTTCTTCAAAGATCATTTTCCAGCGAAATTTTCTAACCCCACTAACAATGATGATCCAACATATTAAAAATAAGTTTAACAATTAATTAAAGTTGACATGTTTAAGTAATTATAGTTTCTCAATATATTAATTGGAGAGTTGAGAGGTTTTCTCCCATTATGTGGGGATCGGGTGGTCCCCACAACCAGGAATTTAAATTCGCTGTTTTCTAGATCGGGTGATCCCCACCTCCTTTATTTAAAAAGATAGGATATAAAAATAAAATAAAAGATATTCTTTATTTTATTTTTATTTCCACGAAAACACGAAAACTGTCATTCACCCTCGACCTAATGTGGTCATGGTGAAGGTCTTTTTAAGCGAATAACGGTGTGGCGAGTTCAACGGTGTCCTGAGATTTCAATTTCGAGCACCAGTTAAATATTTACAAAAACCATCACACATTCATACTAAACACACTTAAAAAAAGTTTATAAAGTCATTCCAGGCACACCGGGCCTCAGAATCATGCGCTATCATTTTTTGTGGACTCATAAAATTCCCATATAATAAAAAAAATACATGAAATTTCTATGTCATTACTTTCTCCCCACCTCATGTCGTTGCGTTCCAGAAAGCCACATCACAAAAAATAGAAAAACTAGTGGGGGATATTGAGAACAAATCTAAGCCACCCACTACCGTGTGCTCTACTAGAGGTGACTAGGCTACCAATGTAAAAATACCAAAGGTATCATTCGCACATGACATATACTCTCATTTCTATCCTCAATCTCCATTGGAGCCACCATAAATGTCTCCCCATCTTCAATGTAAAGGTCACCCTGGTCAATGATGTGTGAAGAGTCCGACACGTATCTCGTAAGCGGGGATACGTGGAAGATGTCATGCACCCGGTGCAGTTGAGGTGGAAGAGCTAAGCGGTATGAAACCTCGCCAACAATGTTTAGGACCTAAAAAGGTTCAATGATCCTCATAGATAAATTTCCGCCTCGACCAAATATCTGCAAACCTCGCCAGGGTGATACCCATAGAAAGACATGGTCAGCATCCTCAAACACCAAAGGTCTTCTTCTCCAGACGACATTAGTATTTTGCCTACTCTGTGCAGTCTTCATCTGCACTTGGACGATCTATAACTTCTCTATGGTATCCCGTACCATATCTAGTCCCATGAGTACTAACTCCCTTGGGTCAGTCCATCACAATGGCGATCTAAATGGGCGTTCGTACAATTCCATTAATAGTTTCATCCCAATGGTGGAGTGATAGCAGTTGTTGTATAAAAAATACACCAAGGGAAAGTGATCCTCATATACATGACCAAATTCGAGGACGCAAGCACACATCATGTCCTTGAGGGTCTAATGGTCCGCTCAGTCTGGCCATCTGTTTGATGATGAAAGGAGGTTCTGAAATGATGTTTCATCCCAAAAGCCTCATGTAACCCCATCCATAGACATGTAATGAATCATGCATCAAGTTCAGAGACAATTGTCGAGGGTGATCCAAGTATTCACACAAATTGTTTTAAAATAGAGGTGTCCCAATATCTCAACTAATCCATACTATCTGATCGATAAGAAGTGGGTCGACATGGTGAGTCAATCAGCGATCACCCAAATAGAATCATGACCCATGGATTTTATTGGAATTCATGTAATGAAGTCCATGGATATTCCATCCCACTTCCACTATGGAACCTCTAAAGGCTGCACTAAGCATGCTGGTACCAGATTCTCCTCCTTCACTTGCTGAAAAGTGAGGCACTGAGAGGCAATCTCTGCTACTACTTTCTTCATTCCCAACAACCAGTTATATCGTTAGATATCCCGGTACATCTTCCCCACTCCTAGATAAACTGCTAGAGGGGATGTGTGGAACTCCCACAACACATCCCCCTGAATAGATACTTGTACAATGGTATGACATTCCAAATGTATGATGAGCTCCCCACCATCATAAAATCCAACAGGAGCATGCCCTGAGAATATTGGTACATGTCGATCCTCGCAGTTAGTGTCTGCATGATCTGCCTCCGTGACTCACTGAAGAAGTGGGAGAGTGATAGTAAGAGACTGAATAAAATCTGCTCCATCACGTTCCACAAAATATATTTGTAATGCGGCCAGCTGTCCCATCCCCTCACCTAGCTTTTGTATACCAGATCTCTTGTTCAGTGTATCTGCTGCAACATTCCCCTTCCTAAGAGTATAGACTATCTCTAAGTCCTAGTCCTGGAGACGATTGTGAGAACGTTGTTGACACAGGTTCAGGTACTTCTTATATAAGATATACTTGAGACTCTTATGGTCCGAGTAAACAATAAAATTTTTTCCCATCATTTAATGTTGCCACATATTCAAGGTGAGAACCACTACTGCTAACTCTAGGTCATGGGTGGCATATTTCTTCTCATGTTTTCTTAGCTGTTTTGAACCATAAGTGATAACTGCTCTCTCTAGCATCAGGACTCATCCAAGCCCGTTTCCTGATGCATCGCATTAGATTACGTAAAAAACACCCTTCTATGGAAGCCCCAAGATGTGAGCACTAGTCTTTCACTACCTCAGCTCATGAAAACTCTGATGGCATCTCTCCGACCACACAAAGGGTTTCCCCTTTTTCATCAACAATGATAAAGGTGTTGCAACTCTAGTTAAATCTTGCACAAATATCAGGTAGTATCCGGCCAAACCCATGAAACTTCATACCTTCATTACACTATTGGGTGGCTTCCAATCATATACCTCCTCAATAATTGTTGGATCCACCACAACTCCAGCTTCCAACATGACAGGTCCATGGAAGTGAACCTCTCGGATCCAGAACTAGCACTTTGAGAGTTTACCATAAAACAGGTTCTCCTATAGTGTGTCTAGAACTATCTGAAAATGATAGGAATGCTCCTCCCCATTATCCAAGTATGCCATAATGTCATCAATGAAGGCCTCCACAAGAAGATCAAGATATGGCTGAAAGATCCCGTTCATGAGTCCAATGAACACTATTGGAGTGTGGGTCATGCCATATGGCATGACCAAAAAATCATAATGGCCATATCGACATCTAATATTCATCTTCTTCACATCCTCATCTCCTACTGTGAGCTGGTAATAGCCTGATCTGAGTTCTATCTCTCAGAACCAGCATGCTCCCATTAGCTTATCAAAAAGGATGTCAATCCTCAAGAGTGGGTACTTGTTCTTCATGGTCACCTGGTTCAGGCACCGATAGTCAACACAAAGTCTCAAGATCCCAACCACCTTCTTGGAGATCAAAATCAGGGCTGCCCAAGGGGAAACACTAGGCCAGATGAATCCATTCCCCTGAAAGTCCTCTAGTTTTACTCGCATCTCATGAATCTCCATGGGAGCCATCCAATATGCTGGTGTAGATATCAGTGTAATCACATGGTACAAGACAAGGTAAAATTCCACCTCTCTGCTTGTAGGTAGACCCAGAACATCATCAGGGAAGAAATACATGTATTGTTCCACCACTATTGGATAACTGAGACTCTCCACATCAACTGCTCCATGAGTAAGGCTAGCCAACTGATGAGTGAACAGTTGCACTCTCTTTTAGGTATGTCAATCCTATACTGAAAAATCCCCCTTCTCACCAGTCATGTTAAACCTAGTATCATTCGTGTAGACACAATGCATTTTGTGCCTAATATGGTCAATTTCAACATAAACTATAGATAACCAGTCCATACCCAAGATGACGTCGTAACGTCTCGAAGCCGCTACTAGGAGATCCCAGCCAAAGCTCTCACCTCCTAGAGTAATATAACAATGCCTGAACCAATTTGTAATCATAAAATTATCTCATGTAGGAGTATCTATCCATAAGGATCAGTCCAACGGCTCCATCAGAATCTATGAGCTCTGAATGATTGCATATGCAATAAAAGAATGGCTAGAACCTATGTAATAAGTACTGAAGCTAAGGTGGAGTGGCCACAGATTGTAACTCGAATCATATCTAGAGCGCCTGTGATCATAGACCTCAGCTGCATAGAGCTGATCTTTCCCCTATCCACCTGCTCTCTTTGGTTGAGGTGGACTACCTGGTGGTGCTGGTAGTAACATATTGAATCGTCGCCCACCGCTAGCTACCCGACCAGCTCTTTTTTCATGACTTCCTAATCCCTGCGGACCTCCTCGGTCGAATCTCTCTATCTACCTGGGAGGTTAGTTGACCATTTAGTGATCATATGTAGTGTGGTTCTAGTAGTCTCAATACATGTGACCCTACACGGTGCATGCGTAACACCACATGAGCCTTGCATGATAGGCTCTGTCTCTGGTGCCTTGCAAAACCGACCATGAATCCTATGGTCATACACCTATAAGTCTTGTTCTCTTGGACCTCTGTGACATTTGTCAGTTTCCAGCTGCACAAGACTCCGCTACGTGATGCATGGTCGTGGGTCTCACTACTAGTGACTGCTCAGCAAGAATACTATACACTAAGAGGGCTCGCTCTAACACCCCCACCTATGTCGGGATGCTGAGAGAAATCAACGAATCCTAGATCTCCCGCCTGGGCCATTGATCGAATTTACAGGTCCTAAAGAATGGGTCCCGCACCATATCAGTAGACAATCATGAAAGGTCAGTCAACCTTGCTGAGTACGGAGCCACAGTCATGCTGCCCTACTGCAGATGTAGAAGCTCATGTATGCGCAAAACACGAAGGGTCACTGGGACAAAATCTGTTATAAATAGGCTCTCAAAGTCTACCCAGTGAAGTGTCACCACATCATTAACCTAGAGCATCATGCTCCACCATCTGCATGTTGCTGCATGTAGAAGACTATCTGCAAGGATCAACAGGAGATCAGCTGGTGTCCCCATGAGTCCTAAGTCTCTCACCACATCCTCTAGCTAATCCTCAGCCGCTTGTAGGTCCATATAACCCATGAAGCTAGTGGCCTCTAGTTCTAGAACTCGTGAAACAAGCTTAAGTGGACTGCACTCTCCATTTCATGGGCTGGGGGAATCGGTGGCCCAAAGGGTAATGTTACCGTTGGTGCCTTCGCTGGTGCCCCTACTGATAAAGGGCATTGCACCGAGGCCACATCGCGTGGTGGGCTATCATCTCGTACTACACCTGGAACCCATGCTGGATGTCAGTTTGGAGGAATCCTGAAAAGAAACAGTTGTCTCGCGGTCAATACGTTATACCTGGTGTCCTAACTCAAGGAGTTCATAATGAAAACGTTTCAAAACCCACACGCAATCAGGGTTTTCATGCACTGAGTTAGAAATTAGATGTCAGGGTCCTGGTATATGGATATTTCGGCCGCAACGACAACACTGGATTCCCTAAACAGATAACCACACTCACTACACATAACAATATTGCAATTAAAAATATCAGAGTCCAATGTTCTACTATAGAACTGACTCCTCTGATACCATTTTGTCAAAACCCATCCCCCTGGGGCCCATGTAGTTACTACCCCAAGCCCCCCCTTGATAGGCCAGGGGCTGGCGACTAGCAACAAAAGAAGTATTCCCTCAAACTGAAAAGGCATTGCCTTTATAACCTGTAAACACACACAACCAAGCACACATTAAAATACCAACACATGTAAAATATATAGTAAACTGAGTGTGTACTGTAAGAAAAAGGGGACAGAATACAATCCCAATAGAAAAGTACAAGAAAAATAGGAAGTACAAGTACACTGGAATAGCTCCTGTAAATACCTGCCAAGGATCCAACCTGAAGGGTATGTACAACTATCAAACGATCATCATAGCGGTACACCTCATCAAATGTCCACCTCTGAGCTACCAATAGTCATGGTAGCCTCAAACTCGGTTAATGTTGTCTATCGTCTACACCAAACACAAAAAGGTGTGGTTGTAGCCCGTGCAGGGGTGAGTATAACGATAATCAGTAGGGACCCTAAGACCCTCTAAGGTCTCAAAAAATCGACAAAGTATTAACCAAAAATCATGAAAACAACAAACAACCCTACTTAGTTATATTAACATAAATATACGTAAGTTTTCAAGTAAACACTGTCAATCATGAGGAAACACGCGGCCCAAATGAAAATCCAAATGCTCAACTGTCCCATAAAGGAAAGAATACGACGAAGGAAACCACTACGAAGGTAAGCACAACAAAGGTACACCACACAAATGAATATCTCATTAATATAACCATAAAGGTAAGAACCACAAAGGCACAACACAAAGAACATTACCACAAATTTAATTACATAGCTCACACTAGGTATAACATAGGTATGGAAGTAAATATGATTACATGTAACTACTAAATCTTTTGACTCTATTAAGAGGTAGACTAATGTTGGATCCTAAATCATTAGACCCACGTAGGATTCTAGTACAACAGTCTGGCATAGGATCCTAGAGTACTCCCACCTGGATTTTAATAGTTGATCCAAGTGGGGTACTAGAACACAGACACATGTAGGATCCCAAAGCACAGACCCACATAGGATTCTAAAGAACAAACCCACATATGTTCCCTTTCTTATTTCACAGGCATCTCTAGGGTTCCCGCAGTAAGCTCTCTAGATTCTAGGATGGTCCACTCTGTAAGCCACAGGTCGATACTCCATCTTCCATGAAGTCCCAATAAGAATTATTCCCAAGGACCACCACATAATAGGGGTATCAACGTAATAGAAATTGCATCAATCGAACACCCGGTTTGTATGTTATTGGCCTTTTAGTACCGAGGGCCCGGTTGGATCATGTTTGTTCCAAATCATCTTTTCCCCAACATTATCCAAAACTCTAGTGGGGTATATGAAAAGGGACTTCTAAATACAATCATTCAGGAACCATAGATGGTTTTCAAATGGATGCATGTAGCATACGATTTGGCTGAAAGAGTGAAAGGGTTGAAACTGGTCTAGGTCCGGTCCGACCTGGCCCGTTGGGTCTTGCCCTCAATCTAACACAGCCCGCTGGGTATGAACATTGTACCATCTATGCCTGCCAGTGTGGTCTAGCCTACGATGGAGGCCTGATGAACTATCCACTCTGCTAGTAGCTGGCCGGACAACCAGCCCTCGTCCTTGTGGCATGGTCGCGCGTTGTGCCATCCTTAGTGGCCGGCAGCCAGTCGGCCGCCCCTCCATCGCTGCCGCAACCCTGTTCCACGACCCCTTTACCCCGGGCGGTGCGAATGCATGCTTCCACCACTGAAATGAGGCTGGAATTTCTCTTGTTATCATAATTTCTCCACCATTGCCAACGTGCCACATCCTATCTCCAGGGGAGCGGTTGCACCGACACTGTCTTCACGGCCAGCTGGAGTGTCGACTGCCTACACCGAGCCCCACCGGTGCAAGTCACTGGCACGGGTCACCGGGCGCACCCCGTTGTCCGGTTAATCATTCCATAGACTTCCGCACTCATCTCGGTACATATCTATTTATTTAAAACCACCACAATCTACCAAGGTAGTGGAGAGGTTAGGCTGGGTTCGTTTGGTCCAAAACCACTTCGTTAGAACAATAACAAGCGGCTTATTTATTCTTGAATTGTGAATAACATCATGAACGAGTAAGGGGTATTCAAAATAATAAACCATACCTTTTCATTCGTTGGAGGAGTCTAGTTATAGAAGATGATGTCTTTGAAGAATGTCGGCATTTATTGCTTCCACAAAGCACTTTCAATCTGGCCTCGAGGTCGGTTCCTTGTTCTTTGTTGGACAATTAATGTTGTTCGTTGGAGAGAATGTTTCTCCACAATTCTCCCTAGATCCTTTTCCAAAAAAATACTCCAACCCGCAAAAAAATTAAGTTCCAACTTATTAAAAATATGTCTTACTATTAATTTATGTTGACACATTTAATTAATTATTGATGGCTCAATTTATTAATTGTAGAGTTGGGAGTTTATCCGTCATTAAAGAGGTTTTGGGTGGTCCCCACCACCATGAATTAAAATTGTGGGTTATCTAGCTCGGTTGGTCCCCACCTCCTTAATTTTAAAAGAGAGTTTATAAAAATAAAATAAAATTTGTTCTTTATTTTATTTTTACTTCCACGAAAAAACATGAAAACTAACTTTCACCCTCAACCTACTATGGTCGAGGTGAAGGTCTCTTTAAGAGAATAATGGTGTTGTGAGTTCAACAGTGTCCTCAGATTTGAATTTCGAGCACTGGTTCAAAATTTACAAAAACCCGCTCACAGGATTAATGAACATACTTTAAAAAATTCAGAAAATCATTCTGGGCACACCGGGCCTCAGAATCATGTGTCGTCAATTTTCACAGACTCACAAAATTCCTATATAATTAAAAACATTTACATGGAATTTCCGGGTCTTTACAATAGGACTGATGTTTCAGTTAATATAATAAATTTAAATATTATTAATCAATTATATAATATTTAATAACACCTATATAAGAACCAATATATCATATAATATAAATTAACATCACTATCTTGTTTTTTTACATATTCAGGTCTTTTAAATCATTACATCGCATATAATTCCTATCACATCACCATGTCAACATTTGAAAAAATAATCCCACATAAATAATTAGTGAGAAACATATATGAAGAAATAATTTTTTAAAAATAATGATACCCATTAATCAAATTCAGAATGATAAAACATATCATTACTATTAAAACCTATTAAATTTAAAACATAAAATGTTTTGATGTCAACCACTGTTGTCTACCTATACTAAATTTTATATTCAGAACTATCATCCTTATAACACTATTCCATCAATGTTTTTCATTAAAATAATGTGAATAAAAATTCTATTGGTCACAGAACAATCTAATACCTCTTAATATAATAAAAGAATTACATTATCACAATAACTAAATTTAACCCTTACATTTCACATTAATGTTATACATTAGTCTCTTTTATAATATCATGTGTGAATATATTTTAATTTTAAATAATCTTATCCATCAAGAAATAGTGTCATTTCATTTCATGAGAACATAATGTAACACATCTGAAATATTTATTTATCATCATATATCATAAAAATCATTGTGATCAAGTTAAAATAACTTATGATTATTATTATTGATTTACATTGTTTTGAATTTTTTAAAATCTTTATGTTCAAAAATAACCTTACTTACATCTTAGATACTATATTATATTCAAAACATAATTTTCTAATTTATTGGTCCATTTGTGTTATGAAATAACATTTATGTATTTTTCTGTTGGAAATTTTACCAAATAAGTTATTTTTTTCCACATTATATCAAGTTTTATACATTTTCATAGAAATATCACTTGAAAATAAGAACTTATTAAAAGATACCACTGATGGATGGAAGAACACATTCCATCATATTTTAGAAAATATGATTATAATGATATTATTGTGGATGAAATATTTTTATCAATACATTCTTTTAAAAACATAATATATTTATTCATGAATCATAAATCATCTAAATTAATTTATTCACGTCATGTTGGGTCATAACGACCCTTTTGATATCAAACATCTTCACTTATCGCATAATAGAAATGTGATGAAAAATCATATACATTATTTTTATTCACTTGAGATGATAAAATAATTTATATATAATCCTTATTAATGTAACTACTTGCATCATATCATGATTATAAATTAAAATATCAGTGAATACTTCTTTGGATTTTTTATTCTAGTATATTGAGATCACTTTTTATAATTTTCATTTTCTATCACATAGGTTTTGAAATTGAGTAATTACTAATATAATATCATTAGATAACATTGATATTCTATATATGTTTCCAAAAACCTTTACATATATTATGGATAATCTAATAATATTTTCTTATTATTCTTTATTTCTAGAAACCAGTGGTTTAGGTGAGATATATTGACTTATTAATGAAGCATTATTGAAAATTTCATCTATATTTTCATAATCAATATTCAATTTTTAAATACTAGTATTGTTTATATAGTTCTATAAATCCAACTCAATAATATAAATTAACATATGTTTGAAAAGAACATTGAGAGTCTTTGGAAAACATTATTTTAAGTCAATCATACAGTTGAAAATTTTCTATATTTGAAAATGGTGTAAATTCACTGACTAGAAAAATTCATTTCCATTCTCTCTATATGAAATGTTTTATAATTAAATAGAACATAAAAATTGTGTATTAAAACACCTATATCAATTCATATAAAAATATTTTTTATATTATCATCAAAATAGAATATGAGATAAATACACTCATCATATGAAAAGTTTATCCCTTCTAAAAAAATGAATGTTATCAATGTAGAAAAATCATTTGTCTACTACATGAAAGAAACCCTCAAGGTCCAAACATGAATTATTTTCAGTATTTATTTTTTGTTAAAACACTTATAAATCATAGTGTAGATATCATATAATTTTGAAAACAATAGAATTTCATTTTAAACCCAATAATTCATTAAATAACCTTTAACCTCACAAAATCATTTATAATATTCAATAACATTTTATATCATTTGATTTACAAATTTATATTCATTATATGAGACAACAATCACTAAATCATTGTTAGATAAATTTTTATTTAGTAAATGAGTGGAGACTAAGATTAATTTCCCATTTTCAATGTAAATATTTTCAAACCATGAATATATCACTTTATGAATAAAAAAGAATATAGATTCATTTTTTGAATAATTTTATCTCTAGGATTAGGAGGGATAAACTATGTTGACACATTGAATATTTCTTAAGAGATTTTAAAAAAATATATTCATTACTATTTAACATTATAATTATAATTTTATAAGCATTATTTTATTATTATCAGGATTAATGATTGGTCAAATATTTTTGATTAGTGATGATTATGTTATTATATAACATTTAATATGTTATATGTTTAGTTTCATTAATTTTTAATGATTTAATATGGACATTAATGATATGATCTCCAATGTAGTAAATGAACACCTTGGATAAAGGAGTCATATCGATCAGAATGAAAACATTTAAATTTTAAATTGGCCTACAATAGTTATAACATAAATAATCATTGATTATATCAGGAAGGGAAAAATTATCAACCGTCTCAAATATGACTCTTGGGTAGTTTATTGGGATTCACTTTATCTAATCCATCAAATGTATATATTCAATAGTATTACTCCATTATTGTTACCATTAGTGCATCCTAGAGATTTTACTCAAAAGGGAAGCCAAAGAATAATCCATAAATGATAAATTATGTGATACTACTTATAAAAATTAAAATTCAATCACGTTAATTAAAATTTACTAATACTTACCTTACCTTACACAGCATAATCCAGTGTTACTTGTGCTAGTCTCTACAACAATCGGGGGAATGATCAATGTATTGGAAGGATCTTTGTTGGAAGTACCAGGTAAAGTATTTGAAGGGCATTTTAATCACACCATATTCACTTATGTAATTTTTACTTATCTATGAAATACTATATCAATTATTATTTTAATCATATTACCTCAATTGAAGAAAAAAAGTCGAACTATACTTTTTTGTATCCATTTAAAAAACCCAAATGTTTTTTTCTACTCGAACATAAGTATATGTTATGTAATCATACATATATGAACAAATAATATTCATATGGTATCTAAAAACATAATTTATTGATTTATAATTATATTATATTTTCAAATATTCGCATGAGTAATCTTTAATAGATATATAGCCAATGTAAGCATTGAAATTGTAACACCCCAAGATTTTATGAAAAATATTATTTTTAATTTCATGTCTTGTGTTGTACGCTGCACCAAAAGAAGCTTGCACAACACGCATCCTTGACTTGCCTTGCAGTACACGCAATCGCGACCTTCCTCGATAGCGTGTGTAGTACGAAATACCGAGCTTCACAAAACAACAATATGCTATTAAAATATTATTAAAACTAGACGTTATGAATTGTAATAAACACTTTTTGAAATTTTTTAAATTTTATTTTTGAAAATGTACTTCATTTTTGGATTCGAAATATTAAAATTAGCTTAGGGTGAAATTTTGGTACTTTTCGGTTAACTTTCATATTCTAATGAATAGTGAAAATTACAAAATTTTAATTAAAAACAACTTTTTAAATAGAAATAATTAAAAGTGATAAATTATTAATTTGAGTGGTTTTAAAGTATATTTAGAATATATTTTTACAATTTAATACAATGTTGGTCATTGAATGTAATTTCACATTTAAACCAGACATAAACAAGTTTCAATCTTTTGATAGTTATTATCTCTCAAAAACACGCTATTTGTTTTGGCGATGGGAATTAATTTTTAAATTAATTAAAGTAACTGATATGTTTTGAATTTGGTAAAATAGACATCATTTTTGAATTCATAATTTCAAATATAGCTTAGTCCTAATTTTTTGTATTTTTTTGGAAACGTTCATTTATTTCATGAATAGTGAAACCACTAAGTTGTAGTTAAAAAAATGAATTTTTTATAAAACATAATTTTACCTCTTTTGTGAGTGGAATTTTGATAAACCGAGAGACACGGTTAATAATAAGGACTAAAATGTGGTTCAATGAGATGAAAATAATTTTTGGTGAATAGTAACTTTTCACTTTTTTTACCACAATTAAAAGTAAATAGGGTAATTAAGGGTAAAAATGATATTATTATTACCGTAACACATGTCCTAATTCTATTGGATAAGTTTAATTAGACCAAAAAAAACTTAGGAATAAAATATGACCATTTAAGCCCACTTGGATTAGATTAGGACATTTATTATTAATTTATTTAAATAAGGGTTAAAATAGTTAAAATCAGTGTTTAATAAGTAAATAATTTTTAATATAGGTTTATACATAATATAAATTCAACTATAAATATTTATTAGAAAGATAAAATTATTTCCAAAATAATGATATTTTATTTGTAATTTTTAGACATTAAATAATTTAATTTATTTATGACACAACGATGATGAAGTAATTACCTTTTTAAGAAAATATTAACATAATTGATGTTATAAATGCCCAAATAAATGTAATTTGAGACTTTTTATGACTTACACTAATTTTCTAGGTTAATATGACATGTTATTGTTGATTTAAGTGACTTGGTTTGAACTTATCATTCTGTTATGAATTTCATAAAAATCATGTACCAAATAGTGTCAAAATTTACATAAATTAGTTTTTAAAACAAATATTATATTATTAATTGTTATCTTATTACTAAAAATCTAAGTTTCGGCCAAATGACATAGATAATTATATATATATTAATAATAAACAACTTGGGGATCGTTTGGCTTGATATAGTATGTTTATTAACAATATAGTGTAAGGAAACAAAAAGACACGGTAAAAGTTAAATTATTTAACATAGAGTTAAATCAAATTGATAAGGTTAAAATAACAACATAAACTTATCTAAATCTTATTGGATGAGATTAGTTCTACCCAGACCCACCTTAGCTTCGAAATATATCAATTTGGAGCTATTTAAAACTGAACATGACTTTATAATAAAATAATATTTTTAGTTTTCCCAAAGGTGCCCCTCTCCTCCCTTATAAAAGGGCACCTCCTCCCTCTCCTCCTCACACCAATTTGAGCATTAAAGCTCGGCCAACCCATGCCAATATCTCTTCTCCAGTTCCCTAGAATCATCATAGAGGTCCTGGTATTCTTCAAAGACCATCCTTAGTTCTTTAATTGGAGGTTAAGAAAAGGCGCGTCAAAAAGAGGTAATATCCATTACCGATCTTTTTCAATTTCATTCTTCTTCAAATTCTTCTTATTTAGTTGTTTCATGATAAATTAATAACATTAGAATTTATTATATACTGATATGTTATTATAAATATGAAAAAACTCTAATTAACCTTCTATCCATCCTACGGAAAAAGGAACTCACCGCGCGTGCGTACCTACGGAATACCGTCTCCACGCCGTGGTGTAATCTATTTTCCGACACCACCTTAATTGGATGGGTATAATGGTGTAATGAGTAACCATATATGATTATTATAAAGTGATATTGATACTGAAATAGTATGCATACACTTAAACACAAGTTCACGATCATGAGAACGATATCATCACTCGTGCGTACGTACGGACTACCGTCTCCACGACGCGATGAGATTCATTCTCCATGTTAACCATTTAAGAATGATTATAAAGTATATATAAGTAATAATAATTAAATATATGACATTATAAAGCTACCGGATTTATGTATATATGTATGTCATCTACTTAGTTCCATTCAAGACAATAAGGAAAGGAAAACAGCGTTCATGCGTACGTACGGACTACCGTCTCCATGAACGGTGTGTTTCATTTCATTTATCTATCTAATATATATATATATATATATATACTGAATATATATGATATATAAACCATGTTTTATATTCTGTAAGTAAGTAAATCATGATATAAGTAATAATAATTTCAAGAACAACAAGTCCAAACACCTACGATAAATGAAACAATTTTACCCAAAACGCTTCTTTAACATGGAATTTACAAAAGAATGGGTAATATAAAGTCATAAGTGAACCAGATATGATATCATAACAATGAATATGATTCTGTAATAAGTTGATGACATTATTTAAATCATTATACAGGAGGTTCGGATACGTACAAAGCATATCATACATAAGGTAAGGGAAATATCACAATCTCATTTTTATCCGAGATTGTTTATACTTTAGTATTTACTGGGGTGTATTTTGTCATCCAAATCCATGTTTCCTCAATATGAAATTTTATTTCCATCCACCTACAGTTTTTTAAATAAAATTTTTACCCTTCGGTTAGTTTTTAGTAAAGGATATGAAAGGAATCTTTTGTTGTTTTTCATACGAGGTACTTTTTGACATTTCCGACAAAAGTACGAAGAATGTTTTTTTTAACTTATACAGCATGAATGGATTTTTAAAACCTTATTTCCAAGAAGCTTCCTTTACATGTTTTCATGTTTATTTTTAATCAAATTCTTTTAGTTTAATATTGTATGACATGTTGAGAAAGGAAAAGTGTTTTTGAAGTAGAAAAGATATTTTCCTCAAGAATGGAGTTCAAGTGTTTTATCAAAATTATTTTCCATCTAAGATAATAAAGGGTTCTGTTTCAATCCCTATTATTAAATTGATTTCATTATGTTGTGATGGAATTATATTTTCATGAATTCCATTATCTTATATGAATTGTTTTATGATGTCATGATGTTTAAGATTCCTATTTTTATTACATAGGTTATGCTATGATGTATGGTTTATGATTTTGTGGCACACATAAGAATGGAATCATTATGAGATGGGTGGGACCTATATCTCCCTCCAATGCATTGGGTAAAGATTTTATATCTCAGGATATAGACCTGGCTGGAATGGTAGGTTATACCGGTTCAGTGAAACAGGACTGAAACGAGGGTGACTCGGTTCAGAAATGGACCTTGTCCACTAAGATAATCTTGGAAATGAGTCTTGACTAATAAGAAATGATTCTCTATGATTATGTGTGTATGAAAAAAAGTTTCATGTTTTAAGTTATGACTATTGGGATTACATTTCACTACTATGATTTATCCCATGTTATGAAATTATGATCTCTTTTGCAGGTTAAGATTTCCAAAAGATATGTTCTTATGAATATGATGTGATTGATATTTCTTTTGTTTACCCTTAATGAGCATTTGAGCTGACCCTTTTATGTTTTCTTTTCCCCAGGATATAAAGAAAGGTTTTCGGTAAGAAAAAAAAGAAGATCTTTATGGGAGATGTTGAAGATCTTTCCCCATGATTAGATGATTACATTCCGAGTTTCCAAAGACACTAAACTATTACGGTCCTTGTGTGTGTGTTTTTGTAATGTACTAAGTATTCTGAAAAAGTAATGTAATGTCCACGTACGTCAAGCTTCGGGTCTCTACAGTTGGTATCACAGGAAAGGTTTAGTCAACCTTTAGAAACTAGGATGCGAAAACGTTAGTGAGATCCCTAGAGATATTTCTATGGTATGTCTAGGGATGTCCCTAAGGATAAGTATACGTATAGTATATAGTCCTAGAACCATGGTAACGATATTAGATTAAACCAAAGATGTTAGATATTGAAGTTACTCCTCCTTTATTATGATTTTTTCCTCTCACACTATTCTTTTTGGGTTTTAGAAAATGGATAAAACAATATGATTCATGATAATGAAGGATATGCTGGACAATGGAATGCTATTATTCATGAGAAACCAAATGAAATGGGATTTGGAGGTCCAAACATCATTATTATGCCGAATCTGCAATCTCATAATATGATCAATAAAGTAAAATTTGGTAAGTTTCCTGACTCAACTAATAAGAGAAAGATGGAGTTTCATGATGATCATAGAGGAAAGAAAGTTCAATTTCCCCTATGTAAATCATGTAGAAAGAGGCATCAAGGAGAATGTTTCAAAGGAACTGGAAGATTCTTTGGGTGTGGAAAAGAAGGACACAAAGCCAATAAGTGCAAAGGAAAAGGTTCAGTTAACACGAGGGATGAGGATAATGGTCTTGCTGTGACATCAAAAATGGTTAAATGTTTTAAATGTGGAATGTACGGGCATTATGCAAACCAATTCCCTAAGGGAAAGTCTCATGAAGAGAATCGGTATGGTCGTATGGGTAGTATTTATGTTGATGACGATGAAGAGACTACAAATGATATGTGAGATGAAAGAATTGTTGAAGCTCGGTCAATGGTTTAAGAAGGTAGTGGAATGATTACATGTTTATCAAGTGTAATGTTGTGTAAGTAATCTCATGGTACTATATAATAAAGAGACAACAAAGGATTGTTACACTGTTGTCTTTCCTTGAGTTTTGAAATTGTATGATTAATGGTACTAGTATCCATGAAAGGTTATTCAGATATTTTTGGAAAGCAAATGATATGCGCATAATGAAGGGATAAGGAGAAAATTAAATGTTTGATAGTATTCATGAGCTCATGACTGATATAAGGAAATATTTATATCATGGTTTGAGTATATAGAATTTTGAGGATTTTGGTATGTGGAAAGAGTTATCTTTTGACAGAACTCATGTTTTCACTAAGATTCAATGGGTATTCATTTTTCAAGAGATTACATGATTATGGTATTCACATGACTGGAATGTGACGAACAAGATATATGAGGGATAAATGATGGCATTCACGTGATCATTTTCTCTATACTATGAGCATGGACCGAAGTATTTTAGATAAGCCTAAAGATTGGAATGGATTATGTTGGACATAAGTTAGTATTTTTTAAGGATAAAACTTTTTTGATATTGTTGATGGGATGTTATAGTAATATAAAAAGGACAACCTGTAGGACGGGCGATAACTCATCGTGTCGGACAAGGCTGTGAGAATCGAACCCACAACTGAAGTGTGACTGGCCTTTATCGCCTACCACTGGACTACAGGAAGTCCCTGTTTAGTAGAAACTAGTTTTATTATATTAAGCAGTATGATATTTGATGTATAAGTCCATTTTAGGAACCATATATGATTAATCTCACTATAGATGGACTTATGTATTTTTTGATAACTTTTCTAACCTTTTGTTTGAGACAGATGGAATGACCCATCATTCTATCACATGATCTGCTAACACATCACGAATGAAAAATTCAACTTCATTTCTTTAAGAGATGAAGTGGAAATTGTCCAAAGAACGAAAAACGGTGAGACTATACCAAAATCATGAAAGTATTTCTTCTAATTCCAATTTCATTAACTTTAGGGAAATGATCTTGAAAACCAAAAATGTTTTCCTAGTTCTCTTATATTTGATTTATCAGATGATACCTTAGATCGTCACAAATTTATGGCTTTGTGATTCCAGGCTTTTCCATAGCTATGTTCTCTACCACTCTCCATCAGAACATGATGGTTAGCTTTCTCTTCCATATCCATATTTTCACCTATGTGGAATCCCAATGATTAGTTTATTTGGGTAACCGTTACATTTCATACTTTTGTTTTTAAATATTGGTTTTGGTATTCCTTTTTATGATGTGGGTTTCTATTAAAGAAACTTTCGAATAGTAAACCATTTATAACCCTGACGAATTTCGAGGGCAAAATTCATTTTTAAGGGGGGTAGAATGTAACACCCCAAAATTTTATGAAAAATATTCTTTTTAATTTCATGTCTTGTGTTGTATGGTACACCAAAAGGATCTTGCACAACACACATCCTTGACTTTCCTTGCATTACACGCAATCACGACCTTCCTCGATAGCGTGTGTAGTACGCAATACCGAGTTTCACTAAACAACGATATGCTATTAAAATATTATTAAAACTAGCCGTTATGAATAGTAATAAACAATTTTTTAAATTTTTTAAATATTATTTTTCTAAATGGACTTCATTTTTGGATTCGGAATATTAAAATTAGCTTAGGGTAAAATTTTGGTACTTTTCGGATAACTTTCATATTCTGATGAATAGTGAAAATTACTAAATTTTACTTAAAAACAACTTTTTTAATAGAAATAATTAATAGTGATAAATTATTAATTTTAGTGGTTTTAAAGTATATTTACAATAAATTTTTACAATTTAATACAATGTTGGTCATTGGATGTAATTTCACATTTAAACCAGACATAAACAATTGTCAATCTTTTAATAGTTATTATCTCTAAAAAACACGCTATTTTTTTTGACGACATGAATTAATTTTTAAATTAATTAATGTAACTGATATGTTTTGAATTTGTTAAAATAGACTTCATTTTTGAATTCATAATATAAAATATAGCTTAGGCCTAATTTTTTGTATTTTTCTGGAAACGTTCATTTTTTTGATGAATAGTGAAACCACTAAGTGGTAGTTAAAAAAATAGAATTTTTCATAAAACATAATTTTACCGCTTCTGTGAGTGGAATTTCGAAAATCCGAGAGACATGGTTAAAATCAAGGACTAAAATTTTGTTCAATGAGATGAAAATAATTTTTGGTGAATAGTAACTTTTGACTTTTTTTACCACGATTAAAAGTAAATAGGGTAATTAACGGTAAAAATGATATTATTATTACCCTAACACATGTACTAATTCTATTGGATAAGTGTAATTCGACCAAAAACATCCTTAGGAATAAAATATGACCATTTAAGCCCACTTGGATTAGATTAGGACATTTATTATTAATTTATTTAATGAAGGGTTAAAATAGTTAAAATCAATGTTTAATTAGTAAATCATTTTTAATATAGGGTTATACATAAGATAAATTCGACTATAAATATTCATTAGAAAGATAAAAATATTTCCGACATAATTATATTTTATTTTTAATTTTTAGACATTAAATAATTTAATATATGTATGACACAACGGTGATACAGTAATTACCTTTTTAAGAAATTATTAACATAATTGATGTTATAAATGCCCAAATAAATGTAATTTGAGACTTTTTATGACTTAAACTAATTTTATAGGTTAATATGACATGTTATTGTTGATTTAAGTATCTTGGTTAGAACTTATCATTCTATTATGAATTTCATAAAAAACATGTACCAAATAGTGTCAAAATTGACATAAATTAGTTTTTAAAACAAATATTATATTATTAATTGTTATTTTATTCCTCAAAATCTAAGGCTTGCCCAAATGACTTAGATAAGGTTATATATATTAATAATAAACAACTTGGGGTTCGTTTGACTTGATATAGTATGTTTATTAACCATATAGTGTAAGAAAACTAAAAGACACGGTAAAAGTTAAATTACCTAACTTAGAGTTAAATCTAATTGATAAGGTTAAAATAATAACCTAAACTTGTCTAAATCATATTGGATAAGATTATTTCGACCCAGACCCACCTTATATTCTAAATATATTAATTTTGAGCTATTTAAAACCGAACTTGACTTTATAATAAAATAATATTTTAAGTTTTCCCAAAGGTGCCCCTCTCCTCCCTTATAGAAGGGCACCTCCTCCCTCTCATCCTCACACCAATTTTAGCATTCAAGATCGGCAAACCCCTGCCAAAATCTCTTCTCCACTTCCCTAGTATCATCCTAGAGGTCCTGATCTTCTTCAAAGACCATCCTTAGTTCTTTAAGTGGAGGTTAAGAAAAGGCGCGTCAAAAAGAGGTAATATCCATTACCGATCTTTTTCAATTTCTTTCTTCTTCAAATTCTTCTTCATTAGTTGTTTCATGATAAAGTAATAACATCTTTATTTCTTATATACTGATATTTTATTATAAATATGAAACAACTCTAATTAACCTTCTATCAATCCTATGGAAAAAGGAAATCACCACGCGTGCGTACGTACAGAATACCGTCTCCACGCTGTGGTGTAATCTATTTTCCGACACCACATTAATTGGATGGTTATAATGGTGTAATGAGTAACTATATATGATTATTATAAATTGATATTATTACTGCAATATTATACATATCCTTCAACAAAAGTTCACGATCATGAGAATGGTATCATCGCTCGTGCGTACGTACGGACTACTGTCTCCACGACGCGATGAGATCCATTCTCCATGTTAACCATTTAAGAATGATTATAAAGTATATATAAGAAATAATAATGAAATATATGACATTATAAAGCTACTATATTTATGTATATATGTATTTCATCTACTTATTTCCATTCAAGACAATAAGGAAAGGAAAACAGTGTCCATGCGTACGTACGGACTACCGTCTCCATGAATGGTGTGTTTCATTTCATTTATCTATCGATTATATATATATATATATACTGAATATATATGATATATAAATCATTTTTTATTTTCTGGAAGTAATTAAATCATGCTATAAGTAATAATAATTTCAAGAACAACAAGTCCAAACAACAACGATAAATGAAACGATTTTACCCAAAACGCTTCTTTAACATTTAATTTACAAAAGAACGGGTAATATAAAGTCATAAGTGAACCATATATGATATCATAACAATGAATATGATTCTGTAATAAGTTAATGACATTATTTAAATCATTATACAGGAGGTTCGAATACGTACAAATCATATCAGATATAAGGTAAGGGAAATATCACAATCTCATTTTTATCTGAGATTGGTTATACTTTTGTATCTACTAGGGTGTATTTTGTCATCCAAATCCATGTTTCCTCAATATTTAATTTTATTTACATCCACCTACAATTGTTTAAATCCAATTTTTACCCTTAGGTGAGTTTTTAGTAAAGTATATGAAAGGAATCTTTTGTCATTTTTCATATGAGGTACTTTTTGACTTTTCCGACAAAAGTACGATGACTGTTTTTTTAACATATACAGCATGAATGGATATTTAAAACCTTATTTCCAAGAATCTTTTTTTACTAGTTTTCAAGTTTATTTTTAATCAACTTATTTTAGTTTAATATTGTATGACATGTTAAGAAAGGAAAAGTGTTTTTGAAGTAGAAAGGATATTTTCCTCAAGAATGGAGTTCCAGTGTTTTATCAAAATTATTTTCCATATAAGATAATAAAGGGTTATATTTCAATCCATATTATTACATTGATTTGATTATGTTGTTATGGAATTATATTTTCATGAATTCCTTTATCTTATATGAATTTTTTTATGATGTCATGATATTTATGATTCCCATTTTTATTACATGGGTTATGCTATGATGTATGGTTTATGATTTTGTGCACACATAAGAATTGGATCATTATGAGATGGGTGGGACTTATATCTCCCTCCAATGCATTGGGTAAAGATATTATATCTCATGAGATAGACATGGCTGGAATGGTAGGTCATACCGGTTCAGTGAAACAGGACTAAAAGGAGGGTGACTCGGTTCAGAAATGGACCTTATCCACCAAGATAGTCTTGGCAATGAGTATTGACTAATAATAAATGATTCTCTATGATTATGTGTGTATTCCACAAAGTTTCATGTTTTATGTTATGAATATTGGGATTACATTTCACTACCATGATTTATCCCATGTTATGAAATTATGATCTCTTTTGCAGGTAATATTTCCAAAAGATATGTTCTTATGAATATGATGTGATTGATATTTCTTTTGTTTACCCTTACTGAGAATTTGAGCTCACCCTTTTATGTTTTCTATTCCCCAGGATATAAAGAAAGGTTTTAGGGAAGAAAAAAAAGGAAGATCTTTATGGGAGATGTTGAAGATCTTTCACCATGATTAGATGATTACATTCTGAGTTTCCAAATACACTAAACTATTACGGTCCTTGTGTGTGTGTTTTTGTAATGTACTAAGTATTATTCAAATGTAATGTAATGTCCATGTACATCAAGCTTCGGGTCTCTACAGAAATATTTGTAGATATTTCTCGATCTCATTTTCAACTATTATTCTTCCATTTTTTTCCTTATTTTCATGAGGAATATCTTGGGTGTGTTTGGGATAACTTTGGAATTTTTTGGAGGGGTTCTGGGAAGTTTATGGTTGGTGCAGGGGATTCCCAAACCACAGACATGTCCCTAGAAAAGCGAGATACCACTTATAGAGAGGTATTTTATAGTTGGCATATGGTTTTTAGACACATTTTCCCTATTAGAAGTATCTATGAACCCCCATAGGAGAGGCACACAGTTTGAAAAATAGTCCACTCCATCCAAGGAATATATCTGTATTAGATTTTAATCAACTTGTAAATAGTTTAATATTGTTGAACCCCATTGTAATTTTCCCTAAACACCATATCTTGGGATAAACCTATTTAATATATATTTAGAGGGAAAAAATGAATTTCAAGACATTAAAACATCCATTTTTGATTAATCAAATATACAATTGATGGATCATCACTTATCTCGGTATGTTATTTCTTATTGATTGTATTTCTCTCTCTTTCTTGTCTATCAATCCTGGTGATGAGGTAATAGTTTTACTTTATTGGAACGATTTTGGATCTAGTTTTTGATAGATCTTACTCTAATTGAACATTTTTCTTAGTCTTCGATAAACATCCCATTTTTTTGTGTAATTTAATTTTCACCTACGAATTTTGGGATTTCAGTTAGCGAGTGTCTTCCAATGAAATTGATTTTGGTGTTTTCAATTGTAGATCCAATATTGATGAATATTAGTATCATGTTTGTTTTGTGGAATTACATTTTGAATAATTGGAAATTGGATATAGAATTCAATAAATTAATTGATTAACTTTTTAATAGAATGATATGATTATGAAATTTAGGGGATATTGGGGATATATAATTGTTTAATTAAATGGGCTTGTTTAACTGGATAATATTTTACATATAAAATTTATTTATACTGGGAATAAAAGTATATTTTGTAAAACTGAGAATGGATAATGGGTTATATGAATAAATGTTGATAGTTGGTTTGATGGTAAATTTTTTATAGTATTCCTTGTGATTTATGTACTAAATTATATTTTTTTGATAATTGAAATTATATATCGTGATTTAAAATATTAATTAGAGGGTAAATTTTGATTATCATTTTTAAAAGTGATATGTTTGATAAATATAACTCATTCAGAAATGTGGTGTGGGACTTGAAATAATTATCCAAATATATATGCGGTGCTAGCCATGATGTTCGATTCCAAAATGCATGCAGTGAATATTATTATATGGGATAGAAACTAGGGATCTCAATACCCATGAGGTGTGGGATAATGAAAGCTTCTCTAAATACCCACAGGTTGGTAGACATTCTATTCTACACCCAGGAGATCGGAATTAGATTATAGTTCCAAATGGTCGGGATATGTATTGAAATAAAATGATAAATAATACCCAAATAGTTATTTGAATTTTATTGTTTATGTGATATTGTTTATGCTCTAGCATGGAACGACGTAGGTGTTGATGTCATGGATTTCATCATGAACATAAATATTTTTTTAGTTAGTGAATATTTGAATTATTAAAATAGTTATTTTATCAATTAAATTTTGTATTTATACAAATTCATATATCATTATAGAATGGATAGTGTTTTTGACTCAGTTGGTAGTGGAAAACTAATTTTTATTCAGATCCTACATGGGAATCCTAATTGGTAACCAATTAGAATTAATGTTTTCCAGACTGAATAATGGTATTGGTCCTATTGTTGATGGAAAACATGGGATATACAACGTACGAGGGTAGAAGACATGATGTTGGTGCTCAATTGGGGAGATTTCAGTGTGTATATATTTTTAATTTTTATTTAGTAACATGGCACATATATGCACTGGAATTTATAATGATTTGGTTTTTACATTGTATTAGTGTTTGGTCCATCATGTTATACTATTATTTTTCTAGTTATGGTATTTATCATTTGTTAAATGTCTATTTATTTAACATTTTATGTCACACTGATAAAGAAAGTATAGTCTTTCCATTTTGTCACCGGTGGTTTGAAATTTCATGCATATGGGGAGGTGCACCATAGGTCATGTTATTAACCATCTAGAGAAATAGGTGTGTGTCACAAGGGTTGGGATGTTAAAATGGGGTATAAAAAATGGGTTTATTTTAATATTTTGTTTTCATACTAATTATGAAATGTATAGTGGATACTGTGAAGAATCAGGTCAGGGTCTTGGTATCGGGCATCAGAGTAGCTAAAATATGTTTGGGGGAAACCGAGTACCTGGTGTGGGATTTTTGTTAATGATGTTTTTTAGTTACAGTTTGATGTTATTTCACCTTCTTCTATCTAGAGGTTTTGTGATGTTATAAATTGTTTACATTTTATGAGATTTGATTCTTGGTCCAGAATAAAATGATAGTAGACAATGAATGCATCATTATTAGCACATTTTAATTATTACTAAAAGAATAATTTTTACGAACATAAATGATGTCGTATTTTGTGTATGTTTTTGAAATTGAAATGTTTTTTCCTTGGTTGTTTAATTAATCATAAATGGTTCCTATGGATTTTAAAATTTTAAAATGATGTAAAATGTGAAAAAAGTTATCTAATTAGAATCTTACATTATAAAATTGTATTAACATATGAAAACTATGACATTGGTGAAATATGGTTGAGGGTAGTGATAACGCCTATGTTTATACCCTTTTATGAGTAATTAGGTATTAATATATAGGGATTATGTTATTAAATTTTACATAATTATATTAATGTTGTGTAATGTGTCCAAATACATGTTTCTAATTGAAGATATATGCATACAAGATGATTTTATTTTATATAATACTAGGGGGAATGGATGAATATGTGTCTTAAATGGTCAAACTTGAGCCACTGATATTGTCAGGAGAATATTGTGGTTAGAAGTTCCCTGATATCTTTTCTAGGATTATGTAGTTTATGGAAAGAGATCCAGATCGGTTTTTGAAAATTATGTCATACCTGGAATGGAGGTTTTAGTTAGAGTATATTATGATTATCACTAGAAAAGGTGGACCCGAGGCATCTATGTTCTAGATTGATTCTATCCAGATTATTCTTTCTCACTTGGAGACTCTTGCTATGATATAAGTCAATATGGTCTCTTATAAGATATATGGTAAAGATAATAATTGGTGCGACATACCGAATCTGGATAGAGAGCTAGAGAATATGTTGTGGAATTAATTTTAGTAGAATTTCATTGACCATATTTAACTTAAGATTATTTGGTAGGAGAGGGAAGCTAAGTTTGTGAGGTTGACTCATGGGAGTAAGCCTCTGATAAAAAATGTTGGCCTCTTTATAGTTATTTATAGAATTATTCCAGTGTTGTCTGGAGATGAGGATACTATAGTGATGCTCTACTGGGATGTATTTAACATTTATATTATGTAATAGGATAATATCTTGGGGTTGATATTCTAATTTGAATTGGTGAATTAGAATCTCAAATATGAGAGGAAAATAGAGGAGGCTTTTTATGGAAAAATTTCATTCTTCTAGACCAAAATTAGGTACATATTCCAAGAGTATAATGTTTTTATATGAGAATGAAATCCATAATGATGAAAATTATATTTTCTAGGGGAGAATGGTCAGTTATACATGACCTTACTCTAGAATTATGTCTCCAGTGTGGTGGGCCATGTATCTTTTTTAAGACTGTTATCTTGACCATAGTTTAGTGCTAATCTTCTATATGGGTGGGACATATATATATATATATATTCTATGGGAACCCATTATATGTGGGTATCAATGGAGAAGCTAATTAGAACCATAGTATGGGATTGGGGTCTTCTACCCCTTATTAGTCTGGAAGATGGAGTTCTTCTACCTATGGAATCCAAGGTAGTGAGGGTGGTATTTCTAGACAGGATCACCCATATCAATATAGTGGTGTTTCTCAACGGACTCAAACATCGCCACTAGGCTGTGGGATATTATTGTTCCACGAAGTTTATCTTAAAAATTTTGACATAGAGGATAGACCATCGATTGGTATTGTACTATTATTTTATACTCTATGCTTTCTAGTACATTATTTGATAGTGCAACATCTCATTATTTTATATATAATTTTATGAACGAGTTTTGTTTAAAAGTTGAATTTGTAAATGGAGATATAAAAATACAAAGAAAAAACTGGGGGTATGACTGAGAGATATCATATAGTACAAAGGATGTTCTGTTGAGGGTGGGGAGAGTCATTTTAAATGGGATCACAACATACAGGAAATGTGAGGAATTAACTTGATTTTGGGTATATAATAGTTATTAGCATATTGAGCCCCTATAAATTGATACCACTACTATGTGCATTTGTTTCCCAATGTTTTATATTTTGGTTTATTAGGGAGTTGGGGATATCAAGGAGGGTCATCGAGGTCCAATTAATCAGCAACTGTTGGAGCTCACTACCCAGGTTCCTATTCCATTTATATATAATGCTTGTGTGAAAAATGATTTTTCCCACCATTATTGACTAGTACCAAGATATTTTTCAAATTTAATATTAAGGGACTCCACCAGAGATAGATTATGAATATTAAATTGAGCTCATGTTGGGGGATGAGATAGTTTTTAGTCCATCCAATGTAATGAAACCAATACATCTTCAACCAATTTATCCTCAACTATATGAGTTGATGAATGAGGGGTTTATCCATCCATGTATATCATCTTGGGGTTCTCTAGTATTGTTTGAGAAGGAGGATAAAGGGACCTTACTTTTATATTTTTATTATTGGATGTTGAATTAGATGAAAATGATGAACTTAAATACTCATATGTGTCAATGATATCATTGCCATGTTCAGATGATCTTTTGTTTTATAAATGATTGACATTAGATCTTGGTACTTAAATTGAGATTTTGAATGTATGATATACTGAGAACATCCTCCAAGAGAAGGTATAGAGTTTATGAGTTTTTTTTGATACTATTCAAGCCATCGAATGCTCCCATAATTTTATGTACTTAATGATTAGTAACATCCACTAATACCATGATCAGTTTATGGTAGTGTTTTTAGGAAAAATAATAGTGTACTCCAAGAATCATGAAGATCATGCCCAACATTTTGTCATCATCATGGGTATATTATATAGAATTGTCTATGTGAAACAATATCTATGTTTTAATTAAGGAATGATCTGTTATATTTTTAGGTTGCATTATCTCAGATAAATGTGGGTGGTTAGACTAAGTGAATTTTCATGAAATATAATCTTGGGAAGCATAAAAATGTATTTCATATCCAAATAATTATCGGGATAATGGGATATTATAAATGTTTCATAAAAAATGTTTCCTAATTTTCATCACCTCATTCATGAATGATCAATAAGGGAGTTATGTTTTAATTTTTTGTAGCATGTAATTTTTTCTTTCAAGAGATTAATAATAGCTTGACTACCGCACCGAAAGTGATTATACCATGCAAAGGGAATGAGTATAAAATATTTTTTTTATGCATCTAGAGTATGATTTTGAGTAGTTATGATGGAGGTAGATCAATTTGTGTCTTATTAGTTATATAATATGGGGCCACATGAACAAAATTACCCAATGGACATCCTCTAGTCAGTAGAAGTGGTTTATACATTTATGTGTAGGAAAAATATATATTGTTGAAATGTTTATTGTGAATACTAACCCGAAGATCACAAACTATATATTTTCAAAGTGATATTTAGTTATCTCATAGTTTAGAGGGATTTATTATATGAATTCATTTGTTTCTGAGATATAATATAACCATGGTATGTTAAACATTGTTTCAAAATCATTAATAATGAAAAACAAGAAGAAAGTATTTCATGTGTCTAATTCATAGTGGATAAGGAAGAAATTTCAGGATGAGATTATTTTTTTGGTTGATGAGGTCATTAAAGAGAATAATCTTGAATCTTTTTTATGGGATACTGAAAATATGAGATGGATCATGGAAAAAATGGGCAAAATCAGAATGGGTTTCCTTCAAGGAATTCCTAGAAATTGGGTAGTCCCCTTCTGATTAGACCATTAAAGAAGATGTAATTATTTATTTATGGGGGTCATTCTATTGTGTAATCATTTTATGGAGCTTGTTTTATGTGTTTGTTTTATTTCTTGGTGTGGTATGTTGATTGAGGTTTCACCAAAATGCATCTTGACATACATCGATAGTATTGGTGTCCAGGTATGAAGTTGAAGATTGCATGGTTTGTAAAATGATGCTGCAACTATCCACATGTGAAGGCCAATATTCATTGTTTCAGTTGTTTACAACTGAAATAACTTATTTTGGATGGAAGGGGGTGATTTTTTAATGTATTTTTTGAATGGTATCATGAGGAAACCTAATAATAATGATGTTATTTTGGTTGTTGTGGATTGATTGAAAAATGTACAACATTTATTTCCAATGCGGTAGACTATATCAATTCCTATGTTGGGATACATATAAGTTTGTTTGATTGTATATATGTGCAGGGCAACAATGAGTGTTGATTCAAAAAAATAGTCAGGTTTCACTCCATACTTATAGAAAATATTATAGAAGCTAGTTTTTACACATATATTTTTTATTACAACATTCGACCTACAGACATATGGGATATAAGTGTGTATAATTAAGGTATTTTAGGATATTCTAACAGAATGTGTTCTTGAATTTTCTGGTTTAGTGGATAATAACACAACACTAGTGGAGTTTAATTATTAAAATAGATATAATGAAACAATTTATATAGAACTGTGCGAGTCTCTTTATGGTAGGCCATGACGATATCCTCTATGTTGGTTAGAGGTAGGTGAGTCAGAGTTGTTGTAACAAATTGTAGTGCATGAGATGCTATATTATTTCACATGATTTAAATTAATATAACACTAACATATAGTAGACCAAATTCATATGCTGATAAGAGTCAACGACCCTTAGAGTTTACCGAGGGTGAATGTGTATTTCTTTAGATGCCACCTAGATTTGGTAACCATAGGATTTAGATATAAGGAATGTTTGAACCATGGTATGATGTACAATTTGAGTTTGTATTTAGAACCGATATGGTCGTATACCAATTGACTTTTACACAGATATATATTTATATGAATGACTTTTTTCATGTGTCACAGCATCTGTGGTATCACCCTAAACCTTCTCATATGAAGAATGTGAATGATATTGATCTTGAGGGTGAAGCATCATTTGAGGAACATCTAATGAATATTTTGGATATCAGTGTAAAATTATTGCGGTGAAATACCCCACAGACAGTTCATGCATTTTATAAACGTTGACATGTTCAGGATGAATCATTGGACACTGTAGCAGATATGTTAGCTCAGTAGCATAATATTATAACCATGGAATCATAGAGATGTTGTGATAATGATTTGAGTATGATATGTTATATAGTATTAATATTTTAATATCCTACCATTTTCTAAATATTTAATGTGATTTTTTATAGTTATTCAATTTTATTTTTGTTTTTTATAAATTTTTAGATGTATATCAAGGATGGGTTTCGGTGAAATTAGAATGTATTTGGAGGAGTTTGGGGAACTTAATAGTTGGAGCACATTTTTTGCAAACCATGTGCCCTTCCCAAGTAATGAAACCCCATACAGATATGGGTGGAATGGTTGGAACATATTTTTTCATAAAAGCTCCCTCTAATGTAACTTTATAACCACAAAATGGAGGCACAATGTTATAGTGCCCAGTTAGGAAAACTTTTTCCCCATCCCATAAAACCATGCTCATGGGATTTTAATGCTTCAAAAAAATTTATTACATTTTTTAAGATCATGTAATTATCCAAAAACTCAATACCATAGGATAGTTATTTATCAATATCTTTTCACAAGCTCATGGAAGAATTGCATGCCATTCTGACCATCATTTTTAATGGATTAAAGATCGAATTGACAGAATTTCCCTCCTCTTGTTATGTTATTTTTTCATGATTACATTATTCTCTCTCCTATACCTCCTTTAGTAGGGATATGGAATTGTTTTCCTTCATTTTTGGGGGTATCGATTTAGGTTTTTATATTTGTAACTTGGTTTTATCTTGCATCTCATTTATGGATATATATATCGTTCTTTGATGTGAAAGTGAATGTTCTGATTCAATTGGTCAATTTCCGTTAGTGATCATCCATCAAAGATTGTATGGAAAATGGTATTGATTGAAAATACCATCGTATAAATTTTAAATTTCATGTATGTGTCGTAGAATTTGAATTGAAATTTTTTGGAAATTGATTCATGAAATGAATTAATTAATTTGTTATCTAATTAATGGAATAATTTGATTATAAAAATGATGGGATATTGCGATTAAAAAATTTGTCAATTAAATGGGATTTGGTAAGTGGTTAATTACTATCATGTGGAATTGATAGGTATTGGGACTAATTGCATTTTATTAATTACATTTAGGTTTATTGGGTTATTTAATAAATATGGATATATGGATTAATAATGAATGGAATATATAAATGAATGTGAATAAATTAAATAATTAGTTTTTTTTATAATTTAAATGCTATATCATGATGTGAATCAGTTTAATATATGTATAATATTTATTGATATTGTAAAATGTCAAATTCGTGATAAATGTGATTGATTGGGAAATGGGGTGTGGGAAATATACTAATTCTCTAATTACCTACAGGGTGCTGGCCATGATGTTCAAGGCCCAAATGAAAGAATAAAAATATGATTCAATGAGATATAGATAGATTCTCCGAATACCCCTGATTTGTTGGATAGGGATGGGTTCTCTAAATACCCACAACGTGATAAACATGATGTTCTAATAACATGAATTTATTTTTGAAATATATCTCCAATTGCATATGATAGGAATGGAAATGAAATGGTAAATAAAAAACCATTATTTATGATAATTTTGATTCTATATGTGACATGGTTTACACTCAGAAAAGGTCAGAGGTATGTGTTTTTGGTTTGGGTGTCATCACAAACCCTATAATTTATGTTTTAAATTAATTAATAATTTATATGGTAAAATTATTATTTTAACACATTTAAATCCTTATTTATAAAACTACATAAAAATTTTAATATCGGATATTGTTTTACAACCTATTGGTGGTGGTTTTATAAGATTTAATCACACCCAAATGAAGATGCAGGATAACTCCCTGAATAGAATTCATGTTTGAAGGACAATATATCAGAAAGATCCCATTGTTAGATGGATAGCAAGGGATGAAGCATAGATGAGGGGACAAGAATTGATGTCAGGACCCACTCAGGGATTTTTTAGTTACTCATTATTTGTGGGGTTTTTTCTAGACACATTAAACCAATATGAAATGAAAAATAGTCTATTTTATTTTGGATATTGTATTCTTGTTTTCGTCATCATGTTATACTTTTGTTATTCTGGTTATGGTTCTTATAATATTTTATCGATTATAAATTTTCATTATTGTGCTACTTTTATAGAGATGGTTTATTATACCAATGTAATATTTTTTACCCTTACTAATAATCTTCAATCTCTATCATATGAAGAGGTATTCCTAAGGTCATTCAGCAACTGAATCTATGCACCATTGTGTGTCTCATGGGTTGGAACGTTTCATCTAACCCCATTCCCTTTCATGGATTAGTCAAAAGAATCATGTTATAAATGTTTTCTGACCCCAATTCCCTCTTCATGGATATAAATTATATTTTAAATAATATAATTCATCATAAATCTATCAATTAATATATAAAAAAATGTATGAACAAAATTACTACAATTAATTGAAATTACAAACTATGGACATTTTTTATGAAAAGGAAATTGGTTAACATATAAACCATGTAATCCAAGGAATTATCATAGTAATAGTATACCACTTCAAACTCTGTATTATACAACATTAATTTTTTTAACAATTTAATGAACCTGAATATAGAATGAGAAAATCATTAAGTAAATAATATAATATAATCTTAAAATAATAAAGTAACATTTGTGATGAATTCATAAAAAATATTAAGAAAAAGTATATAATTTTAAATATATATTACAGTCATTCAATTATTTTTAATTTAAAAAACGTCATATTCATGAAAATATAAATTCCATCATATTTATCATTATATTTAACATCCATTTTAATTCATCCACATTATATGAATTATAAAAAATTTCTAAACAGATATCTATTGTGTAAATATTTCACATAGTATCTATATAATATAATTAAACAACATATTAAATCTGATGATATAAATCAAGTAATAGTAATGAGTTTTAAATTATATCCAAAGAAGTCCCCACTAATTTTATCAACTTAATTGAATTTATTATGAAAATTTCATATTTAAATACATATATATATTATCATTAATTTATTTCAAAAATAAAAAATTTATAATTTTCATCATTTGATTTCTTTTGGAACTAATTTCTATATTCATAGCATAATTCATTCCATATGAATTATATTCATGTAACTTAAATATAATCAATTAATATTTCGAAATAAAATTATTCATAGAAATTTAATTATTAAATTTTAAAATTAATAATTATATTTTTAATTTCTTAATTCAATAAAAACAAATTATTCTCATAATACATTATTTATTATTCAATAAAACATTAACAATGATGAAAATTATTTAATGATTCACAAAAACAAATTTAATAAAACTTTCTTTTCTCTTGTGGATATTCCATATAATACAAGGGATTAATCCTCTACCCATATATATTAAAACTATATAATGTTAATCTGATTAAGAAGTCCAGTTGTATCGCTATCCTTATGAAGATATTTATACAAGACAGGTAAAATATAAATAAAAATAAAAGAGCCCATTTTTATAAATAAAATCCCACGGTTACCTTTACAAATCTATTAAAAATCATATTTTATATTTATATAGTCACTCATGTATAGGTAAATAATTGTTTATCATTTCTATATAGTGTCCCCTATAAGGGTAACAATCCATTAACTTTTACATTACACTTAATGATATCACAATTAACATTACAAAAACATTACAATCCATTACAATGTCACGATATCTTATCATATCATATAACCATGAATTACAAATATTAAACATCCTTTACCAAATATTAATATAAAATGCAATAAATAATTATCAATTATTCAATTTGAACCCATTGACCTTATTTTTAGTCATGGGTTACCTTTATGTTACAACTCATTTTTTGGATAACAATTTTAATCCATATGAATCGTAATTACATAAGGGTTGTTACATGGTTACTTTTATATATCCCACCTATATAGATGAATACTATTTATAAAATATAATTTTCATAAACACTAAATTGTTATATATTTTTAATTTTATATCTTTTTAACATGATATTTAAAAAAATAATCATGAACTACAGTTAATAAAAATAAATGCTTTGGTTATTCTATAATAACTATTATCATAACATGTATATGTGATAAAAAAACATGTGTAATGATCTCCCATTTATCATAAATGAAATCTAATATAAAACTAAAATTGGATTATAATCTAAATATGATAACTTTAGAAAAATTTATTTTCCAAAATCTTTGTATTTAAAGTAATTTAATAAAGGTCCCATAAGGGAATCCAAAATAGTTCACCTATCCACGGTGTATCCATAGTCCATGAAAATAAAATATTGTTTTTTTGATATATATTCAACATCTAGAACAGTTATATTCCTAAAAAATATGGGAAAAATAATGAGTTTATTCATGTACCAAATAGTTTCATCCAAAAATCATGAAAACCCCACAAAAACACACCTCAAATGGTAGTAGTTTATATTGGTAATCTAGGTTATTCTATAATTTTTTCTCACATATTCATGAACTAAAACAAATGACTTATTATATAGTTTGTTCATGAATACAAGAATGCATCATATAGATTCACTCCATAAAAATATATCACATATAATTATTTAATATATAACATATATGTTATATTGTCAAACAAATAAACTAAAAGAACAATAATAGGTATTATAGTATTATATAACCCATTATTATATAATTAAAAAACACTAGGAAATCCATAATAATATTATCCTACACACAAAAACAATGATTCAAAAATTCACATAGATAGATATATATAATTTTAGTAATATCTACGTCACATATAACCATTTCTAATGATCATTAACCTCTTCGACCAAATAGTATGTGATAGGCGATTCTTGTATAATGACCTAAAGTCTATCATATAGAAAACCATACATTTATTACATAAATATCATATATTATTATATAAATATTAAATTCATCACATGACGATGAACACCAAAATCATATATATTTATTTTCGATTGAATCATTTATATATAAGTAACATATTCATAATATAGCTAAATCATCTCGAACTATTTTCATCATAAATATCATTTTTTTTATAAATATCATAAAGAAAACCTATTTTTACAACCTGGGGAATGGAAAGAGAAAAATTTGTGATATCATACTCTCAGTAAGGGTAATCACATACGATATCAATGATCACACAAACATAAGATTATTGTACAAGCTTTAGAAAATGATATTTACATTTGAAAATGAAAAACATCATATAATAGATCGTAATAATGATTCATTTCATAATGCATAGTATCTCATAAAACATGAATTAAAAATGAAATTGAAAACCAGAGACCTAAAATCATAAAATTGGAATAAGAAGCCCAAATTTATTATATAGATTAATAAAATATCATTTCTATTTTCAGAGATATGTAAAAATGATATCATGGTGTATTTGGTTCACTCCATATTCCATCATATCCATATTCATGGTTCACTCATAATAATATCATAGTGTATATAGTTACTTATTAAACTATTCTCCACTACTACTTCTGTCTCTATTATCTCATTAGATTTCCATAACTACCCAATGAATTTAATGAAAAAAAAAATTACATGACCAACCATTACATAATAATATTATATACAAATGTTTTCCATGAGAATTTAAATCATTTATCATAAATTACACCCCATGAAAATGAGAAGGTTTAAAAAACATTTCATCCCATTATCAAATCCTAACCAATGGAAAATAAATATGTTTGATAAAAAAATAATCATCACAGTTATAATCCATATATTTAGTTAACATATATTTTATTATTGACTTATATACCTAGTAAATAATAAGTTAAATTATATGATGTAATCTTTATTTTAAAAACCCTCTAAATTATATCATGGTATATTTCATTGGGAAAATATACTTATCATTTTCAAATCAGGAATTTAAAATTAATTAATTATCCACATATTAAATAAAATATTATATAAGAAAATAAAAATAGAAACATGAAATGTATACATTAAACCATTGAAGTTCTATAGGGATGAGTTATTCTGATCATTATATGTATGTTAAAACATATATTAATTTTACAGTATTTGGAAAATGGAATATATATCCCCTTTGGAAAATAAAAAAGAAGTATAATTTTAATTTTTTATTAAAAAATTCATTCTTTTTAATAAATTTATATTTTCAACCATTGGATAATATTAAAAAGTATATGAAATCGTATATATAAAACATCAACATGGATTTAAAAGTATTTTCCATCTAATAATTAAATAAATTAGGTTTTAATTGAAAATATTATTTCTTCTTATGGAATATGAAAATAAATAAAAATTAAACAATAAGATGTAATCTCTAAAAATTACCATATTATGTAAAAATAAATTATATTCATGGAATATAGGTCCTAAAATTTTATCAATAGAAATATAATCATAGACTCCCCCAATAAAATATGTGATTGAAAAAAAAAATTACATAATTTATTTCAACTTGAACCAAATCACTATAACCAACACTATAAAAAATTTTAATTTATTTTAATTATATTATAGAATTATGTAAATACTTATAACAAAATATATGATCTACCTATAAAATTTAAACACTAATATATATATAATTCAATATTAATATCATTGGTCGTGGGTGTTATTTTCTAGGTTATTCATAAGAATTTTGGTAAAGGAAGTTACAATCCATGTTAATTAATCATGGTTCCATAATTTATAACTTTTTAATAATTATATATATATCATATATATTAATTATTTATAAATATTTTCATCCGTAAAATATTGAAATTGATAACTTTATTAGAATTTTGATGGAGAGAATTAGTTGTATGCACACATCATGGATACTTTTGATTTTTATTGGATATAACTAATATCATTTAAATAATGTTTAATATTATAAAAACCTTATTATATCATGTATATCTATAAAACATATACTTATTACAATCCATGTAATTAAGAGATAAAACAACTATATCACTTTGTAATTGTGGTACTCTACACATACGCTTGATCGACGTTATCATTTTCCTTGGGATGGGCTAGTAATATGGTAGATATGATATTATAATTATTAAATCAAAATAATTTATTAAATATTAAATATATTCTTTATAACCTTCATGAATCCCAAATAGTGAAAATTGTTATAGAAAATAGATTGTATATTTTTGGGATGGAACTAGTCCTCAGATAAGCATGGTTGATAATTTGACAACCCATTAGATGGAAAATAGAGTAAAAAAAGGTAGATAAATAAATATAATACCAATTAATTAAATATATTATACTGGGTTAATTATTTTATTATTAATTAAATTATATGGTAGTTATAGAAAATGAAATAAATTAGAAGAGACCCAGACATATGATTTCCTTTTCTTTGGTAGAAATCATTTATATCATTTCATAAAGACCATTGGAATTTCCATTTATAGAGAATATTAGATATATATAACTTAATTATATTTTTAAAATATAATTGGATGTAGTTTTATTACTTTAGATGTAATTATGTGTTTTAATAATGATTAAGTAGGGGTTTCCATTAATAAGATCATGAGAGGACACACATAAAATTTCATAAATTGTTAAATTATTATAAATTAATTCTAAAAAAATCATCAGAGCTGTCATTGAATATATTTTTGGATTGTAAGAGGTCAAAATATGGTAAAAAATCATTTTTACTTTTTTAATTGTAAAACATACTATTGTAACCCTGCTTAATCCCAATGTAAACAATTATTTACCTTAATTATAGTGAGAAATGTTTTCTAATTTTAGTATAAAATAAGAATAAAGAATATATATGAGATTATTATGAAATAATATTATTTTTTTATCCAAATTTGGAATAAATTAATTAAAACTAAATAATATAAATTGTATTAATATAAAATTGATATAAACGAGAATACAATAACAAAAAAAAATATCATTCTATACAAAATATTTTATAATCTATAAAAAGTTTTTATATCAAAATCCTTTATAAATCTTAATTATTTAGTAAAAAATTGTAATTTTAATAAATAAAAATTAACAAATTACACATTTGATACTTTTTGAAATGGTAATTGTTTTGGTAAATTCATTAAATGAAATGTATGTTTACATAAAAAATAAATATTTTTTAACCATTCCATGAATAATCAATTATTTAATAATATTAATAAAATTTCACTCTATTGTAAATATTAAAATATAATCTAAAATGTTGACATAAAGTTTTGATACATGTTTTATAAAATTGGAAAAATATTATAATATTTTCTTTGAAAAATCAATAAAACCATGTTTTAAATTAATTCATCTTTTTCAAACATATAAAACCATTAAAAATCATTGAGTACTTATTTTTAATATATATTCATTATATAAAACCTGAATACAATTTTTTAGAAATTAATTTTATCATATTATTATTTTAAATTTATTCACTAAATTATAATGTTATAGTGTATTACGGATCTTATAGACATTAATTCTCATGTGTTGTAAGCTATAAATGAAATCTAATTTTTAAGGGATATATATCATAATATCAATAGATATTTCATTTTACCTAACATAAAATGAATATTACAAAATAAATATCATTATTAGGGATATCAATGTTTCATCAAACCCTTTTTCTCTTAGGTAGCTTCTTTCAAGGTAATGATTCCTCTATAAAACATTAATTGGTTGAGTCATCGTGTTCTGATGAACATTATATAAATGATTAAATATTTTTAGTAGTATCTATTAAAAAGAAGGATCGTGTTTCAGTTTTATATAACTTGGTTTCATTATATTTTAAGGACCATATACACACTTCTACAGGATAGATACATGGAAACAATCTTGAATTGGAGGTTAGTTAGTTGGGTGAGACTAGCAATAAGCTATTATCCTTATACAGTCAAGAATCTCAAAGTTTTCAATTTATATACGGCTCTTACATTCCTATCATATTAATATCAAATTATATTTTCCTGGTTACATTCATAATAATACAATAATTCCATATGATTATTTCAAAGAATTAATTTTTAAATAGCTCTTAATTTTTATAACTTCTGTTACATGCAAAAATGAGTTTTAATGTACAACGATTGTCTATCAATGTTATTATTTAAACAATACTTTACCACCTATAAATTATAACATTGAATTATGAATATGATTAAACCAATTTTTAAAAATATGTTTGTGGTGTCTAGGAAAAATAATATTTGGATAAATAAGGAATTGATTTTTTTAAAATGTCATTATAATCATCAAAAAGTCATTTTTCAAAGAATTGTATTTTTATATTTTATTCAAAAATAAAAAAATTATATATTCTTATATAATATTTTATTTATAAAATCATTCATTATTTTTTAAATAAAAAAATAAAATACATATTAATATATGTTTTGAAAATGTTTTGATAATGTTAATTTTTTTTTGAATACTGATAAATGATTGACATTATTTAAAAATTATTTTTCATTTATTGAATTTACTAGTTGGATTATTTTATAATATTATTTTAAAACTAAAATTAATTTTATAATAACATTATTAATTCATTTTATTTTATTATAATGATGTTCTTGGTGAATTTTATATTAATATATTATATACAAATGAAAACATTTTCATTGGAAAACTATTTTTTCATCATTTCTGGAATATTAAATATTAAATAATAATCTCCAATATTTATGAATGGAATATATAAAAATGGATTAAATTACCATAAAAATATTATATATTAAGTTAAACATATTTTTTTCAATAATTAATAGTAGAATTTATAAATATTATTTACCATTGTTAATTATAAGATATGTTTACAAGGGGATAAATTAAATTCATAAGATTTATAATAACATATAAATGAGTTGAAATATTATTTTTATTGCCACCACACATTTATTACATTATTATAATATGATTTTAAAGGTATGAAACATAAATTGTTACACATCTATCTATCAAAAGATTTGTTTCCTAGAAAATTTAGAACCATACCTAAAATTTACATAATAGAAAACATTTATTTTATTCCTCATTCTGTTTCATTATATTGTTTCACATGTTATCCTTTGTATAAGTATTCACCATAGGAAATACATAAAAAATAAAGAGTTAGTTAAAATCATAGTGGGAGGATGAATAAGAAACATGAAACATGGGAGACGATAATCATCATTATCATAACATATGAAAAGGATCTTAAACATAATAAGAATAGGATACATTAGATAAATCCATTGAATATGACAATGACAAAAATCTAACAACATATCTTATTGGTCAAATACCACCAATTTTATTGAACAAAGCTACCATCACATTGACACATATTTCACTTTATCTCTTGAGATAGATATCATTACCCAATTAATTGGAGAACTATGTAATTTTATTTTCACCCATCACATGATAAAATTCTGTGTTCTATATTATTTAATGTGCAACCATCACATCATAACATTTACATTATCATGAATGCAATATAGGATTTATACCTATAATGGACATAAAATAACCCATGGAAACAAATTGATTCCATTTCCAAAATGAATAAATTAATGAATAAATATTAAGATTACCCAATGAAATGGGTAATAACCAAAATAATATAAGAATCTTCAATATTTCATGGAATAAAATTAATCTCATGAGAATTAAAATATGATATTTTTTAAAGGATAATTCCATGGGAAAAATCATCGCATTTTTCATAAAACGATATTGAAAAATGTATTTCAATAAAACTAATAGATAAGGAAAAATAATTTATATTTATGAAAAATTAATATAAAATCCATTATAAAAAGGATTGAAAGAGAGAAAAAACACATGGAATGAAGTTGGGTTTGAGAATTATACCTTATTTCCAAATTATTTGGTCACATTAATATAAGGGATTATAATATTAAATTCATTAATTTAAAATTATAGAACATTTTATACATGAATTTTATTCATTATTGTTTTATTATGTTCATTTATGGACATTTGCATCTGTTATGAAATTTAATTTTATTATTCAAGAGTGTATGTTTTCATGGTTTTCATGATCAGTTCGCCTGTATATGAGTACATTAGTTTATGTAAAATTGGAATAGTTATCATTAATTCAAATTGTATATTTTTAAAAAGTAGTCATAATATTAAATTATATAATATATCATATTGTTATAGGTTATTTGGATTATTAATTAGATTGAATGTTAATGAAATTGATTAAATGAGTTTTGGCGGTTTTACAACAATTATGAGATTAAATGATTTAATTGGAATTCATCATTATATATTTAGTATATAACATTATATAAAATTTAATATGTATAATAAAATCAAATATAAACATAATTATGGTTTTAAGTGCATCCTTGATGGTAGTACAATAAAATGAAAATGGTTCATCCATAGTGGTGGTAAATCGACACATTATTGATGATATTTTGAGGTTTATAATAAAAAAGAAAATGTAAGAGTCATGGAGATGAATTATTAAATTAAAAATGAAAAAATATATTATATAAAAGACAAATGAGTTATCATTCTTCTTGGATAGGCTGGTATTATTAGAGGATTTCAAAATAAAGAAATTAAAAAACAAAATGAAAGAAAATTTAACCTCATTAATTTATCCTCTATGAGAACCTCCGAAGGGGAAACAGTTTCAAATTTTTATGACTCCAAGGGCTCTGATATATCAGAAGGGGCTTGGGAATAGGATTTAGTTATAATTGAACAAGGACAAATTAATTGAACTTGTGAAGAGAAGAGGTAGTGAGAAGTGGTATTTATAGGAGAGGAGAGGGTTGTTTTCTCAATATTTAATTTATTTTTTCAGTATTCTGGATTAAGAATAAGAATTGTTTGAGAAATGTCACTAAATATATTTAAAAAATTAATTATTATTCTATATTATGGTTCTTATATCAATGATGACTCATAGAATAGTGTTTATAACATATAATGTATTTATACTGTGAATTACCACATTTCACTATTAACAAAAGATTTAGGTATTTTAGAAAAATACCAAATATTATCTCTAAAAACATTTCAATGAGAATATTTCTTAAACAAAAATACATTTTATGAAAATAATTTTATAAATCTGATAAAAATTATTTTAAATTAAAATCATAATTTACATGAAAAATATTGATTTTAATATTATAACTGAATTTATAACACATTGAAAAAATAAATTGGGTCTCATAAAATTATGGTAAAGTCAAAAGGAAAAAATATATTATGAATTTATTTTATAAAAATAAATTTTCTTTTAAATCATTATATTAATAATAAAATTCTAATTAAACATTTTTAGTTTATAAAAATACCAACAATTAATTATTAATTTATAAAAAATTATTTACTTTTACAATGATATAATTATATCATATTGTTATTTATATCATTCCTAAATTTTATTTATAATTTCATAAATGAGATTACAAATCTATTTGTCGATTTACTAATCTTAATGGTCACATTACTATTCCAATGTCCAGTTACTATTTAATTGGTAAATGTTCCATAAATTTTTTAGATGCATATTTTTTCATTCATTATACATTTATAATGTTTATATTATGTTCTCAAAGTGATTTTTTGGTATTTTTGTTATATGACATGATAAAAAGAGGTGAATTTCCATTGATAATATTTTGGGATATTAAATTCCACCCCCATTGAAAATTTATCCTTATAAATTTCATTTTGAATTCTATTTTGTATATGTGTGAGGGTAATTCTACTTTTTTGCTTCATCATATTATAATGTTTCTTCTTCATACTTATGGTTCCACAATGGTACATTGACCATGTGATTAGTCTTGTTATCTATAAAGATATCTCTATGGCCCAAGATCATTAGCGGTTTCTCTCCATATTAGACAACATTATATTGTTGTACCTCATTTGGATTCAGTATATTATGGGATCAGTATATACTTTTGTAATGTCCCAATAAAAGATTAAACATAATGGGTTCCATGATCCCGGTGGCCACATTTCCTGAAGTGCATATCCCGGATATCCAGTGGCTAACGACTAGTAGTGTGGGGCTTGTGTGTGTATATAGAGAGATTATTCCTTCATTACCAAAGTGTTGTGTTGGGTATGAATGTATTGAAAGGTAAATAGAATATGCAATATAATTAATAATAATACAGAAGTGGAAATGGGGAAACAACATTAATAATAACTGAAACAACTAGAAAATAAATCAACATACAAAAAATAATGATGATATTTCATGTTACTATAAAACTGGAAAAAATGGATACAAGAAAGAATGAAAAACGTGTTCCACAAATGTATGAATGAAATCAAAAAACTATCCCAGGCATCCCGATATCTAAATCGGTCAACATCGTTGAAGATCTATTCTAAACCCCAAGAAAGAAAGTGTTAAAAGTTGTAGGCTTCCCATTGCAAACACATGTAACCATGTAATATACTCTGTATACCAAACTGTGTCTAGGGAGGGTTTGAGATAAATCTCTGAGGTCCACAACCAATGGTGTCTATAACATATGGCCCATGTAAGGGAAATGTAATATTTTGCAGTCATGCATATATTAAGAAAAGATGTAAAATGTAACTAAATACCCAAGTACCTGATTCATCGCTCATCTGATGTCTAAACATGTACACAATTCATTATTTGATTGTTACTAGTTTATAACATATCACATGTTAAGAATAGTGATGGATCCACCTTTTAATAAGGAATCTTGCAAATACATTTAATAGTGAAGTCCCAAGGTAATAACTAAGGAGACATAAACATCAAGGGTCACCAAATCAATAATAATTGTTGCCTATCATGAATTAAGTTTGTAATCCATGGATCATAGTCCATGAAATTCCATAGTGAGGTGCCTACCATGTACAATGAGTTCATCCTAGGTAAAATGGGGATACACAATGACTGGGGCTGATGGGATTTAACCATGGAACCTACAAGTCAATGAGGAATCCCAGGAGTGTATCAAAGGCATCATGTAATGATATTGATGGTATCATATGGTTTCATACCATGAATCCAATGAATATACAGTGGTCAGGATCTACGTGGGTCTCAACCTGAGTTAGCGAAATCCTTGAATCGTAATGGGGTACCAGAGTTCTCATGGAATTATTCGATTAAAAACCATGGACTTCTCAAGTTAGATCACTCTTATTTGATATTGATGGGATCCTATGGTGTCAGACCATGTATCCATAGAATATAAAATGATAATGATCTATGTGGGTCTCAACTTGAGAAAGCCTAATCCTTGAATCAAAATGGGGTTCCTAAGTTCTCATGGAATTCTCCGATCAGAATCAAGGAAATCTCGAGTAAGGACACTCTTTTTTTATATTGATGTCTAGTAATATTTCATTTGTTTCAATCCTTTCCTTTTATTAGTTAGATAAGGTTAATTAGAATGCAATATTTAACTCAATTCTTTTGGATGAATTGTTTCTTTTCATTAGTTTGACATGTCCTAGTAGCATGAAACCATTAATTTAATTCATTTATGATATATTTCATATCAAGGATCATTCCACCACCTCCCATTAATGTGTTAATGGGTTATATATATATGAACATACTATTCATTTACATTTAAGGACTAGTCATAAACTTATTAAACATGCCAATAAACATTTACCCTTTCATTTTCAAATTGAATCACTTACCTTATACAGGTTATGTTTTGAGAATACATAGTACATTCCATTATGAAATTCCTATTATAAAAAATCTATTTAATATTTAAATGTGTAACCTTAATATGTTCAATCCAAGGCACAAATGAATGGTGGTTATAATGTTTCAAAAAACTAAAAATCCAATTGTGACATAACATCTTACATTGGATGAATGGATTCATGTGTGTAACCACAAAATATTAATCACATATTAGGAAATAGAATTGAAATATGGATTTAATTACTAAAATCGTTTCATATATATTATATAAAAACACCTAATGAAATCATTGAGCCCCATATACCAATTATAAAATCAATGAACTTCAGGGATGAGTTATATACCATCCACCATAGGCTTATACTATGGTCCTCCTCTTGTATTTTCCAGTGATAGGACATAGATCGGAGTATATCTTTGAAAATGAGAAAATGTATAACAACCTGAAAACTATTATGAAAGTAATAGATAAGTGTAAATGAATAAACAGACTCAATAACTAAAAATTGCACATCCAACAAGATAAAGATAACCACAATTTGATCATGGATGAGGGAAATATTTGAATAGAAAGATTTGGACTTAAAAAGTATAAAATGATTTCCACGGAGATAGATCCCACATAAAATCATATTAGGAAAGAATGAAGTCTCTCATTAAATCATTAGGGGTAAATATATAAAATTACCATAAAAAGTGCATGTGCAAGGCTTATTCACATGGTTTTAAAAATTATGCACAAACTATGCATTTTTACCTTGGAAGAAGTGGTTATCACATTTTTAGGCCACATGATCGTGCACCAACCTTGTGAGGTGTCTCTATACTGAAAAACACCATATCAATGATTTTTCAAATTGTGTAGCATTCTGACACAGATTACTTGAAACTATGCATTACGATGTTTATAAGACAAATATGGGTTCTGGGATCCATGATAGCCCAATAAATCCCTAAGAATTCACTAAACCATTAGGTATATGTATTAGGTCAAAAATAAAAAATTATACCACAATTTAAAAGATCAGTAGCTAAGTGAAAACCAGTTTCTTACAGTCTTCCTTCTTATAAGAACTCTTCCCCAGGTTCTCTTTCCATGGGTGTACAAACACTGTTGAGAACAAATCTGGCAATTTGGAACGCACGTTGGATAACCACTCCCAAATCTCATCCTGTACTCATTAGTGTTGACATACTACCCATACTATAGGTACATATCAGCTTTGGAGAGCCTTAATGCTCAGGTGAATGATGCATATTGGATACCCCTCATAGGTAGCATCAACATCTAACTCATCTTCATCAATATCAATGGTATGAGATGGGTCGAAAAGATATTAAAGAAGTTGTGAAACATTTAAGGTGTTGATAATGACATGGTATCTTTGAGGTAGTATTTTATGATAGACTACTGACCCAAATCTATTTGAAATTTCACACAGACCAACATAAGGATGCAACATCTTTCCCAACTTGTGCAGCTCTCTATTCGTTAGCATGGATGATTCCCGAAGAAAAAAATGATCCCCAGTCTCAAACTCAAGCGGTCGTCAATGTTGATTGGAATATTATTTCTATCTTGATTGAGTAGTAGTCATAAATTTTTGGATCAGCTAAACATGACATGATGTCTCGTGAATGAGAGGAGGACCTTGTAGGGATACCTCACCTTCCTTTTTCCGACATATTGGTAAACGACATGACCTATGATGTATGGCCTAAAAAAGTTCCATTTTGAATTGTCACATGAAAGACATTATTATAGGAGAACTCAATTAGAGGGATATGATTCTCTCATGAACCACTGAAATCATGCACACATTCTCGAAGCATGTCTCCTAGAACATGTATTGTCCTTTCTAATTTTCCATCATTCTGAGGGTGAAAATCCATCATTAGAAACATCTTTTTTCTAATATCCTTGTGAAATACCTTCCAAAACTATGACATGAAATGAGAATCTCAATTTGAAATGACAGTATGAGGAAACCTGTGTAGTCATATAATCTCTTGGAAATGAAGTATTTCATTCTCATCATCTAATAATTTTTCCCAAATTAGAATGAAGTGGGGATTTAGTTAATCTATCATTGACTACCGATATATAAATGCTACCCCTCAGAGTCCTAGGATATCAAATTAAAAAAACTATTGAAACATATTGAAATTTAAATTCGGGTACTGTAACTGGATGTAGAATACTCATAGGTCTCTAGGGCTCCACCTTTACTAATTGGCAGGTGGAACACGTAGTGATAAAGCTTACTATATGAAATTTGAACCTAGGAAATCAATATCGGTGTTGCATGTCTAGATACAACTTTGAGATGCCTGGATAAACTGCACATTGAGAGGCCTGAGACTCTATCATCAGCTACACTCTCATATTTTTAGGATCTCAAATACTTTCCTGTAGATGAAAAACATCATCTTGTTCCATAGAACAATCTGGCAGTGGGTTACCTTGTGATATACTCTCATAGAGAAGCAATTAATCAGGATTTGAAAATTTTCTAATCTTCACCTTCTCAATGAGGTAAGAGGTATCATTCATTTATGAGAGGTAAAAATGCTCATGACTACAATTAAACTTCATATATAGGTTATAAAAGAATTCCATTAACATCCATTCATCACTGGATTCTCGTACGACATGTGTTTGAGTCTTCCAACTTGGTGCATATCTAACTACTTTCCCCTTCCCAAGAATATAGGAAATCTAAATAACAAATTATTGTAGATACTCGTCCCATAAATGTAGTCTGAGGTTCAAGTCATTTTTTGAAATGATTTATTTGATGATATTTTGTTCTGTGTAGACAATAATGCACACAATCAACAAACAATGTCTCCCACAACATAAGGCATGGATAAATACTTCTATATCAAGGTCAAGTGTCAATTAATTCCTCTCATGATGCCTCAACAGTCAATATTCATACACAACTAATTTATTCACCTATATCAAAACATCAACTAGGTAAATGAATTATGCGTTACAGAATATAGTATAACTAATACCTGGATCTTGAAGAGTCAGAATAGGTGGTTATACAAGCCTTCAATTCACCTCTTTAATGGATTTATCAAATACTATTGACCAAAAAACCCAACACATTTCTTTGTATGACTTCTGAGATGTGATTATAGGTAGGAAAATTCTTGTATGAAACACCTGTAATATCTGGACATCCTCAATGAACTGTGTAATCAAATGTGTTCATGGGATACTCCCATAAAACTATAACATGAACCATTTCAAGGTCAACAGATACCCCAGATTCTGATTTTATATGTCCCATGAAGTGAACTTTGTCGATAAAGATGTGGCACTTAGTAAATTTATTGTAATGTTGATTCTCTGTAAGTGTACGCAGAATGATCTCAAGATGTTGGGAAAGAGCACTTTGAGTTTGTGAATACTACAAGATTTTGTCCACAAAGACTACTAAAAATGTTTCCAAATAATTCTGGAAAACCTTATTCATTAGATCTAGTAAAATGGAAGGTCCATTTGTAAGACCGAACGACATCCCAAGGTACTCATACAGAACATACCAACTACAGAAATCTATATGAGGCATGTCTAATTGTATAAATTGTACATGATGACAACCTAATAATTGGTCAATCATAGAGAGAACCCAAGATCCTTGATATTCATCAAATATATCATATTTTCATGGAAATGGATACCATTTATTTTCTATAAGCTGGTTCAATTGTTTATAATCGACACATATATGTAAGGTTCTATCGTACTTCTTGGAAAAAAGTATAGGTGAACAAAAAGTGTATGTACTTGGTCATATGAAACATTTGCCCTCAATATCTTCTATCTTCAACATGAAATCTAAATGCTCTATAGTTTCCATCTTGTACAGATGAACAGAAACTAAAGATGCTCCTAGAACAACATCCATTGTAAATTCAACCTCCCTCTCAAAAGGTGATACAAAATATTGAAGAGGAATGATATCCTTAAAATGATCCACTAGAGATGGAAAATCAACATGTTGTAAACCCAGATCTTCTAGGAAGATATCTCAAATATGGGTAGTTACCCCACCATGACCATGATGTTCTGGTCCCGCTCTTCCAGCTAGGACACCCCACTCACCCGTTGGTAGATAAATTCTACATTTTAGGGATATAAATGATACCATATAGTGGTAGCAGTCAACAAAAGCATGATAGTGAACAAACCAGTTAATTTCGAGAATGAAATAAAAACACATAATTTCGAGAACAAATAGTATTTGTAAGAATGGTTAACTTCGTACCACAAGGGGTTACTCTCTACACTATTGAATGCCCTCTGTTCACACCCAAAGTGGCGTATCAGGGTTCATTATAGCCCATTAATATTAAATCCCTAGTCTGATATGGTTTGTTATAAATACAGAGATAAAAGTTTTCAAGTCACTTATATCAAATAAAAAATATACTACAGTAGATGCCACAAGAACTGTACCTTCTACTGTAGATGCTCCCATAGCCTAGTGTGAGAGTATCAGTTGTAGTGCACTCAACCAGCACGATCTACGCACCTATGAAACTATTAGAATAGAATGATAATAACTATTCTAGTGGTGATTACAATGATATGGTTTCTAAATACCATGACCAAAACATCATCCTTGGCTAGACCTAAGGATTTCATTCCCACTCCCCACCTAACGTGGTGTAAAATAACTCACCCCTAAAAGTGGAGATGGTGAAGATCGATTTCCACTCGAATCTGGTGAAATAGACCAATAAAAATGTTTAATATACCCTATAAAACCACATGGAAAATATTCTTGTGTGTATGTATCCCATTTGGACTTCAAATGACCCCATCATCCATTATGACTACACACATTAGATATATAAAAAATGGGAACCCTAGTCTTCACTTACCTAAAGATAAACCTTCACATTACATTTTTTACCACTGGAAGAAGTACTAGCCTACCATGGAACTATTTATATATACATGGTACTATTTGATTCCTAAATATGTTCTTTGTGATAAGAGCCAGATTGACTATCTCAAAATTGATAGACAGGTCAAAGTCATTTACTTGTCTAGAGATGGTGTTTTGAAGCCCATCATCAATTCATCTTGCATGTGAAAGCTCATAACATGTTAAGAGAGGTGAAAAGCACTGAAACTCTATTAAACTCACTGAATATTCCATATATTACATTGAACACTTCGTGAGATGCATGAAATATATTGATTTTTTAGCTCTCAGAGTCTATGGAATGAGTTCATCATAGAACGAAATATGTAAATTAACCTATAACATTCCCTGATGATGACCGCCCTAGGAAATCACATCCCACCATTTCATGGATGAATTTGAAAGAATTTATTTGGAGATTTGACCATCCACCCTAGGGGTGTCTGCATATGATCAAAAATAGATAGAATGATCTCTAGACAAAACTCAGTAACCTACAGAATTCCATACCCTAAAAATGTATGAGGATGTTTCTACTGAAACACATGAGTCATATCATCCATTGTAGGCGCATGTCGTGTAGCACTGTGCAAGGACTTTATCATTATTAGGAAACTATTACATACATGGGAATTGGTTCCCAAATCCGTTATAGCAGGTGGTTCCTTGTGCGGAAATCCTAGAGGTAAGACTAAAATCTTAGTTCCCAAGACATATAGAGCATGGTCGTTGCCACACTGATGGAATAAGACATGAGGACGTCGTGTCCGCATTGATATATATTTTCCAAGACCATTCCTCAAAAAAATATTATTCAAAATAATAGCATCACTAAAATATGTTGAATGTAGGAAAACTCACTAAATAATTCATAATTCCCAAACAGCCTGAGTAGCCGACCTGGTATCGGTAAGTGGTCTATTATTAGTTTCATTTCATTTTACATGTAATTAACATGTTCACTGTTTTACCATTAATAAACAAGATAAGGCATTATAATGTTTTTAATCCAATTCATTTTAGATGTAATTATTCTTATTATAATGTATAGAAATTTGTGGTGAATCAGTTCCCATTCACATATCATTATAAATGACAACCATTTATTCACAGTATAATGGATAGACTTAGTAAATTACTCATCCCACACACGAGGTCTGATACACCTCGTGAATTGATATAAGGAATCACTCAATAACATCCAAGAAAAATGATATCATAATATTACTATCACAACATCACTCAACAATCAAAGTCATACAATGTAATGAAAAGAAGCTAAATGAACCTATATTGAATGAAATATACATGTCATGAGAAGTAATTGTTGGTATAATGATGCATGTGAAACTGATCTTATCCCACACATCCTCAGGCCAAGGATGAATGAAAGTCCTAAAAAATTAATAATTAACAATTCCACAAAACATGTTCGTCACCAACGGTGAAATAATATCACTTGTAAGAGGAAAAATAAAAACAACAATAATAATTTTGGTAACCTAGTTTTTATCTTGAACTTGGAGCATGCTGCCGAAGCATAGCTTATGACTGAGTCCCATGAATTAAAGATCTACAATATATTTTATCCAAATTGTAAATGCAGAAAGAAAACTTCTTTGATATGAAAATGTGACAACCTTGACCCGGAAACGAGTTAATGGGTTCCCTTATCCTAGTGGTCCACATGGCCTCAGGCGTATCTCCGCAAGAGACAGTGGCTGGAGGCTTGCAGAAGAGGAATATGGTGTGTGAATGGGGAGAATATGTCCTCATTTCAAAATTATATAATAACAGATGATGAAAATAGTTGAATAAATATATGTAAATATTATACATGCGAGAAAATAGAGAGACAACAGTTACAATAATTGAAATAGCTAGAATAGAATTCAACATACCACAACTGATTATGATATGTCATGTAACTACAAAAATAGAAAATATGGATACAATGCAACATGAATAGAATGTACCATAAAAGTATAAATAAAATAAACTAACAATCCCAAGCCTCCCATGTTTCAACTTTGTCTTCTACTATCACAATCTATACTAAATAGCAAGAAATCATGTGGTCAATGTACTATGTTTCCATATGTCCACACCTACAACCGTGTAATCTACTCCAGGTATGAAACTACACCTAGAGAGGGTGTGAGATAAATCTTTTTGGGCCACCAAAAATGGTGCTATAAAATAAGGCCCATATAATGGAAATATAACAGCGTGCCAACATACATATAGAAATTATCATATGTAATGTAACTAAAAACCGACGTACCTACTTCAGCACTCATCTCGTGTATGAATGTGGAACCAATTAATTATTTGATTATTATAAATTTATAAAATATCAGAGGTTATGAATAGTGTAGGTTCCAAGTTATAACAAGGAAACCTATAATGATATTAAATAGTGAATTTCCAATGTAAAAACCAAGGCCTCATAGACCTCAAGGTTCACCAAATCAGTAATTACGATAACATGGCATGGGGTACGGGTGTTATCCAAGGATCATACATCATGTAATTCCACAATAAGGAACCCACTGAGTCCATGGAGGTAATCCAAGGTAAAACCGGGATATAAGATGACTGGGACCAATGGGCACTAACCATGCAACGTACATGTCAATTCTGGATCAATGGAGTGTATCCAAGGCATCCTAAAATAAAATTTAATGGATACTATGATATCATATCTAGAATACATTAAATATACAAGGATTAAGATCTGGGTGTGTCTCAATGTAAGAATGTTGAATCCCTGAATCGGAATGGTTTTCCTGAGTGCTCATGGAATTTGTTGACAAAAATATACTGTGATATTTGGAAAAGACACTCCTATTTGATATTGAAGACATGTAATATTTCATTTGGATCTAGCCTTTCCATTCATAAGTGTGATAATTTAATGTATCATGAAACCTTTTATTCAGGTAATTTGGTTCAAACCTCGCCATTAATTAGTGTTTCAAGGCCATGTAGTATTAAACAATTCACTTAATTCACTTAAGACATAGTCCATATTGATAATTCATTCCACAATATTTCATTAATGTGGTAATGGGTGAACTTTACTTGATACCTACTATTTATTTAAATTTTAGTCCAGTTCATAAACTTAGTATACTTTCTAATTCACATTCACCTTTCATTGTAGAATTGAAGAATAGACATAAGGAGGCTAAAGTAGTGAGAATACATGGTACTTCCCATTTTCCTATTCTCATTGTAAGCATGAAATTTAATAAATTAATGAATACCCATAGGATGGTAAATTCAAGGCACATCTGAATGGTCGATAAAATGTGTCAAAACACTAAAAACATAATAATAGAACACATACTACAAGGTGTGAAGGGTGTCTTGGGTGTTCCCACCAACAAATAATAACATCCTTTGAAATATAATAACTATATAGTTCTAATGATTATAATCATGGAATATAAATTCTGTAAATGACACATGATGAATTTGGTGGGTCCAACATGACAATTCAAAAAAACAACGATCATGAGGGATGCATTATAAGCCAAAAAACATAGGAATGTATGAATATCCTCCTCAAATATTGGCCCATGATTTGTATCATATCAAAGTAGAACTATGAAAATAAGAAAATTATTATACAGTAATAATTAGGTCAACATGAATAGAGAATAGGAAAGGAATAAATGAACTCGATTACCTTTCAATACACATCCTACAGGATGAACGAAAGCACCATTAGTTACCAAAGGAATTATATCATTGAATCGCTCAATTTGGACTTCAAAAAGATCCCAAATGAGATCATTTAAGGTAAAGACCTCATAAACTCATAATACGGAAGACGGAGGGATCTAATTACTTCATTAAGGAAAATTTTGAAAAGTTACACAGAAAAATGGCATCTGCAGATTTTGATAATCAATGTGAAAACTTGGAACAATTTCATAGGAAGAAGTGGTGCTCACATAGTTAGGCCACAAAGACATTCACCAACCATGCGAGGTTGTTCAGTCCTTAAAAACACAATTCACACAATTTTCGAAACCATGCGGCATTCCTGTTTGGTTTACTATAAACCATGTACCATGAATATTTTTTCTAAAATGATGGGTTCCCGACACTGAAAAATCCCCGAACACTCCTTATACATTCACTAACCCATCAGGAATACATATTATCTCCAAAATTAAATATTAGACTTAAAATTTAACTAACCATACATTATTGAGAAATCTGGTTCTTACAACATCCTCAAGAGTTATATGTGGAATATATCTTGTACATGAGACATGGTAAGTGGATGTTTTGTTCGATATGACACATATTCGACATGATCCAGAATATATAAGGGTTTTATGTTCCTAAGATATATCTTTACCTCATTCCAAAATCTCATGATTCTCTTACATGTTGATATGAGGAGGAATTCCTTCTCTACAACATCAAATTTAACAACTCTTTGATGATTTTATGCGTATCTATTCTGTAAACATTGGGATGACATGATGTCTTACTGAATAGTTTTCACCATTCCCACCATTCTATCAACCATTTAATTTCCTATAATATTACATTCAATTACATAATCATAGCACACTAGGGTTCTTCATTCTTTCATATAATGTTCATCATATGGAACCATTTGGATCCCATAGTAATAAATATTTATGTAATAAAACTTGAACATGGAAAAATGTAGTTCTCATACATAATTTAAGACCATAGATTAAGATATCATCATGTTTAATAGTGTTTGAAAATTATTTTCATATTTTACATCAGTTTGAGGATGATAGGCTATGCTAATCATCATTTTAGTGTTTTGAGAATGTTGGAGACTTTTACAAAACAAGTAGGTGAATCTAAGATAGTGATTTGATATAATCAAAAACGGCACTCCATGTTGTATTCCCACTTTATTGATATATATACATGAAATTTGATTCAGTGATAAGTATTATCAACTTGTGATAATTTGTGATATCCCTTTATGATGATACACAATATGTATATAGATTTTATTATTATATATTTCATTGATAGTGCTGTGAAAAAGTCCATCATGATGTTTTACCATTTCCATGTTGTTGTGGGTAATGGTTTCATCATCCACTTAGAAATTTTACATTCAACCGTTAATTATTAACAAACTAGTCATCGTGATGTATATTTATCAATCTCATTTATCATATCATTTAACGAATAGTTCACTCATAAAAATTGATACATACTTGTGGTCCCTAGATGAATATAGAAGTTAGAGATATGTGTGTCGTTAATAATATTCTTCTTTATATCAGAATCTAAAGGTACCCATATTGATGCACCAAATCATAAAATTAATTCCTCAAAATATTTAACTCTGAGTATTTCCCCTTTCTGACAGCATCTAGCTTCTTCTGAATTTGCACATGATTTATTTGAGAATACATTATTTTTTCCAATAGGGATGGTTGAGAAATAATTTTAGAAATTATTGATGATGTTCCTTCCTTAATTATTCCCATGTCTAACCATTTCAAATATAATAATATAGGATTGTTTTAAATTCTCATCACTGATAATGTTGTAGGACCCATTCTGCATAGATCATCTGACACATTATTTTCTATTCCCAAATGGTAGGGGATTTCATGGTCATTATGTTTTATTTTCTCTAACCATATTCCCTAATTCATATTAGGCTCGTTCTATGTGAATATATATTTTATGTTCTTCTAATCACTATATATTACACACATTTCACCCTAGAGCTAATGATATAAGATTTTAAATTAAAATAACACATCTACCAACTCTATATCATGTGTGGGAGATTTTTCCAAATGATTTTCACCTTCCTTGAGTCTTAGGATAGCACATAATTATATTTCATCATCACAAAGCCTAATAACATATTTAATTCATTATATAATACCTCAATGAGTTCCACACACTATGGAAGTGTGAGTACTGGATCGGTGAAAATCATTATTTTTAACCCTTTGATGTAATCATCACATTCACCAGTCCATACATACTTTTCTCCCTTCTATGTCATATTGGATAATGGGTGATACAATCATAATAACTTATTCAAAAGTCTCCAGTAATTAAAATTAAGATATTGGAAATTATATATATCCATTATATATTTTTGACCAATCCAGAATTCAATTTCCTTTCTCTTTGAATGATTTCCATATAATCCATTAATGGTGATAACATGCCCTAAAAATTATACATTCTACATCTAGAACTCACATTTTTTTAAATTCCATAATTATCTTCCCTTCGCAAATTTATTATCTAAGTATTCAAATTATATTCTATGTTCCTCCTTTATCTCTTAGTATATAAGAATATCGTCAATTAATACCGCCATATGTTTATCGAGGTAACATATTTAGAATCCACTCATTATGTACATTAATGTTATTGTAGCATTAGGAATAATAGGCATCACTATGAACTCCGAGTGTCCATATGTTATTCGAAAGGACAACATGGGAATATATTCCATCTTCAATTTTAATTGGTGATATCGTAACTAAAGTTACAGCATAGAGGAATATATGACCCCATGGAGAGGATTCAACAAGTCATATATATGTGGAAGGGGATAATTGTTTTTATGGTATTTTTTTGGAGCTCATGAAAATAAATTATGAGGAAAATATTCTATGAATAAATTTATTTTTATGAGGTATGGATCCATTCTTTTTTAAATTTAAAAACTTATATTTTTCCTTATGTGATTGACCAACATGATCACGGATGTTTTGGAAGAGTTATGGGATTATTTGGAGTCCAGAAATATTATCTTGGGGTAATTGTTTCCTCGCGCAAGGCTTTCATAATTCATTCATAGAAGGCCAGCTAATTTAAACAAACTATGTGAGGCTAGATCGATAAGAGGTAGATGATGCATAGTTTTTTAAAATTGTGTGAGAGATGACACATGGCAATGTTGCGAGGTCCTTAGTTATTGCTGAACATGAAATACGCCCATCACATGGTTTGAACATTGTTTGAAAACTATTTAGGATCCCTTTTCCCTAAAATATTTCATTCATGGTCAGTTCATACTTTTCAAAAAATGTGTCTAAACCATGTGAGTACTACCTTTTTGAGTATTTAAAATATTTTAACTATATTAAAATCCTATTTTAAACCAAAAACTAGTTTTCAATCCAAACAAAGAAGCTTTCGTCACTAAAATCTCACAAAAAATTCTAAAGATCAATTTTAGATCTAATATTCAACCAATATCCGATTCAAGTTGGGTTTGTCTCATCAGATCCTCTTTAGTAAGATCTACAATACATTTTATCCATTATCGATTATTTTTACAATCATTCTCGTAATTTTTATTCATGCTATTATTCTATAATTTCTAATTCTTTTTCAATTCCTTATATTTCTCATAAACCATGTTGAATCAGAACATGATACTTGATGAACTCTCCACTACCGAGATATGGTGGGTTTTATATACATTTCATTCATATTTTGGTTCATTATATTCAAAATATCCATTATTCCTCATGCAAAAATTTCTTTCACAGCCCCAAAATGTAATGGATATATTTAAATAGATGAAATATTCCCTATTAGGGACATCAATTTTTTCCTTAAGATGTATTGGTGGTTGTTTCCCCATCACAATGTCAACCATTGTGTATTTCATGCCATTTTTTTGTTTTTACATTTAATGAACCACCCAAGGGGTGTGTTCTTATGTTTTCATTTTTTATGGAAGATAAATTACAATTAAATATAATTGAATTATATTATTAGGAATTTTAATACATTCATTCCATGTGTTATTAGGTTATCCCTTGTTTTACTAGATCAAATGATTTAAATAGAATTAATTCAATTGATTGGTATACCCATGGAATATTCATAATAGTGAATTTAAAAAAATGTGTGGTTATATACATGTAATTTTTAATGTAAAATGGTGATAAATGGTTCGATATACCCATGTCATGTGTTAAAATTAAAACAGAATACATGAGTGGGTATAATCATGATTTTTTTTCCGAATGAAATTTTACAAATGGGTGGGTGTACTAATTGCATCGAATTGAATGTTTTTTATTATTTTAGTGGCTATAATCATAGGAAAAGGAAGTGTTAAACGGAATAAAATGGATGAATGGTTTGTTTATTCCATTGATTGATATCCATATTTCTACAACATGGCATTGGAATCCTTGAGAAGTTATTCTTCCTCTGTATTGATTTTGAGGGATGACTCAGAAATTGCTACCCATGGATCCAACTTATATGTAATCCCTCATGAAATGTCAATACACATGATCCTAGAACTCCACCATTACCTATAACATGTTTCCATTGGGAAGCCCATGAGACTCGATGAATATGCCTGGGTCTTCAAAACCATATATACATCCCTTCATTGTCTTCAATTCATTATATAGTAATTCCATGGGAATTCTGACACACTTCATTATAAGGAATGTACATGGTATTTTGATTTAGATTTAATATATGGAAATGATTCATGGACATGATATAGATGGAAGTACAGCGAGGTTGTGTTTCATTTTTACATTGCTTTGTATATGCCTTGTTAAGAGTGTACACTTGTTCAAGGGATCATTGAGATCCTATTTGGTGATAACTAGTTGCAGTAGTCACATGCGTTTTACATTATTGACACTTAAACGAATGCTTACTAAAAAAATTAATTCATTTTTATTATTAGAAATATATTTTATTTTGTGTGGTTACCTAATGGGATGTCTTAACACACCCTATTTAAGAATCCATGGGGACCAAAACTGATTATATGGTTGCCAGTGTTGATAGGGGAAAGATCCCTAACATAGGTTGTGGATTGGGTCTTTGGAGTAGGGAACCATGGGACCAATAAGTGGCATGTTATGATAATAGGTCATTTTGGGCTTATTTATTTTTTGATACCTATACTATAATTATTTATGATGTACATGTTTCTATTATTTTCAAGATACATGTATCATCTGCTTCATTATATATGAGAGAAATAACGAATTGTTATTTATTACTATCTTATTTTTATTTACTAGTGGTGTGCGTATTAATATTCTTTCTCAATTGAATGTGTTTGAATTAAATTTTCATTTAATATAGTTATTAGGTCATATTCTATACAATTACTCTCATATTCCACCACTTCTAGTCGTCATCCTCAAGCATTTTTGGAGCTGCATTTGAGTCCTTGTGACCAATCAAGATCGAGGCACTATTGACTGGATACTAGGTCTAGGACCTTAGAAAGTGTTCTTATAGCCTTCTATTTTCTAGTCTTATTTATTTTTTAGTGATAGAATAAATGAATAATAATGAATATGAATTTGGTAATGACTTGTTTCTGGGAATAACTAACTCACATATAAGAAAAATTAAAAAAATTAATTAAATTGTTATTTTCTGAATCTGGACTATTACAGTTGATTTGATTCCTCCATTTGGAGATCCACATGATTTATGTTGAAATTTTTTATATGAATTTTTGTTCTAATCTATATAAACTCAATGAGATGAGGTTATTCAATCTTATGAATTGTATAGGTAGATAATGGATTTTACATTCCCTGAATTGGGGCATTCTATTTATGATACATTACTGATTTCATGTTGTTTTGATTTGTGTTGTGATATATGGGCCTTCTGTGGTTATAGGTATTTCAAGATGTGTTATGTTATAGATTGGATAGATCTTGAACCTTGTTTTATTTGTAGAATGGGCCATCATGGAAAATATATTTATGTACAATGGTTCAACCATAAAATTGAGTTGTGATATAAATTTGACATGTTATTGGATTGAATGGGAAATAAATATAGAAATGACCTAGTAAGAGAATTTTTTTATCATAAGCCTGAATTAGAATTTAATTTTTACTGGGCAAGATGTAGTGTTTCATATGGTGTTTTTGGATTTCTATTTTTATTGTCCCAACCTTTGGAGTAGGTTTTGGGGTTGACATTGTTTATATGATGGTTATTACTTGTCCTACACTTTTGAAATGTGAGATTTTCTTATACTGATACGGTCCCTTGATATAATTAAAAAAATTATATGGTTTATATTTTAATGTAAGGTGGTTTTAATTTCATTTTATCTAAATTTCATCATGTAAATTGTATGTGCACTTTATAGACTTTTTTTGGCCACCCATTTTACCGAACCATTATATATATTACCATTTTTTATATCTTTAAATGGTTATAATTATCAAATCATTTTATTTTTAACTAAATTTTTTTTTTACAATTATAAATGCACAGTTGGACCCAAGTAGGTTAGTTGGGGGCCTGTTTCTTGCAACACAACCTAGTGTGTGTGTTTGAAACTATAATTTCTAAACAACTTCCATTAGGTTTTTTTGAGGGACCAAGGTTGGTTTAAATAGAAACATAAAAGGTAACCTTACAAGTTATTAAATAAATGTATTTTTTGGAAAATATCGTATGTGTGATGGGAGGTCAATATATTTTTAATGTTAAAGATTTAGAAAAGGTAGTTTGAGGATACTCTAATATTTTTAATTTGATCAGTTTGCTAACATTGATACCAAGTTCCGTGTTTTATAAAATGGTACATGTGGTTTTGTTTCAAAACATTATGTCAAATTATATAATGTTTCTAGGATTAATGAAATTGTTTTATAATTGAACCTATTGTGGGGTCCTTTATTTAAAACTTCATGTAAGTGTAGTTAAATGTTTTTATTGTTATGGATTGAAACTGATATGTGATAGTTTAACCATAGGAACTATAATTTTATTAATGGGTGAAATAAAAAATGGATCATGATACTAGTGGAATCTATTTTATATGACTTAGTGATAGGGTCGGATCATATACTTCATAAGGGGCTAGGGTGTGAAATGTAACCCCTTAGAGCATGAAATTCCAAACTTTGTGATGTATGATTTTAGAAATTTGGTCTCATTCAGGTTACATTAAACCTATTAGTAACTAGTTTTATAAATGGAATCCCATGTACAAATGGGTGGTTATTTTATATTGACTCTTTATATGGTAATGTGCATCGATAAATATTCGGTTTAGTAGGTTAGGCATGCCTCGTGTAAGGTCAGCTTCTTAGGAGGTTGTGTGAACCTGTTTTTTCTCCAGTGATGGAAAAATTGGCATGTTTCCATATATGTTCATGTTTTTTAGAGTTGAATTTATTTTGAGATAGTTTCTACATGATCCATATGATATTTGATTTCATAGGGTGAATAAGTTTTGGATAATATTCATGGTGTTCCATTCCTTTTTGTGTTCTTGAGATTATATGAGGTGATTTTTTTGGCACCAATCAAGTTGTAAAATTTCCTAATTAACTGGATGAGTTTTGAGAAATAATTGATCCTTGTGATTTTTACTATGTTATTAAGTCAACTGTGGAGTAGAGTTACCATGGTGTTTTATAAATAAGGTCATCCCATAGCATGGGGTGACCATTTGGGACTTAGGTGTTTTAACACACTATTTAGATTTATTTCTTCATTCGTAGAAAATCAATTTACATGGTGATCATGGTTTATGGAATGTCACATTGAATATTTAGGTGTAAATATCTAGTTTGGTTTTGATTTATTGGTCTAACAATCATTCCCTTTCCTTGGACACACCTATGGTGGGGAGCATCACATTTATTATGGTGTACGTGTTAGTGCATGCCCGTCATCATGACATTGGTGGTGGGATATGTATGAAATACTTAGAGACACTATTGATCATTGTGATACATTGTTGTAATTTTGTGAACAATCAGGAATGCCTCTATTGGTAAAGGCTTGTGGATCAAATAATGGTGTGTTTGTAGGTAGTGCTGAGATCCATTAATGTAAGTTGAACTGAAGTGTATCGACTGATATTCTTGTTATCTTCTGGATCATCTTAGTGCTTTCTATTTAATGAACATTATTTTCACTATATTGACATCATCCATAACGTACTAGGAAAGTGTCTATATTACATCTCACTAATATTTTCAATGTTCTTGGTCTTCTTTGGGTACTTACTATGTGTTTCACTCTGATGTGTGGTTCTTATCTATGGATGGTTTTTACTGAATGACACTTGGGTTAACGTTTTAGAAATCTGTGGAAGAACAATTGGACACCTTAAACTTAAATGATGTGACTATAGAGAGAAAGAAACTATGGGCTCAACAAAAATTCAAACATGGATTTCTTGTAATTGTACCAACATCTCACTTATGTCATGTAGTATGAACTACCTAGGGAAATTTTCATGGAATGAAGTCGAATGAAGTAGAGGATATTCTAGAATTTTTTTCTAGGTAGGATGTGATGCATTAATGGGGTATTGATTCTAGTGGGCTAGATCTGGGTTATACCCTTGGTTCTATTTTTGCATGACAGATTAAATGAACAGTGGATTGTTTGACGATGAAATATGACTGAGTGTCAGGTATGGGTGCCAATGAAAATGATAATTTTTAATGTGTGGTGCTTTGGGTAAAGGCGTTGATTTTTTATAGTAATATGCCGACTGTCTATGTTTGGAGTTTCTAAGACATGTTAGCAACAAGTTTCCTAACTCATTATCCTTCATTTTCAAAGGGTATGGTCTGGATGAAAATGTTTTAACACGCCAATAATTTAGTTATGGGGTGGTTTGATATTCTACAATGTATGTTGAAAGAATATTTCACTATAGGGTTTGTTTTGGTCATTCGGGATTAGACCATTTATTTAAGTGGGGGATTTGTCATGACCTCTGCTGTGTTCAGGGTTTTCGAAATAATAGGAAATCACACAAGTATAATTTCTGAATCACTTAGGGGTCTTTATTTTAGGAAATTACGATGGTGGATGTTCCCGGGTAAAAATGACATTTGGGTTGTTTTTGAATTTATCTTGATGGTTTATCATTTATTTCCATTCAAGGAGGCTTAAAATTTGGATCAGATTGAGATGTAGATTAATCGTGATATTGTACAACTTCATGGATTCTTTTGAATTATCTTTCGATATATGGGTTACAGCATTATTTTTCATTTCTAGGAGTGTTTTTAGAGTGTGTTTGGAAAATAGGTTATTATGATATCATCATAATACCCTATGACTGATGAATTTCAAAATCATACGATAAAGGATCTAGAGGAAATGTTTCAAAAAAGCATCTTGGAATTTTGGGGCTCTTGGGAGAAGTATATACCCATTGTTGAGTTAGCGTAAAATTAATGTAATTAGGTGACTATAACAATGATAACTTATAAGGTTTTATATGGTATGACATGTCGATCACCCATGAGTTGGCTATAAGAATGTGATCTAGTGTTACTGGGACTAACTCTCATGTATCGATGTTTTAAGAAGGACTACATAATTCAGAATCAATAGGATACTACACAGTCTTAATAGATATCATTGGTTGACCATCACATAAGTCTTATAGAGATTATGGTTAGGGATTGGGTTTTCTTTTGTGCATCAAAAAGTATGGGACATAATAGAATTTTTAGATAGGGTAATCATTCACCGTAATATTTTGGGAATTTAAGATTCTGGAGAGAGTGGGGTCTATAGTATATCAGTTGTAGTTATATCAGAGGTACTGATCCACGATAAACCGCTTCAACGTATGTTAGATTTGATGTTATCAATCAGATCCATCTCAGGCATTTTATCCTGAGGAGTTTGACTTATAGATTGATGTGTCCTCTACGGAGAATATTATATATATCATTGATAGGATAATGAATTTTCTATGAGGACACTCAGTTACTCTAGTATGGGTGATGTGTTATCACGACCATTTATAGGACGAGGAATTGGAGTGAGAGGCTGCTTAATGTGCTTAGTGTATAGAGTTGTAAAATGATAAATCATTACCACTATTTAGAGAAATATCTAGAATGATTTTCTATAATGGGGAATATTTCAAGAATTAGGTTCTCATATGAAGTATATTTTCTTTTTTTCAATTTGAATACTTAAATGTGGAACTTTATGAGTTTCCAACTTGATCCGTAATGTTTTGGAAGTGTTTGCGGCTTGTTTGGATCCAAGAACCTGAAGTTTGGGCTGATTATGGCGTGGGGCATAATTTGATTAAACAATGCAGGGTAGGCCACACTATTATAAAATCATGAACATGATTTTAAAAACCATGCTCCTAAACATTTTGAAACCATCTATTTTGTGTTTTTCAATAATTTTAACTAAATTAAAAACATATTAAAACCCTAATTTTTTTTAGTCCACAAACAAAACCTTACCTCTGATTGATATTTCTAAGGAGTATAAACTTTAATTTTAGATATACTTTCTATTTTATCTCCTATTCGAGTATAGTTTGTCTCATCAGAACCACATAAGTAATAACTATATTCCTTTTTTGTCATTCATGATTTTTAATGGTATCTTTTTCATTGTTTGGATTTAGTATCATAGGCCCAAATTTATAAATCTTTGTAAATTCATATGATTTGTGCTACATCATGTCATAATAAAGAATTTTTACTAGATGATAACTTCAATACCATGCTAAAGTAGGTGGTCTATTTTTTTCATTCATATTTTTGTTATTTGTAGAGCGAAAAACCATTATGCAACCTAACAGATATTCTTGCCTGATACTATAATTGAATTGATAAATTTATATATATATAATTGGACCAATTAGGGATTCACATAGTTTCTTTGATATTCATTGTTGGTAGTTTCCAAAACCCATGTCCACCCAAGGTTTGTATTTTGTCATTGATATGTTATTTAACTTTCCACAACCACCCATTGGGTATTTTCTTGACTTTTCCTAGTTTATAGATTCCCAATTAAAATTAAATTGGATTTAACTATAACCTTAGGATATGTACTTCCTCCATTACAGTTTTTATTATGTTATCCCATGATTGAATTGATTAAATGGATTAAATGTAAGTAATGGAATAGGTGGGTATACCAGTGTAAATTCATTAATTTTGAATTTAATAAATTGTTTGGTATACACATGTGATGTGTTTGATGGAAAATGGTGATAAATGGGTGGGTATACCCAAGTGGATTAATTAAATGGAAATGGAAAAATTGAGTGACTCTAATAATGAGATGTGTTTAATTTGAAATGTAATAGTTGAGTCGGTAAACAACTTTCATGGAATTGAATGTTTTCGATTGTTCGAGTGGGTAACCTCATATTGAATTGATGTGTTAAATTTTAAGAAATGGATGAATTATTTTATTGATTAAATAAAAGGTTCTACATGGATATTTAACATAGTAGTGGACAACTTGGGTGGTGATGCTTCATGATTATTGATTCATTGTGATTCCTTCATCTATGATACCCCTCGACCAGGCTTGCTTGGACTTGCATAGAATATGTCGGAACACAAGTTACTAGGACTCCATATATTGACTATATAGTGACTTCATTTAGATGATCCTCGGACTTGATGAAGATTCCATAGTCATTGAAACCATGGATCATTACCTTATCGTTCTAAAAATAATTATACATAAAAGTTGTGGGAATTTGGATAAACATAATTATATATAAATTCAATTGGATTTGTTACATGGATTTGATACAGGACAAGGCTCTGTGGATAGGATATGCGTAGAGATACAGTGATGGTTGTATTGATTAATTATATTTCCCATAGCAACCTTATTGGGAGATGACACCTGTTTTGGGGTTCCCTGATAGCCTATTTAGTATTACTTGTTTGTTCTAGTCATATGCCTTAGGTATTCACACATAAATCCCTACTTACATACAATTGTTAAGTTTATTGCATTGTGTTTCTTAATACATTATAATCTTATGGTTGGTTTCCTACTAGGATGTTATCTCACGCTATGTTAAGGCCTCCTTTGAGACCAAAACAGGCTATATGGTTTCATGTGTTTATATTAGATATCAACCTAGAACATTTTTTTCATTATATATTTGGTTCAGTGGATAATAGGACAATGTTGACGCTTGTGTTGATACTGGGACATTTGGACCTTTTTGTATTTTGGGACACTTGTACAAAAATCTATTACCATGTACCTATTTTTTCATCATAAAAGAATTATCATCATCATAATATATGATAAATTCATAGAATAAATATGTATTAATAACATGATATACATTCCAGTTGTCTTCCTATATAAACATTTCAACTATTGATTGTGTTTGACTCACATTGGGATATACTTTATTAAATAGGTATATGACTCCTCAATGACTCACATATGCCCTTGATTCTAGTAGAAACGCTCTAGAATTTGGGGAGATGTTCATGTGTCCTTGTGGCCAACTAGGATCCATGAACTATTGAGTGGTTTCTAGGTTTCTGATGTTGCATGTTTATTTATCCTCCTCCATGAAAAAGAGGACATGTTCACCCCACGACGAAGTACTCAGGCATATGAAATCCTTTCCCAGATTCTCTAGAAACCACATATTCTGTTTCTCCATCTTAATGTTTCCAATTCTACAAGTTTTATTTGATATTTTAAGAGATAAACGAAGATTTTGTATTGAGAATTCAACCACTCTGTCAGGAGGGAGATAAAAAAGTAATTTGGGAACACATACGTGTTGTCACTCATATTGGGAATGTCCTCGATCATAGTTCTCTCAATGGTCTCAGTCATTTGAACAATTTATGATTGATCATAATGAATTAAAATCTATATATGAGATTATTTATCCAAATTAGATTCACCATCCTTATTTAAATTTTATAGAATTGGTGTATGCCACATGATGTGATGAATGATCTCCCTTTTCTGATAGTGGTTGTTGGATTTGTATAATGATAGTCAATACACTCATAATATATAATCAATATCTACCTAAGGATTTATGATCATATTTTTTGGGAGGTCCAGTCCAAAATCATTAACATGGGAGAAGATATATTATTTGGGTACAATAATTTCCCCATTTTCTACTCTCACATATAACACATCCTTTATATTTTGACATGGTGTCTGAATTACACTACTAAAGTATCATGATATGAAAGAATATTTTTGACAATATTCAAATATTATGTTCAATTTAAAGAATAGATAACATGTGTACCTATCAAAAGATCATTTTTGGGCTCTACCTTAATAGTTGTGTTGGCATAAGCCTCCATATAATCCTTTGTATTTTGTGGTTTATTCCACTTATTACAGTTAAGGATGTGAGGTTTAGTGAACTAGCCCAAATATTTCCCATTATCCCTATAGTTGAAGAATTAATCAATGTAAAATCCTCTCCCTTCCTACACAAACCTTTCATTATTCATCATGTGTCATAGACATTAATGATCATGGGGGCCTTATGTCCCACACTTATTGAATTTCCCAATCCCATAGATGTAGTTCCAATTATATTTCTTCACAGTTTTTTGACATGTGAGTGGTTTATTTTTCTTAACACCATTCACATTATACCCCCAATCATGAAATTCTATCTTTTCAGGATTATCACCATATTCATTGGAATAATATCCAAAATTCAACTCAAATATTAGTTAACATTGAAAATATTCTTCGTTACTCCCAAGTTATCAAATTTCTAGATCCTTTCGATAGTGTGTTTTTAAACTAATAAATATTGTATCAATTTTTTAATCATTGATGATACATAACCATGAATCATAAATTTCATGTTTTTTGAACTTTGTTTCAGATTCCATGAATGATTCACATTACTTTTGATTCATATCTACGAATTCTCCATCCCCTTTTTATGAAGATTTTGAGTGAAGTACGTGTTACGAAAAATTATCATAAAGTCTTCCCACTCCATCAATTCAATTAAATCCTTCAGTAAAATTTTTTTACACAATGATCAACAATGAATGGACTCTCTACGATGATAATAGAAATCAAGATTCACCATATCCTTCTCATAAAAATGGATCAAATAAATTTTATTCTCCAATGAGTTGACCCATATTTCTATGAATAATGGATCAGATGATCCACTAAATTTTAGTTCTCACTGCAGCATTAAATAAATGGTAGCTAGTTTCTACCTCTTATGTGAAGTAGGATGTTTCATTTTTTTAATTATTGTTCATAGCTTGAGAAAACATTGTAATTACCACCAAAAAAATTTGAACCTCCACCTTCCAACGAATTTGGGATTTCAATCGGGAAATCACTAAATTTTCCCTCACACTAGTTATTAACATGGTTTCTCCTTGTTCCTACAATTTTAAAAATCAAAAAAGGCTTGATAAAAAAAATTAGTCAGAAATTCTAGAATAAATTATTTATTCCTTTTTGAAATTAGAACTTATGTAAAGTATTTTGGGATCTCTATGCTTATCATTTTCATAAAATAATTATTCTTCGATTATTACATATACATAGTCTCAAAATAATGGGTTTCAAAAGGGTTCTATAATTAAAATTCACACATTAACTAAATTATATTCTAATACCAACTATAGTGACCCTACATTTCTTAATTTACTATTACATCATTTTAAATTTAAACAACATAAAATGTTAAACAAACATGATCAAAAGGCTTACTGTCTTAAAAAAATTAGAAACATACATAAAAACTACATAATAAAGGATACACATTTATTTAATTCTATATTATCTTTCCTCATAGTGGCCATAATGTTTTAATTTGTATACTTAATCACCTATGATTATACATCAAAATAATGAGAGATCAAAAATCCTACTAAGGGGTTGAATAAGAAACATGAAGCATGTGTGACCATAAGCATAATTATCATAAAATAATAATAGTATTGTCATCATAGTCAGGAGAGGAATAATTAGATAAAGTAATGTAATTTGGAAATGATTAAAAATGATCCATCGTGTCTTATTGGAAAAATACCACAAATAATTGTTAACGAATATAACATCATGTTCACATAATTTTCACTTTAGGTACTGACATAATTCATATAATCAAATGCATTGGACCACTATATAATTCCATTCCCTCCAATCACATCCTAATATTTTCCATTTCGATATAATTCTATGCACACCTATCACATTAAAATATTTACATTATCATGCATTCCATATAAAACAAATAATGATCTCAGATATAACATAACCCAATGAAAATAATGAAATTCATTTAACAAAGTACACATCCATGAATTAAGATTTACGGTTCCCAATTAAATAGAAAATTACTTAATATGTATAAGAATAATTTATCATGAGTATATAATAAACAAAATCATGATAAGTAAATATTTTATTTTTAAAAAAATAATTTTTTTGGAAAAATCATTTCATTTCACATAAAACATGACCTGGAACATGTATATCCCAGAAAAAAATTGTAAGGAAAACTAAATTATATTTTAGGAACATTAATGAAACTTTCATACTAAAAATGGATTGAATGAATGAAAACGCATATGGAAATAGAATTTTGTTCAAGAATTCCCCTAGCCATATTTCTAAATTCTTTCATCAATTTAATATCCTTTATAATCAAATTATATTCATTAATTAATAATATAAAACATTTTAAAATTAAATTTTATTCATTATAGTTTTATTATGTACATTGATAGGCTATTTAATGAGTCATATAGTTTAATTTCATCTGTTGGGAGAAATTGTTTTGTGGGTTTTTTGTATCTGGTTTCTTGTATATGAGTTTTGATGTTCGGGTAAAATTGTAATAGTTATCCAGAATTGAAAGATAATGTTATTAATATAAATTCATAAAATTATGTTATAAAAAAATCATTTAGTTATATCGTCTAAAAAATTTTGTTAGATTAAATGTAAATGAGAATGATTTAATTAATTTTGGCAGATTTATGACCATTATGAGCTTATATCATTCTATTTTACATTATCATATTATATTTCATCCAGAACATTATTTAACATATAATATGTATAATAAAATCTTATTTTTCCAAAATTTTGGGTTTATGACCGGCCTTGATGGTTGGAGGTAAAAATTGAAATCTGTCGTCCATGATGTGGGTAAATCGACATACTAAGAACAACATTTTCATGCTTTAAAAAAGGGAAAATTGGTGATAATTTAATATGAGTTTTCCATTAACATAATAACACAAAAGTATATAAAATATATTGGAGTGATCATGTATTTTTGATTGGTAGAGGTGAGGATAGGATACAAAAATAATTAGATTGGAAATAAAATAATAGATATATAAAGAGCATTTTACCTCCTGAATTTCTCTTCCCTGAGAACATCCTTAGGGAAATGTTTTTGGTATTTTCACGAGACCAAAGGGTCCTAGACATGGGGGATTTGATTTTCAAGAGTATTTTTCATAATTTTGACAAGGATAAATTATTTTAAGGGGTAATGAGAATAGTTTGTGAGGTGTGGTATTTATAGTGGTGGAGAGAGGTGTCTTCTCATTACATTATTCATTAATTTATTATTTTGGCTCAAGACTATGAATAGATTAATAAGTTTTGAATTTTATTATTAAATTATATAATATTAATTCTAAATTATGGTTATTTAATCATATATGACTCATGTGATAGTTTTTTCACATATATTGTATCTAAACAGTAGATTACTGTATTTCACAATTCACCAAAATTTCAGGTATATTTGATAAATTCTAAAAATACACAGTAACATTTTTTGACATATGGATTTAAAAACCATAATAAATTTTATGAAAATTATTTTCTAAATATTATAAATTTAATTTATATTTAAGATCATTATTTACAAGGAAAAATATCGATCTTAGAATTATAAATTATTCTATAACCAATTAGAATATAAATACAGGTCTCATAAAATTTTATTATACTCACGAAACAATGAAATATTAGTTTACAAATCTATTTTGTGAAATAAATTTTCTTTTAAATCATTATATTAAAAATAATATTTTAATAAAAAATTATTATTTATAAAAATAAAAATAGGTAAATAATATTTTTAAAAATAGTTATTTTCATATAGTGTGATATAATTATATAATATTATAATTTCTAATATCTATATATTTTATTTATTCATTCCTAGATGAGGTTATTATTAAATTGGGTGATATAATATTTCTTTTGGTATCATTACTATTATAGAAGTTGATTTAATATTCCATTTTTAAAGGATATGTAACTTCTACAAATCCATATAACCATATTTAATCTTCAAATAATGTATTATATTGTGTTCTCAATTTAAATTTATGTGATATTTACTACTTGATTTATTTATAAGATGGTAATTTCCATTGGTAATATTATTGGTTGTTTTTGTTATATGTTAATATTTAAACCTTATCTCATCTACATATCAATAATTGTTAATTTATCCCCTTTGACATTTTTAATATGTGGGTATAACAATTTCATTCCAAAAATTCAATGTTTTCCCTCTTCCCCACATATAATGTTGAACCCCTATCATATACACATCATGAATAAAATGAATTTTTATTATTAAATACCTATAAAATTTTCTTTATGAATTATCTCCAATGTTCATAGATTCCATATTTTGAATATTAATCCCTTGTATGATTGAGTTTGTTGCAAAAAAATAGGGGTTGTCCGGAAAGACGTATCATTCATTAATTATAAATTTTAACGTTATTTTCCTTCCACCAATGTAAAATATACATAAAATATTATAATATAATAACATCAGTTATAACATTATACATAAATGTTATTATGCTAATATAATAATATATATCCTTAACCTATTTAGACAAATGATAAAAAAACTATAGATCATCTTTATAGAGAATTGCCGCCTATATAACCAATATAATTAATTTTCCATCACCTCCTCCTAATAAAAGATATAATGTTTTATTTAACATATGAATATGAGATATCTAAAATAAATAAACTTATATAATTATATTATTATATCTTCCTTCTCACAATCAATGTTATTGCAAAACACTAATGTTTCTTATTCGTTTGTGTTGAACACAACCACCACAAAATGAAGTGATTCATTAATAATTGTATATTAAAATGGAAGGTAATAAGGATATAAATATTAAATTAAAATTATATATATGATACAATAATTATCTATAATATTTTAATTTATATACACAGTTCATTCATTATATCCCTTGATAATATCAAAACAACATTCATTGTACATGCAACCTACCATCTCAAGGAACATTGTATATCATTTTCAATATCAATGTTTTTGGATTACTCTTTAAAAATATATATGTGTGTGTTCTAAATATATTTTGTATCATTATACATATGATAGAACTATTATCAATGTAAATGTATTGAAAATACCAAATGAAAAAATATCTGAAAAAAGTGTAGTTATTACCCAAAATGCTATTTTCGAAAAAAAATATCTAATAAATGATAATTAGTAAATAATATATATGATATGATATATTTGAGTATGGTTCTATAATATATTTATAATTGACTTTATTTTTTACTATAGGATTTAACTTGTAAGAAAAAAGTTGAGACTTTGTGTAATAGAATTTATTATGAAATTTTCTTTCTTATAAAAAATATGATATATTATACCCCTGTCATCTATTATAAGTTTTATTCACATAAAATTTCACATTTAATATCATGAATTTATTTATTATCATGATATTAATTTTATAATTTTTTGCTATTATTTGATGGGTCTTTTTACTCAAATGATAATAATGTTAGTGAGGTATTTTCATTTGATTTTTTTTATTTTGGGACCCTGGGATATTCACCCCAAGATTCTTTTTTATGGTGTATATTCATCCCTTGAAAGTATTTTTTAATTCATATTAGAAAACCTTTATGGTTTTAAATATCCTTATATGGATCCTTATTTCACGCTTCTTCGGATTAAAACATTACAAAATTGGTAATGTTTTTAATTTTTAATCACAATATTTATAGAGATTGTTTTCGATTATTCTCAAAATATTGAAATATAATGTTCTATCACTCAAAAAACTAATTTAAATCATTATCATATAGTAATTTAATGAAAATAAATTTATTTAAATATTTTTCCTCCATTTCTGTTACCAAGATACTGAATGAATGTTTTATGAAAAATAATCATTGTTTATTCTTGGAAAAAAATCATTTTTCCTCAAATTCAAAGATTTATAAAAATGTTCTATTGTATGATTTTACTATTTTTAATGATTTTTAATGATATTTTACCCCATTGTGATTTTTTCAATATGTATTAAAATGAATCATTTTTTTCAAGGCAATGAACCTTTTACTTTTTACTGAACAAGTGAATAAATCTTATTTTTAAAATGTAATGAATGAATGTTATTTACTACCAACATGAACAATCAATTATTTCAAGCTTCCGTTAACAATTTGTAAGGTAATTTGAAAAATAAAGTTTTTAAATATTTTTTTAAAATTTTTAATTTTTAATTTTTTTTCAAAGATGAAAGGTTATTTTTTTCATTTATTGTTCAATGTGATATTTCAAAATTATTTCCATATAAGATGAAAAAATTTAATGAATCATATATTAAAATCTATTTATTATGCTATGATACCATCCCTTTTTATTATATGGATACTTTATTATTTTTATGAGAATAAGGTTATAGAACCCATATATTTTCAATGTGTATGGTCTATGAAAAATGTTTTTTTCATTGGTTATGTTATGATGGAATATTTATTAAAATCATTTACATTCTATGGGATATTCTATGATATATATTTTTAGGATCCTGTGGAACATACTTTTTTAATTATCATTTGGAAATTGGAGGGACCTATATCTACATATAATTAATTCAACAATGATTAATTATCAATGGGATACAAGGTAACATGAAATATTATGAAAATAAAAAAATAGGTTACATGAGAGGTTATTTTGTACCTAAAACAGAGTGCATGGGAGGTTTTCCCATGTACAAAACATGGTATACAAGAGGTTACCCAAATCCTGAAATATGTTACATGTTACATTATCCAAAGCCTAAGAGAGTGTACATGGGAGTTTATCCCAATCCTTAAAGTGGTATATGGATATTTATTTCAAGCCTAACATGTTTGGAAGGGATTCATTGACATGTGATTGTGAACTCTTGTAATTACTCCATAAATAAATTTCTTATTCTATGGGAAATCAATCATGTCTCATGTTATTTAATTATATTATGATTTATTTCTTACAAACTACCATTAAATAAATAATGTTTATGGTCTATTCTATGTAGGGAATGGTATTAAATTTTTTTTTTCACATTCTGATTACCTAATGCTCCTATTATGTTGATATATACATTGTTTACCATTAATGAAAAACAAATATCACCATATTATATATTAACATTATAATGTTTATGAAGAAAGGTATTATGTATTATATGTTTTTGAAAGGTTCTAATAATGAAGAACATAGCGTGAGATGATTTAGTTCTTCAATGAACTGGTTAACTATGTATTTATGTTTCAAAGTTACTAATCCTAAATTATTATAGAGTTTACAATCTATTTTTCAAACTAATATTCTTCTAGTCAAATGAAATATCTACAAATGAAATGTGTCAGATGCTATATTTAGTATCATATATAGGTTTTGTGGTTCTTAGGAAACTACAATTAGAGAACAATAATGAGAACATTATGGATAATTCTATCTATATTAAAATATCATATAAATGTGGTGAAGGATAGAGGTAGTGGTTTTTATGAAATATCTCCATAATATGGAAAATAAAAGTGGAAATGGCTCAAGAATATTTTAACCAATGGGTAATAACACCATAAAGGGTTTATTGTACTTTGAATTGATTATCTCTTCATTAATGACAATGTGTATTTCAACACACCTTGTTTAAAACTCATTGGGGTTTTATTTGGAAATTAAAATAATAATTATGGTCTATCATGAAGGATTTCATTAACGAACTATAATTACCATGATAAAACATTTAGTGTAATAAATTCAAAAGAACAAGTTATGATTTAGAAATCATATAATTTATTTCTTGTGATTATTTTATTTCCCACTATTATTTTTATTATTTGGAAAATTCATTTTTGTTTTAGTTGATGGTTGTAACCCAAGTGAATATTATTTATTCATAATATGAAATAAATTAAAATGAATTTCCTCATGATAAGACCAAAATTATGGAATAAGTAATGAAAAATATTATATCAATGATCACAAAAAATTATCAATAAATGTATCAAGTTCAACATCTAAACCACCATAGAGGGATGAAATTTTTTTCTGTCATTTATAAGGAAACAAGTAACGTTTTAATAGTTATATTAATCCATTAGTAACATATATTTTGATAAATACTATTGAAAATGTATTTTTTGTTCTCTAGTGATTGGAGTATGAAAATGAATATTTTGCAGCATATCATTTGGAATGTGATGTGGGATTATGGTGGAATCTAATATAGTATACATTGAAACACAATGAAATTAACATCCTTGTTTTTGAAAATTTCAATTTTTTATTTTTAAACTACTACATTTTTCATATACTTCATAATAAATTGTATTTTAAATTCCCTGATCTAAAATTAGTGAATAATGACTCTGTTTGTACCAATGATAAAAATTATACAATATATGGGTGGTATGATCTTAGTATTGTCTCCAAACCAGAATGTAAAGTTCATCAATTATTCAGTAGACTAAAACAAATTCTATGAAGGGTGTCATAAATAAGGTACTTTTGTATCTATGAAGAAATAATTTTATATGATATCTCATCATAAATGGACATAATAATTACCAATCAATATAATGGTTTTGAAATAAAAATAAACATTTTATTATAGGAAAACTCTTTAAACCATTTAGAAAAGAATATCATCATTCATTTATAATTGATTTATGATGAAAAAATTGTATAAATATCCCTCAAGGGACTACTGATTATATTGTGTGGTGCAGTAAGGTCATCATGAAACTAATTTCTCGTGTTATTGGTATAATTTATCTATTTATGTAAACATAAAAAATTATCATAATAATGAATCTCCCACACTTTGATGTTTTAAATTAAATTTTTATTGTAATTAAGGTATCTTTTTCTCAAATCATATGGATAATGATAATGTTAAATTTTTGTAACCTCGAAATATGATAGTAAAATAGAAATATCATGTGATAACTATATTTGATGAAGGTTATGATAATGTCTTTTGGAGGGATAATGATATCATTAATTCAAAAAAATATTCTTTATTTGATTATAGATCATATATATCTTGTATATCTTATGATTTTGATAGGTCTGTAAAAATTAACCAAACATGATTAGACATTAAATTATAATGAAAAACACCTAATGTAATAAGGATTTCATATCATGTAAATGATTCTTATCCAACTGAATTTTGTGTCAATATACATCGTATAAATCATTTTACACTCCCTACAGTTGACATAGATATTATCATAGAAATTGATGGGATTTTGTTTCGAAAATCCCACATAAATTTCCAATGGTGGGAAGTTGTGATTGATATTGAAAACTAACAAATGACATTCTATCAGGTTTGTTCTAAATATCAAATTCAGATAGAAATTGTACCCATTTTGTGGGTCTTCATTCCCACTCAATTGAATTTTCAAACTCATATGTATGAGGATAAAATAAATATCAATGATATACCAATTTTGTTGTTGTTTACTATGTTATTTCATGCATAGTTTCCTAGTATTCCTCTAAATATTCATGTTTAGTTTTAAATATAAGTCTTAACAAGAGGCATTACAATTCCATAGATTATATATAGAATGGACTTTATTTAGTTATAGGAATTAGGGAATAAAGTAGTGGGGAATAACTACAGGGTATATATATAAATTTTTTTATCATAATGGGATAAACTAGTTCAAGTTGATAAGAAAATTGATTTATCTATGTGACTCTATATTGATTTTAGGAAATGAATTGGATCACGAAAATGAATAGGTTTCCTCTACCACATATAAATTCCTTGTTTGAAGAACTACATAGATATCAAAGAAATTCTAGGATTTACCTTCATTATTTATATCATAAATTGAGGTTTAATAAAGTGGATATATTCCTTATTGTAAACCTAAAATGGTATAAGAACAATGAATATATATTGATTAAATTTCATTTTAAAAATTCAAAATTATGTTCATGTATTTAACAAATAAAATATTTTTTATTACATTGAATATTTTATGGTTGTATTTATTGAGGATATTCATATATATTAAAAAAATATGAAAGAGAATGGTGATGATATTTTATTTGAGATAATTACCTAACAAAATGAGAAAATATATGAAATATTTACATTGTTTTAATTTTTTATATTTAATATTTCATTTGTAAATCATATAATCATTTGTGATAATATATCTTTGGATCCATTAATAGTAAAAATTAAGGAAAATTTGTAAATTACAACCATTATGAATAAGATAAGTTGTTTTCTAGGTTATTCTAGATATTGGAAATGGATTTGGGATTACTTATCACATAAATATAATCGACCCACTTTGTTATCATAGAAGGGTTGAATTTTTATTTAGACAGATAAATGTGTGGATAATTTCAACAAACTAATGTGATGTTTTCTTCGTGAACTTGTTCATACATTATCCTAATTGGTGAAGGGTTTGTAATTTGTAGGGATTCATCAACAAAATAACTAGTGTGAATTCTTATGAGGAATGATATATTGAAAACATAAGACTCAAAAAAGTAATCGATCATATAAAATATTACACAAATCATGATTTGAAGTAAGATATGGTAATGTTTTCCTTAATTACTTGGATGAATTATCTTTATGGATAATGGTGTGACATATATAATGATCATAAATGTTTAATGTAGAAATTCATATAGAAGGAGTTTCATATGTTCAAAATATTTTTTATTGATGTAATTAAATATTATGACATCTGAATACATAACCATCCTCTGATACAGATCAAGGAGCATTATGATTTTACGTTGAAATATCATACAAGCATATATATATTTATGATAAAAAATAAATTAATTAATAATGGATTTGAAAATAATAGATTTGGAAATAACAAAAAAGGGGAGAACTATATCTTTCCCAAAAGTATGTCCAACCTTCTCCATAGGTTATGATTAAGGAGATAATGAAAGGGGATTTAGAGCTATAGTATAGAGTGAGAGGAGATCATGATATTAACCTTTGTTATGATGGAATGATAAGATTGATAAACAATATAACTTCTCATTCCATAAAATATTTGATGAAATAGAATATTAAGGAACCTAACAAATTGATATTAACTATTTATCATTAATGTATAATTATATATAGTGATCTGAATAACTACTTGTGGATGTATTTCTTGAATATTGTTTTTTTAGTATCTATTGTATTTTTTCATATATCATGATGTTATTGTTGGGATAAAAAATTATTTGGATCTATTATAAACATTACCCAAATTTTAATTGAAATCATAAAACATCATTGTATGGCCCCATACATTAACATTAGATAATCTTGTGTTAAGTCATGATATTGAAATTGAAGATATTTTTGGTTTATACTTTCAGAGAACTATTCCATTACTATTACATAATATATCCAAACATTACATGTGGACAATTACACTCAGTATACTATTTTTCCACCAAACAAATCCCTTTAAATAAAACATGATTTCCTTTTCTTTATATAAATCATCTTAACATCTTCCTTTCTATTACCCTTCATTATACCCTACGGAGAAAATTTCCAAAACATTGGATGAGCACCAATATATCAGTAAGGAATATAAAATAAGGAATAAAACCATTAGTCCATGAATATTCCAAACCCATGAAAACATTTTCACAAAATCATGTTTTTCACTCATAATAGAAGGACACATATTTAATCAATAGTTATTCATTAGTTAAGACAATAATTCACTTTAAAGAACTATTCAGGAGTATAGTTTTGGAGAATTTGGTAATAAATATAACATAATAGACCCAGATCTTACATGTGGATATTTACATTTAGTGTCCACTTTTTCCACCAAAGGAAATGATTTAAACATAACATGATTTATTTGTATTGATAAAAATATAATTGAATTCTTAATTTCTCATTAACATTCTTATACCAAATGGAAACCATTAAAAACATAGGATGTGAATAAAAATACCACTAATAAATAAAAAATATGGAAAAAACTGTTAGTCTGTAAATAATTAAAACCCATGAAAACTGTTACACAAAATCATACTTCTCACCCAAAAAACATAACATATTTATCTTACATCATTTAATAGTATGATTCCAGAAAACAATATAGAAATCATAAAACATAAAGGTAATGTGTGGCATCCATATCAAACATACATTGTTTCTTTTATATTACTTTGTGAGCAACCATCATGGTTACGTTTGGGATACCCATCATAGTATATTGACTTACTCTATTAAAAGAAACCTTACAAATTACATCAATCCTAATACCCAATGAATTGTAGAGATATCATGGGCTCACCTACCCCCTTCTTATCACGGAACCACCCATATACATTATCATTTCCCAAGAACCATAACATAATAATAACACATAAATTAGAAAAATAGAAAAATTATATTTCCACATTACAATAATAAGACATCATTTCAAGATATTGAAATAATAAATACAATCTCAAAAACATTTTCAATTCCAAAATACGTTAAAAAAGAATATTTTTTTAATTATCTTTTAGAAAAAATAACATCTTGTAGAGGAATCCAAATAACAAATAATGTGTGTGGGAGCGGAAATGACGTTGTAGATTTGTACGTTAAAAATAAACAATCAATTTGTCATTTTTTAAAAAGTCTTGTAAAATATATACCTTTTAAAACATGTTGAATGAAATTTGATGTAAAAAATGGTCGATCATGCACCGTATAACTGATGTTTATATATATATATATATATATATATCAAAATATGCCTCAACGAAAGGATATTGAGATGAAGTCCCTTACAAAAATTTTATCCTTAGATTAAGGATATATAAGTGAAATTATTATGTATGCCAAATATAAATAAACCCAATATAATTGGATATTAATAGTACAATAATCACAGGCAATTCACAAATATTATTGGAAGAACAAAACCACAAACTTGGCTATTTAACTAAATCAAATGTGATTGAGTTATGATTCCCATTACATTTTGTCTAACCTTTTCTTTCATTATTTAACTTAATTAATTATAAATATAAAATGATTTATACATTTTTCATTACGTTTTTCAATTTTATATTTCATTATATATCACTTATTAACATGTTATAACAATTACTTAATTGTTGGAGTTCATATCGGCCATTTAGTTGATTATTGATACTTGAGTCAAAAATGAAATTTTTTTATGAAAATTGTCAATGTGGTCATAATTTCAATATTTATTGAATGATATTTTTTATTTATATATGATATATATCATCATTATATGTATTTATAATTTTCCATAATATTTAGAGATATGAAATGAAATGCACCATTGATGGAGATGGTAGGCCATACGTACGCATGAATGATACACTAATTTCATTTACATATTTCTAAAATAAAAACAAAATGATACTTAGTTATATTTTAATTAAATTATAATATATATGTTATATATGTTACCTATGATTATTAAATCCATCCTTTATACATTCCACATATGGTATTAACGAGTCACATCCCTATGAGTGGGCGGTTGTCCACACATCCCCAAATGAAATTATATATATACACTTTATGCAATGCATAAAGACAGAATTTAAATAAAAATTATATAATAATAGAGAAAATATAAATATAAAATATATCATTTATAAATATAGTTCGATTATAATGATCAAAATTTATTGTGGTTGGATAAAATTGAACAATCGACATTTCATGAGGCAGTAATTCATCTTACACAGAAATGATATGTTCTATATCTAGTTGATGGAGGTATTTGTAAGAGTATGTTGAAACCCTATCATAAAAAAAATCTAGTATATTAAGGATGTGGGAATTTTAATAAAATAGTGGAAAAAACAGAGCACAGGGGGAGTAAATGAATATAAAGAAAAGTTCATGATAGAAGTCATTACCTCAGTATTAGGTAACTCAATTTTGATTTGTGCCAAAAGACATTATTTAATTTCCTCATACCCTAGGAAATGTTTCAGTGAGTAATGGAGGGATGTTGGGAGATTATTTAAGAATAATTTGTATGATCTAATGGTCTTGAGAGGTGGGTGAATGTGAAACGAGGTGGAGGCCTTTTATAAGAGGGAGGAGGGGACTTTAGAAATATCTTGGAATATTATTTAATTAAAAATTGATTCTCGAATTATAATAGAAAAAAAGTGATATAATTAGAGGATATGTTGAATATGGGTCAAAATAATCTCAACCAATAGGTTTTAAACTTATTTAGGTCATAAAATTATCCTTATCGTTTAGCATTAACCCTTAGTTAGAAACAATAACTCTTGTCATGTCTTTTTGTATTTTCATAATATATGGTTGCTATAGTCTATATAAAATCCCAATAAAACCAAAAGTGGGTCATTAATGGTAGATGTTACATTATATATGTCAGTTTTATGAATATTATATTTTTTTAATTATAATATCTTTTATTAAAATGGTTTTTTCTTAAAATCTCATTTATGCCAATTTTGACACAATAGAGAATTGATATTTGTTAAAGTCATAAAATCATGATTCCATAAAACCAAAATATTTAAATCAAATATTCTATTTAATAATAATCCATAACATCTCTTTATGTCATCATAATGTTAAAATTTAATCTTAATTTAATATTTATACTATCATTTATTTGAAACATTCATTACTCGGGTAATCACTACATCATCATTATGTCGTAAATATATTTGTTTATTATATGTTTAAAAATTATAAACAAAATACCATGACTTGAAGAATTTTTTTTTGTATTTTTTATTAAAAATTATAGTCATAGATATTACTTATATAACCCTATATTAAAATAGTTTATGTGAAAGATACATATTTATGTTATACCTCTCTTTATATTAAATATTTTGTTATAACAAAACTTTATCACACCCATGTGGCTCCATGGTGACCAGAAATGGACTCAAGGATGCCCATGGTTGTCTATAATTCATAAAATATGATTATGACACATGTTAGTGTAGTTTTATATTATTATAATATTATTTTCACCCATATTTACCTACTTTACCCTTTAACAACGGTAAATAAAAATAATTACTGACATTACTATTCATAATGTCAAAAAATACTAGGGACTTATCTAAATAATTTATTATTTCTGATTCCTAATATAAAATCCATATTTTAAATTTGAAAATACATAATTGGAAACAATTTATTTAAAATTTATTCTCATTTTCATAATAAGAATGTGGGAATTTAAAAGTTAAGACATTACAAAAGATTGAAATGGTTTTACATATGAATTCTATATAGGATTAATACCAATGAACAACATTATAATAAGTGATTAAAATATATTATATTTATAATTTAAAACCATTAATTTTTTTTATTTAGCCATATAAATTATCTCAATGGAAAAGTGATTTTCTATTAAAATTTTTCATAGTTTTTTCTATTTATCAAAACCTGAATGTTATCGGAAAAATATAATTTTTTTCAAAAGTTAAAATTATTGTCCTGATTCTAATAAAGATGTTTATTTTGTAAAATTTAACTTATTAAGGTGTCAAAAACTAAATTTAAAATGTGATCTCTACCAAATGGTGTTAAAATTTCATTTTTAGAAAAATACTTCTGTAATCGAAAAATTTAGATTTGATCTAATATATTGTCTAGAAAAATACATAAGATGATTTCTAGAAATTATTTTGGAATATTATGTCATTAATATAATCCAATAATAGTGTTATTATTATTTTATAAAAAAAACTATTCATATTTAAAATCATTATCGTAATAAAACATCCTTTATATTCATATGGTTTTTAGCATCATTGATAATTGGTTTGGTTACCAAAGAGGCATTATATAAACTTGTGTGAATCATATTTTCATAATTTTGTTGAAAATATTCATCCATGCCACTCTAATGTTTATTTTATAATGGTAAAATTTAAATTATAATATTTAGTTATTTATTTAAGATCTATGTATTTTATCATATAGACTATTGAACATATTGTTTCATTCTTAAAACATGTCATGTGACATCATCCCCCCTTTAATAAATCGCATCATCAAAATTTGAATTAGGTATCAGAAACTAAGGTATTAATTTTCTAAATATCATTATTGTTATCCCAAATTGGTAAAATTGTTAATAAAACATCAATCATAAATGATAGAAGGTGAAGTACAATGGTCACCCCTGATAACTCATACTATGATTATATGTAGGAAAACATGGATATTGATAAAAAATTTCCATCTTGTTCTAATGGAGAGTGTTATAAAACATGATCAGAAGAAGGTTGAAAATAATAAAACCATAAACTTGTGATGGGTTAAATGTTTTTTTATTTTCTAGTAAGAAAAGAAAATGGATCCAATTTTTTGTATTAATATCATTTTCATAATATTGAGCAACTGATTCGTGATCTTGAGTTATGAACATAAGGAATCAAACTTACTTGTCAAGTATTGTTTCATACCTTAATATAAATCTACCACAAACACATATTTTCTATAAATGCTGAGTATAATAGATGACATAGTCACACCTGAGGCACTAGAATCAACTTCTATAGAATCCTATAATCCACAAATGATTAACTATATATTTTCTCTATCTTTAGACGTTAACCAAAAAAATGTATAGTACAAGATCAGATAATTTCAAAAAATAATAATGCTTTATAAAAATAAATAGTACTCTTAATCACTAAATTTAAACAACCATAAGACAAAATTTAACAAAGACAATTAAAAAATAATTATCTTTATAATCCTCAAAAATAATCCAAACTCTGTTTGAGACATAAAATTTATAAGGATTTGATTACAGAGTCTTCAAAGGTAAATTTTAACTTGTATCTACAAATCAAATCGATCACTCCTATGTCACATACAAAAAATTAATTACCCTAATCACATATTCTCTATGTTACGAAAATCATTTCAATAAATAAAATGAATCACCATAACTCCACAATTCAATAATTTATATGTCCAAAAACAATTCAACAATAATTCATCAAAATAAAACTCCATGGTATTATATTTAACTATATCATTATGGGCTCCCAAAATATTGAATGTCTTTAAAATTATAATTTATAACATAATCCCCAAATCATTTTCCAATGAGATGGATATCCATTTAATAGAACAAAAGTTCTCAAAATCAATTTATTCATATTTCATCATCTTTTTAAACTAAAAATATAAAGTCAAACTGACCAGGTACTTCACATAGGCTAGTTTTATGAGAAGCACCCTTATCTACCTTCGGTTGGGGGTTTTATTATTGTGGCCTTGTCGTATGTTTTGGGTTTACACCAATCTTAAGAGTTTTACCTTTTTATAAAACTCAAAAATTAATATAACATGTTTTGAACTTAAATTTTTTCTTATATATCTCATTTTAATCCGAACTCATAATGAACTCAGCATCATAATTCAAGAAGTAATATATATATATTGACATTTATAACCTTGAAAATATTTAATAAAACTATTCCCAAATGAATGAATAATTTACTTTGGTCATGGTGTCCACCTGGTTTCATTGTCATCTTGTTTAAGTAGATTAATGGTCCATACATTGTAATAATTATTTAGAGATTTCTCAAAATCATTCTCTTCCTTCACCCAAATACACCTTGTACAACAATAGTCATATAGGTGTTCAGATAAAAATATTTTTGGAAAATAATCATGTATGAAATATAATTTCAAAATATCTAATAAAACATGATTTTTATAAAATAGTTAAACTGAGTTTCAGTTTAAAATTTAAATCAATGGTGTTTCTAGAATTACTTAATTATTTTTTAAATGAATATATGTAAAATTCAAATATAAATATATTTCACAATGTTCTATTTCTTCATCACCTTTTTCAAAATCCTAATATGCTTCTAAATATTCTAATAATGTAGAATATTTGAAAAAAGTGGATAATATTTACCATTAATGAAAATATGAGAATTCTTAGAAAATATGATTTGACTAAATAAAACCCAAGATCCATTATGGTATGAAGGTATAGTGGAGGTGTTTGATATCTCAATAAAATGCTTCCAAGTGAATTGTATGTTTGAAAAAATTTACCAATCATCCTGACACGACATTACATTATCATTTCATGAAATTCATCACGAAGATAATGGAATGTTGTTTGAGATCATCCCCCTTCCATTTGTAAATGTAATTTTATATTCTAAAAAATAAATAAATCGTGTATTTGACTAAAATAATAGACATAGATCCTTTCCATGTGGTTATCCAAAACTCATAAACCCAAATTTTTTCTGAACCAACCTCTGATACCAACTATAAGTCCATGCCCTTAAACATTACATAATATTGGGTTTAGTCAATAATTAACATTTATGATCTTTTAAGGTCTATAGTTCTATATAATTAGTCCATAAATATTATATAATAGACCCAAAAATTACGTGTTGACGATTACACTCATATCCACTTTTTCAATGAAATGAAACCCTTTGAACTAAACAGTTTTTTTCTTGATAAAAATATCCATGAATTATTCATTTAAATTACCCATACTTATACTTTTTGGAAAACATTTTGAAACATGGTATGAGCATAAAAAACTCAATTTTTAATTTAAAATATGAAATAAAACACTTATTTCAATAATTATCAAAACCCATGAAAACCTTTTCACAAAACCATAATTCTCACCCATAAAATATAATCTATTTATTATATTTCATGTCATTGTAATATTCATACAAAACAACATAGAAATAGCAATCCCTAAAGGTAACATATAGAATCCATATAATATGTACATTGTATTATTCATATCTATATAGGGAGTAACCTTCATGGTTACATTTGGAATACCCATCACATTATATTACTTAAATGTTTAGGTGAAAACATAACATTTACCTATGTTACATTAACCAATAAATTTGAGAGCTATCTCGGTCTCACCCGTAGTCTGGTTATCATTGTACCACCTGTATATATAATCAATGACCATGATCCATAACAACATCTTTACAAGTTAACAAGCCTAAATGAAAAAAATCCACATTGAAATCATAAGACGCCATTTCAAGATATTTATATAGTCAATCAATTCTCAAAACCATTTTCAATACCAAAATTACTAAAAAAAGGAATATGGTACTTAATTTTGTTTAAAAAACATTATGACTTGTAGATGAGTCCAAATATCAAATAATTCTTCATGTGGTGGAAAATCATTGTCTCCATGTACATTGAAAATAATCGTTCATTTTGTTATGTAGTAAAACATTTAATAAAAATATTCATTTTTAAAACCATTGAATGAAATAAAAATTACAAGTGATTGATTATATATTGTACAAAATATGATCATATATAAATCAAATTATTCCTCAATAAAGTAGTTTGAGACCATGTCACATACAAAGCTTGTATACATAGATTAAGAATATTTAAATGACATAATAATGTGACAAAAATATAAATAAACCCAATATAATTGGAAATATATTGTACAAAAAAATAGTTCATTTACACATATTCTTGGAAAAGCAAATCCAATGACTTGTATATTTACCTGAATGAAAATATGAGGTATGATTTCCCTTACATTGAGTCCGACTTTTCTCGTTTATTCATTAATTACCTGAATAATAACAATTGGATTGTTTATACATCCAAAAAAAACATTTTAATTTTTATAATTTCTATCATATCATTTATTACAATGTTATAATAATTATTTAATTATTTGAGTTCAAATCGGATATTTTGTCGACATTCAGTACTTGAGTAAAAATAATTTCGATGAAAATTGTCCTTGTAGTCAAATGTATATTACCTGAAAAATGATTTTCTAGATTTAAATATAATATATATTCATTATATATGTATTTATAATAGTCCAAAACTTTTTGATATATGAAATTATTAGCATCGTTCATGTAGACGGTAGGTCATACATACGCATGAACGCTACATTCATTTGGTTTACATGTTAATGGAATAAAAAATAACAGATGCATATATATATTATTATTCAAGTATAATATATATGAAATATATGTTACATATGTTCATTAAAATCGTCTTTTATACATTCCATGTATGGAATGGATGACCCAAATCACTTTGAGGGGCTATAGTCTACACTTCCTCATATGATATTATTTTATTTACAAATTATGTAATGCATAAATGAATGTTATAAATAAAAATTACAGAAGAATATGTTAATAAAAATATAATATATATCATATATAAATACAGTTTTATTGTAATGTCCACCATGAGAGGTCGTAGGAGAAAATTAAACAATCATCCTTTCATGAGGAAGTAGTTCACCATACACAAAAATAGTATGTTCTATATTTATTAGATGAAGGTGTTATTAAGTATATTTTAAACCATATCATAACAAAAATTATTATTTTTACAATACTATAGTTTTTATAAAATAATGGCAAAATGGAATACTGTTTTTGAAGGAAAATAATCGAAAAGAGTTTGAGAGAAGATGTTACCTCAAAATTGGGTACCACTATTTTGATATGAGCCAAAAGGATTTCTTGAATTTTCTTATGACCAAGGTATGTATTCAAGGAAGAAATGAGGTATATAAGATGATTTATTGAGTATAATTAGGTCAGGACAAGGGGATTGAGAGGTGTGAGTATGTGGGTAGAGGTGGTGGCATTTTATAAGAGGGAGGAGGGGAACTTTAGGAAAGTCATGAAATATTATTTTATTAAAAAAATTTCGAACTGTTATATCTCCATAATGATATAATTATAATATTATATGAGTACAATTCTAAATACTCTCCATTTATAGGTTTTATACATATATAGGGCATAAAAGAAACATTTTATTTTAGCTTTAACCCTTGGTTAAAAACATTAACTCTTACCATGTCTTCATGTGTTTTAAGAATATACAGTTACTATAGTTACAATAAAATTCCAATCAAACCACAAGGGGATTATTAATAGTATTTTTTAAATTATATATATTATTTTTCCAAGTAAAGTATTTTTAGGACTATTATATCATTTAATAAAATAGCATTTCTTCTAAAAACTCATTTATGTCAATTTTGAAACTATATTGTACTTGATTTTTAAAAAACTAATAAAAACATGATTTCATTGAAAAAAATGCATTAGCTAAAAGAAAATATGTTATATAAATCCATAAAATTAAAGGATGGCATAAAAATGTTTAAATTATATTTATTTTAATATTTATAATATCATTTATTTGAATTTTCTATTAAAAGGTAATTTAGTACATCAGCATTGTGTCGTAAATAAATTTATTTATCTATTGTATAAAAATTAAATCATGAATGTTATCATGAAAATAACAAAAATTCAACCATTGTATATTTCTATGTACCTATAGAAAAAATAAGATTATTTTGTCCAATATAAAATATTTCGATGTCAAAAAAAGAATTTAAAATGGGATCGTCATCAAAAGGTGATAAAATTGCATTTTTAGAAAAATACGTCATTTATCCAAAAAAAATTAATTTGTTATAATATAATATCTAGACAATACATAAGATGAATTTTAAAGATTATTCTTGATTAATATGTCATTAATATATTCAAACAAGAGTTATATTCTTAGTTTAAAAAATAATTATTCATATTTAAAATGTTTTTCTATAAAAACAATTTATATTCAAATGGTTTGTAGTTTCATTTATGGTAATTTTTGTAACAATAGAGTTGTTATATTATCATTTTTAAACCATATTTTCATAATTTAGTTGAATGTATTCATTCTAGCCATTCCAATGGCTTGGTTATAACTGTAACATTTAAATAATAATATTTAGTTGTTCCTTTATTCTTGATGTAGCATATCATATATTCTATTGAAAATAGTGTTTCATTCTAAAAAAATAGATATGTTACACATAAAACATAATATATTTGGAATAAATCATGTTTTCTTAAGATTAATAAAAACATAATATAAATCAGAAAATATAAAAGTATCTTTTGGAAACAATATCATACTTACATTTTAGCTTTCACTGCTACTTAGTGAGTAACCTTCATGGTTATGTTTGGAATACCCATCATAATATATTTATTAAATATCTTAGGAGAAACCTTATAATTTACCTCATTAAATTACCCAATTCATTGGATATCTATCACAGGATCACCCTCCTTCAGTTTATCATGGATCATCTTGTATACATAAATAATTTACTAAAACCATAACATAAACAGAACACATAATACAAGCATAATAAAAAAGTAACCTTTCCACATTGCAATCACAATAGTTATATTCATGATAATGATGTAATCAATCCATTATAAAAAAATTAAATACCAAAAAACATAAGAAAAGGGATAATGGAATTTATATTTCTTTTAAACACATTATGGCTTGTTGGGAAATCCAAATATCAAAAAAATGCATGCGTCGATGGAAAGGTCATTGTCACAATGTGTGATAAAAAGAAACATTCATCTTGTAATTTTGTAATACACTTTGTTGAAAATGAGACCATTTGAAAAAAAATTAATGAAATTAAAAATCATAGTGTTTGATTATAGACCGTATAAAAGAAAGTCGTGTATAAATCAAAATATCCCTCGATGATGTGAGATTGAGAAGAAGTCACATTCAAAAACCACGTAATTATATTAAGGATAACTCAATAACATAATTATGTGTGAAATATATATATACACCCAAAATAAGTGGATATTTAGTGTAAAAAAATGTTATTCACACATATTGTTGGAATAACAGAACCAATGACACTAATATTTATCTAAAGGAATGGATATTGAGTTAATATTTAGCTTAGACAGACTATATCATTAGATTGAGGATAAATTTTTTACTTTATTATGTGTGAAATTTATAAATACATCCTATATAAATGGATATTTATTATAAAATAATAGTTGGTAATTCACACATATTATTGGAAAAACTAAACCAAGGACATGTATATTTAACACAATGAATGTAGATTGAGTTATGATTTCCATTAAAAAGATCATATCATTAGATTAAAGACAAACCAATGACATTATTATGTGTGAAAAATAAAAATAAACCCAGAATATGTCTATATTTAGAGTAAAACAATAATAAGTTACTCACACATATTTGTAGAATAACAAATCCAATGGCATTTATATTTAACTTAATGAATTGAGATTGAGTTATGATGTCCCTTACGTATATTCCAAATTGTATCTCTCATTATTTATACACTTGAATAATACACATAGGTTAATTTCAAATTGATTAAAAACATTTTTCAGGTTTATTATTCATTTTATATTACTTATTACCATATTAGTGAAGTTATATAATAATTTTAGTTCATATCGTATGTTTTGTCAATATTTGGTACATGAGTCAAAAATGAAATTGTTATAATTAAAAATTGTCCATGAGGTTAGTAGTTAATTATTTATTCAATAGTATTCATTATTTAAATATCATATATATCCATTTTATATGTATTTCAAATAATCCATAATAATTGGATATAGTAAATAAAATGCATCGTTAATAGAGATGGTAGGTTGTATGTATGCATGAATGATAGTTTCATTTATTTGTAATATTAAAGGAATGAAAACTAAATGATTTGTAGGTATATTATAATTAAATTATTAAAAAAAAATTGTATATATCACATATTTAAATTAACGCCATCTTTTATATGTCTCGATGTATGGCATGAAAGGGTCATATCACTATGAGGGTGTTGTAGTCCACACTTCCTAAAATGATAACAACATATTTACATATTACAGAAATCACAATGGTATATGGTAAACAAAAATTACAAAATAATAGAGACAATATTAATATAATATATATCATATATAAATACAGTTCCACTATAATGGCCACAATTAGTGGTGGTAGGAGAAAATTGATCAATCGTCATTTTGTGAGGCAGTAGTTCATCATACATATAAACAATATATTCTATATACATTATATAATAGTTTGTGTATGTTTATTTCAAAAAATTATATTAAAAGAAATTATTATATTTTGGATACTTTTTTTGTTAAAAAATTGGAATAATGACAGGTTTGTGGGTTATAGTGTGAAAATAAATAAACAGAGCTTCGAAGAAGACGTTACCTCTAAATCAGGTATCTCCTTTTGATTATTGAAAAATGGATTTCTTGAATTTCCCTCAATCCATGTTAAGGCTTCTAGTAAGAATTATGTGATGTTTGGAGTTAATTTAAGAATAATTTGGATGATACAAGGGGATTTAATTGTGTGGGTGTGATGGTAGAGGTGGTGGCCTTTTATTAGAGGGAGCAGGGGCACTTTAGGAATGTCTTGATATATTATTTTATTATAAATTAATTTTTAATTTATAATATTTTCATTGTAATATTTTACCAGGATAAGATGATTATGGGTCAAAATATACCCAACAAATATGTTTAAGACATGTTTAGGACACAAATTTAACCTTATCTTTGGACTTTAACCCATAGTTAAATAAATTCACTATTACCATGTCTTCTTGTATATTTACACTATATGGTTAATATATATACTGTAATTTATAATAAGAACCTCAAGTGGATTATTAATGAAATTTTTTAAATTATTCAAGTAATTTGGATGATTCATAAATTTTATTGACTATTATATGATTTAATAGAATTGTATTAATTTTAAAAAGACATTTATGTCAATTTTGACATTATTTTGTAATTGGTTTTTATTAATGTCCCAAAAACTAGATTCATTCAAACAAACTACATTAAATCAAAGATAAAATGTCATAATCACCAATAAAATTTAGTTATGGTATCAAAAATTTTATATTTTATTTATATTATTATTTATAATACTATTTGTTTGAATCTTAAAATAATAAATTAATCACTACATCATCACTGGGTCATAAATTAATTAATTTATATAATTAATTAAAACTATAAATATAATACCAATAAGTAGGAAATATATTCATATTTAAAATTAAAATTTATATTCAATTAAATCATTTATATAACCCCATATTATAATTTTTATTAAGAAGCTACTTATTGAAGTTATATTTCTCATTAGTTTATGTTAATTGTTACAACATGTCATTATCACACCCAATTGGCTCTCAAATGCCAAAAAATCGACCTAGGGATTTATTGGGTCACCCATGACTATTATAATAATATTACGACACATGTTAGTTTAATTTAATATTATTATAGTATTATGTTTACAATTATTTACCTTATTTACACTTTATCCAAGGTAAATAAAAATAATTACAAAAGTAACTATTCATAATGTCAAAAAATAAAAGGTACATATTTCCTCAATTTAGAACTTATGAATAAAAATATGGAATCTATTTTTCCAAATTCAAATAAAATAAGTTTTATTTATTAATTTAATATTAAATATCACTGTCAAAACGAGAAAATGGTTTTTAAAAAAGTAAACACCACCAAATGATTAACTCATATTTATATCAAATTTCAATGTGATATTATGTCCAATGACCATTATTTGAATAAATTATAAATAATGAATCAAATTAGACTTGAAAACCAATTAAAATGGTAATATAACTATACAAATAAATCATATGAAAAAGCATTTTTGAATTAAAATGCAGTATTTTCACATTTCATTACAAATGAATTTTAGCATTCAAATACCAAATGGTCAACCAAATTAAAATTTTATGTGTCACATATAAAAAAGAATTTATTTTTACCAATATAACATATAAATTAGTCAAAAATATATTTAATTTGTTTTCACCATTAAAAGGCGGTAAAACTACAGTTTAATAATTCTAGAGTATTCTATACGTAAAATTGGATTTATTCTCATTTTAAACATATAAAATTTTCTGGATAAATTAAATGCATTTAACAAACATGTTTAATCATAATATATTAATATTTTTTCATTCATTCCAATATAATGAATTGGTTTTAGAAACTATTAAAAATAATAAATGTATTATTTTTCTGAAAAAGTCAGTTTTTTGTGCAACATAATATTTTATATAGACTCTTTGTTGTCTATCGATAATGATATCAGAGATAGAATCCCCATTATGGTTAAAACACTATATAATTAATCAATATTAACATAAATAAAAATTTATAATTCTATAATTACATGGGATGTTACATCTTTCCCCCCTTTTGGAAATAGTTTCCTCACTGTTTTATATTTTGTGCTCGATAACTAAGGTTTCACTTTTTAAAATTAGTATAGGGAAATCTCACATCGGAAAAGAGTAAATAAAACTACCAATATTAAAAAAGGTAATAAAATTACAAATCACACCTGAGATAACACAAACTAGGATTCCATAAAAGAAAACATTGATTTGGATGAAAAACTAACCATCATGTTCGGATGGAGAGTGATCGATAACCTGGCCATGAGAATGATAAAAATAAACAAACTAAAAACACGTAATGGGTTAAAAGATCATTGATTTTGGAATAAGAAAACTAAATGAAAATAAAATTTGTTTTAATATTATCTTTATAGATATAAGTAATTCATTTACTTTATTGACTAAGGAAATAACCCATCATACTTACTTGAGAAGTATAATTTCATCCTTCAGACAATATTAACCATAAAATCATCTTTAAATACATTCAATGAGTATTTAAGATTAATTTTTCTCACCCAAAGAAATATGATCAATATATAGAGAATAAAACTAATCTAAACAAGTTTATCTATCAATTTCTGTTTTCATTAATAGTTAACCATAACAAAAATAGTTAGTAAATGTTTAGACACTTCTCAAAAATCAATGAACCGTTATATATTAAAACCTACATTAATAACCGAAATTCAACATTGATACTCAAATATATCATAAACCATTCATCAAAAATATTATTAAAATTACTCTATATGATAAAAACATTAGACTTAAAACTCATAAGGATCTAATCACATATTTTTCCATGATAAATTTTTACATCTATCTTTAACTAACTACATCTACTATTAATGTATCATACCAAATATTAATTAACGAAGTCACATTTTTTCCAATATAGGATAATCACTTCTATAAATAAACTAATTCTCATAAGTCCATAATTAAAATTGTATATTATTCCGAAATATAATTCAAATGTTACTCCAATAAAATCCAATAATGTTCTATTTACCTTATTCATATAAATTACCAAAAACAGTGAAAGTCTATCAAAATATTATTTATCTTGTAATCCGAAAAACATTTTCCAATACTATGGATATTCATTTGATAAAATAAATATCTCCCAAATAAACTTAATCGTAAACCATAAGATTAATTATAAAAAAATAAATAGTTATACTTACCAGGGAGATCATGTAGGCCACTAGTTGGCGATGCGCCCATGTCTCCCTTCAGTTGTGGGTTCAATTACCGCAGCCTTTCCAGACATGATGGGTTTTCACCCATCCAATCGGATGTCGTTTTTCTATAGCTATATCATTTTTATAAAACAATAAAAAATAATACAATGTACTAAGAAGTAACCATAACCTGATATAACCTCAAAGGCTATCTAATATATTTAATTTTTCATCTCAAAAAGTAATAACCCTTATTCACCTAAAAAACAATAGATCATATAAATCATAAATTTTATCCATTAATTTTATTATTATGTACACACACAAAAATGATAATTCTTCCTTGAATATAATTTTCAGATAACATACATTAGGGTTACACATACTAAAAATAAATCTTCAAAATTAACCCCATCGTCAAAATAGAATTATTACTTTTATAGATTTATGTATCTTAAAATCTACCATAACTCTTGAATTTCTTATGTTCATATGTCGTAATAATTAAACATTCTTCATGATCCTTTATCCATATATTCCATCATAATTTGTAATACATTTTTCCAAAAAAAACAAAATCATGAATCATGCCCTAAGATTCAATAATGTCCAAACATAAGGTAAGATAAAATTCATCCTTGCATATGTCATTTTTAGTTTCCTCAGCATTTATTGGATTGACATTAGGCATTGGTCCACATACATTTTTACGATCCTGCTGATTTTATTCCCATACCATTTTTTTAGGACATCAATTTTCACCATGAATATTCTCCCCACATATAGAACATTCAATTAATAACTCAGAAAAAACATCATTCTCTTTACTAGAGTCAACTGAAAGCTTCCTTTTTCATGTAAGTTCAATAATTTATGACCTTCACTACCAAATATATAAAATCTTATTGTCCCTTTAAATATATTTCCTAGGTGTTTCATTCCACATCATTGACACATGGGTTTCTAAATATACTAACCGTTAGGATTATTAGATGAACTTCAATAGGGATTCATTTCCCGCATATATGATGTCATAGAAAATTCACCAATGTTCATGTGTTCAATGATGACACCAGATAGTTGGTTTAGAACATCCACAAGAGTTCTCATTAAATCCTCAATTTTATTTGATTTCTTATTCAGAAAATCACCATATTTACTTCAGTTTCATTGTTACATTGGTGCCTGCTATATCCATCTATTTGCTAAAATTAAAAAGGTTCATGTCAGTATATCAGTAGACTCCGCACATACTATATTATGAGGAGGGTAAACACTAAGATATACCATTTCATTTTATCTTAATATTAATAAATTTATATAAATTTATTATGACTCTTTCTAATATTCTAAACATTTTGGTTATATAATACATGTCACTTAAGATAAAAAAACATAATTACCTCTAATGTTATCTAAACTGAACATTGATACCATATATATGACCATTGACTTAAAAATTTTATAATATTATGTTATGTCAGGAAATAAATATTGAGTATATGTTTAGGTCTAGTATTTTAGAGAACTAGGCCATAACAATTACATAATAGTCCCATACTTTACATGTTGATATTTACTCTAAATAACCACTTCTCCCACCAAAGGAAACCCTATAAAGAAATCCTGATTTATTTTTCTTGATAAAAATATTATTAACATATTACATTATCTTACATGTCATTATACCAAGTGGAAAACATGTGAGAAACTTGGGATGAGCATAAAAATATCAATATAGAATATTAAATATGAAATAAAACCATTATTCCAAAAATATATAAACCCCATAAAAAATATTTTCACAAAATCACCCAATTCACACAAAAAACATAAACTATTTAAATTACATCTTGTACTCATTATGTATCAATTAAACAACCATGAAATAATAAAACATAAAGGTAATGTGTGGCATCCATATCATACTTACAATGTGTCATTCATGCCTATATTGGGACTAATCTTGATGGTTACATTTGGAATACCAATTGTAGTATATACCCTAAATCTATTAAGAGAAACCTTGTAGTTTACCTCCATCAAATTACTGAATTCATTAGAGTTATATCATGGGATCACCCTCCCACTTTTTATCACTGAACCAATCATATAAATACACAATTCCCAAGAACCCTAAAATTGTCATAAAATATAACATAAGCATAAAGGAAAAAATAACATTTCTTCATTGAAACAATAATAGATCATTTAATGATATTTATATAATCAATTCATTATAAAAACAATTTTCATCAACAAAAAACCAAAAAAGTGTCTATATTATATATTTTTCTTTTATAAACATTAGGACATGTAAGGGAATCCAAATATCAAATAATGCTCGCGGTGGGGGAAAGGTGGTTTTCACCGCATAAAAAAAGAAACTTTAATTTTTTTCAATCCATAAAACCCTATGTAGAAATGTATTCCTTTTTGAAAACCATTGAATTAAATTAAAATCCAAAGGGTTTTATTATATAGTGTATAAAGGAATGTAATGTTCAAATCAAAATATACCTAAATGAAAAGAGATGCAGACTATGTCCCTTGAAGATATCATATCATCAGATTGATGATAAATAAATAACAAAATTATGTGTGGAAAATATAAATACATGAAAAAATAAGTGGATATTTAGAGTAAATCAATCTTAGGTCATTCAATCATATTATTAGAATACCAAATCTAATGACCATGATATTTATCTTAGTTAATGGATATTGAGTTATCAATTCTCTCACAAAGATCTTATAATTATATGAAGTATAAATAAAAGACATTATTTTTTGTGAAATATATAAATACACCCAATGTAATAGTATATTTAGTGTAAAAAAATCAATGGTCATTCAAACATATTCATGGAAAAATGAAACCAATGACATGAATTTTTAACACAATGAATGTAGATTAAGTTTTGAATTCCCATAGAAATATCATATAAATAGATTATGGAGAAATAAAAGAAAATTATTTTGTGTGAAAATTATAAATACAACCCATATAAGTTGATATTCAGTGTAAAAAAATAATAGGTCATCCACTTGTATTCTTGGAAAAACAAAACATATGACATGTATATTTAAATCAATGAATGGATACTGAGATAAGATGTACCTTAAATAGAGTAAGAATTTCTCATTCATTATTTATATTGATGAATAATAAAATAAGGTAGATTTACACTTTCTTCCAGACAATTTTCGTGGTTATTATTTATTTTATTTCACTAATTATCATGTTATAAAAGTTACATAATTATTTGAGTTTATATCAGACGTTTTGTCAATGTTTGTTACAAGAGTCAAAAATAAACTTGTTGTAATTACAAATTATCCATGTGGTAAAAATTCCATTATAACCACAATCATATTCATTTTTTAAATATCATATAGATATAGTATATAAGTATTTATTAAAATATATAATATTTGGAGATATGAAATTTAATGCATCATTAATGGAGATGGTAGACCATACGTAGTAATTAATGCTACTTTAATTTATTTTTTATATAAAATAATAATAACTAAATGATAAAAATATAAATTATAATTATAGTGTAAAATATATATATATTATAAATGTTAATTAATTTCATTATATCCATCCTTTTTATGATCCATCTATGGTCTAGATGAGTCATATCCCATTGAGGGTGGGCTAGTCCACACTTCCTCCAATGAAATAATAAAATGTAAACCTTGTGGAATGTATAAAGGTATGTTGTAAATAGAAATAATATAAATATAGAAAAAATATAATATATAATATATATCCTATATAAATATGGTGATATCTTCATGGACACTAAGTTATGTGGTTGGAGAAAATTGAACAATCATCGTTTAGAAAGGCAATAGTTCTCCTAATACAGATAAAGTATGATATATATCTACTAGATGGAGGTGTGTGTAAGTGTATGTAAACCCATATCATAAAAAAATCCTATTATGTTTATTATACTAGTTAAGTAATTAAATAATGTAATAAATATAGGATTGGGGGTTTGAGGACAAGAATAAATGTCTGAATCTTGAGTGAAGGCATTATCTCAAAATCAGGTAACTCCTTTTGATTTTATCCAAAAGTATTTCTTGAATTGAATTATGCCTAAGTTAAGGATTCTAGGAATAATGGAGGGATGTTGTGAGATTATTTAAATGGATTAGATAAGAATCTTTAGAGGTGTGAGTAAGTCGGTATACGTGGTGGCATTTTATTAGAGGAAGCATGGACACTTTAGGAAAGTCATGAAATATTATTTTATTATAAATTTATTTCAGAATTCTAATTGATTAAAAGTTATTTATTTGAAATATAAAATTAAAATGGTTCCTAATTCTCTCAAAAAATATGTTTATATGAGTTTAGTTCACATATTGACTATATCTTATGGCTTTGAACATCACTTCATGAAATTAACTATTACAATGTCTTCTTGTAATTTTACACTATATGGTTAAAATAGTTACAATATATTACCAAGAGAACCTAATGTGGATAATAAAGATTATATGTAATATTATGTAGGTATTTTTTGCTAATCATATATTTATATGACTATAATATCATTTAATTAGTTAGTATTTATTTCGAATCATCATTTATGTCTATTTGAACACTATTTAGTAATTGAATTCTGTTAATGTCATTAAAACATAATTAATTCTAAAAAATAACATTAAAAAATATAACATGTCATAATCATATATAAAATTATTGTATGACCTCAAAATTTTCAAATTATATTTATTTTAATATTTATATTATCATTTATTTGTATCATTCATTAATAAGGTAATCACTACATCATCATTGTGTCATAAATAAATTTATTTAAATAATTTCTAAATTTTATAAATAAAATAAAATGATGTAAAAAATATTTTTATAATTGTAGTTATTATTTATAGTCAACTGTATAAGTCATATAACCCCATATTAAAAATGTGTTTTTAAGAAGATAAATGTTTATGTTATACTTCTCTTTTCTTTAAATTAGATGTCATAACACCTCATTATCACATCCATGCGGTTCCTAAATGAAACAATTTATGCTTAAGGGTTGTTTTGGTGACCAATTATTCATTAAATAATATTTGGACAAATGTTTTGTTTTTTATATAAAATTATTATATTATTTTACCCTTTTTACATGACTTACACTTTAACCCTGGTAAATTAAAATATTTACTGAAGTTACTATTGATAATGTCCAAAAATAAAAGATACAGATTTACTAAATTTGAAAATTCTAATTCTAATAATAGAATAATTTTTTTTCAAATTCAAAACACATATGATTCAGGAATGAGATTAATATTAACTCCCATTATCAAAATAAGAATCTTGGTTTAAAAAAATAAAAACTCATCAAAATAATGACACATGTTTTTATCAACAATCCGTGTGACATTACATTAAACAAGCTTAATTTGAATAAATTTTAAAAAAAAAATTCAATTACACATTAAAAAAAATTAAAATTATAATATACTATATAAATAAATGAAACGAAAAATAACATTCGAATTAAAATATAGTATTTTCCAATATTAATTAAAACTTAATATTATCAGGAAAATTACAAAATTTCAACCAATGTAAAATTTTAGGTCCCACATATAAAGAAGAATTTTATTTATTCAAATAAAAAATATAGAAGTGTCAAAAAAATATTTAAAAAGGGATCCCTATCAAAAGGTGGTAAAAAATTATTTTAAAAATATTACATAATTCTATGCTTAAAATAGGATTTATTCTCATATTCTACCACTAAAATTTACTAGATATATATAAAAACATATAACAAAAATGTGTAGTCATAATATAGTTTTTTATGTTTATTCCCACCACGAAAATGACTAGGTGTTAACTACTTTATAAAATAAAAATTTTATTTTCTTTCGGTAAAACGTAGTGTTGTGTGAAATGTAAGATTTTAGAGAATCCTATTGATGTGTATTGAGTATGATATAAGAGATAGTGTTCCTATTAATGTAAAACAAATATATATTTCATAAATATTAATTTATATGAAAAAATATTATTCTATAATTAACAGATATGTTACAGTAACAATGGATTTTTTCAAAATACTCATGAAAAGAAGTGAAGAGGGAAATTCTCTGTGGGTTAAAATCAATATCATTATGAATTAAAACCACATAATCACAATTATGTATGACTTTTATCTTTTTAATAAGTAAAATATATATATTATATAACTTCTAAAGTTTCATGGAGTACCACATTGTATTTTATCTGATATGGATATGTGATTTTCCTCAATGATATAGTTAGGTAAACTGTTGACTCAACATATATAGCTATGTTTCTTCTCTACATATCATCTTAATACCGATGGTTAGTATGAAATAAAACTCAATCCCACTATGATATGTTAACATCATAACAAATTTATTTTAATGGTGTCTAGAATCAGTACCTTCTTTTAGGTCAGTTTCTAATAACAATATCATTCAATCGATTATTCTAATGTCTCTTTTTGAACCCATATATTTAATTAAGTGTATAAAATCAACATAATCATATGATTCTTGGGAAATATTTCTATTGGTACTTTATCTATCAAAGGAAAAGGCATTGAAATTTAATTCCATTCAATAACATGTTATTAAATACCTTTGTCTATTGGAATGTTATGTTGATAACCATTAGTGTGATATAAAGATTGATGATGTGTGATTTTTTTCCCTAAATTTATACACAGATGATTGTTACATGACTTAAAATTAAAATAAATAAAATCCATAAGTATATGGTTTTTTTTAATCTTTTTCTCGATGGGATGGTTGATTATCTCTTGGATCTCCATCCATTCATATCTCATGACCACGATGTGTTACATGTACCGATCTATAAAAAGTACCTATAGGATCCACTAAATATAATAAAATCAATGACATTAAAAATTTATAATGATCATTCATATGAAATACTAATTTCCGATATTCCTAATTTTAGAGAAAGTTTTCTTTGATAAAAGGCCACTCACCTTATCTAGGATTTATGGAAAAACCACCAAAATGAGGAAGCTATTTCAGAATATTATAATATGATGAGGTACATATCTCCCCATTTTTTGTATTAGATTGAAATAATTTTGATTCTAAATTTTAATTTATGTTCTTAGAATGTAAAACCACTATTCTTTATGAAATATTTTATTTCAAATAAATATATACAAGTATAAACTTTATCACCAACATCAATAATATGACATTGGTTTCATACAAACTGATGAAAAAAATGATTGTGGATTCATATAGGAATCAAATTTTTACAAAACCAATGCCGAAATGAACAGTAGTATTATTTTTTGTGTAATTTTTTAAAAAATTATGCAAAAAAATATATAACATATATTTAGAATAGATTTTATTAAAACCCAACAGCATAGTTTTTAAAAAAATCATTTTTTCATAAGATTTTAGAAAAACCGATGTGTAAAACAATAGTTTATTTACTATGTTCAATATTTTATCCAATGATTCAATTTGACTGGTCATGGAGATAAAAAAAAGTTTGAGATTAAATGCTATGGATTTTGTAAGTTGAAATTGTGTAGGATAAGTCTTATAAAGTAAAATATTCTAAGGCCATAACATTTATTATGTAACATCTTTTTCTGACATTGTCAAATAAAATTGATTATTAAGAAATGTTCTAAATCATTGATAAAAAATATCTTTAATTTCTGGAATTCCGTTATCTAAAAACCGACAGTAAATATTTTATTTTTTAAAAAAAATCATTTTTTTAACTGGTGAATTTTTGTTCGTATTCGTGTCAGTTTTTTATAAACACGATGATAAAATAATTTTTTTAACATTTTAGGGTAATTTTTTTTAAAAAAATACGTGAAAAGGATATTGATTGGGATATTTGGTGTTGGTTTTGAAAATAATTGACACAAAAAAAACAATAGAAATCCTCCTATACATCAATTTTAAATAATACTGACAGAAAAAAATATATTTTCAAATATGCATGATCTGTATTTCAATTTTTTTCAAAAAGAATATATCAATTTCTAAAATCCCACAAAAATATTAATTCCATTCCTTTGAAAAAATAATTCATTTAATATAATTCAATCCATTTGGTATGAACCTAGATCTTCATTTTAGGTATGGATCTGGATTTCTAGGGGTTTTTTATGAAAAAGAATGAAATGGGATTTTTCTATGTACACACTGTGTGCTTCCTTGTACATGTCGTGTACTCGACTTCCACATATAGTAGTATACTATCTGTGTAATGGCCGAGTACATGGTTGTGTGGTGACCACGCAGACCGCTTAAGTCGGGGTCGGAGAAAGAAAATACATGACACGTAGATTAAATTGACACACCGTGTACTTTTCAATTTATTTGATATATAAAATTGGGTCATGTCTTATGTTTGTAAATGTATTCTTCTCCTCATGGTTCGTACAGGAGAGCAACAGCACTTCCAAAAAACATTGAACCCGTCTAGATTCTCTGTTTTATCTCTGATTCAGACACTTTCAGGTGCATTGGAATCCCACCGGTGAGTTATCAGAACCCCTGGATCGTTTCTTCCATATTCATTCTCTCCTACGAGTAATTAAAGGTTGGGTGTTTTTCACCTTTTTTGAAAATCTATGCTGATCTAGTATGATACATTTAAATATGTTCAATTATATATATCGTACGACATTGAGGTGGGTGGTTTGTACCTTAAATTGTCCATATTTGGTTTATATATGATAAAAGTTCCACATTCGGACAATTAGAGAGTTTCTTAATTTGGAATTTAAACCCATTTATTACCATTTATGCATTGATTGATTGATATGGGATCTATTCATATTCATAATGTTAGATACCTTTTAACTGGACACCTCATGGGTTTCATTCCATTGATGGATTATTTATGGCCATTTGGTCTATGATTCTTATTAGGATTGGACATGTTTCTCATCTCTTGGTTGATTATGATAGAGTTTTATTGATTATGTTAATTAAAAATGATATTCTTTTGAATTATTAGCAATGTAGTAGTTCAGATCACATGAGTTGTTTGATTTTATATGTGCGTTTTTTACCCAATGGACTATGAGACCCTTGGAACAGGAAAATTGTGGGTACATCCACATTATTTACATAGGATTGTGAGACCCATGTTGTAGATGTAGACCCATGGGTATTGATCTAGTGTACTTCCCTGGAGGGTTTTTATAATTTATTGATACTATGTATATCTTGGATTATTGACTATTAGAGCTACCCAGGAAGTTGATTATAATGTATTCACAATATGTTGACCCATGGGGTGTTGACTATGAGAGTTACCTAGTATGTCATTTAAAATTTATTAATGTTAGGTTGACCTATGGGTGTTCATTTTGATACCTGCCTATGAGGTCATTTATAATTTATTTACTTTATTTTGGCACATGGGTATTGACTATCAGAGCTACCCAAGAGGTCATTTATAGTTTATTGACGTTTTGTTTACCAAGTGTATTGGCTGTGAGAGCTTCCTAGGAGGTCATTTATAAATTTTTTATGTCATGTTGACCTAGTGGTATTGACCATGATAGCTTCCCATGTATTCATTTATAAATGATTGGTTCTATGTCAAACCAAAGGTTCTAGATCGTGAGGGGCTTCTAAGAGGTGTTTTTATGAATGATTGAATGATTGTGATGAATCTGCTAGGCCAAAGCACATTCCTGGACTCAGACGTAGATGATTGTTCAGATGGTCATTTGTGGAATCTGTTTGTTATTATTACACAGGGGGGTATACATATTAGGATATATCCCAAGATTACATGATTCCAATGATGAATAATTAATGTAAATGAATGTAATTGTAAACTATGGGATTGTTTAATTTTGATTATTTCTTATTTTATTGCATAATTTAATCATATTACATGTTATATATATTGACTAACATTTCAAGATAGACATTTTGGTCGTTGCCTATTGGGATTCTTCTCACACATTGTTTGTACCTTGATTTTTGACCTAAAAAGATTATATAATTTTAGGTATAGATAAGGTAATTCACCCTTATTCATCAGGTATTGGATTGATTTTTTTCCTAGAGAGCATGCGATAATGTTGAGCTTCTGATGCTATTGGAGCTTACTTTTTAATTTTTTACATTGATTTCTGTACTATTTTCCATCATTGTGACTTGTTTGGATATTTTCTTAGATACCTATGACATGATTCATATATATATATATGTATGTATGTATTTTGGATTCTGTTTGATTTACATTCCAAATTTCATTTTTTTATTTATGTTGTATGGTATTATTTCATATTCTATTGATTAATATATGTTTAACTCTGTGTATACTCCTCCAATGAAGAAATATTTTATACATTATCTTAACTTATCCATCACTATTATCCAATATCCTTGTGTGTTTGCCAAAATGTGCTTGAGGTTATGTGACCAACCATGTTTATGGCACTGTTGGGCAACACCAAAATCATGGACATTATAATTGGGTATCAAAGAAAGTTTCATTTCAATAATTCCATTCTATTTGTATCCAATAGACTGGGATAAGAAGGTATATATAGTTCGTAATAATCTTTTCCTAAGAGTAGCAAAACCATGTATAGGGAAAATCCATGTTACCTTGAATATTACATTTTTTGGTTTTCAATTCTTATGTTTGATTTAATTTCATTGTTGGGTGATTCACTAGTTTTTTTCAATAATGATTGATATCATTATAGTTCTATTTATTTTTCAACATGTTGAGTTGAGGGTATTCCATCTCAGGAATCATATAACCACATCCAAGAGATCAAATGTCATGCATTATTGGCATGTCATTAGGGAGAATTATTGTTCTCATGCTATTATGATAGATATATTGATAGAAATAACTATTATTTTCTATATGGTATTGGTATATGTAATGATTCATTAGGATGGATTCCAAAAATTGGTCTTTAAGGTGTTATGGTCCCTCTTGGATCAGAATTTGGTGGATCATGTTTGAACATGAATTGGCATTTTTAATGGTATGATATGAATAATGATGTCAAACTTTATTCATGGAGAGTACGGCCAATCACGTATCAGAACCTTGCATGCCTTGGAAAAATAATACAATTTTCGCGGTTCTAGGGATGTTTCAGAGGTCTATTATATGGAAAACTAAAAAAACAGGGTGTGTGATGTTTTGAACAAATGCCATGTGTTATTCTGTTCTCGAATAAATTATATTTCATATGTACAAGACGTGTACCATATATAAATTCCATGTAGTTATTAACTGTGTGGCTTACTGTTTGAGTAGAGACATGGGGTTGGTAAACTCTTGGTAGAACACACTATGTATTAGGTTTAAATGTTGTGCTATGTTCGACCGTGTATACCGCAGTGTGACTAATGACAAGTGTGGATGGAACTTTGATTGTACATACCATGTCTATGGTGTGCCCACCGTGTAATGTTACACTAGAAGGACCTTTTTGTTATAGACTTGTATAAGTAACTAGGAATGAGGTAATATTCATGTAAACACTGTGTCTTAGGAGGAACACTCCCTATGTATGGGGTGTTACATGAATAGGTGGGTAGAGGTATATGCTTGGGTTATGGTTTAAGGTAACACATTGTGTAGTGATTCTACATTCTATGTAACCCATTTTTTGTAAAACATGAATGTATTCAGTCTCAAATTCAACAAAATTACTTCTATGTTGTAGTTCCTGATAATCTTCTACTGAGGTGAGCGCTTGAACATGAATATCCATGCATCCAAGAAATCCTATTATTGTAATGTTGGTACAAAATGATGATCAGACACCAAAAATGGAAGATCAGGGACTACTAGAAGATCCTTCCATCATGCATGTCTTGGTACTAGCTATAATACCAGATGTAGTTGCTGATTCAAAGTTCATTAAAAGAGATATGAGAATGTTGAAGACATTTTAGGGAGCACCACATCCAACCCCAACTATGAAAGTGTTGATGTGGGTGTTCTAGTAGTAGAATACTCTCGCTTTTTTAGGATATGGAGGAACATAGGTTACAAAGTCATGGTTGGAGGCCATGATTTCTATCTTAGAGAATATAAAGATTCCTCCTAAGAAGTTTTTGTAGCTCACAACTTACCTGCCATGTGATTCCTCCATGTTATGGTGGGATGTTACATCACAAGCAGAAATTCATCAGTATTTGACATGGGAAGTGTTTCAAAGTACCTTTTATGATTACTTCCCCCCCAATATGTTGATGGTAGACTGATCTCGATAGTTCATGGATTTTGGGCGGGGCACTCTTTTAGTGATTGATTAATCTTCTCCCTTTACAGATCTATAGAACATCAAACCTATTATAGGGTGTTAATTGTGATCATTGGCTAGGAAATTTGATGATGGTATTAGGTACGCAATCTGATTGCAGGTGAATGTTTTCGCATTGAATTTAGTGACTTCTATAGTAAACTAGGGACTGATTACCGAGAACTATCTGAAAGTGTCTGGAACTCTAAGCTCGTTCCATTAAGAGTCCAGGTTTGGCTCACTTTTGACCAAATATAGTAAATGATGTAGGGATAATTCATGCAATGTGGCTTCATGTAGTCAAGTGGTGTGAAACCAGTGCAGAAAGAGTGGGAATATAAGAACACAATGCCCAAGAGACCCAGTTGAGTGTGGTTCCTGCGGAATGATGGGTCACCTTCAGTGTTTTTTATGGTGTTATCCCTAGAAAAATGTGAGAGGGGTTTTTTTTAACTCCACATTCAACAGTAGGACCACTATATTCTAATCTGTTAAGTAACTAGAGTTTGTTTAATAGTTCAGCTAGATGAGGTGGCCATGGACATGGTAGCTAGATGACATGTTTTTAGGAATAGCATGGTGGATCCGCTCAGAGTAGCAAGGTAATGTTGTTGGGTCCCAGTACATGTCAGACATTTGCGATGGAGAAAACCCAGTAGAATTGGGATTTCAGACCCTATATGGTTGGAGGTACATTTCTCATTGCATCATTTTTAGGTTCTTCTCTTTTTGATATAGGGGATTCCCTTAGTTTTATATCTGTTGTCAATATGGTGAGCCTTGAGATCTATATCTTTTATATTGATTATGTTTCAATTCTAGAAACTCCATTGGGGATTATGAAAACTAGTTCACATTATTACAAGGCTTTCCCTCTTGAGGTTGGTGGGTGTCACTTTTTTGGGACCTCTATGTCTTATAGTTTAAAGGCTTAGATTTCATTCTCTGAATAGATCGATTTGTCTCTTTTTAAGACTTTTTGGACTACTATCCCCATCGGGTGAGTTTCAAGTCACCATAGGGCATGTCATATCTACACAAGGGAGAATGGGATATCCATGCATGCAGATCAAGACCATAGAATCGTGGTTTGTGAGAAATAATAGCCTAGATTACTAGTTTATATAATGATAACCATGGGACTTCATAGATGGAATTTCCTCTAGTGGTGAATAATTTCATATATTTCTTTCTAGACTAATTATCTGATTTTCCTCCAGAGTAAGAGGTGTATTTATATATAGACCTTATGCATGGATTGTCACCAGTGTCCATTCATCCTTAATATATTTCTACATGAAAATTATAGGAGATCAAGAAGTAGTTTGTGGATTTGTAGAAAAATATTGTTTCATCTGACCCAGTACTTCTTATAGGGGTTCACCTGTCCATTTTTCAAAGATGTCAGACTGTACCCTCAGACTATATGTGGATTATCGGAAGAATAAATTTTAGATGATTAAGAACATATATCACTTTCCAAGTATTTATGATATTTTTATTAGCTTATAGGATCCCAGGATTTCTAAAAGATTAGCATGAGATCTAGTTATAATCAGCTGGTCGTTAGACCATCAGATATACCTCTTACATCATTTCAGAGCATGTATTGTCTATACAAGTATTTGTTTATGCAGTTCAGTTGCATAAACTCACTAGTAGTTTCCATGGAACTGATAAACTAATTGTTTCATCCATACATTTATTCTTTTGTGGTAGTCTCCATGGACAATAACATTGTATACTCTCACACTTTACATAACCATTCCATCTATCTTGAGATAATATTGAGTATACTAATAGAGAATAATTAATATTTTATGCTCTCAAACTACAACATGAGGATGGGCTAGATTCATTTCTTGGGTCATGTTCTCCAAGTTACATGAGTATCAATTGACCCAGAGAAGGTGAGAGCAGTAGTTTCCTAGAAGAAATAGAAGAATTCATATGAGGTACAATGTTTTCTAGGGCATGTGGGTTACTATAGATGATTTATTCACGACTTTACATGCATTTCAGTGGAACTACTAGGCCTAATTAAGATTTGTGTGAAGTACTTATGGATATATACCTAAACTTCATCCTTTCGGGAGCTGTAAAGGAGATTTACATTATCACCAATACTAATTTTTCTAGAGCAGACCAAGAGTTACACTATTTACACAAATGCATCAGGTATCTGGTTGGGTGTAGTGCTTATAAAGGGGGAAGGATTCATTGTGTGTGGGTCTTGGCTGTTGAGGCCATATGATAGGAACTACCCTACAAACAATATCGAGTCAATAAGAGTTGTTCTAGTCTGGCATTGTGGAGACATTTCATACTAGGAGAGAATTTTGTGGTATACACAGACTAATAAAATCCTCAAGTATACCTTTACAAAATGAGATCTGAATTTGGGACCATGATAGAGGTTTGAGTACCTTCCATCATTTGACATTGAACATACCAACACGCCTGGGAAAGGAAACCAAATGGTTAATGCCTTGAGAATGAGGACTCAAATATAGGATGTTTAGGAGTCCAAGAGTGAGTAGATTCTTATGGCTATGTTCACAGAGATGCATTCAGAGGTGCACGACCAACAGGGGGTGGCCTTTCTTTATTTTATAGTTTTTACCTATACTATACTGTATCGAGTGCGAATAAAGAACTCTAAGATTATGAAGGCCTAGTTCAACGGGAGAGTGTGTCAGGAGAGGACCCTACTCATGGGTGGACCATAGGCGAGAATGTAAATTTTCGTATGAATGGGTGTTTATGGGTGTCAGTAGGAATATGCAATTTGTTGTTGTGAGATTTTAATTCCTCATTATTGGCCATTCATCCTAGTGGAAGCATGATGTATCAAGATATATATTGTTATTATTGGTGGCCATGAATGATGAGTGATATATATGGTTTTGTTATGATATGTTCCACCTATTAGCAGGTGATGGAAGACCATCAGTGACCGGTATGGATTTTACAACACATACCCATTCCTGAGTTGAAGTGTATTGATGTCACGATGGATTTAGTGATAGTTTTACCATGTTATACTTGAGGAAATAATGTTGTATCAGTTATTGTAGACAAACTCATGATGGTTTCTCATATAATGTCGATCAAGGAACACATCAGTTTGGATGAACATGGAATGTTCTACATTTGAGAGATAGTATGATTGCATAGGGTTCCACACTCTATCATTTCAAACAGGCATACATAGTTTACTTATCATGTCTAGTAGGGACTAAAAAGGGATTTTTGTAAATAGGTACTTTGGAGTACATCATTCCAACACCAGATATATGGCCAGTCCAGCTGTATGATTCAGGTTTGGTAGGACATGTTTCGAGCATGAGTCTTAGATTTTAGGGGCTCCTGGGAGAGACATATACCCCTAGGGGAGTTTTATTACAATATTATTTTTAATAAATGATCTCGATGGCACATTTTGATGCTTTGTATGGTAGTCCAGGCCGATAACCCATATTATGGATGGTGATAAGATAGATAGCTATGTTGGGGCCTCGTCTGGTCTAAGACACCACTTAGTATGTGGAGTTTATTCAAAATAGGATTGGTATTGCACAATATCACTAGAAATATTCTTCTGGTCGACATAGATGACCCCTAATGATCTAGTTTAGAGATAAGGTTTTCTAGTTTGTCACATCGAGGTTAGGGTACATGTGGATTAGGATACAAAGAAATATTTCATTGAGATACATCTGGATGTTTAAGGTTTTGGAGATTGTTGGGCCAGTTTTCGATCAGTTTCAGTTATCTTAGATGTATTGGTATATACATGATGTCTTTCATGTTTCTAATCTACAATGTAACTTTTCAGACCCATCTCATGTTTTTGAACCCAATGAGCTTGAGTTGGAGGTGGATACATCCTTTAAGGAGAACCCCGTTCGAATTGTGGATTGCAACACTGAGGTACTCTATTGCTGGTCTATTCTTCTTGAATGTATACAACGGAAACACGGGATATTACATGATGAAACATCGGATACAAAGGTCGATGTGAGATTGTACTAGCTAGAGTTGCTCACTTATTCTTTTTCACCACTATTGGAAGGGTAATTTAGGGAGGAATTTTTTTATAATAAAATTTTATAATAACAATATCTTCATTTCATTTATGGATCTATATTTTGTGTTAATGTTTTGGAAAATGAATGAAATTGGTTTTTTTAGTACACACGATGCACTTTAATTTACAACCCGTGTACTCTGTTGCTTCATACAACCATGTACTAGCCTTATAATGGCCACTTACATGGCCATGTGGTAACCTGGAAGACTACATGAGTCGAGGGTTGGTTATGGATACTACACAACATCTAGTTTAAAAGAACCCACCATGTACTTTTATTTTTATTTGATATATTAGAGTGGGGTCATGTCTTATTTCTGTAAACTTATTTTTATCCATGTGGTTTTTATAATAGAGAGTTGTAATGAATAATGAACACTGATCCCCTATCGATTCTCTAGCCATGTTCATATTGAGACACAGTCATGTGAGTTGGAATCCCAACTGTGAGTTCTCTAAAACCATGGAGCCTTTCCTTCTGATTAATTCTCTATTGTGAGTAATTCAAGGTTGAATCTTTTTCATATTTTTTCAGATATAAACTGATCTAGGCCAATTCAAGGAATTAAGTTAATTTATATTGATCATATGACATCACAGAACGTTATGTGTACCTTTTTTTGTTTGTATTTGGATTATATATGCTAAAAGTGTTTCATAGCCAGGCTTGGGGTATCACTTGATTTGGAATTAGACACTGTTTGTTACCTTCTGTTGTTTGATTAATTGATATGGGGTTGTTACTTATGTGTATTGTTAGATACGTTATTACGGGACACCCCATGGTTTTTATTACCTTGATTGGTTGTTGATGGTCTTTTGGTCTAGGATGCATGTTAGGCTTTCCCTTTTTTCCATGCATTGGTTGATTAGGATGGAAATTGTTTGATTATATAAAATTCATGTCATAATCTTGGGAATGATTGTTCTTTTAGTAGTTCAGTTCATAGTAGCCTCTTTGATTTTGTAGGCATATTTTTTGTTCAAGGGACTATGATTGACTTGGACTAGTAAGACTACAGGGACATCTACATTATTTACACATGAATATGAGATCCTTTTTGTAGATATAGAATTAGGGGTATTGACCGTGAGGGATACCCTGTAAGTCTTTTAAAATTTTGGGATACTATGTATACCCAGGGGTATCGACCATGAGAGCTACCGAGGATTTGATTTATAATTTATTGACATTATGTTTACCTAGGGGTATTGACCATGAGGGATACACATGATTTCATTTATAATTTATTGATGTTATGTTGTCCCAGGGGTATTGATCATGAGAGATACCTAGGATGTCATTATTGATTATTGATGTTATGTCGACTAAGTTATATTGACCATTAGAGCTATAAAAAATGTTGTTTATAATTTATTGATGTTATTTTGACCCGTTGGTATTAACCATGAGAGCTACCTAGGTGGTCATTTATAAATTCTTTTTTCCCTGTTGACCTAGGGGTATTGACCAAGAGAGATTCCCAGGTGGTCATTTGTAAATGATTGGTTCTATGATAAACCAAATGGGTTAGACCACGAGAGCCTTCCCATAGGGTTATTGATGAATGATTGAATTATTTTGATGAGTCTTCCCATCCAAAGAACATGATTGGACTCAGCCTTACTTAATTGTTTACATGGTCTTCTGATACATCTGTTTGTTACTATTTCACATGGGAATATAGAGCATAGTCTAGACCACAAGATTACATGATTTAAAGGATGAATACTAATTGTAAATGAATGTAAATGAAAACCAGGGGATATTTTACTTGTGAGTACTTCTTAGTTTATTGCTTCATATCTATATATTACCAACTATATATATATATTCACATATAATTAGGCATAGAACATTTGGTAGTTTTCTATTAGGATTCATCTCACACCATGTTTGGGTCATTCTTTTAGACCCAAGACAATTATGTGATTGTAGGTATCGATAATGGAAAGCATGCTTCTTAAATGAGTACATGATTACTGACAGAGTTGGAGAGATTGGGACCATGTAGAGGCTTGTGATGCTATAGAAGAATACTTATTTCTTTTGTACATTGGTTTCCATATTGCATTCCTGCATTTTGACTTGTTTGGATATTTTTTACATTAATATTCCATGCATCATATATATATATATATATATATTCTGTCTTATGGTAGATTTCCATTTAATCTTATAATGTTAATATCTATTTTTCGGTATTTCTGCATCCCCTGTTTTATAATATTTTTCTGCTCTGTATACTCTATCAATGATGTCATAGTTTCTCAATTATTACACCATGGACCTCGTTGTGTGTTTCCAGCCTCTAGCATTAGTGAAAATTCGCATGAATTTATGTTACCAATCTAGTATAGGACACCATTGAGCATCACCAGGATTCGAGATGTTACACATTTTCACTTTCATTCATCAGTATCAACCACTTTGATTTTATCATGATTTCATGGAAATATCAGTCGATGTATTGAACTAGATATATATTATAATCATTTAGTTTATATATTATTTTTTCAACATTGATATACATATTGGTAATGTTGTTTATAATTATGATTTATTACTATGATCAAGTTAGAAATATAAAAAAACAGGATGATATTTAACAACTAATTTGAAAAATTAGTTATTGGTCTCCATTTTCATTACCGCATGAGATATACCCTTGAAAATGATATATGTTGATAAAAAACATATTCCATTCATATAAACTCATAAAATAATTGATATATGATCTAATACTTTATCTTATTTAATTTTTTGTTTGTAATTTGTATTCATGTTTCGTATGTTCTCTTTGAGATGATTTGTATCTATCGAATCTTTGAGAGTTTTACCTTTCGACAAGCATAACATTTGATCCATAACACTATTTTAGCTTCAAGAAAAGTGAAATAAAATATAAGGAAATTATCTAATATATTTTAAAAAAATCATTATTGGAACTATTTATTTTAAAAAATGATGCTAAAAATGTAGGTTTTTACATTTTGGTGTTAGTTTTTTTAAAAACCGAGGAAAAATATAATTCTTTTTAACCTTTTTGCCTCAGATTCTACAAAAACTGACACCAAATATGATACCGCTGTGTATTTTGGCTTTAGTATAACTATATTATTCCAAAAAATAGATGTGAATCATTTTTTCATTAGTTTACAAAAAAAAATCTTGTCAACTACCTTATTTTTTACATTGGAGACTTTGGCATCAGTAAAAATCCAATTTTAAAGGCCATTTTTATACGAGTGATATTTTCATTAATAGCATGGGTTACATGAAGTTTCTGAGATTTAGTGAACTATGATATACTGTTACAATTACTTTTTAAAAATATGCATTATAAGAATTCCATTAAAACACAGTTGTATAAATTGGAATAAGTTTTTAAAAAGCACGTATGAAGGATTTAGATAAATTGAATATTTTGATATATAAGTACCTAATTAAAGCTATTTTCATTTTATTAATATAAAATTTTCTTAATTTTTTTTAATTTGTGAAAAAATAAAAAATTTTCTGAACTATTAAAAAGAATATAAGAAAGAAGGTACACAATTTATTAAATAAACCTTTGAAATTTAACATTTGGATAACTATTATGTTTTTTAAAAAGTTAATATTTTTATACGAATTATTAATAAATATATCCTCCTAATTTAAGAAATTTAAATTTTACATTTTGTATAATGGATATATATTTAAAATTAGACTTATAATGTCATTATTAATATGATTTTGGTCATCTTAATGAAGATCATATTGAATTTTGAAATAACACCTTTCTATTATTGTAAAGTAATTTTATATGGACAATAGTTTTCATTACATTTATATGATTAATTTTAAAAAAAATCAACCAATTATGTGAATCGATTTTAGAAAAATAGTATTCATATTTTAAATCAAAAAAAATTATATAATAATTTGAAATTATATTTTTCAAACCGAGTATTAATAATATTATAAATTATTTTACATGGTTATGGATAAAATGGTTTTTTTCTGGAACTTATGATAAGAGATAAAAAAGTAAAAAGATTCCAAGTCCTATTTATTATATGTATATCTATCTTATCAGATATATATTTATTTACTGATCCATTTTTAATCATTTTGATATTTTTAAAATATTGTTATAACTCTTTATTTTCAAATATACCATTTGTGTCATATCCCTCACTAATAAAAGGTCACCCCATATCCTCGATTTTTAAAATTCCAACACCAGTTGGTTCATCAATGTACTAAATAAATATATTCAATATTTACATCTTCATTTCTTAGTGACCTTAGTTTAATTAGTGAACAATAGAATTTATAGTTTTTGTGAAAATCAATGGTGGTTGTATGAAGAATATTATCATTATAACCCAAGAGTTATTATATTATTTATTCATAAATTTATTAAGAATATTATAAAATATTATAATGTAATAAATTAAATTTTCACCTATAAAGAGATGTTATTATTTTAAATTCATTGACTTTATCCATCTCCTCTTACCACAAATGGTAAACGAACTCATTAATAATGTGTAGATCAAACTACTTCCTCGTTATCCGATGTATTTCATATTTAATCACCACCTAACATAGATCGATATGATATTTTATTTACATATTCAAAATATATTTATGTAATTGTTTTAATTTTTTATTGGAATATAATATATAAATTATTTTCTTCCACTCCATTGAAAAATGATAACATCTCTCATTATATATGTGGACTACAAACTCAATAAAGTAATGTGATTCACTTTTAATTTTTTTGACATGGATGAAAATACTAAAATATTTAATGAATATAAATTCTCTATTTGATAAAAATATGCTCCTATAATGATTAAATAATAAATTCATTTCTTTTATTCCATTTGTTGATAAATTTTAAATAGTTATCCTCAATTCATATGTAACATAGTCTTCATTAATGTTGTAATTCATTTTCCATATCTAACATTTATAGATTTTTATAGATATATATAAAATTAATATACATATATACATATATATAATTTTTATAATTTTTATAATTTTTATAATTTTTATCATTATTTATATGATTTAACCATTATCAATGTGAAATGATCAAAAATACCATACGAAAACCATCATGATAAATTAATCAATGTTTCCAGAGTTGTGAAAATTTCGTGGAAATTTTACATAAAGGTTGAAAAATGTATTGGTTAAATAAAGTGTGGTATAATATATTTGAATATGGTTATGAAACATAGTCATAAAAAAAATTTATATGGGGTTTTATAATGATGTTGAAAAATTTAGAGACTTAAGTTAACAGAATTTCACATCAAATTATCTTCCTTGAGGCATAGGTTATATTATTTACCAATATTATTTTATGTGGTGTATTTAAATCCTTATTAATGTTTTTATAAATAATTAATTGATTCTAATGAACATAGTTTTTTATTAAATGTTATTCATTCCTAAGGCTTATGAATAAAAAGTTATAAAATAAGGTATGCTATTTCAGTCTCACTTTTTTTACTCATGGACACATTCTGTATTAACAACATGATTATTTATTGCGATGTATATAATTTCCCGGAATGCATTTTATGATTATTTTTTGTAACATTTATGATGATTTACATATCCATATATGATTCATTCATTTATGTGTCTTATGAATCAATCATTACAAGTGTGGTAATAGTTTTTTATTACAATATCATTATTTATTGATAATGTTAATTATTTGGAATAAAATATTGTATTTTTATTATCTATCACTCAATGAACACATTTATTTTATTCTAATATGGTTATTTATAGAAAATAAATGTATCAATTTCAATTTCCACCATTTATGTACTAAATATAATAAATTATTTTTAAAGTAAGATCTTATTTATTTCATATTTCATTAAAGATAGTATTTTATAATATTTGTCCAAGATTTCACAAAAGGTTTTAAATAATTATTTTACAATAATCATATTATTTTTTAACTAAAATTTTAACCATTTTTCAAATTTTAAAATATTTTTTAAAATGAATATTATTTTACATGTATGGTATAGGATATTTAAATTTTTTTTCAAAAATGTGAAAATAAAATTTTTTTTAAAATGTACATCATGAATATTATTTCATGAAATCATATCCACTCAGTGATTTAAATGTTCCTTCAATAATTTTAAATATTATATGAAAAAATAATTAATATTTAGGAATGTTTTAAATTTTTAATAAGTATTTTCAATATGTAAAGGATGTTTATTTAATAAAGGTTCAAAGTAATATCTAAAATCATTTTTGATCTTGGAGGACATGCCCTAATGTTACATAATCTTTTAAATGGGATATATCAAATTATACCATCCTTATTTTTTCTATGTATTTTTAATTTTTATTTATATATGTTGATAGAACTAATTTCATTTCAATGGGTTATATTAATGAATCGTCTTTCTTTCCCCTGGGTTATGTTATGGTGAAATGTTTAAGAAAACCATTTACTTTTTATACATTATGATATGATCAATGTTTATGATATTTTTTCCCACATTTGATTGATTTTAATTCTATGATAGGTGGGAATAATATCTATATCAAATTAATCGGTTAACCAATTTGGTTAAATAAGATCAAAATGTATAAAGAAGGATATCCCAATACATAGATAAGTTATAAAAGAAGTTTTCCAAAACATGAAAGAGTGTACACAATAGGTCATCCCAAGACAATAAGAAGGATATAGGGTGGTAATACCAAGATAGAAAGAGGATACATTAGATAATTTCCCAATCTCCAAACCATGATTATGGGTTGTTACATAGGCCTTTAAAGTTAAAAATGTATTTTTGGGTACCCAAATTATAATATTTTCTATGCATCAATGAAGTCCAAAAATCTAGGTCTAGGACAATGTTATTACATCATTGTTTACATTATTTGATTCCATTATGATTATTCACTTATAAAATTCCATTATTTATTCCATGGAAAAATAATATTATCTATAATTAATAGGTTCTTTCAATAAAAAGTTATTATCATTTTGTCATACATATATACTCTAGTTATGTTAATATCTATAATTTTTACCCTTATAGTGAATACATGATCACCCTTTAATATTTTTCCATTCTTAATGTTATGAAAAATTGAATTATGGTTCATCCATTTAAGAAGGGTTGCCGTTATGAAGAGTATTGTGGTAGATGATGTGGTTTATGAAGGAACTAGTTTTCATTGTATCGGTGTTTTTAGATTCTTTCCAAAGAATTATGGTAGTATAATTATGTTATTTAATGAATATTAATCTATTAATGGGTGATATATATATATATATATATATATATTAATGTGTGGATCATCATAAATACAATCTCAATGACATCAAATTATCGGTTTTTCCAATTATTATATTCATAAATATCTTTTGACTCCGAACTATGTTATTTTTATTAATATATCCATCATTATCTATATTATCCTAAGAATGATGTTGTCTATATATAATTAATTAATATTCATCTCCCTTTAACATTATAGTGCTTCACTAATTTAAGGAAATGTATAAGTCTAAAACACAAGCCATTAATCATAAATTTTAGCATAATATGAAAAATATAAATAAAATAATTCCAATGACATAGTCACATGGATATTTTATTTTTCGAATAATCACATATAATATCAATTTCCAATTTCATAATGATGTAATGCATAATGTCGGACATCATAACCACATAGATAAGACCTCGTGCCAAGACTACAAAAAAAGATTTTGTCAAGGCCTTGTGCCAAGACACTAATTTGTATCATGAGACCTACCAATGCATCGAGGATCTATAGAAGGTTCCACATGTCACTTAATAAGTCCAATTCATTCCTCATATGAAATGTTTTAAACATAATCTAAACATTCACATTAAAACAATCATATGAAATGTCAAATATTTTACCGCAAACCATGAAATGTATAAAAATATGACATCTGCAGTAAAAAATAACTCATTAAATACAATATTGAAGATTGTATAATAATAAATTATCCTCAATTGAGAATAATTAAGTATATTGACATAGATGAAAATAATCATCAAAACTAATTGAGATAAATATCCCCCTTTTTCATGAATTCATTTAAATGTATCGCTATTTATAAAGAAGATGGTTTAAAATAAATTTTTGAATCAAAGTGTCACATACTACATTGAAAGAATTAAAATTATTTCCAGTTTTCAAAAATTAATTTCCATATAAATAAATCCTGAAAACTATTTTCAAAATATAGACATTAAGTATAAAGATTTATAAGAATAAAATTTAAAAAAAATTTAAAATGATATTTCAGTTAGAGTTCCAAACCAAATGAGAGATGCTCGAATACAAATAATTTAGTTAATAAAAACATTATAATATCATGATAATAAATTGATTCATGATATACTATGTCAAAGTACATTATATACACCATATAAAATTTAATTGTCACAAAACAACAGAGAAATATCAATGGATGAAAATTGATATGAAATCCCCTATAAAGACTATATCCTTAGGTTAATAAAACAAAAATGACACAATTATGTGGAAAAAATATGTATACACACAATATGATTGGATATTTAGTATAAATAAATCATATTACATTCACACATATTCTGGTAAAAGCAACACCAATGACATGGATGTTTAACTCAATGAATAGAAATTGAGTTAAAATTACTCTTATTAAGTTCATATTGATGAATTGATAATTTATCAACGGGAAAGTTAATAAAATGATGATGTAAATACCCATAAATTAATGTATATTACACAAATAATAAAATCATGGGCAGAACATACACCATAGAAAAGTTAATAGAGGAAAATATATAATGAATCTCACGGGAATAAAAGATAGAAGAAATCCCCTTACGTTGTACTTTTCCTTAGTATAGGGTAGCTTAACCCCCATTTATATTTGTGAAATCATTGCTATTAAATTATTCAATAACAAAATACATTAATATGATATCATATATGATCTTCTAATATTGTTTTTTATGATATTTTACTAGTATAATTGTTTTGGGTGTTAACTGGTTTGTTTTCTTTCATTTGTTTTCTTATGTAAGCCATCATTGTAATGTGTGGAATGTATTTTATTCATATCCATAATGATATTATGTTCTTAAAAAATATTTTTAATTCATCAAAGGAATAATATTCTTCATGGTTACAATGGGGAATGAATCTTAAAGTGTTTTTTGATGTGGTAATCTGTATGTACGCATGAGAGACAGTATCATCGAATTAACGATAAAATTGTATTTAATTGAATGTTATATCATATATAAATAATCATTAAAATGTTTTATTTATTATATAAATAAATTTTACTCATTATTATACCCATCCAAATAATGATGTGTTGAATAACAAATTACACCACGACGTGGAGACGGTAGGCCATACATACACACATATCATGACTTTTTCATTCATATGATTGATAGAATAATGATTATGGTTATAACATATTTATAATATCATCATAGTATGTATAATGTAATGGATTTATTACCTTGTTATGGAAACAACAAAGAAATAGGAAGTGGAAGAAGAAAAGAACATTAAAAGAGGTGGTGAAATTATTACCTCTTCTTCAGGTTCTTCCCTTTGATTTGATCAAAAGGGATTAATAGGATTTCTTTCTGGTCAAATTAATGACCTTAGGATGAATTGAGGGTAGTTAAGGGGATATTTGTGCAGTTTTTTGGCTGAGAAAAAAATGGCTTTGTGGGTGTAATATTAAGATAATGGTTTGTACCCTTTTATAAAAGAGGAGAGGGTCACCTTAGGAAATGTTTAGAATATTATTTTATTATATAATCATTTTCAGTTTATAATGATTCCATATGGATTTATTTTGATTCTAATGTAGGGATGGTTCTAAATACCTTCAACCAATAGTATTTGGTCAATATTAGATCACCATATTAACCTTATCTTTTAGATTTAGCTCTTAGTTAGTTTGTTTAACTTTTTCCATGTCTTCTAGTATTCTTACACTATATGGTTAATAAAAATAATATAAACTACCAAGAGAACGTAAAGTGGTTAATTAATGATATATGACATTATATATGACCTTTGTATGAACCATAGATTTTTTGGAAGATTATATCATTTAATAATATAATATTTGTTTTAAAAACACATTTATGTCAATTTTGACAATATTTTGTATATGGGTTCTTTGAAAGTCATTACAACATGATTACTTAGGAAAAAATTCATTGAATCAACCTTAACATGTCATATTAATCTATAAACTTCGTGGAAGTCATCTGAAGAATCAATTTACATTTATTTTGATATTTATAATATCAATTATTTTAATCTTTCATTGATAATGTAATTACTTCTTCATTATTATGACATAAATAAATTTATTTATTTAATGTCTAAAAATTATAAATAAAATTCCATAATGTATGAAATCTTTATATATTTCTAAACATGATTTATAGTTTAATTTATATTATGTAAAACCCAATATTAAAAATGTTTTGTTATCAAACATTAAATTTAACACTTTTAACTCTTCATTAAATAAAATAATAATAAATGTCCTAATCTAATCCAATCGGACCAAAGAGGGTCATATCTTATTCCTCTGGTTGATTTTGATCAGAAAAAACTTATCCAATAGAATGAGGACATGTTATAGGGTAATTATAACATCATTTATTATCATTAATTATCCTATTTACTTTTAACTATGGTAAATACAAGTCAAAAGTTTCTATTCATTAAAAATTATTTTCATCTTATTGAACCAAATTTAACTTACAGATTTAAACCATGTATCTGGGATTTTTGATATTTAATTCACAGTATCAGTAAAATTATGTTTTCTGTAAATTTTCTAATCTGCCAAGAAGGTGTGTAAAAACATTAAAAATCAATAAAATTTTATACATAGAATTTTATTATAAAATGACTCCAATAAATTACATTGAACTAAAATAGGTATTATATATCTTTTTTGTCTAAAAATTAATTTCAATAAAATAAATAACTATTTAAAATTAAAAGTTGGTTTTTAAATAATAACGCATTGTATTCAATATTTATCAAAAAGTGACCATTTTCAGAAAAACACCAAAAATTATCCCAAAGATATTTTTGATATTTTGATTCCGAAAAATATTTCTATTTTATCAAATTATAAACATAAATTTCGCATTAATTAATTTTAAATCATCTCCCATTTTTAAAACTAGAAAGCGGGATTTTGATAAGTAAAAACTATCAAAATATTGATATGTGTTTATGTCCAATTTAAATGTAAAATTACTTCTAATGACAAATATTTGATTAAGTATTAAAGATATAATCTAATTATACTTCAAAACCATTAAGCTAAATAATTTAACACAATAGTTATTTTGATTTAAATTTTTTTTTCAATTAAAATTTAGTATCTTTTATTATTCATCAAAATAAGAAAGATATCAGCAAAACACCAAAATTTTATCCAAAATAAATTTTTATGTCTTACTTATAAAGATGAATTTAATTTTAATCAAACTGAATAAAAAAGGTTTTAAATATTATATTTTAAAGGGTTATCCATTAAAAAGCGAAAAAATGAATTTTTTAATAATTAATTTATCTAAAATATTGGATTTTTCTTATATTCTATTTAAGAAAAACAGAAGATGAATGTTAAAATTATATGGGATATATATATAATTCAAAATTTGGTTATTATCATTCATAACAACTTTTTAAACGTCTTGTTTGATAGGTCTTTGTGCACTTTAAATCAGTGTTTCTTACATCACACGCTATTGTATTATTCAAAAGGAATCATACCGTGGAAGCTTGGGGGGTTACATTCATCCCTCTAATAAATTGAGTCCTCACAATTTGATATTGTTAATTGGAAATAAAATGTACGAAATAGAAAATACCTTTATGGAAAACCCATAATGAAAATAGGGTTAAAATTTTTTAGTCTTAAAAAGAGGGAAAGGAGAATGAAAAACTCACGGCAAAATTTGGATTTCAAATAGGAGAACAATGGTGGAGATTATAATTGGAGTTCAAATGTAAATATTAGTAAGGACTCGGCCTTAAACCTTACTTAATATTGAATTAAATGAATAATTCACATTGATGATCTTTTCAAGTTTAGAGTTTTAGAGAGTTAGGCCATTACTATTACAACTCAAAATATTACAAAGTAGACACTTCTACACAGTTTCAATTTTTTCATAAAATAAAAACTCTAAAAATGAAACATGTCTAGTTCCATGTTTAAGACAACATGACTTTTCATTGATCCCATCCTTGACCCTATTCCACATTATTTCCTATGAAAAACATTTCAAAAACTTGGGATGAGCATAAAAGGCTCAATAAGGGACACATATAGAATGAAAACTATTAGTTTTTCAAAACAACAAGTAACCCATGGATACTTTAACATAAGAAATACTTTTCACCTTTATGAAGTAGGAAATACACTTTACTGAATAAAATATCATTACATAACCATTTGTAACCAAAATATTACCATAAAACCCATATAAAGAAAACATAACATATAATGGTAACTTGAGACATGAACATACATAAATGGAATAACCATACGGTCGACTTCCACACATATCACTAAATGGAATAGCCATACGGCCCACTTCCATACCCAATGCATTGGAGGTTATAACGTAACCACCAGTCCTGGTATTCATGGCACCACCTATCATATGGTTTATCACGTAACCACCCTTCAATTGTACAAGTACCATTATATAATCATAGCACATAAAATATTGAAAATATAACCCTTTCACTATTAACATTTCACTTCCAATCACAAAATATCAATTCAAGATAAAGGAAAAATCAATGCTTTATCAAACCATTTTGAAAACCATTTAATAAAGAGATTTTTTTTGAATCAATGTGTCCCATACCAAATTGATGATTTTAATGGAATTAAAAATTTAAAACAATAATTTAGATATAAATAAATCTTTAAAACAATTTTTAAAACATGAACATTAATTATAAAAATTTAGAATAATAAATCTTTAAAACATTTAAATCGATATTTTAGTTAAAGAGTTTAAACAAAATGAGAGACACTTGAATAGAAATAATTGAAATAAATTCATTTAATAAAAACTTTATAATATCATTAGAATAAAAGGATATATGAAATAATATGTCATAGCACAGTATATACACCATATAAGATGTAATTGATGCATAAAAAAAATGAAGTCTCAATGGAAATGTAAACTGAGATGAAATCCCTTATAAAAATGGTATCCAGAAATTAAGGATAAATCAATATCATAATTATGTGTGACAAATATAAATACACACAATACTAGTGTACATTAATTGTAAAACAATCAGAGATCATTCACACATATTCATAGGATGACATTAAAAAAAATCCACCCAAAGAATGGGAATTGGGTTACGGAGTTCCCTTACTGATTTGGTAACATACAAAACATATGCCACATGAAATAAGGATAATCAAATGAAGATGTAAATACTCATAAATGAGATTATATTACACAATGAGTAAAATCATGTGCGGTACATACACCACACAAATGGAAACAGTGGCAAGTATAGCATGAATCTCATGGGGAGAAAAAGTGAGATGAAAACTCCTTACCACGTTCTAATCAGTCGAGTCGTATAACCCAAATATAATAACCCCAAAATTAATCACATAATACCATGAATATAATTATAATAATGATAATATATATCATAAGGAAGTACACAATACACCAAATGCAATAAATAAGTGGTGAATAATGGAATTTTCACAGAATTGAAAGTGAGATAAGAAAATCTCTTACCTCGTGTCCGACATGACCCGTTCGTTCTTTAATATCCTGAAAAATAAAGTAAAGTTAATTTATACATTGTTAAGAACCTTTTCCAAGTTTATTATTTCATTTATATCACTTATTACCATGTTATATATATTATGTAATCATTTAATTTAATAACGTTCATTTTGTCAATATTTGGTACTTAAGTCAAAAATAAACCCCTTATATTTACAAGTTGTCCATTTGGTCAATAGTTCATTATATCCAGAATTTATTCATTATTTATATATCAGATATATCATATATATCCAGTGTATACATGTATATATAATAGTATATAACATTCGGAGGTAAGAAATGAAATGCACCTTTCATGGAGACGGTAAGTCGTACGTACACATGAACGCTACATTCATTTCTATTTCTTATTTTAATTGAAATAAAACATAATTATAGATAGTTTTAATATAATTATAGTATAATATCATATATAATATAATTAAATCTATCCTTTATACATCCCACATAAGGCATTAACGAATCACATCACTTTGAGGGTGCGGTAGTCCGCACTTCCTCAAATGAGATTATCGTATTTACCTGCTATGGAAACCATAAAGGTATGCTATAAAAAGGTAAGTACAGAAGAATAAGGAAATTATAAATATAATATATATCATAAATAAATAAATTTCCATCATAATGACCACCATGTGAGGTGATAAGATGTAATTGAACAATCATTGTTTCGTGACGCCTTAGTTTTCCATCCACAGAAACACTATGTACTTCATCCATTAGATGGAGGTGTGTGTAAGTGTAGTTCTAATAATTCACATAAAAACATCCTAGTATATTTAGAATACTGGTGTTGTTACAAAATAATGGAAATAAAAAGATTTTAGGGGTTGGAGAAGTAAAATAAAAGAAGAAAATTTAACAGAAACTGTTACCTTTAATTTGGGTAACTCCATTTGGTTTGAACCAAAGGACTTCTTGATGTGTTATATGCATAAGATAAGGCTTTTAGGAGGAGGAGGGGTATGTAGATAGCCTAATTGGGCAGAGTCTGGGTGAGTCAAATGGCTTGAGAGATGTGAGTAATTACATAGAAGTGGTCTCCTTTTATAGGGGAGAGGAGGGGCTCTTTAGGAATGTGTGAAACTATTATTTTATTATATAATGTTATTCAGCTTCTAATGGTCCAAAAATCATTATAGTGGAATATAAGATGAGTCATGGTCGAAATAAAATCATCCAATTAGAATTGGACATGTTTTGGAAAATAATTTATTCATTATAATCTTATTTAATTTACTTATTTTTTAATAAGGTAAATACTGCATCATTATTATGTCATAAATAATTTAATATATTCGATGTCTAAAAATTATAAAAAAACTACTATCATGTAGGAAATATTTTTCTATTTATAATGAATATTTATAGTCGAAAATAGGACTTATATATCACAATAAAAAAATTAACTACTAAATGATTTATGTTAAAGTAAATTTTGCCTTTACATTAAATTAATTAATCTAAAGTTTAATTTTCCCTTCCATGTTGATCATTGGGGTCCCAAAATCGACCCAAAGATGGCCATGGTCGTTATTTACTCAACAAATAAGTTTTAGACAAGTGTTAAGGTAATTTTTAATTGTTATAATATTCTTTTAACCTTGAATTACCCTATTTACCTTTAACCGTGGTAAAATAATGTCAAAACTTACTATTCACGAAAAATTATTTTCATATTATTGAACCACATTTTACTCCTTGATAAAAACCATGTATGTCATGTTTTTGAAATTCAATTCACAGAAGTGGGGAAATTTCATTTACATGAAAAAGTCATTTTTTAACTACCACTAAGTGGTTTCACTATTCATAAAAATTGATGTTTTTCAAAAAAATACCAAAAATTCAACCAAATCTATATTTGATATTCCGAATTAAAAATTGATGTCTATTTTTCCAAATACAAAAAATATAAGTGGAAATAATTAATTTTAAAATTAATTACCATTGTTAAATCAAATAGCGTGTTTTTATGAAACAATATCTACCAAAAGTTTGACAACTGTTTATGTCCAATTTCAAAGTGAAATTAATTCCAATGACCAAAATTGTATTAAATGGTAAAAATATATTTTAATTTCACATTAAAACCAATTAAAAATATAATCTAACCATATAAATAAATTATATTAAAATCCAATTTTGAATTAAAATACAATAATTTTCATTATTCATTAAAAAATGTTCTTTTTCAGAAAATTGCCAAAAATTAACACAAAGTAAATTTTGATGTCCCCATTATAAAAATGATTTTATTTTGTCAATTATAATTTATTAAAGTTACCAAAACTAGATTTAAATATGGTTCACTATTAAAAGGCGATAAATTGGCCTTTTAATGTAAATTAACCTTAAAATTATATTCATTCACATTTTAAGCCTCTAATTTTTATCGGATAAAAGTAAGTACATTTAAAAAACATGTATAATAATATTGTATTTAGTTTTTTTCATTCCATCCAATACAATGGCTAGGAGTTGACTACCATTTAAAGTAATAATATTATATTATTTTTGTGCAGTGTAAGATTTCAAAGAAACCCATTGTTGCGTATCAGGTACGTTATCGAACATAACAACCATTTTTTAAGTAAAATTATTATTTAATTCACAAATATTAATAAATATGAAATATGTATTATTCTTTATTTACTGGGGAAGTTATATCCTTCCGCCCTTTTGGAAATTGTGTCCTCGCATTTGTAAAATTTGGCTCGGAAACATCATTGAATGTCTCACATCGGAAAAAGAGTAAATAAAACAATCACATTAAAATAAAGAAAGATATATATAAAGGTCCCTAGAGACAACTCATCCTAGGATATCATGTAGGAAAACATAGATATATAAGAAAAACTAACTCTCATAGATTAAAAGAGAGTGATAGATAAATTGGTCACAGAAAGTTAAATTCCACAATACCATTAATTTGTGGATGGGTAAAAGTATGATGATAAAATAGAGGTTATAACACTTTTTTAAGATCATTTTAATAGAGTTGAAGAATTGTTTTTATAACTAGACTAATATTGTAAGTAAATATACTTAATTTTCATGTATAGTTTCATCCTTTAATGAAATTATACCACAAACTCATCTTTTCTCTAATCGATGAATATTCAAGATGACTTGTTCACATTAAATGCACTATAATAAATGTATAGAGAATTACATAATCCACAAAAGATGAACTATAAATTTCCTTAGTCTTTAGACATTAACCAAAACCAAAATTGCTAGTACAATATCAGATAAGCCCCAAAAGGATAATCCTTTATAAAAAGAAATATTACTCTTAATCTACAAAATTCAACAAAAAGAACCCAATGTTCATGAAACACCATTAAATAAAATAGTATCCATAAAATAATCTAATTTAATACAAACTAAAATTGAAACCCAAATATCTGAAGGATTTAATCACATAGTCTTCCAAAGTAAATATGAACATTTATCTCCAGATAACATCAGTTACTCTAAAAGTCTCATATTGAAAAGTAATTAACCTAATCACATATCCTCCATGATAGGTTAATAATTTCCATAGATAACCCAAAATCAACTTATTGTTGATTCATAAGATCATCTATCTAAAAAGAATTATTCATACTGTCTAGGGACTTTACATAGTCCAGTGGTAGGTGATAAATTCCAGTTGCACTTTGGTTGTGGGTTCGATTCCCATAGCTTCGTCCGACGCGATGAGTTGTCACACGGTTTGCGTGTTGTCCCTTTTAAAAAACTACATAATTTTATAACACACCCAAAAAAGATATAAATTCATCAAAAATAACCATAACATATTTTAACCACAAACGTTATCTAATAACTTTTGTTTTTCATCCCAAAAATGTATTAACATATAATTTCCTCAAATTCAAGGATCATATAAACCCAAATGGTTCTTTATAACTACAAACAAAAAAATAATAATTATTCCATGAATAAAATTTTCATATATCAATCTTCAAGGTTACACATACTATAAAGTGTCTTCTAATGTAATCCCATCCTCTAAAGAGCCTTAATACTTTTAATCATTTCACCATCCCTAAATCTACCATAACTTTTGAATCCCTTATATGTTGACCTCTTACTCATTCAAAATTCTTCATGATCCATTAACCATTCTTTACAAGCTTATTCTGAAATAATTCTTTCCTCCAAACAAAATCATGAATCATATCCTAAGATTTCAATAATAGGAAAACATATGTTAAGAAATAATCCATACATTTCATTGGTCATTTTCAGTTTCTTCGTCCTCAATTGGAACGACATTAGGTATTGGTAAAATAATATTTGTACGATCATGGTGATCTCATTCTCAAAACATCTTCATAGTACATGTGTTTCCATAATGACCATGCTCTCCACATTTAAAACATTCAATTCATCCCTCGGAAAGGTCTTCTTTCCCTTTCCAAGAGTCAACTAGATGCTTCCTTTATCCATGCCAGGTTCTTGCTTTATGACCTTAATTTCCACATCTATAGCATCTATCTATCGCTTTGAATGATTCTATTGTGTTTTTATTTCCACATCGTTGACGCATAGATTTTTTAACATACATACCTTTATGATTATTACCTGAACATTCGTAGGGATTTTTTTCTCGCATATATGATATCTTATAAAAATCTCTATGGTTCAGGTGGTGAATCATGACTCTAGATAGTTGGTTGAGAATAACCACAAGAGTTCTCATTGCAGCTCCCATATCATTCAACTGCTCGTTCAAAAAACTGTCATAGTTTTCTCCACATCCATTGTTACTTTGGTGCCTGCTAGATCAATCCATTTACTATAACCAAAATGGTCAGTGTGAGTATATCAGTAAAATCATCATCTAATATCTTCTGAGGAGGGTAAATACTAAGATATACTTATTCATGTTATCATAAACACATTCATTTTATAAAAATAACTATGAATATTTCTAAAATCTTAACCAATATGGTAATGTAACATATGCTTAAATTGTACCCTAACCTCTAAAGTTATCTAAACGGACCTCTGATACCAACTTTAAGGACTAGGAAATAAACATTACTTAATATTGAATTAAATGAATAATTTACATTGAGAATCTTTTCATGTTTAGAGTTTTAGAGAGATAAGCCATAAATATTACATCTCAAAATATTACAATGTAGACAATTGTACACAGTTTCCATTTTTTCATAAAATAAAAACTCTTAAAAAGAAACATGCCTAGTTCCATGTTTAAGACATCATGACTTTTCACTGAACCCATCCTTGACCCTATTCCTCATTATGTCCTGTGAAAAACATTTCAAAAACTTATGATGGGCATAAAATTCTCAGTAAGGGATACACAAAGAAGGAAAACTATTAGTTGTTCAAAACAACAAGTAATCCATGGATACTTTAACATAAGTAATACTTTTCACCATTATGAAGTAGTAAATACTCTGTACTGAATAAAAGATCATTACATACCCTTTTGAAACCACAATATTACAATAAAACCCATATAAAGAACACATAACATATAATGGTAACTTGGGACATAAACATACTTAAATGGAATAACCATACGGTCGACTTCCACACATATCACTAAATAGAATAGCCATACAGCCGACTTCCACACCCAATGCATTAGTGGTTAAAACGTAACCACTCGTCCTAGTATTCACGACACCACCCGTAATATGATTTATCACGTAACTACCCATCAAATGTCCAACTACCATTATATAATCATAGCACATAAAATATTGAAAATATAAAGATTTCACTATTAACATTTAATTTTCAATCACAAAATATCATTTCAATATATTGGAAAAATCAATTCTTTATCAAACCTTTTTCAAAACCATTTAATAAATATATTTTTTTGAATCAAAGTGTCCCATAACACTTTGATGATTTTAAATAAATTAAAATTTTAAAACCATAATTTCCATATAAATAAATCATTAAACCAATTTTTAAAACATGGACATTAATGATAATGATTTATAAGGATAAATATTTAAAACATTTAAAATGATATTTTGGTTAAAGAGTTTTTAACAAAATGAGAGACGCTTGAATACAAATAAATGAGGAATAACATTTAATAAAAACCTTATAATATAATGAGAATAAATGGATTCATTCTATAATATGTCAAAGCATGGAATATACACTATGTAAGAGGTAATTGGTGCATTAAAAAAATGAAGTCTCAATGGATATGTAAATTGAGACAAAATCCCTTATAAAAATGGTATCCTTAAATTAAGGATAAATAAATCTCATAATTATGTTTGAAAAATATAAATACACCCAATAAAATTGTACATTATGTGTAAAACAATCAGAGGTCAATCACACATATTCATAGGATGACATTAGAAAAAGAATATCAACCCAAAGAATGTGAATTGGGTTAAGGAGTTCCCTTACAGATTTGGTACCTTACAAAACATATGCCATATGAAATAAGCATCATTAGATGAAGATGTAAATACTCATAAATGAGATTATATTACACAAAGAGTACAATCATGTGCAGTACATACACCACACAAAAGAAAATAGTGGCAAATATATCATGAATCTCACGTGGATAAAAAGTGAGATGAAAACCCCTTACCGCGTTGTAATCAATCGAGTCGTATGACCCAAAGTTAATAACCAAAACATTAATCACATATTACCATGAATATAATGATAATACTGATAATATATATCATAAGTCAGTAAAAAATACACCTCATGCAATAAATAAGTAGTGAATAATGGAAATCTCACGAAATTAAAAGTGAGATAAGAAAATCCCTTACCTAGTGTCCGACTTGACCCGTACGTTCATTAATATCCTGAATAATAAACTAAATTTAATTTATAATTTCTTAAGAATCATTTTCAAGTTTATTATTTCATTTATATAACTTATTACCATGTTATATATATTATGTAATCATTTAAGTTAATAACGTTCATTTTGTCGATATTTGGTACTTGAGTCAAAAATAAACACCTTATATTTACAAATTTCCCATGTGGTCAATAGTTCTTTATATACAGAAAAAATTTACAATTACGATATCATATATATCATATATATCTAGTATATACATGTATATATAATAATACATAACATTCGGAGGTATGAAATAAAATGCACCGTTCATGGAGACGGTAATCCGTACGTACGCATGAACGCTACATTCATTTCAATTTATTATTTTAATTGAAATAAAACATAATGATACATAGTTTTATTATAATTCCATTATAATATAATATATAATATGATTAACTCTATCCTTTATACATCCCACATAATTCATTAACGAATCACATCACATTGACGGGGTGGTAGTCCGCACGTCCTCAAATGAGTTTATCGTATTTACCCAATATGGAAACCATAAAGGCATGTTATAAAAAGGGAAGTACAGAAGCATAAGGAAATAATAAACATAATATATATCATATTAAAAATACAGTTATATCATAATGGCCACTATGAGAGGCGGTAAGATGTAATTGAACAATAATCATTTCGTGAGGCCTTAGTTTCCCATCCACAGAAACATTATGTTAATCATCCATTAGATAGAGGTGTGTCTAAGTATAGTTAGAATAATTCTCATAAAAACAACCTAGTATATTTATGATACTTTTTTTGTTACAAAATAAAGGAAATAAGACGAGTTTAGGGGTTGGAGAAGTAAAATAAAAGAAAACAATTTTAGAGAAACTATTACATTTAATTTGGGTAACTCCCTTTGGATTGAACCAAAGGACTTCTTGATGTTCCTTCTGCCTATGATAAGGCTCTTAAGAGGAGTAGAGGTATGTATGGAGCCTAATTGGGTAGATTTTGGATGATCCAAATGGCTTTAGAGTTTTGATGAATTGTATATAAGTGGTCTCCTTTTATAGGGGAGAGGAGGGGCTCTTTAGGAAAGTGTGAAACTATTATTTTATTATATAATGATATTCAGTTTCTAATGGTCAAAAAATAATTATAGTCGAAGATAATATGATTCATGGTCGAAATATAATCATCCAATAAGAATTGGACATGTTTTTGATAATATTTTAATCATTATAATCATATTTATTTTAATCATTTATTAATGAGGTAAATACTGCATCATTATTGTGACATAATTAATTTAATTTATTCGATGTCTAAAAATTATAAAAAATTACTATAATTTATGAAATATTTCTATATTTCCAATTAATATTTATAGTCGGAAATAGAACTTATATATAACCATATAAAAAATAATTACTAAACGATTTTTGTTAATGTCTCTTTTTCCTTTACATTAAATTAATTAATCTAAATTGTCATTTTCACTCCCAAGTGGATCAATGGTGTCCCAAAATCGACCCAAATATTCCCATGGTCGTTAATGACTCAACCAATAAGGTTTGGAAAATTGTGAAGGTAATTTTGAATTATTATAATTTTCTTTTAACCTTGAATTACCCTATTTACCTTTAACCGCTGTAAAATAAAGACAAAAATTACTATACAACAAAAATTATTTTCATCTTATTGAACCACATTTAACACCTTTATAACAACCATGTATATCATATATTCGAAATTCAATTCAGAGAAGTGTTAAAATGTCATTTAAATGCAAAAAATTCAGTTTTTAACTACCACTATGTGGTTTCACTATTCATCAAAAATTCGAGTTTTTCAGAAAAATACCAAAAATTCTACATAAGTTATATTTGATATATTCCAAATTCAAAATTTATGTCTTTTTTGCCAAATAAAAAACATATAAGTGGAAATAATTAATTTTAAAATTACTTTTTGTTGTTAAAACAAATAGCGTGTTTTTATGAAACAATGTCTACCAAAAGATTGACAACTGTTAATGTCCAATTTCAAAGTTAAATTAATTCTAATGACCAGCATTGGATAAAATGGTAAAAATATATTTTATTTTTTCTTTAAAACCAATTAAAAAGATAATATAACCATATAAATAAATAAGACTAAAAGTCACTTTTTAATTAAAATACAATAATTTTCACTATTCATTAAAAATGAACTTTATCAAAAAATACTAAAAATTCACAAAAAGTAAATTTTGATGTACCCATTATAAAAAAGACTTTATTTGGCCAATTAGAATGTATTAAATTGACCAAAACTAGATTTAAAGATGGTTTTCCATTAAAAGGCGATAAATCTGCCTTTCAATGTAACTTAAGCTTAAAATTAGATTCATTCTCATTTTAAGCCTCTAATTTTTTTCGAATAAAAGGAAATACATTTATCAACCATGTATAATCATATTGTATTTAGTTTTGTTCATTTCCACCAATATAATGGCTTCGATTTGACTACTGATTAAAATAATAATATTATATTATTAGTGTGCAATGTATGATTTCAAAGAAACTCGATGTTGTGTATCGGGTACGCTAACAAACATAGAAATACTTTTTAAAGTAAAATTAATATTTATTTCACAAATATTAATAAATATTAAATATGTTTTATTCTTTATTTACCTGGGATGTTGCAATATTTATAAGGTTTTATTGTGGTCATCAATCAATATCAAGTGAATGGAAAACTGTGGGCATCATAGCCATAAATCTACTATGAATAATGTAAGTTGTTAGGATAACACATTTTTGGGTTTGGGATCCTTTCCCTAATATTAAAAATTAATTTATTCATATAATAAAAATAATAATTGATAAGTGGAGTTCCATTCCTTATCTTATTTCTACCATATACTCATCTATCACTCCAAACGATGATTATTCAAGTTGACTTGGTCACACCTAAAGTGCTATAATAAACATAAATAGAATCACCAAATCCACAAAGGATGAAATATTTATTTCCCATGTCTTTAGAGATTAACCAAAACAAAAATGGTTAGTATAATATCAGATGATCCCCAAAAAACATAATCCTTTAGAGAAATTAATATTAATCATAATTTCTAAAATTCATCAAACAACACCCAATGTTCAAAAAATACCATTCAATATAAAAAATTACTCAAAATCATTCATTATAATCAATACTAAGATTGAAACCCAAAAATCAAAAGAATTTGATTACATAGTATTCTATGTAAAATTGTATCTTTTAATAACATCGACTACTCATAAAGTAACATACATAAAATCATTTAACATAATTACATAGTCTCCATGATAGGTTAGTAATTTCTATAAATAACCTAAATCGCTATAAGACCACAATTAAAACATAGATAAAAATCCACCACTACTAGTCAAATGGAATATAATAATATTCTATTTTCTATAGGAATATAGTGTTCCTAACAGAGAAAATGTATTGCAAAATAACATTTATCACTTAATCACCAAATTAGTTTCATATACAAATGATATCCATTTGATAACCATAAGATCCCAAATTAACTTTTTATTCATCAATATAATCATTTAACTAAAAATAATTAGTCACACTAACTAGGGACATTACGTAGTCCAGTGGTAGGTGATAAATCTCAGTCTCACTTTAGTTGTGGGTTCAATTCCCACAGCTTATTCCGATTCTACAGGTTGTCACAGAGTATGCGTGTAGTCCATTTTCAAGAACTACATTTTATAAAATTCCCTAAATGAGATAAATTTATGAAAAGAAAAATAAATAAATTTTTTTACAAATATTATATCATACCTCACATTTTCATCCCAATATTAAATGACATGTAATTGACTGAAATTCATTGATCATTTGAACCAAAATGGTTATTTATAACTATATCCACAATACAAAAGATTATTCTTCCTCAAATAGAATTTTAACAATAAAAAACTACAGGGTTACATATACAAGAGAAAATTCCTCCAAAGTAATCCCATCAACAAAGAGCACTAATACCATTAAACATTTCCCTATCCATTTATTTCCACATAGGTTCTTCCATGACATAGAGGTTATACAATAGAATAGGGAATTAACTTGGGAAATTCCATGGTCCCCTACATTTACACCAACTAACTGTAAATGGATTCTTGGGATCATTTTCATTTTCATCCATAATACTCTTCATTTTTCCTCCATTATTCTATATATTATGTACTTCTTTACCGCACATAAATCATTTTTTTTCATTCAGAAACTTTCCTAGGTGGCTTATTTCACATTTCCTACATGATAGAAATTGTTCTTTCTTTTTTCTATAGTCTACTCTGCTGGAGAACTCATTATTCACAACAATTCTCTTCATTATTGTGTTTGGGAGTTGGTTAATATATATTTTGTTGGTCATTTTTTTGGAAAACATATTCTGCATGAACTTGATATCTTTTACTCCTGTCAACAACCCATTTTGTTGTTTATTTGCACCATCATTCCGACGTTGTACATCATGTTCAATGTCACTATGACTTCCATGGAATCCAGCCAGTGACTAAAACCAGAAATCATTGTGTGAGTAACAATTTTCATAAAATCATTTAGATAATATCATGACACTTTATTTTCAATCTAAAACACCTTATAAAGAACCATGTTTATTCATTATCATATTATATAAAAATCCATCAAATTGGTTTGTAATGAAAATTTGAATTATGTTAAGAATATCCCATATGAGTGTCGTAACCAAGAGTTCAGCAAGGCTTGTTGTCATGCACCAATTATCGTTTGAGTCTAGCTCAAAGAGGTGTATTCAGGTTTCACCCCTATGTACATTTGTGCCAGAGCTATCTCTACCTGATCGTTTCCAGACAGGGATGTATTTCTTGGAAAACCCACATAATATTTACATTACCAAATTTTTTGGATATTCTTCTATACATATCCCAATTCTTATCATAGGGTAATGTTATCTAATTTGATTTGTTCTAAATCTAGTTTCCAATGTTTGTACTAATCATCCACTAATATCAAAAGTAATGCCTCGACCCTAGTTACCCAGAGTCTGTACATTATTAAATAACATAGGCATGATACAAGGAATCATGTCTCGAAAGACCGATCAGTTTAGTACCCATGGAAGTACTAGATATATACATACGTTTATGATTACATCATGAAATAAAAAACAACATTTTTTCCCCATTGAACACTCTTATATCCCTTAGCATATTTCATCAGGTTAATCTTCATATACATATTTTTATATTGGAAAAAATATAACATAATAAAGGGGTGATCTCAGATTCTTAGTAAGGATAACAATGTAGCAGAAACTATTATAAATAAGAATAAACATTTAAGGCAATGTATAAGACTAAAACACAAGCCTTTTAAAAGTAAAATTTATCATAATATCGGAATGATAAATCAAATAATGACACTTTCTTATTCACTTGTATATTATACTAGTCGAATAATCACATGTAATATCAATAGCCAATTTCATAATGATGGAATGCATAATTCCAGAAATCGTAACCACATAGTCTAGGCCTCATGCCAAGACTACAAATAAGATTTTTTCATTGAATTTTTCCAAGACACTATTTTTTCACATGAGACCCACCGATTCATCAAGGAGCTATAGCGGGCTCCACTCGTCACTTAATAATTCCAACGCATTCTTCATATGAAAAGGTTGAAATATAATCTAAACATTTGTATTAAAATTATCATACAAAATTTCAATATATTCACCACATACCATTAATGGTATAAAAATACCACATCCAAGATAAAAAATAACTCATTCAATATAATATGGAATACTTTATTTTAATAAATTAACCTCAATTGAGAATAATGAAGGATATTGACATGGATGAAAATATTCATCAAAACTATATGAGATAAATATCCCTCTTTTTCTTGAAAAAATTTAAATATCTCACTATTTATCAAGAAGCCGTTTAAAATATATTTGTGAATCAATGTTTCCCATACCACTTTGAAAATTTTAAAAGGAATTTTAATTTTAAAACAGTAATGTCCATATAAATATTTCCTTATAACAATTTTTAAAACATGTTCCTTAATGAGAAATATGTAGAAGATTAATTTTTTAAAACATTTAAAATGATATTTCAGTTAGAGTTCCTCACCAAATAAGAGACGCTTGAATACAAATAATTGAGGTAATAAAAAAATTATGATATAATGAGAATAATGGTATTCATGATATAATATGTAATATTATAGTATATACACCATATAAATGTGAATTGGCGCATAACAACAAAGAGGTCTCAATGGAATGTAAGTTGAGATGAAATCCCATATAAAGATCGTATCCATAGGTTAGGGATAAATCAATGACATAATTATGGGTGAAAAATATAAATACACTCTATATGATTAGATATTCAGTGTAAATAAATCAGAGGACATTCAGACATATTCTTGTAAAAACCACACCAATGACATTTATATTTAACTCAATAAATAGAAATTGAGTTAAAATTACACTTATTAAGTACATATCGATGACATAAGAAATTAAAAATGGAGTGGTTATGTGTATAAATATTATATCCACACATAGGGGGGGTTTAAATTACTACCAATGGAAATAAATTGTGATTTCACACATAATCTTGATTAAAATAATCATGGAAGTTTGGGTAAAACCAAATGAGTTTAAATTGAAATTTGAAATTACCTTACCGATTTGGTAACTTATGAAGCATACACCCCATGAAAGAAGGATCATAAAACTATGATGTAAATAAACATAAAATAAAAAAAAATATTACACAAATAATAAAATATTGGGTAACACATACACCACACAAAATGTAATTGTGGAAAATATAGAATTAATCTCACAAGAATTAAAGTGTGAAGAAAAAAAATTTCCTTGTAATTTTCCATAGTATAGGGTAGTATAAACTCCATTAAAATGGTAAAATAATAGTTATTAAATATCCAAATAACCAAATACATAAATATAATATCATATATGATCTTTTAATATTTCTTTATTAATGATATTTCAGTAGTATCATTGTTTTCTATGTTAACTCATTCATTTTCCATTATACGTTTTCTTACGTAAGCAATTTTTGTTATGAATAGAATGTATTTGATTCATATAAATAATGATATTATGTTCTTAAAGAATATTTTTAATTCATCAAATTAAAATTATTCTTGAATTGTTGTGATGGGGAATGAATATTTTCATGTTTGAGGGAATGGTAATCCATACATACGCACGAGCGACAGTATCATTCAATTAATGGAAAAATCATATGTAATTGGATTGTATATCATATATAAAGAATCATTAAAATATTTTATTTTTTATTTTTATAAATTGTACTCATTACTATTTCCATCCATATAACTAAGTGTAGAATTACAAACTACACAACGATGTGGAGACTGTAAGTCGTACCTATGCACGTATGGTGACGTTGGCATTCATAGGATGGATTGAATAATGATTATGGTTTTACAATATTTATATAAACATCACAGTTTGTATAAGGTACTAGGGTAATTATTTTGGTATGTAGAAACAATGAAAGAGGATGTGGAAGATGAAAAAAACATTGGAAGTGGTGGTGAAATTATTACCCCTTCTTTGAGAGGATCCTTTTAATTTGATCAAAAAATATCCATAGGGTGGATTTATGATCAAAGTACGACCTATAGGTTGAAGTGATGGTAGTTGGAGGGTATTAGAGTAGGGTTTGGCCGAGGATAATATCTTTGTATGTTTGAAATTAAGAGAAGGGGATGTATCTTTTTATAAGAGAGGTGACAATCACTATAGGAAAAACATGGAATATTGTTTTATTATATAAACATTATCTTTATATAATGGATCTAAATGGGTTTATTTATAAGATAAGGTGGGGAGTTTTTGAGAAACCTTCAAATAATATTTTTTAGGCAATATTGGGTCACTATATTAACCATATCCTTTAGATATAACTCTTAGTTGATTAGTTTAAAGTTTACCATGTCTTCTTGTATTCTTACAATATATAGTTAATAAATATAATATAAACATCCAAGAGAACCTCAAGTTATTCTTTAATGATATACATAACATTATATATGTCATTTGGCAGAACCTTTGATTTTTAAGAATATTATATCATTTAATAATAAAATATTTGTTTTAAAAACATATTTATGTCAATTTAGACACTATTTAGTATTTGGTATTTGTGAAAGTGATAACCGCATTATTACTTATAAAAAAAGAAATTGAGTACTCTCTAAAATTTCATATTTATCCATAAAATTCATATAATTAATCAAATTTGTCACTTTACATGTTTTTTATTATATCAATTATTTTATACATTCATTAATAAGGTAATTAATGCATCATCATTATATAAAAAAACATTTTTTATTTAACATCTAAAAATTATAAATAAACCACCATGATGTAGGAAATAGTTTTATTTTTATAAATAATATAAATAGTTCACATTATCTTTTGTATAAACCTATATTAAAATTTTTTTAGTTATGAAAATTTCAATTTCACACTTTTAACTCCTCTTTAAATAAAATAATAATAAATGTAATAATATAATCCATGTTGAAAAAAGTGGATAATAGTTTATTATTATGGTTTATTTTGGTCATAAAATAATTATCCAATAGAATTAAGACTTTTTTTAGGGTAATTATAATATCATTTTAACCTTTAATTATCAAATTTACTTTTAATTGTGGTAAATACAAGTCAAAAGTTACTAACAACCAAAAATAATTTTCATCATATTGAACAAATTTTTTCTAGAATCTCAACCATTTATCTCATATTTTTTGGAAATTCAATTCACATATGTGGTAAAATTAGACTTTATGAAAATTTGTTAATGTGCCTAGAAGGCGGGTAAATAATGCTAAAAAAATTCAATAAACATTTTCAATCTAATTTTATTACAAATTGAATCCAATTAACTAAACTGAACTAATATAGGTATTATATATCTGTTTTGACATAAAATTAATTTAAATAAAATAAATAATTATTTAAATAAAAAGTTTGTTTTTAAATAATAACGTAATGTTTTCATTATTCATCCAAAATTTAATGTTTTTAGAAAAATACAAAAACATTTCCATAAGATAATTTTGATATTATGATTCCAAAAATGATGTCTATTTTACAAAATTATAAATATATAAGTTTCATTATTAAATTTAAAATTAATTCTTGTTTTCAAAACCAGAAAGCGGGTTTTTGATAAATAAAAACTATCAACAGATAGATATGTGTTTATGTCCAGTTTAAAAGTGAAATTAAATCCTCTGACCAACATTGAATTAAATGATAAAATCGTAATCTAATAATACTAAAAACCATTCATATGTATAATTTAACACTGTAAATTAGTTTAGTTAAAAAAGTTGTTTTATATGAAAATATAATATCTTTCACTTTTCATCAAAATATGAAAGTTATCAAATAAACACCAAAAAATGATCCAAACTAAATTATTTTTTCCTTCTTCAAAATAAGAATTTAATTTCATAAAATTGAAAATATAAATGTGTCAAATATTATATTTTAAAGGCTTTTACATAAAATGCATAAAAACTATATTTTTTGAAAAATACTTCTTTTATCTGAAAAATTGAATTTTTCATTATATTATGTATAAGAAAAAAAAAGATGAATGTTAAAATTTTATGGGATATATATATATAATTAAAAATGTGGTTATTACTATTCATAATGGCCTTTCAAATGGCTAGTTTGATAGGTCATGGTGCGGTTGAAATCGGTGTTGCCTACATCGCACACTATTATATTATTCAAAGTGAAGTGTACCGTAGATACTTGTAGTGTTACACATGTTCACTCATAATGAAAATGTATCTTAGAATGACATGAATTAATAAAATTCAATTTTAAAACAAGGTCGTTCAGTTTACTTCCATATAACATCAAGCTAAACCTAGGAAATATTTCAGATTCAATAGTCTTTGTTACTCCATATAGACATAAATCATAATTAGTATATATTTTGGAATTTAAATAAAGAAATAAATATTAATTTATAGAAACATTGTGTTGTGTATTAATATAAAGATCGAATGCATCCTAAATATCATTGTGGTCAATAAAACATTATTTGTGTTAAATAACAAATCAAACTTGATGCTTACCCAACTCAATTCATGAATGTGTTATGGTTACAAGACCACCATGGACATAATTTTATTATCCTTATCATACTAAAAATTCTTTAATATAGATATATATTCATTTCAAAATTTGATGTTGTTTTATCCCCTCAAAAATACACTTTTATATTTCTATGAATCCTCTTTCATCAATGACTAATAGATAAAAAATAACTATGATAATTATCTAATAATTCATTCATCGTGTTTAGTGTTTATGAGGTAGAGGAACAGTTATTGAATCATATCATTCCATCATAATCATGATTGATCAAAATAATATTTATCATCTTTATTTCTAGTAAAAGATAATATTTTTAAACCCCTTTAACCATTTCTTAGATAGATATTTTGACACACATTTGATAAATATATGATTTCTATTTTCCATCATTACTTCCATATTCATACTTTTAAAATACACTAATTATTTATGATTTTTGATCTTCCACATATTGAAGATATAAATATCCCTCATAGTCAATGATTCTACCAAAATATTCTCCTTCCTAGATTGGTAATGATCTGAGTTGGCAAAGACATTAATCAATTCAATTCATCTTCCCTAGTTCGCGCCCAACTCGTTTTGACTGGATATATATTATTTTTTCAAAAATTGATATATTAGTCAGTCCTTTATCTTAAATTATATTTACACAATATACATAATTAAAAAATATATTTTCAAACACAAATTTACCAAATGGTTGTTTTTTCTCACAAACCATTAATTATTATTAAGCATATACTATAATTGTACCATTCCACATTATGATTATTCTCATACCTTACTTAAATTCTTCACTAAACATCATAATCACTTCACTAAAGTAATTTGGTGCAGTAACAGGATATCCTCCAAATATTCTCTTCATTTACTATATATTTTGATCACATTTATCTATCAGAAGTAAATTGGATCCCTTATATGTTATCATATTGAGTGGATTTGAAAAGTTTTATAAATTATACTTCATATATCGATTCTTTTCATCAAAACCATGAAAAATATTAATTTATGTTTTGCTGATTTATTTGGTTCAATTTACAATAACAATCATATTTTAGGGAACCACTCATAAACCCTTTAAAGAGATTATTAGTCAAAAAAAATAAAACTCTTCATAACCATACAAGACAAATAGGTAAATTTTTCATACATAATATCATTCCTTATATTATTCATAACAATCTTCAAATAATATTCATCCTCTTACTTAATTTGGATATATATAATAATTTATTATATATGATCATCTAGAAACATATCAATTAACCTATAAAAGAATGTTTTAACAAAATACATGAATATAGAAGGAGAATTAGTATAAAAAATAGTTCCACCATCAATTCTTAGTGTATATACCTCAAATTAATTTTTTTCTTAATTTAGAATTCAATTTTCACCATTAAAATAATATATCTAAATCAAATATCAATCTTGGAATACTAAATATCTCCCTATAATAGATTAAAAAGTCATCACAGTTAGGAATATGATATTTATTCATTATTGATTTCATTCTTATTTCTATATAATCTATGTAGAGACTAACTGATATATATTTCATCTAAAAAAAATTAACAAGTCCACCTTATGGTGACACACTTGTCCCAATGAATCTTTTACAAAGATTCTCCTAGAGTTGTCAATTTAATTTCTTTAAAATATAATTGTAAATTCATTATGGATTCATTGAAATATGTGTAGGTCAAGGTATGATTTATATATAATGATCAAATTTATTATTCATAGGTAGACTATGAATCTCTTCCATCACGAAATAAAAAAAACACTCATACAATATACATAATAATGATGATGATTTTCTCTACAACCAAACAAGATAAAAGGATTATTTTAATATGTATTGATGACCATACATTGGATGTTATTTCCATTAGAATACCATATTGATCACTTCACATATATTTGATCATAAATAGTATTATTATATACAATTTTATATCCCTTCTCAAGAAATTGATTTGAGGTTTATATAAATAACATAAATCCATGTCTAGTAAAACATGGAAGTCTACAAGATGTAGAATAATAATATTTTCTAGATGTAACTTCTGATAAAATATTATTGTAGATGAATCACATACTTTTGATGTGATTAACATACCATTTAGTTTTTTTAATGATAAATAAAAATAAATTTTTTTTTGATAGAAATTAAAATTCATAGAGACTTTTAATAATATAATGGAGTTGAAATTAATATGGCCTAATAGGGTACTAAAATATCCCAGTATTCCTATAACAACCTCATAATTTTCATTCATATCACAACACCATCCCCCTAGTGATATTGCAATGAAGGGACAATGATAATGACACCTGAGTCCCACCTACATTATGGAATGTGTTGGAAAATTGCTCCAAAGGTATGTAATAATATCACAAATGGGTGGAATTAACCTCTATAAATATATATTGTCAGTTGATACAATTAATAATATAATATAAACTCCATGAACTGTCATAAAAAGAGTCTTAAAACAATTACAAAATGAATTCATCAATTAAATTGGTACCAGTAATATATCTAATTGTAAATACCTCAAAATAATGATAATGATGAGATGAAACAATTATCTAGTGGTCTAAGATGGAAATGTACAACACGATCCATTTGGCCCTACTAGAAAAATAATCCTCTTTTCACAAATACTTGGTGTGAATAAATGTATAGTAATTTAAAATAATGTCTCTAGTTCAAAATGTAAAGAACAATTATAATACACATACGATAAAAAACAATCAAGAACAAATTAATAGGTCAACTAACTATCTCGACCTTTCCAAGGAACACATAAAAAATTATAAATATATGTATAATAACATAATAAGAAGAATATCAATAATAGGTACTTCACACCATACTGATTCGCCGATCTCACACACAAACATTATACATCATGGAACTCCCATAAATTCTATATAACTAATACTTTCACCTCATATTAATTCTCATATAACATCACAAATACAGACACCATGTCCTCCACCACAGATCATAGTAACAAAAAATATCTCATGAAGTCAGATGGGCCATCACCAAGTGAACTAACAGACATCCATCTATTCAAACCTGTATATATATACTTTATTGGAAGAGAGAAAGGGGATGAGTGGGAATAAATAAATACATACCCATCAATTTGATGTTAGTAAGAACACCCACCCACCCACCCACCCCCCACAATTGAATATGTGGGTGTTGGCACATAGTGATCATCACAGATTTGGTCCATATAGAAATATAATGGAATATAAAATTCAATACAAATGGAAACACACCTGCCCAACCTATGGTTACACAACAAAATAAAATCCAAATCCAAACAACCCATCTTGATCTACCACATCTAAATGCATAAAAAAACCAAATAGCACATTCCACATTTTAAACCAAATATATTATCAACAAAATTTGATTCATTATTTATTAAAAACCAAATTTTTAAACACAATATATAAATTTTATTTATCATAAAATATATTGATGCCTTTTTCCAAATAAACATAATTTTTAACTATGCTGGCATCTAGAATGGTGAAACTATTCATACATGATACTCATCATTCCAATCAATCAATACCCTCACCACCCCAGAAACACTTCCAAAAAAACCATCACCTCACCACCCTAATAACATGAACAAACCAACCAACACCTCACTATCCCATCATAATTGTAAAAAAACTACCACATGGATACCCCAAAATCATAACCAAACAAACCACCACATCACGTCCCTAATGGAATGACAACACTAACAACCAGCTAACCAACCTAAATTTTTTCCTGAAAATATCATATCACCCCACACTACATCAAAATCATACATAGCCACCCCATAGAATGGTCACACATCTCAACAAATCAAAGCTAATTTTAATGATTTAATAATCGAGCTTTTATCAATGTTCATATTATATGAGGGATGTTCTCAGATAAGGCATAAATATTGGGTAATTATTTTATAAACCAATATAATTAGTTTTCTAATTAAAATTGGTCGGAGTGGACACTCAAGAGGGGGGGGGGGTTGAATTGAGTTACAATTAATTTTTTTTTAAATTCCTTTACTAAAATACCCAAATTTAAAATACTAATTGAATTGTAGTGAATTTGAACTAAATAAAACTTTCTGTTAGGTTCTCAAGGGATTGATTAATTCCCAGTTAATCTAATCAGAAGATCAAATTAGCTTTTGAAACTAACCTAATGATTTGAAAATAATGGAAACACTTGCTAATCCAATTATCAGAGTAACTTTGTAAACCGGTTTAAGTTTTAAATCACTTAGCAGCGGAATAAAAGGTTTTAGATAAAACTAAATAAATCAAAGCAGATATGACCGAGAGGTTCAGTCTCATGAAAAGACTTAGTCCTCTCAACAATTTATATAAAATTTGATCCACACCCTGGATCGGGGATCACAACAGCTTACAACTGTCCAGGTCAAAGACCCCTACCACAGTTCTTCGTGGGAAACAAAAACAACAGCAAATACAGCTGTCCACGTCACATATGACCTCTACCACTATCCACAGTGTGAAAATGAAGATGTAAGAAGTTTGAATGAGGATTTAAAGATCCTCCATTTTATTTCTAGGAGACAGCGTGTGTGTAAATTAAAACTGACGAAACACACTGCTCGTAATGTAAATAATAAATCACTGAGCAAGATATAGAGTTTAGAATGGCTCTAGTGATTGCAGTGTAGGTCTAGACTCCTTCGAATTGACCAGAAGTAGTTCTGAGTCCTATTCTGGTTTTTGTTTGAAACACATAGTGTCGTCTGCTTGAAATCCAGGTTCAGAGATAGTGAAAATATAGTCGATGAAGTTCTTCAATGTCCTCGTGAATGTACACATCTCTTCATGAGTAAGCGGGAGTGTGTATGAGCTTCTATGTATTCTTGGTCGTGCATGTATATTTGTATGAGCTCTTCTTGTGTATGTCACTTGTAGATCACTTCAGTATATATGTTTTGTCTCTTCTGTATATATTCTTTTTTGCATCATTAGGGACTTCTTATATTCATGGAACGAGCTCCAGCAAAAGAAATGATTTCTTTTTGCAGGTACGAGGTACGGTTCCATGAAATCCAACAACCTTTATTAAATAAATGACAGAGAATTAAAATATACCTGATATGATAGTTGGTTAGATTAAATAAAGATAAAGAAATTAAGTCAGCGTCAGATTCTGTATAGGGGTAGCTTTGGATATCGGTAGCCTTGTGTATCGACAGCCTCTTGTATAACGGTAGTCTTTCTATCGGTAAGCTTCATGTCTATCGGTAGACTTGATCAGTAGCGGTAGACTTAATGTACCAGTGACCTTTCGTGTAATGGTAGCCTTCATGTACAGGTAGGCTTTCACAAAGGAGACTTGTGTGTATCAGCGACCTTTATGTATCTGTAGACTTGTTGTACCGGTGGACTTGATGTATCAGTGACCTTCACGTATCAGTAGATTTGCATAGCGGTGACTTGTCTGTATCGGTAGGCTTGTTCTGTAATAGTGACATGTCTGTATCGGTAGGCTTGTTCTGTAATGGTGACTTGTCTGTATCGGTAGGATTTTTTTGTTATGGTGACTTGTCTGTATCGGTAGGCTTGCTCTGTAACGGATACCACTTGTCTGCTTAAGCATTCCATTGGAAGAATTGGTGAAGTTAGAATATATATCCATTTAGTAACCAAATTCTCTGAAGATTATATAAATATTGTAATATATGAATATGTGCATGGTGCACAGAAATACTGAATTAAGTAATTTGTCATTAATTAATATAGGAACTATCAAACTATAATTGAGCATAATTGGGATTATCAAAATACAAGTGAGCATAAATGGGATTATCGAAATATAAGAGAGCATAATTGGGATTATCAAAATATAAGTTCAACTAATTCCCCCAGAGGGTTCAACAATCTCCCCCTTTTGATAATCACAACTTATGCCAATGTATTAAGAAAATTAAAATTTTGTAAGAGGAATAATTTTTTATGAAAAACTTATAAGACAATGTTTTCATTTTTCTCCTCCTTTCAATTTCACTCCCAGTTCTCATTATTTTCTTTTTCTCTCCAATTTTAATTTAAAAAAAGAAGGGTAGAATTAGAGAAATGTAGAGACAAAAAGAAAACAAATTACATAGAAGAGTAGTGAATGTAAGAGTAACCTACCATTAAATCACAAAAGGTACAAACTGATAAAGTTAGTATTACAAAAGAAAAAACAAGTGAATCCCATAAAAAATATCTAGAATCACTCAATCATCCTCTTGAACAAGAGTCTTGACCTTAGGATCAGAAGTGGGTGTAGGTTAGAATTGAGTATATGGCATAGGAAGAGCTGAAAGAACAACTGGAGGGTCAGCCACTGAAACTGTACCTGATCTGAAATCTGTGCTCTTCTGTGGGATCATAGGTGTCAAGCTTCGAATGGCCTGAACTGGAGTCAACTAAGGTGTCCTCCCAGAGGCAGAGGAAGGAAGAGGAGGAGGTACAATCACAGTTCTGGCAGCCACATGCATGAATGGATGCAACAGGTTCCTTAAATCCATAATAATACTGCCTCATCTCTCCATTGCTGATACAAAATCATCTCGATTTTCTATGAATTTATCCAAGGAAGGAGTGATCTCCTTGAGCTTACTAACCTGTTCTCCGAAAGCTTGAGTCACTGGAGGAATCTTCATATTCTCATTCAAAAGCTTGAAATGATTGGTCATTTGATTCTTGGTATAGACCTTTTCAATGTAAGCATCCACCTTATTCTTAATTGCCTCTTGAGAAGCAGTAGCTGCACGTAGGTGATCAAGAACAAAACTACTAAATTCCCTAGTGGTATAGCAAGGATCTGAGTATCTGAGGCACCACTGGTACTGGACTTAGCCAACTCTACATGGATTACAGTTCTAATTTGGTCAAGATTCACAGTGGAGATAGATGAAGGAAGGGATTTAACTGATAAAGCTACTGTCTCCTTGAAAGATTGTGTTAGATTACTAACTACCTTCTGAACGAGTTCATCTTGACTGTTCAAATGTTCTTTGACTGGTTTCGTAAAATCCTCAAAGACATCCACAAACTACTTGACTACTTCTTTGATATATCTGATATTAGTATGCACTTGGGATTGAGAGCTGTTTATGGAAGTCAACGAACAAATATATTGTCATAGAGCAACCACAGCTCTTGTACAACTTTCAATTTGAGTATGGAATAATTTAACATCATCCATCATTCCCTTCATTGGACTAGAAACAACACATCCCATATATAGCTGCAGGTTTTTCTCCACACTCCTCATTTCTCCAACAAGTATTTTCGTCAAATCTCCCACAGATTCTCCCAGTGTTTCTGTCATTTCAGCCTTTAAGGACACAAGGTCCTCCTTGGTTTCCAAATTTTCAGCCACAACAGGTAGGATAACTGATTCTCATTGGGGCTGGTCTTCCTCATCATAATCTTTATAATTAAGACCAGGAACCATATATCCTGAATCTGATGTCCAAAATTCAATATCATACAACACTGATACTGAACCAAGATGCTCACCCCCACATAGAGCATTCATCTGAGGAATCTCCTCCAGCTGTTCTGCTCGAGGTAATTCTATAACTTCTTCTGCAACTACAACAGATTCAATAGCCATTTGCTCTGATGGCTCAAGGACTCTCTCATCAATAGATGGTACTTCTGCTTCCTATTCAGGCACTGTCTTGACTGTACTGTCTATCAGAGTGCTCAAACTGAGCTCTTCTTCTTCATGTTCCTCATTATCTGCTTCATCAGTGACCTCCTTGTCTTCATGAGAAATCTGATCTGACATGGTTGCCTCATCCTCTTCATATGTGTCTTGGACATCAATCTAATATGCTTCTTCTTCCTCTTCTACAGTCTTAGTGTCATTTTCCTTCAGAAATGTTTCTCTCCTTGGTAGTTCATTTGGAGGGCTAGATGCTCCATATGAATTTTTTTGGGGCATTGGACTAGAAGGTAAATCAGGGTCTCCTCCTTACTCAACTGACGTCTCTTCCTCCTCAGCTTTATCTTCATTATCACTGTAAACCGGTTCTGGCTCATCTGGTCCAAGACCAGGATCCCTCGCATCCTTTGGTCTAGAAGGATGTTCCACAAGAGTGTACTTTTCATAGATTTTTCCATCATCAATAACCTATGATTTCTTACAAGTGTTCCAGCTGACATTCATAATCATACAAACAGTCTTGGTGAAGAAAAAGTTATCCTTAACTACAACAGTTTCATCTTGAGGTCCAACTACCTCCTTTTTCTTCAACATAATAGAAATCAACTTAGAAAAGAAAAGTGCATTGGACTTAGACTTTTGTCTGGTCATCTCCTCAATCTGAATAATTAGTAGTCTGCATAAATTAACTTTTACTCCATGCTTTAATAGATACAAAAAATAAATATCCTGAAATCTGAGGGTAGCAAAATCCCATCTCCTTGGACTATTCACATGGTGAATGAACTTGAAAAGTAGTTTATCCTCCCCGGCCATCTCTACAGCAATGACCTTTATAGGAGTTCCATTTCCTATCAATTCCAACAAGGCATCCTGATGTTCAAAAAAGTCACTAGCAGTAGGTATGGATTTTGTATAAAATCCATAATCACCACTACGAGGAACATTAAGGTTCTCAGCCCATTCAACTGATGAAAATGAAATTGTTTGACCATTCACAAAGGAAATCATCATATTATCCTATTTTGAAGTCTCAAAACATAAAAACTCATAAAATTATTTTACCAGTGCTAGATAATATCGTCCATTATTGTTCATGAAGCATTCGAGCCATCCTTGTTCTTGTAAAACCTTTAGAATCAAGGACTTTATTTCCAGCAGCCATTCCGCACATAATTCTTTTTCCAATAAAATTTCTAACTTCGATAAGTGTGGATTCACATGACTCCTTCGAACAGCATCTCTACTGCTTCCACTAGCACCTGCATTGGTTACTTTCCGCTTATTATCTTGTGACGCATCAATCCCTTCATCCCCTGAGGGTCGCTTCACACGGGCGATTTTAGATTCTGAGACTTAGGGTATTACGAGCTTGAGAGGTCTAGGTAGGAGGGATTCGAACAGACGGGCTGGCGGTGATTGAGTAATGTCTAGAGTCAGGTTTAATATCATTTAGTATTCACATATAAAATAAATCTTATATTAAAAAAGAAATTAAATGTCTTGTCCTTTAATACGAAAATTTAAAACAATGTGAGAGATGTAACGGTGAGGTTCATCCTAACGGTGAGGTTCATCCTAATGGTGAGGTTCATCCTAACGATGAGGTTTATCCTAACGGTGAGGTTTATCCTAATGGTGAGGTTTATCCTCACGGTGAGGTTCATCTTGACGGTGAGGTTCATCCTGACGGTGAGGTTCATCCTCACGGTGAGGTTTATCCTAACGGTGAGGTTTATCCTACCGTTTTAAGAGTAATTTATCATTCCTAATTCTTGTCTAATGAAACTTAATCTTTAGTAGCATAAAGGCTTAGTGAATATATAAGCTAATTGGAGTTTAGTGCCAATAAATTCAAGAGTTATATCACCTCTTTGATAATGATCTCTTAGAAACTGGTGTCTAACCTCAATGTGTTTGGTTCTAGAGTGAGACACAAGGTTCTTTGATATGTTGATCGCACTAGTGTTATCATATTTAATTGAAACATATTTAAAATCAAATCCATAGTCCAATAATGTGTGTTTCATCCACAGAATCTGTGCACATCAACTACCTGCTGCTATATACTTTGCTTCAGCAGTAGATAATGCAACTTAGTTCTATTTCTTACTACACCATGATACTAGGGACTTTCCAAGTAAATGGAAAGTTCCAGATGTTCTCTTTCTATCTAACTTGAATCCATAAAAGTCATCATCTGAATATCTTATTAAATCAAATGATTGTTTGTTTTGGTAAAATAGCCCCAAATTGGCAGTATATTTAAGATATTTGAAAATTCTGTTAACAGCAAGTAAGTGTGAATCTTTAGGGTTATCTTGAAATCTATCACACATACATACACTAAACATAATATCAGGTCGACTAGAAGTATGATAGAGTAAACTCCCAATCATACCTCTGAAATTAGTTTGATCTAGTGGTTTTATAGTTTCATCAATATCCAATTTACAGGTGGTACTCATAGGTGTATCACTTCCCTTAATAATATACAAACCAAAACGTTTTAATAAATCCTTCTTATATTTACTTTTATTCAAAATAACACCATCATTAGTTTGAAATATTTGAAATCCAAGAAAGTACTTATGTTATCCCATTAAGCTCATTTCAAACTCATTTTTCATAATCTTTGAAAAATCAGTACATAAAGAATTTTTAGAAGATCCAAAAATAATATCATCAACATGGATTTGTACTATTAAAACATATTTTGAAATTCTTTTTATAAAAAGAGTGGGATCAGCAATTCCTTTTGTAAATAATTTTGAAGTAAGAAAATTTGTATGTCCTTCATACCAAGCTCTTGGAGCTTGTTTTAAACCATATAAAGCTTTAGAAATTTTAAAAACATGATTTTGAAAGTGGGGATTTGAAAAACCAGGTGGTTGTTCTACAAAAACATCGTCAACAATAAAACCATTTAGAAAAGCACTTTTCACATCAATTTGATATAACATGAAATTCAGATGTGATGCAAAGTCAAGTAAGTTCCTAATTTCCTCTAATATATTTACAGGTGAAAAGGTTTCCTCATAGTCAATTACTTCTTCTTGATTGTAACATTTTGCCACTAGTATAGCTTTTTTCTAATGATATTTCCAGATTCATCAACTTTGTTTCTAAACACCCACTTTTGCCTATGGTTAAAGTGTCCTTAGGTCTTTCTACTAATTCCCAGACATTATTTCTTTCAAATAGATTTAGTTCTTCTTTCATAGCCATTACCCAAAATTAATCATTGATAGCATCATTTATATTTTTAGGTTCTAACTGTGAATGAAAGGTTTGATGTTCAACCTAATTTCTTAGAGAAGCTCTGGTCGGTGTTCCTCTATCTAGATTACCTACAACAGCATCTAAAGGATAGTTCTTTAGAATCCTAGATGGTATAGAAAAGGTAGGGCTAAAGATTTCAGGTTCATTAACAGGTTGGGAGTCAATAGATGAAGGTTCTGGAAAAATTACAGAACTAGATTTTTTAACTATAGGTCCACTATCATTATCATTAAGGTTCAAAACATAGAGATCGTCTTCATGATTTTCAAGAGAGGTCTTAGGTTCATGTGGATTAGTTTCATAAAATATGATGTGAACAGATTCCTCCACACATTTTTTTCTCTTATTGAAAACTCTATAGGCTTTACTAGAAATAGAGTAACCTAAGAAAAATACTTCATCACTCATGGATGAAAACTTGTCAAGATTATATTTGGTATTTGGAATGAAGACTTTGCAACCAAAAACTCTGAAGTAGTTAAGATTAGGTTTCCAATGGTTCCACAAATCATAAGGGGTCTTCTTAAGAACATGTCTGATCAAAACTCTATTGATAATATGACAAGTTGTATTGATAGCTTCAGACCAAAAATAAACAGGTAGGTCATAATCATTGTGCATGGTTCTGGCATTTTCCTGAAGGGTTCTATTCCTCCTTTCTACTACACCATTTTTCTGAGGTGTATTATGGGCAGAGAAGTTGTGATTATAGCCATTGTGTGAGCAGTAGGATTCAAACTCATGATTTTCAATCTCACGGCCATGATCACTTCTTAAGGTTTTAATCTTCAGTCTACTAAGGTTCTCCATAGAATTAGAATATTTAACAAAGTAAGAACATGCTTCAATTTTGTTAACTAGAAAATATACCCAAGTGTACTTTGAATAGTCATCTACTAGAACATAGACATAGTGCTTCCCATTTAAACTAGAAACTGTAGATGGTGCAAACAAATCCATGTGAACCAACTCGAGAGGTTGAGAAGTTGACACTTCTTTCTCTTATTTAAAATAAAATTTATGTTGCTTTCCCTTTTCACAGGGATTACAAACATTATCTGCTAGGAATTAAAGTTTTGGTAGGTCTCTAACTAAGTTTTTCCTAGTATGTTTTCTAAGTGAATGTATATTTCAGTGTCCTAATATTCTATACCAAATCCAAGACTCTTTATGAAAAACATTTAAACAATTAATATTTTTCATAGCTAAGGAATTTAAATCAACAGCATAAACATTTTCATTTCGCAAGGGAGAAAATACTAATGCATTTTTAGAATTAAAAACATTGCAAGAATCATTTTCAAATTTATCAAAAAACCATCATCACATAATTGAGAAATAATTACTAAATTATACATCAGATCATCAACAAATATAACTTTAGAAATTAATACTGAGTCAGTGTTACCAATCTGGCCTAAGCCGATGATTTTACCTTTAGAATTATCACCAAAAGTGACAAAACCTCCATCAACTCTGACAAATCTTTTAAAGCATGAGAAGTCCCCTGACATATTTCATGAACATCCACTATCCAAGTACCAAGTCTTTCTACAGGTTCACATTAAGCAGGTTCCCTACAAAACATATTAGATAGGAAATGATTTTGGTACCCAGATTTTCTTGGGTCTAGACAGGTTAGCTAATAAATCATTAGGTACCGAAATTTTTCTTATGGGTCTCATAATATTTGTAGAATCAACAGATATTGAAAGATAAACTTTATTAGATCCTTAACTATGAATTTAACTAGTTGAAGAATATGGACTTCCAAAATAGAGCTATCTGCATTCTGTCCAGATTTAGAAATAAATCTAGTTTTGGTAATTTTTCTTTGTCCAGGTTGGTATCCTATAGCAGTAGTATATCTAGGTGTAATCTGATTACCTAGCATATGAGTAAGAGTATCTTTTCCATTTGAGAAATTTTCTAAATCCTTCCTAAGTTTCTAATTTGAAAATTTCAGTTCAGTATTTTTTTTAAGAAACTGAGCATTCTTTTCCATTTCTATGTCAAGATCATATTTCTGTTTAACAGTTAAAGCATACTGTTTCTTTAAACCTTTGTATTTGTCTTTCATCTCATTACAAGTTTCATCCAACATATCACAGTATTCATGCAGTTCATATTTTGACATATTTTCAGAATCAGAATCATCTCCATAATAATAATAATTTAAAGCAGGAGTTTCATATGTTACCTCAGAGGTGTTTGTCATAAAACACATGTTTTCCCTATTTCGGTTTTCAGTTTCAGAGGCTTCAGATTCATTGGAGCTATCCTCAAGAGCACTGCAAGTAGCCTTCATGGATTTCTTATACTTATTTTCCTTATACTCATACTTCTTTTTGAATTTCAAATTTGGACAGTCTGATTATATATGTCCCTTTCTTTTGCATTCATAGCAGATAACATCATCAGATTTGTCAGATTTCTTCCAGTCCTTCTTCCAGTGTCCCTTGTTGTCATACTTACCTTATTAATTTGATTTTCTGAAAAACATCTTTTTCCTTTAAAACTTCATAAATCTTCTGGCTATATGAGCCATTTCTGCATCACTGTCAGATGTACTTTCAAATTCTTCACAGCTTGAGCTATCACTTACATCTTGAAGTTTCTCTTTATCATTATTCATTGAAGTGGATGTCTTGAAGGCAACTGACTACCTTTTTGGTTCTTCTTATTCTTCTTTGTTTACCTTAAGCTCTTCTTAATACATCATCAACTTTTCAATAAGTTCCTTGACTGGCAGTTTACCAATATCACAAGATTCTATGATTGAAACAAAAGTGCCCCTCCATGTTTCAGGTAGGCATCTCAAAATTCTCATGATCTGCTCCTTTGATGAAATGTCCCTTCCCAGTGAGATCATTGTATTGAAAATTTATTAAACCTGAGATACATATCAGAATTGGTTTCATCAGGCTTCATATTAAAATTATCATATTTAATAGTATAGGTGTTCAATCTCATTTCCTTAAAATTAGTTGTTCCTTCATGAGAAACACTTAAAGTATCCCAGATTTCATATGCAGTCTTACAAGAAGATATTCTGTTAAATTCCTCATCTCTTAAAGAAAAATACAGAGCAATTATAGCTTTGCAATTATTATTGTGAGCTGTCTTAGTAGCTTCATTCCAAGTAGATCTAACAGTAGTAGGAATTTTATATTATGATTCTATGGCAGTCCAAATATCAAAACCCATGCTTTCTAAATGAATTTTCATATTAATATTCCACTAGGCATAGTTGTTTCCATTGGAATATGGGGGTATATTAGTAGAAAAACCTTCAAGTATGTTATCCATGATAACTAGGTTGAGACAAAAAATTTAAGGAGATAATAATTTAGAAATAACAGAAATTTTAAGAACATTAAGATACAACTAAAATCACAGTTGAAAAACAGATTACTTCAAGAAATATTTTAGTCCTCTGATACCAAATATTGGTCGGAGTGGACACTGAAGAGGGGGGGGTGAATTCTGTTCCAATTAAAATTTATGTTTAAAATCCTTTACTAAAATCCCACAATTTAAAATACTAATTGAATTGTAGTGACTTTTAACTAAAGAAAACTTTCAGTTAGGTTCTCAAGGGATTGATTAATTCCCAGTTAACTTAATCAGAAGATCAGATTAGCTTTTGAAACTAACCGAGTGATTTGAAAATAATTCAAACAACTGTTAATCCAATTATCAGAGTAACTTTGGAAAACAGTTTAAGTTTTAATGAACTTAGCAGAGGAAATAAAAGGTTTTAGATAAAACTAAATAAAGCACAAGAGATATGACCAAGAGGTTCAGTCTCAAGACAAGACTTAGTTCTGTCAACAATTTATATGAAATTTGATCCACACCCAGAATCATGGTTCACAACAGTTTACAACTGTCCAAGTCAAAGACCTATACCACAGCTCTTTGTGGGAAACAAAAACAATAGCAAATATAGCTGTCCAGGTCACATACGACCTCTACCAATATCCACAGTAGGAAAATGAAGTTGTAAGAAGATTGAATGAGGATTTACAGATCCTCTAGTTAAAGTTTAGGAGACAGTGTGTCTGTGAATTAAAACTGATGACACACACTGCTCGTAATGTAAATAATAAATCACTGAGCAAGATATAGAGTTTAGAATGGCTCTAGTGATTGCAGTGTAGCTCTGGACTCCTTCGAATTGATCAGAAGAGGTTCTGAGTCCTCTTCTAGTTTTTTGTTTGAAAAATAGTGTGTCATCTGCTTGACATCCAGGTTCAAAGATAGTAAAAATGTAGTCGATGATGTTCTTCAATGTCCTTGTGAATGTACACAACTCTTCTTGAGTAAGAAGGAGTGTGTATGAGCTTATGCGTCTTCTTGGTCGGGCATGTATATCTGTATGAGCTCTTCTTGTGTATGTCAATTTTAGATCACAACAGTATTAATATTTTGTCTCTTCTTTATATATTCTTTTTTTCAGTAACATGGACTTCTTATATTTATGGCATGAGCTCCTGCAAAAGAAATTATTTCTTTTTGCAGGTACGAGGTACAGTTCCCTGAAATCCAACAACCTTTATTAAATAAATGATAGAGAATTAGAATATAACTGATATGATCGTTGGTTATATTAAATAAAGATAAAGAAATTAAGGCAGCGTCGGATTCTCTAGAACGGTAGCTTTGGATATCGGTAGTCTTGTCTATCGGTAGCCTCTTGTATAACGGTAGCCTTTCTATTGGTAAGCATCATGTCTGTCGATAGACTTGATCGGTAGCGGAAGACTCAATGTACCGGTAACCTTTCATGTAATGGTAGCCTTCATGTACCAGTAGGATTTCACAAAGGTGACTTGTCTGTATTGGTGACCATTACGTATCAATAGACTTTTCGTACCGGTGCACTTGATATATCTGTGACCTTCATGTATCAGTAGATTTGCATAGCGTTGACTTGTCTGTATCGGTAGGCTTGTTTTGTAACGATGACTTGTCTGTATCGGTAGGCTTGTTCTGTAATGGTGACTTATCTGTATCAGTAGGCTTGTTATGTAACGGTGGCTTGTCTGTATTGGTAGGCTTTCTCTGTAACGGTGACCACTTGCCTGCTTAAGCATTCTATTGGCAGAATGGGTTATGTTATAATATATATCCATTCATTAACCAAATTCTCTGAAGATAATATAAATATTATAATATATGAATATGTGCATGGTGCAAATAAATACTGAATTAAGTAATTTATCATTAATTAATATAGGAACTATCAAACTATAATTGATCATAATTGGGATTATCAAAATATAAGTGAGCATAATTAGGATTATCAAAATATAAGTGAGAATAATTGGTATTATCAAAACATAAATTCAACTAATTCCTCCAGAGGGTTCAACAAATGTTATAACAAACAAATCAGACAACATGGTTTTCACAACACATATCAAACTTGGATAATAAAATCCCCCAAGGTAAAAAATATTTAATAGGAATTTTATCACATACAATGTAAATATTGATGTAATAACAATGTGGTAATATTATTGAAATAACTCTACTTCCTCATCGATTTTAATTAAATGTATAATTTATCATGGTTAGTCCATCACAAACCATAACATATATATAAAAAACAATTAAACACACCATTATGATAAAAATATATAGAAATGAGTGGTTCTATACATCAATGAAGCTTTCCATACTCTATATGTACCTCATGGAGAAAAAGAAGTTCATACCAACCATCACCACACAAGTGGAAAAAAATGTATAATCCTAAATTCCACTATACAGCCAACAAAACACAGCCCAAATCACCCCACAAAATATAAATGCACCACCAAAGATGATCCCTTAGAAAATAATTTCCGAAAAAAAGGAAAAATAGAAGTGAATAGCATTGATTTCAAATTTTAATCGACCTGAAGCAATAGATAAATGTGAGGGAAGGAGGGATGTAACATCCTTCAAAATCACATCGTGTCCCCTAGAGATGAGAGGGAGATTACTAGTGGAATGAAATGATTAATTGGCTATAAAATGGTATTTTCATCCTATAATACACAAAATTTATGTCATTTATCACATTCATGATATGAACTCCATGGATTCCACAACATACAATCTGTGAAACCATTGAAATAAAACAATTTCACATAATTTTAGTTTGTAATTAAATCCATATTTACTATGACTTTACTTAAGTACATATAATGAATTACAATCATGATCTTAATTTGTTTCATGGGTTCCCCCACACCCCCCCTAAAAATACATGAAACCGGATTCGAAAAAAATCGTGAACCACCAATATGTGTATTGTATCCTTTTTATTTTTTTAATCACTTTATTTTTATCTTCTATGCGTCCATCCACCACGGAACCACCTCAATCCTCCTTCAAAACACCTCCAATGCCAAATTTTGACAAACTATCTATCATAGAAGAAATGGTAAATTACTTATAATACCTAAAAATATATTATCATAATCATGAACAAAATCAAAAACAAATGAATTAAATGTGGTCTAAACATCATCCCCATGTGACACCCATTAGCGATCTCATTAAACCGTAAATTCTACCACCATCCAAACACAAAAAACTAAAAATATAAAAAAACTCACACAAACTCATCACCAAAAAATCCAAAACCTTCCACAATCCACCACAAAACCACCTACACAAATATAAAACCTCAATATATCCAAAACCCACATATTCAGCTACCAAAACATAGCACAGACATAATCATAAAAATCAATAAATTCAATATTCCTTATCTTGAAACAATACACACTATGTGGCTATGACTCTCCATAAATATTTAATCAAATAATTATATATTGAGTCTCGATAATGAATTATGTCCTTCCCATTTCATATGTCAAAAAATTATCACACATCATGCATCAATAAAATATAATATAAAATAAAAATACATGTTTTCATGTAAAACATAACATAGAATAAACATTAAAAAAGAGATACACTCATAAAAATTCTGAGTAATGGGAAAATAACCATGTCTCTCATTCCCATGTACTATCCAATAGGAAACTATGCTTCCACAACACAATAACCAAGGGAATATACCGACCATGAAACACCTTCATATAGAAATTATAGATCTATACAAGATACTCTATAAACCTATAATCAACTTCTATATTTAAATCTCCCCATACTATGACATGCATGTAATCATGATGATATTTATTAACATATGTTAATTGGATAAAATTTTGATCCTATAAATCCATGGTGAAAATAAAAATCCATTCTCCATCTTGAAAAATCAACCCTATACCACAATTAACCCCATGAACCTGGGGAAATATTTCTTCCCCTACTAATATATTATTGTTGAAATTGAGGGGAGACAATCAGTAAATTACGGTACCCCTCATCAAACCACAATGGAATCAATGTATGACCACCATAAACATCATTACAGTCTTTATATTATGTAATCTTCCCTTGAACAAGTTGAATCTCTTTTTCCATTCTTTGTACTACACGATGACCAATAACTACTTCTTCAACAACCTCTATCTTCCATAATAATTAATTACATGAACTCATTTACAACACCTGGAATAGATCCATGTGATGGATTATTGACGTATTTTTTATAATAAATCTAAACAAAAGGATAAAGTAACACACAATAACCATATAAGACAAAAACAAAGTACTAAAACATTCCCCCAGTATTTGGATAGTCTTCTCAAATTTTCAATCATTCTAACTATGGAAGGTTACACAAATGAGTAATTGAGTACAAAAATAATTTTTCATTACCCACCATAATCATGAGATAAAATATGAATCTATACATGAGATAATGGTTATTAATAATTTATGAATTTTCACCACTGCATCAACATTACTATAATACAAATAACCCCCAACTCTAGAGTCCTTTATCAAAAAATTAGTGGTCTGATATCATCTACCCATCCATGATCTCCTAGATATAATCACAACATCCCTAATATTAGACTAAACCTAGGAAAAATATATATATATTCCATAACATTAAAATTCCATAATATAAAAAGGATATAAAAAATATCATGGCACTCGATGTTCATCCTTTACTATATGAAAAAACATGCACCAAGGCACAAACTAGGTCACTTTCAATCTTATTTAGGGACACCAAAAGAAAAACCTTCAGCAATGATACATAACTAAAAATGCCAAGTGGGACACTAATAGTTACCTATGAATATCATAATGGACTCCCTCATGTATTGATTCAAGAAAAAGCACTATTACCTAAAACAACATCATGTTTTTACCATCCTATGACCATCCCTTCAAAAAATCACCATGGAAAACATTATTGTGAATCACATATCACTATTATACTCACCATAGTGACTCCCCATTATGTCATCCAAGATTACTCCATTGTCACATAAAAAATAGCCTCTTCAAAAAACTACCATATCATTTATATACATGGATTTAGACTCCCCCGTCATTCCCCATGTATATCCATATTCTCAAAAACATCCTTTCATGATATTATGACAAATTAATTTCACAAAAATTCCACTTTGATGATCTGTAATATATCTAAAAATCATATAATTAATGAAAATACATCATCCTACATTTTATTATTTTCATATCCTGGTTATAAAACATATATCTATAGGTCTTTTTATCTGTGATGACCATAAAGAACTACATAATGGGGTAATGTCGACATAAATATTGCACAAAAACAACTTATTTTAGCTCCAAATAATGTGTGGCTTGAAAAATCGTTTGGGGAATAACTTCCTTGACCCATACTTTATAACCTCCCTTAATACATCAACAGGAATCCAAATCACAGATAGTAATCATAAGAAAACACATCAAATGTAACAATATGTGTTTTGAAACAAGTGATAATCCAGATAAATCATTAAACATTTTACTTTACTTGATGGTCCAAATTTAAAATAGAACATCAGAATGATGTTTTGAGAGATGGAACCATTCAAAGCGATGTTTTTGGACTTGGTTGAAGGCCTAATAGTATTATCATGTGTGTTTACACCAAATTCCACTTAAAGCATTATATTTTCATTTTTGAGGGACTCCATGGTATATTTTGAGTCACTGGATAATCCAAAGAATCCAAAGGGTTTTGTTCCCTATATTTGGTTCATACATGTTGGATCAAAATCCACACTCAAGACACTTGCGTACCGAATGTGGCGTTAAAGGGCTGCCTGCACATCGAGCTCCAGAAAAAAAATAGAGTTCCATGGAAGATGCATGAGGGAAACCCATCCAACACATATGAAACTAATATGCGTTCAAGGCACATTCACCCCCGATGTGACGTCAAACGGTCACTTCCACATTGAGATCCTACCACAACACCTATGAAAGTTTGACCTATAAATATAAGGGCACCCCTCCCATATAGAGAATTCATTAGAAGTATAACAAACACTCTTGTGCAAATAAGAAAATCCATTCTGTGACAATGTGAATGTTACGTCTTAAAGGTATACAATCATAGAGAATAGGGCCCCCTTAGGGATTCCATTGTATGGGCCTTCACAGTGTGAAACTCCCATATATCATCATTTACTTGACTAAAGTGTGTGAAAAAGTCTTTCTTTTTGTAAAATCATGGAGTTGTCTAATATTTATATTTCCTCAACCCTCTATCTTTCACTCAATATCCCCATCATGTGCACACCTGTTCATCTTATGGGATAGTCTCAAATTTTCTATTCACCCCTTCCATAGGACTCCATGTGTTATCCTTACTCTAAGGAACCACTTTTTAGTTCCTACTGCATGAAATGTCTTTATCTTACATACACTTTCTCCGCGTGACCCTACGTGATTGCACGTAGTGACTTCCTGGTCACCCCAATCAATGGCCCATGTTATGTTCCATCACCACATTATTTTTCACATAGGCATGCTAACATCTATTGGTTATTCACATAAGAACACTAATGTGGACCCCTATTTGGAACATTCCTCCTCCACATTTTTTCCTATCATTTTACCTTCCTTCTTCCACACATGAGTCTGTTGGTACAAGTTATATAAATGCATGGGGTGGGGATTGAGTCATTTTTTTCTAATTTTTATGATGTTAAACTACTAATAACCCTCAAACCCAACACATGAAATTAAATTGTGTGTTGTCGCATGTGTGTTATGCATATGAGAACTCATAGGGGAATGAGCATAAGAGTTATCCCTCCTTATTTCTCCATTTAGTTTTTCTCACTATATAAACTTCAGTTCGTCTTCATTAATTCCCTAAAAAACTCTGATAGCATGTTCCATATATGATGTTTATTCCCTCCTTGTACATATGGTCATCCTATTTAGGCTTCCCTCCTATTGTATGTCCGAATATATCCTTTTGTAATTCTTGTCTCCCACAGAAAGCATGAATCACATGGGATTAGAGAAAGAAGTGATGATGACATCCTCCTGGGCCTCTTACCTCTCATAAGTACGATTCCCCTTATCCTTCATGATGTCAAAATCCATCTCCATAAAATAATTGGACTCTGATACATGTCTCATAAACATGGTATGTAGGAATCCTCTCCATGGATCCAGGCCCTCACTCCCCAAAATCCCTCTATTTCTTACATTTCTCATCGAATCACCTTCATCCCTCGTGATATTAAACTATATGAACCCACTGAAATATGTAGGTATAGATTCCCATCCTGTGGGATATGTAGGCTTCCAATATGACGTCCAACCCCAATCAATGGTAAACTCTGGTACTCCCTCCTAAATTATGTACCCTCATGATGTGATACTTTCCCTTTCTGGGATGCATCTCCCAGATCTAACTATTTTATTTGTTCTGATACACATGGGCTGTTAACCATGCATAATTACAACCATTAACTAATCTCTCCCAAACAAAATTATCCTTTTACAATGGGATTCCGTCCTTGGGAAATCCCCAACATGTCTCCAGGTAAATCTCCTTTGTGTACACCCCAATTATATGCCCTCATCCTCCTAAACTACACAGACTATGATTCACATCCACTAGGATACGTTGGAAGCCTCCTTCAATTTCAATATCATCATCGATTTACCAACCATGACATTCATTGGAGCCATTGTGCCTTGGGTAGGCAATTCCACAACCCAAATGTTCTACATCTTCTATGTCACCATCCATGTGTTTTATTCTCTCATCTCACCCCCTCCAGTGTCTCATCAACCCACCGAACTACGTGTAACATGACTCCTGAAAACTTATATATATATATATATATATATATGAATCCTCCATAATTTTCAATCCCAACACCACCACCATCATCGCGTCAGTTCCATTCCACTCATATCATCCACATCATCAATACAAATTTTACAAAGGATTCCCCACTCATTAATCTCACACAATTCATATGGGCATATAACCATGAATAAGCCCCAAACATCTACCATAGAATCATTCCCTTACCATGATATTTTAATTCATACCATTTCTATTTTTGGTGAATCCCAAGAATATAACCACGTGTAAGACCAAAATCACCACATCGAAATACATGTTTTTTATCACAACCTTTTAAACAAGGTACATAGGAAGCATCTATGGTTCTCATTTACAGCCAATGGTAAACCATTGAATTCCCCTTATTGGTTTCATCCTCTATGATCCATTCATTATGGGGTCTATATAGTCCCTCATTGTATGATATATTACCTTTTTGGTACCCTCCATCATAGGTTTGACTCCATTGGGCGTTCTTGTCCATATATTCAGTAATCCTTCTTGGTTATCCCTCATAGGGGGTATCTATCTGATCCACTCGTGTCAATGTTCTGATATGTTTGATCTATCTCCACTAGACATTGAACTCATGACATACCCATTGTTAAATAAGGGAAGCTGAGGAAAACATCAGAGACTAGCCTCTGACATAATATTCCCTTCATTCTGTGTGGAATGCCTCAGGCTTCCATGCCCTCAAGAAGTCCTATTACAAGGTAGAATTTAGTAGTTACAAGGTTCCAAAGTCTATACTTTCTTGTGATTCCCAATGTGACTACTTCCCAGGCGGAAGGTTACTACCATACATTACCCCTTGGTATGTCTGGACAAAATAGGAAAAATTTACTACCATCCACCAAGATATGGCACTGCGAAGGGTTTCATGATAAACCCTTTCATGTTTTAGATGGACTCAGACTAAGAAACAATATTTGAGGATGAATCCAAAAAATGTGAAACTAACATCTCATAATACTATTTCAGGCAATAATCAAATGGCTCTAAGGAAGTTATGAACATGGACCGCCATTGGATATCTAGAATTCTAGGCTACAATCACGCATCTCCATGTATGGGTGTGTGCCTCAAAGAATGCGTCAGAAATTCAAATTGTTAACCCGATCTGAAAATTTTATCCTTAAACCATGGAGACTAGTAGTGTTCCGGACATCAGCATATAAGTGTGTCACTGGATCAAGACATCTAGAGGGAGGTCCCTACATGAAAATTGTAGGTGTGGCATGAAAATATCTAGTGCATGAGGTAGTTAATCATTTGTAATTTCAGTCTATGACATCCTCAGTGTAGATATTTCTATCCAACCATGGAAGAATGGACAATTTTGGGGAACTAAGGACTAACTTTATAGAATTTCAAGACTTTTAAATATAACATGACAAGATTTTAATCATAATTATACATTAGACTAGAATCCTAGGATCATAAATTATAGTGTCTTGGAAGACTAGGTACATAAAACAGAAAACATGGAACTAAAACAAACTTTTATTTATTTAATATTCATATTGTGCTCCAAAATTCCATTGTGATCAAACATTTTCATAGGGTGTCCTAGGGAACTCATTAAAAAAGGGATGAGATAAATTGCCTAGAAAATGAATGACCATAAAACAAAGCATTATCACGTTGGATTGAAGGCATGCCATGATTTTATAAAAAGGCATGTTACTTATGGAATCATAACATATACACATTGAATAATATTAACATGGATCCAAAATAATGTCACAGAAACATAAAACATGACTTTTAAATGATTCCAGGATAACTGTGAAGACTGTGGCACATGGTAGCACAAGTCAAGTCTAGCATCCATGAACCTCGCAGATGGTATCTCAATACAAGGCTAAATACCAAGACCATCGCACATAACATCTCACGAGTCTTAACATTACCCAAATCGTTGGAGAGATATCTGGGAACACCATTCTTAACTCTTTATTAATATTTTTTCCAAATATATAATCATACATAATTAATCATATATAAACATAAGGGTTATCCATGGAAAGAATTTCGTACCATAATCAAGTCACAAAGAAAAAAAAATGGGCATATCATAAAACTGTATATAAAAGAAATAAAATAAAATATATATGGAAATTCAAAAGGGAATATAATAATATATCATGGTATGTGATTTCATGTATATTTTTCAAAATGTGACAAATTTATTTAATATATTTTAACATTAAAACATTTTTATTCAGTTTTATGGAAAATACAATAGGGCCTTTAAAATGGAAAACAGAACAGTCCTTTATAAAAAACTAGAAGTGAAGCACGGGGAATTTTATAATAAAAAACTAATTTCATATAGACAATGGTGGCTTAAAAAATATAGGGATCACTTGAAATCGGATTAGAATTCCAAAAGTTCTGTCAAAACAAATTTGATTATCGTGAAGTATTGAGAATAGAATCACTTAAAAACCAGTATATCCTCAAAATAGAATGATGAAATGGTGTTAATAAATAAATTTTTTACATGTGAACATAATTTATTATATTCACATAAATATATAAGATAACATAATTTTGGTAAAAGGAAGATATGAAAACCTGAAGGAACAATGTTTGTTTGGGTGGAATTCATTAGGGATTATCAACATGGTATCAGATGTACTTAAGAGGGATTAATGAAATGGAAACGGTTTTTTCATAACTTAAAAATAATTAGGATATTATGGGGGAAGTTATAAATCATACCCCATCATTAGGGGTTACACATAAATGTGAATAACATAGAGGACATTCTTTAATAAAAGTGTAATAGAAAGGATCCCATGCCTTAAGTCTGATGGTGATCATATCATGATATTAATTACCTGAAAAATAAAATTATGTTCACATTATAATAATTCTATAACATATACTATATGTAAATGATTTATTATAACCTTTTTATGTTCATTCCTAACCATTTTTATGGGTTGAGTGGTTCAATTTCATTGTTCGGATCAGTTGGTTTTCTTGGTCTTTATGATAAGTTTAATTATTTTGATGAATGAAAAATCATGTAGAATGGGGATGGTTTTCATGAAATGGTGTTATATTTTATTATTCAATGACCTGAATTTTAAATATTTTTAAATTTAATTTGGTAACTTGGACTGAATATGAAACATTATATAAAACATTAATGATAAACACTAGTATTAATTTGGAGATTTTTCTCATAATTAACATGATTTGTATTATTATTTTACATCATGTGAGACAAAGTATTATAGAACATAAAATAATAATATTATGTATTTAATATTCTAGTTTAACCATAAATATTTTTTTATGACCATAATTGAATATTGTAAAATATTTTGATAATCCTTCATCCTTGAATGTGATAAATTAACACAACTCTATGGTCTTTTGGTTTTTTTCTTATAAAATATGGTGAAAGTTGAGATGATAATAACATATTCCACTATAATAAAAAAATTCATGTAAATTTAAGGTAATGTAATTGTAATAATTTTTGGATGAGGATATTTTAAGTAAAGAAAAGAAAACAAATAAACCAGAAAATAGAGTAAATAAATTGAAAAGTCAAATTTACATCTTGAATCAATCTTTCATGAGAGCATCTTAAGGGCAGGGGATTTACTCTTTTGAAGAGAATAAGGGCTTTAGGACATTGTGGAATATCTTTTGGAAAGATTTGGAAAGAATTTAGGCAAGTAATAAGGCTTGAGAGGAGTGATAAAATGGGAGTGTGGGTGGGTTTTATAGTGGAGGGCGGAGGGTTTTCTTAATATTTAATTCATTTTTTTATTAATTTCAATCCTAACTATAAATTGTGATGATTAAATTACAAAAAAAAAGTAATAGGAGCATGTGAGATCTATATTTGGGTTATTAGATCACATATGATGTCAAGAATACTGGATTTAAATTATAATGTATTTATATGGTAAATTAATGTATTTTACTGATCCCGAAAAATTAAAGTAATTCTAAAAATTACAAAAATTAACTGTTACCATTTTCAGCATGTAAAATCCAAATTTGAACTTCATTATTCGAAATTAATTATCTAAATTTGATTAATTTAATTTTTAATTAAAACCAAAATTTACTTGAATTTTTTTTAAAACTATAAATGATTTTATAAAGCTTCCAAAAATTACATAATTTATTATAAAATTATCTTAAAACTAAAAGACATGAAAATTTTAATTTAGGAACACCTTTTAATAAAATACATTATATTTTAAATTAATTAATTAATTTTAATTTTATATTTAGGACTGACAATGATACCACTACATTTAATACGATCATATTTTAATTCATATATTTCCTAAATATAATTTATACATTCAAGGGTGATGTTAGTATTGTTTTGGTCGATTTACTATTCATATGGGTCATATTATAATTCATAAGTGTAACATTACTATTCATACGGGTAAGTTACTAGTCAGCAAATTTTATGTTTTTCTTATCGGACAACAAACATTATAGTGATCGCAACCATGTATATCAGATTTTCAAAATCCAAATCACTGAAGTGTCAAAATTATGTTTTATGGTCACATAGTAATTAAAACAATAATGTGTTGTGATTTAATGGGATTATATAACATAGTTATAAGAACTAAATTTCCCTATATAAAACATCTTGTCATTACATTATTCCCCCTTATGAAATTTCACCCTCAAATATTATTTTTACATTCTAAGTCAAAAATAGATAAAGGTAATTTTCCTTCTTTTTCTCCTCCAGTTATCGTGTTGCCTCTTAGTTCTTATAGTTCTCCTATATTACAATGACCATGTGAGTAGTTTTGTCACATAGAACATTATCTCTATGATCCAAGATCTTCACTGTCTACTCCTCGTAATAATTATCTTTATCTAGTTGTACCACCACTGAAGAGAGTACATGTGAAGGGTCTGGTATGTACTTCCTTAAGTGGGATACATGGAAGACAATGTGTTCTCTAGCCATGGTTGATGGGGGTTCCAGTTGATTGGCCATAGCCCCAATACGATCAATAATATCGATGGGGCCGATGTACTCAGGAATTATCTTTCCATTCTTCCCAAACCTCATGATCATATTCCATGGACATATGCATATAAATACCATGTCTCCAACTTTTAACTCTACGTATCATCAATGATTTTTTTCATAACTCTTTTTTATACTTTGGCCTTCCGTGATGTGATTGTGAATGGTTTTCACCTTCAACGCCATTTGATACACCATTTCAAGTCATAGCATCTTATGCTCACCAACATAATCCCAAAAGCTCGGTGTTTTTCACCTTTTCCCATAACTGTCTTCACTTTATTCTATTCAGATTCTAGAGTGGAATCATTGTTATAGATGAATTATACAAATATAATCATATAGTATCATCCAACATTTAATCCATAGAACCTTATATCAACATATCATCTAGTGCCATAATAGTTCTCTTGTATTGGACATTAGTTTGAGGATGATAAGATGTACTGATGTTCAGTTCAGTGAGTAGAGCATGGTGGAGACTATTCAAAAACATCGAGGGGAATCTCGGATCTCGATTGGATACAACAGATATTGGTACTCCATGTAGTTGTGTTACCTCATTGATATATATCCGTGAATGTTGATCAAAATAGAAGACCGGTCAAATTGTGATAAAGTGATCCATCTTTGTAAGATGATGTATAACGACCCATGTAGAGTTGTGTCCTCTAGATGTCTTCAGATGTTTATAGACAAAGTCCATGGTGATGTTCTCTAACATCAATGTTCACATAGGTAGGTGTTGCGTCATCCCCTTAGACATATGTCTTTCAGATTTACTTGTTGACATATAAGTAAATTTGATATATACTCATCAATCTCCTTTTTCATATTGTCTAACAAAAATTTCTCTCAAAGATCTCGATACTTATTTGAGATCCCTTGGTGGATATATAAGGTTGAGCTGTGTATGACATTATGAATCTCTTTATTTATCTATAGTTCATATATTACACATAATGTTGACCCAAATCGTACAACTCCTTCCACATCAATCTTGAACATAGAGTATTTCTAATTTCTAATGGATTCCTCCCTTTTCTGAATTTCTATGTATTTTCCTTCAGCATCCTTTATTTTATCCATGAGGGATGGTTGATAAATCATTTGAGAAATGATTGATGATGTTCCTATATTAATGATTACAAAGTCCATCCACATAATATCTTTGAATAATGGATCCTTTTCAGTTATAACCATTGATAAATATACAAGATTCTTTTTACATATAGTATCTACCACATTGTTTTCATAATCAGGATGGTTGGGGATTGATATGTCATAATCCTTGATGAGATTTATCCTTCGTTATTGGAACATACTAATCTTTTTTGTTTGAGTATATATTTGAGACTATTGTTATTAGTATATATCCCAATCGTATTCCCATAGAGATAATGCAACCATATTTTTAACATAATGATAATAGCTGTTAAGTCTAGGTCATGTATAAAAGAATGTTTCTCAGGTATCTCCAGCTGCATTGAGGCATATGATATCATATTATCATTTTTCATCAGCACAAAACCTAATCCCTTATTTATATTATCATTGTACACCAAAAAAAACTTCCACTTGTTGGGAGTGTGGGTAATGGCGTAGTGGTTAGCCTCTTTTTCAACCCACTAAAACATTTTTCAGATTCCTGAGTCTAGAAAAACATTTCATTGTTTTGTGTCATCTTGCTCATGGGGTTTGATAATAATGAGAATTTATTCACAAACCATTGATAATACCAAGATAGACCGAAAATGTAGAGAATCTACCTTACAGATCATAGAAAGGGCCACATTTCAATTGCCTTTGTCTTTGAATGGTCAATAAATACCCCTATGCAGGTGATAACATCCCCCAATAATGATACTTCCCTTATCCATAACTGACATTTACTATAATTTTCACATATAATATCCCATCGTAAAGTATTTAACAATGTATTCAAATGCTCCTCATGTTCCACCTTTGTTTTGGAGTATTTCAGAATACCATTAATAAAGACTACAAAAAACTTGTTGAGGTATTCTCTAAAGACTCTATTCATTAACTCCAAGAAAATGTCTGGAGCATTAGTGAGACTAAAGGGCATCACAATGAACTCAGAGTGTTTATACCTCATTCTAAAGGCAGTCTTGGGAATAACGTTTTTCCTCACTATTAATTACTGATATCCAGACCAAAGGTCCACATTATAGAAATAACCATCCCCTTGAAGCCGATCAAACGAGTCGTCTTTTTTGTGGTGTGGGATACTTTTCTTTATTGAGATTTTATTCAGATCACTCTAATCAATGCAGAGGATAATTGATCCATCCTACTTCTTGATGAACAGAACTGGTGCACAACATGGTGAAGCACTCGGGCGTATAATACCCTTCAATAGATTCTCCAGAAACCACTTCCTCTGCCCCACCAGCTCTACGATGTCCATTCTATAAAGTGTCATTGATATAGGAAGACATCCAGTAATAAGTTCAATTGATAATTAAAACTATCAATCATGAGGAATACTCGGAAATTATTCGGGGAATCAATCAGTGTAACCCCTCATGATGGGAATATCTTCGATCGAGAAAATCTCCTTTGTCTCAATCATTTGAGATAAAGAAGCTGGCTCCTAAGGAATTAATATCATCGCCAAATTCAATTATTCTAATGTAGAATCATCATCATCGTTACACTTGTATTGAATTGGAGGATGTGTTTGTTTATGAAGTGTGATCTCCCATTCATGATAGTTTATGTCGGCTTGGTATAAATATTTCCAATCCATGAAAAAGAAAAAATAAAACTCCACTAGAGGAAGTATGAGATGATTTTTTGGGAGGTTTAGTCCACAAAAATTAACTAGGGAGGAGTTATAAACCATCAATTCCACAATTTATCTATTTTATATTCTCAAAGATAACATATCTTTGAAATTTTTTCTTGGTGTTTGAATAGTTCTACTAAACATGCAAGATACGAAAGAATGTGTAGATCCAGAATCTAATAATATGTTCTCTATTCTTGAAAGAATAACTTGGATACCTATGACCACATCATTGTTAATATCCACCTCAATAATAGTGATTGAATTATCCCAAACTTTATTCCACGGAGGTTGTTGTTGATTTCCTCCGACAACCCATGGCTTAATGAAATTGTTAGCATGATGCCCATTTTCCTTCCAGTTGTAACACTGCACCATTTGTTGATCTTTTTCCTAAACAATCCGTTCTTATTTAATATTAGTGGGATTTTTCATATCTCATCGGAATTTTTTATCCAGATGTCCCAACATTCCACATTTGAAGCAATTCTAGGTACCATTTAGATAGTTCCCAATGGGTTTATTCCCATAATTTTTACACATGGGGTGATCAAGCTTCTTTATATCATTAAATTTATTTGCGGAACTGTCCACATTAGATTCCATTTTCCACTTTATGTTGTTGGGTCCACAATTATGTTGAGAGTCTACAATCTCCATTTAAACCATAAGGTCACAACAGACAATATCCTCATCGCTATCAAAGTCCCAAATCACCGACGCTTTTCATAGAATCGGCCTTAGTGCACTAAAGAAGCAATCCACCATACTCTTTTTGTACATGAAAATACTAGATGAATACCTTTGAATACTTGTAAATGTTTTTTCATACATCCCAATTAAATCATACTCCTTGTATTGATTGTGAGGAACTCTATTTCCATATTGAGATGGTGGTTTTGGGGAAAATATTTATTGAAAAATATTTTCTTGAATTCCTCCCAATCCCAGGAATAAATATCCTCCTAGGGCTTCATATTCTTGATCATCTTCCCTCACTTATCATCTTCCTCATCAAAACGATAGGCCTCTATTATGACTATCTCTTCTACTAAGCACTAGAAGATAGATAATATCATTTCAATGGAGTTAATCCACTATTCTGAGACTAGGAGATCAAATGATCCACTATACATGTAATACCTTTGCTGCATGAAGTATTCAATGTATAAATGATCGTTCATTATAGGAAGTGGATGTTCTACATGATTCAAGTATTTATACACAACTTGAGAAAGCTGATCAAGTATAGTCATATTGATTTGAGCACCTGATCAATCTTATTAGATGTATCATTAAGGAAGTCTACACATTCTCTATCACGTTGATTGTTGGCATCTGTTTCTCTATTACAAACTAGTAACTATGAAAAAGAAATTCAATTTAGGGTCATGAATAATTAGTTATATGGCATAAAAAGGAATCATTGAACATAAAAGGATAAAGTTGTAAATGATAAGTATATCATAACTTGTGATTTTTTATTTTTCAATCTTTGTTAATATTGATATATTTCTTATCTTATCTTTTTATGGGATCTTTTTTTATTACCATAATAATTGTTTTTACTAGATCAGGAATTTACCAAATAATATCCTCCGGGAGTGTCAAACCAAGAGTACAGAAAGGTCCATTATTGTGCACTAATTATTGTTCTAGTGTAGCTCAAAGTGGTGTTTTTATGTTTTACCACTAGATACATATGTTCTAGAGCTTCCTCTACTTGTTTTTATCTAGAGTAGTATATATTTTATTAATAAACCACTTACTCTAAAATTACCAAAATTTGGGTGTATTTTCTTATACTTAGTATCATCCCTAAGGTTCTTACTAAAGTGCTCTAATCCAAATATCAATAACAACTAGACCATCCTATGATTCAAATTATAGAGACACTAGACTTTTACATTTAACATTACATGATTGAAATCATAATTATAAATTATAACAAAATCCAAAGATCATGAAGTCTATTGTCTTAGAAGACTAGGTGCATAAAACATAAAATAATGAACTAAAAGCAATAACATTTTTTAATCTTTAAATTGAGGTCCAACTATCCATTATAATCAATCATATTAATAGGGTATGTTGAGGAAAACATGAACAAAAGTATGATCTTAGTAGCATTGTAAGGGATGAAAAATAATAATAATGCATTAACATAAGGGACAGAAGGCATAACATGATGATAAAAAAACCAACTAACATATGGAATCATAACATGTAAAAATGTAATCATTAAAACATGGAGTCATAATAATGTGGGAGGAACATAAAAAATTACATTAGCACAATTCAATGCTAAACTTCAAGACTGTCACACATAGTAGCACAATCGAAGGATAAAAGCCAAGACCATTGCACAAGGTAGTACAAGACAAGGCTAAACGCTAAGTCCATTACACATAACATCTCATGAGACTCAAATTTAACCACTGAATTCGCACACTATTTTGGTGCACCCATTAAATACATTCATAAATATATTTTCCACATAGTGAATCATACATAATCAATCAGGTATATACATAAGGGTTACCCATAGAAATTATTGGGTATAATAATCATGTCATAATGCTTAAAAATGTGTGTATCACAAAAGAGTCCCTTAAAGATATAAAATAAAATATACATGGGCATTGATATGGTAAAATGGTCATGTATAATAAAAATTATTTCCTGTAGAATTGACATCATGCAAGAAAATTATTTATGATATTTTAGCAACAAACAAATTTTAGTGGTTTTAAGGAAAATATTATAGATCATTTATAATAAATAATGGAACCATCATTTATATAAAACTAGATGTGAACCAAGAAAGTTTTTTTAATAAAAAACTGACATTATAAATACATTGGTGGCATAAATTAGAAGATTTAGTTAACTTGAAATTGGGTAATAATTCAATAAGTTCCCTCAAAACAGGTTTTATTATCGGGAAGTTTTGATGATGGAATCAATTAAAATCATGTATATCACTGAAAAGGAATGATGAAAGGTTCTTGATAAAATAATTTGGTACATGTATATATAATTAAAATTATTCACCAAAAAATATTATATAAATTCATTTTGCTAAAAGAATGATAAGGAAACCTGAATGGACAGTGGAAGTTCGGTAGGAATCCCTTAGAGATTCTCTACATGGTATCAAGTGTACTTACGAGGAATTAATGAGAGAGAAATGGGTTTCTCATAATATATACATTATGAGGGAAGTATGGGGATGTGATAAATAATAACACATCATTAGGTATTACACATGAAATGGAATATCATAGAGGACATTCTTGAATAAAAGCTAAATAGAGAGGATTCCTTACCATAAGTATGATGGTGTTACTTTCATGGTATTAATGAACTGAATAATAAAATTAGGGTTATTGATTAATAATTACAGAACCATTACTATTTTTAAATGATTTATTATAATCATATTATGTTCTTTCATGTCCTTTTTAATTGGTTAAGTGGGTTAATTTCATTGTTCGAGATTTTTTATTTTCTTGGTCATTACAATAGTTTTACTTATTTTCATGACTGGAAAATCATGTGACATGGGAATGGATTTTGTGAATTCGAGTTATATTTAAGTATTGAACATCCATAAGTTAACATGGATTTAAATTTAATGTGGTTACATGGAGTGAAGTTGAATCATTATTTAATACATTAATGAAAAAATCATGGATTAATTTGGCAATTTTGTTCATAATTAACATGTTTGGTATTATTATTTTAAATCATGTGAGAAAAAGGATTCCAGAATATCAAAAAAGATAAAATAAATATTTAATAGTATGGTTTAATAAAAAAAAGGGTTTCTTTATTGGAATATAATATGGTAAAATAAATTGATAACCCATTTTCCTTGAATGTGATAAATTAACACATCTCAGATAGTGTTTTTGTTTCTTTCGTACAAAAAGAACGGAAATTGAGAGATGATAATAAATGAAACCATTATAATAACAAACATATATTACATGTATGGTACATTATTATTGGTAACATTCAGATGATGAGAAGTAAGGATATAAAAGGAAAAATGAACTTGAAATAGAGTAAAAGAATTGAAAAGACTAATTTACCGCTGGAATCAATCTTACTTGAGAGACTCTTAAGGGGAGATGATTTTCTATTTTGAAGAGAATAAGAGAAATTGGAATTAGGGGAAGAGTGTGGGGAGAAATTTTGGTAGAATTTAGTCCTGGAACAAGGCCTGATAATAGTTAAGATAAGAGGGGAGTGTGTGTGGTTTATATATTGGAGGGGAGGAGGGTTTTCTTAAAATTTAATTCATTAGATTATTAATTACCTCATGACCAGAAATTGTGATTATTTCATTGAAAAAACTAGTAATACGTTCATGTTAGTTCGGGAGTTTGGTGATTACATCAATTATTTTTTCAGGAATGGGGGATATAAATTATAATGTATTGACACCGTAAATTAATGTATTTTACTATTCACAAAAATTCAACTATTTCAGAAAAATTACTAAAAAATCACCCTAACAATTTTTCAATTTGTAGAATGAAAAAATGTACTCAATATTTAAAAAATAATTTTCTATGTATTATTATTTTTAATTTTTAATTAAAATCATAATTTACTTGAAAAATACAAATTTTAAAACTATAATTTATTTTATAAAGTATTCAAAATTTACATAAGCTCTTATAAAATTATCTTAAAACCAGAACAAATAAAATTATTAATTTATGATCACCTTTTAAAAAAGTAAATTTTCTTTTAAATTAAATAATTAATTTTAATTATGTATTTACGACTTACAAAAATTTTAATAGATTTACTATTAAAATATTATCCAGTATTTGATTCCAAAATATTATTTATACATTCAAGGGTCAGGTTAATATTCTTTTATTAGATTTTGTAAGGACCCAATGTTTTTAATAGAAATTCCCATATTATAAATTTTCCACAAAATATCATAATAATGAACTTATAAGTGATAAGTGAGCTTTAAACATAAGTTTGTCACTTCTGTGTTTGGAATTTAAAAAATCAGGCATACAAGGTTGTGTTCAAGATGTTTTTTGGAATCTAAAAAAAATTGGTGATTAGTAACCTACCCTAATGAATAGTAACATACACTTATGAATAGTAACATACCTTATTAAATAGTAACCACACCTATGGTGGTATAAATATAATATTCGATTTGGAAGTACAATATACCTATATTTTAGAATATGTTAATGAATATATTAAAACTGGTTTTTGATAATGAATTATGATTTTAATTAAATATTAAAATAATAATATTTAGATAATTATTTTTGAAAAATGGACTTCATTTTTTTGGATTCTACACGTTGAAAAATGGTTTGGGTGATGTTTTCGGATTTTTCTGAAATACTTGAATTTTTTATGAATAGTAGAAACCGATAATTCACAATAAATGCTAAATAATGGATTAATTGATTAATGTGTGATGTTATACTAACGAAAGCCCACTTGGTTCCGGATTACATTATAAAATTATGATTTTTGGTCATAGAATACTCACTATTCCTTGTATTGGGATGAATTATTAATCTAATGAATTATATATTATGAAAACCCTTATCTCCTCCACTATAAAACCCCCCTTCACTCCCTCTTTTATCTAATCCTCTCAAGATCCAATCCTTCTCTCAATTCTTCCCAAATACACTTCTAAGCTCCTTCCCCACGTCCAAGGCTTTCTGGTGTTTCCAAAAGACCAAAATCAAATCCCCTAAGATGAGTCTCAAAGATAAGAGACCAATAAGTAAAACCCTCTTTCATTTTCATGTGTTTTGTTTTCAATTTCATTCTTTTCTTTTTCCATATTCCCCTTCCCTTATCCAAAAGGCGTGAAAGCTCTACAATTCCATATATTCTGGGTAATAATCATGTTTAGTTAAAATTTCATGCATCATTCTTCCCCTCCTCTCCCTCATGTTCTGGAACTAAAACATCGCACGTGATGTGTCAAATTACCAACATCATGGATAAAGTGTTTTCAAATTGTTTTATCATTTTGTTTCTGGTCATGAAACCAATTATGTTATGGTTGAACAAGATTATTATTTATTTTATATTCCTATTTAAGGTTGTTTAATCCTCATAAACTCATGATATAAAACAATAATACAAAACAAGTCAATTATGGCAAAATCGTTAAAGTTAATTCAAGTCTTTATCATTAATGTTTCATGTAAAGGTTCTCTTTCACTCTAATTAACCAAATGAATTTTGTAACCATGTAACACACTGGATGTCCACAAATTTTATATAACTTAAATTCTGGACAACCACTTTCATCTTACATTTCATTTGAGCCTAAATACAATTGAACTGATCATTAAAACAAATGAAACAGACGGACCCAGACAATGAAATTGAACCTTGAAATCAATCAAAATGGGTATAAATGAACATAAAAAGGTTATACTAAATCTTTTAATTTTATATAAGGTTCTGGAGATATTTATTAATAAACCAAATTTTATTATCCATGTAATTAATATCAAGTGGAGAACACCAACAGACCTAAGGTAAGGGATCCTCTCAATTTCACCATTATTTGAGATTTTTCACTATGTTAGGACATGTTGTGTGTAATTATTAATTATAGGGTATGATTTCGCATCTCCTCCACAATTCCCTCTTTATTTATAAGTGATGATAATTCCCTTTCCTCTCTCACTAAGCCCCCTCATGTACTCCTGATACCATGCCGATAATCCGTAAAGAATTCTACCCGAACCTCTTTTATTCTTTTGGGTTGTCTTATCCACATTTCTACCAAAATGATGTTATCTTATATTTTCATGGTCATTCTATAAATTTTTCTTACATGTTCCAAGTTTATTTATCAATACTCTTTCATCACTCTCTTTCATGGATATGCATGATTTTAAGTGATTATCTCCTCATTACTTCTAGATAAGTGATCAAATTTTTAGGGAACTTCCCAAATTCTTTCCTATTATCAAGTGTACTCTATCCTCTATTTTAAGTCACCTTTGTCATTATAAAATCAGTATTTTTATTATGAATATCCTCCTGGTTTACTTCTGGATTTATAAAAAAATATTATGCCTCTTTTCATTTTATGAGATATTTGATGACCGCGCTAAAATGTTTTGACTCAATGATTTATATAAAAAGGTTTTTACATGTTATCACTTCAGTTTGTTATCTCTTATCACGATTTATGACTTTATACATTATTAATGTCTATTTATGATTTAATTCCTTTCTTCGATAGATACTTGTTTGTTATGTCCCTTTTTATTATTCTTCATGACATGATCGTGTGCCCATTTCATTCTTTCGGTACTCTTATGTTTATGTATGATTGATTATGTGAGATTCTTTATATGGAAATCATATACATGAATAAGCTTAGATGGGTGCACCCAGATAGTGATCCAATGCATTGGGTAAAGTTAATGTCTCATGAGGATATTATGGGCAATCGGCCTGAGTGGTTAGCCTTGGCTTGTGCTACTATGGGAAACGAGATTGGCGATTTGCCTTGACTCGTACTGATGTTCTGTTTAATGTTGACGCCACCTCTCTATGAAACTATGTTTATATAATCTCATGCTTATGTGATCCCATGATTATATTATTCCATTTTTTAATGATCCCATGTTTATATCTTATGATTCCATATGTTCTATTCTTCTAATATCATTATGCCAAGCCTCCTAACTCACGTGCTTAATGTTTATTCTTATGTTCTTTCCCTTATTGGGCTTTTTAGCTCATCCCATTGTTCATGTGTTCCCTAGAGTACTCTATGCATATTTTCGGGCTCAAAGGAAGTTAGGAGCTCATTATGGAGATTAAATAAAGAAGTTTTTTTTAGCCCCATGTTTTAGGTTTTATGTACCTAGTCTTCCAAGGCACTAGACATTATGATTTATGGCTTATTCTCTGATGATTAATGAAGCATAAAATGTTGAAATGTTAGGTATAAAAGGCATGGGTCTCTATAGTTGGTATTAGAGGATGGTCTAGTAATTTTTTGAGATTAGGGATAGAGCACCTTAGTGGAATCCTTAAGGATGAGACTAAGTATTATAAACATTCCCAAAATTTTGTTGTGTATTGAGCAAGTTTTTTATCAAGAAAATACATCCCTGTCTGGATACGAGCAGGTAGAGGAAGCTCTGGCACAGATGTATCCTAGGGGTAAATCCCAAAAACATCACTTTGAGCTAGAATCAAATGAGAACTAGTGCACGACAACGGGCCTTGCTGCATTCTTGGTCAAGACACTCCCGGGAGATATACTTTGGTAGATTCACAAGCTCGGTACAAACCATTATTAGGGGTCAAAAAAACAAAAGCCCATAAGAATACAAGTTAAGAAGTAGATTGAGGATAACCTAGATTTATCTTTAGGAATCATAAGTTAGGATATACTTCTTCATTATAAGTTTATCCTTCTATGTTTAATGTTTATTTTAACAATGTATAAGTATTAAAGACCTCTAATTATATGTTCTTTCTCTTAGTTAATGGTGGGAAATAGAATAACACATACCAATATCCAACTTGATAGGCAATGTGATGATTTCCCTAATGATATGCCTGAGGTGATAGAATCAGGTTCTCAATACATCATGGCAGTACTTACTCATATGGCTCAAGTTATGAATAATAACATGAATCAGGTAGAACGTCCTCCTCTAAGAAAATAGAAAGTTTCCATGGAATCCTTGATGCGGAAAAGGCCTACCATGTTTAGTGGATCTTATGATCCCCTCCTCGTGGAACAATGGTTTAACTCCGTTGAAAATATATTTTCCGTCCTCCAGTGCTCGGAAGTAGAGAAGGTGGTATTGTCGGTCTATCATTTTGATGGGGAATCTGATCAGTGGTGGACACAGATCAAGAATACAAATTCCCAAGAGGAAATCGATTCCATAGATTGGGAGGACTTCAAGAGGATGTTTTTTGAAAAATAGTTTCCTCAAAGCCTCCGTCTCAACATGGAAAGAGAGTTCCTTGGACTCAAGCAAAAGGAAGATGAGTCCATCGGGGCATATAAAGAAAATTTTACAAGGGTATCAAGGTACGCCTCTGGCATTGTCATGAACACCGAAATCAAGGTGGATCACTTATTTAGCGGACTAAAGCCGAGTCTAAAAAAAGCGTTGGCGATTCGATACTTTGACAGTTATGAGGACATTGTAATTTGGTCCCTCATGGTGGAAACGGAGATTGGAGACTCTAAGTGGTCTCATGGGCCCAATGAGAATAAGAGGAAGATGGAAAACAACATGGGTGGTCCATCAAACAAATCCCATGATGGAAAGAATCCCAACTTTCCCCTTTGGAAAAATTGTGGGAAGAAGCATCCTGGTAACTATCTGAAGAGAACCAAGAATTTCTTCAAATGCAAAATGTTTGGTCATCTGGCCAATAACTGCCAAAGGGGTATGAAAAATCCCGCTAATTATGAAGAATAAAGAAGGTTCAGATCAACACTCTACCTACAATGCAGTGTTATAACTGGAAGGAGCATGATCATTATAAAAACAATTGCCCTAAGCCAAGGGTTCTCGGAGGCAATCACCAACAACCTCCATGGCAACATGGAAGGGCTTATGCTATCAATATTGTTGAGGTGGAGCCGGTATATGATTTGGTGATAGGTACGCTTGTTATTCATTCAAGAATAGCTAACGTACTATTTGATTATGGTTCTATGAATTCTTTCATATCTTTCCAGTTTAGTAGAACTATTCAAACACCACCTCCAAATTTGGAGGTAAATTTATCTGTGAGAACAAAGAATGGGGAAATTATTTCATCCATGGTTTATAACTCCTCCCCGGTTAATGTTTGTGGACTGTACCCTCCATAAAATCTTGTCATACTTCCTTTAGTAGAGTTTTACACTATCTTGGGCATGGATTGGCAATCATTGTACAAGGCCAACATCAACATCCGGGAAAGGTAGATTACTCTTCACATCCTGAAGCATCCTTCTATTCTTTACAAGTGCAAGGAGGAAGATGAATCACTTTTAGAATATTCATCTCAAGTTTGGATATTTCATCCTTGTGATAAATCATATCTAGCTCAACTAATTTAGACAATGGATAGAATCATGCTTGAAGACATTCCCATCATGAGGGATTACACTGATGTATTCCCCGAAGAGTTGTCTGGTCATCCCCTTGACTGAGAGGATGAGTTCCTAATCGAACTTATCCCTAGATCTCTGCCAATATCAAAGAAACCATACAGAATAGACACTGTAGAGCTGGAAGAGATGAAGAAGCAGTTACAGGATAATATGGAGAAGGGTTTTATACACCCGAGTGCTTCACCATGGGGTGTTCCAGTCCTCTTCGTCAAGAAAAAGGATGGATCAATGCGCCTCTACATTGATTATTGTGAGATAAAAAAATCACTATAAATAACAAGTATCCCCTTCCACAGATAGATGACTTGTTCGATCCGCTTTCTGGGGCTACTTATTTCTCTAAGGTGGACGTTCGGTCGGGATATCACCAACTAATGTTGAGGAAGGAAGATATTCCCAAGACTGCCTTTCCAATGAGGTATGGACACTATGAGTTCATAGTGATGCCCTTTAGACTCACTAATGCTCCAGAATTTTTCATGGATTTAATGAATTGAGTCTTTATAGATTACCTTGACAAATTTTTGATAGTCTTTATTGATGATATTCTGATATACTCCAAGAGAATGAGGGAACATGAGGATAATTTGAAAACTCTGTTGAATACTTTGGGAAGGGAGAAGTTGTATGAAAAGTACATTAAATGTGAGTTCTAGATGGAGGAAGTGTCATTCATGGGGCATGTTATCACCAAGAAAGGGACATCTATGGACCCTTGCAAGACGAAGACAATTGAAGAGTGGCCGAGGCCAACATATGTAATGAAGATCGTCATCTTTTTGGGTCTAGCTGGGTATTATCGATGATTCATGAAGAAATTTTCATGATTGTCAAACCCAATGACCATGCTGGCACAGAAGGGATTAAAGTTTTTCTGGACACATGAGTGTGAGGACTATTTCAAGTAGTTGAAAAAGAGGTTTATCACTGTTCGAGTACTCACACTCCCTACCAGTGGGGAAATGTTTGTGGTGTATAGTGTTGATTCTACTAAGGGATTAGGTTGTGTGCTAATGCAAAATGATAATGTGATAGTGTATGCCTCAAGGCAGGTGAAAATCCCTCAGCAAAACTATCCAACACATGATCTGGAGATAGCATATGTGATATTTTCCTTGAAAATTTGGTTTCATTATCTATATGGGGAGAAATGTAAGATATATACTTACCACAAGAGTCTCAAGTAGATATTCACATAGAAAGAGCATAATATGCACTAGAAAATGTGTATGGAGATCATTAATGATTATGACTTCTCAATCCACTACCATCCCGGGAAGGAAAACAAGGTGGCATATTCTCTATGTAGAAAAGATCCTGTATCTTTATCAATGATGAGAATTAAATAGGATCCAAACTTCTTAGATTTTAAAAGGATGGAAATGGGAATCATTAAGGGAGGAACGTCATCAATAATTTCTCAAATTATTTCTCAACCATCCCTCTTGGATAAAATAAATCATTCTCAAAGAATGGATGTGGAAATTCGAAAAATGGTGGAAGCTGTTAAAAATGGGAAATCCTCTGATTTCAAAATTGATGAGGAAGGAGTTGTAAGATTTGGGACATGATTATGTGTACCATTTGATCTAGAGATAAAGAAGGAGCAATTGAATGATGCACATAGCTCGACCTTCTCTATCCATCCTGGGAGTACCAAAATGTACCGTGATCTCAGATAACACTTCTGGTGGGATAACAGGAAGAAGGAGATTGTAGAATATATATCAATGTACTTGCTATGTTAGCAAGTTAAAGATGATCGAAAAAAGTCCTAATGCATGATACATCCATTGCCTATAACCATGTGGAAATGGGAAAATGTTACTATGGACTTTGTCATGGGTCTCCCGAAGATGTAGAAGGGAAATAATGATATATGGGTTGTGTTTGACCAACTCAACAAGACATCCCATTTCATCGTTATTCAGGAAGATCTCACACTTGAACAACGTGGAAGGATATATGTGAACCATGTGGTGAGACTTCATGGTGTTCCACTCTCAATTTTCTCTGACCGTCCTCCAAGGTTCACATCTAAATTATGGAAAAGTATTCTTCAAGCTTTGGGTATTGAATTAAATTTCAGCATGGCCTATCACCCTCAAACTGATGGCCAGTCTGAAAGAACTATTTAGACACATGAAAATATTCATAGAGCCTACTTTCAAGAATTTAATGGTGGATGGGATCACCATATCTATTGGTTGAGTTCTCATAAAACAATAGCTTCCACACAAGTATTCAGATTGATCCATATGAAGCTATGTATGGAAAGCGATGTAGAACTCCAACCTGTTGGGATGAAGTTGGAGAACGAAAGCTACTTGGACCCGAACTTGTTCAAGAGATGATAGAGAAGGTTCAAGTCATCCAGAAACACATCAATGCTTCTAAAAGTCGGCAAAAGAGCTATGCCGATAACCGTTGAAGGGATGTACAGTTTGACGTTGGAGATAAAGACTTCCTTTGAATATATCCATGGAAGAGAGTCATGCGATTCAGGAAGAAAGGGAATCTAAGCCCAATGTATATTGGTACCATTGATTCCATTGACCGAATAGGAGACGTGGCCTATCGGCTCGCACTTCCACTGAATATGGCTCGAGTTCATGATGTTTTTTATGTATCACTCTTGAGTAAGTACATACTTGATCCCTCATATGTACTAAACTCAGAGGTGGTGCAGCTGGAAGATGATCTCACCTATGAGGAGCATCTAGTAAAGATTCTGGTTTGCAGAGATAAGTTTCTACGCAACAAGACAACCCATATTGTCTATGTGTTGTGGAGGAACTATATGTTTTAGGAAGCAACATGGGAACTAGAGGAATCAATGATGGAAAATTACCCACATATTTTTTTGGCCGAGAATGTAAAATGAAATTTCGAGGGAAAAATTTCTTAAGGGGGGAAGAATGTAATGATCCAATGATTTTAATGGAGATTCCTTTCTTATAAATATTACATAAAATTACATAATAACGAACTACTAATTGATAAGTGTCCTTTAAACATACGATTTTCACTTCTGTGTTTGGAATTTCGAAAATCTGGCGTACACGATTGTGTTCAAGATGTTTTTTGGAATCTAATAAAACAAAAATAATTTTTAGTGAATAGAAACCTACCCTAAGGAATAGTAACATACCCTTATGAATAGTAATATACCCTAATAAATATTAACCTCACCTATGGTGGTATAAAAATAATATTCAAGTTGGAAGTACAATATAGCTATATTTTAGAATAAGATAATGAATATATTAAAACTGGTTTTTTATAATGAATTGTGATTTCAATTAAATATTCAAATAATCATATTTAGAAAATTATTTTTGAAAAATGGACTTCATTTTGGGATTCTAAACATCAAAAATTTGTTTGGGTGTGGTTTTGCGATTTTTCTGAAAAACTTGAATTTTTTATGAATAGTTGAAACCGATAATTCACAATAAATGCTGAATAATGGATTAATTGATTCATGTGTGATATTCAGCTTATGTAATCCCAATTGGTTCTGTTTTAAATTATAAAATTACTATTTTTGGTCATATAAGAATCACTATTCTTTTTCTTGGGAGGAATTAATAAACTAATGAATTTTATATTAAGAAAACATCTCTCTCCTCCACTATAAAAACCCTCCTTCAATCCCTCTTTTCTCCACTCCTCTCAAGCTCCAAGCCTTCTCCAAATTCTGCCAAAATACCCTCCCAAGCTCCTTCCCCATGTACAAGGCTTTCTGGTATTTCCAAAATATTAAAATCAAAGCCCCTAAGAGGATTCTCAGAGAGAAGAGATCAAAGGGTAAGAACCCTCTTCCGTTTTCAAGTGTTTCGTTTTTAATTTTCTTTCTTTTATGCCCTCTTCCACATACCTTATCCAAAAGGCATAAAAGCTCCAAAATCTCATATATTCTGGATAATTATCATGTTTATGGAAAATTTCATGCATCATGCTTCCCCTCCTCTCCCTCACGTTCTATAATTAAAACATCGCCAGTGATGTGTCAAATTACCACCATCATGGATAATGTTTTTTCAAATTCTTTTATCTTTTTGTTTCTGGTCATGAAACCATTTATGTTATGGTTGAACCGGATTATTATTTATTTTATATTTCTTATTTATTGTTCTATAATCCTCATACACTCATGATATAAATCAATAATACAAAACAAGTCAATTATGGGAAAAATCGTTAAAGTAAATTCAAGTCTTTATCATTAACGTTTAATGTAAAGGTTTTCTTTCACTCTAATTAACCAAATGAATTTTGTAGCCATGTATCCTACTGGATGTCCAATAATGTTAAATAATATCAATTCTGGACAACCACTTTCATCTTACATTTCATTTGAACCTAAATACAATTGAACCAATTTTTAAAACAAATGAAACAAATGGACCCGAACAATGAAATTGAACATTGTGATCAATAAAAATGGGTATAAATGAACTAAAAAGGTTATAATAAATCATTTAATTTTAGATAAGGTTCTGTAGCTATTGATTAATAAACCTAATTTGACTATTCAGGTCATTAATATCAAGTGGAGAACACCAACGGGCTTAAGGTAAGGGATCCTCTCAATTTCACCCTTATTCACGATTGATCACTATGTTAGGACATGTTGTGTGTAATTATTAATTACGGGGAATGATTTCTCATCTCTTGAATAATTCACTCTTTATGTATATGTGATGATAATTCTGTTTCCTCTCTCACTATGCCCCTCAATTACTCCTGATACCATGCCGATAATCCGTAAAGAACTCTACCCGAACCACTTTTATTCTTTCGGGTTGTATTATCCACCTTTCTACAAAAATGATGTTATATTATATTTTCCTGTGCATACTCGAAATGTTTCCTACATGTTCAATGTTTATTTATAAAACACTTTCATCATACTCTTTTGGGTATATGCATGCATTGAAGTGATTCTCTCCTAATTACTTCCCGATAAGTGAACTCGTTTTTAGGGAACTTCCAGAATTCTTCCATATTATCAAGTGTACTCTATCCTCTATTTTTAGTCAACTTTGTCATTATAAAATCAGTCTTTTTTATTATGAAGACCCTCCGGGTTTACTTCTGGTTTTATAAAAAAATATTATGCCACTTTTCGTTTTAAGAGATATTTGATGACTGCACTAGAATGTTTTGACTCAGAGATTACTAAAAAACTATTTTTACATGTTATCACATCAGTTTGTTAACTCTTGTCATGATTTATGACATTATACATTATTAATGTCTATTTATGATTTAATTCCTTTCTTTCGTGGAATCTTTTATGTTGCGTCCCTTTTTATTATGCTTCATGACATGATCGTGTGCCCATTTCATTCATTGGGTACTCTTATGTTTATGTATGATTGATTATGTGAGATTATTTATGTGGCACGCATATACATGAATAAGATTAGATGGGTGTGCCTATATATCACTCCAATTAATTGGTTAATGTTATTGTATCATGAGGAGATTATGGGAAAATGGTCTGGGCTGTTAGCCTGGGCTTGTGCTACTATGGGAAACGAGATTGGCAGTTAGCCTTGACTCGTACTGAAGTTATGTTTAAAGTTGATGCCACCTCTCTATGAAACTATGCCTATATAATCTCATGATTATATGATACCATGTTTATATGTTATGATTACATATATTCCATTCTTCCAATATCAATATGTCAATCCTCCTAACTCATGTGCTTAAATTTTATTCTTATGTTCTTTCTCATACTGGGTTTTTTAGCTCATCCTTTTGTTCATGTGTTCCCTAGGGTACCCTGTGCAGATGTAAGGGCTCAAAGGAAGTCAGGAGCTCATTATGGAGATTAAATAAAGAAGTTTTTTAGCCCCATGTTTTATGTTTTATGTTCCTAGTCTTCCAAGACACAATAATTAACAATCCTTGGCTTGTGCTCTGATAATTAATGAAGCTTAAAATTATGAAATGTTATGTGTAAAAGGAATGGGCCAGTATATATTTACTATTAAAAAATTTATATTAATAATCCAAAGTGTAATGTTACTATTTCTAATGGTCAGTTACTATTCACCATTAAAATTATGTTTATATTATCAGAATCTAACCATCTTACTGATGGAAATCGTTTATGTCTGGTTTTCTAAATTTAAAAAACAGAAGTGTAAAAATTATGTTTAAAGTTCACATACTACTTATTAGTTTATTGTGTTGTGCTTTAATGTAATTATATGAAATACTTATAAGAATGGAGTTTCCATTGATAAAACATTTGGTCATTACAGCTTTCCTATAATCTATACATATGGGTGAATCATTCTTCTTTCCAGGACCTAAGCTATAGGAAACCGATCTTCACCTTCCTGCATACACAGTGTCAAGGGAAATCCTAACTGGGAATTCTCACGCAAATCCACCTCTACCATGAAATCATTCACATCCAAGGATATCAGGTAAAAACATCCTATCTCACCTTTAGATTGTATCCATATGAGGGTTATTAATACTCTTATGTGATGATACAAACATGAAGGGGTCATCCCAAGAAAGAATATGGACCTCCAAAAACTAGAGACTTATTTTCCTTGTCATCTCCACCACACCCAAGGGCATCCTATGGAGACATTTTTTCCTACTCCAACATTCATCCATTTTGAGAGCCTATCATTGGAACTCTCCAATGATTAAATTACCTACGTCATTGAGGTAAGGGATGTTTTATTCATATAGGATTAAACATCATGTAAGGTTTCCCCTTTGAGGGATCCCACTAGGAATCATCAATACCACCAAATGGTCCCTCAGGCCGAGGGACATGTGGTCTCTAACACAACATCTCCGTCCCTGAATCAGCTGACCCGATGTAAATGTTGAGTGAAGGCTCATGAAGGCTCCTATTAGGATCATTATCTTCTACATATTTAGTGGACCATGCCACCATCGACACTTACTTTCAGATCCATGTAATTTAATATATGGGGAACCACTATTACATATCAGCGTTGTGACCCCAATGACACCATGGGCATGTTGGGATGGTTGTTATGTCTCTATATTAAGAATAAATAGCCATGGGTCAACCTGTGGCATCTATATGTAGTGTCTAGGTCTTACCCATTACATCACCCATAAATGTGGAGGTCCTACATATTCGTACACACATCATGGATGACCTCCACATGTTTCCATTGATAGTTTATGATGATGTACTCCTCATCTTATTTTTTTCCACCAGGGAGGTCGTCCCACGTCCCATGATCCTAGATTTGGAGATTTTACACATATTTTAGGTTATCACCAAGAATTTACTCCATTCCCCATGACCCATTATCAAAGAGTTCCTTCCCATGTAAATTTTTATCAATGTGAAGGTCCTCCTCATACCACCACTCCCTGCTGGTGTGGAGGTCCTTCCCATGCTACAGGTGGCCAACATGGAGGCCCTCCCCAGGTCATTACCAGTTCCAGTGGAGACACTCCCCGCTCCAACACTTCTAACCGTGGAGACCATCCACATGCATCCCACACACATTAGGTAGGTCCTCCCTATCTTCCATTTGGCCTCTTCTTGGGTGCTCCACACACCTATTATCACCCATGAAAAGGTTCTCTCTGATCTCACATATAACATGGAGGGCCTTCCTGTTTAATTATCAACACCCAATGCAGAGGCCCTTGACATTCAGAAGATATCCGACATGGATGTTTTACCTATGTTCATACCAACTCTGGTGCATTCCCTCCCCACTTTAGCACCATCCCATACAGAGTTCCTACCTATGTCGAAGGTTTACCCTTCCATGAGGTACCATCCTAGGGTAGTAGGTTGAACTGTCACAGCTGAAGTAAGAATTTTGCACATCACCAGATCATTTTCAATATGGTTCACTTTTCTTATTGTTAATAGGTGTGTGATTGGATTATAGAACCTTCACCCCAATCCTCCACATCAGAGTCTAGGGAAAGAGCCATTCATATCATCTTCATCCTTTGGTATGTGAAATCCAGCAGATCCCCAAGGCCCTTCATATGTAAATACACTTGGAGAATGATATGTATCATTTTCAGGTTATTATCAAGAAATTCTCTATGTCATAAAAAATAATTCTCCTCAACGATAGAATGTTACAAATTGTTATACTAGGGGGTGGTGGACTATTTTCCCCACCTAGATTTTTCTCCATAAACCATCACATTTTCACATGATGTGAAGGTCAACACTCAATCATACAGGGACATGATGATGTTGTCAATGCCACCTCTATGAGACGAACCAATATGTTTCATCTATCGGCCTGTGAAACATTCCCTCAACTGGCTAGTCCTCCACCATAGAATTCCATTTTTGTTCCTTTGTCGATCCCTCACCCACCATAGTAGAAGAATGGGGTAATAAGTTGTAATGTTGATACCCCAATTAGCCAAAGTCGGTGAATTATTCCATAACAGTGGCATGATACAAGGATTTATGTCCCAAAGTACCAATTAGTTTAGTATCCATAGAAGTACTAGATGCATACATAAGTTTTTTATTGCATTATGAAATATAAAAACAACAACATTTTGAACCCTATAAACACACTATCATATCCCTTACCCAATTTCATAAAGTTAATAATAATATATTTCTTCGCAACCTGGGAAAAATAAAACATAAGAAAGGGGTGACCTCAGATGCTCAGTAAGGATATCAATATAGCGAATACTATTATAAATATGCATAAACATTAAAGGAAATGTATAGCACTAAAACAAAAGACTTTGAATCATAAACTTCAGAAAAATATGGAAAATATAAATCAAATAATTCCATTTACTTATTCACATGTATAAACTACTAGTCTAATAATCCCATGTAATGTCAATAGCCAATTTCATAAGGATGAAATGCATAATGTCGGACATCATAACCATATAGTCAAGGCCTCATTCCCAGTCTTAAAATTTTATTTTTTCAAGGCCTTGTGCCATGACACTAGTTTGAAAAATTAAACTTACTGATGCATCAATGAGTTATAGTGGGTTACACCTGTCATTTACTAAGTCCAGTGCATTCCTCATATGAAAAGGTTGTAACATAACATAAACATTCGTATTAAAACTAGAATAAAAAATGTTAATGATTCAACCATAAACCATGAATGGTATAAAAATAACACTTCCATAGTCAAATATATCACAAAACCATCAATACAATGTGGAAGACTATATCAAAATAAAACAACTTCAAATAAGTGTAAAATCCATCAATGGATGTTGACATAGACGGAATAAAAACTACTTGAGAGGAATATATATTTCTATTTTTAAATAATTTAAAAGTGAAATAATTATAAAATATATTTTTTAAATATTCTTATAATCTTATAAGGGAAATTTTTAATGTGTTATAACAGCAGAAAATAGATGCACCCGCTGTATAAGTTAAAAAAACATTCTTACCTTAATTTGTCGAAATAGTCATAAAGTACCTTGTTTGGAAAACGACGGAATGATTACTTTCATACCATTCTATAAAAATACAAATGAGGGTATAAATGGATTTAACCCATTTTCAAGTAAATAGTAAAAATGTTTAGAAATCCATTTTTATGAAAAATGGATGTGGATGAAAAAGAGGTCCATGTAGATGATTACATAGAAACAACCTTGGATAATAAATAGATTGTAAAATTAACCCTTATGTTTTACTTTTCCATGATCGAGGTTACATTAACCTACTGTATAATTGTTAAATAATTGTTATTAAATTATACAATAACCATATACATAAATAAGATATCATATATGATCTACTAATATTTCTTTGTTAATGATATTTTAGTAGTATCATTGTTTCAGATGTTAACTGATTCATTTTCCTTTATATGTTTTGTTACTTATGTAATGATTTTTATAGATAAAATTTATTTTATTAATATCCAGAATAACATGAAATTCATAAAAATTATTTTTAATAATCAAATGAAAATTATTCGTGAATGGTTATGATGGGGAATTAATCTCATCACATTCGTGGAGACAGTAATCCGTACATACGCACTAGCGACAATATCATTCAATTGATGGTGAAATCATATGTAATTGGATGTTATATCATATATAAAGAATCATTAACATGTTATATTTATTATATACATCAATTATACATCATTATTGTCCACATACAAATAATGAAGTGTCGAATAACAAACTACCCCACGACGTGCAGATGGTACGTCGTACGTATGCACGTATGGTGACTTTGTCATTAAATGTTTGGATAGAATAATGAATATTGTTTTAACATATTTATAAAAAAATATCATCATGTATATGTTACTGTAGCTATTATTATTTTATGTAAACAACAAATAAAGAGGAAGTTGAAGAAGAAATGAACATTGAATGTGGTGATTAAATTAATACCTCTTCTACGGGTGCTTCCTTTTGAATTGACCAAAAGGGCTCCTTAGGTTTTATTGTGACACATTTAAGGATTTTAGGTTGAATTGAGGGTAGTTGGGAGTATATTTTAGTAGGTTTTGGCTGAGACAAATGCCATTGGAGGTGTGTAATTAAGAGAAGTGGAAGTACCCTTTTATAAGAGAGGTGAGGGTCACTTTAGGAAGAGCTTGAAATGTTATTTTATTATAAAATCCTTTTAAGTTTCTAATGGATACAAAAGGATTTATTTATATGATAATGTGGGGTTCGGTTGAAAACATTTAAACCAATTGGTTTTAGAGAGGCTTAGGTCACTATATTAACCTTGTCTTTTAGATTTTACTCTTAGCTAAATATTTTAACTTTTACCAAGTATTCTTGTATTATAATAATTCATGGTTGATAAACATACTAGAAAAAGAAAAGTGAACCCCATGTAGTTAATTTTTGATATATATAACCTTATCTACGTCATTTTTCCCAAAATTATATTTTTAGGTTTCTTGTATCAATTAATAATATAGTATTTGTTTTAAAAAATTATTTAAGTCAATTATCACACTATTTAGTATTTAGTTTTTTTGAAAATCATAAATACATTATCACTACAAAAAAATTATTTAATTAACCCTAACATGAAATATTAACCTAGAAAATTAGTTTAATACATCAAAAGTATCAATTTACAATTATTTTAATATTTATAAAATCTATTATTTTAATTTGTCAATAATAAGGTAATTACTGCATCGTCATTGTGTCATAAATAAATTTAATTATTTAATCTCTAAAAATTCTATATAAAATACAATTATGTAGGAAATATTTTTATATTTGTAATTAATATATATAGTCTAACTTATCTTATGTATAACCTAATATTAAAAATGGTTTATTTATTATTCATGGATTTTAACACTTTAACTCTTCTTTAAATAAATTATAATAAAACTCTTAATCTAGTAAAAGTGGACCGAAAGCATCATATTTTACTCCTATGGTTTATTTTGGTTTAAATAAACCTTTACAATATAATTATAACATGTTTTAGGGTATTTATAATCTTATTTTTACCTTTAATTACACTATTTACTTTTAACGGAGGTAAATAAAATTCAAAAGTTACTATTTTCCTAAAATTAGTTTCATCCTATTGAACTACATTTTAATTACTGATTTGAAACATGTCTCTATTATTTTTTAAATAAAATTCAAATAATTTGTATAATTACGTTTTATGAAAATTTGAAAATGTGCCTGGAAGGTGGGTAAAAGTCGTTAAAAAGTTCAATAAATGTTTTCACATCTAATCTTATTATAAAATGATTCCAATGAATTAAATTGAAATTATATAGGTATTATGAATCTATTTTTACATTAATTAAATTGAAATAAAATAAATAATTCCTAAAATAAAAATTCCGCTTTAAACAATAAAACACAGTTTTTTTCACTATTCATCAAAAATTGAATGTTTTCTGAAAAATATCAAAAAATCAACCTAAACTAATTTTGATATTCCGAATCCAAAAATGAAGTCCATATTGATAAATAAAATTTATAAAATTTTACGAAGTGGGTATTACTATTCATAACGGCTAGTTTGATTGGTTGTGGTGTGCTTGAACTCAGAGTTACGTACAGCGCAATCTATTTCATTATTCAAAGAGAAATGTATTGTGGAATCTTTGGGTGTTACATTATTCCCTCCTTCAAATAATTTTGTCCTCCAAATTTCTATAATACTTCTCTATAAATATATTCAAGTGGTTCTTCATCAAAATTTCATTGGGTTTCGTCGTTTCATCTTCCATCATATGGTTTCTACATAGATCATATACGAGATGAGTCATCCGGTTTAGTTGAACATATATTTTGATATCAATAATCTTGATAGGTTCTTCACAATAAGACAAATCAGGTTCTAGTTCTACTTATTCATAGGTGAGTACATGCATTGTGTAAGGCGTGTAGTTTTTCAATAGTGATACGTGGAACACATCATGATCTTTGGAGAGACTTTGATGCATTTCCAAACAGTATGCTACAACTCCAATTCGTTCTAGAATTTTAAAAGGTCCAATGTATCTGGGACTTAATTTACCCTTGTTATTGATTCGTATAACACCCTTCCATGGAGATACCATCAAGGAAACATGATTTCATACATAAAATTCCGAATCCTATCTCTGGTAATAGAAAATGATCTTTTTTCTACTTTGAGCTGCTTTGATGTGGGTTTGCATAATCTTCACCTCTACCGTTGTTTCCTCAATAAAATCTGGGCCTATGAGTTTTCATTCACCAATATCATTCCCACAAGTTGGTGTGAGGCATCTCATTCTATATAACGCTTCATATGGTTCCATATGAATACTTTAATTGAAGATATTGTTATATGAAAATTCTATAATTGTTAAATAATGATCCCATATTCTTTGAATGTCAAGTGAGAAATATCTCAACATGTCTTATAAGGATTGAATAGTTTGATCGGATTGTCTGTCAGTTTGAGGGTGGTAGGCAGTCCTCCAACGATGTTCAGTATCTAGGGCCTTCTGAAGACCTATCCATACTCTTGATATAAAATGTGGATGACGATCAGATACAATCGCTAGATGTACTCCATGAAGTCTTACAACTTCATTAATATATAGTATTCCTAAACTTTCAAGTGGTAAATCTTATCTAATGGTAATAAAATTCACTAACGTAGTAAGATGATCAACAATGACCCATATTTCACCATTCATTATAGGAGTCTTTTGAATCCCCATTACAAATTCTATTGTAATATCATCCCATTTACAATCAGGTATGGGAAGAGGTTGCTTGAATCTTCTAGGATGTTGTCTTCCATCCTTCACCTGTTGAAAAACCATAAATTTTGACACATATTCAGAAATCTACCTCTTCATGTTGTCCCACCAAACATGATCCTTCAAATCTCAATACATATTAGTTCTACTAGGGTGTATACAGAAATTAGGGCTATGATCATCATCCAATAGTTCCCTTTTTAGATCAAGTATGTTAGGAAGACAAACCCTCCTCTAAATTTTACAAATTCTATCTTATTATATGGTATTAATCAATCTCCTGTCATTCATAGCATTAATTTTCATTTGAAACTCCTCATCATCAGTCTGAGAACATTTTATTCCTTTCTAGTAAAGAGGTATTGGAAACCATTTGTAAAAGTATTGATGTTTCACCTTAAATGATTATCCCAATCTTCATATTTACTAGATCAATGAAAATAGGATCCCATTCAACTCTAATTTTCTCCAAAACTCCATTATCCTTTCTTCTCACAGCATCTGCCACCATATTTTCCTTCCCCAGGTGGTGTTGTATAGTGAAGTCATAATATTTGAGAAGTTCAATCCATCGAATTCGCCTCATGTTGAGTTTTTTCTGTGATAAAATATACTTTAAACTCTTGTGATCTGTATATATATCACATTTCTCACCATAGAGATAGTGTCTCCCAACCTTCAAGGCAATTATTACAGCTGAAAACTCAAGATCATGTGTGGGATAGTTATTTTCATTAATTTTTAGCTATCATGAGGCATAATCAATAACTCTATCATTCTATATAAGGACACAACTAAGTCCATTCTTTGAAGAATCACTATAAAGAACAAACCCATCATTCTATGATGGTAGACTCAAGATAGGATAATTGACTATTCTTCTCTTCGGTTATTAAAAACATTCTTCACAATCCTTTTTCCAAAATACTTTAACCCCATTATTTGTGATCTTGGATAATGGGTTTTCTAATCAAGAAACATTCTGGACGAAAAACCGATAATATCCTGCTAAACAAATAAAACAATGTACCTCAGTTATACTCATCGGTGATGGCCATTCATTGATTTCCTTTTTCATTGAAGGGTAAATAGAAATTCCATCCATAGATACAATATGGACATGAAAATAAATCTTTGAAGCGATAATCCACACATGCTAAACTTCCTATATATTTCATTTCATTTAAGAGTCTTTAGAATAGTGTGCAAGTGATTTTCAGGATTTTCATAACTTTTGGAGTAAATCAATACATCATCAATAAATTCTACTACAATGACATCCAGGTATTACTTGAAAACACAGTTCGTTATATCCATGAAGACATATGGTGCATAAGTCAGTCCAAAAAGTATTACTATACACTCGTAATGCCCATACCTCATATGAAATGCAGTATTCAATATGTCTTCCTTATTCATGCATGACTTATGATATTCAGATCAAAGGTCAATCATTTAAAAATGTTGATCCCCATGAATTTGATTGAATAAACCATCATTTCAAGGTAGGGGATACTTGTTAGTTATTGTTATAGCCTTTATATTAATGTATTCAATGTAAAACCTCATAGATCTATCTTCTTTATTCACCAAAAGAACAGGGGATTCCCATGGATAATCCCTAGAGAAAATAAATTTTTTAATTCACAATTCCTCTATTTTTTCTTTATCTTTACTAATTCTATAGTGACCATTCTATAAAGGGTCTTTGACATGAGCCTAGAACGACGAATTAAATCAATGGGAAATTCAGTTTCTCATTCTAGAGGATGTCCAGGTAAATCCTTTGGAAACACGTCATCATATTCTTGAACAATAAGTACATACACTGTTTTATTAGTCTTTTCCTCACCCATAATGATAATGGGTTAGATGGGAAAATGATATGAATCATGTCAACAAGGGGAACCTACTGTTTTGGGAGCCTACCTGATTAGAACTCTACAATTAAGTGAGTTGGGTATGGAGTAGTGATCAGAATGGGTGACCTTCTGGAACGTTTTCCACGGTGTGTTTGAGTGTGTAAAAATCACACTAATAAAGACATGTGTCAGCATGTGGGGTCTTTCATTAGTCAGATGAACCGTTCGGGCATGTGGGTGGACCCTTGGGTGGAGAACACATGTCTGCAGGGCAACTGGTGGTACCTAGCGGGCTCGGACCTGATGACCACGTTAAGATGGGTGTCTGTGCTGTCACCAGGACCTATTTGTCACATTTCGTATCAGAGGTCGTACCCATCCTTATGTTAAGTGTGGTTCACTACCGTTGATGAGATGTAGGGCCCACAATGATGATATTGTGATTCAAAATGGGAGGAGGTTATTGTAACACCCTGGAATGTTAACGTTTTAAAAGGATAAATGATATGACTCATGTCAACAAGGTGCACCTTATTTTTTTGCAGCCTACCTAATTAGAACTCCACCGTAATGTGTGCATTGAAAGGAGTAGTGATAATGATGGGTGTCCTTATGGTAATTTTCCCAAGGTGTGTGTGAGTGAGGACAAAGAACAATGGAAAGGACATGTGTTGGCTTGGGTAGACTGTCGTTGGTCAGATGACTCGTTCAGGCATGTGGGTGGACCCTTTGTTGGGGACCACGTGCGTACGGGGTAACTGGTGGTACCTGGAGGGCCAGGATCTGATGTCCATGTTAAGACTGGGTGTTTGTGCTGTCACCAGGACCTAGTTTTCATAGTGACATTTTTGCTATAATGATAAGGTATTCGTTATCATCATAAAAAATTGTAACATATTTCTTATGATAATAAAATTTCACATCATTGTTCGAATGAAAATACATACTGAATATTATATCAAATTCATTCATGGGTATGACAATAAGATCAGCATATAAATCACGATTATATGCCATAATGGTAACTTATTGTCAAAACCTTTTTGCAATGATACTTCCCTGAGATGTTTTTATTGACAACTTCCTTGTCAAATGAAATTGTAAATATCTAATTTTGTTTCCAAACTAGGAATATATAAAACATTGTGATGATCCATAATCAAATAAATTATTGGATAAATTTGAGTAAACCATTAAATTACCTTCCAACATGTTATTCAGAGCTCCAACCCCATCAGTAGGGATCACATAAACTTTCCCTTTCTCCCTTGGCCTTTATTAGGGTACATTTCCTTTGCTATTAGAAAAAAATTTCGTATCATTGTCTAAATTCCAATCCATACCTAGGATTATATCAAATTCAGTCATGGGTATGACAATAAGATCAGTATATAAAGCACGTTTATATGATATAATGGTAACTGATTGAAAAAACATTGTTGCAATGATAATTCCCTTATGTGTTTTTACTGACAAATTTATTTTTAAATTAAATTGGAAATATCTTACTTTTTACCAAACTGGGAAGATATGAAACAATTTGATGATCCCAAATAAAATAAATCATTGGATAAATTTGAGGAAACCAATAAATTACCTACAAGAAAATGATTCAGAGCTTCAAACTCAACAGTTGTGATTGCATACACTTGGCATTTCTCCCTTGTCATTTTCTGAGGTATGTTTCCTGGGCACATAGGACATTCATTTTCATAATAACCCATTTATAAATAATTGTATAATTCATCATTGATATCCTCTTCCATTTTGTTACAATCATGATCTTGGTGGCCTTTTTCACCACACTTGTAACAAACTCTCATTCCCTTCAGGAAAGTACCAGGGTGTTTCTTCCCAAACTTACTATAGGATAGAAATTTACCTTTTCCATTCTTCCACTTATTTTTATTTCCAGACTATTTAACATATCTCTTATTCTCTTTATTTTATTTATAGTCGTAAGACATAGGGAATTCATTTTCTATCTTGATAGCACATGAGACAATATCTTCCTACGATGAGTATGATTGTGAGACTAATGCTCGATGGGGAAATGGTTTTAACCAACAACAAAATTAATAATTTTTTCTCCTTGGTTTATGTATATAATCCGATGCATGCCTTGCTGACCTTGAAATGTTAGCCACATAATTTTCAACATTCAAATCCTCCATTTGCCTCAGACTCAAAAAATTGACTCTCCATATCTTTTCAATGGTCATGAGGAAATTATTTTTCTATGAAAATAAAATTAAACTCCCTCCATTACATATTTTAGAATTTTACATCCTCTTTTGGGTTTGGAATTAATGAACCCCATTGATCTGCATCTCCCATAAGGTGATAAACTTCCATGGAAATGTTTTCCCATTAGCTACTCCCCAAAGCATGAAATCATTTCTCTAAGGAACGTATCCATTTCTAAGAAAAAAATGAATTTTTAATCCCATTGAATATTGGTGGTTGTTTTCTCATGAAGCGGAATAACATTGATCCTCCGTGTTGTGGATTAGGGTTCCCCATATGGGTAAGGTTATTATTCATAACCTCAGTGAGTTGTCCTGGTATGGATATATGTTGTTCCGCCTCGGTTTCATAACTACCTCCACTATAATTATCTTAAGTATCAGGGAAATCACTACATTAATTACATACATTGATATGGTTTTCATTCCATCCTCTAGGTTCCATTTCTAAATAATGGCATACATTACATCATTTTCTGAGTCACAATACATAATTCCAAACTAGTAAAACAGTTAACATAAATTAAAAAAATTATCAATATAATCCATAATCATAAAAATGTCTTCTTTGAGGTGGTATTTACTCATAAATCCTTCATAATGGTTTTTAAATAAAATTTGAATTATCCTAAGCATATCCCCCAGGAGTGTCGCAACCAAGAGCGAAGCAAGGCCTGTTCTAGTGTACCAGGATACCCCGAGTCAATCCTGAAACTCCATATCTATGTTTTAACTCTTAGGTAAATATGTTTCAGAGCCACCTCTACCTGATCGTATCCATACATGGATATATTTCATGTAAAATACACAAAATCATTACATTACAAAAATTCTAGGAAGATCTCTAATTCTAATCCCCAAATTCTATCTTAGGGTAATGTTATATAGTCAATTTTTTTTAAATCTATTTTCCAAGGTTGTACTAATCTTATTTTGATACCAACTATAACGCCCAAACCCCAATTACCTAGAGTTGGTGCAGTATTATATAACATTGTCTTGATAAAGAGAATATTTTCTCGAATGAACGATCAGTTTAGTAGCCTTAGAATAACCAGATAAATACATAAGTTTAGTATAAATTATGAAATGAAAAAACAACAAAATTGTGTCCCATTTGAACACAATATTATATCCCTTAGCCTATTTCTATAGGTTAATCGTAATATTCTTCATTGCGTCTTAGGAATAATAGAACATATGAAAGGGGTGATCTCAGAGGCTCCGTAAGTATAATAATATAGAAGCAACTATCATAAATGAGCATAAACATTTAAGGTAATGTATATGACTAAAATCAAAGTCTTTTAAACTTAATCTTCAACATAATATGGAAACTATAAGTCAAATAATTCAATTTACTTATTCACAGGGATATTATACTAATCGAATAATCACATGAAATATCAATAGAAAATTTCATAATGATAGAATGCATAATGTCAGACATCATAACCCTATAGTCATGGCCTCGTGCCAAGAATAAAAATATGATTTTGTCAAGGCCTTGTGCCAAAAAACTAGTTTATCTCATGATACCTTCTAATGCATCGAGGAGCTATAGCGGGCTCCACCCACCACTTACTAATTCCAATACATTCTTCATAGGAAAAGGTTGAAACATAACAGAAACATTCGTATTAAAAAATCATATGAAATGTTAATACATTAACCATAAACCATTAATTGTATAAAAATAAAAAATCCATAGTAAAACATATCAAAAAACCTTCAATACAATATGAATGATTGAAATCATTCATATAATGTTGTAAGGTAATCTTTGAAGGTGTAATACCAGTGAAAAATATCGGCACCCTCCATTTAAGATAAAAAACATTCTAACCTTAATTTATAGAAATGGTTATAAAGTACCTTGTTTGGAAAATGAAAGAAATAATTTTTTCAAACCATTATATAAAAATTAAAATGATGTTATAAATTACTTTACCCCATAGTTTAGTAAATAGTAATAATGTTTTGAAATACATTTTTTGGAAAAATGGATGTGGATGATAATGAGGACGTAATAGATACTTACATGTAAACGACCTCAAATAATAAAAAGATTGTAAAATTAACCCATACCATGTACTTCCCTGTGATCAAGTGTTTGTTAACCTAATTTATAATCATTAATTAATTGTTAATAAATTATAAAAGTACAACATACATAAATAATATATCATATATGATCTTCTAATATTTCGTTGTGAATGATATTTTAGTAGTATCATTATTTCAAATGCTGATTAGTTCATTTTTCTTTATAAGTTTTTTATGTAAGACAATTTTCTTATGAATTGGATGTATTTGATTTATATCAAAAATGATATTAAGTTCCTTAAAATTATTTTTAATCATGAAATGAAAATTATTCTTGAATGGTTACGATGGAGAATAAGTCTCACCAAGTTCTTTGATACGGTAATCCGTACAGACGCACGAGTGACAATATGATTCAATTGATGGTGATGTAATATGTAATTGGATGTCATTTCATATATAAATAATCATTAAAATGTTATATTTATTATATAAATAAATTGTACATAATTATTATACCCATCAAAATAATGAAGTTTGGAATAACAAACAGTAACACGACGTGGAGACGGTAAGTCATACTTATGCACGTATGGGGACATTTTCATTCATTGGTTGGATAGAATAATGAATATTGTTGTACCATATATATATAATAACATAACAGTACATAGAATGTACTTTATATATAATTTTTTTAGAAAACCACAAATAAAGATGATGTGGAAGAAGAAAAGAACATTGAAAGAGGTGATGAAATAATTACCTCTTCTTCAGGAGCTTCCCTTTGATTTTATAAAAGGGGCTCTTTAGGTTGGATTATGTTCAATATATGGATTTTAGGTTTAATTTATGGTAGCTGGGATGATATTTTATTTTTTTGTCCAATCCAAATATCTTGGGAGGTGTGAAATTAAGAGAAGGGGAAGTACCCTTTTATAAAAGAGGTGATGGTCAATTTAGAAAAATATTGAAATATTATTTTATTATAAAATAATTTTTTTGAAATGGCTCCAAAAGGATTTATTTTGTGGATAATGTGGGGATATGTTGCAAAAGTCTAAAACAATATGTTTTAGATATGTTTAGGTAACCATATTAACCATATCATTTAGATTTAACTCTTCGTTAAATTGTTTAACTTTTACCATGTTTTCTTTTATTATTATAAAAAATGGTTAATAAATATATGATAAAAATCCAAGGGAACCCAAAATGGTTCATTATTGATATATATAACCTTATATATGTCCTTTTACCAATCCTTAGATTTTGAGGAATATTATATCAATTAATGATACATTATTTGTTTTAATAAATCATTTCTATCAATTTGGACACTAATTGGTATTCAGTTTTTGTCAAAGTCATACCATCTTTACCACTTCAAAAAAAACTTTAATCAACCCTAACATGTCATATTAACCTATAAAGTTTTTCTATTACATTAAATGTCTCAATTTAAAATTATTTTAATATTTATCATATTAATTATTTTAATCATTCAATAATAAGGCATTTTCGGCATCATGATTGTGTCATAAATAAGTTTAATTATATAATGTATAAAAATTATAAATAAAATTCCATTAGGTAGGAAATATTTTTATCATTATAATTAATATTTTTAGTATAATATATCTTATTTATAACCCTATATTAAAAATGATTTTGTTATTAAACAATAAATTCAACACTTTTAACTCTTCTTTAAATAAAAAATAATAAATGTCCTAATAAAATAAAAATGGTCCAAAAGGATAATATTTTATTCCTACAGTTGATTTTTGTAGAAATAAACTTATCCAATATACTTAGTACACGTGTTGGTATAATTATAATATCATTTTTACCTTTAATTATTCAATTTACTTTTAACCGTGGAAAATAAAATTCAAAAGTTACTATTTACCAAAAAATTATTTTCATCTTATTGAAAAAAAATTTAATTAATGATTTCAATCATGTCTCTCGTATTTTTTAATTTCAATTCACAGAAGTAGAAAAATTATGTTTTATTCAAATTTTCAAATGTTCCTAGAAGGTGGGTAAAAGACAATAAAATGTTCAATAAAATTTTATACATCAAATATTACTATAAAATGACTCCAATGTAGTACACTGAACTGATATAATTATTATGTATCTTTTGTTACTTAAAAGAAATTTATATAAAATAAATAATTATATAAATAAAATTTTGGGTTTAAACAATAACACAATGTTTTTTCTCTATTCATCAAAAATTGAATATTTTCTGAAAAATACAAAAAATATTATCCTAAAATAATTATGATATTCCGAATCAAAAAATGAAGTCCATTTTAAAAAATAAAATTCATAAAATTCCAAAAAGCGGGTATTGCTATTCATAGCGGTTATTTTGACTGGTCGTGGTGTGCTAGAACTCGATGTTGCGTAAAGTGCAAGCAATTGCTTTATTCAAAGAGAAGAGTATTGTGGATTATTGAGGTATTACATAAGGGGCCAAATTCTAATTCCTATTGAATGTGTTTTCAGGACATTTTCATAGAGGACCATCTTCCTGAAATGTTTTTTCTAATCACTACATCAATCTTTGGAATCTCGAAACTGCCCACCCGGGATGAAGTCATATGGAGCCACCGAACCCTTGGGATGATTAACATCAGTATCCATCACCATCGAATGGATTATCCCAAATCTAGGTACATTATGATTACATTGGGCAACAATGCTTCTTAGTTGAGTTATTCTCCCTCTCTGTGGTTAACATCATATATCACCTGGGCATCAGTAGACTCTTCTTAAAATGATGTGCTCAGAGCTTCCTTATGCTCTGTAGAATAATTATGGATTCATATTCACATGACCAAATCTATGGCTGGGGGTAATATACAACTCTTCACTTTTGTTATATCCTACATCAACCTGGCCCTCATGGTGATATCAAGGATCTTCCTCCAGGCGGAGTATTAGAAAACACATATGAATAGACTTAGAAGTATACTAATTCCGGAATCATTGAAGAGAGCTTTACACCTATGGTTTTTAATCTTATGTTGGATCCCCCAAGTATTTTCACTCACCATAAAATTATTTTATGTGGCCTTGAAGACCCTAAGGAGTCATTTCTCCATAGTAGCAATCCCAATAATGGTAATGGAAAATTTGGGACTGTTATTCCCTATTACCCATCCTGCTCAACCCAAAAGATGGAAGATGATCCCAGAAAAGATGTTTTGGTCATCATCTGGAAGAACATAAGAATGTTATTGAAGATATCATTATCAATCATATAGTGGAGCACCGACTAGATTATGGTTCCCTGGTATTAACCAAACAGTCTTCCACTATGGATGTTGTGGTAGGTACTAGTACCCCTGGTATATATGCATCAGATGATCTATAAAATACATGTATATCCTAATAGAATAGAGGCCTAAGCATATAGAATGAGGTTGTGGTATGAATCACCAAATCTACCCGACCTGCACCAGAGGCTTCTATGAGACCTAGCTCTGTATTTCTCTCTAGTGGCCCCTCTTGTTTCACTACATTTCATCCCTCCCATAGATTCTAGGGTCAATCCACCAGCCATTCCATGATCCTTCTGGAATACGAATCATGTTGTAGAGACTGACAATGAATCGATGGACATGGATACTCTCCAAGATAGGAACCCTTGTCAGGACAATCTAATTGCATGTTTCATCGTACGCCTCAAGTACCTTGAAATTAATAGGTAAAACAAGAAAACAAAGTGTGTATCCATACATGAATCACGTGACATGAAAATAAAATGGATGATATGTTTCATGTGTTCAGCCAAAACATGACCCTTATAGATTCTCTCCTTAAATATACTACTTTAGTTTCACCACCATATGGAGTGAAGAATCCAATATTTTGTCCCACTCCCTAACATCCCTTTCCTCATCTAAACCCATATAGTGGAGGTCATATTTATTGGAAAACATTATTTCTAGATCATCTTGGAGTTCATACATGTGACGGCTTGCATGCACTGTCATCTTCTAGGATTCTGCTAGATGGGCTAACAGTTGTTCAATGATCATTGATTGATTTTAGAAAAATATGGAACATTTAACCATATTCTAATCAAGGTGTCACATTTCATTATCATCCACTTGGAGTGTTGGGATGTTCTCATATTTTTTCTTGTACTAGGTAGCATCAATTTGTTGGATTCTCTCATGCATCTTCTCTGAATGATAGTTGTAGGTTTTCATGCAGGTATGAAGAGAATCTACCCCTATAACATAGAGGAAACAAAAATAGGTGTGGAGTGACCCCGTTAGACTCATACATTCTTATTATATGTGACCAAGGAATAATTTTATGCACTTCGATGCCTTGAACCAGGTCATACGACTTTTCCTGTCTATGTCAAGATCATCATCATCCACCTCATTGGGATGTGGAAGTCTGTATTTAGGAAAGATGTCCATAAGTCCCATGGTAGGATATTCCTTTATTATCCTTTTCGAAGGACTGTGATATATGATATGTAGGGGGTCATCCATGCACACTCCTTCCTCATCAACATAACACTCACCACCCTCAGGTTATACCCTAGTAGTGAAATCACATGTGATCAAAACTTACTACCCACCAAGTGCTAAGGCTAAATCACCATGAAATTTTGGTTTCTCATGGTCAATTGCAGTAGCTGGGGTATCTCCAGCAGATGTCCCAAACTTTTTAGTTTGGAAATATTCAAACATCATGATCTATGCCTGGGAAATTGGTACCTTGTTTAGATAAGATGTCATATTATAGACGTGAGCCTATAAAGGTAGATACTTACATGATCTATGTATAACCATATGGGGTTCTTACGTCACTACAAGATCATCTTCCATGGGATATCCCTTAGGGCTAGTTAATTCAATAATTTCCACCAGCTCCTTCTCAACATTGGGTATGGAATGAGATGCTATGGTGATCACTCTAACCCCATTTTGCTGATTGGACCATTATTGGTCCTCCGCCTTTCCCTAAACCCATATAAGAGTTCAATGATATGTCCTTCCATGTACATCGACACATTTTCACCCCTAACATCAGGAGATCCCTGACCATTACTACCAATGTTTTCCATAAAAAGATAGATCATTGTTAGTCAGTTCATGTTATGGTATGAAAATGGACCAAGAGATATAGGAGTCAAAACATACTTCAAGAAGGTTGGCCATTTACTCCTCAAATCCTGTGATTTCTCCACTCTCAAGTGGGATCCTCTTATGGTTTATTGTCCCCTGAGGTCTCTCAAACATGGGCCCCTTGTCCATGGAATCCTCTTATACCTCTTCTAGGTTTTATTCTTCCTCTTATTCTTACAAATATTATAATTATAAATATATTTATTATTCTTATTAATCTTCGTCGTCATCATCATCATCATCTTTGGGTGGCATTTCTTTAGGGGTGTACTCTGGTCAAAGCATTATATTAACTAAGAAATTTTATTCTTCATACCACCCATGTTGGCTTTCATATTACTGTATGGTTTTAATATATGAGTGTTGGGGATGAAACTGTACCTTTTCCACTGCCTAGATATGCCATATGTCTGGCAGATCAGGTCATGAACACACAAGTCTTATCCAAATTTCATCTATTGTCATTGATTATTTTAGAATTCTCTATAAAGACCATAAGAATGAAAATAATTCATATGTGGTTAGTAGTTAATGATATTTTGGTATCATCCCAAGGGCCTCCCTAGATGGTCTATGGGGTCACCTATAGAACCAACCCTCTTAAGACAGCAGAGGCATAACTGCACTATGTGATGCTCTTACAGTCTGTGTTCCAGTTTGTTCCACCTTATCCTCCTAGTTTACCTCTACTCATACATCAACAACAGCACCTCACATTCTTCATCACCGTCCAGACTCTACGCTTTCCTCCTTGATCTACCAAATGTGATTTTTTATAAGTTTCTCCAGATACACTACCACCAAGTGGTCATCATACTATGTTGACAGGATGACATCAACATTACTATTTGGGGAGATAATTCCTTCACAATATCGAGAAATTGTTAACGTGATAACCAATTGATTAATGATGAAGGGGTTTAACTCTTCTTGAACCATGGTATACAATTTTTTTGGCATCTGATGTTTGTACCCAAACATTCTAGAAATAAATGAAAGAAATTAGGTATTACAGAAGATTTTACCATCATTCAATGATACCAGAAAACCACTCTTGATATTCTACAGACACTCCATATACTCTAGTGTTCCTTTCCAGTTAGCCCCCATTTCAACAACCAAGGTCTAAAATGAGTGGAAGTTGAAGTTTTTGTGATTTCTGATCCAGTGCATAATCACCTCCTCATTAAGCATTGGGGTTTTAACCCCAACGATGTAATGAATAAATAGTCACAAGTCATCACCTGGAGTATGGATGGTGTTTGGGAATTCATACATGCAAAAGTGAGATGTGACCCATCCATTAAAATTTTGAAATGTTTTGTAGATTCTCTTGGGTGTAAACCATCATTAGATGATACCAACAATTCTATAAATACTAGATAACACAAGAACTCCTAGGATTAACCTGTAATGGGATTACATGATTCCAGCAATCCCTAAAGTCACTTTACAGACCCCCAATCCTTATATCTCTATAGGAAATAACCATTCCATCAATAAACAAGTGAATAAAACTATGTATCTCACATGTCGGTCCCATATTTCATTCACACCAAATCATCGTGATTGATATTCACCTACATACCATACCATTCAGTGTGATCCATATTTTTCACTCTATGATGAGGTAAGATGATACTTCCCTCTCCCAAGAATCCTCACAATCTTGTCCTTCTTGAGAATCATGACAGACCATGCTATATCGAATATGTCATTTAGGATGTAATTGATCTTGAGCCTATTTATTTCTATCTCCAAAAGAATCCAGGATAGAATAAGGGTTTACACCCTCTCTCCGTAGACATTCCTCATCAATAAGAATGAATCATATTCGAACCCTGATAGAGGGGTTCCCTTGATTTAGTGGATATACCAAAGGATATTCCAACCTCCCCTTTTGAATATGGGATGTATTGGTATCCAGGGACCACCAACTGAATAGCTCATACATTAGGTCCTACTGGCATTAGAAGTAGAAATGTGATGTCCACACGACCTCAAATCCTAGCATTAATACCACTTCCAGAAAGTCTATATTCCATATAGGGAGGATATCGCTCATGAAATAATCCTTTTATGTTTATTTAAACATTCCCATAAGCATGTGATTTTCAAATATCACCATTATATTGTGAATAATATGAGGTTTCTCCACTATATCATTCCTTCATGTAGAATAAGAATCATCTATCTCAACATCATTCTATTCACCAGCCATCTCAATTAGGGATCTAATGTAAAATGTGATTGTCATGAAAGATAGAGGGTTATCATGCGAAGAAGAATGTGGCATGAAATACTGATTTCAGTCATGAAAGAAAAATCTAACTATGTCTAATGTGTGCACGGTACAATGGTTTACTGTAAGTCAATGACTGAACATAAGAGCTCTCTAATAGAAAAAATCTTCGTTCATGCACGAGAGCTAAGGGAATGTCATAGGATACATTGAGGTACACTACCTTTCCCCTACATATTTATAGGTGCCAACCTGCTATTATACACACACTCAGGGTGCCTTACATGCCTGATCGACTTTTTTCCACACAAAGTTGGAAATATATGGTTATTATTGGAATTTCCCACATAAACCGCCCATCTAGATCCCTTTTAGCTCAGATTCCGAGGGGTGGGGGGAATGTTTCCGCACCAAATTACAGATAAAGCCATACATTGGATATTTGAGTGACTTGAAGTCTAATTTTGAGTTGGTGAATAATCCAAAGAATCGCAAGGGCATTGTATGGAAGATTTGGTTATTGTGTGCTTGATCAAAATCCATACACTTACCTTTGACATTCCTAATGTGATGTCAAATGGGTCCTTATGTACCGATATCTGTAAAAAACATATAGGCCCATGGAGGATGTGTGGAGGAAACCTAACAGTGCATAATAATGATATATTAATGTAAGCCTCTTACTTTCTCAATGAAATGTACAAAGATCGATTCCATGTCATCCTCCTACGGCACGGATGCCAATATTTTCACCAATAAATATAAGGGTTCCACCTCTCATAGGGAGAATTTTCTAGAAGTTAAACAGCCTCTCTAGTGCATGTAAGACGATCCATTCTATGACGATGAAAAATTAACGGTATCAAGGTATAGTATCTTTCCAGAATGGTCCCCCTTGGGTATGCCTTTGGGTGGACCTACACGGGCTTCCACCTCACCCATTTACCCTTTCACATAAGGGATGATTGTGCAAAAGACCCTTCTTTCTTGAAAATCATGTCCATGTGTAGTAATTTTGTTCCCTTGACCCCTCTATCTTGCATGAAATCCCCCATCATCCTCATACCATCTCATATTGTGTTCTCTTTTCTAATATTGCACACACTCCTTCTATAAGACTCTATGGGTTGTCCTTACTTCATGAAACCATGTTAGAACTACTATTATATGAAATGTACGTGTCTTCTGTTCACTTCCTCCATGTTCCCTCTAGGATTTGGTGTACTGATTTCCTAGTCCCCTGAGTGGTTCTTTGTGTTGCATTGCCTTGCCTCATTCTTTTCTGCATCGGCATGCAAATATATATTTCCATATCACATAAACATGATAATGTAGACTACTCTATTGAAAACTCATCCAACCTATTTTTTCCTTGCATTGCATGTTCCTTAATTCCAAAAAGTGTTGGTTGGTACAAGATATCTATGTACATGGGGTGAGGATTGAGTCCTCCTCATTAGAGATATATGACGTCAAACTACCATGCACCCACATCCCTAACAGAAGATGTTAAACGTTGAGTTTCTGCGTATGGGTTAAGCATGGGTGAACTCTAAGGGGAGTGAGAATAATCGATCTCCTTCCTTCTCTCTCTATTGGGGATTTCTCACCATGTGCTCCTTGAGAAGCCTCCATGTAACTCTGTATGCACTATGATTGGGTGTTCCCTATAGGATGGCTATTTCATCCTCCAACATCAGGTCACCCTCATTGAGAATTCCTCATGGAGTAAGTCAAAATCTCCATCCTATCATACCTCCAGCCATGCATAACCCCACATAATCAGTCAAGGCACCATCTTTGCAACAAGATCATTAGGACTACCACTACCTTTTGTTTCCCACACCAAGCATGAATTAGGTGGTCTGAGACAAATCAGTGACCATGAAATCCCCCTAATATGATAACCACTCATAATTCCAATTCCTATCATCCCTCACGATACTAAACTGAATCTTTTTGAAATACATGGACTTTGATTATTGTCTCCCAAGTAGGGTACGTAGGAAAAATCTCTGAGGATCAATCCCCTCACTCCCAAAAATACATATGTTTTGTGATTTTCTAGTTAGTTCACCATTATCCCGCATGATATTAAACTATATGCCCTCAAAAAAAACTAATGTTTGTATTCCCATCCATTAGGAAAAGTAGAATACATCTATGAGGTCAAACCTCAACGGATTGTAAAATCGGGTAATCCATCCTAAAGGATTTACCATTTTTATGTGATACATACCCTTTTTGGGATGCATGTCCCAGATCCAACACTATGAGGGGTTCAAATCTACCTAAGCTAATGACCACTAATAATCTCCACACTTCACCATGCTCTTCTAACCATTAGTGCACCTCTTTTGATGGGACACTATCCTTGTGTAATCCCTCACATGTACTTGGGTTGTTTTCCTTTGAATACACATCTACTATATTCCCCCATCCTTTTGAACAACATGGAAAATGAATCCCAACCACAAGGATACAGAGGAACCCTCCTCGAGGGTCATGACCCACACCAATTTCCCATTATAGAATTTCTCTTGAGCCTTTGTTCCTTAAAAAGACCATTCTCATCCCATAGGTTCTACATCATATAGGTACCCATCCATGTGTTTCATTCTCATGGTCTGCATCCTTAGATATCACATAAACCCACCAAACAATGTGAACATTGATTCCCAACAACTAGGATATGTAGAAAACCTCCACATGGATCAATCCCATCACCACTTTCATCATTACATTTGTTTCATCCCATTCACCTCATACACTATATTAAATCAACCATTATCCATCCTTATATTACATAGGACTCCATATCCAAGTGATCTCACATCATTAAAATGGTTTGACAACCATAAATATTCCCCATCCATATGCTTCATCACATTTCCCTTATCATCATAAGATATTTCATCCCATTTTTTATATTTTCGGTACATGGGTAGTTATCCTCATGTATGCCCTGAATCACCCCTTGGAAACTACATGAGTTTGGATCCCTGTATTCTAATTATGCTACCTAGGAAGCCTCACTAAGGTTCAATCCTAGCCAATGATAAACCAAGTTGTTCCTCTTTTTGGGGTGATGATCCTCGATCCATCCTTTGTGGTGTACAGATTATCCCACATGGTATGGGGTAATCCCTTTTAGGGACACACCATCCTAGGTCCTTCCTAATTGGCCTTTGTGATCCATATTTCGATAAAACGTGTATGTGAACACCCCAAGGGGTGTATCCTTATAATCCACACTTGTCAGTGTTCTGATTAGTCCAATATGTTTCCCCTAGATGTTAAACTCTCCCCATGCCCCCATGTTAAACATGAGATATTGAGTAAAACAATAGAGAGAATATTATTTAATAAGAATCCTTACATTAAACACGGGATTCCTAAATATTCCATGCCCTCATGATGGCCTCTCATAAGGTAAAATTCATGTGCACTAAAGTTCTAGTTTCGGGATATGCCACGGATGCCAAACGTGACTACTTAATTGACTGAACGTTGCTACCCCGACATGACCCATTATATTTTCCATATGGAAGAAGCATAATTTACTGGAATCCCTGAAAATATGGTACTATGAATGGTTTCACAAAAAAATGTGTTAAAATTTAGGGTAGTCCCAGACTAGGTGGTGAGCTTCGAGGATGAATCAGTAGTAAGAGGAACTGATATCGTATCCTCCCATTTAGATTATGGAGCTATCATCTATAAAGAAGTGATAAATGTCGACCAACATTGGAGATATGTAATCCATGGAAAATATTAGTGCATCCACATAGATGAGCACAGACCTCAGTAAAGGAAAATGAAATAAGGTGTCTCGATGATTTCTGAGAGCATCAGGCTGTAAAATCCAAATTTTGTAGGGCTTGTAGATGGAAGATGTATTGATTGAAACCATATAGCCCATAGTAGGAAACAATGCAACATTGTCCAATTATAAAGAGGCTATCACACGATATATCATTTGGTTTTCAAAACTATTTCCCTAGCCCGTTCAGGTAGTTCCCCTTAGAGAGTACCTCAACACTATTCACTACATGGTTTGCACATGATTAGGAAACCTATGTGGTAAAAACTAGGTGGGTTCTCCCGGTGCCTAGTGGAGCTGCATGGTTGGAAAAAAGTTTTCTAAACCATGATAACTAAACCATATGCAGTGAACTACTTTTAAAATTAAATTATATTAATTTTAATTAAAACAAAAATAAAAAAACCATAATATAACTTTCTCCTCCTCCCTATACGCGACGAACACCTAACATGGCACTCCCTCACAATGTGTGACACCCCCTCTTCATCTTTTCCACATTCATCCATTTTGTCAACAATTTCAACATGTTTCTCTTTAAATCATTAATGTTAAGACTGTATAACATTATCTTTATACTATTATTGGGTGAGTTTTAGTCTCCTAATACTCTATATGGTTCGACTGAAAACCCATGGTCAAGGGTTGATGCATTTTTTATATTTTCTGAGATGATGGGTTGTTAGAAGGGTTCCTTGGGACCCCTATATTCATGTTTGGACAACTGATGATGATATTGAAGTGGATATGATTTTTTTAGTTCACCAATACCATCTGAGGTGAGGTTTTATTTCCAATAATTTTTCACCAAGTTTATTTTTGGGACATTGCTAAATTAGGATGCTTATTATTTTGTTGCAATTAATTTTTATCAGTATACAATGTTCACACACATATAAATAGTTAATTATACATTTATAGAAATACTTACATTCATATATATATATTCTATGTATGTATTCCATAATAATGTGGGGAATATGTGCCTTGGGTTAAGGGATACCCACACACAGAGACACACACACACACACACAGATATATATATATATATATATTTGTGTGTGAATGTGTGGAGAAATTCCTCATTGTCTCCAAAAAATCTATCAAGTGCTAAGTGTTAATATTTGTTTATTTCATGAGTTATGGTCCCTTTACTTGCCTTTTTAAATTCAAGAATACATTAAATTGCATTAGATTCCTGTTTAAATCTTCTTTATTAACATGAAATTATTTTTCTTGATTAAGATGTTTATTTATGATAGATGTTCTGTTTGATAATCAATTCATGGTTTTATAGTAAAACCATTCCAATAGAGGTGTGATGTCTTCTAAAACTAACAATGATTGTTTATGTGAATTAAATTTTTTCCATTTATCCTAGGTAGCTATTTTTTCTGGTGCAACTCATCATTCTCTATTTGTTGGCCAGTTATGATAATTTAATTGAGTTATTAAACTTTAATATTTATGAATTACATAAATTCCCAATTCTGTGTGGTGATTTCTATGTTCCCTATTCTAATTTTATGAATTGATTTACCATTCTTGATGGGTGAAAGTCGAACACATAAGAAGGAATGAAATGAACACAATGAGAACCATCATTGAATTTTATTAAAATGATAGAATGAAATGGAAGAAATTAGGGTTCTACAACCATGAAATTTTTTATTTTAATAAGCATGGATTATGAATGCTAAATGGTTAAAAATTATGTCATATGAGTAGGATGAAAAAATCATCACTTTGTTGACATATAATGGGAATGAATAAGAGGGTATGATTATTATATTTATTTAGGAATTTAAAAAGGTTTCAAAAAAAATTAATACTTTTAATAATTAAGCTTTTATATTTCTATATAACACGAGTGGTTGTGCATCGTATTATATGTTATATGAATTACTTCTAAAACTTTTTAATTATGTTATGAATATGACATTGATTATAAATGGAATGGGTTATGAAGAGTATGAGATGTTTATTTCCTAATTACATATGATATAACCCGAATTGAATATAGGTAATCACTTATATGAGAGGTCTCTGACTCTTTTATTGAATTTAATGTGACTAATACTAGGATACTATTTCAATTTAAATGATTAAGATGAAATTTTTTATCTATGAATGTGATAATATTGACTTAAATGTATTTGAAATGGGTAAAAGATATGCATTAAAGGTTAATGTGTCATGCATTATATATAATGATTGTTCCTATTTAATGGATATGAATATGGTAAGGGAATGAAATGTGTATTTATATATCCCTATGCAATTGTAAATATTATTCCTTATTGTATGAGGGGCTAAGGGACCATGAGAGACATAATGTGATGATTTTGTGATCTTCAATGTTGATATTACAATGTACCATGGGATCCATTAGGAGGGAGGACTGTGTGAACTTCCCAGCAGGATCCATGGGATCGGCCATAAGATCTCCTATAGTGAAGGATGAAAGAGGGTAACATAATGGTACTTATTGTACATGTTTCCGATGATACCATGAGATCTATTGAAGTTAGAAAAGTAGTTAGACCATGAGAACATCCCCTGGTATTGGATGGCTACGAGTTACATCTTGATCCATCCCAACATATATTTATATTGTATATATATATATATATATGTATTTATATATGTAATTATATATATTTGGTGAGATGATAAGAATATTATTCCGGCAATGATCTGAAGAAGGTATAATCATCAGGTTTCCATTAGGAACCTTAAAAATTGGTGATTTATTTATTCATTTTTTATACTCACTTTCTCTATAAATGAATAGTTTTTGATTTAATATTGATTCATTTTTATTGGGCCAGACATCATGGGGGTTTCCCAACTGATATTTATATCTCACACCCCACTCAGGTACCCATGGTACCCGAGTGGACATTATACATTCAAGCTCTAGGTTGATTTCTATATTTCTTATAACTGGGAGTTAAGAGCAATAGACTGAGTTGAATATTTGGATGGTTGGGTTGATCAACCATGGTGATTGGTAGTTATTTAATTATTTTTTTATTGTATTTTAAATCATGCGATTTATTTAATGGTTTAGTTTAATTATCACCCATCATCCATGAATTTTATAAACTAGTGTTAGAAACATTTTTTAGATATAAAAAATATATATTCTTTTATTTTTTTCATTTATTTATATTCCTTATGCTACTTTTTGTTTTTTGATGTTTGATAACACCACCATGAATATCTAATAAGAGGGTATATTCTCTCCATAATCATCTCATGATACCCTCCCTAAAATTCATCTACTTCCTGCATACTAGGAGATTCTCATGGTGCCACGTGACAATAGGTTTTCACAATCACTTTGATTGAATGTCGGGAAGTGATGTTACAATGTTGTATGAGACGAATTTTTTCCATTATCAAACTCATTTGGAATGGTATAAATGAGATTTTGAATGTTTCAGTACTTGGTAAATAGTTCTTCTTGAGATTGAATCCCCATGTATAGACAATAACCAAGTTTCCATGGCATGGATTTATGTTTCTAGTTTTTTTGTTACAATTGAATTTGATTTCACCTTGACTGACTAGATTATTCCAATACATATGAATTTTTTGTTTTATAAAATTGTTCCAATTACATATTATTTCATGTATGGATCGTTTCATTCATCATTTTATGTACATACTGTCTAACATGGCATGCGTGTGTCATTACATGTAGTGGCATTAATAGGTTTCCAACTATATTTGGAATGTGTTCCTTGAGTGACACTTCATGCCATTATTTTCAGTAGCAAGATGTTATATTCCATGTAATGTATCCTAGTGACATAATTTGTTTGTAAATTATTAAGTAATTCATTATTATGATATCCAGTTAATCTAAAATTCCTAGTTGATTATATTCCATAGTTTTGTGATAAATTCTTGTGATAGCATGTTGGCACTATAGTGATATAAGTAAAGTGTTTATAATTACAATGAGTAATTTTTTTAAATTGTATGCTGTATGTGTGTGTTACAATTGAAAAATGATAACTCGTATACTCGATCAATGTAACGACCCGAAATTTTTAAATAAATTTTGTTTCCTAATTTTATGTGTTATTGTTATACTCAACAAAAATGTTTTATTTGATAAACATGATTATAATTAAAATGAGATCAGTGGGTTTTGACTATTATATAACCATCGGTCAACATGACCGCTGTGAACAAAATGTTTTTATTATTGTCCCTAAATATAAGTAATCTTGGTTAATTATTATAGAAAGAAGAGTCGATGGCCTCACCTAGTAGTTTTGGACCAATCGAAGCCCATCTAACAGAGCTTGGGAAGGAGGTAGAACCACTGGGCTTTGCTCTGGATCAAATCCAAGCTGAACATCATCATGTGAAGCTGGAACGAAATCGCCGTCGTGAGAAGTTCAAACTGATAGAAATTATTACTCGGGCAATGTTGACTGAGCTGCCCCAAGCTTCTATCACCCTAGCACACCTTACTCTTAGGTCCTATGCTGGTATTATAAGGGGTTATGTAACGAGACCGTAACTACCTTGTGCAATCCTTGTTTTAAATAAAAATTGGGATTTCTTCTTATGATGAAGTTCATGAATTTTGAAATGACCGGATAAATATAGTATGCATATTTTTGATGAATTTTAGAAAAAGGATATTTTAAAATATTTATGTAAACCCTAAATAACTAATGATGTGTAATGATTTTCAAAAAATGGTCTTCTTCAATTATGTTCAGTACTAAATTTAGAGTCTAATAAGATCAACTTGATTTTTGATGAATATTAAATTATGAATAGTGATTTTATGATTAGGATTAGTAATATGACCAAATGGATTAGTAATCTCACTTAAAGAAAGTTTTAAAATAATCTGGGCACCTTGATTGAGTAATGTGATTCAATAAAATGGGTAAATAACGGTTTCATAAATTATTATTCAAGTATTAGTTTTTTCGGGTGAATAGTGTTTTTTAATTAAAAATTTAATTAAAAATAATTAGAAAATTATTTTTATAAAAATGATTTTATTTTTGAACTCAGAGCATCGATATTATGTTATGGTAATTTTTGGGTTTTTTTCTGAAAAAAATGAATTTTCGGTGAATAGTGTATTTATTTAAAAATATAATTAAAAATATTTAGAAAATTATTTTTATAAAATGGAGTTCATTTTTGAAATCATAGCATTGATATTTGGTTAATGTGAAATTTTGGGATTTTTCTGAGAAAGTTGAATTTTCAGTAAATAGTAAAAAAACAGTTTTAGGGTTTCAGTATGTTTAATGACATCAAAATGGTGTCATAATGATTTCATGAGATCTTTTGAGGGTTGACCGGCCAAGGGTGATGAATTATTGTTTTGGGGGCCCCATGTGGCCTAACTCCATGATAAATGACAAGGGAGAGCACATGGGTTTGAGAAAAGCACATGTGAGGTGTCCCTTGGCCATTAATGCCTTGTCCCCTCACTTTCCCTATAAATACCAAGCCCTCCTCTCATCCATTCGACTCCCCACTCATTCCCAACGAATTTCTGGTCTCATTACCTCCCAAGGAGTCCTCCCAAGGTGCCCCCAAGCCCTCAAGGTCTTAACCTTTGAGGTTTAAGAGTTACATTTTAAGGTAAGGGATCCGACCCCTCTCTTTCTTTTCATGTAATCTCTTTTATGTCATTCCTATTATGCTCCATGTTTTTATGTGAGAGGATGTTCTTTTATATTCCTCTTACTGCCCTTTCATGTTTATATGATGAGAGATCCCCTCTTACTCTCATCATTTCGTTTTATGAAAGTTTAAGTGACGCCGTTAGGCTGACGAATTTTTAAGGGATTCTTTCACCCTTCTCATTTTTCAAGTTCGATTTTCATGTCAAGACTTTCAAGTTCCTTTTTATTATGTTGGGGTATGATCTCTATATCTATCATACTGATATCTTATGATCATATGATGAGGGACCCTATTTGATCTTGTCAAATCATTTTCTTTTGAAGTTAAGTGATGCCGTAAGGCTGCCGAATTTTCATAAGAGAAATCTAATCTTTTTTCCTTCCATGTTTTTCATTTCAAATGTTATGTCCCTCAAATTTCATTACCATGTCCATATGTCCTTATTACTCTTTCACCCTACTGTTTTATGCATCATTTATGAGTGGGTGACCCATGTCCCCTCTCATTTCAATGTTTTCTAAAACCCCAAAACTTAGCCGTTATGCTGCAGAATTTTCCCCTCAAAATGCCTCTCTCTTTTCTCAAAAATTATTTTATGTTATAAAGTGAATACTCAAAGCTCTTATTTCTACAAGGGTATTCACATATATATCAAAATGTTCCATTTTAAATTCTGGGATTTACATACATGAGACCCTCTTTCCCTTTCCGTGGGTTTAAAGTGACGTAAAGATCATGTCTTTAAAGCAGTTTTTAAAACGTTATGATTATGAAATGAAACCCATTTATTTTATGCTATGTGGGTTATTTATGAAATTTTTTATGTTGATATATGTGGCTCACATGATAATAAAGTCAAATTTAAGGGTGCTCCCTGATAGCGCTCCAATGCATTGGGTAATGATATAACCACTAGAGATTACAATTTTCACGATACCTTGGTGAATAACCTTGGTAATTTTCAAATGACACCTTGGGGATGGACCTTGGTGATATGTTCATGATTGTCTATGTTAAATGATGTAGCCACATCTTCAAGTTATGAAAAATGTTATTTTTATTATGAAATGCCTCATGATTTCTTTCTCATGCCTTAAAGTTCTTTTCATGTCCTTATTGAAGTATCTCAAGTTCACATGTAAAATGTTCCTCTTGTTTCCCTTACTGGGCCTTCTGCTCACCCTTTCTTTTGATGTATGTCCCCAGGTTATGAGATGCAGTAATGAACCTAGAATGAACTTAAGGAGACGCCTTGCAAGTGTTTAAGAAGAATTCTTTATGTTGTTTTCATGTATTATGTTCCTGGTTTCCAAGACACTAAACCTTAAAGATCCTCAGTTGTGTGTAATGTAATGAAAGTTTATGTTATAAAATGGCGGGATTCTATAGTTGGTATCAAAGGATGGTTTAGTTATTTGTGGAAATTAGGATACGAAAACTCTAGGAGGAACCATATAGAGAAGTTTAATATAGGAAATCTTCCTGGTATTTTGGTTAGTATTGAGTAAGGGGTTGCCAAGCAAATACATCCATGTCTGGATACGAGCAGGTAGAGGTGGCTCTGGCACAGATGTACATAGGGGTAAAACCCGAAAACACTGCTTTGAGCTAGACTCAAACGGGAACTGGTACACGACAACGGGCCTTTCTGCACTCTTGGTTACGACACTCCCGGGGGATATTCTTTGGTAAATTCATAAGCTTGGTATGAACCATTGTTAAAGGAACAAAGATAAAATAAAATAAAGGTTCACATAAGAATATATGATCATTCAAAACCTATATGGGAACCTAGGAGATCACAAGTTAGGGTATACCTTTCATATACAAGTTATCCTTATATGCTTTCAGTTCCTTTTCATGATTATTAGCTAAGTACTTAAGCCCCTAATTATACTTTCTCTTCTTAGTTAATGGTGGGAAATGGGAGAACATGTTCCGACAACCAATGTGATAGGAAATGCGACGATTTTCGTATTAACATGACAGGGATGATTAGGGGATTAAAATATGATTATTATTTTGGAAGACGTTCATTATTTTGGGAACCATATTTGATCGAGGTAAATAGATTACTACGGTATTATCATTGAGGAGTAAGGTTGACTTATATTTTGAAGAATCGATGAATTTAAGGTGAACTTGTAGTAATTTAGGTTACTTATGGGAATGACTAATCTATCTTGGGTAAAATATGTTTAGGTTAGCTACTTTTTTATAAGATGTTAGGAGTGGTTGATGTTGTCTGGAGATGAACAATGAAGTTGTTTTGGAAGACTATGTTATCAAATACTTATTGTATTTGGGTTTCAATCTTAGTTTGGTTTGTTTTGAGGAATTATAAGGACCGTTATTTATGGAATGGTCTATGATGAACTTTGGGTAGTACCATGGAACTTTGATGATTTAAAAGTAGTTTCTATTCCTATGGGATTCTTTCTTTTTGAAGAGTTGTTTTACCATAACCTTTCTGTTTTTGGGATAATGTTTAAAGATAGAAGAAATAGATAGTTAATCTTTTGTAGATTATGTGATTCTATAGAAGATGATTCTTGTGCTTTTATGAGACCAAGTGTTTTTGAATTCTCATCATTTGGAGAAAAGATTAGTGTTGGTAGGGACTTGTTAAAGGATGAAACTCTACTTGAAGGTAGGTATATTTTCTTATGTTTTTGTTCTATGTAGTAAATTAAATCCTCAAAATTATGAAAAGAAACGTAAAACAAAAATGTTTTTGGTTTACGTTTCCTACTAGGTAATCAAAGACCGTTTACACACATCATAAGTTTGGGATTTTCTCATGGTTAAATTTCTCCTAATCATGTTCTCTATCACTCTCCCTCAGAACTTCACCCTTTGTTTTTTTCCTCCATGTCCATGTTTTCCTACATGGAACCCTAGTGTGGGTTAACTCGGGTGACCATTGTACTTCCCTTTCTTTATTTTAAAGTAATAGTTTTACTGACTCCTTTTCCGATGTAGGACTTTCAATGAAATTTCAAAACCCAATTTTAAAATTGCGAGGACGCAATTTCTTAAGGGGGGAAGATTGTAACGACCCGAAATTTTTAAATAAATTTTGTTTCCTAATTTTATGTGTTATTGTTATACTCAACAAAAATGTTTTATTTGATAAACATGATTATAATTAAAATGAGATCAGTGGGTTTTGACTATTATATAACCATCGGTCAACATGACCGCTGTGAACAAAATGTTTTGATTATTGTCTCTAAATATAAGTAATGTTGGTTAATTATTATAGAAAGAAGAGTCGATGGCCTCACCTAGTAGTTTTGGACCAATCGAAGCCCATCTAACAGAGCTTGGGAAGGAGGTAGAACCACTGGGCTTTGCTCTGGATCAAATCCAAGCTGAACTTCATCATGTGAAGCTGGAACGAAATCGCCTTCGTGAGAAGTTCAAACTGATAGAAATTACTACTCGGGCAATGATGACTGAGCCGCCCCAAGCTTCTATCACCCTAGCACACCTTACTCTTAGGTCTTATGCTGGTATTATAAGGGGTTATGTAACGAGACCGTAACTACCTTGTGCAATCCTTGTTTTAAATAAAAATTGGGATTTCTTCTTATGATGAAGTTCATGAATTTTGAAATGACCGGATAAATATAGTATGCATATTTTTGATGAATTTTAGAAAAAGGATATTTTAAAATATTTATGTAAACCCTAAATAACTAATGATGTGTAATGATTTTCAAAAAATGGTCTTCTGCAATTATGTTCAGTACTAAATTTAGAGTCTAATAGATCAACATGATTTTTGATGAATAGTAAATTATGAATAGTGATTTTATGATTAGGATTAGTAATATGACCAAATGGATTAGTAATCTCACTTAAAGAAAGTTTTAAAATAATCTAGGCACCTTGATTAGGTAATGTGATTCAATAAAATGGGTAAATAACGGTTTCATAAATTATTATTCAAGTATTAGTTTTTTCGGATGAATAGTGTTTTTTAATTAAAAATTTAATTAAAAATAATTAGAAAATTATTTTTATAAAAATGACTTTATTTTTGAACTCAGAGCATCGATATTATGTTATGGTAATTTTTGGGTTTTTTTCTGAAAAAAATGAATTTTCAGTGAATAGTGTATTTATTTAAAAATATAATAAAAAATATTTAGAAAATTATTTTTATAAAATGGAGTTCATTTTTGAAATCATAGCATTGATATTTGGTTACTGTGAAATTTTGGGATTTTTCTGAGAAAGTTGAATTTTCAGTGAATAGTAAAAATACAGTTTTAGGGTTTCAGTATGTTTAATGACATCATAATGGTGTCATGATGATGTCATGAGATCTCTTGAGGGTTGACCGGCCAAGGGTGATGAATTATTGTTTTGGGGGCCCCATGTGGCCTAACTCCATGATAAATGACAAGGGAGAGCACATGGGTTTGAGAAAAGCACATGTGAGGTGTCCCTTGGCCATTAATGCCTTGTCCCCTCACTTTCCCTATAAATACCAATCCCTCCTCTCATCCATTCGACTCCCCACTCATTACCAACGAATTTCTGGTCTCATTACCTCCCAAGGAGTCCTCCCAAGGTTCCCCCAAGCCCTCAAGGTCCCAACCTTTGAGGTTTAAGAGTTACATTTTAAGGTAAGGGATCCGACCCCTCTCTTTCTTTTCATGTAATCTCTTTTATGTCATTCCTATTATGCTCCATGTTTTTATGTGAGAGGATGTTCTTTTATATTCCTCTTACTGCCCTTTCATGTTTATATGATGAGAGATCCCCTCTTACTCTCATCATTTCGTTTTATGAAAGTTTAAGTGACGCCGTTAGGCTGCCGAATTTTTAAGGGATTCTTTCACCCATCTCATTTTTCAAGTTCGATTTTCATGTCAAGTCTTTCAAGTTCCTTTTTATTATGTTGGGGTATTATCTCTATATCTATCATACTGATCTCTTATGATCATATGATGAGGGACCCTATTTGATCTTGTCAAATCATTTTCTTTTGAAGTTAAGTGATGCCGTAAGGCTGCCGAATTTTCATAAGAGAAATCTAATCTTTTTTCCTTCCATGTTTTTCATTTCAAATGTTATGTCCCTCAAATTTCATTACCATGTCCATATTTCCTTCTTACTCTTTCAACCTACTGTTTTATGGATCATTTATGAGTGGGTTACCCATGTCCCCTCTCATTTCAATGTTTTCTAAAACCCCGAAACTTAGCCGTTATGCTGCAGAATTTTCCCCTCAAAATGCCTCTCTCTTTACTCAAAAATTATTTTATGTTATAAAGTGAATACTCAAAGCTCTTATTTCTACAAGGTTATTCACATATATATCAAAATTTTCCATTTTAAATTCTGGGATTTACATACATGAGACCCTCTTTCCCTTTCTGTGGGTTTAAAGTGACGTAAAGATCATGTCTTTAAAGCAGTTTTTAAAACGTTATGATTATGAAATGAAACCCATTTATTTTATGCTATGTGGGTTATTTATGAAATTTTTGATGATGATATATGTGACTCACATGATAATAAAGGCAAATTTAAGGGTGCGCCCTGATAGCGCTCCAATGCATTGGGTAATGATGTAACCACTAGAGATTACAATTTTCACGATACCTTGGTGAATAACCTTGGTAATTTTCAAATGACACATTGGGGATGGACCTTGGTGATATGTTCATGATTTTTTATGTTAAATGATGTAGCCACATCTTCAAGTTATGAAAAATGTTATTTTTATTATGAAATGCCTCATGATTTCTTTCTCATGCCTTAAAGTTCTTTTCATGTCCTTATTGAAGTATCTCAAGTTCACATGTAAAATGTTCCTCTTGTTTCCCTTAGTGGGCCTTCTGCTCACCCTTTCTATTGATGTATGTCCCCAGGTTATGAGATGCAGTAATGAACCTAGAATGAACTTAAGGAGACGCCTTGCAAGTGTTTAAGAAGAATGCTTTATGTTGTTTTCATGTATTATGTTCCTGGTTTCCAAGACACTAAACCTTAAAGATCCTCAGTTGTGTGTAATGTAATGAAAGTTTATGTTATAAATGGCGGGATGCTATAATCAAAATATATAAATAAAAATTCATCTAAATATTTAATTTCAATATGTTTTGGTTTTAATTAAATGGGATCCAAATTAAAAACATTAAAGTGTATGGTTGCTTTATGGAATGGTAGATGGCCACCCATATAACCACACAATTTTTTTGAGCATGTTGAATTCTATATTATTTTCCATTTTTATTAATTTGGAACAATTTTGAATCCATTAATTTTATGTGTGCTTCTTGAATTCGGAAATAACAACTCTTGTTGTCAAAATTCCCTTTTCAGCGTTGTTATATTTTGAAATGACTATAAATGTGAATTATTATTGTTTTTAATATATAAGAAAATTAATACATTCTAAAATGTCAAACTATACTCAAGTAGGTCAGTTTGTACATGTGTCTTATGATATGACCTATTTGGTTTTTTATTAATTTAATAACTAAGAAACCATTGTTGGGTTTCTTTCAGAAGAAACCATGTTGTCTTAGAAGGACCCTCATTGTTCTTTCTATATTTTAAATTAATTAAAAAGAAATTGATTAAATTCCCTTATAATGGTAGGATTTAAAATAAATTTAAAAGTATTAGAAAGAAGTTTTATAAAAACTAGTCTATTATTACCATTGGACATTAGCTAAATCAAATACCTTGTGTTTTTTTTGTAAAAATGGTACCTGATATTTTGATTATATCATTAAATGATTAATGGATGAATATGAATAAATGTAAATGGATTGAAAATGTAACCTATAGTGGTATCATATATTTAATTCTCTCATTTCTGTACAGTTCGAGTATCTCCTTTAGTTTGTTCATAACCATATGTGTTTTTCTGTAGGAATTATCCTTTTTATAAATGAATTAAATAATAAACTTTTGATCCTTCTTAATTTTGATTAGGGTGACCAAATTTTAAGGTCAACTCATGTTCTTCATATCTAGCTATCCATGGTGTGCATTGTCTTTAGAGATTAAATTTCAAACCAGTATTATGCTCTTTGTGATATTTGGTGTCGTTTGGGGGATGTTGTTCCTAATAGGACTCATATATTAAAAATAAATCCCATTTTGAAATGAGATTCCATGTCTTTCTTTTCCTTTGATGTGGGATTGTGTATAAAAATATGCTCGGATTCAGCTGGTTAGAAATCCATTGGGAATATTTGACCTATTCCTAGGTCATTTGGACCCTTCTTTTTTTCTTTATAGTGATGCATGAATGGGTATGACATTTCCCATGTTAACAGTAGTTTGGAGCAATATGACTTTGGTTAATGAATTTCTTGTTCATCCAAATACGATGGGGTAATTTTTCGAGACACTAGTATTTTGACACACAGGTAATTTCTTATTTGGTTCCCTTTTATATTTCATTGATATTTTTGAGTGTGGCCTGGAGGGCTGTTACATGTTTGTTTAAGATGAATGAAACCTATTGCGCTATTAAGCATCTAGTCTGTATCTCTTTATTCGACATCTATGATACTCCTAAGGTGATGAGTGTCACATCAGTTATTTTGAAATGAGTCCTTTCAGGTAGAAGGAATGTAACCAAATAGGACCACATGGAAGTGTTCACTTGTTCTTAAATTACATTGACTATATAGTTTTTTAAATCATTTCAGTGATTACTTGGCAATATTACATTGTTTAATCTTATTATGTGTGAAACACTTGTGAAGAATTAATTCTTTTTGATGGAATTCATTAGTAACATGATGGATCACAAAAAGAGTTTTTTGTAAAGAAATGTGTGTTGTTGATTTTTAATGCATCAACAAGTGAATATGAGATTCTTTCAAAATAAATTTACAAGTAGTGGTTCTAATGATCTTCGAGTAATCCTTGTTCCCCTCTTATTGAACTCAGGTATGAAACAAGCATAATCCCTATCTTAATTTCATCCGAGAAACTCTAATAGAAATTAAATCTTATGTTGTTCTAAATATTCAAAGCCGATGTTCTTGATTGGGTGGTTTTTATAGTTTTTCATGCCGGATGTGGGGTTTCCTACGTGGCTTTCTCTCAATGGTCATCGAGAAGTTGGGTATGTACTTTTATGGATGTTTATTTGGAGAATGCGAGTTGAATTTGGATGAGGAAACATTTTTCTTCTTGTAAAACACAAAATTCTTATGTTGAGTGTCTTCATGAATGGGAAGTCATAGTGGCTCGACTTTTCCTCTTTTTTCGTGATGTAATGATAAATGTGGTACTTCCATTGAGAACATCCTTATGTGGAGTTTAGTGTGGTTTTTGTCAACAAACTATTTTTTTGAAGAGTTGGCTAAACTTGGGATATGAGGTTGATGGGGAATTGACTATTTGACCATTTCAAAATCATGCTAAGAGAATTCTCAAAACTCTTAAGGGAATTCCTTGAATAGGGAATTACATCATTGGGGATTCTAGGACACAGAATTGGCTCTCTTAAAAAATAATGCATATGGTGAGAAGTACCTTTGGTCATTTTCATTTTGGGATGATGATATGACCATGTCTCAAACTAAATGGGTTTGAATGAGATTGATTCTAATGTTTTGTTTGGAAAACGAGCATTGGATTGAGGTTTAAAAGACATGAGTTCCTCTTTATTGAATGGATACATAATGGTTTGTTAAGATATTAGGAATGAGAAATGACCATATGAAAAATGATTATTGAACCTCGCATGTAGGGTGTTTTTTATGTTGTTCCTAAAACTTCTCAAGGATGATAAGTTATAATGTAAGAAGGTTGTAAATATGCATGGTATGAATCGGTGGATAATCCAAATTTTTTTTTGAACTCATTCATTTAATAGATGAGGTGAATTTAAAAGCAATCTTCATAATGATGTACCAATAGTGGTAACCTTTAAAAGTGATGTTCTATGACTTGGTGGAAGGATCAACAAGAATTGGGGTGTCTCAAAGTGTTTTGAGAGTTTCGTTTCGGGAAAACCCAATTTTGGATGACCTACTGAGGTTTCACAGTTTGTCAAAATCCATTCGACTATTAGTAGGAAACTGTGTGGCCTTGTTAAAATGGACATAGGTTGTCACTTATGTTTCAAAAAATTTTACAAACTGTGTACCTAGTCAATACAGGTATATTTACATTGGATTCACATTGAGACTATTCATTTCATGGTATTCACATGGTTAGGAGATCCATGTAGGACAAATTGTCTGGGTTCTCAAGGTTCAAAACAGATAGTGCACTATTAGTGTATGTTTTTCTAAACTATTCTCCCTAAACCATGTGTGGTGATGTGACATTAAAATATAAAATAACTTAATTAAAAATCAAATAAAAAAACAAAACACTAATACCCTTTTCTCATACTCTCCTTACATGATTCACAACTATCCTAGCTCTCCATCTTGACATGTGACACCCCCCTCTCTACCAATTTCTCATTTTTCGATTTTTATCATAGATTTCTTCATGTTTCTCATTTAATATTTTATGGTAATACATGTTTCCCTTGTCTCCTTCCTTTTCGTGGCCAATTTTTTGTCTCTTGTCACCCTATTTGGTTCAGAAAAAATCAATTGTGAAGGGTTGACGTGGTTCTCAGTTTTTATTTGATGATAATTTTTGGAGAGGGTCTCTATGTCCCTCTTCATTTGTGTTATGAAATTTGATGATGGATGCACATAGGATCAGCTCATTTCAGTTCACCACCGCCATTCAAGATGACGTTTTTTCCACGGTTTCTTTCTCCCATCATATTTTATGTCCTTTAATTATTTAGGATTACTATATTTTTTTGTAGTGAATTTTTATCATCATCAAATGAGTTCACACATGTACATAGTTATCTGTGTGTGTATACATATATATTCCATGTACATATTCCCACATTACATGGGGAATATGTGCATTTGGTTAAGGGATATATATATATATATAGATATATTATGGTATGTGCATGATTGTGTGGAGAAGATCCAGGCGGTCTTTGATATAGTTTTCAACTGAATATTGTTCAATTTGGATTACATCATGATGTACGATCCTTTTCCTTGCATTTTTAAATTCATGAATACCTGAAATTTCATTAGATGATTGTTTAAATATTCTTTTTTTAAAATTGAATTGATTTTTATTCATTAATATGTTTATTTATGATAGATATTTTATTTGATAAACAATTCATGGTTTTATAATAAAACCCCTAAAATAGAGATGTGATGTCTACTAAAACTCACAGAGATGGTTTATCTGTATTTAGCTTGTTTAACAATTTCTTCTTGGGAGCTCTTATTTCCTGACCATTTTTACTTACTACTTTTGTTGGCCAATTATGATAATTTAATATGTTTCATAAATAAAATGGTTTACCATGTAATTAAAATCTCAATTGTTAGATGTAGAATCAATGTTCCCCATTAAGGTTTTATGAATTATGATACAATTCTTGATAGCTCTAAGTGAAATAATTAAAATGGGATGACATTAGCATGATGAAAACCATCCACACATTTTATTATAATTCTAGGTTGGAATGGAACATATTAGGTTGGTATGACCAAACCTATGGTTAATAAAACAATCAAAACAGATGAAAGGTAAATGGTAAAAATGGAAAGAATATTAGTAGGATTCCTAGATCATTCATTATTTTTCATATAATCAATATGAATAAGAGGTTATCCATAGTATATTTAGTTATAAATTTAATGTTTCTACTTAAAACTATTAAGAATCATTATCATTGAGATTGGATATTTATAAGTTACATGATATGTTCTACCTCATGTCCTATGTCATAAAAATGATTGTGATTCCTTATGTATTATGTTATGATTATAAAAAAAAATTCAAATGGAATTGGTTAGGAAGCTCATGAGAAATTTATTACCTCAATAGTTATGACCTAAAGATAATTTTTAATTTTTAATTGCATATGTAAGAGGTCATTGCCTCTTGTTTTGTAATGAATGTGACAAATAACATGATAATGTTTTACTGAAAAGGCTTAAGATGTGTTTCCTAAAGTATAAATGTGATCATTCCTAGTTACATGCTTTTGAAATTGGATAAAGTGATTCATGAGAGGCAATTATTTATGCATTATATATTATGAATTTTCCTCTTATATAGATATGGATATGGTGAGGGCCTTAAAGATGTATTCCTCAAACCCGGTGTATTAATAAATTTTATGGATTATTGGATATAGTGAAAAGGGACAATGAAAGAGATAATGGAAAGACTATGCCAGGATCCTTGTTTATTTTCCAAGGGATTGTGAGATCCCATGGGAAGGATTACTATGTGATATTCCTATTAGGAGTAATGGGATTGATTGTGAGTGATCCCCTAGTGATGGATAAGATTGGGTTACGTCCTGGTCCTTAAAACATTTTTATCCCCTGATACTATGAGTGCTCTTGGAGTTGGGCTAAGGGTTAGACAGTGAGTTCTTCCCCGGGTGATGGATTTCTTATAGTTACGTCCTAATCCATCACAAAAAATATTAATACTATATATATATATATATATCTTTTTGCGTGTGTGTTATTATATATATACGGTGAAATCATAAGAATATTCTTCATGATTTGAGCTGAAGTATATATTACCTTCAGGTGTCCCTTAAGAACCTGGATGGGTGGTGATTTATTTATTCATCTTTACTTATAAATTTCCCTATACCTACACACTTTTTAAATTATAATTTTACACTCTAGAATGAGATGGACCCCATGGTACTGGCCTAGTGTGGTCTATATCTCACTCCATGCCCGGGTACCACTGTTACCTGAGTAGACCTTTTACATTTAAGATATAAGTTGATTGTTGTATTGCTTGTACCTGGGAGTTAAGAACAAAGGATCAAATGTAGCTTGAGATTCTCATAGAGGGAACATGAGGGTCTTTATTCACTTTTCCCAACATTAATTTAATTACCATTCATCAACCATCAATTGTATAAAATGGTGTTGGCCAATTTTTTTAGTTATATAAAATATGTGTATCACTATTTTCTCATTCATTTATTTTTCTTCATATACTGTTAGTTGTTTAATGTGTTATAATCATAATGTTAATCTATGGTATGAGGGTATAGTCTCCCATTTATCACCTCACAACACCCTTGTTTCTATTTGAAAACCTACGGAATATGAGGAGGTGTTCTTGAGGAAAGGTGACCCATCAGTCCAACTATCAGGTTTATGGTAAGCTGGTTCAGGGTGGTAAATCAAACATCGCACCATCCCCATAAAATTGAGGTATTTTAGCACAGAATAAAATATCCATATTGTAATAATACTCTATATAAATCATATATCTACACATTATTGTCTATTTCTTCATAGTTATTGTAGTCAACAAGGTCGTAAGATGAGAGACATCAGGAAAAAATACTCTGATAATGTCTTTGAAGACCAAGGAGACTATTACCATCTACCATGTTCATGGGATATTCCAATGAATAAAATACATATAATTCTTATTGATATATTCACACAAGTTTTTTAGAAGAAAACTGTCAAGTAATTTTCCCCTATCATGTCATACATTTTCTCCTAGAAATATGCTAATAGTGTTTGAAGAATAAAAGAAACTAAAAAACATATCAAAGATGATCATCACACTCCTATAAATTTGAGTAGATATTGATGTCATATATGAACATGGAAAATAATTAAAAATTTTAACCAATAAAGGATTTCACCAACCCCATGAACATAGCTGGTGTGTTCATAAAATTGAAAAAAATGTACTACAAACTCAATGTGATCATGCCTAAATCTAAAGGTAGAATTCAGGATATTTCCATCCTTAACCCTCAGGTGGTTACATCAAAACTGTAGATAAATCACAAAAATATAACACACACCTCTCATATCAAAAAAATATCATCTATCCTTGGTTGAGGGTAACATTAATTGTTTGTTACCTGATCTATAAATTTGTAGTCTATAAACCATCATAGACTTCCATCTGCATTTAAAAAAAATACTTTTACACCATATGGTTAAGTAATAAGGTAAGAAAACCCCATCTATATAAGATCATATATCTAAATACTCCACTCTCAAAACATCCAATATTCCATTTTACAAGGATACATAGAAATTTATGAAGCATAATGATGCAATTATAACCCAAACTAAACATCACATCGAGGGGAAAACATCACAAACTACTATGAAAAAATGACCATATATTCCCCATCCCTGGGAACCTTCACTATCCCATCCTCTATCGATTCAATGAAAAATTCATCCATAAAATAAGTATGGGTCTCTATACACCAACATCACACTAAAAAAACTTACTGACTAACAAAAAACACCCATTATCTATCCACATCCTAGAACATGTATCTACTCTAAAGGCATTCTATAAAAGAATTTAGATAATATAACCAATTTATGCAAACAATGACCTATTGTGGCTACATGTGAATCATGAAATGTTCCACAGGGGTATGATGGGGACCGATTATCATTCTACACCCCCAAGAACATATCAAACCGGAGATACCATATTTTTAATTTTATATTCATTACTAGGGGAATTAATAGAATCCCTATATATATATTCCTAAAGTGTGGACAAGTGAAATTTCATCAATGGAGTGTGAATACTCTGAATCGAAAAAGTAACTGAGAAGGGTAGACTAATTATTAATCATTCCTAAAAATATATCTAGAGTATCAAGTGTTGCAGCCTTCATTGGATGGATATGAATAAGAATAGATCCTATAGTTATATTTTAATGACCACCTCTACAATAATTATTGGTTTGTGATCTCAAAACACAAGGAAAATCCAAATTGTGGACTCTACATTCCCTATCTCCCCATTATGGATAATAATACTAATTCACCAATTCCTATAACTATCTCACTAGAAATTTCTATTGAGGATACTGTTACACTTATCAACCTATATCAAACAAAGCGTGATAAAAAAATAGGCTCATTATTTGGATATGGCCACAAACCCCATAGGAGAAAATCATTTTCCTAATATCATGTTGAAAAGAATAGAAATAAAATTCCCCATAAGAATTTAATAAACTGATGAGGATGTATAACCACTAGATGAAACCTTATAGGCCCTGAAACATGGGACATAATAATGGAAAATCTTCTCCTTTAAGAATACTACTAGATCTACTATTATGTAAATCATCATCATGAGTGAATATTCCCGCTCACATATTCCTTCTCTTGAACCTATAGATACATCAGAAATGTAAAATGGTTAACCACAAACTAGATCATAGGATGACCTTCCTCCTCAAAATGTATCACATGATACTCCTCATCTAGAAAATGTTATGAGGCAGAATGAAAAAGGTCTGTGAACTTAGCTACCAACTCCCTCGTCGATATGTTCCCCTACTATAGAGATAGAAACTCCACTCTCGTTACTTACCAATGTTTGAAAAAAGGAATGATGCGTGTAACCCTTTATAAATGTTGTCCCTCAAAAATCATACTCCTTCCACACATCTAGATAGGTCATCCACCACTAATTCACATCTCCCCACATATAATATACTTCCAAAAGGACATTGTATCCCACCACACCCCTGATGAAACAAAAGGATATCTCATGATCTTCAACCATCTCTATATCACCATATCTAAAATACATCCCCTAAACATCCCTAAATAATTCATCTTAAAATTGTTCAATTCCCTAAACTTTGAATTTTCATCCAATAATAGATCAAGCCTTCAATAATTAGCCTGATCACCCTACTAAACCTATATTGATTGAGTCATGCATAGATGAAATCCATGAAGCATATATGGATGTTAAACATAATTTTATTATGCATTGGAAGTAAGGAATTTTATTAAGATTCATTTAATTTAGGTTGTTTATTTCAATTTTCCCAAAATAACTCATTTAATGTTGAAATTAATGTTATCATGATTCTTGTAACTTTAGTAGGTCTCTTACCTACAAATCGGTCTACCTAATATGGCCATTCAATAATCTAAGAGCCCATGCACTGGATCATGGGGATCCCTAATATCCAATTTCCTTACTAGTTTCCATAGATTAGGACTCACAAATTGGTCAAATAGATCCTTTTCCATAGAAACACGTGTAATAATCAATGTTCCTTTCTACAAACATTATACTATATCTAAAACATCAGTTGATACGACGGTGTCAGAACCCATCAACATAAAGATACCACAATGAAGGGAGAGAGACAATGACCCAAAATTCCATCCTCTTTTAGGCCCAATGAAGGAGACTAGATCCAATGGTATAAAATACATAACAAATGGTAGGAATTACCCTAAATAATATAATATGATCATGAAATAGGATGGATAAATTCTAGTAAACACCAAGAAATTATATAAATATAAAACAAAAGTATTCCCAAAATGCTTTTATAAATAAAATACATTCAAATTATATTCTACAGGATTAATTATCAAAATGTATAACTAAATCAGCAAAGAAACAGCAGTCCAATGGATCAGGCTACTAATATATAGAATAATCGTCATATTCATACTAGAATCCTGAGAACCACTTTCCATAATTATTGTGAACATATAGGTATACTCAGAAGGAAACCAATTTCTCTCATGCCCAAGTGAAAGAATCATACTAATTCACATGTGATAAAACATCAGAACCAATAGAAAATAAATATTCAACATATCCATCCCAACCCCAACTAAGTTATACTCATCAATCAATTCATTCATGTATAGTAACATAGTTGACTAGTTTTGATAAATGGTACCCCAAACAACATTCCCACTTATTTTCAACATTCACACTACAATGGTGTATATATGTGGGATATTATATCTTTTGAATAACACATAGAACCACCCCCAAGAACGACCACAAAAAATAATTCCCATAGACACCTAATTAATTGTTACACATCTTGGTCACATAACATCTCTCTTGAAGTCACCAAGTCCATCACATCACAACAACTTCCAAACGTTAGTATTATGGAATCATGAGCATGAAGGAAATAAGCATTATTTTATCCTCACAAAAGTCACAACTTTTTCCAAAAGACTCCCCATTACATGAAAACGTCACATCATTCCTGAAGAAAACACGGCCACCTTGCTAGAAAATGGTAACATCACATCTCTCTTGAAGACACCTAGGATATCACCATGTGATCTATCCGACCACCTTCCAACACATCTTGTACATATCTAGTCTACTATAAGAGAGTTGTGGAATAATATTATTATTTCTATCCATCCTAAAAACTGTGATGTTGGACAAAACAACCCAATGTGATTAAATATTTTTTATCATAGTTCTCGATATGTTTAGGTTTAATATAGAGATCACAATAAATATAAAAGTTAATACATATAGCCAAATACATCATAAACCTATATGATATCAATAAAAACAAAAAAAAAGTAATAAATTCCAACCCACTCTACCTCCATTAATAACATGACAATATACAACACAATAGAAACATTTAAAATTTCCATCCAATTCCATTATCCATTGCATATATATCATTATGTATCTACATATGTATTTAACCACACATCCCATAAAATATTTTGTCTATTAATCATTTCCATATAATTAACCAAACCTATCCCCGTGCATTTCATGAAATATTAATAAACAATTCCATCAATACCCAAGCTTCAAGAATCCCACAACCACTAACACAAGAAGCTAATCATTCCCATTAATACAACTCCTCACCACCCCACATGAACTTCTAAAAAACCTTCTCCTAACATCCCAAAAATCACAACCAAACAAACAATAAACTCCAATACCAAAATAAATGGGAATGTAAACTAGAAATTCACCTTCCCTGAATCATGGAAAATCAGACCACCATAAAGACACCACAAAATAAATATAAAAAACAGCACCTATCCACCCTAGAAAAAAAAAGAAAACAATCCATCACCCCATACCACCTCAATACTAATCATTTCTTCCTTATAGCATGTCCCGTATCTCAATAAATAAAAATTATTTATCATAATTAACAAAGTTTATTTTATAACATATCACTTTATATTAGGGGCATTGTCACATAAGGAATAATTTAAGCCAAAACAATTTTAACTAATAGAATAAAAGTAGTTAGCCAATTATCATTTTAATGTGATATAACAACAATCTAACAAAAATTCCAATACAACAACAATAAATCCATTAAAAAAATTACCCCAGTGGCCACGAAGTTCATCGAGGAATTAAACATATACCTATATATTATCACAATAATACCACAGTATAAAATAATGTAAAACACTAGACTTTTGGTCACAACCCATCCACCAGGGCTCATGCCATGATTTCAATATCCTGCCTCTAATAGGCTACTGGCTGGTGACTAGTGTCGAGTACACATATCCCACAAATGGAAGGAATTTTCCTAAGAACCTATACACATAGATGGAACTAGAAGCCACAGTGGATAAAGAGAGAAAACTCTAAGGATAATACATGCATACAACTACAACCAAACAATAGAATACTACATAAGGTAAAAAATTAATGTTCAACCATGCCAGAATAAATTCCCACTAAAATAAATAAAATTAGAATTTCTAACCTATAATTTGTTGAGTCAATAAGGTTTTCCTTATGAATTTTTCATTCCTTCTTGTTTTGAAAATCACAAACACCTTATATTTAAGGAAAATCACTTTTATAAGGGAAATCTCTTTTATAAGGATAATTGATTTTATAAGGACAATTTCTTTTATAAGGAAATTTTCTTTTATAAGGAAGATCGATTTTGTAAGAAAAATCATCCTTATCATATTTTCATCCATAAATTTCTTAAGTATAAGATTCAGATTCATTTCTATATTCTCGGAATCGTTTGAAACATTGATATGAAGCATTATCTTTTAGGTTCCGAATTCTGGATGAGAACTATAATGACGTTTCACTCCGTATTCCAGATGAGAACCGTAATGATGATTCATTCCGAATTCTGGATATGAACTCTGATAAAGTTCTACTCCAAATTCTATATACGAATTCTCATGAATATCGACATCGAATTCGCATTACGAATTCTGATAACGAATTCTCATTACAAATTCTAATGAAGAATTCTCATTATTATTTCTGATAATGAATTCCCATTACGAATTCTAATGACGAATTCTCATTACGAATTCTGATGACGAATTCTCATTCTGAATTCCCATTCCAAATTCACCTATTGAACAGAATCTGATCATCTTTGCTTTATACACTCTGAATTTATTTTATACTCCGAAAATTATTTTTGGTTAGACTCTGAACATTCATTTTACTCACACTTTTATAATTTGTCTACTCATTGACATTTTTTGTTTACACTCCGAATCTTCACTCCGAACATTTGTGTTAAACATTAAACGATGTCGTACATTATTTTTCACTTGTTTTGTTATAAAACGATGTCATCTATTCTGTTATAATCTAACTGTTGGTTAAGTTACATGTGTACATGTCCCTCCGATTTTTTAGGAAAATATGACCGTTGGAAAGGAGTCCGACCTTGCCTATAAATAGGAGCTCATTTGAAAGAGATCACAACAATAGAAAAGTTGATCAATCTAGAGACCACACACTGCTAAGGTGATTTCTAGAGAGGGAAATATTTTCATGCCTTGTGCGCATTTAACCACTCGTTCAGTTTTTTTGCTTCGTGCGACTCCGAATGTTGGTGATTACATTCGAGGACTACCAGGGATAAGAAGATAGAGGTGCTGACTACCATGAAGTTCGAGGGATTCCTTGCTGAGGAAGACAGAGGTTTCCAACTACCTTGATGTTGAGGGCTTGCGGGGATAGCAAGACAGAGACTCTGATCTTTGTATCGAGGGCTTACCCTGGTGTGGGTAAGACAGACTTTCTTGAAAGTATAAATCAAGGAACCTTTCTCCAAGGATGTTGGATACCCTTCTCTTTGGGTTAAAAGACTTATATCTTGTTACGTGTAGTCTTACTACTTGTTTGTTTCCACTGCATTTTGTATTGTAAGGAAAGTATAAATTTCTTATACTTCTTTACTTGTACTCTGTTTCATTTATATTCTATATGCTTTAAGGTAGAATCTCATTTTTTAATATTTAGTTAATTTTCAATTTCCGGATCCATATTTCCGGAACCTACATTCGTAATAACTAACTTTAAAGGTTCCAAAGGAATTTTAAAGTATACAATTCACCCACCCTCTTGTATATTGAGCATCTACAGCATTATTTAGATCCTACAATTGGTATCAGAGGATGTCTCTAAATTTCTTGTACTCACATATAAGTTTTTCTTGCTCACTTTGTCATTCTGAACTTTATTATTCCGAACATTGTCATTACGAACTTTGTGATTATGAATTTCTTTCTACTAACAAGTTTGTGTTCCAAAATGTTTTTTTCTTAAGTATGGCAGGGATCAATGTTGGTTCCATTGACAATCTAAATCCTACAAGACCACCAATCTTTGATGGTAATGACTATGAGTATTGGAGGGATCGAATGAAGACTTTTTTTTATCAATTATGGAGTGGAAAACATTGTTATGCTTACTGGAGATTATAAAATTACTGATAAGGAAGTTAGAACTTTTACTAACCTAGAAAAGAAAGAGTATCAACTCAATTATAAGGTATGCAATACTCTACTTTGTTCAATGACTAGAAATATATATAGCCAAATTTCTTCTTGTGAAGCAGTTAATTGTTTCTGGAAGAAGTTAGAGGTTACACACTTTGGAACTTCTATAGTGATTGTGACTAGGAGAGCTATGCTTAGAGTTGAATACCATGGATTCAATTTTCCTTATGGTGAACCAATCAATAAGGTTAAATAGAGATTTATGACTATTGTCAACAGTTTACAGACTATGGGAGAGAAAGGGTTAGATGATGAAGCACTTGTAGATAAGATAATTGATATCATGCCCAATGACTGGGAATCCAAAAGAACTGATATTGATGAGAACAGGAAGGTCACTGAAATTTCTCTTGATGAGCTATTCAGAACTCTTCTCCAACATGAAACCAGAATGAAGAGAGATGCTGAAAACATCAAGAAGAAAAATGGAAATGGTACTGTTGCTTTTACAACAACTTCAAATCAGATGAAAGCTAAGACTCCTGAAATAATAACCAGATCCAAGTCTAAGAAAGTTATTTTCCAATCCGATTCTAGTGAGAGTGATATCTCTGAAAATGAGTTATCAAATCTTTCCTGAAGGATGAACAAGATAGCTGGCCAGAGAAATTTCCAATCCAAGTATAAGAAAAAGGAAAGGAAAGATAGGAAAGATGGATAAGTCACATGTTATGAATGCAAGAGAGCTGGACATATTAGACCAGATTTCCCTTTGCTTAAAAAGAAAGAAAGGAAAGAAAGGCATTCATACAGGAATAGAAAGAAGTATTATAAATCCAAAGCAAAGAAATTATTGAAATCTAGTGACACCTGGAGTGGCAGTGGTGGTTACTCTTCAGATGAATCTTCTAATTATGAATCATCGGGACAGAAGAATATTGGTCTTTTAGCCAAAATACCTATTGACAATCACTGTTTTATGGCTATTCTACTAAATGCTGAATTATTGACCAATGTATCTTTAAATTATAATAATAGTAAGTATTCCTTAGATTAAGAATCCTTTTTTGATGAAGAAAATAATTTACCTGCTTATGAAGAAGTCTCTAGGTTTGCTGAAATTCTTGAAATTGATAATTCCAAACTCAATAAAAAACATGATAAAGCAAACTCTAGGAATTCTATTCTTACTAAAGAGATATCAGATCTTTCTAAAGATCATGATAAGAAAAATGATGATTTTGAAAGTATTTCAAAAAATCTTGAGGAAGTAAGTTCTGAGAGGAAAATCTTTCTAAAGAATTAGAAAAAGTAATTTCTAAGAAAAGTGTTTTGGAGCCTAGCTCTAGTTCTAAATCTGATGATTTTAAATATAAAAACATGGTTATAAAACTCAAGTCCCAAATCTTTTCCTTAAATAAGTGTTTATCAAACATTACCCATGGTAAAGAAAATTTTGATAAAATGTATTCCCAAATACGACCTTTAAGAAGTAAATCTGGGTATGATTATACCCACGCAAAACCAATTTATAGTAACAATTATTTTGTTCCTAAAAGTGCCCCATTTTGTACTAAGATTCAATGTGGTGGTCACTGGGCAAAGAATTGTTCTTTAAACAAAACCGAATCTCTAAGATTTCATAAAGCTTATTTTTCTAAGAAGATGTGGGTACCTAAAATTTTGTTATCTGGAAATCTCAGATCCAAACAAGTTTGGATTCCGAAAGTCTAATTCTATTCTTGATTTCAGGTAAATAAAGAGAGTACCAACAACAACACATGGTACATGGATAGTGGATGTTCCCGAAACATGACTGGTAAAAAAAGTTATTTTGAAAAGATTATCAAAATGAAAGGAGGAAAGGTAACATTCGTAGACAATTCTATGGGAGAGATTGTTGGTATTGGTAATATTGTTCTTCTAGGTAAAACATTGATTTCAAATGTTATTTTTGTTAAGGGTCTTATTCACAACCTCATTAGCATAAGTCAGTTATGTGATGAAGGTTACCTTGTGAATTTTAGGAATGATAAGTGCTTACTTCACAATTCCAAGGAAGAATTTATTCTCTCAGCCAATAGGAAAGATAATGTTTACACCTTAAATTTAGAAGACCTCAGGAGCCAAGATTTACCTTGCCTTTGTGAAATGGAAGATCATTCCTGCTTATGGAATAAATGACTAGGACACTGTAGCCTTATATACTTATGCAAACTCTCTAAGAAGAAACTAGTTAAGGATCTACTGGAGATTAGATTTGATTCTTCTAATGTTTGTGATCCTTGTCAATGTGGAAACGAACATAAATATAGTTTTAAATCAATCGGTGAAGTCTCAAAAACTGATGCATTATAGTTAGTGCACATGGATCTTTTTGGTCCAACACAAACTGGAAGTATTGGAGGCAAATACTATGTGTTTGTTCTAGTTGATGATTACACTAGATTTACTTGGGTCTATTTTCTAGCAATGAAATCTGAAGCATTTTATTATTTAAAAAGTTTTAAAGCTAAGGTTAAAAATGATAAAATCCTTCCATTGAAAACTATTCATACTGATTAGGGAGGAGAATTTCAAAAATCTGATTTTGAATCTTTTTGTAGTAGAAAAGGTATTAATCACAATTTTTCAGCACCTATAACTCCTCAGAAAAATGGTGTAGTTGAGAGAAGAAATAGAATTCTTTAAGAGATAACTAGAACCACGCTGAGTGAATATTCTATAGCTAGACATTTCTTGGATGAAATTGTAAGTACTGCTTTCTATACTATAAATCAAGTTTTGATTAGGGATTTTCTTAATAAAACCCCTTATGATTTATGGAATGGTTGAATACAAAGACTATCCTACATCGAGGTTTTTGGTTGCAAAGTATTAATTTTTAATACTAAAGGTAACTTACATAAATTCGCACCAAAATCCGATGAAGGAATTTTCTTAGGTAATCCCACAATTTCTAAGTCTTATAGAGTATTTAATAAAAATACTAGTACTGTTGAAGAAAATGTGCATCTAAAATTTGATGAGTCTGATCCTTTTGTTTTTAAAGCATCCCAAACTACATCCTTGGATGTGTTTTCAAAAACATATTATCAACCTTTGACAGAAGACTCTTCTGATAAGGAAGATGTTCAAGAAGATACTTCTGAAACATTTAACCCAGAAGAATTTCTCCCCTATGTTGATGAACATGCTTTTCCAAACCCAAATCAGGTGTTTCATAAGAATCATCCCAGTGATAGTATCATTGGTGATGTAAATCAACCAGTAATAACTAGATGTTCCTTATGAAATGAAGTATAACATCTAGCATTTCTTTCCCAATTAGAACCAAAAAGCACTGATGAAGCTTTAGGTGATGATGATTGGATCAAAGCCATGCAAGATGAACTAAATGAATTTGAAAGGAATAATGTCTGGACTTTGGTTGAAAGACAGAAGGAAACATCTATTATTGGAGTTAAGTGGGTTTTCAGAAACAAATGTAATGAAAATGGAGTCATAGTAAGAAATAAAGCTAGACTTGTTGCTAAAGGCTATAATCAGCAAGAGGGAATAGACTATGACGAAACCTATGATCCAGTATCTAGACTTGAATATATCTGTATTCTACTTTCCATTGAAGCTTTCTTTAATTTCAAACTTTTTCAAATGGATGTGAAATGTTCTTTTCGTAACATTTATTTCCAAGAGGAAGTTTTTCTTGTGGAACCTCCTGGTTTTGAAGATACAAAACTTCCTGATCATGTTATTAGACTTACCAAAGCATTGTATGGTCTTAAACAAGCCACACGAGCATGGTATGATAGACTCACTGTATTTTTTCTTCAAAATAACTATGTTAAGGGAAATGAAGATCCATCCCTTTTTATAAATAAAGATAAGAAAAATGTTTTGATTGATCAAATTTATGTTGATGACATCATATTTGGTTCAACTCAGCAATCTTTAACTGACTCTTTTGCAAGTCTAATTAAATATGAGTTTTAAATGATTATGATGGGTGAGTTAACTTTTTCCCTTGGTTTTCAAATTTCTCAAAAACCAGAAGGAATCTATATATCTCAACATAATTATATTAAAGATCTTCTCAAAAAGTATGGTTATGACAACACTAAGAGTATAAGTACTCCCATTGGTACCTCAAACTCTTTAGATATTGATGAAGCTTGGAAACAAGTAAATCAAACATTTTTTAGAGGTATGATAGGAAGTTTACTTTACATAACAGCTAGTCGATTGGACTTAATGTTCTCAGTATGCTTATGTGCAAGATATCAATCCAATCCTAAAGAATCTCACTTAAAGGATGTAGAAAGAATTTTTCGCTACCTTAAGGGAACCATGGATCTAGGATTATTCTATACTTCTTGAAATTATATTGTTCTAAAAAGCTTTTCTGATGCTAACTTTGGTAGATGTAGAATGGATAGAAAGAGTACATCTGGAACTTGTCATTTCCTATGAGATTCTTTAGTTTCTTGGTCCTGCATGAAGCAACATTCTGTAGCACTTTCCACTGGTGAAGCTGAATATGTAGCAGCTGGAAGTTGTTGTGCTCAAGTGTTGTGGATGCAACACACACTCACAGACTATGGTATTAGTTTTACTAAAACTCAAATTTTGTGTGATAACACAAGTTCCATTGCCTTATGTAAGAACCCTGTACATCACTCACATGCAAAACACATAGATATTAGGCATCACTTTCTTAGGGATCACACACTAAAAGGATATATCATTCTTCATTTTATTGGAACGCAAGATCAACTTGCTGATATTTTCACAAAATCTATGCATTCTAAGAGATTTGAATACATTAAACAGAAGTTAGGAATGATAATTGTAAGGTAATCCTCCTTAATTAACATTCTGTTGAAAATTTCTCCTTATAGTAATAAACTATTTTTCATAGGGGGAGTACATTTGATTGTTAGAAAAACAAAAAAAATCTGAGTTAGTTTTTCAAACTTTTTGGAACTAACATTTCCGGAATGGGCATTTTCGGAACTGAAATTTTCCAGAATGGATATTTTCGTATAGAAAACCTCTGGAATAGAAATTTTTGTATTGAAAACTTCCGGAATGGAAAATTTCATACTGGTGTTTCCATAATGAGATTTTTGTACCGAGTCTCTCATAATGAGCTTTTCGTATTCAATCTTTTGTAATGAAATTTTCGTACTGAAATCCTTAGTATGTTTTTTCATTATGAGTTTTTCGTACTGAGATTGTTTTTCATAGTGAGTTTTGCAAACTATGTCTTTTCGTAATAATGTTTTTTTCATAGTCATTTTTTATTGAATATTAACCATTACGAATAATCCTTCTATGCCAATCCGAAATGTATGATTTCCTTACTCAATTTTTCGTAATCATACATTACTTATTGGTATTTTCTTATATTTTGTTTTTGGATTATAGTTTTCTTAAATATTTGTTTTAATAAAATCCTCAAAATATCGGATTCAAGTTTTCTTGGGAATTGGTTTTCAACCGTTAGATCTGATCTCTTCCCTTAAAACTATTCGATCAACTGAGGAAGATGAACCGTCATATCATTGCCTATATAAAGGGGACCTAAAATGGTTGTCCCACATCGGTTATTCAAGCTCCAGCGTCCCGAATCTTTGCCTCTCTGTTTTCAGGTCGTTCCGAACATCAGCTTTCTCTATTCCGAATTTCTCAGAAGTCTTCAGATCTGAATGTCTGTGGAAGCACCTTCTCAAGATATGACTTCTTCTAAGCCGATCTCCAAGCGGTTAGAATATAGCGAATGGTTGGTTCATCCTAATTTCTTCAACAAGTACGATTCTCTTATATCCAAGAATATAAAGCTTAACAAATGGGAAGATGTTTCTATGTCTATGCCCTGAAATCATGATGAAGTTTTTTCAGAGATTCTTGTAGAGTTCTATGAGATAGTTTCCTTCATTAAAGAAGATGGTAGGGAGAAATTTTCATTAAAGTATTATGGAAATACTTATAAGCATTCTTATGTCATGGTAGCTAGCTTGTTTGGGATCACCTATGAAGGAGAAGCAAAGTTCATTTCTCATGTTTTACCAGATTCAAAAGTAAGCTTCAACAAGGAAAGGGAATTGGAAACTCTTGGACGGCTAGATGACAAGGCTCCAAAAACTTCTACTCTGTCTACGATTTTTTGGATTCTAGAATTATGGGTACAAGGTTTTATCGTACCGAGGAAGGGTGACAAAGACAATTTGAAGAATAGCGAGATCTATATCCTAGATTTTCTGATATGTTTGAGGAAGTTTAATCTGATGAAACACATTCTTATCAACATATATAATGTTAATAAAGGGAATTTGAGAGCTCAGATTATAATTTATCCATAAATCATCTCAAATTTAATAGTTCGGTGCCTTGAGTCTTTCATGGAGGCTTGCAACTCTACGCCAAGATTTTGCAAGATTATGTTGGTAAGTGATGGTAGCCTCAAAAGGATTGATATTGCTTTCGACAAGAAGACTGGTGAGTTCTTTGATCTACCAGTTCAAGAATAAGTGGTTCCAAATGTTGCTGAACCTGAATCCTCTAATCCAGTGAAGAAGAGAAAGTAGAAGGAAGTTGTAGTTGAAGAAGAGAATCCCAAATCTAAGGAAGTTCATTCCGCACCTCCAAAATCGAACAAGAAGAAAGCTTACCCTGGTGAGGTAGTTGCTAAGTGGAGGGTGATTAAAGAGAAGAGAGTGCAAGGGCAGCCTCAGTTTGGCTTGGATCCTGTGGAGGCTAAGTCCTTGAAAGAAAGAACAGCGGATAAGCTAGAAAAACAAGTGAAATAAAAGAAGCTCAAGAAGAAGATATCTGAAGCTGAAGCGGTTCAGAATTTATTAATGTTTACTGAGATGGCCTCCGGAAACATTCTCGTTCTGAGATCTTTTTCTTTGGAATCTCTACATGAGACTCCAGGAAGAAACTTTGTCGCTCCGGAAGAGGCGGTTTCTAAGAATGTTGAGGAATTTGAGGAGATTGAGCAAGTAGAATAGGTAGAAGCAGTTGATGAAGGTAGTGGTGAGACCAGAGATGTTTTGATGCAAGTAGATGATTATAAGGGGACACCTTCAGAACATTTATCGCTCCGAACTTCAGAACTTGAATCATCTAAGCAAGTCACTCCATGTAAGGATGAGGAGAAAAGAGAAGCAGAAGTATCTTATCATGCAGAGGAAGAACAACTTCTACATTATATGCTCAAATGGATAATGTAGATGATGGTGCTCAGAAAGGTGATGATGATGAAGTCAATATTGTTCAAGTGTCTGACAGTGAAAAGAGAACCCCGGAATAGCAATCCATTTCGAAAAAGGACATGGGAAAACAACTTGTTGTTTATACCCCGACCTCAGTTGTTGTAAATAGAAGGGATGTTGATGATTCTTCTAAGAAGAAGGATGAGCAAATTGAAGAAGTAAATTCTCCATGAAAAGTCTCGGATTCGGAGTCATCATCGTTGGGGATGACTTTGTTGTTCAGTCATTAAAGAAGTCGGTAGGTACTATTCCGACCTTCTCAATTATTGATTCAAGATTCCAGATGCTTCAACATACTTTGAATCAGAAAATAGACTCTGTATCCATGGTTATAGACAAATGTGTTGAGATTGAGGCTCAGTTCAAAACTTTATTTGTCGGCTATGAAGCCCACAAAATATCTTGCAAGAGAATGGATAGTCAGTCGAGGAAGATTGTATAATAAATGAGGCTCTTTGATGAATTCCAAGATAATGTTAACGATGATTTTGAGACAGAATACATGAAGATAAATGAACTTACTTCATCCTTTGAAGAAAAGTTGACAGATGAAAAGAATTTCTGGATTCAAGATGTCAGAGATCTGAATGGGAAGCTGAATTATGTTGCTCAAAATTGGAAATATGAAAGGGATCATCGGAATGAGTTTGAAGAGATTATTTTAAAGAAATAACAAATCATGAAGGATCAGGAAGAAATGTATCAAGATGAGGAAGAAAAGCTTCAAACTCAGGAAGAAAAAATTCAATCCCATGAAGAAAATATTGGAGCTCAAAGTGCAAGAATAGTTGTGTTAGAGAAGAAAGGTGAGGAAGAACATAAATACTATAAGAAGATAAAGACTATTTTTAAGTGTCTCATGGAGAAGTAAAAATGATCCAAAATAGAGAAATAGAATTTTTATTGTATCTTAACTTCCTTGTTTTTGAACTTTCAAACGTAATGAAAATTGTTCTTTCTCGTCTCTTTTGTTGTTGCTACTAATTTGTTTCAGGTACATTGTTATATTTTCCATTCCCTCGAATTCTTTTTGAAAATCATAAAGGGGGAGAAGGGAATGAACCATAATAAAGGGGGAAAAGGAAAAAGAATCTGAACATAGGGTGAGAAGGAAAAAGAACTCTAATAGAGTTTATCTAAGGGGGATTTTTTCATTAATGAAGACATTCTTATTCTTAATGAAATATCATTCTTGAAATCTAGAATATGATCCTTAGTGTTTCAAAACCTATGGGGGAGTTATTCGTATTCATCATCATCCATAAGAAAATGGATATAAGCCTTAATGTTTTCTTTCTTCTCAGACTTTCTTTTTCATAAGGATGTTTGTTCTTTCCAAAAAGGGGGAGATTATTGAGTCAAAAAGGCTTTCCTTATGACTTTTTCATTCCTTCTTGTTTTGAAAACCACAAACACCTTATATTTAAGGAAAATCGCTTTTATAAGGAAAATCTCTTTTATAAGGATAATTGCTTTTATAAGGAAAATTGCTTTTAAAAAGAAGATCGCTTTTGTAAGAAAAATTATCCTTCTCATATTTTCATCCATATATTTCTTAAGTATACGATTCGGATTCATTTCTATATTCTCAGAATTGTTTGAAACTTTGATATGAAGCATTCTGTTTTAGGTTCCGAATTCTGGATGAGAACTGTAATGATGTTTCACTCCGAATTCCAGATGAGAACCGTAATGAATTTTCATTCCGAATTCCGGATACGAACTCTGATAAAGTTCTACTCCGAATTCAAGATTCAAATTCTCATGAAGATCGACATTGAATTCTCATTACGAATTCTGATAACGAATTCTCATTACGAATTCTAATGACGAATTCTCTTTACGATATCTGATAAAGAATTCTCAATAAAACTTTTATTGATGAATTCTCATTACGAATTCTGATGACGAATTCTCATTCCGAATTCCCATTCCGAATTCACCTATTGAACAGAATCTGATCATCTCTGCTTTATACACTCCGAATTTATTTTAGACTCCGAAAATTATTTTTGGTTAGACTCTGAACTTTTATTTTACTGACACTTTTATAATTTGTCTACTCCTTGACATTGTTTGTTTACACTCCGAATCTTCACTCCGAACTTTTGTGTTAAACTTTAAACGGTGTCATACATTCTATTTCACTTGTTTTGTTATAAAATGATGTCGTCTATTCTGTTATAAACTAACCGTTGGTTATGTTACACATGTACAGGTCCCTCCGATTTTTTAGGAAAATATGACCTTGGAAAGGAGACCGACCTTGCCTATAAATAGGAGCTCACAACAATAGAAAAGTTGATCAATCTAGAGACCACACGCTGCTAAGGTGATTTCTAGAGAGAGAAAGCATTTCATGCCTTGTGCGCACTGAACCGCTCATTCGGTTTTTTTCTTCGTGTGACTTCGAATGTTGGTGATTACATTCGAGGGCTTCCAGGGATAGGCAGACAGTGGTGTCGGGTACCTTGAAGTTTGAGGGCTTCCTTACTGAGGAAGATAGATGTTTCCAACTACCTTGAAGATGAGGGCTTGCTGGGATAGCAAGACAGAGACTTCGATCTTTGTATCAAGGCCTTACCCTGGTGTGGGTAAGACAGACTTGCTTGAAAGTATAAATCAAGGGACATTTATCCAAGGTTGTTGGATACCCTTCTCTTTGGGTTAAAAGACTTATATCTTGTTACTTTTAGTCTTACTACTTGTTTGTTTCCACTGCATTTTTTTTTGTAAGGAAAGTATAACATTCTTATACTTCCTTAATTGTACTCTGTTTCATTTAGATTCTATACGCTTTAAGGTAGAATCTCATATTGTAATCATTAGTTATGTTTCAATTTCCGGATCAATATTTCCGGAATCTACTTTCGGAATAACTAACTTTAAAGGTTCCCAAGGAATTATAATGTATACAATTCACCCCCCCCACTTGTATATTGAGAATCTACATCATTATTTCTATCCTATATAATTGTGGGTAATTAAAAAATTGTAGGAACTTTTTGAAAACATGTCATATTGTTTGATTTCAAAAGGCACCATTTTTTCATGGTCCAGGTCCTGCACCGCCAAGCACACCACAATAGAATCAATCAACTACAGAAGACATGATATGTGTGGGAAAATCCCATACAAGGGTGAGTATAATATTTTTCAGTAGGGGACCCCAAAATATAAGTTAATAGACCACAAAAGAAGAAACACCAAGAAGGTAAAGTCATCACAGTGTACATATATGTCAACAACACATATAACAAGAAAATATCAGTAAACACATAACGGATTCTAAGAGACAATGCATCATCCAAATCCAGTCATATGGTTCCTCTTGTAGACTTCTCGATTATGAGAGATCCCACTCCTAGATATATCTAATAGTAACCACCAAAAACTAGACTAACAAAAGTAACTGAGAGAACAACATGTCTCGATACATACCAATGATTCTCTGAGATGACTAGTCTCACTAATACAAGGAGTCTCGATATCATAGCCAAACATCCTTCATAAAACTCCACTAAAATTTGGCCCACCCTAAGAGGAAATTCTGGTCAAGGGTCATAATATACAAATAAGGGATTTTGATTAATAATATTAACCCAATCTATATTACATTTCACCATAGGGAATTCTTAGAGTATACCACAAACCCTACATTGTGGGTCGTTTTGTAGGGTATTCCAAATAATACCTTGAACCTAACGATATAGCATACTAGATAGAGGATTTACTCTGCATGCTCAGATATCATGTCAATACCCAACAAATTCCATCTGGCGTCATAGATTTTCACTCAAACCCATGGAGGATACACAATTCTATGTGGGACTCGTCTCTCGATGGGATTGCAATTCAATGACATATAGAACAATCAAGTGAAGAACAAAGGGTGAAATCCAGACCGATACTGGTCTTTTTTACAAACCCAACAAGCCATCTCAAATGGTACTCCTATTCATGATGGTACCATCTATGAAAACACCTCATCAATCAGACTTACCATTTGAAAGATGTGTTCCTTTTAGTGGAAAGGGGTTGGATGGGACCAAGTATTTTCCAACCCGGTTGGACCTACCCAACCCAGCTGAAGGTCATGTAACACCCCAAGCTTCCACAATATGCTTCTCTTTGAATAATACAGTAGCATGTGTTGTATTCAACTTTGATATTCTCACACACCGTGACCAATCAAAGTAGCCGTTATGAATTGTTACACCCACATTTTGAAATTTTATAAATTTTATCTCTCAAAATTGAATTCCTCTTTGTATTTGGAATATCGAAATTATCCTAGGGTGAAATTTTGGTACTTTTCGGATAAATTTTATATTTTGATGAATACTGAAAATTACTAAATTTTAATTAAAAACGAAGTTTTTAATTGAAATAATTATTAATGATAAATTATGACTTTTGGTGGTTTTAATGTATATTTAGAAAATATTTTTACCATTTAATACAATGTTGGTCATCGGACATAATTTTGCAATTAATCCGGACATAAACAAGTGTCAATCTTTTGATAGTTATTATCTCTTAGAAACATGCTTTTTGTTTTTACAACGGGAATTAAATTTAAATTAATGCCTTCCACTTCTATGTTTTGAATGTAGAAAAATGGATTATATATTTGGAATCAGGATGTAAAAATTGGGTAAATTTGTATCTTTTATTTTTAGACATTTCGAATAATTACTTCGGTAAATATTTTATTTATCATGGTTAAAGGGTAAATCTGGTAAATAAGGGTAGAAAATAATATTATAATAAAATTAATTTACCCTAAATCTTTTCCTAACCCTATTGGTTGATACATTTCCGACCATGGAAGTATTTGGGTCGATTTCGGGAGCCCATTGATCCACTGTTAAGTGATAACGACACTTTATATTAATTAAGTTAAAGTAAATACAAAAATTACAAAAGCACATCTCTTATAGAAATAAAATTTTTAAATAGAGTTATATATATTATATTTTAAACTATAAATATTCATAATAAAGATAAAAATATTTCTTAAATTATAGTATTTTATTTATAATTTATAGACATTTAATAATTAAATTTATTTATGACACAATAATGATGCGGTATTTTCCTTATTAATGAATGAATCAAATAATTGGTATTATAAATATATAAATAAATATAATATGAAAGTTTTGATTCCATCCACGAATTTTATTGATTAATATGACATGTTAGGATTGCTTAAATGAATTTTTTCGGAATTAATAATTTTTTTAGGACTTTAATAAAAATAAATTAGTAAATAGTCTCAAAATTGACATAAAAGAGTTTTTTAAACATATATTATATTATTAATTGATATTCTATTCCTAAAAATATAAGTTTCAAAAAAAGGACTTATATCATGATAGTTGTATCATTAGTTGACCACTTGGGGGTCTCTTAGATGTATATAGTATGTTTATTAACTATATAATATAAAAATACAATGTGACATGGTAAATGTCAAACAAATTATCTAAGAGTTAAAACTAAAATATATGGTTAATATAATGACCCAAACCTATCTATAATCTATTGGTTGAAAGGATATAGACCCATACCCACCATATACTTTTAATAATCCACTTTAGAGCTATTAGAAACCGAATATTAATTTATTATAAAATAATACTTTATGTTTTTCATAAAGAGCCCCCACCCCTTATAAAAGGACACCACTTCTAACCAATTCATCACATATTCAAAGCATTTTTGTTTGGATAAACTCTGACCAAATACCCTCTGAAATATCCTCCAATAATCTTAGAGGCCTTCCTGTAGTTAAAAATCCCACCTAAGGAGCCCTTTTGATCAAATCAAAAGGAAGAACCCGATGAAGAGGTAATGTTTTCACCACCCTCTTTCAAGTACCGTTCTTCTTCAACATTTTTCTTTCATTGTTATTTCATTTTATAAAATAATAACTCCAGTATCATATATATACGTTGATTTTATTATAAATATGGTACAACCATATTCAGTATTATATCCATCCTTTGAATGACATGTCACCATACATGTGTACGTATGGCTTACCGTATCCACGTCGTGGTGTAATTGTTATTCAAAAAATTATTATTTGGATTTGTATAATAATGATGTTAAATTAATGTAAATAATAAATATAACATGATAATTATAATTTATATAAGATATAGTATCCAATTATATATTTTTTTAATATCAAAAGAGTGATATTGTCGCTCTTGCGTACGTACGGACTACCATCTCCACGAACGCGATGAGATTCATTCCCCATCGTATCCATTCAAGTAAAATTACCATTTTATGGATAAAAATAATTTTAATGACTTGATATCATTATGTATATGAATAAGATACAACCTATCTATAACAAACATGACTTATGTAAAAAAATATACAATAGAAAATGAAAAAGTTAACACCCGAAACGATGATAATACTAAGATATTATTAACAAATCAATGTTAAAATATCGTATCTGATATCATATTAATGTATATGATTCTTTTATAATTTAATAACAATTATTTCACCATTATATAGGATGTTAAAATACCCTCACCAAAGGAAAAGGACATGTTACGAGTTTATATCTCAATCTCTTCATGATCTAAGGTTGTTTATACATAATTATCTACTGGGACCTCTTTATCATCCACATCCATGCTTCGTAAAAATGTATTTCAAATCATTCTTAATATTTTATAGAATATGGTTCAAAGTCATTAAAACCCTTTTTTGACTTTTATAAGATGTTTATAATGGAATCTTTCCATCGTTTTCCAAATAAGGTTCTTTTTTAACCTTTTTGACAAAATTAAGGTAAGAATGTCTCTATTTAACGTATACGGCAGGTGCGGCTATTTTATACCATTTTAAACTCATCAATGATTCCCTTAAAAAATTATAATAATATTTTCAAAGTTATTTTTTAATTTTATAAATATATTACTCTTAAATTATTTCAAAATAGAAATAGATATTTCTCTAAAAAGAGTTTTGATTTCATCTATGTCAACATCCTTAGATGGATTTTAAGTTTATATGGAGTTGATTTATTATGATACAAAACTTCAATATTGTATTGAAGGTATTGTGATATATTTGATTGTGGATGTGCTTTTTTATACCATTCATTATTTATGGTTAAGGAATTGACATTTCATATGATATTATTAATACCAATGCTTTTGATATGTTAAAAACTTTTCATATGAGGAATGTATTGGACTTATTAAGTGATTGGTGGAGCCCGCTACAGCTCCTCGATGCATCGATAGGTCTCATGAGACAACTAGACGTGGAATTGGCCAAGGCCCTTTACCTATTTGATTTATGGTTTTCTCCAAGGCCTTAATCATTTTTAGACATCTAGGCCCAGGCCTTGACAAAATGTTTCAGAATGTCCAACATTATACATTCCCTCATTATGGAAATAATATTGATGGTTCATGTGGTCATTCAACTTATAGAATACCCATGATTTTGTTTTCTTATGGGATTATTTACCCATCTAATATTCTTTCCATAGAAGTATTCATGTTTATTATTGGTAAAGGCATGTGGTTTCAATTATTTACCATGCTTAATATTTATGTCATTTTCCGCAGTATTACATACCCTTACTGAGCATGTGAGCACACCCCTTTCTTATGTTTCATTTTCCTAGGATATGAAGAAGTTAGTTATGAGTGACCAGCAGGCATAATCTAGGAGGCTTATATGTTTCTAATGAAATATATTTGTGTTGTATTTCTTTTCATGTTGTAAATTTCAACTTATGTATGCATCTTGTTTCCAATAATACTAAACTGATCAGTCTTTCGAGACTTGATTTCCTTATGATCATGCCAATGTTATGTATTAATGAACTGACAATGGGTAACTGGGTTCGGGGCGTTTCAGTTGTTATCAGAGTATGTTTAGTACAAAACATGGAAACTAGATTTTGATAAACTCTAATTAGAGAACATAGACCTAACATGGACTTTGAGGATTAGTATAGAAGAACTTCCTAGAATTTTGGTATTGTAGAAATTTTTTGAGTTTTCTGAGCAATACATCCCTGTATGGATATGAGATGGTAGAGGTGGCTCTGGCACAGATGTACCTAGGAGTAAAACCCAAAAACGCCACTTTGAGATTGACTCGAACGGGAACTGGTGCACGACAACGGGACTTGCTTCACTCTTGGTTACGACACTCCCAGGAGATATGCTTAGATAATTCACATTTTCTTTGCAAACCATTATGAATATTTTATGAGTATATTCTTCCTCAAATATTTTTTTTTCTGATAATGGATTATATCCATAAACTGTTCAATTTATGATAAGTGTTTTGCATGTTTGGATTTTTGTTTTGCGATTCATAAACTATTCTAGTGTATGCCATTTTTTAGAAATTGCGCCTAGTAGAAGAAATGGAAACTGTATCAGTGCACACACTCCATGTAGGTATTGCCCTTCTTCTTAAGATAATTATTGTGGAGATGGTGATGAAACTGGTTCTGATCAGCTAATCATCATACTGGGACAACTCACTCAGGTTATGAATAATAACCTTACCCGTATCGAGCACCCCGATCCATAGCTTGTAGGATCAATTTTGGATCGCTTCATGAGGCAACAACCACCAACATTAAATGGGTGTACAAATCTATTAGTATCTTAGTAATTGGTAAATTCTTTAGGGAAAATATTTCATGCCTTGGGGAGTAGTAAAAGGGAAAAGGTTATCATGACAGTTTACCACCTCACTAAAGTTGCTGATCAATGTTGGTCATTTCATGAAAACATGATGGAAGATGATGAAGTATCAAATATGGAATGGAGGGAGTTCAAAGATCTGTTTTTAGAAAAATACTTTCCTCGTGACCATCGAAAAAATATGGAAAGGCAATTTCTGAGTCTAAGACAAAAGGAGGATGATAATGCCGCATACAATGAGGCTAACATTACAAGGTTAGAAAAATATGTTGTAGATTATATATGTAACCAAATAAGTAAGATTGATCATTTCATTGATGGGTTAAAACTATTTCTCTATTGAGCATTGGTCTCACAATCCTACTCGTCATAAAATGATATTGTCTCATGTGCTATCAGGATAGAAAAAGAATTTTGTATGTCTTATTACTTTAAATCAAAGAAAGAGAAGAAGAGATCTGCTGAACACTTTGGTAAAGGAAATATGAAAACAGGGAAGAAGGGAAGAATTTCTTTTCCAGCTTGTGATAATTGCGGAAGGAAGCACGCTGGTGCCTGTCTAAAAGGGAAATGAGAATGCTACAAGTGTTAACAGAAAGGCCATCTAGCTGGTGATTGTAATGGAAATAAAGATGCTACCAATGTTCAATGCTATAATTTCAGGGATATGGGACATTATTCAAATGAATGTCCTAAGCGTCAGGGAAACATACCACAAAAAAGGCCAAGGGACCAAGGCCAAAAATATGCAATCACTAGTGCCGAGGTTGAAGCCTCGAAAGATTTGGTGGCAGGTAATTTAATGGTTTCCTCAAGTTTAGAAAATTCTTTATTTGATTTTGGATCAACACTTTGTTTCATATATTCCCATTTTTCTAAGAAAATTAGATATTTCCAATTTGATTTAACAAGAGATTTTTTAGTCAAAAGTCTTAAGGGAAGTATCATTGCAACAATGTTTTGTGAATAAGTCCCCATTAGAGAACATAAATTTTATTTATCTGCAGATCTCATTGTCATACCTATGATTGAATTTTATTTAATCCTCGCTATGTATTGGAATTCGGACCATGATGAAAAAATTTATTGTAAGAAGAAGGAGGTTAGTATTCTTGATGATGATGATGATGATGATAAGGAAACACCTTATCTTTAGAGCAGAATCATCACCCCCTAATTCATACATAGATCCACCCCCAGTAGCTCAACTATATTCGATTATTGGGGAGGAAGAAAATGAAATGATTGTGGGTGAGGAAAGGAATGTTCAAATAGAGGATGTACCTATTGTGAAAGGATATGTAGATGTGTTTCCGGATGATTTATCTGGACATCATCCAAAATGAGAAATTGAGTATTCCATTGATTTAATTCCTAGATCAAGGCCTATATCGAAGACCCCTTATAGAGAGGCCACTGTAGAATTTGTTGAACTAAAGAAACAACTAGAGTAATTGAGTAATAAGGGATTTATTCGCCCTAGTGTTTCTCCATGGGGAGCCCCTATTCTTTTTGTGAAAAAGAAAGATGGATCTATATGGTTATGTATCGACTACAGGGAGATTAATTATATAAAAATAAAGAAAAATTATCCCCTACCTCACGTTGATGATTTATTTGACCAACTGCATGGAGCTCAATACTTTTCAAAGATTGACCTTCGATCTGGATATCATCTGTTTTGTGTGAAGAAGGAAGACATTCCAAAGACATCATTTTGAACAAGGTACAGGCATTACTAGTTTACAGTAATGCCTTTTGGAATGACTAATTCACCCTCTATATTCATGGATCTAATGAATAGAGTTTTCAAGGAATATCTCGATGAATTTGTGGTGGTTTTTATTGATGATATCTTGGTATACTCCAAAAGCTATGAAGATCATGAAAATCACATACGCATTATCCTCAAGACTCTGAGAAGACATGAATTATATGGGAAGTTTAGAAAGTGTGAATTATGTATTAAAAAGATTCCTTTTCATGGCCATATTGTCTCTAAATATGGAATCTATGTTGATCCTTCTAAGACCAACGAAATCCATGAATGGACTGCACTGACTATTATAACTGAGGTACACAGTTTTATTTGTTTAGCAGGTTATTATCGACATTTCATCAAGAATTTTGCCCGGTTGGCTAACCCATTAACAAAGATCACACCTAAAGGGGTTAATTTTATTGGAAAAAAGAGTGTGAAGAATGTTTTGAAGAACTGAAAAGAATATTAGTCAATTCTCCTATATTGACACTACCATCCGAGAATAATGGGTTCGTTATTTATAGTGATGCATCAAATAAAGGACTTGGTTGTGTCCTTATGCAGAATGATAGGGTTATTTCCTATGCATCTCGACAATTGAAAATTCATGAGAAAAAAAATCCTACTCATGATCTCGAGTTATCAGATTTGATATTTGCTTCGATGATATGGAGACACTACCTCTATGATGAAAAATGTGTGATTTATACTGATCACAAGAGTTTGAAGTATATTTTCTCACAAAAAGAACTCAACATGAGGAAAATGCGATGGCTTGAATTACTCAAGGATTATGATTGCATGATACACTACTAGCCGAGGAAGGAAAATAAGTCGGTAGATGCTTTGAGTAGAAAATATCATAGAGTTTTGAACAATTTTAGAATTGAAAGTGATCTAATTTTCATGGATCTAGTGAAGATGGACATGGGAATAACCATGGAAGGTGAAACATCAATGCTTTTTCAAATAGTTTCCAAACCATATTTACTAGAAAGGATTAAGAGTTATCAAACCAATGATTAAGAATTTAAAAAGAAGATTAAAGCTGTGAATGATGGGAGATTGAGAGACTTTGTGTATGAAGAAGGAATTTTAAAATTTGGCAAGGGGATTTGTGTTCCCGATATTCCTGAAATGAAAAGGGAATTTTTAGATGATTCTCATAGCTCAAATTTCTATATACACCCTGAGAGAACCAAAATATATAGATATTTGAAAAAACATTTTTGGTGGGACAACATGAAGAGGGAGCTTGCTGATTTTTTGTCAAGATGTATGGTTTTTAAACATGTGAAAGCTGAAAGGAAACATCCTAGAGGAGTCATGCAACCTATTCTCATACCAAAGTGGAAATGGGACAATATTACGATGGACTTTGTCATGGGGATACCAGAGACTCCAAGATGGAATGATGAAAAATGGGTTATTGTTGATCGTCTTACCAAATCAGAACATTTTATTGATATAAGAGAGGATCTACCACTTGAACGCCTAACAAGACATTATATTAATGAATTTCTGAGACTCCATAGAGTACCCCTATCGATTGATTCTGATCATGATCCCCATTTCACTTCAAGATTCTGGAAAATTCATCAGAAGGCCTTGGATACCGAACTTCGTTTGAGCACTGCCTACCACCCTCAAATAGATGGACAATCAGAACGGACTATTAAAACCATAGAATACATGTTGAGATCATGCTAACTTTATTTCAGGGTATGTGGGGTCAATATTTACCTCTATTAGAATTTTCCTATAACAATAGCTTCCATTCAAGTCTTCACATGGCACCATATGAAGCGTTATAAGGAAAGAGATGCCGCACAACAGCCTGTTGGGATGACGTTGGTGAGAAAAAACTCGTTGTCCAAGAACTAGTGGAGTAAACGATGGAAAAGGTGAAGGTAATCCAAAACCACATTAAAGCATCTTAAAGTAGTCAGAAGAGCTATGCCGATAACCGAAGGAAGGATTTATAATTTCAGGTAGGAGATCATATTTTCTTGAAGGTATCTTCATGGAAGAGAGTTATATGTTTCGGTACGAAGGGTAAATTGAGTCCCAGGTTTATCAGACCATTTGAAATTCTAGATCGAATTGGGGCTATAGCATTCCGATTGGCAATGCCGCCATGTCTCCCCAAAGTTCACGATGTGTTCCACGTATCACTATTGAGAAAATACATGCCTGACCTAAAGCATGTACTCACCTAAAAGGAATTAGAACTAGATACCGATCTGTCTTATTGCGAAGAGCCTGTCAATATTCTTGATACGAGATGACAGGTGTTGAGAATCCAGACAACTCGTCTAATAAAACTTCTATGGAGAAACCATAAGATGGAAGAGGCAATGTGGGAGCCCGAGGAAATCATGACGAAAAACCACCAAAGTCTTTTCACATTGTAGTATTCTAGAAATTTTGAGGTTGAAATTATTTGAAGGAGGGGATAATTTAATACCCCAAACTTCCACGGTACGCTTCTCTTTGAATAATACAGTAGTGTGTGTTGTACGCAACATCGAGATTCTAACACACCACGACCCATCAAAGTAGCTGTTATCAATAGCAATACCAAAAATGTAAAATTTTATAAATTTTACCTTTCAAAAAGACTACATTTTTGGATTCTTAATATCTAAACTAGCATAGGGTGAAATTTTGGTACTTTTCGGATAAATTTTATATTTTAATGAATAGTGAAAATTACTAAATTTTAATTAAAAACATCTTTTTTAATCAAAATAAGTAATATTGATAAAATATGAATTTGAGTTGTTTAAAAATATATTTAGAATATATATTTACCATTTAATAAAAAAAATTTCAATGTACATAATTTCACAATTAAACCGGACATAAACAAGTGTCAATCTTTTGATAGTTATTATCTCTTAAATACACACTTTCTGTTTTTACAATGGGAATTAATTTTAAATTAATTTCTATAACTTCTGTGTTTTGAATTTAGAAAAACAGATTCCATATTTGGAATTAGGATGTCCAAATTTTGTAAATAGGTAACTTTTATTTTTAGACATTTCGAATAATTACTTTGGTAAATATTTTAGTTAAAATTATTAAAGGGTAAATCTGTTAAATAATGGTACGAAATAATATTATAAAAATATTAATTTACCTTAAAATGTGTCCTAACCCAATTGGTTGATACATGTCTGACCATAGGCATCTTTGGGTCGATTTTGGGACCCCATGGATCCACTTGTAAGTGATAACGTCACTTTATATTAATTCATTTAAAGTAAATACAAAAATGACATAAGCATATATCTTTTAGAAATATTTTTTACATAGGGTTATATATATTATATTTTTAACTATAAATATTCATTAGAAAGATAAAAGTATTTCCTACATAATATTATTTTATTTATAATATTTATACATTGAATATTTAAAATTTTTTATGACACAATAATGATGCATTATTTTCCTTATTAATTAAAGAATCAAATAATTGGTATTATAAATATTAAAATTTATATAATTTGAAATTTTTGATTCCATCCAAGATTTTTATTGATTAATATGACATTTTATTATTTCTCAAATGAATTTTTTTATTAATAATGTTGTTAAGACTTTAAGAAAAATCATTTATTAAATAGTGTCAAAATTGACAAAATAGTGTTTTTAAAACAAATATTATATTATTAATTGATATTCTATTACTAAAAATATAATGTTCGGAAAAATGAATTATATCATTACATTTTTATCATTAATGGACCACTTGGGGGTCTCATGGATGTATATAGTATGTTTATTAACTATATAATATAAAAATGCGAAGTGACATGGTAAATGTCAAACTAATTAACTAAGAGTTAAAACTAAAAGATAAGGATAATATAATGACCCAAAACTATCTAAAATCTATTGGTTGAAAGGATTTTGACCCATAACCTCCTTATCTACATCATGTGAATTTATTTATAATTTTTAGGGATTATATAATTATAATTAATTATGACACAACAGTGATGTTGAATATATTTTATTGATTGAAATATCAAATAAATGGTTTTAAAATTATTAAATTAAATATTATATGAACTATTTAATGTAATCCACGAATTTTTAAGATAAATATGACATGTTATTAATCTATTAAATATTTTATTTCGAACATATCTTCGGTGTGAAATTTATTTAAATTCAAATTAATTAATAGTGTCCACATCGACACTATTGTTATTTTATAAAAATAGCATTTTATAAAATTGTTTAAAAATAACAAAAATATTTAAAAATTATAAATTAAAATTTATATGGTCTAAAATTTCATAATGTACAAAATTATGTGAAATTCACCACATATTAGTAATTGTTTATAATTATTTAACATTTAGAATATTTTTACCCCAAATAAAATTAAATACATTGAATAAGGATAAATCAAGTTGATAATGTTTTAAATAAATTCCCAACATGTATAAATTTTATTGGTTGATGAGATTACATCTATATATCATCTAATGTTAGAATTTGAGTAATTTTGTACGTTTTATGTGGGGTTTGAATTTATTATAAATTAATACTTTTTTAGATTTCCAAAGGTGTCCCTCTTCTCCCTTATAAAAGGGAACCTCCTCCGTCTCCTCTTCACAACGTTTTGAGCCTTCAAGATCGGTAAACTCCTTACCATTTCCCTGATAAACTTCTATAGAAACATACTAGAGGTCCTGGTCTTCTTAAAAGTCCAATTTTAGTGCCCTAAGAGGAGGTTTCAAAGACGCGTGTCGAAGAAGAGGTAATATCCGTCCCTGATTCTTTCAAATTTATTTCTTCTTCTACTTCATCTTATTTAGTTGTTTCATTATGAATTAATAACATAATAATCAATAATATACTGATATGTTATTATAAATATGAAACAACCCAATTTCACTTTCTATCCATCCTACGGAAAATGAAATCACAGCGTGTGTGTACGTATGAAATACCGTCTCCACGACGTGGTTTAATCTATTTTCCACCACAACCTTACTTGGAAGGGTGTAATGGTGTAAAGAATAACTATATATGATTATTGTAAATTTATATTGATTCTAAAATAGTATACATACGCTTCAATACAATTCCATGATCATGGGAACAATATCATCGCTCGTGCGTACGTACGGTCTACCGTCTCCACAATGTGATGCGACTCATTCTATAGGATATTCATTGAATAATGATTATATAAATTAATTTAATGAATAAATATGATATATATTACACTAATAAAAATACTTAAATTAGATATCTATAAACTAGAAAGATGAATAATAATTTATTCAACAAAACATGCATAAGAACATAAAGCAATGAACACCCGAATAACAAGTAGCAATGAAATATTACTAATAAGAAGATAATAATATGACCATATATGATATCATAAGAATGAATATGATTCTTTAATAAGTCAATGAAATTATTTAAATCATTATACAAGAGGTTTGGATACATACAAAGCATATCAGACCTAAGGTAAGGGAAAATTTCTCAAATATCAATTTTTATCCAAGATTGTTTATACTTCGGTATTTACTCTGGAATATTTATCATCAACTTCCATGTTTCCTCAATATGTAATATTATTTCTATCCTCCTATAATTTTTTAAATAAAATTTTACCTATTGGTAAAGATTTTGTAAAATATATTAACAAAATATTTTGTCGTTCGGAGTATGAGGTACTTTTTGACTTTTTCGGCCAAATATGAGAAGAATGTTATGTTACTTATACGGAAGGAATGTATTTTTATGATTTTATAGAACATTATTTCCATTAATCTACCTTTAATTTTTATAAAGATTATTTTTAATCAACTTCTTTTTGTTTACAATTGTATGACATGTTAATAATGGAAAAAAATTGAAGTAGAAAGGATATTTTCTGCAAGAATAGAGTTCAAGTGTTTTATCAAAATTATTTTCCATATAAGATAATATATGGTTCTTTTTATATCCATATTTTTACATTTATTTTATTATTTTATGATGGAAGTATTTTTATGATGTCCTTTTATGTATTATGTTATGATGGCATGATGTTTAAGAATCCCATTTTTATTACATGGGTTATGATATGATTTTTGATTTTGTGGAACACATAAGAATGGTTTCATTATGAAATGGGTGGGACCTATATCTCCCTCTAATTTATTTGGTAAAGGTTTATATCTCATGAGATAGACATGGCTGGAATGACAAGTTAATTTGATTCATTGATACAGGATTGGAACGTGGAGTGAACTCGGTTTAGTAATGGAATTTGTCTGCTATGATGGTCTTGGAAAAGAGCCTTGACTAATATGAATTGATTTTCTATGATTATGTGTGTATTCCACAAAGTTTCATGTTTTAGGTTATAATTATTGGGATCACATCTCACTATTATGATTTATCCAATGTTATGATATTATGATCTCTTTTGCAAGTTATGATTTTCAATTTGTTATGTTCTTATGAATATGATATGATTGATATTTCTTTTTTTTACCCTTACTGAGAATTTGAGATCACCCACTTGTATGTTTTCTTTTCCCTAGGTCAGAAAGAAGGGTATTAAGTAGGATATGCCAAAAGGGATACTATATATGATGAAATAAATGGGAGACAATGTAGATGATTTATGAACCAGTTTTTTATGTTTCCCAATTTCTAAAGACACTATACCTATATAGTCTGATCATGGTTTTGTTATATGTTGTAATAAGTATGCTTCAATTCTGAAGTAATTACCATTTATGTAAAGTATGGGTCGTTATAATTGGTATCAGAGGAAAGGTATAGTCAAACTTTGGAAACTAGGATGTGAAAGCCTTAATAACAACCCTAAGGATATGTCTAAGAATAGAACACAATATTAGAGTTTTAGAAATGGCCATGAACAACCTATGATAAGACCAAAAGTGTGAAATTTTATTCTTGATTATGTAGTTTTCCTATTATGATTAGTGTTTCATACACTATGCTTATGGGTTTTAGTCAATGGCTGGAACCTGAAGGAACCATGTTAATCTTGAATGTGACTGCCAATGCAATGATTATCCCCCTGAGCAACCAAACATTATGGGAGAAGGAAAAAAAAATCTTGTAGCCATGCTCACACAACTTTCTCAAGATATGAATCATGCAGGACTTCCAAACATGCATTTGAAGGAGAAAAATTCTGTTGAATCCTTCATGAGACAGCGTCAACCTTCATTCAGTGGGTCTTCTGATCCATTAGTTGATGAACCACGGATTAGTACCTCTAAAAATATATTTTATGTCCTTCAATGTTCTGAACATGATAAAGTCATCTTAACAGTATATTGTTTGGAAGGTGAAGCTGATCATTGGTGGAATCATATCAAGAATACGAGGCAAAGAGACGAAATTAAGTCCATGGAATGGGACGAGTCCAATAACATATTTTTCAATAATTATGAACCTCTTATTCTTATAAAAATATGGAGAATGAGTTTCTTGAACTGAAGCAAAGGGATGATGAATCAGTTGGTAACTATGAAGCAAGATTTACAATACCTTCCAGGTACGCATCAGGAATTATTATCCAACCTGAGAGTAAGATCGATCGATTATTTAGTGTCTTAAAACAAAGTCTTCGAAGGGCGTTAGCCATAAGGTACATCAATAGATACGAGGAAATTGTTCTATGTACTCTCAAGGTTGAGATAGAGATTGGAGTAAGCCATCAGTCATATGGGTTTGATAAAAAGAGTAAAATAGAATACAACGGGAAATCTAATGTCCAAACTGAAAAGAAAATGAGTTTTCACTTATGCTCAAAGTGTGGAAAGATACATGGAGGGAATTTTCCTAAAGAGACAAGTAAATGTTTTAAGTTTATAAAAGAAGGTTATCGGGAAGTTGAATGTCAAAATAATGGGAAGAAGAGGTATAATGAAGAGAATAAAGAAATGGACACACAGAATGCAACTCCTACACTACAATGTTTCAAGTCCAAGGAAATAGGGAATTATGCCAATCAATGCCCTAATCCAATGTTTTCTGATGATGATCAACATCAAAATACTCTTAATTCCAAACACAAAGGAAATCCACATGCAATTTCTATCGACGATGTGGGGTATGATAACGAAGTGGTGGAAGGTACACTTACCATCCACTCCAAAGTTTAAAATGTTTTATTTGATTCTGGATCCACCAACTCTTCTATTTCTGAAGATTTTTATAAGGATATCGCCGTATTACCTCAACAAATAGTTTTTGAGTTACTTTTGACAACCCCTAATGGAACAACGGTCGCATCAAAAGTTTACAATTCTTCTCCGATTGAAGTTTGTGGGAATGTGCATCCTGCAAATCTTGTGATCCTTCCTATTGTAAAATTTGATGTGATTCTTGGCATGGATTGGCTTTCATTATATGGAACTCATATCAATTTCCAAAGAAGGGAAGTCACATTTCATATTCCAGATCAATCTATGATCGTCTATAGATGCATGGATGAACATAACCATCCAATGGAAATTTCTTCCATCTTAGGGTTTTGATTCCACTAAATGAAGGTTATTTATCTCAAATGGTTGGGGAGAAAATCACGATTAAGAATATTCCCATTGTACGGGAGTTTGATGATGCACTTCGGGTGGAATTACCAGGTCTTCCACCAAATCATGATGTTGAGTTTTGAATAGAACTCATACTGGGTGCTATGCCTATTTCAAAGACACCATATAGAATGGCCCCAATTGAGTTGTCGGAATTGAAGAAGCAACTCCAAGATAATCTTGATAAATGATTCATACTCCCTAGTGTGTCACCTTAGAAATCACCTGTTCTATTTGCTCTGAAGAAATATGGATCAATGAGATTCTATATTGATTATCAAGAACATTACAAGATCACAATCAAGAACAAATATCCTCTCCCACACATTGATAACTTATTTGACCAACTACGCGGAGCTCAATACTTTTCCAAGATTGATCTTCATTAAGGGTATCATTAATTAAGGGTCAAAAGGGAGGATATACCAAAGACGGATTTCTGTACAAGGTATGGACACTATGAATTTATAGTGATACCATTTGGACATACTAATTCCCCTGTTATCTTCATGGATCTAATGAATAGAGTCTTTAGAGACTATCTTGATCTGTTTTTTGTAGTCTTTATAGACGATATTCTTGTCTATTCAAATAGTAATGAATAACATTAAGATCACTTGAGAATTATATTAAAGACCCTATTAAAGGAGAATCTATATCCCAAATTTACCAAGTGTGAATTTTGGATTCAAAATGCTCCATTTTTAGGTCACATAATCTCAAAAGAGGGGATTTCTATGGATCTAACAAAAACAGAGGTTATCAAAAGATGGTTGCGACCAACAAAATTAACTGGGATCCTATGTTTTCTTGGTTTGGCTGGATATTATCGACATTTTGTGAAATTTTTTTCATGATTATCTAATACACTCACTAGGTTGACTCGAAAAGGAGTTATGTTCGTGTGGACGGAGGAGTGTGAAGAGAATTTGAAGGAGTTAAAAAGAAGGTTATCCAGTGAACCGGTGCTCACACTACCTTGTAGTAGATAAAGGTTTGTGATCTATAGTTATGCATCCAAGAAGGGTTTGGGGTGTGTCCTCATGAAAAATGATATGGTGATAGATTATACCTCACGACAGTTTAAAATCCATGAGCAAAATTACCCAACTCATTATTGGGAGTTAGCTACAGTAATCATTGCATTATTGATTTTGAGGAATTATCTTTTGCGTGAAAGGAGTGATATTTATAGTGATAATAAAAGTTTAACGTATATTTTCACACAAAAGGAGCTGAATATGCTCCAAATAAGAAGGTTGGAGGTGATTAAGGATTGTGACTGGTCAATTCATTACCACCCTTGGAAAGCAAACAAGGTGGAAGACACATTAATTCAACAAGACCAAGCTAGCTTATCCCTGATGAGGATCATGAACGATCCAATATTTATGGATTTACAAAGGATGGATCTTGGAATTATAATGTAAGGGAAAAAATCTTATGTTTCCCAAATGAATGTTCAACCATCTATACATGTGAAAATTATAGGGACTCAAAAAGAAGATGTAGAGTTACAAAAGAAGGTGAGAAATGTTCTTGAATTAAACCTTGATTATGATGGGATAATAAGGTTCAGGAAATGGGTTTGTGTTCCTCCCATACTAGAATTAAATAAGGAGTTGCTGGATGTGGTTCATAGTTCTTCATTCTCTATTCATCATGGAAGCATTAAGATATATAGGGACCTGAAAGAGTACTTCTGGTGTGATGGCATGAAAAGAGATGTTGCTGAATATGTCTCTTAGTTATTGGTTTGTCAGCAAGTTAATGTTGAGACACAGAAGTCTAAGGGGATGTTACAACCATTACCCATACCCGAATGGAAATTGGAAAACATCAATATGGACATTGTCACCAGACTTCCTAAAACATCCAAAGGCAATAATGCTATCTAGTTCATAGTTGATCATCTTACGATGTAGGAAATCTTCATTTCTATTAGAGAAGATATCTCTCTGGATCATCTTGCCTAGATATATGTGATGAAAGTGGTAAGATTTCAAAGAGTACAACTTTCCATTATATCTAATCGGGATTCGAGGTTTACCTCGATTTTCTGGCGAAGTCTTCAATATACTCTAGGTAAGAATTTGAGTTTCACCACTACTTATCATCCTCAGACAGACGTTCAGTCTGAGAGGACAATTAAAACTATAGAAGACATGTTGAGAGATTTCTCTATGGATTTCAAAGGTGGTTGGGATAAACACCTACCTTTGGTGGAATTTTCTTATAATAATAACTTTCACTTCAGTATTCATATATCTCTTTATGAAGATCTCTATGGAATGAAATTCCAAACTCCATCTTGTTGGGATGATGTTGGGGAAAGAAATCTATTAGGAACAGATCTTGTTGATGAGATGGCAGAAAAGGTCCGTTCTATTCAACAACACATTAGAGCATCTCAGATTCGACAAAAAAGTTATGCTGAAAACCGAAGAAAAGACCTAGAGTTTGAAGTCGGTGATAAAGTGTTCTTACCAATATCTCCTTGGAAGAGAGTAGTGATATTTGGAAAGAAGGGAAAGATGAGCCCTATGTATTTCGTTCCTTTTGAAATACTGGATCATGTTGGGACGATTTCTTATCGATTGGTGCTTCCACCGAATCTCTCTTAAGTTCACGATGTGTTCCATGTATCTCTCCTGAGAAAGTACATACCCGATCCTTCACATTTACTAAGCTCAAAATTTGTACCGCTGGAGAAAGATCATTCTTATGAAGAATAGACAATAGAGATTATGGATAGTAGCGAAAAAGTTCTACGGAACAAGACCACTCGCTTGGTGAAAGTTTTATGGAGGAACGACCAATTAGAAGAAGCTACATGGGAGCTTGAGGATATAATGAGGGATATGTATCCTCATATGTTTGTTAGGAAGTGATGAATTTCGAGGGAGAAATTCATTTTAAGGGGGGTAGAATGTATCACCCTGATATTTTATGAGAAGTATATTTTTTTATGTCTTATGTTATACGCAACATAAATGGAATATTTCACTACAGACAACACTAGCGTGGCTTGCGTTATACGCAAGAGAAACCTTCCTCGATAGCGTGTGTTTTACGCAATATTGAGTTTCACTAAACAACGATATGTTATTAAAATATTATATAAAGTAACCGTTATAAATACTATTAACATAATTTTTAATTTTATATAACATTAGAATTCATTTTAAATATGATACGAGAAAAAAATCAATTTTTCGGATAAAAGAATTATTTTTTTTTCAAAAATGATGTTTTCCGCCTTTTGATGGCGCACCCATTTTAAGGATAATTTTTTTACAATTTTATAAGTTCAATATTAAAAAATAAAATTCTTCCTTTGAATAAGGATATATTAATTTACATTGGATAAATATTTGATACTTTTCTGATAACTTTCATATTTTGATGAACAGTAAAAATAAGCTAATTTTTAATTGAAAACAACTTTTTTTCATCAAAATAATTTATATGGTTAAAATATATTATTGAATGGTTTTAAAGTATAAATAGAATATATTTTTACCATTTAATATAATGTATGTCATTAACGTTAATTTTACATTGAAATCATAGGTAAAAACATTTCAATCTTTGGGGATGTTTTAAGTTTTAAATCCTGTTTTCTTAACGATGAGATTACTTTTAAATCTAAAGAAAGTGACAATATGTCAGTCTCTTAAATATTATAAGTGTAATAATTTTAATTTAGTGGTAAACTTCATAAAACATCGAACATAAATAGTCTCCAGAAAGATAATATAATTATATACATCATGTGAATTTATTTTGAATTTTTAGGGATTAAATAATTATCATTAATTATGACACAATAGTGATGTTGAATTTATTTTATTGATTGAAATATCAAATAAATGGTTTTAAAAAAATTAAAATAAATATTATATGAACTATTTAATGTACTCCAAGAATTTTATAGTTAAATATGACATGTTATGAATCTATTAAATCTTTTAGATCGAACATATATTGTTGTGTGGATTTTATTTAATTTCAAATAAATGGTTAGTGTCAAAATTGACACTATTGTTATTTTATAAAAATAACATATTATAAAATTGATTAAAAATCAAAAAAATATTTAAAAATTATAAATTATGAATTTATATGGTCTAAAATTTCATATAGTATAAAATTAATGTTAAATTCACAACATATAAATAATTATTTATTATGATTTAAAATTTAGTATATTTTTACCACAAATAAAATTAAATAGATTAAATAAGGATAAATCAAGTTGATAATGTTTTAAATAAATTCCCAACATGTCTAAATTTTATTGGATGATTAGACTACAACCCTATCTCATCTAATATTATAATTTGAGTAATTTTGGGTGTTTTTAGGTGGGGTATGAATTTTATTATAAATTAATATTTTTTAGATTTCCAAAGGTTCCCTTATACTCCCTTATAAAGGGGCACCTCCTCCCTCTCCTTCTCACAACATTTTGAGCTTTCATGCTCATCCAAACCCTTCCCATTTCCATTCTAAACTTCTCTAACAATATAATAGAGGTCTTGGTTTTCTTCAAAGACCAATTTTAGTGCCTAAGATGTGGATTCAAAGAGGCGTGTCGAAGAAGAGGTAATATCTGTTAACGATTCCTTCAAATTTATTTCTTCTTCTACATAATATTCTTTAGTTGTTTTATTATGAAGTAATAAAATAAATATAAATAATATAATGATATTTCATTATAAATATTAAACAATCCTATTTAAACTTCTATCCATCCTACGGAAAATGAAGTCACCGCACGTGCGTACGTATGGAATACCGTCTCCACGTCGTGGTGTAATCTGTTTTCCACCACCACCTTACGTCGATGGGTATAAAGGTGTGAATAATAACTATATATGATTATTGTAAAGTGATATTTATTTTGAAATAGTATACATACACTTAAATACAATTCCACGATCATGGGAATGATATCATCGCTCGTGCGTATGTACGGCCTACCGTCTCCACGATGTGATGCGACTCATTCTACATGATCTTCATTGAATAATGATTATATAAATGAATTTAATGAATAAATATAATATATATTACACTAATACCATTATATAAATGAGGTATATATAAAATAAAAATAGGAATAAGAATTTATTTGACAAAACATGCATAAGAACATAAATCAATGAACACCCAAATAACAAGTAACAATGAAATATTACTAATAAGAAGAAAAGAATATGACCATATATGACATCATAACAATGAATATTATTATCTAATTAGTCAATGACATTATTTAAATCATTAAAAGGAGGTTCAGACATGTACAAAGCATATCGGACCTAAGGTAAGGGAAAATCTCGCAAATATCAATTTATATCCGATATTTTTTATACATTAGTATTTACTGGGGAATATTTATCATCCACATCCGTGTTTCCTAAATATGTAATATTATATCGATCCTCTTATAGTGTTTTAAATCAAATTTTAACTATTGGTTTATTTTTATTAAAATATATGAACAGAATATTTTTTCATTGGAAGTACGAGGTCATTTTTGACTATTTCGGCCAAATACGAGAAGAATATATTTTTTAACTTATACGGCATGAATGGATTTTTATAATTTCATAGAAAATTATTTCCATGAAGATTCCTTTACAGGTTTTCAAGATTATTTTTAATCAACATCTTTTAGTTTACAATTGTATGACATGTTATGAAAGGAAAAATGTTTTTGAATTAGAAAGGATATTTTCCACAGGAATGGAGTTCAAGTGTTTTATCAAATATATTTTTCATCTATGATAATATAGGGTTCTGTTTATATCCTTATTTTGACATTTATTTGATTATGTTATGATGGAATTATTTTTATGATGTCCTTTTATGGATTATGTTATGATGGCATGATGTTTAAGAATCCTATTTTTATTACATGGGTTATGCTATGATTTATGATTTTGTGGAACACATAATAATGGTTTCATTATGAGATGTGTGGGACCTATATCTCCCTCCAAATAATTGGGTAATGATTTATATCTCTTGCGATACACATGGCTGGAATGACAAGTTAATCTGGTTCAGTGATACAGGACTGGAACGAGGAGTGAACTCGGTTCAGTAATGGACATTGTCCCCTTTGATAGTCTTGGAAAAGAGCCTTGACTAATATTAAATAATTTTCTATGATTATGTCTATATGCCACCAAGATTCATTTTTATGTTATAATTATTGGGATTACATATCACTACTTTGATTTATCCCATGTTATGATATTATGATCTCTTTTTCAGGTTAAGATTTTCAAAATGTTATGTTTTTATGAATATGATATGATTGATATTTATATTGTTTACCCCAAGTTAGCATTTGAGCTCACCCTTTTGTAAGTTTTCTTTTCCCCAGGTCAGGAAGAAGGGTATTAAGTAGGAAATGCATAAAGGGACACGAGATATGATGAAATAAACGGAAGACAATGTAGATGATTGATGAACCGGTTGTTTATGTTTCCCAGTTTCTGAAGACATTATACCTATACGGTCCTATCATGGTTTTGTTATATGTTGTAATAAGTATTCTTCAATTCTGATGTAATAACCATGTATTTAAAGTTTGGATCGTTATAGCAACATCCTGAAGGAGTATTGAAACCTCTTCCCATACCTAAGTGGGAATGGGATAATATCACGATGGACTTTGTCATGGGACTACCAAAGAATCCTAGAAGGAACGATGCAATACAGGTTATTGTTGATCGTCATACCAAGTCATCACATTTTCTTACTATAAGAGAGAATCTACCACTTGAAAGTATAGAAAGACGATATATTAATGAAGTTGTGAGACTTCATGGAGTTCACCTATCGATTGTTTCTGATCGTGATCCACTTTTTACATCAAGATTCTAGAAAAGTATTCAGAAAGCCCTAGATACTGATCTTCGTTTGAGCACTGCCTACCGCCCACAAACTGATGGAAAATCAGAACAGACTATTCAAAAATTGGAAGATATGTTGAGGTCTTGTTCACATGATTTTCAAGGCATGTGGGATCAGAATTTACCTCTCGTATAATTTTCCTACAACAATTGATTTTATTCAAGTATTTAGATGGCACCCTAGGAAGAATCATATGGGAGAAGATATAATACACCAACATGATGGGATGATGTTGGTGAAATAAAGCTTGTGGGCCCAGAACATGTTGAAGAAACAACAGAGGGTGAAAATTATCCAGAACCATATCAAAATATCTCAAAGTAAGAAAAATAGCTATGCAGATAACCGAAGGAAGGATTTGGAGTTTCAAGAAGGTGGTCACATTTTATTAAAGTTATCTCCATGGAAGGGTATTATACGATTAGGTAACAAGGGAAAATTAAATCCCAGGTACAATAGACCTTTTGAAATTCTGGACCGAATTAGAGCTATAGCTTACCGTTGGAAATGCCGCAATGTCTCACCAAGCTTTGAAATGTGTTCCACATGTCAATGTTATGAAAGTACATGTCGGACCCAACACATGTACTCACTTATGAAGAAGTAGAACTTGAGCCCGATCTATTATATTGTGGAGATCCTACCAAGATTTTTGAAACTAGAGAACAAGTATTGAGAAATCGGACGACTCGACTGGTAAATGTTCTATGGAGGAACCATAAGATGGAGGAAACAACATGGGAGCATGAGGATCTTATGTTAAATAAATACCCGAATTTTTTAGGTATTATTTTGTAAATTTTCAGGAGGGGAGAATGTAACACCCCAAGGTTTTAAAAAAAATATAGAATGAAATTTTATAATCAATCCATTAAACAGAACTTTGCATCTTTTATGTTTTGAATTTCGAAAAATTGTCATCTATAGTTGTGGTTAGTAAGTCATTTGGAGTCTGATAGAAAAAACATGATTTTCGGTGAATAGTAATATACCCTTATGAATAATAATATGAACTGTAATACGACCCTTAGGAATAATAAGTATTATTATTATTATATATTCATAAGGCAATACGATAATGAGATCATCATTACTTTTTCAATGAGAAATAAAACTAATTGCACTTTTAAATTGTTATTTTTCGAATTAACTATGACCTTATTTAAAAATTAAATTAATAATATTTAGAAAATTATTTTTGAAAAATGGATTTCACTTTTTAATTCTACACATCCAAAACTTGTAGGGGTGAATTTTTGGGATTTTTCTGAAATTCAAGATTTTTTTTTGAATATTGAAATACGATAAAATGTCGTATATACAAATTATCAGTTGAATACACTATTTATGACATAAAAAGTTATTCAAGGCCACTTTAATCGAACTCACATGCACTTATTACTATTAGGGGTCACAAGAAAAAACACTATTGGTATTCTTGAGGGAAATAATAAAATAATGAATCAAATATTAAAAATCTACACCACTCCTCCACTATAAAAACCCCTCACCACTCCCTCTTCCCTTCACTCTTATATGCCTTGAAGCTCCTCAAAGTTCTTTCCAATTAAACTTCCTTAGTCTCTCCCCACTTCAAAGAATATTCTATTCTTTCCAAAAGACCAAAACCCATTACCTTAAAGAGTTTGTCATATAGGTTATTTCATGAGGTAAACCCCCTTCTTTTTCATTTAGTTTCATTTCAATTTATCTAATTTTTCTAACCTCTCCTCACCTCATCTGTCCAAATGAAAATGATAACTCTATTAATATCTACATACTATAATTATATCATTTGAATGGAATAACCATCATAAATATTCTTACTCCCTCCCTTTTGTTTTTATAAATGAAATCAACGTCCATGATGTTCCAATTAATTGCCTTCCTGGAAGACGAAGTTTAATTCATCAATTTTTTCTTAATTACTGGTCATGAAACGATATTTATGGTATAACCATACTATAACATATTTATTATAACATATTTAATATTTAGGAACCCGAATATGTACATATAGTTAGGTTATATGACAAAACTAGTTCATAATAATCCTAATACCTTCGAATAATCGAAGTGGATGTCATCTAATGATTCATCCCCATTCCATGTAAACAAATGATATAAATTACCATTAACAATAAATTATATTCATTAAAAATATATAATTCCAATCCGGGATATTTATAACGTTTCCACATGAACTCCATTACTTAAAAATAAGTGAACCGATTATTAAAATAATGAAAATGAACACCCCGGAACAATGAAATTGAATATAATAACATAGAAATAAGGGTATAAATGAACTAAATAGAATTATGATAAACTAAATACAAGTCTAATAGTTTCTTAAATAATTTATTAATAAGTATTATTTCATATTCCAGGAGTGTAAGTTCAAGAGCGGAACACGTTTGGTGTTAAGGTAAGGGGTTTCCACCCGAACATCCACTTTCATTCGGGATTCATTCATTGTCTAATTACCCCAATGAAATTCTTATGTATTGTTATGTACTCATAACATATTATGTGTGAGTATCATATATATGTATACAAAACAAAACCTTCCCTTATTTTATGGATAGTTAAATGTTTTAAAATGAACTTTCAAAATTGTTTCCAAAATACAAGCCTGGTTCAAGGGAATTTCTCCAATTCATATCTATTTACAAGGGATCTATATAATATAGTTTTCGAAACCAGTATCTTTCTAAAAATACTCATTTTATTATGAAAATACTATCTTAATTCACTTCTGGTTTTATACAAAGATTTTCCAAAATAACTTTTCTTTTCAAAATAAAAGAGTATTTATCTCAAAATTTCTTGATGATTTTATAAAAGTATTTTCATTTGATTCAATGTTCTTGTTGATTAAATTGTATTATTAGGATTAATCATTTATTAAGTCTCATACCATATTTTATTTAATGGTTTAAGGCTAACATTATTTTGGATGATCTATCCTAAAACCATTTATCATATTATTCCAAATGGTTTGTGTTTCTGTTCAATAATTTGGTGAAAGTTAGTTACATTTAATATGATAGTTTCAATATGAATTTAAATGTTGTTTATGTTGATATTCTATAATATGCGGAATTCATTAGACTTATTATGTGATGGTGGGGCCCTCTATAGCCCCTCGAAGCATTGGTTGGTCTCATGAGACAAACTATGGTCTTGGCACGAGGTCTTCACAAAATTATTATTTTATGGTCCTATCACGAGGCTTAAACGGTATGGTTATGATGTCTGGCATATACAATTCCCTCATTATGATGCTATTATTTGAAGTTCATGTGGTTATTCGACTAGTATAATACCCATGATTATGTTTTATTATATAATTATTTACATAGCTCATATTCATGCCATAAATGTGTACAAGTTTATTATTAAAGGCATGTGTTTTCAATTACTTAGCATGTCTGATGTTTATTATATCTTCCATTGTATTTCTTACTATTATTGAGTGTTTGAGCACACACATTTCTTTATGTTTCATCTTATCAGGACATGAATAAGTAATTTATGAATGAGTTCCAAGCATAAGCTTGGAGATGTGATGTTTCTAGTGGAATTAAATAATGTTTTTATTTCCATCATGTTGTAAGGTTAAATATATTTATGTAACTTGTTTCCAATAATACGAAACTATTCAGTCTTTCGGGATTTGTATTCCTTGTATGTATACCAATATAATCAAATAAGGCATCGGCTCTGGGAAACTAGGGTCAGGTCCTTATAGGTTTTAATATAGTCTTTATAAAAGAAGGTGGTGAATAAATTTAAATTGTGACACGATGACAGGAGATTGAGATGAAGACCCTTACCTCGAGTCCAAATCATCTCATATGTTCTATATCTTAATTTTTTTAACATTGTAATACTTTTTAGGTGGGGGATGTACCTAAAACAACACCTCTAAAATGTTTCTATCTATTCTATGAAGTGTTTTGGGAAGCGATTGGATAATCCAAATGGTTTTATATATGTTATAAATAGAAATGAACGGTATCCCTTTAATATGATAGGAAAGGGGTACGATAGGGATTATTCAAAGAAATAAATTAGTATATATTCATTTTTAATTCCAAGAAGCCCAAAACTAAATTATGTCATACATCGGATGATTTTGGGACAAAATAAATTCATCCAATTAAAATTACTGATGTCTTGATTATTTGTGAATCCTCATCATTTTGTTTTAATTCTGATTAATTATTTCTGTGAAATTTTGAATTTTAAAATCTGAGAGTAATTATAATGACTATAAAATTTCATATTAAAATAAATTATTCATTAATATAATTTTTAGTCTTCAGTCACTCATTTTTTCAAATTTTATATTTTTAGGAATATTATATCATTTAATAAAATATTATTTATTTTAAAATTTCATATATGTCAATTTATTAACTATTGGATAATTATTTTTTAGAAATATCATAAAAACTTTATTACTTCAATTAAACTACTTTAACTAAACCTAGACGTGAATATGTAATCCATAAAATTTTTGGATGGAATCTAATATTTGAAATTATATTTATTATAATATTTTTAATATCATTTATTTGATTTTTTCCATTAAATAATAGTTAACTGTATCATCGTTGTGTCACAATTAAATTTAATTATTCAATGTATTCTGATAATAGATATATTGTCATGATGTATATAAAAAATTATCTTTAAAATGAATTTTTATCATAAAATTTATATTTAATATAACACTATATTAAAAATTATATACATTTTGAAATTATGAGTGGGACATTTTTAACATATCTTTAAATAAAATATAATAAATAACATATTCTTAACCATGTGGCCTGAAAAGGATATAATTTTGGACTAATATTTATTTTTGTTGAAACCCACTCATAAAATGAAATTAGGAAAAGTGTTAGGGTGATTTTATTATAGTATGGTATTATTTTTTACCTTGAAATACCCAATTTACAAATTACTGTGGTAAATAAAATACAAAAGTTACTACTCAGAAAAATTTATATTGATCCTATTAGACAATTTGTTTCATAATTATTACAATCAAGTATGTCCATTTTTTAAATTCAGATCATTGAAGTGGATATATTAATTTAAAAATAATCTCATTGTTGGATAAAAAATTGTTATTTAAAGTAAGAATGTTCAAAATCTAACAATGTTTTTATATAAAATTTCAATGAAAAATAAATTCCAATGAAATAAATTGGATTATTTGATAAAAATTTAATATAATTTTACATTAAAAAAAATCAAAAATATAATTTAACAGTATAACTAAATCTTATGTAATAGTAGTTTGAAACTACTTTTTTGTATTAACTATTTATCAAATGATAACCATTCTCAAAAAAATATAAAAAAATCACCCAATGTAAATTATGACATTTGGATGTCAAATAATATTAATAATTTGACATATAAAAATTATAAATATTTAAAAAATTATATTTAAAAATGTTCTTCCTCAATAGGTGGTAAATGTGTCTTCTTAAAATATTAGTGCTTTTCATTCTTAATATTGAATTAATTCATTGTTAGGACAAAAAAATTATTTGAAAACAGTAAAAAACATAAATAAAAATGTGTAAAAATACTATAAATATTTGTATTGATTCTTTTAAATACAATTTCTAGGTGATAACTACAACATAAAATAATAATAATGATAATAGTGATACATTATCTGTCGGTATAACTCAGTCTTGTGTGCAAAGTAAGATTTTAGATAAACTCATTATTGCCTATCAAGAATGGTATCGTACAATGAGTCCCTTTTAAAATAAAATTACTAAATAATATGTAAATATTAATAGATATGAAAATGTAGTATTCTATAATTACCTTGAATGTTTCTTCCTTCCCCCCATTTTGAAATTGTGTTCTCACAATTTTATTTAATTATCAAATAATTGGGGGTATTTATAACATGTCATTTTAAAATTCCCATGTTGCCTCTTCAACCATATAATGTTACCATAAATCCATTATCAAATGAATCACCATATTCTATAACACATTATCTCTAAATTCAAGAATATGAACTGGTTGTTCCTCATAAGAAATATTTTCTACCAGCTGAACTACATCTAGACTCGACACACCAGATGGATTCTATATATACTTTAGTAGCATTAAAACATAGTAATAAAAATTAGCTTGGATAAACATAGAACTATGTCCCATTGGTATTTAACTGATCCAACATTATCTGCGATTTCATTGGGTACAATGAACCCTGGAATCAGATTCCCCTTCTAACAAAACACATCAAACATTTTTAAAGGATGAACTATGATGAATAATAAGACCACCTACTTCAGAATAATGATACCTCATTTGGTTATCTATGTAACTTATCTTCCTTCTAAAATATATACTCATGTGTCTCAAAATGAATTTAACTTTCCCAATCATCTCCTCCTCCAACTCTAGTCCCATAAACTTCAATTCCCTGACATCATCCCAAAAAGAAGATGTCAGACACAACTTTCCATATAATCTCTCACAATGTGACAAGTGAATAATGGAAAGTAAATAGTTATTATCAAAAAACTCAAAAAATAATTTGTTACCACAAATTACTTCATAATCCATTTAGCAAGAACATTTAATATTCTCCATGGATTGAATTGTTCATTCAGACTACCCATCTGATTGAGGATGAAAAGTTGTGCCGAAATTAAATTCAGTTCTCAATGACTTATAAATACCCTTCCAAATGTTATAAATGAACCTCAGATCATGATCTGGTATAATTGAGAAAGTAACACAATATAACATGACTACCTCATTAAGATAAAACTGATATAATTGATCATGAGATTGAATATATTGAATATGGAGAAAATGAGAATATTTAATTAGTTGATCAGCAATAAAAAAATCATATTATTACAAAGATATGTCTTTGGAAATCCCATATTTTAATCCATGGATTTATTTTTTCAGTTCCAAATTGGCACTGTGAAAGGCTGAAGCATCCCCATTGGTACCAGTTGGTCAATTTTAACCTGCTGACAAGTCAAACACTTCATAGTAAATTCATCAATATCTCTTTTTATTCCATCCAACCACTAATAATCCCCAACGCCTCTATACATCGTGGTACTGCTATGATGAACTGAAAATAGAGAAATATGAACATCACATAACAAATAATAATTCAAATTTTATTCATGATGCACATATAATCTCTTCCACTATCACAAAACACAATCTACATCAATGATAACTTCATAAATCTTACCCTTTTCCACTAATTAATCCCTTTTCTGGAATTCATTTCCTTCCTTGTGTAATTTATTAGATATATCAGGCATAGATGATTACATTGAATCCTATAACAAAATAGTGTAATTTCCTGCACCAACAACTTACAAGACAAAAAAATTAAAATCATTAACCAAAGGGTCATGTTCCAAACGTTTCATAGTTATTGTTGCATTACTTTTTTAGCTCAAATCATTGGTCACATTATTTTATATTCTAAGATGGTAATAAATCATTAAATCAAAATAATTTACTAATTTTAACAGTCTTCTCTATATGATGTTCAATTCATTCTATGTGAATATATACTTTAAATTCTTATGGTCTATATATATTTCAGATTTTACTCCATACTCATGATGCCTCCAAATTTTTAAATCAAAAAATATAACAGCTAATTCCAAATCATGTTTATTGTTATTTAACTCATGATATTTCAACTTATGTGAATATTTATTAATTAACCGATCCTTTTTCATTACAAAACTTCAAAATTTATTTAAATTAACCATCATTGTAGACAAAAAAATCATTATTTCAAGAAGACAGTTCCAGAACTGGAGCATTCAACAATCTTCTTTTATATTCTTGAAAACAAGAATTACGATTATTTTTCAATATTAATATAAAACATTTTCATGTTAACATAGTTAGTGGAAAATATGACCATTAAATATATTCAAAAAATCTCTTGTAAAATCCAGCTAAAGCATGAAAACCAAAAATCCTTTTTTATGGATGGGTCTTTTCCATTCTTCAACAACATTAAATTAATAATGAATAATAGTTATTCCATAATTAGAAACAATGGGACCATGTAAATAATTTTTTTCAACCAAAACTAACAATTTCTAAATTTCCATTGAGAGCTTATTTTCTTATAATGTTTGAATTATACCCCTTATATATCTTTCATGATCCTATTTAATATTGGAATGTACAAAAATCTCATCAATAAAAACATCCACATACTAATACGGGAACTCATTTAATATTGTATTCATCAGATCCAATAATACAACATGTTCATTAGTTAACCCAAATAACATAAATACAAATTCATAATGTTCATATCTTGTTCCAAATGAAACCTTCAAAATGTAAAATTCTTTCAAATTCAAATGATCGAACCATAACATCAATTATACCATCAAAAATATATTTATCCAAAGAGAGGGTCTTCAAAATCATCTATGTGAGGAAAAGGATACTTGTTATTGACAAGGATGTTATTATAGGATTTATAATAAATAAAAATTCTCATTTAACCTTCATTAATTTAAAAAACAATATAAGAACACCCCATGGTTATGTTATAGGTTGAATGAAATATTTTTGTAAGGACTACTATAAATTATTTTCAAGTCCAAAAGTTCAAATCGAGTCATTCGAAAAGGGTAGTTTGAAATGGTCATATCATCAAGAACTAAGTCAACATTAAATTTGACTTCTCCGTGAGGTATAATACTGAGTAACTCATCTATAAATTCATAATGATACTAATAAACAATTGGAACATAATTAATCTGAAGAGTTCCTTTTTTCAAAAATACTCTCAAGAAAATACTCATTTCCATATATTAATAGTTTATCATATTCCATATATGTTATCAATTTTTAGGGTTCATTCATGTACACAAAATGAAACTCTATCTTAAATCTTACTACTTTATCTCTGCATTAAATCATATCATTGTTAACAAAAATCAAATCCATACTCAATCTAATATAAAACAGTACTGGGGGAAATAAAATAATGATTTTCATGTATATTCCTTCCACATACAATTTTAGGAAGATTCATATTGTTTATTTCTTATCTAACACTTCCCCAAGTGGTTTTACCATATGTTTTGTTGTGATTTCATGACATGGAATTTCTAATTAATTAGAGAATTTCTCTAAAATTAAATATCTTGTATAACCTGAATCAAACAAAACATTCTAAAAATTATAATAAATAAAAATATACCTAATCCACTTCAATTAATTTCCCAACATCCTCTAAAGTAGTTGCAATGGATTTCACAACACCTTTCTTCTTATATTTTGTCTCTTTACTACCATTTAGTTTCTTATTTAGTAACATGTTTTCATAATGAACCAACTCATTTCATTTAAAAAAATACACTAAAATAAATTCTTGTTTATTTACCACTACCAAGAACTTTTTCAATATAGTGATTATCCGTGTGTCCCATTTTACCACATTAGATGAACTTACCAGAATTCAAAAGGCATTACCTGCTGTGATTTTATAATAATTATAACAATATGTAAAATTCATTTTCATACCATTATAATTTTTTATGAATTATTCCCCTTCAACTCCAATAATGACTCTTTCCTAGGTGGTTCATAAAGAACATATGATTGTCTTAAAATTCAATTTCCCCTTATCTTCACATTGAAATGTCTTTAGTAACAATTGAATTCAAAATAATTTAATTCACATTTATATTTTGTCTTAAATATGGCGTAAAAACAATTATTTTCACTATCAACATCCTAGATAAAATTGGGATGGTAATTTTCTTGATGATGGAATTTTTATTCATATATTTCCACTGATTCATCCTCCCACCACATTTCCAATAATTCCTATTCAATACTATGTCAAACTACCATAGGAAAACATTAATTGAGAAACATATTTATGAATACATCTCACTCCAAATAATAAAATTCATCAATACCCCTAATATTCTTACCCATCTACCATCTCTAATTGGATTCACCATAGAATCTAAAAACAAAAAGACTATCTTTTGGAAAATTTTAACACCCCATGACATGTAAAATCATTTTTTTTCTTTAATCCACACAAAAACTATCATAGGGGTAGGTGATCATCTAAATGATGGGGGGATGTTTCCTCATAATGTTACCCACTACTATCATATTACACTATGGTTAAGCTGGTTGATATCATTCCTAAAAGCCACTAAAATGTAAAACAAGTGTTTAATAATACATTAAAGAAAAAAACTATTCAGTTTCTATTTTGACCATCTCAATTTAACGATTTGTATGGTTTTCTCTTCTGGATGCCTTACCAGCACAACTACCATGTAACATCACAGGTAAATAAAGAAAATGAAATTTTTATATTTATTAATATTTGGGAATAAAATTTTATTATTAATTTAATGGTAATTCTATGTTCGAGGGAGTACCCAATACGCAACAACGAGTTTCTTTGAAATCTTACGTTGCACACTAATAAAATAATATTATTATTTTAAATGGTAGTTAATGCCTAGATGTTGTAATGGAAGGAATGAACAGAACACAATACAAAATGATTATATTAGTATGTTAAATATTTTTACAATTACCCAATAAATGATAGAGGCTTAAAATACAAATGAATCCAATTTTAACAATAAATATTCTAACATACATTAAAAGGTCGATTAACCGCCTCTTGATGGAGAAAACTTTTTAAAACTACTTTATTTAAATTTTATATGTTATATTTGAAAAAATAAAATCCTTTTTTAGAATCGGGACAGAAAAATTTACTTTGTGTATATTTTTGTTATTTTTCTGATAAAGTTCATTTTTAATGAATAGTGAAAAATGTTGTATTTTAATTTAAAACCTACTTTTAATTTATTCTAATTATATGGTTAGATTATCTTTTTAACTGTTTTTAATGTGTAATTAGAATATAATTTTACCATTTAAGTCAATGGGGGTCATTGGACTTAATTTCACTTGGAAATTGGACATAAACAAGTGTCAATCATTTGATAGATACTATTTCTAAAAAACACGTTATCTCTTTTGACAGTGGGAATTAATTATAAAATTAATTATTGAAACTTATATGTTTTTAATTTGGTAAAATGGTCATCATTTTTAATTTGGAATATAAAATTTACTTCGGATAAATTTTTGGTATTTTCTGAAAAATGTAAATTTTTAATGAATAGTGAAAAATAATGCATTTTGCTTCCAAAACTGCTTTTCATCTAATTTAAGTATATAGTTATATTATAATTTTAATTAGTTTTAAAGTTTAATTGAATTATTGTTTTTACCAATTAATACAATGATGTTCATTGGATGTAATTTAACATTTCAATTGGATGTATAAACAAGTCAATCTTTTGATAAATATTACTTCTTAAAAACTCGTCTTTGGTTGTGTCTACGAGAATTATTTTTAAATTAATTACTGAAATTTCTATGTTTGGAATTTGGAAAAATTGATTCCATATTTGGAATCAGAATTTCCACATTCTTTAATTAAGAATCTTTTGTTTTTTGACATTATGAATAGTACTGACAGTAATTATCTTTAATTATCATGATTAATTAGTAATCAGGTAGTTAAGGTAAATAAAATAATATCATAATAATATAAAATGACCCCAATATTTTTCCACATCCTTTTTATTGATTCATGGCCGACCATGGGATGCTTTTTACTGAACTTGAGGGACCAATGATTCAAATGGGTGTAATAGTGACACATGACATTATTTTTTAAAAAGAAGAGAAATATAACAAAGGTTTGTATATCCAAAGTAATGAAATTTTAATTTTATTTAAATAAATTATATCTTAGACTATAAATAGTCATTGTAAATCTAAAAATATTTCCTACATCATGGTATTTTTTTTATAATTTTTAGACATTAAAAAAATAAATTTATTTAAGACACCATGACGATGCGGTGATTACCTCATTAATGAATGATTTAAATAAAATGAAAATATAAGGTAAAATGTAAGACATAAACTTGACAAAAACTTATTAGATGGGTGTATTTAGAACCCATATCACCTTATCCTCGAAATATAGCATTTTGGGTCCTTTAAAATCTGAAAATAATTTTATAATAATGTAACATTTCAATACATTCCAAAAGTGACCCTCCTCCCTCTTATAAATGGACCCCACCTAGAGAACCATAACAACACCTCTCAAGCCCTTGGATATTCCAACATCAGATCATTTATATCTATAAATCCCTCTACTACTCATAGAATACTCACATTGGGCAGAAGTCTTTCCAAGGAAGCCTTTGGCTCAAATCAAAAAGAGTACCCCGATTTAGAAGTAATGTCTTCTCTCGAGTTTCTTTCATTTATTTTCCTTCATCACTCAACACAATATTCTTAGTATTTGATCCCGTAATAACACCATCATCATAAATATACTAGGATGTTGTTATGATAATTATTCTACCTACACTTACACACACCTCCGTCTAATGGTTAAAAATATTATGTTTCTGTGGGTGGCGAATTACTGCCTCATGAAACGATGATTGTTCAATATTCTTTTAACACCTTTCATGGTTGTCATTATGAGGTCACTGTATTTATATATGATATATATGTGATTTATTTCATTCTATATGCTTCTGAATTTTATTTTTAAATCACAATGTAATTCTTTTCATGTTGTGGAACTATGATAATTTCATCTAAGGAATTGTGGACTACCTCCCCCTCAAGTGATGTGACTCGTTCGTGGAAAACATGGAATTTATAAATAATGTAATTAATGAACGTATGTTACCTATATAACATATATATTATAATGGAATTATAATATATATATGTCTCCTTTAGTTTTAATTCATTTAATATGACAAAGAAATGAAAGTAGCGTTCATGCGTACGTACGACCTACCGTCTCATGAACGGTGCATTTTTTTTTCTCTCCAAATCTCATGGTACAGTATAAAATGAATATATAATTGATATATATGATATGTAAATCATTTATACCATTCTGGATATGATATACTAACAACTACATGAGCATTTCTTTTCAAACAAGTTCATTATTGACTCATGCACCGAACATCGAAAAAATGTATGATATGAACACACATTATTAACTAATTATTATAACACAGTAATATGTGATATGAATTGAATAATAATCATTAAACAATGTCATTAAGAAATTATAAATTTACCAAAGATTATTATTCAGTAATATAATGAAATGAACAAGATAATCAGACTTGAGGTAAGGAGATTTCTTATCTCACTTTTAATTCTATGAGATTTTCATTGTTCACCACTTCTTTATTTCATGTGGTGTATTGTGTACTGAAATTTTCTATATAATATCATGTTTTTATTTATATTCATGGTATTATGAGAATAATTTTGTGTTTATTATATTTTTTTCATACGACTCAATTAATTACAATGAGGTAAGGGGTTTTTATCTCACTTTTTATTCCTGTGGGATTCATTCTATATTTGTCACTATCTCCTTTGAGTGGAGTATATACTACCCATTATTAAACTATTTGTGTAATATAATTTTGGTCCTGGGTACTTACATCAACATTATATAGTCATTCTATCATGGGGTTTACATTTCGTAAGTTATAGAAATCGGTAAGGTAACCTTACACCCTCCTCTTTTTAAAAGACTTATTTTTATTAGGTCTTTTAATTTAAATCTTCTTAATGTTGGGATATGTTCTTATATATACTTATGGATGTAAATATTATGTCCAAGTGATTATATACCCTTTTTATCTTTCATCAACTCATTTTCTGAATTTTATAGTGACGCCATTAGGCTCTCGAATTTCTGTAAGAGAACTTCTTAACCAAATTTCAATTCTTTGGGTTAAACCACTACATCTTGATTATGTAGTACTGTGAATAAGTGTGGATGGGCTATGATTGTTTTACACTTAATATCCACTTATATTGGGTTTATTTATTTTTTTCACACATAATTAGGTAATTGATTTATCCTTAATCTATGGATACTTTCTTTGTATGGGATTTCGTCTCAATCTCCTTTCATTAAGGAATCTTTTGATTTCTACACGACTTTATTTTATACGGTGTATAAAACCCTATTGGATTTTAATTTCATTAAAAATGAATAATTTTACATGAATAATTTTACTAAATTACAAATAGAATATTTTTGTCATATGTATGTGGTGACAATGACTTCTCCACTGTCGTAACCATTATTTCAGTTTCAGCTTCCTCTACAAGCCATATCATTTTATTAAATGAAAAATAAATACCATGTTTTAATTTTCTTTTATTTTGGTATTGATAATCATTCTGATAATGTTTTGATTATATAAATGTGTTTAATTGATATCTTTTTATTGAAATTTGGAAATGTTATGTTTCCTTTATGCATGTCTTATGTGATACAATTATGATATGGTTCAATGGAATTATTTATGAATTCTGGTGGTTTCTTGATATACTAAGGGCGGGTGAGAACGAGATAGATATCCAATGAATTGGGTAAGGTATGTTAAAAAGCTTATGTTATGTATATATTGATGATCTAATGTTTTCTTTCTTTGTGTATCCATTACTGAGCTCTTTATGCTCATCCCAAGTTTTTTTGAAATTTGTTTTCACATGACATAAAGTTGAATAGGGTCAAGGATGGGATCAAGAAAATGTCATGATATCTAAAAAAAATTAACTAGACATGACTATTTTTTTCAAGAGTTTTTTTTGTGAAAAAATGGAAACTGGGTCGATATGTCTACTTTGTAATCATTCAGATGTAATAGTTATCTCCTAATTCTCTAAAACTCTAAACCTAAAAAGATCCTCAATGTGAATTATTCATTTAATTCATGATTTTGTAATGTTATAAGGCTGGGTCCTTATAGTTGGTACCTAAGGTCAGTTTAGATAAATTTAGAGGTTAGGGTATTCTTTAGGCATAAGTGACAATACCATAATGGTTAGGATTTCAAGAAAAGTCATAGTTTTTTTAGATAAAGGGAATGAGTTTAAGATAATATGAAAAATTATATCTTAGTATTATATAATTATTTTACTGATAAACTCACAGTGAACTTTTTGGTTTTTGTAAATGGATGGATCTAGCAGGAACCAAAGTAACAGTGGATGTGAAGAAAACTACGATAGTTTTCTAAGTGAGCAGCTGAATGATATGTGACCAACAATGAGAACTCTTGTGGTTATTCTCAAAAAACTATCTGGAGTCATGATTGACCTCTGGAACCATAATGATTTTTATAAGGAATCATATATACGAGAAACAATTCCCTACGGATGTTCAGGTAATAATCATAAAGGTAAATATGTTCAAAAACCAATGTGTCAAAGATGTGGAATGAAAAACCTAGGAAAGTGTTTCAAAGGGACAGAAAGATTCTATAGATGTGGAAATGAAGGTCATAAAGAAAGAACATTCCATGTAAAAAGGAAGCATCTAGTTGACTCTAGGAAAGGGAAAGAAGTCCATTATGAGGGATCAATTTAATTTTTTAAATGTCGCGTGCATGGTCATTATGAAAACACATGTCCTACGAAGATGTTTCAGGAATGGGATCACCAGGATTGTAAAAATATTTTTTTACTAATACATAATGCCATTCTGATTGAGGATGAAGATACTAACAATGAACAATGAAAGATATGTATTATTTCTTAACATATGATTTCTTATTATTGAATCTTAGGATATGATTCATGATTTTTTTGTAGGAAAGAAGTATTTCAGAATAAGTTGTAAATTGATGGATAATGGATCATGGAGAATGTTGAATGATTAAGAAGCAACACATAAGGGATTCAAGAGTTATGGTAGATTTTAGGTTGGTGAAAGGCTTAAAAGTATTACAGCTCTTTTAATAATCGGGTTAAATTATAAGACTTTTTATAGTATGTGTAACCCTGATGTTTGATATATTAAAATTTTATTCAAGGAATAATTATCTTTTATTTTGGGGATATTGTTATAAAGAACCATTTTGGTTTATATAATCCTTGAATTTGAGGTAATTACCAGTTAATACATTTTGGGATGCAAAATGAAAGTTATTAGATAAGCATTGTGGTTAAAATATGATACGTTTATTTTTGATGAATTTATCTCTTCTTGGGAATGACATAAAATTATATAGTTTTTAAAAGGGAAAAAACACAGACCGTGTAAAAACCCATCATGTCGGACAAAGCTACGGGAATCGAACCCACAACCAAAGTGCGACTGTTATTTATCGCCTACCACTGGAGGTTGTGAAATCCCTGATTTGTATTACTAATTATTTTTAGGTAGATGATCTTATGAATCAGGAATAAGTTGATTTTGGGATATCTATGGAAATGATTAACCTATCATGGAGGATATGTGATTAGGTTAATTACTTTTCAGTAATAGACTTTAAGAGTAACTAATGTTATTTGGAGATAAATATTAAGATTTACCCTGGAAGGCGATGTGATTAAATCCTTCAAGGATTTGGGTTTCAATATTAGTTTGGTTAACATTGAAGAATTTTATGGATATCTGTTTATTTAAAGGGTTTTCTTGAACCTTGGGTTGTTTTTGTTGAATTTTGGGGATAAGAGTAGTAGTTCATTTTATAAAGGATTATCCTTTTTTGGGATTATATGATCTCTTACTAACCATTTTTTTAGTTGATGTCTAAATACAAGGGAAATATATAGTTCTCCTTTTTAATGTTATGTGATTTTCTAGAAGATTATTCTTGTACTTTTGATATGACCAAGTCTTTTTGAATGCTCATCATTTGGAGAAATGATTAGTTTTTGTAGAAACATATTAAAGGATGAAACTCTAATTAAAGTTAAGTATATTTCCTTAGGTTTTTATTCTACGTATTAAATTTATTCCTCAAAATTATGAAAAGGAACATAAAAAACTTTTTTTGTTTAAGTTTCCTACTGGGTAATCAAATACCATTTACACACATAATAAGTATGTGATTTTCTTATGCTTAACTTTATCATAATCATTTTTCTGTCACTCTCCATCAGAACTTGACCCTTTTTTTATCCTCCATATCCATGTTTTCATGGAATCCTAGTATCTGTTATTTCATGTGACTATTATACTTCATTTTCTTTCTTTTAAATTGATAATTTTATTTACTCTTTTTCTGAAGTGGGGAATTCAATAATGTTTTCGAGCCCAATTTTAAAATTGTGAGGATGTAATTCCCAAAAGGGGGGAAAGATGTAACATCCCAAGTAGATAAAAAATGTAAAATTTTCATATTTATTAATAACTGTGAATAAAATGTTAATATTACTTTATAGGGGATACTATGTTTGATGGCGTACCCAATACACAACAACGAATTTCATTGAAATCTTATGTTGCGCAATAATAATATAATATTATTATATTAAATGGTAGTTAACGCCAAGATATTGTAATGATGTAAATGAACATAACTAGCTACAAAATGATTATATATGTTTGTTAAATATTTTAACAATTACCCAAAAAATGATAGAGGGTTAAAATGAAAATGAATCCAATTATAAGAATAAATATTCTAATATTCATTAAAAAGGTTGATTAACCGCCTTTTGATGGAGAGCCCTTTTGAAAACTACTTTTTGTCAAATTTTTAGGTTAAATTTGACAAATAAAATCCTTTTTTAGAATCGGGACATCAAAATTCACTTTGTGTAATTTTTTTTAATTTTTCTGATAAAGTTCATTTCTAATGAATAATGAAAATGTTGTATTTTAATTCAAAACCTCCTTTTAATAAAATTTATTTATATGGATAGATTATATTTTTAACTGTTTTTAAAGTGTAATTAGAATATAGTTTTACCATTTAATTCAATGGTGGTTATTGGAATTAATTTCAATTTAAAAAATGGACATAAACAAGTGCGAATCTTTTGATAGATATTGTTTCTAAAAAACACGCTATTTGTTTTGACAACAGGAATTAATTATAAAATTAGTTATTCCAACTTCTATGTTTTGAATTTGGTAAATTGGATATAATTTTTTTATTTTTATATCAATTTTATTTTGGATAATCTTTTGGTATTTTTTGAAAAATGTTCATTTTTAATGAATAATGAAAAATACTGCATTTATCTTCCAAACTGCTTTTTAATCTAATTTAATTATATAGTTAGAATTTCCTTTTAATTGGTTTTAAATTTAGTTAAATTATGTTTTTATCACTTAATAAAATTATGTTCATTGGAAGTAATTTCACTTTACAATTGGATGTAAAAACAAGTCAATCTTATGATAAATTTTACTTCTTAAAAACCCGTCTTTGGTTGTGACAACGAGAATTATTTTTAAGTTAATTACTGAAATTTTGGTGAATATAATTTGGTAAAATTTATTACATATTTGGAATCATAAGTTCCAAATTATGTAATTAAGACGGTTTTGTTTTAGGACATTATGAATAGTAATGACGGTAATTATCTATAATTATCATGATTAATTAGTAATCGGGTAGTTAAGGGTAATAAAATAATAGCATAATAATTAAAAATGACCCCAACATGTGTCCAAATACTCATTTTTGAGTCATTTATGACAATGGTAAGCTTTTTACCGAACTTGAGGTCCCATGAAGTCACATGTGTGTAATAGTGATACTTATGACATTATTTTTTAAAAAGAAGAGAAATATAACAAAGGTTTGTATATCAGAAGTAAAAAAAATTTAATTTTGGTAAAATGAATGATATATTAGAATATTAATATTCATTTTAAATATTAAAATATTTCCATCATCATGGTATTATTTATAATTTTTAGACATTATATAAATAAATTTATTTAAGACACCATGATGATGCAGTGATTACCTCATTATTAAAGGATTTAAATAAAATGAACAGATAAGGTAAAATATAAGACTTACACTTTTAAAAAACCTATTGTATGGGTTTATTTCGAACCCTTATCACCATAGTCCATAAATATATCATTTTGGGATCTTTAAAATCCGAAAATTATTTTACAATAATGTAACATTTCAAGACTTTCCAAAAGTGACCCCCTCCCTCTTATAAAAGTCCTCAACCTCTACCACCTTACCCACACCTCTCAAGACCTTGTCTCTTCAAAAATCTTCTCAAATTATCTCTAAAAATTCCTCTCTTACTCATAGAATCCTCACTTTGTGGAGAAGTATTTCCAAGGAAGCCTATGGCTCAAATCAAAAAGAGTTACCTGATTTAGAGGTAATGTCTTCTATCGAGTTTCATTCTTTTATTTTCCTTATTCACTCAACACTATTTTACTATTAATTTTTACCATAATAACACAAGAATTATCAATATATTAGTATTTTTTTATGATAAGGATTCTACCTACACATACACACACCTTCGTATAATGGATAAAAAATATAATGTTTCTGTGGGTGGCGAATTACTGCCTCACGAAACGATGATTGTTCAGTCTTCTTTTAACAACTTTCATGGTGTCCATTATGATTCCACTATATATATATATATGATATATATGGTATTTTTTTCTATATTCTTCTGAAATTTATTTTTAAATCACATCGTTATGCTTTTCATGTTGTGTAACTATGATAATTTATCTTAGGAAGTGTGGACTACCACCCCCTCAAGTGATGTGACTCGTTCATGAAAAACATGGAATTCATAATGAATGTAATTAATGAACATATGTTACCTATATAAAATATATATTATAATGGAATTATAATATATATATATATGTCTCATTTAGTTTTAATTCCTTTAATATGACAAAGAAATGAGAGTAGTGTTCAAGCATACGTATGACCTACCGTCTCCCAGAACGGTGCATTTCATTTTTATCTCCAAATGTCATGGAATAGTATAAAATGAATATATAATGGATATATATTATATTTAAATCATTAATACCATTATTTAGATGATATACTTACAACTACATGGGTAATTATTTTCAAAAAAGTTCATTGTTGACTCATGTACCGAACATCGACAAAATGTTTGATATAAACTCACATAATTAACTAATTATTATAACACGATAATATGTGATATGAATTGAATAATAACTTTTATATTTATTTATTAATCAATTATAAATTTACCATAGTTTATTATTCAGGAATATAAATAAACGAACAAGACAAGTCGGACTTAAGGTAAGGGTATTTCTTAACTCACTTTTAATTCCGTGAGATTTCCATTGTTCACCACTTATTTATTGCATGTGGTGTATTGTGTACTGCCATTTGATATGTATTATCATGATTCTATATGGTATTTGGAGATTGATTTGGTTTTTATTGTCTTTTGGTCATATGACTCGATATATTACAACGAGGTAAGGGGGTTTTATCTCACTTTTTATTCCCGTGAGATTCATGCTATATTTGTCACTATCTCCTTTGAGTGGTGTATGTACTGCCCATTATTCTACTCTTTATTTAATATAATTTTGGTCATGGGTATTTACATCAACATTTTATAGTCCTTATTTCATGGGGTGTATGTTTCGAATGTTACCCAAATCGGTAAAGTAACCTTTCACTCTCCTCGTTTTAAAAGACCTCATTTTATTAGGGCTTTTAATTTAAAACTTCTTAATATTGGGATATGATCTTATATATACTTATTTCTGTAAATTTTATGTCCAAGTGATGATATACCCTTTTTATCTCTCATCAACTCATTTTATAAATTTTAAAGTGACATCGTTAGGTTGTCGAATATCTGTAAGGAAACTTCTTAACCCAATTTCAATTCTTTGGATTAAACCTCTACATCTAGACTATGTCGTAATATGAATCTCTGTGTGGATGACCTCTGATTAATTTACACTTAATATCCACTTATATTGGGTGTATTTATATTTTTCACACATAATAATGTAATTGATTTATCCTTAATCTTAGGATTCTATATTTGTACGGGACTTCATCTCAATCTCCTTTCATTAAGGAATCTTTTGATTTCTATATAACCTTATATTATATGGTATATAAAAATATTTGGAAATTTAATTTCATAAAAAATTAATCTTTTTACACAAATCATTTTACTGAATGACAAAAGTAATGTTTTTGTTTTACGTTTGTTGCGACAATGACTTCTCCACCACCATGACCATTATTTCAGTTTCAGCTACCTCTACAAGACATAACGTTTTTTAAATGAAAAATAAATATCATGTTTTAATTTTATTTTATTTTGGTAATGAAAATGGATCGGATAATATTTTGATTATATCAATGTGTTGAATTGATATCTTGTGATTGAAATGTAGAAATTTTATGTTTCCTTTATGCTTGTTTTATGTGATACGATTATGTTATGGTTCTTGGGAATTGTTTATGAAGTCGGGTGGTTCTATGATAAACTAAGGTCAGGTGATCCCAAGATAGATCTCCAATGCATTGGCTAACTTGAAGGAGTTAAACACTAAGGATTCCCCAGAGAGATTTAGGGAATATACTGTAATGGGTATTCCAAACGTAACTATGAGGGTTACTCCATACATAAGAATCTTATGAATGCCTCAAGTTACCATTATGATTTATGATTTATATTTGTATTTTTAATAATATTATGATTTCATGAGGTATATTAAAAGGATTATGTTATGTATATACTGATTTTATAATGTTGTATTTCATTGGGTATCCAAAACTATGATTTTTATGCTCATCCATGTTTTTTTGAAAATGATTTTTCACACGACAGAAAGAGGAATGGGTTAAAGGATGGGATCAAGGAAATGTCATGCTGTCTAAAAACATGGAACTAGACATGACCCTTTTGTTCAAGAGTTTTTATTTTTTTAATAAAATGAAAACTGAGTAGATGTGTCTACTTTGTAATCATTGAGATGTAAAAGTTATGTCCTAATTCTCTAAACCTCTAAACCTGAAAATATCCTCAATGTTAATTATTCATTTAATTCATTATTATGTAATGTTTTAAGGCTAGGTCCTTATATACCATGTTTCCTATATCGAAAAACAATCAAAGCATACATATTATAAATGAAGCAACATGGTAATATTCTAATTCAATATCATTTCAATTTTTACAAAAAGTAAAAACAATTTATTGATATTCAATTAATAATTTAATAATCTATATTGTTATCTAAACAGACCTTTTATACCAATAGTATGGCCCAACTGTAATCATTTCATAATCATGAGTTAAATCATGAATTTGCATTCAATCAGAATGAAGACATTTTCAGGTTTAGGGATTTATTGAATTAGTTGATTGTTCATACATAAGATCTCTCATTTATAAAATGTGAGTAATACTATGATAGAATACATGTTTTCAAAATAAAACACATTTAGAATAAAAAATTATTTCTTTTTCATGATAAAAATATTCCTAACATTAAACTTAAATTATTTCTTCCTCATACTGATCGATATACCATGTGGAAAACATTTTAAAACATAGGTTGATAAAAAAAATCTCAATAAGGTATATAAAATACGGAAATGATTTTTTAGTCTATGAATACTTAAAACCTAAGAAAACATTTGAAAAAATTAAAACTTTTCACCCATCAATAATAATCTATTCAACATACCTCATGATATCATAATATTCCTAAAAACACCATAGAAATCAAAACTCATAGAGGTAACTTGTAGAATAAATTTCATTTTACTCTTCAAATATCATTAACATATACAAAGTGAGTATCCATCATGGTTACATTTAGAATAACCTTCACATTATATCCTCTAAATATCCTGGGAGAAACCAAAATGGTTAACTCTGTCTTATTACGCAATGATTTTCAGTGCTATCATGGGCTCACCCAAGCTTGGATTGTCATGGAACCACCAATATTTATAAACTATTCCCATGAACCTTAATATAATCATAACACATAAAAAACCTTAAATGAAAAATAGAATTTCTATTTTGAAATCAAAAGATATCATCTGATGATACTGAAATAATCAATCAATTATCAAAACCATTTTCAATATCAAAATATCAAAAAATAAAATAAGTTTTATAATTTTATTTTATAAAATTATAAATTTTTTAGTAATCCAAATATTACATAATGGTCCTGGTGGTAGAAAAGTTTTTATTATGATATACATTATAAAACATTCATTTTTTATCTAATTAATTAACATGCATCATATAAATTGATTAATTTTGTGGAACATTTAATTAAATTAAAAACAAAATGGGATTAGTATACACCTTATAAGATAAGTTTGGGAATGACATAAAAATATTCCTCAATGGAAGGAGATTGAGATGACCCCTCTTCTACCTTGAGTTCGACTCAACTCATACATTCTTTATCTTCCTTTGATCACCACCTTAACACCACTATGGATGTTTTTCTACATAAACCAAGGCATCTTTAATGTGGTGAGGAATTCAAGGAATGTTTTTAGGCTGATTTGAATGATCCAAAATGTTTTTAAGTATATGTAATATATTGGAATTATTTTCCTTTTATAAGAGAGGTGATTGGCACTCTTGTAATTATCAAATATGAAATATTAATGTAATTTCATTTTCAATGCCATTTGGTCTCAAAATATTTTTTTCAAAACAATGATTATTCTCAGTAAAAATATATTCATCCAATAAAATTTAAACATGTTTTTATTATTTTTAAACTTTATCATTTTTAAATCCTTATTAATCATTTCTGTGATATTCAATAATTTAAATTTTGAGAGTAAATATAATTATAATAATATTTAAAAAATAATAAAATGAGAAATTAATAAAAAATTTATAGATATACCACTATGTTGGTTAATTTTCATAATTTTATGAATTTTATATCATTTCAAAAAATAATATTTATTTTAGAAAATCATAAATGACAATTTAGACACTACTAAATAATTGAATTTTTAAACATATCAAAACAACATGATTCTTTCAAAAAAAAACATCTTTAAATCATCCTAAATATGTCAAATTCAGCCATAAAATTCATGTATGGAATCATATAATTCAAATTATATTTATACTAATATTATTAATATCATTTATTTTATTCTTCATTTCATTAATCAATTAACGCGTCATCAATGTGTCAAAATTAGATTTAATAATTAAATTTATAACAAATATAAATAAATTATAATCCTAGAGATAAAATTTTTCTCTTCAAAATTACCATTTATAATCGAATATATCTTTTATATAGCACTGTATTAAATTTTGTTTACTTAATAAAAATATGAGGTTGATATTTTTTAAATTATCATTAAATAAAATATAATAAATTTCATATTCTTACCCAAGTAGAATAAAAATGATATAATTTAATGATATGGTTTATTTTTGTTGACAACCATTCATAAAATAAAATTAGTACATGTTTTTGGGTATTTTTATAACACTATTATATTATATTTCACCTTAAATTACCCAATTTACCCATAATTGTGGCAAATAAAATACTAGAGATACAAATATCCAAAAATTAAGGTCATCCTATTATATATTTTTTTATAGTCCTTAAATCTATGAATTTATATTATAAAAAGTTAAATTAAGTGAATTGTGCATATTTTTTTATAATTAATCACATTGACATATCGAGAAAATGGGTTTTTTGAAGTAAAAATGTTCCAAATATCATAATGTTATTATATCCAACGTCACTAATAAATTTAATCCAATTACCTATATTTGGATTAAATAATTAAAATATGATATAATAATACAATAAAACAAATCAAAAATATAGTTTAACACTATAAATAAATTAAATGAAATCGTAGTTTCAAACTAATGTTTGTATTATTGGTTATTCATCAAAATTTATAAATTCTCAAAAAATAACAAAAATCCAATCAATATAAATTTTTATTTTTATATTTTAAAGAATAATTTTCATTTTTAATATAAATATTTTAAATTTTTAAAATATTATAATTAAAAAACTTTCACCGTAAATAGGTGGTGAAACTATCTTTCGAAAAATATTTGACATTTTTAATGCTTAAAATTGGATTTATTCTTATTTTAAGCATATAATTTTTTTGAAGAAAGTAAAAACTACTAATAAACATATATAAACATAATGTAGTTAGTTATATTCATTCCTCCTAATACAACGACTAGATAATATCGACAACTTAAAATAATAATATTTATAAGCAGTTATTTTTCGGTATAACTCTATCTTGTGTGAAACATATCATTTAAAAGAATCTCATTGTCGTGTGTTAGGTAATCTTTCAGAAAGAGCATCCCTTTAGAATAAAAATTACTATATAACTTGTAAATATTAATAGATATGAAAATTTCTTATTCAATAATTACCTAGGATGTTATAATTCAAATTATGTAATCACTTCCATGGATTGATGAGTAGTTTGATCAATTAATGTGATTGAATTATTTATCTAAGATTATCTAAATAGGATACCATACAAATATATTTTGACAAGATTATATTATTAAAATAACATTTTAGGGTCACTATAACCATTATGAATAATTAATCATGCCCTTTGGCCAAATTAATTCACCTACAATCATTATGTCCAAAATGAAATTTATCTACCATTGTATAATTGACTCAATTTGTATATTTTATGATGGTATACCTATTTTATATTTAAGTACGAATTCCATGGTGATCAGTTAGAAATTTAACTTTTGATATTACTTTTACATTTTTTAAATAAAATGTTTTTAATTGTGACTTTTTCATCCAAGAATTTCATTTCCTTTTCCATGTAATTTTAGAAGAAACAATATCAATTGACAAAATAATTATGGATATAGTAATCAATTTTCATCCAAAAAATATTGTTACTAAAATAAATATTTTCATAGGATTATTTGACTATTATCATCTATTTCTTCTTAATATATTGATGAAATACTCTCTAATAGATTCTCTATACATGGAGGGTGTTTTATTTATATGGAATTATGAATATAAAAAAAATCTGGATCATAAAACTCATCCCACATGGCCACCCATCCAATTATTTCCAGAAAAACCATTTTTTGAGAAAAATGAGATCAAAAGTAAAAAAATTATTACATACATGTCTTGGAATTAATTATCTTTATTAATGATGAAATGGCGTAGAACCATTATAAATTTTGAGAAATGTTTATATTCGTCATTGTTTATAAGAGTTAACAATAAATCTTATCTGCTGAGAAATTTATATGAGAAAATGATGTTAGATGTTATAATACAATGATATATATTCCTATATATTAATTTTTATTTAATTTATAGATTTCATTATAATAAATGACGAGTTTAAATATACCCTATCATACAATTAAAATATAATAATCTAATCTGATTGTCATCACATAGTCGTTGGTTTGGAATGTGTGAAAATGGATAATTAAATTATAAAAAATTAAATGGTTTAAATATCTCAAAAATTATTTATTTGTTTAAAAAATATTTATAAATAGAAATAAAAATAATTGGAAAATAAATAATATTTTTTTTCACAAAAAATTTATTTACATATAATTTTTCTTCCCTTTATAAATTAAATTAATCATCATGGTGGAATGATTTATGTGGAAATTATATATAATATATTCCATAATTCTATTTAACATTAATCAATTTATTTTTATTTATTGGATAAGAATAAATCTATTATTATAATTGATAATGAATTTTTCAAAAAAATGACGTCCATGTTGATTTATGAAGTTATTTTTAAATAATGTTTTACCACTCATAGAATATAAATTAGAAAAAATGGATTTAAAATTAATAAAGAGGGTGAAAATACTTTTAAATAGGTCTCTTTTATTATTATATAATATGATTAGTAAAAAATGGTAAAATTTATCACCTCTATAAATGATATATCATGTTAAACATGGTTATGACTAAACGTCATGTCACTATTTTGCATCTTATCTTATACTAATCCATGAAATTCTAACCCCATTACAATACACAATAATTTTATATTTAAAGGAAACATTCCAATAAAAATACATATTTAATATCTCAATCAATTGAAAATAAAAAATATCACTCCCTAATATTGAAAAGTCTCATAAATTTTTACATGGAGAAAAATGATTTTTTTGAATGAATTATAATAGATTTTTTAAAACAAGTGATTTATAATTGAAATTCAATTTTAATTAAATAAATACCATATTATGATGTGAAATACGAAAAAAAAACACGCACTACATCAATTAATTTATACATTTATAACATATATATCATTGGATTGTAAATATATTATAAAAACATAATCAATGATGGTATAATTATTAAAAATTAAACAACTGATTAATATATATATATATATAATCATATCGAGTTATGATAAATCCAATTGAAAGAGAAAAACTATGGGATTGCCTCAAATACTTTCCATTTCCCTGTGAAGATAATTTATCAGAGAATTTACGAGGGATGACATCATTGGGAATTTACCTCCTCCACGCCTATGATGAGATTCAACAAGAAAATCATGAGCGAAACCATTTATGGTATAAGCAGAAACTCATTGAGATTATGTCCCAAAATATTTTCATTAAACCACCATAATAAAATCTCACCATTTTACACCATACCCATTAGGCATTAAGTAGTGAAATAATGGGTTATATATTTAAAACATATTATTATAATTGTATATATTTTTTAAAAATAACGATTATATTAGTATTATAATTCCTTATAAATGATTAAAAACTAGGTTTGTTCGAAATTAGATTTTTATATGATGAAACTAACATTTTGTTCTTATAAAATATGTATTTTCAAACATGAAACTATTATTGTGTAATATAATAATTATTTAAATAAAAATAATATTAATAAAATAGTGTTGGATAAATATATCAATTTTAATATAAATTAATAAAAAAAATAGAATGTCAATATTTATTATTTATTGTGGTCAAGAAACTATTATTTTCAAAACAACAATTTATTTCTAAATTAATACTGATTTTTGAAAAAATAATGGTAAATTATCATTATTATGTTGTTTTTTTGATAAATGAAATAATATTTTATAAATAATGACATTGAAATTATCCAATGGTTAATTGTTTATGATTTTTTGGAGACAATCGAGTTGTTTCGTTTAAATTAAATATGCTATAATTATAGGGTATGTATTATGAAATTATAGAATCCATTAAATGATGTACATAATATTATAAATATTATCTATTATATAAGATATGATTCTAGTTTAAAATAATGTGTTTTAAGGTTATTTCGTTAATTTAATAAAACCATACTGAATTAATTAATATATATTTTATATTTTTAAAATCAATTCCCTATAAATACTACTCACTCACATAACACCAAAGGTGTTTTTTATGGGAATATTTTATAAGAAATATAATGTAATGAAATCCACTCCTATTTTCACGAAATAATTGGAAAACATGAATGGTTTTTTTGTATTAATCTATCAAATAAAATATAAAACCTATATATTGAAATTAATAGATAATTTTCATCCCTTTTTCTTTAAGACCCCACATAGACTCCTATTATTCTTCTGTAAACACTTGTATTAGGATGTAACTACCCCTAACTCTCTATATCCCATCCATGGATCCCCTATTATTTTACAAAGATCTATCCAATCTGTTAGAATCTGATTTTTCTGGTGTGGAATCTTCTACTTCTCATCTTTATTTAAGAACCATATTTATATTATTCATTATAGTTACAAATTTTTCAGGTTGCAAATTTTTTTAGTTCCTTTTAAAATTATTAATTATTTTCATGTGATGAGGGACACCATTAACAATCATTAGACACTTATTTGTTTAATTATATAACCCCATTATGGAATATAAATTATACTAAAATTTTTACTTAATATAAAATTATTCTTTTGAATACCCACCACCATTTCCACTCAAGGGTATTACCCTGTATGAAACAATAAAAAATTAATTGGGAGATGCAATGTACGTATTATAAATTCTCCAATCATGGGATTAAAAAATTAAATTTATCCTTATGATGTATGATCAATATAGGTCACCTCTACATGTATAACATATGACTATGATAGATGGGCTCAAATATATACTGCCCCGAAATTCATTTAGCAGTGTTTTTATCTCATGTTATACCATGTATAGTGAATTTTAGGTGATCTAATTCTCAATATATTTATAATTTTTGGTAGATATAATAACATATCATTTCCTTTTTTCAGGAATTCATTAAAAACTATTGGGGATTTTTTTCATTATCTAGGTATGGATTATAAGGAATTTATAGGATACCTATATTAGTGAAGTTCACGATTTTTTGGATATTCATCATTAAACATACCAGTTATACAACCAACAAAGGAGTTATGTGCACATCCAATATGGTTAAATGATGTGTGAATTCTAAAATAATATATAATATTATTTTAACAAAAATTGATGTGTGATTTTAATATATTTTAGAATTTTTTTAGTTACATGACATGAAATTGGGATATTCTTAATTAATGTCCCAATGGTGGGTATTTAACATGAAAATAACCTGAAATTTTTATTCTCCCCTCTTCATATTTCATGTTTATCCACCCAATCTCCATTCATAGGTGATTTGGGGCCCTCAAACCCATTCAGGTTGTTTCGTTCTTCAATGTATCATTGGCTAGGTTGTTGTGTGATTCACCGAGAATCCATTATTCTTATAACTTCATCACATTATCTTTTCATTATTAATGATTACTATATCATATTAGGATTGATGGATTTATTCTTATTGTTATTGAATCTTGTTTCATGTCTTAATTCCTATATCTTCTTCACCTTCGGTCTTGTTGGTGGTTTTTATTGAGGGCTTTGGGAGTCCATGAAAAAGGAACGTGGTTAAGTCATCATGGGAAATTTTGATTGACACTAAAATGTTGATTTAAATTAAAATGATCTATTTAAATTAAATTACATGAAACTACATTAAATATGTAATTTAAAAAATCCATTTAATTGAGGGATTTTAATGTGAAATTGGATTTTTCTCATGAGATTGGGAAAAACCCCCAATTATATTGATTTGGGTTGTGTTTTGAAATTGGATGGAAACATTTCTAATTAAATTATCATATTAAATACTCAAATTTAAAATTGTTAAATTTATTTTAGAATATTTATATCAAATTGGTTTTTAAAAAAAATTGATTCATTTAGTTATGATAGAAACCCATTGGTATTATCTTGGAAAAGGCATATTTTTATAAAAAATCATGTTGGTTTTTATTTTGAAAATCAGAAAATTTCCAAATGGAGAATTGGAAAAAAAAAATATTTTAAACTATTTGAAAATAAATTTTCCATCAATGATTTTAATTGACAGCATAAAAGCCTAGAATGTCCTTCAGTTGTTCAGATCGAACAATTATAATTCTTTACAACTTAAAGAAAACATAGTGTGAATGGTTATATCCTCGATGATATGGTGATGAGTCAATTTTGGCCAGGGTTAGAGGTAAGTGTGTATACCCATGTGTTTAGTGATCATCGTGGAGTGTGTGAAGATCTCGTAGCGTGGAATTATCATACATTTTGACAGATTAACATATTTTTACATGTTTTAATATGAGATGTAAATTTGTGATATTTTTTGTAAAATCTTTTACATTCATATGGAATTAATATTACCTATTTTATATAAATTTCTTATGAGGACACTTTTTTAAAGTATTTACATCTTTTCAATTCAAAAGCATGAATTGTTTTAATTATTCATTGACCTTTCATTATAGTTTATTTTAATTTGAGATATTTTATTGAATAATTAAATGTCAACATCTTATGATGGAATCCCTTGGGAGACCCTACTTGTATTTTAGATCACACCGCATCAGTTCCATTGGGTGTTTGTAAAATTTATCCTTCTAGGTTTGAGTAAGGGTAAAACACCACTTGTTAGTGGATCTAGGTATTGATATGTGGACTTAGAGATGTTCATCCATTGAGAAATAAGTTTTTATCATATTTTCTAAAAATTATTTGTATTTATTTAGGTTTTCTATTATTATTTGGATTATGTTACACATTACCATGTGGAGTATATTTCTTTTGTATACTATTTTATTTACCCTTATTCTATAATATTTGTGGAAAATTAATTTCCAACATCATTTGTATGATTCCAAGTGATAGTCACGAAACCATGGGGATCCAGAATGTAGTTCAGGTTACATCAGAAATGGTCCAGTTATTGGTTTACCAAGTTACATAGGATAGTATTTTAAAAGGTGGTATTAGAGGTCTAGAATGAGCTTCTTGTCTTCAATTAAGTATAAATATTTGTAATCTAATCAGGACATAAGAGGTTGTTGGGATTTAGTGTCTGGACATCTCATACCACAATAAACCTTAAGTTACCATGTGTTGTTTGGGAAAGAGATAATGAGGTTTAGTTTTACTATTATCTATAATATTTTATTTGTATAGGTCAAAATTTAAATATAGTTTATCTATCTTATTAGATTAATTTCATTTTTTATTAGTTTGATTGTTTCTCATATGTCTTCAACATTTTCTGATGATTTTTGGTAGTATAATTCCCCTATATAGATGTGTTAATCTGATCATGTTTGAATCTCTTGATGGACCTCATCAAAAAAATCGTCCAATAGACCAGAGTCTGTTTGAGAATATTGTGCATATATTCTAATATATGGGATATGAATCACCACACATTCCCATTTAGGATCTCACTTAGCAACCATAAAGTAATTTTATATGGAATAATTTTTATGGGTTTGTTTTCAAAATTTCACCAGTTTTCTATGTCTTCAATGATCATCAAGTTGAGGATGAATAGTTGTGCGGAATTAAAAGTTTTTTTTGAGTTCATTAAAACAGAAGAAAAAATCATAGTAAAGAGTGTGAGAGTCATAATTGAAGGACCTAGAAGTATTTGGTGGGACATAATTGGGATGATTAAGAATAAATAGGTCTTTGATTGGAAAGATATCTATTCTCTTTTCACTTACTAGATATACCATGAGTCAATGGTGTTATACATGTCTTAACTATTCTACAAACTTGACTAGGCTGGTAGAACCATGTTCGAGTACAAGAAATACATTATTTACCTTGTGTAGTTTGTCCCTATTGTAGTATAAAATGAGAATATGAAAACATCATGGTTAGTGTATGGAATCCATTAAGATATTCTTTCTTAAGTTTTCTTGATGAAGCTACCTTCTTGTGCTGATGTTTTGTAAATAGAATAGATGTTCAAGATGGAATTGGTTGACAAGTCAGTGTTGACAGGAATTTCATCTTCTCCCAGTTGCAATGTGTTTTCCTTAAAGGTTAAGGTGAATCATGTTGATTCTAATGGTTGTCCGTGACAGTAAGGTTATTCTAAGCATTATTTAGTTCTTGGTAGAGTCCCTTTGATTTTTACATGTTCGGAAAGACAGGGAATTCAAAGTGGGTCTGCACTGAGGCGCCCATGGTATGTGGTTCTTTTGGGCAATCAGGTCACATACATAAGCTCTATCATGTTTATTACACTATTAAAAGCACAATTATATCAATAGAACCTACAAAAACTATGGGGTAATAAATTGTTTTACGTTCATAGGTTTTCCAACCACATTCAACTGAAACGAAGCTTCTTCACATTGTGGATCTGTCTCCCGAGGATGTTGATACGAGCCCAACAACATTGATAAGTATTATCACTATAGATTCTTCATCCATGAATCCTTTATTTGATATTGTTTCATCTCATGAGTTTATCACAAACAATATTACTAATATTATGAATCATCCAAAGGATATTTTTTCTTATGTGATGGATATTATTACAACCATTGGAGTGAAGAGTGGGAAGGGAATACATTGTCCATCTTGTGCATTATCCCAATCAAATTTCAAGATTGATTATAGATATATAGTACTCAACATGAAACATCATGATGTCAAATTTGGAATGGATTTGTTCATTTCTAATAATTTAAAAATTTATTAGTATCTTTGATAAGCCATGTTTATTACAACTGATGGTGTTTTTCATTTCATTCAAGGAGAATTGTACCCAAGGATGTGGAAAGATAGGCATTCTAATCTAGCGTTCAGGAAATTGATATCAATTTTTTCTTTCCTTCTGGAGAGGGAATATTTGAGCAGTGATATCCCTTCAGTTTCTTTAAATATTAAAAAATTGTTTGTTTCATACTTCTCAGATTTTCAACATTTATGGGAGAATAAGATTTCCATGATTTTCTTACTTAGTACTCAACAACTGTTTATCCCCTCTTACCAAATGGTACTCCTTGAATTGATTTAGGTGTAGACATATTTGGAAAATCTTCTTTGAGAAGGTTTCATACTTCCTAGTGTGTCACATTTAGAAAAGTCTCTTCTCTTCACTAAAAAAAGATGATGGTTCTGTTCGCCTCATTGTTCAATATTGATAACTAAATTGACAGATATTAAATAATAAGTATATATTTCCTTGAATTAAAAATATATTTGATCAATTTAAAGTGTAAATTTATTTCTTGATGTTTGATTTTCAGTGTGGCTAACCTCAGATGGGGATAAAAGAATCAAATGTAAATAAAAACAACATTCAAAGTAGCTAAAACAATAATATATACCTTTTCATGAAATTTTTATTATTCAATTACTCTTTGGTCTTTATGGATTTGATGAATAGTATATTCCATGAGTATCTTCATACCATCATAGTGGCCTTTGTGGATGACATCCATGTTTACTCTAAGTCAGATGAGGAACGTGTGTGTCATCCTAAAACAATTATACATTTTTTGAGAAAAAACTAACATTATGATAATATTTTCAAATGGTATTTTTGGATTCTTTAAATTATTTTTTTGACACCTAGTTTCAAAACAGGGTTAATCATTTGACCCTAATAATTTAAATTCTGTTATGATATGGGGGAATTCATAAAATGATTTTATGATTTGGAACTTCTGGGGTATAGTTGGGAATTATCACCAGTTCATAAAGGACTTCTCAATGTGGTATTCTTCTAAGACATCTCTATCATAGAAGGGAGTAAAGATTTCGCAGGGTGAGAAATATCATAATTATTTCGTTGAGATGAAACATCCTTCGATGACTTCCCTATTGTTGACTCTATTAGAGGACAAGAAGGGTTATGTGGCCATCTATGATACAACAAGTTCAGGTTTGGTATACTTTCTTATGAAATGAGATCATGTAGTTATTATGGATATCATCAGTTTCATCAAAAAAAGAAATATTACCCATACTATGACCTTGATCTTACTATTGTGATGTATGTTCATAAGATTTGGTTGAATTCCATTTAAAAAGAATGGTTTATAGTGTATTCTTACCACAAAATCTAGAGTTATAGATTCTTGTAAAAATATATGAATATCCATATGATATGATGGTTAAAATAACTACAATATTTTGAATTAGTCATCACCAATACCCCATGGAATATTAAGGGTGTCGAAGATGATTTGAGAATGAAAATACCAACACATGTTCTGAAAGAATAATTGGAAGAGAGTAACATAATGGATTTAGTTTCACAGTTGGACATTTGAGTCTGAGAATAAGGGGATAAGGTTGCATTGCCTAGTGTTTAGTTGACATCCTTTGTTCCTGAGATGGTCCTTCTAGAAAAAAAACCTGAAGATGTGTTCTGTAGAATTAGATACACTCTTTATGGTTCAGAGATCATACCTAATTGGCCTTTCTTCACCAAGGATATTCTTCTCTAATGAATTCAAATTTTTTTTCCATTGGAGATAAGGAATGCTATGTTGGGGGGTTTTAATAACTCTAAATGTTCATTGAACCTATGATCTCTAAAAAATTTCTATGACATGTGTCCTTAATTTTGGTGGGTAGGTATGACACGAGGTATTTCAGAATTTTTCTCTCACTATTATATGTGCAAATAGTTCTACTCGAGGAAATAGAAACCTTTGGGTTTCCTCCAGCACCTTAATGTTCCATCTTGGAAGTGGGATGAGATCTCTATGGATATTTTGGTTGGGTTTCGATGTATTCAAAGAAATAAAATTTTGACATGGTTTTAATTGAAGAACTAATAAAATGGACTCACATTGAACCCATTCTAGAAACAACCAAATTTAAGGACTTGGGAAATTTATAAGTGAAAGATATTTTTTATATTCAGAGAGTTTTATAAATTATAGTTACTAATTAGGATCCCCAGTTCAGTTCTAATTTTTTGAGTGGCCATTATGGGGTTTTGGGATTACAGATATGTTTAGGTAAGTCATACTTCCCGTATTTGGATTTCCTGAAACAATGATCTATTCAAATTCTTGAGGATATTCTCCGAACATATATTCACTACATTGTTGGTTCTTGGAATATCTTTTTGGGTATGGATGATTTTTCATATAAAAATAGTTATCTGTCTACAATCAAAATGACTCTTTTTGTGGCCTTGTATGGTCTGCCTTCTAGATATCCTTTGTTTTGGTCGAATATTTGTGAATTTTCATTAGTTGGATCAATTAAAGTTCAAGAGAAAATATAAAATATTAAATTGATTTACCAGATGATGTTCATGTCATAGATCTTGTAGATGTCTTATGCTGATATTCATCACAGACTATTAGAATTTTCAAATGGTGGAAAGGTGTTCTTGAATGTTTCACTATATTTGTGTCATCGATGGAGTAAAGGCAAACTTAATACTCCTTTTGTGAGACCATTTATGGTTATTGAGAATTTAGGGAATGTTTCATACCATTTATTACTTCCACCATAGATTAAATTGATAGATATTGTGTTTTTTATATCTCATCTACATAAGTATCCATATGATTAATCTCATGTGATGTGTTGTTGTGTTCTCAAATTTGAGCCTATTTTATCCACGATTGAAAGGATATTCCAAATAGTTGATTCTAAATTGATGGTACATTTTGTGAGGTTTATACCTTTGTATTTTTTTATATGGAAGCACAGTTTAGATTCTCATGAGACATGGGAGTTTGAGGTACTGACTATAGAGTAATGGCCTCTCTTTTTTAATATAGAATAATACTAACTATATTTATGGGGGGGAAATGTTTTTATGGTGAAAACATGTAAAATCCAATGTACATTATGTCAGGTTTTCTTTAAACATTTTCATGGTTATCCAACATCGTTATCTACGTAGGGATGAGAGGGAATTGGGAGGATTCTAATAATAGTGAATTCCTTATTTGTAGGATTTCCCATATAAAACATGATGTTTCAACATCATTCTTGTGAATGACGCACATTCTAATGTTGTTACAATACATGTGAATTCTAATATAATAATAAAAAAAATTCAAAAATGGTAATATTGTTTTTGGTGATTTTGGGATTTTTCAATTAGAAGACATATAATTGCATTACACGACGTGTAAAACCATGAGTGTTGTTTTTAAGGTAAAAAATCAGCTAAAATTTTTATTTATTCCACCGAATATTTATTTTATCTCAACTGAAGTTACATTACTAGGTGATTTTGGCTACCACTATCCATTTTGGGACATTTTTTCAATAAATGATTGTTTTTGTGGTTTCAGATTCACTCACTAAGTAAGTCTCCCTCCTAATATTTCATATATTTTTATTTCCCTTCTTGGATATTTCCTGATCATCTTTGAAAATATGGATATATGATCTATGTTGTTGAAATATTTTTCACGGTTGAGTTCATAAATATCCTGCTCCATTATACTTGTCAGTGGGTTCTATTTTGGTCTTCGTGTTTTTATGAAAAGGTAAATAATTCTGTTATGATGGAAAAAATTATTTTCCTTGAAATTAATGGTTTCAATTCAATTGTTTGATTTAAATTTATTTAATTGAATCATCATTCAATTTTTATATTAGAAACCCAATTAACTTGAATTGGGGGATTTTAATGAGAAATTGTATTTCTCACCTGAAATTAATAAAAAACCACAAATTCAATTCAATTGGGATATGTCGTGAAATTAGATAAGAAAATTTCAAACTGAATTTTGGAATCTAATTGTGGAAATTAAAATTGTGAAATTGATTTGATGAAATTTTTTTCCAATAGGTTATTGAGAGAAATTTCAATAATTGGAATTTAATAAAACCAAATGGTTTTTATCATGAAAATAGAATTTTTTGATTAAAAATAGGTTTTTCTTTTTAAATGGAAAACTGGCACCTTTGAAAATTTTAAATTGTATGAATTTTATTGTAAATTGTTTCAAAATAAATTTATCATCCTTCATTGTACTATAGAAAATGAAAACAAAGGTAGTTAGTGAGTTATTAATATATCTATATTTTGATTCACTATAACTAAAACAATTTATAGTGCATCAGGTCACATCCCTGATGGGATAATGATTAGTCACTCTTGGATAATGTTAGTGGGAAAGTTTTATACGCATATTTCACTAATCAACATCGATTGTGTGAGTATCCATTAGCATGGAACTATCATACATATTCTCAGATAACCATTCCACTCCCTTGTTTATATATGTGATAAAAATGTGTTAAAATATTTGTAAAATATTTTACAGGACTACTGAATATATTGAAATTGTAATATAGAATTTTTTTTGAATACCATTGATGAGAGTATTTCCAGTATTAGAAATGTAAAGTATGACTTGTTTTAATTATTCTCTGAATGAACATGCCTATTTATTTAAAATCGAGAACATTAATTATTTAATTAAATGTTGAAATCATATTATTGAATCATTAGTGAGACCCTCCTTTGCTTTAATATCTCTCTCTACCTCTTCCTTAACTTGTTGGAAGATGCTCTCCTTCCATGTTTGATTAGTGGTAAAGCCCCGAATAGAGGTGGTTCTATATATTGATCTATAGACATGGAGAAATGTGTCTCTTTGTACATGGGTTTTTATCATCTTTTTTATACTTTTTAATATTTCTTTGTGTGGTATATTTTTGTTTGACTTCTAGTAACCATTTACATGTGGTGTTTCTTTAGTATCCATTCTGCCTTGTTTATCCTCTATTTGCAATTTTTGGTGGAAAATTCATTCCCAAGTTCTTTTGTACGATGTCATTTGATAGTCACTAACCCATAGGAATTGGGAATGTATATTTGTCTCTATCTAGACCAGTTTGATTAATGACTGACTAGGGTACCATGGATGGGTCATGACAGTTAGCCATAACATTCCCTAATGTTTTCATGTTTTATGTTATTGCTGTATCAAATGTTTAATTTATGTTATGATCTATTATCATTCAAATATTTTTATTTATATAATCCACACCCCTATTATGTTATCATAGTTATCTAATTAACTCACATGTAATGCGTCAATCATGTTATTCATTGATTAATCCCCTCTTGGGATTTATTGTTCAACCTTTTTTATGTCACTTCCTCGGTTATCCCATACTATATGGAAGATTATAAAAATTTATGGGCATTATATGGATATTTACTCTCCAAAATTGTGTTAATCTATCATGTTTATATGATATGTACCTAATTAATCAAATACAAAATTCCCCAAGAACATATGGTGTTATATGTTTTATAGCTTTATGAATTAATATAGGATTTCATATGTTTTAAAATGGGGGTTGTCACCATTGGTATAAGTGAAACGTATAGTTATTTTTGGGGATATACATTTTAAAAATAAAGTTAAATCTAAAGGGATTGTTATAAACATACAAAGTAAACCCATAAATTGGTATTATACAAATTATATTTTTTAGAAAAATTGTATATATCACTGTCTCCATAATACAAGTTCATGTGACACTTCTATAATTATACCTAGTTGTAATAATCTAAAAAATGGCATGTATTGATATAATCGATAATCACCTGGTGCATCGAAACAAGCATCGCTACCCACCTCATTTTTCAAACCTGGGTTGTATTTATTGGTAATCATGTATGATTATTATAAAACATTTTTATTGGGAAAAAAATTCATATATTATTTTTTGTTATTAATAGATCATGTATAAATTAAATTTCCAACCAGAAATTTATAATATAAAGAATAAATATAACTACATGTTTTCCATGAATAAGCATTTATACATGATTTTGGGATTAATAATTTAAAAATATATTCCCAAATTGTCAATTTATCTCTACTCAATTGATTTTAAGAAGATAAAATTAGTCAAAACAATCATGATAAGAAATGTGTTCACTACAAAAATGGGATTCCAAATCTATTGACTGTATGAGTCATTATCTTCTTGTAATTACTTTCTCAATTAAATCATATATTTAATAGGAACATGAATAAAGGGATAAATCCACTACCACTGATTAAGGATAATGTTCCAATAAGATGTTTTGTTATAATGGCCTCGAAATATCACAGGATCATCCAATCCTCTAATCATATAATAGTAGACCCAATCTATTGATATTATATTTTCAATAATTTAATTCTCTTACAATGAAATTTCTTACTATATGTTTGTCATATAATGGAGGAAATATGTCAATGGAATATATCGATAAAAAATTCGACTCTTTGGGAAAAAATAAAATAAATATAGGTAAAATAATTAATGAACTTTTTCAATAAATATCCCCCTTAGACACTCTAAATATGTAGAGACCCGAATCTTGAAGTACATGGACATTACATTACTTTTTCAGAATACTTAGTACATAAAAAAATTTACACACAAGGACCAAAATAGTTTAGTGTTGTTGGAAACTTAGAATATAATCTTCTAATCATGGTGAAAGATCTTCAACATCTCCCATAAAGATCTTCCCTTTTTTTACCTGAATCCTTTATTTATATCCTGGGGAAAAGAAAACATAAAAGGGGTGAGCTCAAATGCCCATTAATGGTAAACATAGAGAACATAAAACAATCCATAAACATTTGAATGCAAAACATGAAAATAAAATCTAAACATCAAAATCTTGAGCAAAGACATGAATCTTGGAAGTCCGTAAGGCATATATCATAAGGGATCATCAATCATGATAAAATAGCATGGGAATAAAGCCTGTAATTGTGGCAACCATTAAGAACATGTTATGATTTCCATAGTATCCAAGGCATTGCTTCCAAGACCATCTTAGTGGACAAAGTCCCTTTCTGAATCGAGTTCACTCCTCGTTTCATTACATTAACATTGAACCAGATTGACATACCATTCCAGACATGTCTATATCATGAGATATAAATCTTTACCCAATTCATTGGAGGGATATATAGGTCCCACCCATCTCATAATGAAATCATTCTTACTTGTGACACAAAATAAACATACATCGTTCATAATAACCCAACGAATAAAATGGGTGTCATAAACATCATCCCATCATTACATAATCTATATAAAATAAATTGATATCATTTCATAATAAGAAAAATGAAACCATATAAATCATAGAGACATTATACTTGAAACATACACATATGAAATAATGTCATCTTAGATGGAAATTGGTTTTGATAATGCACTTGAAATGAATTCTTGAGGATAATATCCTTTAATATTGAAAATCATTTTATTTTCACAAAATGCAATTCAATTTTAAAAGAAAAATATTTTGTTGAAAATAATCATGAAATCTTTTGGTTGAATCCTCATGATAATAAGTCTTTATAAAATCGTAAAAATCCTTTCATGCTGTATAAGTTAAAAAAACATTCTTCTCGCAATTTTTCCGGAAAAGTCAAAAAGTACCTCGTAAAAGAAAGATTCCATACATACCATGTAGTAAAAGTAAAAAATGGGTAAAAATGACTTTAAACATACATTAAAACATTTATATAAAACATGTACATGGATAATAACAATAACCCCAAGAAGTACTTAAGAATAAACAATCTCGGATAAGAATGAGATTGGAATAATTATCCCTTACCTTATGTCTGTTATGCTTCGTATGTATCTGAAACTCCTGTATAATGATTTAAATAATGTCATTGAATTATTACATAATCATATTCATTGTTATGATATCATATATGGTTCACTTATGACATTATATTACCCGTTCTTTTGTAAATTCCATGTTAACGAGTGTTTTGGGAAAAATGGATTCATTTGTCGTTCGTGTTTTGACTTGTAATTTTTCATATGATTACATAGATCATGATTACTTAATTCCAGAATATAAAACATGATTTATATATAATATATATTCAGAGTATACATATATATAATATATCGATAAATGGAAATAAATACACCGTTCAGGGAGACGGTATGCCGTAAGTACGCATGAACACTATTTTCGTTTCCTTATTGAGTTGAATGGAATTAAGTAGATTACATACATATATATATATATAGATAAATCCGGTAGATTAATAATTTCAAATATTTCATTATTATTTCATATATATACTATATAATCATTCTTAAATGGTTAACATGGAGAATGAATCTGATCGCGTCGTGGAGACGGTAGTCCATACGTACGCATGAGTGATTATATCATTTCCATAATTATTGAATTGAATTGGAGGGGATGATAAAATATATAAGAATCAGTATGATGTTATAATAAATATTTATAGTTATTATTTACACCATTATAACCATCCATGTAAGGTGTTGGTGGAAAAATAGATTAAACCACGGCGTGGAGACGGTATTCCGTACGTACACACGTGCGGTGATTTTGTTTTTCGTAGGATGGATAGAAGGTGAAATGGGGTTGGTTCATATTTATAATAACATATCAGTATATTAGTGACACTGATTTTATTACTTAATAATGAAATAACTAAAGAAGAATATGTTGAAGAAGAAAGAAGCCTGAAAGAATATGTAGAAGAAATTACCTCTTCTTCGATACGCCTCTTTGAAACCTCCTCTTAGGGCAGTAAGATTGGTCTTTGAAGTAGACCAGGACCTCTAGGATGTTTCTAGGGAAGTGGAGAAGAGATGTTTTCAAGGGTTTGGCTGATATTGAAGGCTCAAAGTGGTGTGAGGAAGAGAGGGAGGAGGTACCCTTTTATAAGGGAGGAGAGGGGCACCTTTGGAAATCATAAAAATATTAATTTATAATAAATCTAACCCCACATAAAAACCTCAAAAAAATGAATCATATTCGAATATTAGATGGTATAAGGTTGTAATATCATCAGAAAATAAAATTTATACATGTTAGGAATTTATTTTAAACATTATTAACTTGATTTATCCTTATTTAATCAATTTAATGTTATTTGTGGTAATAACATTCTAAATTTTAAATTATAACAAATAATTACTTATTTGTTGTGAATTTTCCATAATTGGATACTTTAAAACATTATAGACCATATAAATTTAAATTTATAATTTTTAAATAATTTTTGTGGTTTTTAAACAATTATATAATATTTTATTTTTATAAAATAACAATAGTGTCAATTTTTACACTTTTCATTTATTTGAATTTAAATAAAATATATACAGAATATATGGTCGAACTAAATTCTTTAATAGATTCATAAAAGGTCATATGTATCTATAAAATTATTGGAGAACATTAAATAGTTCATATAATATTTATTTGTTTATTTTTAAAACCATTTATTTGGTTTATCTCTTAATAATATAATTACTACAACATTATTGTATAATTATTTAATATACTTATTTGTTGCATAAAAATATAAAATAAAATCCTATGATTAAGGTAAATCTATTAACTTTCACAATAATACTTTTACTAGAATTTTTCATCTTAAAATCATAATATTTAAATTGTTATATTTATTAAATTATGAAGGTGACAACTTTGGCATCATTTAAAATAAAATAATATAAGTGTCATAATCACTTTTATAATACTAAAAACGGTTATATATTAGGTAATTGGATTATTATGGTATATATATACACTACCAATAAGTTTTGGTCAGGTTTGTGGGCCTTTTAATGGGAAATATGTTTTCCATAAAAACTATATTACTGATTTTTTCACTTAATAAATAATTTCTTCATCATTAATGTATCACCATTAATGTCAATTATTTTATCCCTAAAAATTCAAAATAAATTATCATGATGTATATAATTTAATTATATTTTTGGATAATATTCATGTTCGATGTTTTATGATGTTTATCACTAAATTAAAATTATTATACTTATAAGATTTAAGAGAGTGACATGTTTTCACTTTCTTTGGTTTTAAAAATAATTAAATTATTTTCATGGTAAAAAGTCAATAAAATGAATCTAATCAGAACCTTATGGTATATGGGTAGACTTTTAGTCATCAAATATGATTTTTTCTGGTGTTAGGGTTATTTTATAATCTTATATTTACCCCTAATTACCCGATTTACCTTTAACTATGGTAAATAAAATTTACCGTAGTTACTATTCAAAATGCCCAAAAATAAAAACTAGCTTATTAACATAATTTTGACCCAATGATTCCAAATATGGAATCCATTATTCCAAATTAAATATACAATAGTTGAATAAATTAAATTAAAATTAATCATGTTGTCGAAAGAAAACAGGTTTTTGTTTTAAACATTGCAAAATACTGAATTAATTTAACCTACGAATTCAAGGTAAAATAAATTCTAATGACATAGAATATATTAACTAGTAAAAATATATTCTATTTATACTTTAAAACCATTCAATATAATAATTTAACCACATATGTTATTACGATGAAAAAATTTGTTTTTAATTAAAATATAGCGTGTTTTTATTATTCATTAAAATATGAATGTTATCAGAATAATATGAAAAATTTATCCAAGGTAAAGTTTTATATCATTATTCCAAAGAATAATTTTTTTTTTGTAAAATTGAACTTATAAACATGTCAAAGACAAGATTTAAAGTGGGTGCGCCATCAAAAGGCGGCAAAACTGCATTTTTTGAATAATACTTATTTTACCTGAAAAATTTATTTTGTTCTTATTACATTGTTCTAGAAAATGTGTAAGATGAATAATAATGTTATAAAATTCAAAATTTAGTTAATACAATTCATAAGGGCTAGTTCATAATAATATTATAACAATATATCATTGTTTAGTAAAACCCGATATTGCGTACAACACACGCTATCGAGGAAGGTCTGATTGCATGTAATGGAAGCCAAGTCAGGGTTGCATGTAGTTCACGACTCCTTTGTTGTTGAGTATAACAAAATACATTGAATATATATATATATATACTCAATGTTTCGTAGAATAACTACTATCAAACAATCATGAAATTGTGTGTAACACGATCCAAGAATAGTGTTGTGTATACTGCAAACTAATACGGTGATGTGTATAGCACAAGATTATATTTCTGTAGAATAAAACACATGACATCAAATAAATTAAAAATAATACTTATCATAAAACATTGGGTTGTTACATTCTACCCCCCTTCAAATGAATTTCGCCCTCGAAATTCGTCGGGGTTATACATGGTTTTCTACTTGAAATTTTCTTTAATTGCAACACACATCATAAAATTAAATAACAAAACTTAACTTTAAAAACTAAAGTATGAAACATAATGGTTACCCAAATTAACTAATCACTGGGTTTCCACATATGAGAACATTGGTGAAAATATGGATATGGAAGAAAAATCTAAAAATCATGTTCTGATGGGGAGTGGTAGAGTACATGGCTATAAAAAAGCCAACAATCACAAAGCCATAAATTTATGATGATCTAAGGTACCATCTGATTCATCAGATATAAGAGCACTAGGTCAACATTTTTGGTTTTCAATATCATTTCCCTAAAGTTGAAAATTTTGAATTAGAAGAAATACTTTCTTGATTTTGGTACAATCTCACAGTTGTTCGTGCTTTGATCAATTTCCATTTCATCTCTTAATGAAATGAAGTTAAAATTGTTCTTCATGAAGTGTTAATAGGTCATGTGATAGAATGAATGGTCATTCCATCTATTTCAAACAAAAGTTTAGAAAATGTTATCAAATATACATAAGTCCATATATGGTGAGTTAATCATATACGATTCCAAAAATGAACTTATACTTCATATATCATACCTCTTAATAAAATAAAACTAGTTTCTACTAACTATGGACTTCCTGTATGCCAGTGGTAGGCGATAAAGGCCAATCGTACTTCAGTTGTGGGTTCGATTCCCATAGCCTTGTCCGACGTTACGAGTTGTCGCCCTCCCTACAGGTTGTCCTTTTTTTCTAAAAATACATTATTATAACTTTACATCAATAAAATAGAAAAAGTTCTAGCCTTAAACAATACTAACTTATGTACAACATAATCCATTTCAATCTTTAGGCTTATCAAAAATACTATTGTCCACTCTCATATTATAGTGAAAATGATTACCAGAGAGTTCATATAACATGCATGTTAACACCACCTTTGATCCCCATATATCATAAGATATTTCTTGTTGGTCACATTCCAAACATTCGAAGGCCTTAATCATGTATTCTCTTGAAAAAAAATGAATACCCATTGATCCATAGTGAAAAAATGAATGCAGTTAAAAGTTAACCCTTTCCACATACCAAAATCCTACAAATTCTATATACTCAAACCATGATATCACTTAGTCCTTATATCAATCATGATCTCATGAATACTATCAAACAACTCATTATCCTTTTATCCTTTCATTATGCACATATCATCTACCTTCCAAATTTTTTGAATAACCTTTCATGGTTACCGGTACTATTCAACATATACTTTCAAATACTTTAGGAAAAACAATAGTATAACAATCCTTCGATTTTTTTCTTTATTACATAGCACCATACATTATTATTGATAAAAATGCAATCATTCCACTATCTTCATAAACCACTAGTTGAGCTTCATTATTTCATTCATCTCATATTTCATTTGTAGTCTATTCATCATCATCCACATAAATACTACTCATATGACAATGCTGATTCTCTTCTTGAGATTTTCCCTTAGGGAATTGGTTTTCATAATGCCCATACATTCCACATTTAAAACATCTAATCATTGTTGATATAGTAGAAATACCATTATCCTTGTCCACGGTGTTAACTGATCCTTTTTGTTTACACATACTAGATTTGTGTCCTTCTTTTCCACACCCAAAGCATCTCCCAGTTCCTTTGAAACAATCTCCCCGATGCCTCTTCCCACATGATTTACATGAGGGAAATTGAACATTCTTTCCTCTATGATCATCATGAAACTCCATATTTCTCTTATTATCTATGTCGGAAAACATACCAAAGTTGAGATTATTGATCATATTATTAGATTTCTGATTAGGCATAATAACGATGTTTGGACTTCCAAATCCTGTTTAATTTGGTTGCTCATGAAGAATATCATCCCGTTGTTCGTCATATCCTCCATTATCGTGAATCTTCTTGTTTCCAGCCATTTTCTAAAACCCAAAAAGAATCGTGTGAGAGGAAAAAATCATACTAGGGAAAATAACATAATAAAGGGGGAGTACTGTCAATATCTAATCAAATTAGGTTAATTTCTACGATCGTTACCGTATTTCAAGAACTATATCATATACATATACTTATCCTTAGGGACATCCCTAGACATACCTTAGAAATATCTCTAGGGATCTCACTAACGTTTTCGCATCCTAGATTGCAAAGGTGGACTAAAACATTCCTCTCATACCAACTGTGGAGACCCGAAGCTTGATGTACATGGACATTACATTACTTTTGTGGAATACATAGTACATAACAAAAATAGACACACAAGGACCGTAATAGTTTAGTGTATTTGGAAACTCAGAATATAATCTTCTAATCGTGGTGAAATATCTTCAACATATCCCATAAAGTTCTTCCCTTTTTTTACCTAAAACCTTTCTTTATATCCGAGGGAAAAGAAAACATAAAATGGGTGAGATCAAATGCCCATTAAGGGTAAACATAGAGAATATAAAACAATCCATAAACATTTGAATGCTAAAACTTGAACATAAAATCTAAACATAAAAATCATGAGGAAAGAAATGAATCTTGGAAGTACGTAAGGCATATATCATAAGGGAACATCAATCATGATAAAATAGTATGGGAATAAAGCATGTAATCGTGTCAACCATTAAGTACATGTTATGATTTACATAGTAGCCAAGGCATTGCTGCCAATACTATCTTAGTGGACAATGTCGCTTTCTGAATCGGGTTCACTCCTCGTTTCAGTCCTGTGACACTGAACTGGATTAACTTACCATTCCAGCCACGTCTATCTCATGAGATATAAATCTTTACCCAATGAATTGGAGGGAAATATAGGTCCCACCCATCTCATAATGAAATAATTCTTACTTGTGCCACAAAATAAACATACATCATTCATAATAACCCAACAAATATAATGGGTTTCATAAACATCATCCCATCATCACATAACCCATATAAAAGAAATGGATATCATTTCATAATAAGAAAATTAAAACCATATAATTCATAGAGACATTATACTTGAAACATACACATATGAAATAATGTCATCTTAGATGGAAAATGGTTTTGATAAAGAACTTGATATGAATTCTTGAGGAAAATATCCTATCATCTTGAAAATCATTTTATTTTTACAAAATGCCATTTAATTTTAAAAGAAAAGGATTTTGTTGAAAATAGTCATTAAATCTTTTGGAGAAAGCTTCATGAAAATAAGTCTTTATAAAACCGTAAAAATCCTTTCATGTTGTATAAGTTAAAAAAACTTTCTTCTCGTACTTTTGCCGGAAAAGTCAAAAAGTACCTCGTAAAAGAAAGATTCAATACATACCAGGTATTAAAATTCAAAAATGGGTAAAAAGGACTTTAAACATTCATTAAAACATTTTTATAAAACATGTACATGGATAATAACAATTACCCCAATAAATACTTAAGAATAAACAATCTTGGATTAGAATGAGATTGGAATAATTATCCCATACCCTATGACCGATATGCTTCATATGTATCTGAAACTCCTGTATAATGATTTAAATAATGTCATTTACTTATTATAGAATCATATTCATTGTTATGATATCATATATGGTTCACTTATGACTTTATATTACCATTTCGTTTTTAAATTCCATGTTAAAGAGTGTTTTGGGCAAAATCGTTTCATTTGTCGTTCGTCTTTTGACTTGTAATTATTCATATGATTACATAGATCATGATTACTTAATTCCAGAATATAAAACTTTATTTATATATAATATATATTCATAATATACAAATATATAATAGATCGATAAATAGAACGAAATACACCGTTCATGGAGATGGTAGGCCGTACGTACACATGAACGCTATTTTCGTTTACTTATTGATGTGAATGAAATTAAGTAGCTCAAATACATTTATATATATAAATAAATCCATTATCTTTATAATGTCATATATTTCATTATTATTTCTTATATATACTTTATAATCATTCTTAAATGGTTCACATGGAGAATTAATCTCATCGTGTCGTGGAGACGGTAGTCCGTACGTACGCACGAGCGATGATATCGTTTCCATAATTATTGCATTGAATTGGATTGGATGATACAATATATCAGAATCAGTATGATTTTATAATAACTATGTATTTTTATTATTTACCCCATTATACCCATCCATGTAAGGTGTTGGTGTAAAAAGAGATTACACCACGGCGTGGACACGGTATTCCGTACGTACACACGCGCGGTGATTTTGTTTTCCTTAGGATGGATAGATGGTGAAATGGTGTAGTTTCATATTTATAATAAAATATCAGATTATTAGTGATACTTATTTTATTACATTATAATGAAACAACTAAAGAAGAAGAAGTGGAAGAAGAAATAAGCTTGAAAGTATCGGTAGAAGAAATTACAACTTCTTCGATATGCCTCTTTGAAACCTCCTCTTAGGGCACTATGATTGGTATTTGAAGTAGACCAGGACCTCTAGGATGTTTATAGGGAAGTGGAGAAGATAATTGTTCAAGGTTTTGGCCGATATTGAAGGCTCAACGTGGTGTGAGGAAGAGAGGGAAGAGGTTCCCTTTTATAAGGGAGGAGAGGGGCACCTTTGGAAATCTTAAAAATTTTAATTTATAATAAATATAACCCCACTTAAAACCCTCCAAATATGACTCCTATTAGAATATTAGATGAGATAGGGTTGTAATCCCATCATACAATAAAATTTATACATGTTAGAAATTTATTTTAAACATTATCAACTTGATTTATCCGTATTTAATCAATTTAATTTTATTTGTGGTAATAACATTCTAAATTTTACATTATAACAAATAATTACTTATTTATTGTGAATTTCCCATAATTGGATACATTATAATATTTTATACCATATAAATTTATGTTTATAATTTTTAAATATTTTTTTTATTTTTAAACAATTTTATAATATGTTATTTTTATAAAATAACAATAGTGTCAATTTTGAAACTATTCATTTATTGGAATTTAAATAAAATATATACAGAATATATGGTCGAACTAAAATCTGTAATAGATTCATTAAAGGTCATATGTATCTATAAATTTAGTGGATCATATTAAATAGTTCATATAATATTTATTTTATTATTTTTAAAACCATTTATTTGTTTTATCTCATAATAAAATAATTTCTACAACATTTTTGTATAATTATTTAATATAATTTTCTGTTGCATAAAAATTAAAAATAAAATCCTATGATAACGATAAATCTATTTCCTTTCACAAGAATACATTTACTCGAATTTATCATCTTAAAATCATAATATTTAAATTGTTATATTTATTAAATTATGAAGGTGACAGCATTGGCATCATTTAATATAAAATAATATAAGTGTCATAATCACTTTTATAAGACTCCAAACGGATATATATTAGGTAATTGGATATTTATTGTATAGATATACACTACCAATCTATTTTGGTCAGGTTTTTGAGACTTTTAATGGGTATTATTATTTCAATAAAAATTATATTACTGATTTTTCACTTAATAAATAATTTATGCATCAATAATGTATCACCATTAATGATGATTATTTAATCACTAAAAATTCTAAATAAATTATAATGATATAGATAATTTTATTATCATTCTGGATACTATTCAGGTTCGATGTTTTATGTTGTTTATCACTAAATGAAAATTATTATACTTATAATATTTAAGAGAGTGACATGTTGTCACTTTCTTTGGTTTTAATAATAATTAAATTATTTTCATGGTAAAAAGTTCATAAAATGAATATAATCTGACCGTTAGGTAAAATGGGTCTACTTTTAGTCATCCAATAGTATTTTTTCAGGTGTTAGGGTAATTTTATAATCTTATATTTACCCTTAATTACCTGATTTACCTTGAACTATGGTAAATAAAATTAACCGTAGTTACTATTCATAATGCCCAAAAATAAAAATTAGATTATTAACATAATTTGGACCCACTGATTCCAAATATGGAATCCATTTTTCCAACTTCAATACCAAAAAGTTTCAGAAATTAAATTAAAAATAATCTCGTTGTCGAAGGAAAACATGTTTTTGTTTAAAACATTACAAAAGACTCAATTGATTTAACGTACGAATTCAATGTAAAATCAATGATAATGACATAAATTATATTAAATGGTAAAAATATATTATATTTATAATTTAAAACCATTCAATACTATAATTTTACCATGTAAGTATTATGATGAAAAAAGTTGTTTTTAATTAAAATATAGCGTGTTTTTACTATTCATTAAAATTTGAAAGTTATGAGAATAATATGAAAAATTTATCCAATGTAATTTTTTATATCCTGATTCCAAAGAATAATTTTATTTTGTAAAATTTAACTTATAAACATGTCAAAAACTACAATTAAAGTGGGTGCGCCATCAAAAGGCGGCAAAACTGCATTTTTTTAAAAATACTTATTTTACATGAAAAATTAATTTTGTTCTTATACAATGTTCTAGAAAATGTGTAAGATGAATATTAACGTTATAAAATTCAAATTTTAGTTAATACGATTCATAAGGGCTAGTTCAAAATAATATTATAATAATATATCATTGTTTAGTAAAACTCGGTATTGCGTACAACACAAGTTATCGAGGAAGGTCGTTATTACGTGTAATGCAAGCCATGTTAGGGTTGCGTGTAGTGCACGACTCCTTTGTTTTTGCGTATAACAAAATACATTGAATATATATACACTCAATGTTTCGTAGAATAAATACTATCAAACAAACATGAAATTGTGTGTAACACGATCCAAGAATAGTGTTGCGTATACTGCAAGCTAATACGATGTTGCGTATAGCACAAGATAATCTTGTTGTAGCATAAAACACATGACATCAAATAAATTAAAAATAATACTTATCATAAAATCTTGGTTTGTTACAAACTTAAAATTTGAAAGTATTTCCTTGGACTCTAAAAATGATAAAAATTACATTACGGTGGTTGAGATAATCATTATAAAAAATTCTTGATATTCATTTGGATTTTTCAATTATCATAAATGTAAATTTGATGTATTAATTAGTGGGATATTGTTCAATTGACAATAAATGTTGATTATGTAATTTTACATGTATGAGAGAATGGTTTGAAGTCACATCATTGTCGATATGGTGATCAGAAAACCTCAAGGGTCTCATGCATCTAGAGAATAGTATTGTAGAATAGATTTTAATTTTGTTTGTGATATGGAAAAGAATCATCGGTGTAAGAATTTCAACCATCCAAATTGTAAATCATATCAGAAGAATCATCTAAAAAATTACCCAAAGGTGACAAAAAATGTCATTATATAAATGAAGAGGGAAACCTAGCCAGTAATTTCTAATTTGATAATACTTTTAATGTGTTGTATGAATGAATTATTCCATTCAAATACCATACCATTGTCTATTGTTCTAATAATAAGACTATGAGACATTGGGAACATATCTTCCAAGCCAATGGTAATCAACAACAATAGACAAAAACAACCTCCATGGCCAGGAGAGATGTGGAATGCTTATGAAATCCCAACTAATTAGTTGGATCCTGAAAACAATGTAGTAATAGGTATTATATTTTACCATTCAAGGGTTATGGAAATTATATATGATTACATTTTGATGAATGCATTCATATGGTGCATTTTTAGAGGAACTATTATATCACCACAACAACAAAAATTATTAGAGAAGTTTTTCAAAATATAATATGTTGAAATTATTCTAGGCTATGTATATAAATTCTCACCTTTCAATATTTTATAGATACATTTTTTAGAAAAAAACAATGTGATACTCCCTTGTTTAAAATATCAATATGTTTTAGGTATGGATTGTATTACCTAGTTATCGGTACCAAAAATATCTACAATATGATAACAACCCCAGGTATGGTAAATCATTATATTATTCTATTATAGCGTAATGTAGAATAAGAATATCCCTCATATCTTCATTTAATGTGTGAATTTGATTTATTATTATAATAAATATATATCTCAATTTATTGAGACATAGTAAAGTATCATCCCTGATTAAAAGATCATTTAATGGTAATTCACTAATGCATTTCTTGAAAAATATCATATTCTTTGTTCAAGATGAGAGGGTGAGTTCTCAATAAAAATTATACCTTGATATTTTGAGATATTTGTGACACCGTATAGAAAATCCATTATTGATCGTTATGAGATTAGTAAATAAATACAACATAAAATGTGCCACCCCAAGGCATTTTAATATTTTCATATTAGAATAAATAATATTTTTCGTTGTTTATACACAACAAAAATTATAACTCATTCTAAATTTACATTTTTTACACACAATGTCGAGTTTTACATACTTTTAAAATAGAACATATTTGAAAACATATTTTTGACACTTCTATGATTTTTTTATAATTAAAAAACATTTTTGAATTCATAATGTCAAAATTAATTTCGGGTTTTTTTGGGATTTTTCTAAGAAACCTCATTTTTTTATGTATACTGAAATTTACATTATTTTATTTATAAAATTTATTTTTGATTAAATAATATTATTGTTACATTATTCTCACTGCGTCTATAAAATTAGCATTAATCATGTTTTTATCAATTATATAATTTGAATTTTGAAAAATGGACATACCCAGTTTTAATCATAACAATAATATTGTTCTAATAATATCATCTTACATTTTGACCAAAAATATTATTAAAAGGGATTAAAACTAATTTTGGTGATTGAGGTAATATTATGTTTAGTAAGACACTAAACCATAACTTTAAGGACCAAAATGACCAGAAAACTTCTAAAAAATCAATTTGATGTAAATAATTAAAACATAACCCAATTTTTTTTTAAATATATGTTTTATAAAGATATTTTTAAATAGAAGTTATATTTATATAATGTTACGGAAAAAAGAGAAAAAGGGAACTATTATTATCATTAACATTTTTAAAACCTTTACATTTGTTAAAAAACAAAATATTATATATTATAAATATCATTTTGATATATTTATAGGTTTTTTATCAAAATATGTTGTCAATAATTTTTAGATATTGTTTACATATTTTATATTTTAAATAAACACCAATTTAGTGATTTCTTATTTAATCAATAACTAAAATAAATGGCCTAATAGATATTAAAAATTAAGTTAATTGATTGAATTATTAACTTAATTCCTTTTTTATATGAGTATATCATTATAAAAATATATAATACTAACATATTTTAATTCCAATGATTGATTTATATTTTAAAAATAACATTAAATAAATAATGTCAAATTGACATTATTGCTATTTTAAAATAACTGAAATTTTATTGAATGATTTAATAATAATAAAAATACAATATTATTACATTTGAATTATATATTATAATAAATATTAAATATTTTCAATGAATATACCAATTCATATTTTATAATTAACATATTGACCCATATATTGTAAGATTGGTGTTATCATGGTCCAGGTTTTAGTAGTGTTTTACAATGTAACATGCGCTTTTTATAAAATTGATTTTCAAAAAAAAACTGGGAGATTTATTTCATAAATTAGATATGATATTAATAACTAAATAAATCTATATTTTATAATAAATCATACCTTATTTAGTCTTAATGGTAAAATTAATTTGATTAGAAAACCAGATTATTTAATTAAAACTAAAATGATAAAATTGGGGAATCATAGAAGCTAATGAACCAAATTTCTTAAATGAACTTATTTTTGCATTATTGAGGTTTTAATTGACTATTATTACACTTTAATCTATTATTTTCCCATTTTCTAGGAACTTTATATAAATTATTCCACCCATTAATGAATTCCTTTAGGTATTTTCACGATATCTACTCCCAATCCATTTTAAAAATGATAACACTCTACCACTTCCCCAAACCTCTCATGTGACATTGGATCATCTAACCACAAAACCATAGTCACCCAAAATCTCTAACCTCTAACTATAATACTATTTTTTGAAGGAAAAAATACAAGGAATCCTTTTGGTACAAACCAAGACGAGTTTCTTGATTAAGAGGTAACGTCTTCCCTCAAGATCTCTAGTTTCATTTTCATTATCTTCCCATGTAATATCCAAATTGTATGATTATATAAAAAATTTATCCTAAATTTAGTATGATGTTTTAAAGTAATTTTTAATACCTACACTTACACACACCTCCATCTAATGGGAAATGAATCTACTATTTCTGTGTACAGTGAACTACATCCTCAGGAAATGATGCTTGATCATAATTTCATTATAACCTATCATGGTGTCCATTTTGATGGAAAATATTTTTATATCTGATATATATTATATTTATATTGTATGTATTCCTCTATAAATTTTATTTAGTACAATCTACTATGCATTCCATATTGTGTAAATATGATTAATTTGTTTGAGGATGTGTGGGCCACCACACCCTCAAAACGATATGACATGTTCATTACATACATGGAACATATAAATTATGATTTTTTGAAATATTTGTAACATATATAACATAGATATTATAATTTAATTACAATATAAAAATTTATCATTTAGGTTTCATTCATTTAATACAAACAATAAATGGAAGTATCAGTAATGTGTTTGTATGGCCTACCACTTCTATGAACGATGCACATCATTTATAATATCCAATTATAATGGACTAACATTAATACAATTATAATTAATATATTGTACAATTACATCATGGTTTACATTCTGGTTATTATTGAATCATGATCTAATTAATAGGAATAACAAATCACAAGTCAAAACATTCTTGATAAATCTAAAAAATTAATATATGAAATAGTCCAAATAAAAAAAAGTGTTCAAAAAGAGGTATAAATTGACATAAGAATTTATTATATGATATAATTAACTTTTCCAGAGTTATGGTACAATATAGTTACATACATTAAAAAATATACAGGGGAATAGATACCACACAATAATAGAATGGTTAACATAAGGGGTTTTTATCTCACTTTTTCACCTATGAGATTATTGTCGTATTCAATAATTATTATTTTGGTGGTATAACTACTTCCAATTTCGAAAAACTATATCATTATTTCCCTCTATTTAATGTTATTAAACATTTTAGTTTATTATTAATCAGTCATGTATCCCATGATTCAAAATCTATACGTGTAATAAATGATTTTTGTCCCAAATTATATTCCTTTGAGACATATTTGTAATTATGTACAAATTCACTTTTTGGTAGTATTTATTATAAATTTTCATGTTATATCTTGAATCCTCTTAATATCATGATATTATAATTTTAATTTAATTGTATTCATATCTTTATATTATGATTCGAATGTTTCAAAGTGTTATGTGACACTTTTGAACATTTAAAAATCATTCTCCTCAAAGATGTTTTTAATGGTAATATTTTCAATATCAAGTCCTATTTTTATTGTTAAAATTCAATTGAAAATTTAACTTCATTTAAAAATATCTATTTTGAAATTTACTAAAATATCCATACATGTTTTCATGGATATTATTTTTTCCTAAAAGATATACCATTTTTCATACTGTTGTCACTTTAAAAGCATTGGATCATTGAAATATATCCTTGGATGTATTAGATTCTTGGAAGAAAGAATTGAAAATTTCATATTATTTTCATAAATAATTGAAAGTATTTGATTCTGGGAAAAAATCCTAGAATGTATTACATTAATTTAATGAATCCGAAAAATTATTAGATTCTAGGAATTATGACTTTAATATTTTATATTCTTATTATAAATCATTAACAATTTGAGATTCTTTTCATGAAGCCTTAACAACATTTGATTCTCGAAATGAATCCTTTAAAGTATTATATTCTTGGAATGAAGCCTATAATTTATTAGATTCCTCTCATTTATACTTGAAAGTAATATATCTGAAGTATGAAGCCGTGATTGTCTGTTATAGACATCCTTAATTCTAAATTACCTTCATAGAAATTTTAGTTATAATTTTTCAACGATAATTTCTGTTGACATATCTATGGAAGTATTATATTCTAATTTTATCGATTATGTTGGATGTTGTTACCATTATATATTTAGTTTTAATTATATAGTTAATTTAATGGAATGTTTTATCATTTTTTTACCATTCCTTGTGGATTTCTTCACATTGATCCATTATTGTTTCCACATTACATACCCTTGTTAGGCATTTTAGCACATGATTATTATGTTTTATTTATCCATGACTTGAAGAGGAATCCATGGAATGGGTTTCAAAGATTTTGTATACTTGATTCTATTATGTATCATGTTTTTGTTTCATTTTTTCCAATGTATTATGGGTATCAGGTATTCCATCATGCTTTACATGACCTCTAAATTATTCAAGCCATTGGGATTTGAGTTCTCATAATCATTCCAATTTAATAAAAGAATTTACAATATCTGCACTTATATGGTCAAGTTGATATATTTCGTATCAATTTATGTTTACAAAAAACTATGGAATCGTGTTTAGGGACCAAACATCTAATATATACATTAAGGATTAATATATTAGACAATACTAGAATATTGGTATGGTGTATATTATGTTAGTATTCATAGTAATAAATCTTTTTCTAGATACCAATTGTAGATTTTGTATTATCATATATGTACCTAGGAGTAACAATGCTGACAATGTGTTCTGGGCTGGACTCTTGGTAACTAGGAACATGATAACGGGAATTACCATGCAACAGGTTTGAAACTCCTAGGGGAAATTCATAGGATAGTTCACACTTTATTTACATACCTTTATGAATGATTTATAAGTAAATATATTACCAATGAATCCATTATAATGATTACGATATGATCTACAAATATATTTCTTAATTTATGTTATAAGATATTTATAATTATATAAGGTTTGAAATTTTATGAGCTATTATAATATATATTAATGTTTAGAAATGAAACCTAGAAGTAACAAAGGAATAATAACTCATGGAAAATATAGAAATTTTCATATTGAGTAATCTTATATTTCTAGTATTGGAAATGAGAATGTTATCAAAATATTAGGGAAAATTAATCATATTATGATATGTAACCTTTCTCGGATGGAGTAACCAATTCCAAAATGATAATATCCTTTGTTGGATCTCTTTATTTGATAGAGGAAAAATCTTTTAGTGGAAATAATGATCTAATTACATCTAATAAATATATTAATTATTTAGAGAAGATATTGTCAGCATTTGTATGTATTGAAAAGGAAAAACATATACTTATAGTGTATTGTCTTAGAGGTGATAGGATTACTGAGAGTCATTAATCCAAAATACCATGGATTAAGAGGAGATAAAAGTCATGGAATAAAAATATTGTAAAGTTTCATTTTTAAAAAAATTCTTCCCTCATGAAAAACATATTAAGATGAAAATACATTTCATTAGTTTTTAGAAAAAGTAGGATAAAAGTGTCGAAGTTTATAAATCCACATTTCCAATGATAGGATGGTATTAACCAATATATTATAAAACATGGAATTCACGATTATTAATTTCATTTAATGAAATATTCCAAGTCTCTTAAGGTATTTAGTGTCTCAATCCATTCCTTCATATGGTGAAATAGTTTTATGTTCAATCAAGATAAAGAAAGAATTCCCCATGTCATGTATACTCAAGGGGAAGCAAGATATGTAGAGTATGGTAGAGAAAGATATTGATAAGTGTAAAAAAGGTAAAGAATTATTTTCTCAAATGTGATACTTGTAGAAGGAGAATCCATATAGGATGCTTAAAAAGAAAATGGGTTTGCTTCAAGTGTTGAAAAAAAGGCCACCATACATAGGATTGAAAGGGAAAGAAAAAATATTATAATGGTTAATGATTTAATTTTATGGATATAGAGGACTATAAAAATGAATGACCCCTATGCCATGATAATATACACCAGAAGAAGATATGGGATCACGGTCATTCATATTTTATTGAAACTTCTGATGTGAAATGGTTAATACAATATTTTATTTTCATTTAAGAAACATGTTGCAAAATAAAATTATTAATGACATTATTATTATATGATTTATAAAATATATAAGGAATATATTGTAAAACTTTATAATTAATGATTTTAGATCATATGTTTAATGGTACCGTGAAAAGGGATTTGGTGTAAAGATAAACATTTTGGAAAACACATGGTTGAGGTAAACATAATCCTTAATTTTCCACTAATATTGAGTTAGTTTTAGGAATATAGAAGATTCATAAGGATAATGTAATCTAGATTATACAAAAAACCTTGGAAATGATTCTAAAGTGTTAGATTATATTCATTTGGAATTTTAAACAATTTATGAAATGTAATATTTCAAACATCGGATGTGGTTTTTGGCATTCATATATTACCTCACTATATGATGAATCATGTTCTAATAGAAGAAGTATAAATTGTTCTAGGTACAACCAATGTATAATATTGTTAAAATTTAAATAATCCAAGTAATTATATTTACATATATTAATTTAAGGTGAAATTATTCCTCAACTCCTAGTAAAATGATCTTGAAACCAAAGAATTTATCCAACTACCTTTTTTATTATGAATTAAATTGACCCTTAGATCATCGTAGATTTATGGTCTTGTGATTGGAAACTATTAGATAAACATGTTATCTTGAACTCTCCATAAAAACATGATTGACACATTTTTATTTTGTAACCATATTTTTCTTTAATCTCCTATGTTGTCCTACTAGGGAACCTAGTTAAATTACCATTGTTAATTTTGTTTCCTCTTATTATGAAAGGTGTGTTACTAGGAATATTTACAATGTTGGTTTTTCAAAAATAATTTATTTGTAAATATAAATCCCTTGATTTCTATGATCATGATTAAATTGTGAGGTATAAATTTTCAAAATGTGAAGAAAATGTGATAGCCCAATACATTAAAATATTTTCATATTAGAATAAATATTATTTTTGTCTCTTTATATACAAAACAGTGTCAAATGTACGCTGAATTTGAATGGGTTACATGAAACACCGGGTTTTACCACCTCTTATTAGTAAACCAGTATTAAAATTATATTATAATTGTTTTAGGTATTTTATTTTAAAAATAAAAAACATTTTCAAATTCATAATTTTAAAATTATTTTAGGCTATGTTTTTCGTATTATTTTGAGTAACTCTTTTTTTAGTAACAGTGAAAATTACTAAAATTTAGTTAAAAATAACTGATTATTTAAATAAAGATTACTATTAAATAATATTTCAGGCTCATCATTAAAGTAACATTATATCATTTATGAATATATTAATCTAATGAAGGTAATTAGGATAATATTTATATTTAAATTACATATAATCATTTATTGGTACATCTTCGAGATTAGCGTTAATATTATTTTTTCGTCTTATGGGATATAAATTATGAAAATTGGAAATAAAATGTTTTAATCAGTACAATATTTTTTTCTAAAAAGATCAACATAATTTTTGACTGAAATTACTAGTAATTGTTTTTAAAATTAATTACATTTTTATGGTAAAATATTGTTTAATAATCATCATAACATTAATATTAAAGACTTTAATGACATGTTTACTTTTACAATATCTAATGGATGAAGGTAAATCTAAAATATCTCCACATGCTTTTAAATTTATTTATAATAGGTATATTATTAAATGTATCTTCCTGATATAAAATTCTATGTAAACAAAAAATAGAAAACAAAAATTTTTCATACGTTTAACATTTATAAAACATTTAGATATATAGAAAACATCATATTTTACATTTTACATATCCTATTTAAAGCTATACGTTTTATTTTTAACATATTAATTTATTAATAATTTTTATTTATGGTTTACTTACTTATATTCATAATAAATACCAATGTAGTGATTATTTAGTTAATAATTATCAAAAATAAACAACACTATATATATATAATGTGAAGTTAATTGATTGAATTATTATATTCAATTTTTTTTCATATTAAAATAACATTTTATAAATATATAAACAATATGTATTTTAATTCCAATATTATATTGATATATGAAAATTAACATTAAATAAATATTTTCATAATTGACATTATTGTTATTTTACAATAAAATAACATTTATTAAATGATATAGAGTAAATAAAAATTCTATATTATTTGAAGTGATTTTTATGTGTTAATATATATTAAATATTTTATATTAAAGGAAAGTTTTATATTTTATAGTTTATATATTTACCATTATATTGAAAAACATTGTTAACAAGGTCTAAGTTTAAGCGTTTTTTAGTACGTCACATGCACATGTTTTTAAATTAATTTTCAAAAAACATTAGATTTTTATTTTATAAAAAATATATTAAGTTAATAATTTATTGGATCTATATTTTATAATAAATCTCAACTTATTTAAGTATAAATGATTAAATTAATTATATAAGAAAACTAGATGCATTAATAAAAACCAAAAGGATACAAATGGGGATTCATAGAAGTTATGGATCCAAATTATGAAAATGCGCATATTTTTGTAGGTTGGAGATTTGAATTGAAAATTATTCCCTTTTATTTCATTATTTTTATATATTTTTTCACTTTAGGTAAGTTATACCATCAATTAATAAACACCTTTTGGTAATTACAAGAGTGTTACTCCCCATCGACTCTAAAAAGGAAAGAACTCACCCCTTCCTCACACCTCTATTGAAACATTAGAACATCCAAACTATATGTTAATAGTCTAAAAATATCTCTACCATTACCCTATAAGCCTATAATTTTTAAAAAACATTCCATGACTGAATTTTGGAAAAATCCAAAAGGATATACTAGATTAAGAGGTAGTATCTTCTCCCAATATATCTAGTTTTGTTTCCATTGTCTAGCCCTGTAGTATCCTTATTATATTTATATTTATAAAACCATTTATCATAAATATAATAGGATTTTGTTATCAATATTATTTGACATACAATTACACAAACCTCTATCTTATGGGTATTGAACATAAATTTTCTATGCACGGTGAACTACTACCTCACGAAATGATGATTGCTCATATTCCCATTAAAATCAATAATGGTGTACATTATGATGGAAACTCTATTTATATATGATATATATGATATTAATACTTTCTTTATGAATATTTAATTTTTATTTTAAATATAATTTCTTCCTTTACATCTATTGTAAATAAGATAATTTAATTTGAGGAAGTGTGGAATAATATCCCCTCAGAGTGATATGTCTCTTTCATGCAACACATGGAATGTATAAAGGGTGGTTTTAATAAACCTATATAATATAGTTCCAATATATTTGATACTAAAAATATAATATATATACATATATATATAATAAATTTTTCATACATTTAATACAAAAGTTAAATGAAATTTGTGTTAACGTGTAAGTACGATATATTATTTCCATGAATGATACACATCATTACTAATCACAAAATATTATGGACAACTATAATTACATATATATTGAACATATATAGTAATTGAGTCATTTTTACACTATGTATATTATGAATCCATGATCAAATTAATATAATCAGAAAATCAAAATTCTAAACATTGTTGGAAAAACTAGGCAATTAACACCTGAAATTGTTAAAATAAAGAAATAGTGTAAACAAAAAGGTATTAAAATATTGTAAGAAGTTAATATATGTTATTATTGACATTATTATAGTTCTGATATCAGCTATAAACATATTTAATCTACTATACATGTGGATACACAACAGAATAATGGTTATGGTATTATATTTTTTCTCACTTTTTACCAAAGTGAGATAAATGTCATATTCCCCACTCATTTCTTTTGTGTGGTATACAAGCTTCCCATTATGTTATACTAAATCATTATTTATGTTTGTTTACTAATATTTAATGTTTCAAATTATTATTAATATTTCATATATATACAATCCATTGCGACAATTTGTTATTATGTGCCAATTAACCATTTTTTGGTGTACACAATAACTTTTTATTGTAAAATCAAGAATCCAATTATTATAAATATATTATATTTTTAATTTAATTTCCCAACATTCTATGTATTTTAATTAAAATATATCATTGTGTAATGGGAAACATTTTAATATTTAATGATTATTCTCCACAAGAATATTATTAATGGATATCATGGCAAGATCACTGAATTTTTTGATTTTTATCTTTATAATGATGAAATAACATTATATTAATAATTTTTCACTAGAAATTTACTTATATATCCGTATCATTTTTCATGTATATTATTATTTCATAAACCATACACAATTTTCATGTGGTTATTACTATTAATGTATTAGATTCTTGGAATAATTATTTGAAATTATTAAATTCTTTTCATGAAGCCATGAATATATTAGAATATTAGCATAAAGCCTTGAAAGTATTAGATTATTGGATTGAATACATGAAAATATCATATTCCTGGCATGATGACTTAAATGTGATAGATTATTGGCACTAATCCTAAAATTATTTGTTATTTTGGATGAAACCTAGAATTTTTTAGATTACTAGCATGAATCCATAAAATTAATGGATTCATTTAATGAATCCATCAAATTTTTAGATTATAAGAATTAACCATTGAAAGTATTGGATTCATTACATGTAACCTAGATAGAAATAAATCCTTGCAATGAAGCCTCACTAGTATGTTATATATATAAATATTCTTGAATTTACTTCATAGATATTTTAGTTATTATTTATCCCTAATATTTTTCATCAACATATGTATATTTTTTTCTATTCTTAATTTATTGATCAATTTTCATGTGTTTCAAATTGCCAACCTTTTATATTCATTTTTCCATTAAGATATATTTCAATGGCTTGTTTTATCACTTATTTACCTTTAAATGTAGATTTATTCTCATTTTTTCATTATTAATTACACATTACATTACCTTACTGAGAATTTGAGCTCACCCTTTTTTTGTTTTATTTTAGAATTGTATGATGATGATTCCTCTGAATGAGTTTCAAGGATTCATTTTATTTAATTTTAATATGTATCATGTTTTCATTTCCTATTTTTCAACATATTATAGGTTTCATGTATAGAATATGTCCTTACAAAAATGCTAAACTAACCAGTCTATCAGAATTTAATTCCCTGCAATCATGCCAATGTAATAAAATAATGCACCGGCATTAGGATTTTTTGGGTTGGGGCATTGCAAAATATTTTTAAAGGGTTTAAACGTCCAACTGGTTCATGATGGGGAAATTTGTTAATTTATTTTCATGAATAATGATAGTTCAATGGAACTCTATATTTCATATCATGAGAATAATATAATCATGATAAAGCACAATATTAATATAAAACATATTCTAGGCTTATTTGGTTATCCATGTGGGTTCCTATCCTTCTTCATTGGAGATTATTGGTTCGTATATCACTATATAATGGAGAAGACTGAGGATATCAACATTATTTATTTTATAAACCATATAAAAAATTTGAATTTTTAATTATTTTATTTTGAATCACAAATTACATATCAATCTACATGGAATTGATGAATATAGTATTTATAGACTACACTGAAAAATTTTAAGGTAGTTCTTATAGATGTTGTTTTTATCTACTCGAAATAAAATGTGTAACGTAAATTATATTATAATTTCCAACTGATGAAATTAAATAAATAGAATTTATTTTTGGCATACATTAAATTATAATTTTGGATTGATATATTAAACTGCATGTGTGTTTTTACCACCAAAAAGGGATATTTACTCTTCCACACAAAATAGAATCAAGTGAATTATGGGCCAATCTTATATCTCTGATTGAAATGCATTGTTTATTTGTATTAACTTGGTATTATCGTGGATTTTTCTAAAACTTATCATGGTTTTTAGGCGCACTAATAGTGCTAACATGGAATTTTGTCTTGTTTTCATAAAGGAATGAATGTGAAGAGATAATTAATGATTTAATAAAGATTATATGTACTACACCTAGGATCCCATTACCCATAATAAGTGAAGGATTAGTGATCTGTATTATTGATTCCAAAAATTTATTTTGTTATATTCTCGTGCAATATAAAAAATTGATAGCCTATGCCTCTTCTATTTATATATCCATGAGAAATAATAATGATCCTTAATTTGATATAGAAATCACCACATTGAAGATTTAGTGACATTAACTATATATAGAAAATTGTGACATATATATGGAAGATAAAATCATCAAATTAATATTCACACATAAGGATATTAATATGCACCAAGGTAATGTATTAGATATGATCAAGGATTATGATTTTTAGATCCATTATCATCCTGGTAATTCAGACAATGTGGTGGATGCAAATATTAGAAAGTATTTCACAACACTATCCTTGATTAGGATTGTTGGAGATCTAATATTATTGAATATGAAATTGAAAAAAATGGGAAAAATTAATAGATCTTTATATTTCCTTTCCAAACTAACAATAAAATATAAATTTGAAGAAATATCATTGAGGCTCAGACAGATTATGAGCTGCCTTAGAAAAATAGTAAAAAAAATTTATGGAGGTCAACATTGATAAAAATTCAATAATATGTTTGGAACTTTGATAGGTGTGCCTTCATAATAATAACTATAGAGGATTATTTTGGATTATACCCACATCTCATCATTATCTATTCCTCCAAGTGGAAATAATGTGTATACATATTTGAATAAAAACATCTTCATGGATAATAAAAAGATGAATAATAAGGAAAGTGTATCACGATGATTTTAACCCAACATATCATGGATTAATGGTAGAGTTATAATGACACATAAGAAATGGGAAACCATAAACATGTATTTAATTATAGAACTTACTGTAAACCCTAGTGTAAATAATTATATCAACGTGTTTGACAATATCATTACAGTTTCATCAAATATAATTATCTCCAACGAATATTTCCCTCAAGACCACCTTCACATGATATTAATAAGTTATGTTGAAAGAAAACATGGATAACCACTCATTATTTTATCTGATTTAGACCCTCATTTTACATTTAGTTTCTTTGAATAATATAGCATGAGTTGTATAATGAAATAAGCTTCAACAAATCTAATCATTCCTAGATAGATGGTCTCTCAAAAAGATAAATTATAACTCTATCGGATATGATGATGATTTTTCAACATATTTTCAATAATATTATGGTAAGAACATTCCACTATATGGGTTCTTATATAATAATTGGTTCTTTTATAGAAACCAAATATAGCCATATGAGGCTATGTATATTAATAGGTGTTATAATATGACATGGTGTGATGATGTTGGAGGGTGGAAATAAATTGTCAGTTATTATATATATAAAATGTTATAGAAATATCAAGCCATGATTATTTATATAAATTATTCGTAGACAATCATCTACGAGAGATGAAGTTTGAGGTTGAATATTAAGTGTTCCAACATTTATCAATGTGGATGAAATTCATGAGGGTTTTAAAAAATGTAATGACTATTCCATGATAAGTTATTCTCATGGAAATCATTGATTTCCTCTTAGAGGAGGCACCTAAAATAACACACCAACTAATCCAATAAAAAATACATGATCTATTCTATGTATCAATATTTAATAATTACATCTTATAAAATTCACATGTTTTCAATGAATAGTTGTTAAAATTATATAACTCTCATTATTATTATGAGTATTTAGTATTGACCATAGATTAAATAGTTAATTTTATAAGAAACATGACACCTCACCAAGTAAGTAAGTTTTGGTGGAATAACAAGTTTGAAGAAGCGATATGTGAATTTAAATAATATATGAATCTAATGTACCATAATATATTTTATTGTGAGAATTAAATTTCTAGTATAAATTTTAGAATGGGGGAATACCATAATTAATTAAATTTTTATAACTGAAATTCCCTTTTTAAATTAGAAAACAAATTAATATAAATTTAAATAAATAAAAAATTGAATTTAATTAGGTATTTTGGACCTCTATAAGTTATATCATGTCACATTAAAATGATTTTTATGAATCCTAATTATATAGTTTAAAAAAATTATATATATCAGTTAATTAGTACACATATAGGTTTTGTTTTAAATCAAATTCTTTTAGACAAATGAAGTTATAACATTGAATAGTAGAATTGTACCCTAGAAATCTGGTTTATATGAGAATCATAAGGAGAATTCGTCACTATACATTTCCATTGATCATCATTAAGGTATGACTCAATAACTATTGAATTATAGGATACATATATAAGAGAAGATAATGATTATTGACATAATGACAAAATATATTATTTTCAAACCACAAAATTGGAATCACGACACCACAAATTATACCCATAATGGATTTTATGCTGTAATAATGGATTTGAATATAGACCCTAACATTAAGGATTTTTATATTATTACTTTTTTAAAAAATAAGAATAATAATTATAATATTATATAATATAAATTAAATATATCATTTTGGAAATGATTAGATTTTGATATGATGAAATTAAAATGATATTTTTAGGAAATATCTTCTTTCAATCAAGAAATTATTTTTTGATTAATTCAATATATTTTTTTAATTATTACTATTTTAATAAAATTTTATTATACAATATTATTAATTTAAATTTAAATATTAATATACTTTTACAAGGAAATCCAATACTAGAAAAATTGTATATCGAAATAATCATTATAAGAATTTTATAAACCCGTGGCTATAGGTTTTTATAACATGTAAATGGAAACATTTTAGATAAACCATTGATATAGGCTAATTTTTTATAGATATATATATAGTTTTGGAAAAAAATTCCAATAAATCGTTGGATTTTTCCTTGGTTCATTAAAACAGTGTCTCTAGGTTTCCATCATAATAACAGGACAAATATTTCCCCACAAGAAATTCCTGGGAGGACTTATAGACATAATTTTCAAAATATTTATATCTTTAATATATATATATATATATAATAGACACATTATTACTTAAAATTAAATATAGTGTCGTGGCTAAATTACTGGTGTTGAAATTGGAGGTCGGAAAATCATGTATGATTTCTCAGATTTTATTTAGATCCAGTAACCATGATTTGAAGAAATGGAAATAATCCTTTTCCCATGGTAAAAAACCATGTATTTGGACCTATTTAAATGTTTTAAACTGTCAGTATAGAATTATTTATAAAATTTAAAACAGTTGATATAAGAGCTTCCATATAGCACTACTAATATGTTCCACGACAAAATGATCTTTACATACATGTGATTTCTTATATTTTTTGATACATAGATATGATATTTGACCCTAGATATAGATAAATTTTCTAGTTGTGAAATGTAGTTTTGAAAATGGTTAGACAATTATATTTTTCCAAAAACACTTCATTTACTATAAAATAGATAATTTAGATTTAAAAGTGTAAAATATTATATTTATATAATTATTTTGATAAAATAAATATTATTTTTGAAGTCAAAATTTTGATATTATTCAACTCGGATTTATTTATAATTGACTTATAGTATGTTATTACTAGGTAAAAATTAAATATGGTATAACAATATAGTATGTATTTTGACATCATAAATGAAAATACCTGATTCAGTAAATATAATAAACTCCATATTCGAAAAAAATATTATTTTTACTTTAAAATAATATTTATTTTAAGAAAATTCATTAATATTATAGACCCATTATAAATCCACAAAGATTGATATAATATTTTATTACTTTAAAATAAATTTTTTATAAACATGTCACACATATAAATAACGAAATGTTTTATTTTATATAGTTTAGTTCACAGAAATATTAATGAGTTAAATCCACATTTTTTAATCAAAATAAATTGGAAAACACCATATGATTACTTTTGGTCCATATTAACATAACATTTAGAATCCAAACCAATTTTTTAGAGATTAATAAAAAATTCCCATCCCTTTTGATAAAAACCAACGTAGCCTTAAATTAATATTCAATCCAAACACAGGGAAAAGTATTATAATCTATCATTTCTTTTATATCACCGACTATATGTTCCCCCATGCACTTAAGAATATTCTTCAATTATTTCTGAGGAGTTATCTTAAGGTGTGAGATACTCTCCTTTTCCACTTTATTCAAAATAATTATTTATATAATTCCATTTAATTCTATATTTTCCATATTGGGATTAGTTTAAAAACATACATTATACTTTTAATATGATTTACAAGTGATTATATAAAACATTACCTCTTACTAATCCACTCTATGAAAAAAAATTACACATGTTTTAATGAAGAAATTATAATGTGATTTTTCAATGCCAAAAATTATTACATTGAATAATCATCACAATTTCCGTTCAAAAAAATTAACATTCATGAACTTGTCCTTAATTTTTTATAGAAATACTTTTTAAAACTTAAATCCTTAATAAATGGATGGAATTTGATGAAATATATCATTATATTGTACAATCTCTTGAAAAAATTATGTAATATACAATATATGATTGTGATAGGGGAAAATAGTTAATCTAGGTGATTACGAAAATATAGGTTTTAAAAGACAATTCAAAACTATATAATTTTTTATGGTACTTCCACCGTAACATGAAATATCATTTATTCTATATCTAAATAGAGTAAATTGGATAGATAATTACTTTTTTGTATTTTAATATTTTATGAATTCACAAAAATGACCCTCCTCTAAATTATTAAAGGGAACCACATTTTTTTTACACCAATTTTATCCTTTTAGATCTACCATACCATAATAATTTATATAATAAATGTCCTCATACACATTCTAGAGGGGCTTCTCTTCCCAATATACTAACATAATGATCCTTAGGATGTGATCTAAATGGGTTATTTCAATGAACTAGTGATCACCTTAACCGATAACATTATTTTATACATCATAATTTTGCACCAATATATATTTGGTAGTTACCCTAAAATAATTTATTTAATATCATTAATATATTTTAATGTTATTATATTCATTATGAAAACATTATCCACCCACATTCCATTCAATTGGTATGTGAATGTTTTTCCAACCAACATGTATGGCATACCATCTCTATGTAACAAAACAATTCAGTTTTCAAACACTCTTCTATATATGGGTATCATGATTTATATAATATATTTGTATTTAATATATTTATTTCCAAATTATTATTCTTTAAAAATAATATCATATATACCATCTTACATTCCAATCCATTTGAAAATCATAATGTCACTTTCATTGATGTGTGGACTACCACCCCCTCAAAGCAATGTGACTAAATTATCATTTTTCATTCAATAAAATGGTAATATGTATAGATTTTATTAATATATATTATTAATATTATATATAAATATTATATTAAGGTTAATTATATTTTACCTTCCTCTCTTTATTTCTATCTAAATATGAAAACGTCATTCAAGCATACATATGTCCTACCATATCTATTAATGGTGTGATTCGTTATTCTATATCTAAAATTTTTTGTTGAAAAATAAACACACATATATATAAGGAATTTATATTATATTTATTTCATTATTTTAATAATTAATATTATGTAACTATTATCAATTTACAAGTACCATAAATATAAAACAAAGAAAATTTTTAAAATATAAACAATTACAACCTGAAAATGATTATTTGGAAAGGAATTATTGTTAAATGGTTATTGAAATACATCAAATGTATCAATTATGTGATTATAATAATTAACATGAATCTGTAATTAATGTAAAATAATGTTAAATATATTATATAGGTGAATATATCCATGTCAATACTAGTAGAAATTGAGGTAAGAGTATAATATTACAATCTCAATATTTATTTAAATTATTTATGGTTGGTTTATAAATATAAAATTTTATTATCAACCTCTAAATAATTCCTTTAAATTTATTCTCCTAATTTTTTAAAATATATTACACATATTCATTTCAATTATCACTCTTTCAGAAATCAAGAGTCTGATTTTTAATGTAAATATGGGTTTCACTCTCTCATTAGTCAAAAATAGATTTTCATTCGGGTAAAATTTTATAAAACTATATCCAAGATTTTTAGTATATTTTCCTATAAATTTTTTAATTATTTTTAACCAATGATTGAGTTTTTTAAAAATAGTTTAAATATAATCTTCATGAATTTATTCAATAAGGTTCTTCTTGACATTTTTACAAAATTATGAAAGAAATATTATATTTTATCTTATATATAATGAACGGAATGTACCACCATCATAACTAGTCGATGATTTGTTGAATGCATTGAAATTTTAACGTTTTATTTAAAAAAAATGTATTAAAGATTATTTTAAAAAATTTATAATTTAAATATATTATTTATAATTAAATAGGTACATTTTTTGAATAATTTTTCCAACTGTTGTTTAATAGGTTTCTTTTATCTATGATGGTGTCATTTGATGTTAACTATTCATTACAATGGATATGATCCAATGATATAATACTTATTCATTATCTCAAGGGTTTATAATTATAATGAAAAGTTCATTATGGAACCTAATCCATTTCCATCGGTTATATGATAATGAATTGATGAAATTATTATAAATACCATTTATTTTACCTAGGATATTCCATGATTAAATGTTAATGAGACCCATATATTTTCTATTAGTTATCCATTGTTAAAATATTTTTACAGAATTCTTTATAAACTGTATTAATATGATGAATGTTTTATGATCATGTCCAACACAATTACATAATTTTCATTATTTGATTAGTGGCTATAGAATTATATATTTCTCCAATGAATTTTGTAAAAATGGATATATAATGATATAAATTGGAATATATTAGATAGTAAACCTAGTTCAATAAGATATGAATTCAAATATGAATGTTAGGGGAGTGATCCTTGAATAATAAGGAAATTATTTTGTATGATTATTTGTGTAACATAAAATAATTTATTAGGACAATTTTATGTACTCCTAGATCATGTTACTTAACATATTTACGATTCATGTCTTATGAACTACCATGATTTATTCCAGGACACATGATAATTTTCTATGATATGAGGGGTATTATTTTCTTATTTTATTCTCATTATATTATACCCCTATGGTCAAGTTATGTTTAAGAAACCATCCATTTCTCCATTTTTACCCTTACCATGAATCAAAGATCAATATTTCTAATATTTCACTTCACCTAGTTATAATGAATGGAATTGTGTAGGTTATGTCTAATGAGTGTGTCAGCTATGTAGAATATTTTGTGAGATGATTTAGTTCAATAATGAACCATTTGTTTATATATCTAGGTTTCCAAAGTCAGTAGACCTATATGAATATTTCATTAACATAACGTAATATAACAAATATTAATCTATTACCTTGTGATATATATTTATAAATATTATTGTAATCTATACTTGGAATTAGATGATTGTTTAACTAACCTTTGGAAAATATGTTGAGAAACCATTAGTCAGAAAACTTTTGAAAATCATATTCATAAAATAATGTCATGTGTTATAGTAAACAATAAATTTTGGTTTTCCTAAAACCAAATCTATAGCAAAATATTATATGTGTATTTGGTATTGACAAAACTATATCTACAAGAATAAAACATAGTTTTATTTTATTGACTGTATTTCTTTTAAGGAACCAATCATATACATTATGTATTACAGTGAATATAATCTAGAATTCAGTATGTAAGATCCCTAAATATTTATAATTTTTAGGCTTTTAGATATATATTCATAAATATACCATAAAAAATATATATATTATGAAGTCTAAAAAACATTTCAGAATACATTTTTTCCATAAAAGAAAACTATTAAAAAGAAATATATTTTAACAAAAAATATTCCATATTTTCAACAAAACCTCATCCTTGGACCTACTCATCATGTGTAAATAATTAAAATTTTGAATTAGAATAAAAAACATAGAAAGGGGCATAAAAAATAAATAAATAATCCATTTGTCTATGAATGAATATGGATATTTTCCTTCTTCAAAATAATCATGGGGCCCAGAAATAATATATCTTATGTAAGAAATAAAATTATATACACAATAAATTTAAAAAAAAATCCTAATAAAGAATCATGGGAAATTAACATCATAATGTTTTATAATAAATCCTAAAAAAATAAAACTATCTTTTTCTTTATGTTTTATTTCTAAACCATACGTTGTACCATATAATGTTTTCTACCATTTTGAAATAATAATATTTCTATAAAAACCTATAGATAACATAGATAAATCATATTGGTAACTTGGGGAATAATTTTCATATCACTATTACTAATTTAATATCCTTCACAATTATTCATAGATTACCCATCATAGTTAGACATTAAATAACCATCAAAAATATAATTGGAATAAACATCAAACTGTATTAACATAATCTATTAGGATGAACCCAATCTGTTAACACCATACATTTAATAAATTCATTGGTTATATATAATGGTATCACCCAACCTAGGTTTATTGTGGAACCACACATTATCATAAAAAAATTATAAGAACAATGACATAATACCTAAAAGAATATATCATCAAATGTTTCATTTAACATGTATGAAACCATTTTATGATTTTTATATTTACCAATAATGCATCCTTTTTCCATATATATTCATATAGTATGTCTAGTAAAAATTTTGTGACTATGAATAATGATAAAACATAATTCTGAGGCATGAATATTCCAAAATCATTTTTGGATATATATAAAATATATTAGATACATGCACTTGTAGTTTTATTAAAAAGATAAATAATTCCAAAACATATAAATGGATTAAAAAATATGTGTTATACACTGAGTTATGAGAGTAGTTTTTAACCTAGGATTGGAATATTTTTTATTTTCATTGGGTTAATGTGAAAACATTATTATGCCAATAAATAAATAATTTATCCATTATTTATAAATTATATTTTATTTATGTGATATGGAAACCTAATCATTTTATATTTAAGCATGGGTATGAATAATTCTAACTTAGATCTATATAAACCTAATTGTGGAAAAGGGTCACTGGATAACCATTTTGTGAATGATGAAGACATATCAAGGATTATTCAATCTAACAACAATTTCGGATATCAAAAATGACTAAAATGCAGAATCGTTGTTAATAATTTATTGATCCACATATTTTTATAATGTTTTTTTATGTGGATTCACCCACAATATAAATTTCCTCTAATGAACATTAATCAATAAGTAAAAAACTTAATTCACATATTGAGCGTATTATTATTTCATGGTTGTTTTTTCTTTGAATGGGGATTTTTATTACTCATTTTAATCATATTATATATCATTATAAAATAAAATAATCAAGTATTATATGAAAAAATTCCACGTTCTTCTCCTCAGGTTTTCATTTTTTAAATTTCATCCTATTTTCTTTTTTAATTCATCATATTAATCCTATTTGGATTGCGGTTTAACAAATACCTAGAAATTATTCATTGTGAAACCATTTAATATGGTAATGAGCTGATGTGGAATATTTGGGTTTTTTGTTGATGCGAAAGATCTATGATAATATATCTATAGACTAGTAGAGTTCTTCACTATGGTTTTGGTGTGGGTGATAGGGAGATAAAACATAATGGTTTCACCATTAAAATATGTTAAAAAATTGTGGTTAGTAGTAATGATGAGGCTCGATCAGAATATATAATTTCATAATGGTGTGATTCTTTGATGCATGAGTGGCTGGAGGAGTAGATGAAGTCATTTAAACATATCCACTGGTTGAAGAAAATTCCAATAAAAAGAACATGTATTTTTCAAATACAATCGATTATGTGTTCTATATATGGAACTTGTTATTACAGGGAGAATAAAATTATCACACTACATGTGAAATTTGTCACATATAGTGTTACCCTATACTTTGGTAAAGTGTGTTTCTTGAGGGGATAAATTGACACAGACACAATAAAGTACACGACATGGCTAAAGAACATGGGTTGATCTACTCACTCATACAAAGACTAGTATAGACACATAGTTTGGGAAATGGACATGGATAGGTGTACAAATAAATGCACATGTTCGTTACATGTGACACACCAGTGGACCTAGTGACAAAAGGAAATTTTGTGAAATTATATACTCGCTATGTATATATTCAAATATGGATTTCTAACATTGTTCGCCTCATCATGGAAATGTTTGATTGTGTTTTTTCCCTTGATCCTATCTTTAGGTGTTAAGAATATAGTTACATCCATTGTATAAGATTATAATCGACTATGAGGAACTTCAAAATAATATATTTTTGGTGGAATCCCTCTGTGATTCTTAAAGTGTGACCATATATCATCTCCATCTGCCCTATATGGGTTTTTCTAAATTTTCATGACCAACACAACATTTGGTGACCACTAATATAATAGGTTAATCAAAATAGGGTAGTTATAATAGCCCAATGACCTTGTTGATATCCTAATACATTTATCGATCTCATTATACAATCAGTGCATACATAATATATAAATACATTATGATCACGAAATATTTTATGGACACCTTTAGTGTTATCTAGATCATGGAGTGTTTCCTATCAAAATATTCATATATGGAACCTTTGAGTCTGAATTCTGTGATGGAAATACAATTCTGACTATACCTTCAGACTGTGTCAGCACTATGTGTGTTTTTAGATGATCATATTTTATATTGTATTTAAATTTATACCTTTTAAACAGTCTAATATTCTTAAAAATCAATGATTATTATTTTTTGGTCTCCTCCTATGTATTTTTTATAATCACACCTTCATGGGTCATTCCAAAATGTTTCTTGTCTTATGGCGATGATTTGAAGTTAACTGATGTTCTGAGTAGAATACAAGTTGGAATATAGATTTGTTCTAAAGGATTCATGGATCATACGAAGATTCTCATTTAACTATCGTCTCATATTGTTATTATTTTAGATTTATTTATATTTATTTAGGGATTTTATTGGGAATATATCAAAATATAGTCTTTTTATAGACATCGATTATGGTATTTATATGTGTGCATGAATTTGGTATCAGTTTCATATTACATTTATCAATTTATTGGCATGGAGGTGTGAGTGTGACTAAAAGTATCCTTGTATAAGGACTCCCATGTAACTATTTTGACCACTCAACACTGGTAGCAAAAATATCCCGTATTAGATCTGTGGTTTGGTTTTCACACTTATCTTATAACCATGTGAACCCCGATGGGTTAGGTCATGAAATAATGTTATTAGAATAGTATTTAAAATTTAGATAAGATTTTGGTATGTTTTATATAACTGATATTTTTATGTGTTTAAAGGAAACAATGATATGTGATTTTAGTTCATCTCTCAAGCTAGTGAATCCAATTTTTGTGTGGTGGATGAAATATCAACTCACTCAAACTCTGAATCTGTTCTAGTAGACTCTATACATGTAGGAACTGGATTTTGTAAAAAAATAGAGGAACATTCATCATAGTGGAATGTGTTGTGGTTTGAACTTCATTCTTGAGTCATCTATATATTTATATTCTCCCAGGCAGTTGGAAAAAATTTATATTTTCAGACGCCTACATGAAGAATTATATATTGGATTCAGTTGTAGGATTAAAAGTATAACCGCTTTTGGGATTTGAATTTGATAACGGTACATATCCAAGATTGATTACCTCCTAGTAGTGAACAATTATTACCAACACTGGTTATTTAGAAGATGGTATCAGACATACCATAAACTAAGGTATATACGTTTAGTAAACATCATGAGTTTGAATGAAATAGACCACTCAGGTTTTTTTGGAGAGAAAGAAGACTTAGTTTGATGAAGAATATCTTGAGTCAATGAATAAAGTCTTTCATCCCATCAAAACAACATCATACCATATGGTGGTCTTGGAAACAATCCTTCACCATGGATCTATAAGATGATTGTAGGGATTAGGGAGTCTAGAAAACAATGAATCGACTATTGCAAGGTTAGAGTAAGAGATTAATTTAAGGGATTATTAATCTCTATATATGTTTTTGGATGTTCACATCTAGTATCAATTAATATTATAGGAGGGAACTAAATGTATCACTCTGAAATTATTTTATAAGAACATTGGAATTGATTACATGTATGACATGCAACACTCTGTGAATAATGGTATATATGATCCTAAGACATTAAAATATAATAACTATTATAAAATAGTTTCAATATATTATTTATCTTCAAATTACAACAATTCTGAGATATATTTCATTACATGCAACAAATAATTTATTCAACAGATTACATTAAACACAAGATAGAGTTCTTCCAACTACTATTAATATTATAAGTTAATATAATAGGATATAACCAATATGTTAACATGGTGGTGAAAAATAGTATAAAATAATTATTGAAAATATAATGGTTAAACAAATATAAAATTAATTAATTGGTAATCAATTTATGATAATGGAAAACATAAACCAATTGACTAAAAATAATGTGTTTTTATTAAAGAATCTATTTTTATGCTCAAAAATGAATTTTATCCTGAAAAAATAAATTAATTAATATTAATAAATGATACCAATTATATTTACATATTATATGATCAATATAATTTATTTTATTCATCCAATAGATTTTGTAGCCATAATATATTAAGAAACTCAATATTACATGTAGAAAACTATATTATTATAAGGTTGTTTTACCACCTTTTAATGAAGAAAAAATTAACATATAACCTTTTTCAAATTTATTATTTTAACATGAAAAAATAAAAGTAAATTTTAATGAATAATATCAATATTTAGTTTGTGTAAAAAATTTTATCTATGAAGTTTCATATTTTAATGAAAACAGAGAAATACTACATTTTAATTGAAAACATACTTTTTGTCTAATTATTTTATAAAGATAAATTTTAATTTTAATTTTTATAAGGGTAATAAAATATTAAATATATTTATATTAATAATATATAGATTCATTGAATATTTTTATATCAATTTTAAATGCAAGAACATAGTGAACTTTTGAACATATTAATATTAAATCCATGCTTTCTCATATCGTCTGCGTTATTTATTTTAAATATATTACTATCACTTTTGTCATTGGAATTTTGAATAAAATATTCCATATTTAGAATTAGAATAATTTATAAATTTTATTAAAGTAAACTTATTTTTCTCAAAATAGATTAGTGGATGTAGTTATAATTAATTACAACAATTTAGGGTAAAATTAATATTAATAAGGGATAGAACCTTAAACATAATGGACAAAATCACCTAGAGTATTGTAAAATATGTGTTTTTGGGCCATATATTGACCATATTATATATTTTACCATATTTTTTTAGATTCTGTGAAACACTTGATATTGAACAACATTGGTGAATTCCCTCTCTCGAAAATTTACAAGAATACCCTCCATCCTTCTGTATAAAAAGGGACTCACACATCACTCACATTCAAAACTCTAAATCCTTTTTTCACATCCAAAAATTGAAAGGTTAAGCTCCCAAAATCCCTAAACTAATCCTATACTATTCAATTTGAGATGAAATAAAACCAAGGATTTTTTTCATACAATTCAAAATAAGTTACCTGAATAAGGGGTAACATTCTTCAACGATAACGTTTTTTTAATTTACTTCCCCTCCACCTCAATTATTTGTAAATAATTAATATATAATAACATTAATATAATAAAAATAATTACATTTTTTATTTCTTTGTTATGACCTACTCAACCAAAAACAATAATCGAATGGAATATGCAGTCATCATTTTGGTGTATGGTGGACTACCGCCTTGCAAACTGATGTTATTAATTCCTCCATTACATTCTTTTATGGATTTTCAAAATGACATATTTAATGTTTAGATATGTTATATATTATATTTATAATCTATTTATTCTTATTTAAGTATTTTATAACACATACATATATTCATTTCATTTTGTTGAAATATGATAACATCATCTGAAGATTTGCGGAATACCGCCTACTCAAAGTAATGTTCTTCGTTTATACTATAAATGGAATTTATAAAGGATTTATTTAATAGAAATATTTGATATATTTGATAGAAATATTATAATTTAATTTTAATATAAATTTATACTATTTAATTTTCATTCCATTAATATAATAAGAAATTGAAGATAGTGTTCATGTGCATGCACAAACTACCGTCTCCATAAATGGTGAAATTCATTTATATCTCCAAATTTTATGGATTATAATAAATAAAAATATACTGTATACATATGAAATTTAAATCATTTTCTCATTCTATATATGAGTAAATCATGATCGATGTAAGAATAAAAATTATAACAAGTCAAAACAAACTAAAAACATGATAAATAACACCTAAAATGAATAAAACAATTAATGGTTGTAAGAGAATGGGTGATAATATATTATAATAAGATTGTATTTAATATTATAAATATGATTATAGTTCTTCTATAACTTAATAAAAATATTAAAACAATTCTAAATTAGTTGAAATAAACTTCAACCAAAATAAAACAAAAGGCAATGGATTTTCGAATAATTTCATTGCATTGAGGTATATATTATGTTATGAGCCTAGATTATTTTTTATGGTGTATGTAGTACCTTTTTCACATTTAAAATAATGAATAAATCATTATTCATTGTAGTTTAGGTCTCAATTTTATTTATTTAATCATGGGGGTTTTGATCATAAGGTTACTAGGATGTAATGAAATTTCATAACTCTATTCCTTTTAATTTTCTTATATTACATATTTATTATTATTGATATTTTATGATATTTTGTATAATTAATTTGGATATATGTAGGTATATTTTCACTTATAATATATTTATTTTTATATGATAAACACAATCAATACAATAACAAATTGTTTTCAACGGTATGATCATTTTAAGGGTTTATTTCACAATCTAATTCCAGTCTAGATTGTATATTTGTAAAATTAAATAAATGTAATTTTTAAAATAAATGTTCAATAAAAACAATAATTTTCATATACTATAGTAATTTGTTAAATTTTTCATGAAATATTACATTTTTTTGAGTATTTTTAGTAATAAAAATTATAATTTTTTTAGAAACATTGGCATCATTTTCATTCCATTAATTTAATTTGTATTCCTCATTTCTCTCGTGTATGTATATATTTTATCAAAAATATTTAACTGATAAGTTCATTGGGATGAATTTCATTATAATCAATCCATTATAATTCTATTCGACTATCTCTTTGAGAATACCAGGGTTGGGGTTCCGTAGTGTGTATTAATGGATGTTTAGTATCATCCTTGGAAACTAGATTTTGGAAAACGTATATTGTATAAAATATCCTCCAGATAGGCTTTTAGGATTAGCATAAAAGTACATATATCTTCTTTAATTTCCTTGACCCATAAGCCACTAAACCGGATCTGCAATCCGAGTCATCACATTACCTCATGGGTGCCTCCCCATACACCAGAGGTATCCAACTACTAATGAGAGTATAATGAGTCATGTTGGGAGACTATACCCTATTTACCAAAGTATTATATAAAAGAACATGTATTAAATAGAGTGAGAAATACAAACAACCAATATACATGCATAAACAAATGATTCGCAAATGGGATACAACCCCAAATCAAATAAAACCATGCAAGACCATTCTATTGGTGGAATGTGAATAAAACCCCAAAAATTAGCCAAACTGCCAAAACATAAAATGGGTCTTGGCTGATGTATGGATTCTTCTCCACATACATCTTGGGCCCAAATAATCATATTAGTTTAGGGACTCTACCCTTGTCCTAACCATCAACAAAGAGATTTTCCCGGGTAACCAATGGTGGCTTGAGCTAGGTGTGAGTACAAAACTCAGTAAGCCACCACCAATGTTGTCTACAGAATATCTAGTTTAATAGAGAGTGCCTGCATGTAAAAAAATTGTTAAAAAAACAAAGGAAGATTTGGTTCCATTAGATATCTAGGGTTCTCTTAATAATTCATATAATTATCCTAGTTTTATTTCATATACCGTCTTCATTACATAATCCATTTTGATCACATCTTACACGGGTTAGGAATAAATATCATCTACACAAGGGTCTAAGGAAACCAATCCAAGTGCTTAGGGGAAATTAATCAAGTCCTCATCTCACTAGGGATACACACATCACATCAACACATTATCCTCCCTATGAAGCCTTAGTGCAGGTGAAATAAAACCGTTAGGGGAATAGTGCCTTTCTCCCCTTCCCTAATCCATGAATTTATGGGGTGGATTTTAGAGCCTCAGTCTAACTCAGACTTTGGGTGCAGAAACTCTTGTTAATACCCCACTCAGCCATGCCATATGTATATTATAATTTACCAAATCACCTCAACATACCATAACACAACACATCATAACCAATTCCATTGGAAATAAAAATGCATGACAAAAAACCTTTTAATTAATACTATGCCATAACCAATTAAAGCATTTACCAGTTATAATTCATAGTTATTTTTCCATATTCCCATTCTCGTCCCTTAACCATTTATTTTTTTAAATAAACACATATTCCTTAGTAAATATTCACCAATTTCCATACATTATTCCATTTATCTCATTTATCATTTCATGTAAATTTATCATATCTCTTAATGTAACCACTTTTATTACATTCAACCCATTACGTGTACCACAACATCCCATGTATTAGCCCATTAAAAAAATTCATTCATTTCTTTATTACATCCAACTAACATATAAAAAATTTCCCATTTTATCATCCCATTATTACTTATCACCCTAGGAATATATATTATCATTCACTTTATAACCTAGTCAAACATTAAAACATGTTCTACATGGTTTTCACATTGTAACTCAGCAACCCTTCTTTTGACCCTACCGCATTTATAGGTCTATTAATGTCGATGCACCCCATGGGTGGCCCTAAATTGGTCAAGTAATACTTGACACATTCCACAGGGAATGTGGGGGTTTTAATTTGTCACTTTGAAACACATTTTTATAAAAAAAAACTCCTATGGAACCAAGAACAAGATTAGGGGAAAAGAAGAACATGATATTCCATGCACAAATCCAAAATAAAACTATGGGATAATAATTCTAGACCACCTACACTATCTTAATTGGTGACCACACTCTAAAACATGGACATAGATTTGGATCCAAGAATCTCTTGATTATCCAACCAATGTTCCACTGAATAAAGAGGGTTTTAGAGCTTTATATGGATATGGGAGAAAGATAAAATCCACAATCAAAAATAAGAAGAAAGGAGGAGATTGGACTTACCCAGGGATTCTATCCTCAAACAATGGTATTCAAAATGTCCATGAATATAATTATAACCACATTTTGGAGGGTTTATTCATACAAACGTTTTAGTAGGGTTGTACAGGTAGAATGGATGAGAAACCGAAGTAGGGGTTTAAAATCCCAGAGTAGAAGTTGTTTAATTTTATTAATGTTTTTGGGCCACAAGGTATTCCAAACCATGCATAAACTATGCATGAGATATTATCCAAAAAATAGAACTTCACATAGTTTCATGGGGATTTCTCATGGTTTTATTAACAGTGCACCCACCACGTGTGATCCTCTTTCCAATGTTGCACAGTTACCAGGGATTCTCGCACTATTTTCACTAATCATGTGAAAAAAATACACCATGCCTAGAAAATCATTTTCCCCTCATTTTCATGTCTTGAAAACCTAGAACACCATTAGTCCACCACATGAACATTGGGAAACAAATATCTATCCAAAAGAAGATTCACAAACCATAACAAATAAAAATACATACCTTAAAAAATCCAGGACCTTACAAAATTTCTACCTTAAAATGGCTCGCCCTCAAGATGATCATCTAACCATAACAAAGCTTCTATAACTTGATGTTATTCCACTAGGCCTCCCTATCCATTTCCACATTCCATTTTTCTGGTTCCACATCACAAGGCCACCCAACATAGATTAAGGGAACATAATTTTTATTCCTGATTTCCTCACAACGACACACAACACTAACCAGAAAACTCCTCAAGGATGAATCCACATCAACCATTCCTCCCATAATTACTTTTTATTGTAAACATAGATAATATTTCTTAAAACACAAGACATGGAAATTTAACCCTCAGTATTATCATCATAGAGGATCCAATCAATACTCCATCAGCCTGATCTCTTACATAGCTTATGACCCAAATCACTTGGCTCCCTTTTATTCTGATTTCCAAATTCAAATGGCCACCAAAACTAGTATCGCCTGAAGAAAAATACATGATCATTAAAACCACATTTCTTGTAGTTTTAATTCTAAAAATATACATATAAACACAACCCAAATCTATCATCTACTCAACTAACGAAACCAATGCCAAACCTCTCTACGAGGGCCAACTCAGCCGAATAGTAACTATTCATGTCCTTACAACACAAATATTTGATCACATTGCCGACCACCCATTTATCCAGTATGTTCTATCCACTATCTTTTGTGACTTGGAACCTCCTATTTTCGATGAATGATCACCCAAACCACAACCTGACTTTCACATCACCTCAAATTCTTTAACTAATTGTGCCCCAATATACATAGGATCATAAATCTACTTTTTCATCCAACCACACCGTCAAAATCATTCAGATGTACATTCGACACTATTCGTTAGTAGAATACGAAAAACTCATCCTCAACTCAGGCACAACAATATTTCAAAAAAGTTACTTTTCACTACTACATGTACATGGAGGTTGGTAATTCTCACCACATCCATTCTACTTTACCATCTCAGGACGGAGTTCCCTTGACTATCTTGTCCCAAAACATCCACCTCCCACTGATGGTATGCTACCCATTTCTCACCTTCAAAAGGTTATTACTTACTTGAAGCCTAAAATTATCATCCCATGCACCCATTGAGGTCAGTCATTAAATTTTAGTAGATTTACATCATCACGAAATTACCACCCTCCAGAGCATCATCGAGCTTCACCCTTAGCATGACACCACATAACATGGGCAATGTTCCCCCAACATCAAGGTGTTCTAAAACAACCCAAGGATAAATTACTTGAGTCTATCCCTGATCCTTATTAGAGATATAGATCCCAACATCCCTTGCCACAACCTGTATTCATATCCACCAACACTGTTCTATGACTTCACCACAATCATCACAAACATCATGTGGATCCACCATAAGCACGTAGCCTACACTTAGCTCATTAGACAACACATCCAAGCCCCACATTACCTCTCTAAGGGAATCAACAAGCACCTTATAGGTTCTTCATTGGCATCCAAGTGCCACTACATCATCTTGACGTTCTCCTCTCAACATTGAGGACTAACTTATCACTCCCCACCTTAGGAGTGTGGTTAGAATTTCTCACCATGATGGATTCCAACCAATGGGTCTCACACTCGATCACAAGTAGACCCCCCAAACATAAACATAGCCTTCTATATTTTTTCAACCACATGAAAACGAACATTAACCACTGCCAATTATTAGATTCTATAAGCCACACCATTGGTGTTTGTCAACACTCAGTCCATCTCGAGGACCTCACCCTAAGCCATTGGAGTGTACATTCCATCATCACGGTTCACTTATACAGTTCCATGAGCATAAAAGGGGTGATGTCCCTCACCCAACCAAACAACCTCATGAATCTTGGTGTGAAGCTAGAATATATCAACATAACTAGGACAATACTAATATATGAGTCATGCCCATCATTAAATGATTTATGCTAATAAGTTTTTGAAGAAATCCACCACCCACTTATCCAATCTTGATGTAAAAGTAAGGGACATCATGACCTATTAAGGATCTCAGTCAATCCTGGAAAACACATTTCATCAACACTTAACTACCAAATCTCGTGTGTGATTTCCAACCATGTCTAACCATCGCTTCATGACCAAATCACTAGGCAGCTGTAAACCAATGTTTCATATGGAACTACATCCACCACACCACTCGAATTCTTCTGATGGATCCTTGCCAGCTAGAAACCACATTACAATGGTCTTCCACACCAATCAACCAATGGTCTCCCACAAATTAATATTTATCTATGTGTATCCCACTGCCCACTTACATAGCTAACAATGTATCATTGTTATTAAACCTCATCAGTCCTGAGGTGGCCTCTATATCTCACCTAGGAACCAACCAATTCATGCAAACATGTTTAGCCATATTACCACCCTCACCATAGGTTCCACCATCGTGCGAAAGTATATAACCACGCATCATCCACCATTGTCATTAGTTCCAAAAAACGACTTCATGGACCTCATTAATCATCATCCAAATGGGATATTCAGGAATCCATATGATACAAACCTTTTAAAAAAACATTACATCTCATCACAAGCACTAAGGTTCACTTAAGAATGAACCATAGAACCATTATACATTTTACTATACAGAGTGGTACTCAGTATGCATTAACACCACCTGTGAAGCATCTCCTACGATAACCTTCCATGTACCTACACTGTTGGGCTAACCATCCATGGGGTCACCCATGATTTTTCATAACTATCAATGCATAACCACAACTTGGGTTGAAACACAACCGTCAATCATCCCCCTTATCCATCAAGGCCAAACCTACACCATGAAATACTCTGAGTTCCACACTCAAAATCCAAAACATATACATGTGCGATACACAAAAAGAATCACTGGGAACCCTGTACAACTCCTCTCATAAGTCACCTTGAAGGTAAAATGATTCCAACTCCCTAGACTGGATTCACAACCCAGAAAATCCATTCGTCTTATCTCTAGACCATATATATCATGACATGAACAAATCAATTCTTGTGAATGGAACTCTCCCCCCATTCTAGCTCTCAAAGTTATTTTCACAACCATGAAGTAATTAAAATGTATTTTTTCATTTAATTTCCATAATTTCTTTGTTTCGGGGGTTTCCCAAACATTTTTGGAGGAAATGGTGGGTTTTAATGATTTGGGACAAACCATGAACCCATTTTCATATTTAAAAACCAATTTTGTTTCTCTACTAACTCTTTAAAATTTCAAACTTTTACACCAATTAAACTTCCCAATTGACTTGACCTAGTACATTAAAACACCCATATCCATTTGTACATCATAGTAATCAATAATAATGATGGATTTATGTTTTCTTATTAAGGTGATGGGATAGATTGAAATCTCATTCCCAGCATTAAATGTATTTTTAATTCATTAATATCCCATTAATTTTTTATGTTTTTTCAAGGATTACAACTCTCACCCGAGACCAATAACCCAAGGAATTCCCCCATGCTCTGATCCCCCTCTTTTGATCAAATATTCATTTCAAAGTATGGATAAATTTTTTTGGATGTCTCAAATCTTCCAGATTTCAATATTTAAATTGTTTCTTTTGTAAGTCCTTCAATTTTTTCTCTCCCCCCCCCATTTTTAATTATCACAAGACCTAATCAGACTTATTCAAACCTAGATTTTATTTTTGGCTGTTTGGAAATTCAGAAACTATTATATTTAGGGGGTTTTATTCATGATCTTTCAATTAAGTGAGTTTCCTCTCATGTTACTCCCATGTTCTTAGGGTTTCTACCACTTTTCTGGAGATTATAAAATGTCCAAAATCTAGTGATCATACTTAGGGATTTATTTGGTGTATGTTTGGTCAAATATTATTTTCTAGTGCTTTATTTCACTCCCTTGTGGTGCGTTGGTGGTGTGGTTGATGGTTCACACAACAAATTGAGTGTTTTGACACAAATGGTAGGTGATTCCATGTGTAAGCATTTCTGGATGAGTTAGTGTGCTTGATATAATTAGTTTTTATTTTTTTATATATTTTTAATTGTTATAAAACCATTATTTATGGAGTTCCTTATGTGGATAATTTTATATTTTCACTTTTTCTTCAAATTGGGTGGTTTCCATGTGTAACTCTTATTGTAATATTTGGGTTTATTTTATAACATATAAAAGTGGATTGTTAAAGGTTTTTTGGGATGTAAATTCTACTTTGGTAGGGTCATGGTGTTTTTTGGGTTTATGTTAGGGTTTTTGAATGGGTTTTAGATGAAAAAAATTTTCATGCTTCTTGAATGTTTTTTATGAAAACTGTAAATGGGTTATTGAGTTACACAATGTGTGTAAAGGAAGTTTTTGTGATGTTTGGGTGAGTGTATGTTTTTAAAATGGTCCATTTTTTCATGAAAGATATTTAATGTACTTTTTACCATGTTGAAAAAGATTTATAAAATTTCTTATAGAATTTATCAAATTGTGGAAGAGATATGAAACAAGCTATGGGTATTTTTGGTTTGAGTATTGGTTCAAAATGAATTTGAATGAGATAGGGGATCATGGGACATGTGTTTCTTCTATTTGGTGTGTGTGGGATGCAGTAATATTATTTTAATGTAATAGTGGAATTTAATGGCTTGTGGAACTTGTCAGAGCACAAGAGGAAACACATGAGAATGTTGGTGGGGGACGTGTACTAGTATGCAAGTGATCCCATGGGGTTTGGCCTTAGTTTCACGTATCAAGTTTGAAGATGAGAACACTAACTAAACTATGATGATGAATATGATGGGGGAACAATAGTATATGGGTATGATCCCTACTATTTTCTCTTTTGCCTGAGAAAAGATATTTGTATGGTTACATTCACCGAGATACGAGGTACATGGGACCCACAGCGAGCTAGTTCATAGGGGTTATTCCCCACTGGTTATACCCATTAGATAATTTATTCTTACTGACATCATACAGTATGTTTGGATGGAAAATTATGTTTTTTGGAATTATATTTAAATTTGTTGATTCATTAAATTATACCACTTGGAAAATATTTTTATTTAATGATGCATTTCATTAAAATTCTTAATAGAATATCATGTTTATGAAATCTTGAAATCATTACATCTTTGAATGTTTATTACATGGAATCCTTTAGTGATGGAATCCTACTCGTCTTTGGATCACACCATACTTACTCCCTTTGGTGTAAGTAGACTTGTTTATTTTTGTCGCATGTTTTGGTATAACTTTTTGTTCCAATGGTTTGGATTTTTTGCGTTCCTTCGTGACAAAGTGTTATGGAGATGGCTTGAGGGAGGTGCCTCTTTCCATTAAGAGGTTCTTGGGTTTCCCATTTTGGGTTTCATCATTTTTTATAGTCTTTAAGAATTGTTTTAAATTATGTAATTATATTCTGAATTTATTTAAAGAATATGAGTTTGGAAAAACCCATATTAGTTATATTGGACTTGTTTTCGGTTTAATTGTTTATAATTTCGGGTAAATAATTCCCAAATTTCATTTCAGGATACCCAAGAACTTCTTCCAGCCCATGGGGATTGGGAATGAACTTCAGGATAATTTATATTTTTAATTGGTTTATGGGTAATTAAATATTAAATATATGTATATTAATAATAATATTTTCTTTGAATAATTTTATATCAATTTTAGATGCAAAAACATAGTGATCTTTTCAACATATTAACATTAAATCCATGTTATCTTATATCATCTGCGATATTTATATTAAATATATTAATATAACTTTTGTTATTGGAATTTTGAACACAAGATTCTATAGTTAGAATTAGAAATATTATATATTTTAATAAGGTAAACATATTTTTTTCAAAACAGATTAGTGAGTGTAGTTATAATTAAATACAACAATTAAGGGTAAAATTAATCTTAATAAGCGACAGACCCCTTAAACATAATGGAAAAAATCACCTAGAATATTGTTCAATATGTGTTTTTTGGGACATATATTGAGTATATTATAAATTTTACCATATTTTGTTTGATTCTGTGAACCACTTGATATTGAAAACCATTTGTGAATTCTATCTCTCGAAAATTTACAAGAATCCCCCCATCCTTCTGTATAAAAATGGACTCACACATCACTCAAATTCAAAACTCTAAAGACATTTTTCACAACCAAAACATGAATTTGTATGATCCCAAAATTCATAAACTCATCCTATAATATTCATTTTTAGGTGAAATAAATCCATGGATTTTTTTCATACAATCCAAAAGAAGTTACCTGAATAAGAGGTAACATTCTTCAACCATCACATTTTTCTAATTTACATCACCACCTCCTCAATTATTTGTAAATAATCAATATATAATAACATTAATATAATTAAAATAATTAATTTTTTTATTTCTTTGGTATGACCTACACAAAAAAAACAACAATCGAATGGGATATACAGTCATCATTTTAGTGTATGGTGGAATACTACCTTGCAAACTGATGTTATTAATTATTTCATTACTTCCTTTTATTGATTTTAATAATGTCATATTTAATGTTTAGATTTGTTATATAACATATTTATAATCTATTTATTCTTATGTAAATATTTTATAACACATACATATATTCATTTCATTTTGTTGGAATATGATAACATCATTTGTAGATGTGCGGACTACCGCCTACTCAAAGTAATGTGCTTCATTCATATTATAAATGGAATTTATAAAGGATGGATTTAATAAAAATATTTTATATATATGATAAAAATATTGTAATTTAATTTTCATATAAATATATACTATTTAATTTTCACTCCATTAATATTATAAGAAATTGAAGATAGTGTTCATGTGCACGCACAACCTACTGTCTCCATGAATGGTGAAATTTATTTATATTTTCAAATTTTATGGATTATTATAAATAAAAATATTCTCAATACTTATGATATTTAAATAATTTTCACATCATATATACGAGTAAATCATGATCGATGTAAGAAGAAAAATTATAACAAGTCAAAACAAACTAGAAAACATGACAATTAACACCTAAAATGATTAAAATAATGAATGGTTGTAAGTGAATGGGTAATAATATATTATAAAAATATCGTATTTAATATTATAAATATTATTATAGTTCATCTATAAATTAATAAAATTCTTAAAACCATTATAAACCAGTTTAAAGAAACCTCAACAAAAATGAAACACAACGTAATGGATTTTGTCATAATTTCATTTCATTGAGGCATGTATTATGTTATGCACCTTGTTTATTGTATATGGTGAATGTAGTACATATTTCACATTTTATATCCTGAATAAATCATTATTCATGGTATTTTGAGTTTCAATTTTATTTATTTCATCATGGGGGATTCGGTCATAAGGTTACTAGGTGGAAATGAAATTTCATAAATCTATTCCTTTTAATTTGATAATATTACATATTTAGTATCATTGATATTTTATGATATTTTTTATAATGAATTTGAATATATGTTGGTTTATTTTCACTTATAATACACATATTTTTATATGATACACATAATCAATTCAATAACTAATTTTCTCTTCAACGTTATAATCATTTTAATGGTTTATTTCACAATCTAATTCTAGTCAATATTGTATATTCTTAAAATTAAAATAATTTAATTTGTAAAATAAATATTCAGTAAAAACATTAATTTTTATATACTATAGTAATTTATTAAATTTATCATGTAGTATTACAATTTTTATAGTATTTGTAGTAAAAAAATTATATTTTTTTTAGAAAGCTTGGCTTTATTTTAATTCCATTAATTTAATTTTTATTCCTCATTTCCCCCGTGTATGTATATATTTAATCAAAAATATTAAACTGATAAGTTCATTGGGAATAATTTCATTATACCCATTCCATTATAATGGTATTATACACTCTCTTTTAGATTACCAGGGTTGGGTTGCTATAGTTGGTATTAATGGATGTTTAGTAGAATCCTTAGAAACAAGATTTTGGAAAACATATATTATATAAAATAACATCATGATATGCTTTTAGGATTAGTATAAAAGTAGATATATCTTCTTTAATTTCCTTGACCCTTAAGCCACTAAACCGGAGCACCATGTTGAGTCGTCACATGACCTCATGGGTGACTCCCCATATGCCAGAGGTTTCCAACTACTGAAAAGGGTATAATGAGTCATGTGGGGAGACTATAACCTCTTTACCAGAGTATTATATAAAAGAACATGTTTTAAATAGAGAAAATAATAC